>JAJJWX010005291.1:45000-2498809 GCA_023529315.1 Papaver bracteatum
AAAATTGATGAGATTCTTTTCCGGCTGTTTGACGGCCAAGATTCACTTCAGCCATCATTCGAGAATTTGGAAGATGAAGCTTGGAGAATAATGAAGCTTCGAAATTGGGGAATCCTAAGGCATTTGGGAAGGGACAGTTGATGAATGATTTTTCCTACCCTAGTCTCACTTGTAGAAATGCGAATAAAACATATATAGGGAAGGGACGTTGGTTGGGAATACTAGTTGGCTTGGCATCATTTGGCTCATCTTCATTTGAAGCCAATTTTGTGGAAGCTCAGTTGTGAAGCTTTGCATTGCAATTTGCAAGTTTGGCCAAGCAGGTGAAGCTTCACTACTCAAAGATGCGAGCCGGCCTAGCACGATGAAGCTTCATTCTTACAAGCTGGAAGTTGGTCGATCATAATGAAGCTTCACTAAGGCATTCCTTTGGCGAGATCCGGCCTCGGGGAGTTGATGAATGATTTTTCCTACCCTATTCTCACTTGTAGAAATGCGAATAAAACATATATAGGGAAGGGACGTTGGTTGGGAATACTAGTTGGCTTGGCATCATTTGGCTCATCTTCATGAGCCAATTGTGTAAGGCCCCAGCTCAGTGAAGCTTTGCTCTTGCAATTTGCAAGTTTGGCCAAGCAGGTGAAGCTTCACTACTCAAAGATGCGAGCCGGCCTAGCACGATGAAGCTTCATTCTTACAAGCTGGAAGTTGGTCGATCATAATGAAGCTTCATTTGGGAATTGGCTCTGCGAGATCCGGCCTCGGGGAGTTGATGAATGATTTTTCCTACCCTATTCTCACTTGTAGAAATGCGAATAAAACATATATAGGGAAGGGACGTTGGTTGGGAATACTAGTTGGCTTGGCATCATTTGGCTCATCTTCATGAGCCAATTGTGTAAGGCCCCAGCTCAGTGAGCTTTTGCAATTTGCAAGTTTGGCCAAGCAGGTGAAGCTTCACTACTCAAAGATGCGAGCCGGCCTAGCACGATGAAGCTTCATTCTTACAAGCTGGAAGTTGGTCGATCATAATGAAGCTTCATTTGGGAATTGGCTCTGCGAGATCCGGCCTCGGGGAGTTGATGAATGATTTTTCCTACCCTAGTCTCACTTGTAGAAATGCGAATAAAACATATATAGGGAAGGGACGTTGGTTGGGAATACTAGTTGGCTTGGCATCATTTGGCTCATCTTCATGAGCCAATTGTGTAAGGCCCCAGCTCAGTGAAGCTTTGCTCTTGCAATTTGCAAGTTTGGCCAAGCAGGTGAAGCTTCACTACTCAAAGATGCGAGCCGGCCTAGCAAGATGAAGCTTCATTCTTACAAGCTGGATGTTGGTCGATCATAATGAAGCTTCATTTGGGAATTGGCTCTGCGAGATCCGGCCTCGGGGAGTTGATGAATGATTTTTCCTACCCTAGTCTCACTTGTAGAAATGCGAATAAAACATATATAGGGAAGGGACGTTGGTTGGGAATACTAGTTGGCTTGGCATCATTTGGCTCATCTTCATGAGCCAATTGTGTAAGGCCCCAGCTCAGTGAAGCTTTGCTCTTGCAATTTGCAAGTTTGGCCAAGCAGGTGAAGCTTCACTACTCAAAGATGCGAGCCGGCCTAGCACGATGAAGCTTCATTCTTACAAGCTGGAAGTTGGTCGATCATAATGAAGCTTCATTTGGGGATTGGCTCTGCGAGATCCGGCCTCGGGGAGTTGATGAATGATTTTTCCTACCCTAGTCTCACTTGTAGAAATGCGAATAAAACATATATAGGGAAGGGACGTTGGTTGGGAATACTAGTTGGCTTGGCATCATTTGGCTCATCTTCATGAGCCAATTGTGTAAGGTCAAAAGATGCGAGCCGGCCTAGCCCGATGAAGCTTCATTCTTACGAGCTGGAAGTTGGTCGATCATAATGAAGCTTCATTTGGGGATTGGCTCTGCGAGATCCGTTTTGATTTTAAGTTTTTGGTTTTTATTTTGAGGGAAGAAGTGGGATGGAAATGGGGGATATGATTTTGTTTTTTGATTTTAAGTTTTTTTTTTTGATTTTGAGGGAAGGGTATTTTAGTATATTCATAACCAAAAGTCACCCCTTAGCACACACCATGGGTTGGGAGAAGTAATTCATATTCCCCAATTAATTCCCATATCCCCAATTGTGGGTTCATCAGATACAATTATTATCATCTCATCTCCATTAAAAGTTAGTTTATAAATTGAAGAAATGAAATGAGATTTTTGGGTATATTAGTTGGAAATGTTAATGCATAAATACACTAGCAAGTGCATATGGTTCCTAAAAAATAAAGGAAAATTATGAAAATGTCCCAATACGAGGAAGTGCAATGTCGGAAATCTGCCTTAACATCTGAAATTTGAAAAAATGCCTCGTTCAATCAAAATCCAGTTCAGTCACATGTATGAGCCCCATTTGTGAACCCACTTTTACCAAAAACTAAAGAGAGATTGTGATCCCTTTTTCTCAAAGCTGAAAGTCAGCAACCCATGATTTGATCTTGGGAGTTGTGAGGCATTTTGCTAATATTTTTATGTGGAGCCTGTCTGATTTAGTTTTCCTTCAATTTTCTCCTACATTTCAGTATTGGTATTTGCAAGGCACATCGAATTCAGTTTGGTTTCTGGTTTTCTTCGATTTTCCTCTTATCTCCAACCATCACTTCAATTATTATTTTTGTTCGATTATGAGTCCAAGTGTGAGACGGAAGTATTAAGAGAGTTTGATGGGGAAAAAAACATGAGGCGGGAATAATATCAACGCCTGATATCATGCATACATTTTGTGTATGTTTAGTTTGGTGAAGTTTATATTAACGCCCCACCGATACATCACTTAAATAATGGGAATTCATCAATAGTTGATGCCAAAGAGTACACGAATAATGCAAAAGTGCGATCGGAGATTTGCACACAAAAACTGAGTGAAGAAAAAAGAGTTTATTTACCAAGCTAGTAATTTGCTTCACTCATTTTTTATGTGTGCAGATTATTAGTTTGCAAATGAACCCTTTTGATTGAAAGGACTAAACACCAGCAGGCCTATCAAAGCAGGGAATGCCCAAACATGATAAACATGAGAACTAAAAGTAAGCGAATGAGAACAGAGAAACAATATAAGCATTAAATTTTAAGGTTAAATCTCTCTTCACCTTCTACTGTTCCGCTACTTCAGCATTTGCAACTTACGGAAGTTCATATTTTCTTGAATGTTGATTTTTTTTTTTTTAAGAAATGAATCTTGATTCCTCCCTTTTAATTTTCTCCACATTTCAATTGCTCTTGTATCTTCAGATATCGCCTCCAGTTTAGTTTAAATTTTGGTTTTCATTTTGTTCAACTAGTAAGCTTAGACTTTTTTTTTTTGAAGCATGTATTTTATTAAAAGAAATTAATTTACAACTTGTCGTGGGTATGTGGTACCCACATAATCATAAAATAAAATTTGGCTCATAAAAAATGGGATTGCCTGGTCCTAGATTTTGATTGACGAGCTTCCTGTTTGATTTCCATCTGCCGCATGATTGTCCAGTCTGTCGGCTACTTGGTTTCCTTCTCTGTAGTTCTGCCGAATAACAGCCTACTATTATCTTTCTTAAGTGCAGCTTTAGCTTGGTTTGGACTTGTTCTTAGTGAACCCATTGTAAAAGAAAAAATTGAACAAAAGCTTGTAGTAGAGAGGGGAAAATACGAATGCACAAATCACAAATCTATTCATGATTTGGTGAAGATTGCATCTTTTTATTACATTTGAGACTCAAAAAATTATCTTTCTGACCAAATTGAAAGAGAGATGAAAAGAGACAGAAAAAGTACAAACGACTCCACCAGGAAGAATATTGAATGTGTAGGTTGAGTTGTTGAGAAACAACAATGTGAACCTCAATCTCAGTCTTGAGAAGAAAAAAAAATCAGTTTTTCTATGTGTACTTCAATTTACTAAAATTGGCACATCTCTAGTCTTAATTCCCTCCACTTTAATTTTTTCCAACATTTTTTTCCTACTTATATTCTGGAATTTACATAACTCAAGTGCTTAACTTGTTTTCCAGTCCTCGGAAACGTACTTGTTTTCCAATACCTTCTAAAATTAGTTAGGTTTCAATTTAGTAATGATACAAAGATTATACTAGCTTTGTTGCTTAGCACCTCTTACGAAATTAATGAAAAAAAAGGTACGTACATGCATTGTTTAATTTACGGAAATTGGGTTAATTGTCTAAATATTTTTAAAACATAGTAACGAGTAAAAATTATTATGGGTGAAATGGACACCAAAAAAATAGCAAGAATGAAACTGGATTCATCTTGGCTTAAACTTAAAAAATAGCGAGGATGAAACGGGATACCTACTGATGTAAATTAAAAATAAGAAAAAATATTTTTAAATGGGCAGGATGAAACTGTTTACATCCTGGCTATTTTTTTATATTCTTGTCCATTTAAACAATATCAAATTTTACATGTCTTTTTCACCATAAAAATTATTAATTTTGGTCTATTTAACCAAGTTTGTGTTAATTTTATAATAAATATGTTTCCGATACCAAGACCCTGATTTCATATTGGAAATGAATTTTCACTTTATTCTTGCAAACAGTTTGGGGATGTATTAGTAGGTTGAAAACACAGTTTAGTCTTCTTGCAATGTCCAACCATTTTCTCACGAAAGTCTGTTCTGTTTCTTTATTTCTTCCTTATTAGTTTTCTCCAACATTTCAACTTCTACTTATTGAACGTTAATGTCAAATTAGTGTAAACTAACTAGTTTTAGATTTTTTTTTCCGTCTTATTTTTAATCTTTGTACCTTTTTCAACACTTTAGATTTTCTTCTATCTTATTTTAAAGTTTTCTACCATTTTCAACACTTATATGGTAGCATATAAAAAGTTGTTAAGAAATAAAAATTACATGTCAGAGTAAAAGTTAAAATTGGATGAAACACAACAGCAATGAAACACAACAGCATCGTGATTGTGATTGAATACGAATTAGGTAATCTGGATTCGGAGGTTAAAATTTTCTTTGGTTCATTTCCCTTCGTTTAGTTGTATCCATTGTTGTTCAATCGACCAGTTGTTCGAGCTAAAAAAAAAACAATGATTGAACATTGAGAATTAAAGTAACAAAATCCATTCAAGAGAAGTTATGGTATGTCAAGTACTTAGACATGTCTACCGGAGATGTCTTCACCAGAACGGGAATTAATTAGCCGTTGAATCTTATATATATTCTCCTTTTCTCTAAATTTCTATGTGCATCTTGCCAAATAAATTACCCAGTTTTTAGGTTAGTTTGAGTATGTGCAACCTTATGCCGTACCTCATTTCGTAATCATGTATTTTATTTTGTTGAAAGTTCTCATTTTCATTATACTCTTTGTAAAGCTAAATTGATTGGGTTATCACATTTTCACAAACGGAGTGGTTCCACAAAAGAAAACAATACAAAAAACCAAAAACTACCAAGGTCTTTGATGATGGTCGTTTGTTCTTTGTTGCATGGTTTGTTGCTTATACACACTTCTTTTCTTTAAAATATAAAATTTGCTTTAAGTTTTATAGAAAGTGTACTAACAGTACTAGGGGTGAGCAAAAATACCCAAAATATGCGGATTTTATCCGAACCATTCATTTTTATCCGAACCAATCATTTTATCCACCTGCCTTTTGGCGGGTGGATATATACCCAATCCATTTATCGGCAGATTGAACGCGGGTGAATTTTCGAACCGATCATTTTCACGAGTTGGACGCAGGTGGAATATCACTCATCTGTTGGACACCCGATTCTAAATATAATATTAGTATTATACGTATATGAAGGTTATTAGAGAAAATTCGTGGATAATATATATAGTTTGATATAGAGAATCATTGAAGATCCTCAATGGTATTTCAAAAATATAAATTTTGGATTGGTTGAAGGCCTTCGTATCAATAAATATTATAATTTTGGTTGTTGGATAGATATTGTGTCACTCTTGTTGACTTATACTTATAGGAATCCAAATTTTAAAACTAAGTTATATTATTCATGTTCAATATTAATATTTATTCGTTTTCGTTTATAAATTTTTTATATCCGTAAATTCATCCTATCCAATTAGCTCATCCACTCGCCCACGGATGGCACATCCGATGAGTAACATATTTGCACGTGGGTGAAAATTTTAAATCCATGATGAATTGGAAATAGGTAATACCAAATCCGCATCCACCCCAAGTCTAATACTCTGGGTTCTAGCATTGTTTTTGCCATCTCCCACCACTAATGTCCCAGAAAATTAAGCATTTGAATCTTCTTGCCATCTCCCACCACTAATGTCCAAAACATTCTTCAAATATTCGTTCTTTATTTTCAGTATTCTCCAACATTTCAACTTTACTTCTTTATTTCAGTATTCTCCAACATTTCAACTTTTACTTCGTTCAGATATCAATATCAATTTAGTTTAGATTCTCCAACATTTCAACTTTTACTTCGTTCAGATATCAATATCAATTTAGTTTAAGCTAGTTCTAGATTTATTTTTATTTTTTTATGTTCCAGTTCATCATTCTATACTAGCAAAACCTCTATAAATAGTTGTTAATAGATAAAAAGTACGTATTAAGTGAAAGTAGAAATCAGATGAAATGCAATAGCTTCTTGATTGTGGTTGCACAAGAAATAACAGATTCGGTGGTTAGATTTCCTAAGCATAATAAAATGTGACATTTAAAAACCAAAAGTCACTCATATTGTGTTACTATTGTTATGTTAATTACTTATATTTTTAGTAATCCAAGTTTTAAAACTAAGTTATATTACTCATATTCAATAATTCTTTTAGATCTATAAATCCATCCTATCCAATCTGCTCATCCACACCCCGCAAGTGTCGCATCGGGGGAGTAATAGATTTGGACGTGGGTGAAAATTTTTGCTCCGCTATTTAGATGGATTGGACCCAGATAATACCAAATCCGCATCCACTCATGCATTGCTCACCCCTAGTCTAACACTCTAGCATTTTTTTGTCTCACTTGAACCTAAATAGGTGAGCATTTCCCAAAAAGCATGTCCAGGCCCAATGCGCACCAGATAACTTCTTAATGTGAAAATTACAGTGAGACCCATTTTTTATATTTTTTCCACAGAGAAATCCACGCCCAGAGAACTTCATGCACGCGCCCATTTCCTGTAAGAAAATTATTCTCAAACCCATAATTTATAAAATTATGTTTTACACTTTTCTAAAGGAAAAAAAAAACTACTTCTTCAATATGTTTTCTTCTTCCCAAGTGTAAATCTTCATCAACACTTGAATTAGGATTCTTAGTGCTCACTCATAATGGATAAATGATGGTGTAATTAGGGTTTATAAAGGAGAGATGCAGAATCAGTGAGGTTTTTAATCTCGATCTCTTAATAAAAAGTATATTTTAGATCTGATTGAAGCAACTAAGGTTGTTATTATGGGATTGTGATTCAATTTGAGGTTTCTATATGATTTCCTTTACTGATTCGAAGGGTTTTTTTTTGGTTTTCAAGTAATGGGTTTTTTCTCATAGAGAAACGAAATTATATTTTCCTTTTTCGAGTAGCTTCTATCGAACCGAGAAGGAATTAATGGATAAATGGGGTATGATGTTAATGGAAGTGGTTAGCAGAAGCAATTCTCGTTCAACTCTTTCTTATCTTAGCTTTTGAATTCAAGCTTCTCTTCCGAAATCAACAACAACAATTCTTCTAGGTATTGAGAGTATTAATGGTTGAAATCAGTAAGGCAGAAGTGATGGTTTGACAACAACAAATTTGGGGGAAATTGATCTGAATTGACTTGTAAGAAAAAAAAGGATTTGTATTAGGGGTTTGTTTGGTCTGAACCAGGTGGCGTCTGGTAAATCAAGTTGAATAGTTTGATGTCGGTGGAAGTGGTCAACATGAACATTTCTTGTGACGGAAACGACGATGAAAAAGCACTAGTGGAAAATGAGCTATCTGAGACATTATGAAATGACACAAACTAAATATCGTGATATAACGGTATTTAGAGAGTGTCATTGACTAAAGTCAAATTGTCGTTGTGTAAAGACTATTGTTTACTTAGACAACAATTCTAGCATACATGTCGCTGACTAAAGTCAGGTTGTCGTTATACAAGGACTTCAGTTGACTAATCCAACACACTATCTGTAGTGAACTGTATCACTGGATATGAAGACCCAGTCTAATTACTGGAGTATTAGATAGACCATAAGTAGAAAACCTTATCGCTTTCTTTTTTTTACCCTTTTTCGTTTCTTTTTCTCTCATGTTCTATTTCTTCTTTTTCCCTCTCGTCTTCTGCTAAACCTAGTTCCATTAAAATCAAACGAAATCTACCAAAAATTCAGAAGTTATCATCTCTAATATTTTATTGATCAAAACCCATTACTTAGAAATCAAACCCAATCTTAAATCTCCACTAACCCAAAATTCATCTGCAAACGTAGATATGTGATTTTCTCCTTCGTAAACTCTAGCAAATTAAATAATTATCTCTATTCTCTACATTTGAATTCTATCCAATCCAAGGAGATGACTTTATCAAGTACAGATGAAGTGAGTAAAAACCCTAATTCGTTTTTTTCTATGGATTTTATGAGTCTAGCTTCTTTTTATGGAGTAAAATTTCTTGAGAATAAGAAATTTTTGTGTTTATTTTCATTGGATATCACGGGGTTTTAACGCATAGGTGTGTTCTTAATTTCAGTCTTGTTTATTGAATTTTGTTTCTGTATAAACACAAAAACATCTGATTGTGTTGGTTTCTAGGTTCTACTTCAGTGGTTAATCTGATTTTGATTTTGGTTTTTACATTTTACAGCCTTCCCATGTCATTTATGATCAAGAAGAACCTCGCTGAAAAGATGAGACTAAGCAGACTCATCATATATTGGATCCATATGAAACTGATAACACCAGCAGGTTTTTAATTTTCTTTCTCTTTCCATCTCATTTTTCCGTCAGATCTGTTCACGTTCATACTTTTTTTTTTACTTGGAAAGACTGATAACACCATACTCTGTCAAGATTAGATCCTATATTAATTTTGGGTTTGTCTTTGTATTTATGCATCTTATATATGGCTATGCATAAGCATCTCTAGAGATGGTAAGTAATCTTTCTGTTATCTAACTGGGTTTCATGTAGTTTTTATCTTTTAACTTTTTCACTAAGAGATGTTGGAAAGTTATGTCTAATTATGTTCATTGTTTATCCGCATACACATGACAGGAATCTAGAACTGGAAGAAATTTTTTCTTGAGGATGTGAAGTGATTATCCCTTCATTGTGAAGATGGGGTGTATCATCAAAAGTAAGCAGGGAAATATTATTTCATGGATTGATTTATTGAATGAATTTGTTAGTTGAATCTAACATAGTATATTGGTTTAGTAATTTATATTTTTAACTTGGTATGTGCATTTGAACTATGACCTGGTCTTTATCCAATTAAAGGAGAATATAAATCATATATCTTTATTACAAGCAGTAGGTATTTTGATGCTAATCTTTTTCCATAACTTCAGATGTTTATTGTTCAATTCTCTTATCGACCGAAAAGAAAGACTTGAGCTTCTTTCAATATATCCAAATTTTGAATCAGTAATTGGTTAATCCATAAGGGGGTCTGTTTTACTTTTCTTTTAATGTTCTGGTCTTTTAGAGTGGGTGGGATTATACTCCATTTAGGTTTTATGGTGACATTTAGAACCTCACCAAGCATCTACAATATGGTGCATTTCTTTATTTATGAAATGATTGTTATGCTAGAGACTTGGTTGTAAGTAGAAGTAGATTCTGGGGGTAATCCTCTTCCTATCTGGATTAGTAACGATGGCGAGGAAAGAGTGGTAATTAACTCCATTGAGAAGCTATTTGTCCTTCCCTATTCAGTCATCCTGCTTTGCACTTCCTCCTCTTTAGTATATTCTCTTGTATTGGTTAAGATAGAGAGTAACCTAAGGATCCAGCATGATCCAAAAATTGTTGAATATAGTCACAGTGCATATATATATATATATATATATATATATAATTCTAGTTCAAGTATGATGTCCAAATGCAATCTAGTTCTTTGTTTTCTCATTAATTCTTTGTTTAGGATTCAAGAAATGCCAACTGGTTCGATATAGTAGCTATGTTGTTCTTACGGATTTCCTTTTATGTTTCCAGGTGACTAATCTGCACCGTCATAATATTGATCATATAACAATTCCATCCAGTCGTGGTACTGAGTTTGGAGTACTTCGAAAAAAGATGGATGCATATAGGCTATACACTGTGGTACCTTATCTCTTGAAGTTAATTGATAATCTTACAAATTTCCTGTGATGTTCGACAAGAGATGGATGCATATATATAGACCTATTGCATTTTATCTCTTTCTTTGTTTAGGATTCAAGAAATTCCAACTGGTTCAATGTGGTAGCTATGTTGTTCTTACGGATTTCCTTTTATGTTTCCAGGTGACTGATTTGCACTATCATAAGATTGATCATATAACAATTACATCCAGTCGTGGTACTGAGTTTGGAGTGCTTCGAGAAGAGATGGATGCGTGTAGGCTATACACGGTGGTACCTTATCTCTTGAATTTAATAGATAATCTTACAAATATCTTGTAATGTTCGACAAGAGATGGATGCATATAGTCCAATTGCAAACTTTCTTTGTCTTTCGTAGCATTTGTAATGAAATGTTCATGTCTAACATTTCTGTTTTATTTGATATGTGTTAACGTAGGTACGCATCTGCTAGTGCACTTCGGATGGTCTTCTTTTTCCTTGTGGAGGGATATTAGGACGCCTAGTATTCATTTTCTACTTATATTTGGTAATACTTCAAAGTTCAAACTATTTTCCTTCTGAAGCTATTATTGAACAAAGAACAAACAAGTTTTTCATTGATTTCTTTGTTTGTGTATATATTTTTTTCAAAACAATATAGAGTCTTTATTGAATTTGTGAGTTTTGATTGGAATTCTGGCATTCTTCATATTGAATTATGTCCTCGTCGTTATTCTCCTAAAAATGGGATTTAAACTTTCCATTTTTCAGTTTGACTAATCGGATGCTGGTGCATTCCATGTTCTTGCATTTGAAATAATGTTTGGACACTACTGGTGACCAAGGTAGATGAATACCTAAGTCCTTTATTTAGATAGGAATCTTTGAAAAGTTAATAACAATGTTAAAGACTACATCGTATTAAGCTAGTGGTGTTCAAATAGTGGTGTCTTACTTTTTTGTTTAACGATTGCATACATGTGGCTTTTTGAACAAGCACAAGTGCTAGGGATTTATTATACTAGTGATAAATTTTAGAAATGAATATTGAAAGTTGAAATTATGTGAAGGGCCTAAGTACTGGTGATCCATATCTTTCTACTATATCATCCTTGATTCTTGATACGTCAATTATTCATCTATAGATTGCAGTAAATGGTGCTTGTATGATAGTGTTTTTCTAATTGTTGTATACCCATAGAGGTCCATCGAACAATATAATCACTTTTCAGAGATATTTTCACATTTTTTCTATACTTAAGTGATGTTGACACCTTTTGTTTCCTATAGGTGTGTTTTTCAGGAAATGTTGGTTTGATTCATCGTCATCCGGAAGGATCTCGTTTTGCTGGTTTGCAGTTGTCTTTATGAACCTTAGGATTTGGATATATGGCTTGTATGAATTCTAGACTTGACTATTTAGTTTATTTTGTCATTTTGAACGTAGATCTATTCAGTTATAAATTATGTAACAAATACAATGATTTTTATTTAAATGGCCTTTTGAATTTACAAATTTCAAGTTTTATACATCTCTGGGTAATTTGAGTTTATTTCATCCCAGCCTGCCATCCAGATCTGATCTCATCTGAAATTCAGCTGAACCATCTTTGGAATTCAGCTGAATATCTTTTTTTTTTAATATTATAAAATTAAATCTACGACATAGTTCAGGTATCGTACCTAGAGACAACCTGAAAGTATCGTAATTTTGAGTCAAATTGAAAGTATCGTTCCAGAAAAAGACACTAAATCTACGGCACTTTCAGCGGCAACTCTATAGTGTCATATATGTCTCTAATAAAACACTTTCCAACTATCTTAAAACGTCTTTTTTTCACTAGTGAAGTTGTGTTGTGACCATAATTTATGCAGTCAGTGGTGGTGATTGAGTATGTTATTGGTCGAGAATCAGATGTGTTAAGGAGAGCTCAGGAAACAGAGAAGCAGCAACATGGAGTTCTGGCGTTTCGATGTTGATTTTACATATCCAACAATGGATATGGGGGTGAGCTTGTTGTCCGAGAATGAAGAGTCTGATTGTGGCCGAGATATAGATGGAGAGCTGTGAAGTTGGTGGCTAATTGACATGGAATGGAGATGGTTGCAAGTGGGTGAATTAGATGGCTGCAATCAGTTGAAGAAGAAAATGTACGGAGTTCGTCATCAACTAAATTAAGGGATTTTTGTACTCGGATTCAAATTAATTTTTATATGGAATTCAGACTACAAGAGGGTAAAAATGTTGTTGGTTGTTGATAAATAGGAAAGGTGTTTATGTTGTTTGGTTTGTATGGGAGTTATTGAAATAGGAAAGAAAATGATGATGTTGTTATGACTGCATAACCTGTCATGCAATCGATAAAATGTCTGCATTACATGTTATGCAGTCGTGAAAATGGATGCATAACCTGTTATGCATCTACAAAGGTTGTTGCATAACTTGTTATGCAGTCCATAAAACGGTTGCATAACATGTTATGCAACAACTTTTTTGTTACTATTGAAACCAACAAAAACAAAGACTGCATAACTTGTCATGCACCTACAATAATATCTGCATAATATGTTACACATTCGTGAAAATGGATGCATAACTTTTTATGCATCCGAAAGTATGTCTGCATAATGCATCAATTTTATCTAGACGCACTAAAATCAACCAAAATAATGTCTAGATAACCTGTTATAGATGCATAACTTGTACGCAGTTGATAAAATGGTTGCATAATTCGTTATGCGCCTATTTTTTCTGTTGGATTCAGACATATACAACGTTTTAGTGGCTTCATCAATAAAAATAATAGATGCATGAACAAAAATATGGTTGCATAACGTGTTATGCATCTTTTGTGGTGTATGCATATTGTGTTATGCGTCTTTTTTGGAGGCTGCATAATGAATATGTAGTCAGTTTTTGAAATTTTTCCCTAAAATGATGATCACCTCCGATTTTTACATGAAAAACAAAATTTTGATAATGTTGTTTGTACTCGTTGTGCATCTTTCGTTAAAATATTTTCAACGATATAAAATTTGTAAAATTTCAAGGCACGGATTTTTAGATATGTTATATCCAAGTTGCGTTGCCAATTATACCCCAGAAAAATTAGGATGCATAACCCGTTATGCAGTCATTGTTAAAAATTTCATATAATCATGGGTGTCACGGAAACTAAAAATAATCTTGGGCCTTAAAACGAGAGTATTATTATTTTTTGCACATGCCCTAATTTCCTCTTGCTTAATTGCACATCATTATGGATTATGGGCTCACCACACTCCCACTTCCTCACTCTAGTATTTTTGTCGTTCTCGATATTGATTTTAGTTTACTTTATATTTTTTTCAAATCATTTTCGACTTCGAGAATCACCTAAACAATGGGAACCCAAAAGAAATGCATGTTTAGCACATCAAACTTGCATGATTTCATCGATATTGATTTTAGTTTACTTTATATTTTTTTCAAATCATTTTCGACTTCGAGAATCACCTAAACTATAGCATGAGAAAAGCAAATGCAAATGGACCAAAGGCCCAACAGGCCTGTCAAAGCAGGGAAGGCAAAAGAATGAAGCTCATGAATCATGATAACGGGATAACAGGACTACATGAGCAGTGAGCACCAAATTTCATTTTTCGCGGTCAGAGAAAAACAAAATCGCCACAGAGATGTGTTTACTAAATTTCTTATCTCTTGAATCCTGCATTTCAATTTTCTCCAATAATCCTTACCAAAAAAAATAAAAAAAAAATATTTCTCCAATATTCCAACTGGGCTCCGTGCACCACCAGCAAAAAAAGCCCAACATTTTCCTTACAATTAGATACGCAATGTTTACAACTCTTTTCTTTCTTTCTTTTCTTTTCCTTTTTTTTTTTTTGATTAAAGAGTGAATTAAATTAGGGTTAATTAGTATTTGGGTCGTAAGTTTTGGTATGTCTTTGAGTTTGGGTCGTAAGTTTGTCCGTTTTTGAGTTTGGGTCGTTGACCCCGTTAGTCAACTAAGTCAACCGGTCCAACTGTTAGTGTAAGTCAACTTCAGTTAGTAACGTATTTACGCATTTTGTCGAGGCTCTAGAGACTTCGTTAGAAGTCGGAATTAAGTGTTTGACCCCATATTAGAAATAAGAAATAACCACCTTCCAAACTCACTTAAAAAATCCATATTCCGAGTTCAAATGGTCAATCAAAAGTATGCGCAAACAAGGTCACAAAACTGCGTAGCTACAGATTTCAGCTCAGGACAGCTATTTTCCGGAGAACATATCTCCTAAACGAAAAATCCGATTGCTAATCCCTTTTAACTAATTAAATACAAGACATAGAGGAACGTTTTTCGTTAAGAAGGTGTCGCCTAGTTCCCTAACTAATGGTGCCGGTTTTTCAACTTTATGAGACACAACCAGATTGTGATATGAAAGTTGAAAAACCGTATTTCTGACACAGTTTTCTGCCCCTAGTTTTCTGCGAAACTGGTACCAATAGGTAGGGAATTAGGCGACACTTTCTTAACGAAAACCGTTCCTCTATGTCTTGTCTTTAATGAGTTAAAATTTCATATCACTCGGATTTATCGTTTAGGAGATATGTTCCGGAAAGTAGCTCGCCTGAGATGAAATCTGTAGCTACGCAGTTTTGTGACCTTGTTTGCGCATACTTTTTATTGACAATTTGAACTCGTAATCTGGATTTTTAAAGTGTGTTTGGAAGGTGGTTATTTCTTCTTTCTAATATGGGGTCAAACTCTTAATTCCGACTTCTAACGAAGTCTCTAGAGCCTTGACAAAATGCGTAAATACGTTACTAACTGAAGTTGACTTACACTAATAGTTTGACCGGTTGACTTAGTTGACTAACGGGGTCAACGACCCAAACTCAAAAACGGACAAACTTACGACCCAAACTCAAAGACATACCAAAACTTACGACCCAAATACTAATTAACCCATTAAATTAAGAAGACGAATTTACAGAAGTAAACTACCAGAGGTAGTTAACAGAAAGAAAAGAAAGGGAAACAAAAGAAGAAAATTACATAAGGACAGTTTCCCAATTAAAAATGGAACTAGAGAAGTTGTTGTGTACTCTAAACCCTGCTGCAGTTAACCAAGCCATAACCAGGGATTTCACTTCGTTGCCTAAATCCAAATCAGTTCTGAAAGTATAGTTTTCTTGAAAAGTTCTTAGGTTTCTTGCGGACCATAAAACCCACGAAACTGCTGCTGGTATTAGATTCCAAATTTCCTTTCCCCTAGACACACTAGGCCAGCACTTAGAGAAAGCATACATGTTCCTTGGGAAGCACCATGCCCAATTTGAAGGCATCAACAAAGACCAAACTTTGGAAGCCACTTTTACATTGGAGAAGTAAGTGGTCCGCAGTTTCATTGGCATTGCCACAGAAAACAAAACTATCATCCACATTAACTCCCTTTCTTTCTTTCTTTCTTTCTTAATCGATCAAATTGTTGGTGCTTGCAATGGTTAAAGCTTGCAACTTTACAATGGTTACAATTTAGTCATGATAATGTGGTTTTGTTGCTTTTTGTGAAATGGGTACTTGTAGTCTTGTAGAGTTTAACTTTACGGATAAACATATTTCCGTTTGCATGACATCAGTTTCACAGATGAGGAGTATTAAACCTGTAAAGTAGCGGTAGTGCTTCAGAGAAAATTAACCATTTGAATCTTCTTGCCATCTCCCACCACTAATGTCCCATAAATTCTTCGAATATCCGTTCTTTATTTTCAGAGTTTTCTCCAACATTTCAACTTTTACTTCATTCAATATCAATAACAAATTTGTTTAAGCTAGTTCTAGATTTATTTTTTTATGTTCCAGTTTCATCATTCTATAGTAGCAAAACCTCTATAAATAGTTGTTAATAAATAAAAATTACGTGTTTAGTAAAAGTAGAAATCAGATGAAAGGCAACAACTTCTTGATTGTGGTTGCACAAGAAATAGCAGATTTGGTGGTTACAATCCTTAATCATACAGTGTTTAAATCAATAAAATTCTGTTGATCGAGCAAACAAAAAAAATAAAAGTGAATGCTTATAAAATGGGACAATTAAAGTACCAAAAGTCACTCGTGATTAGTGTGCTGTTGGACCCGAAGAAGAATCGTGAATTGAGCCGTTGAAAAACAGCGATCGAAACCGCAATCTCAATCTTGAGAAGACAAAAAGTATTAGTGTGCTGTTGGACCGGAAGTCTGAGCCATCTACAATCACTTTAAAACATCAATCTCGGTTACAAAGATATTTAGCTTTTCTCAAGTGCATGTTTAGCTTGGTTTGGAATTGTTCTTAGTGTCACTGCAAAAAATAAATTGTAGTAAAGAGGGGAATATGAACAAATTACTGGTTTTATTCATGGTTTGTCTAAGATTACAAAAACAAGCGAAATAGACTGGTCAATTTGTTCTGTTTTATTACATTTATACTGAAAAAATTCTATTTCATAACACATTGAAAGAGAAATGTAAAATTAGACCGAACCAGCGATTGAAACCGTAATCTCAATCTTGAGAAGACAAAAAGTATAAGTTTTCCTATGTAAGCGCAAATTACTAAAATTGCCATCTCTAGTCTGGATTCCGTCTGTTCCAATTATCCAACATTTGCATGATTGCTAAAGACGGCTACAAGTATTAGCATGGGTACGTACCATTTAAATGATCCGACGGTCAGGTTCAATTAGGCTTTCTTGTCTCACAAGAAATGGTACTCCCCTACTAATTTCGGTCCATACCTTAGCAATGGTGAACATTTGTTTTTTACGGATTGTGGAACTTACAAAACTCATAATGATGAAATTTTGGCAATTCGGTTTTCAAGCACCGAAAAAGTACTTCGCCACTTGAATTCCCTTATGTCTGAATCTAAATTTCCAGCAAAACTCCATCATTTCCTCAAAGTGCTGGAAAATCAAAGTTCAACGCAAAAAAAAAAAAAAAACTAACTAAATTGGGGTTGGTGTACATCTTCAAATAAGCCCAGTACCTTCCTTCCATTAGTTAGAACTCTGCAATGGTTTCAATTTAGTTACGATGGAAATATTTAATATTATGGTTTTGTTGCTCAGCAACTCTTACCAAATGATGATGAAAACATGACATGCATATTTTGATTTTACCCGTAAACATATTTCCATTTCAAGGACGGTAATTTCGGAGATGAATTTTTACCACAATCATCGTTCTTTAGATTGAAGATGAATTTTAGTTGCATCAACTGGGAAATTGTGCCGCTGCAAACATGTGGAGATACTAAATTTAAGAGTATATACCTGACATAATAACATGTAGGTTGAAAACTGAGTTTAAAGTTCTTGCAATTTCCCACCCATTTTTCACCCAAGTTTGTTCCGTTTCTTTACTTCTTTATCAATTTACTCCAACATTTCAACTTCTACTTGGTTGAATGTTAACATCAAATTAGTGTAGACTAACAAGTTTTAGATTTTATTTTCTTATTTTAAATCCTCTATAAAAATTGTTAACAAATAAAAATTACATGTCCGGTAAAAATAAAAATTAGATGAAAAACAACAGTTCTGTGATTGTGATTACACACGAAATAGGTAAACCAGATTTAATGGTTAAAATTTCCTATGGTTCATACCACTTGGTTTTAGTTGTATCTTTTAGTGTTTAATCAATCAGTTGATCGAGCAAAAAAATAAATAAAAAGCAATGATTAAACATAGATTGTGAGAACCAAAGTAACAAAATTCATTCATGGTAGGGATGTCAATGGGTCCGGGTCCTCCGGGTATCACTGGACCCGGACCCAGACCCTACTTATAATAGTCGGGTCCGATTCCTAACGGTTCCGGGTCCGGTTCCCAAATTTGTGGACCCAAAATCGGACCCGTTAAAAATTCTGGGTACCCGTCGGTTCCGGGTACCCATTGGGTATCAAGAAAACTATGAAAAAAACTTCAAAAACTTAATATCTTTCTCTTTTTGGCTTGAATCTAAACAAAATTTACAAATATTTATTGTTGTTCCTTCATTAATGTATTAAATAAAGATTAAATGTAAGAAAAATCGGAAAATGATAAAAAATCTAAACCAAAACTAACAAAATACTTAATATTTGGCTAAAAAGATGATTAAAAATTAGAATAACTATACCCATTACCCGCAGGTACCCGACGGTTATTACCCCTTTGGACCTGTTAAGATTCGGGTCTAATCGGTTAATTAACCGTCGGTTCCAATGTTGTTAATGGGTCTAACTTTAGGACCCGAAACCGGACTCATTTCTCCAGGGTCCGGGTAATGGGTACCCATTGACAACCCTAATTCATGGGAAGTTATGGTATGTCAAGTACTTAGACATGTCTTCCCTTCACCAAAACAAGAATTAAGAACGTTATTTTGGGGACCATTCTTTTTTTTGGGGGACCATTGTCTCATTTTGGGTAGGGGTGCCCTTATCTAATATTTTTTGTATTACCTAAACTACCCTTTTAATTATTTTTTGGTTTTGATTCGTGAAATCATTATTGAAATGATTAAGAAAAACTGATTAGTGAGATTAAATTAAAAGATGAGCTATTAAAAAAGAAATTGAATTTTGTAGAGGAATAAAGTTAGAGAAGAAGAAGGAGAAAATCATGGAAAATAATTTTTTTTTCCAATTCACTAAATTTGGTAATTCAAGTGATGAAAGCTCATCAGATTCTTCATCTCCATCATCTCCTAGAGTATTTGTTAATGTTAACAATCATCCGGATATGAATTATTTGTTATATGGTGAATGTATTCTTCCCCAAACTCAATCTCAAGATGAAAATGATGGATTTTATCAACCACAACCGGAGGAAGATCATTTGGGTATCCAGGTATGCTCCAAACTTAGCTAATGTTGGTTGAATTGCTCCAAATTTTCAAACCAAATGTAAATTTTTGAAGTAGTTCGGTTACAATATATGAAGAACAGCTAACCGAACTCATCTGGAAGTGTAGTTCGGTTTCTTTAGCCAAAAACGCAGGTAACCGAACTCTGTATTAATGGAAGTTTGATGGATTCCAGAGTAATGTTCGGTTGTTTCGCAACCAATGAACTAACCGAACTTTAGGTAAAATAAGATTTTACTTAGTGCAAAGTTCGGTTGCTTCGAAACTATTAACCAACCGAACTTGACGTAAAACTAAGATTTAACTTAGCGTACAAAGTTCGGTTTGCTCGCACACTTCATGTAAATCCACTATCTAACCGAACTGTACAAAATATAAGAGTAGACTAAGTTTAATAGGTTCGGTTATTTCGCAAACTTGATCCCGAGAGCATAACTAACCGAACTTATTAAACCAAAAAAAAAAAATAGTTCAAGAGTTATATTCGGTTGGTACAGCTATTTTTCTAAACAACCGAACTCAAAATTATATGAAATTAAGGAAGAGTTCGGTTTGTCTTTTTTCTTGCGAACAAACCGAACTCAACATATATGCAATTAGAAATGAGTTTGGTTAGTAGTTGGCTAAACAAAAAATTGCGAACCAACCGAACAGAATTCAACATAGTGGGAAAATAAGAGTAGTTCGGTTACATTGTTTTTTTTTTCTTTGTAATGTTTTGAGTTCGGTTAGGAGATGGTTTTCGAAAAATATGCGAAACAACCGAACTACAAGTTTGGTTACATAGTGTTAATTTCTATTCAACCGAACTGTTCTTCGTGTTCTTCCTTCCACGAAGTTCGGTTAACAAACCAGGGTTTTTGTGTTACGACTCCTAACCGAACTCATCACTGTTACTTACATTCGAACCCTATTTTGATGATTTTTATTCAATTAAACGAATCAAAATCAAATTAAAACTAATGGGTTTGGTTAAAAATACCTGCGGATCTTTCCCATCTCAATTTTTTTTTTCTCCATCTTCTTCTTCTTCTTCTTCTATCACCTTAGTCACTCAATAATCGGAGGAGGTGGTGGTAATAATCGGAGGAGGTGATGGTGGTGGGCGGCGGGAGGAGGTGGTGGTGGTAATCGGTGGTTGGTGGTGGTGATAATCGGAGGTGGTGGTGGTGGTAATCGGTGGTGGGCTTATATTAATTAGGGATAATGTTAAATAGGATAAGGGGCAAATTGGCAAACTCATATGACTTTAGGACAGCCCTTATTATTGTAGGATGGGTGCCTTAAAAATTAATGGTCCCCCAAATAAACAAGGGTCCAAAATAACGTTGAGAATTAACAAGTCGTTGAATCACGACGTCTTTTTCTCTCTTCTATGAATTAATAGGAACTTTCATGTGTATTTAAGGAAGTAGCAAATGCATGTCTAAGCCCAATCCCTCTCCGGTAGGTTCCATGATCTATAGAGAAACATGTGGATCATGGGCCCACCACAGTTTTCCTGCTTCATTGTGATTTTGTTGTCTTACCCGATTTCCTCGCACCAATTCCCTCCAACATTTCTGTATTTACTTACCACGATCTTGAATTTTTTTTAAGTTCCTTTTTGTTTTTCTAGATACAATTTTCTCTCATTTTTGGACTTCCACCATTACTTAAATAATATGAACCCAAAACAAATTCATATTTAGCACATCAAACTAACATTAAAAATTATAATAGCATGATCGCAATGTTTGCACATATAAAACGAGTAAATTATGGGAAATGACTAATGAGCGTGGTTTTGAAATGGAGAAGAGGAGGCACAAAGACCAAAGACCAACAAGCATATAAAAGCGGGGAAGACACAAGAATGAAACTCATTATAAAAGGAGAATAGAACTACACGAGCAATGAATGTGATTTTTGCAGCGGAGAAAAAGAGAAACACCAAAAACATGGTTCAAATAATTAAGAATTATGGAGTAGTTCCTAATTTCACATAAAAACCGATAAGAAGAGTTTGTTGTACGAAGTCGCATTCGAGTCAAACCCAACCGTAGAAAAGGATACAATAGGGTCAATTGAATGGTTTGATGGAGAACACGATGTAAGAAGTAACATTTCCTTTAGCTAGGCTACTACTACCTCTACTGCTAGCTTGATTTCTTCTGCTTGATTATTAGTGTTTTCATGTTTAGGTGGCTATGTTTCAAAAGATATCACTAAACTTGATGGATTCATTAGTCCTTCACTTTTAGGGAAACTATTTAACTGGAGAAATTGGGTTGAATCATTTATTTAATATTACTGTATATTGATCGGAGAATTACGGGGAGACTAGTATTATGGCATCTCCAATGGAATATGGGTTTCTAAAAATATTGAAGTCACATAGGATTTTATAAACTCTCAACAAAAAAAACCTCTCCAGTGGTGGTTGGATATTAAAAATTTAATCTAATGTGGAAGTTTGAGTTTGGAAGAGAGTATGGGTTTTTAGAGAATCTCATCCATACCTACGTCATCACTATTTGTTTTTATTTTATTTATTTTGTTTGATTATGTGGATTAACTTTCTACAAATAAGTGACAAGTGTTTCAAAATAGGTATGAATACAACTACCACTGGAGATGCTTATCAAAACCAAAAAAATTATTTGACTCTATGTTGTTAGATACCTCTTTTTTAGGTCTCCACATGGGATAAATATCAATACACCATTGGAGATGCTCTTAGTAGACTAGTGAAATTGAGTCAGTTGAATTCATCAAGCAATCTACTTACCTGGTTCACTGCCATCTTTCGTTCCAAATTTTTCTCTCCTTCAAATGTGAAAGGACAATGGTCCCACATCGCCAGATTCTGCATAACTAACTTAAAATATAATATGGAAGGGTTGCTGCACTCGTTTCCAATTGATTTTGAGTTGTATGCCCGCAAAACTTTGAGTTGGTATCATAGCAAGATTCGTGTCTGTAGTATGACATGTACGTGGGGTGTACCATGACCGAATATCACCTGCACAGCCGTGACCACACGTACGTAGGTGTTAGGCCTAATGACTGGTTTTACACGTGAGGGGGCATGTGAAAGAACAACAGTCCCACATTGCTAGATTCTTCATAATTAACTTAAAATTTAATATGGAATGGCCGTTCCACTTATTGCCAAAACAAGTTTTCTAGTCCAATTCTGGTTTCGATATGATATCTTCGCCAAATTGTCAAGCTTGATCTTAGCTTAGTGGAACTTACTACAGAGATTGGAAAGGAAATTGTTCATATCTTTCTCACTTAGACTTGAGTCAGAAGACCCCGAAAAACTTTTCGGGACCATGGACATAACAGGCCTATCAGAGCAGGAAGGCAGAAGAATGAAGCTCGTAATAAAAGGAAAACAAGAAGAGAAAATTAAGCATACTTCCATTAAAAGTGTTTTAGATACAAATAAAAAATATACTAAAGATTCCATGAAACTACAATCGAAAGGTACCTTAATATATGCACCTCTCAACTCTCACTCTCTATCTCTCACTCGGAGGTAGTTATTCTCAAAACTACATAACCAAATCTATAGTAGTGGGTAGCAAGTAGAGTTTGTTTCATTTCTTTATTCATACCTTATCAGTTTTCTCCAACATTTTCAACTTCTACTTGGTCAAATGTTAATAGTATTGAAATAGTGTGGACTAACTAGTTTTAGATTTTCTTCTGTCTTATATTTTATTTTCTACCTCTTTCACTGTACATTTATAGAAATGAACGTATGTATATCGCAACGAACGTATGTAAAAAATTATTAACAAATAAAAATTACATGTCCAGTAAAAATAAAAATTAGATGACATGTAAAAGCTTTGATTGTAAATGAAGACGAAATAAGTAAAACCACATTTGGTGGTCAAAATTTCCTGAGCATAAGTACTTTAGATATGGTTGAAGCCGTTGTGTTGTCTCTCCTTGGGTTTCGTTGTATCCATGGGTGTTTAATCAGTAAAATTTGTTTGTTCGATCAAAGAACAAAAACACAACAAAGTGATTGCACACAAAATGTGACAACTAAAATAACAAAATTCATTCATTAGAAGTTAAGGTACGTCAAGTACTTAGACATGTTTACCAGAAATTCCTTGACCTGAACGAGAATAAATTATCCGAATCACGGTATGTTTTCTCCTCTACTTTGGATTAACGGGAACTTCCATGTGTATTCTGCCAAATAAATTATCCAGTTTAATGAGGTTTTTGTTGAGGTTATAGTTTGAGGTTTTGAGACCTTTATGCCATAATTCATTGCAGAATCATGTATTTTATTTTGTTGAAAATTCTCATTTCCATAGTATTTTTAAGAAATAAACCTTTGAAGCAAGAAATAAACTGATTGGGTAATGACACACTTTCTTAAACTGAGTGTTTCTAAAAAGAAAACAATATAAAGAAACTAAGTGTGTCGAGAGTTGATCGTTGTCGTTTTTTCTTTATTTCATAGCTTGTTGCTGATATGTACTTCTTTTATAGAATGTTATTATCAATAATGCTCACACTAAGTTTCATACCCCTTATCAGAGTAAAATTGCGGATACATTTCCTTAAAACTTTAGAGAAAGCATACTAACAATTTAGGATTGGTTTTGCGTTACTCGAACCTAAATAGGTGATGATTAACCCTACAAATGGAAGAAGCAGAGAGTTAGGGTACAAATATATACCCAATACAAGCAGCTACTAACATAACAATTAGATGTTGAGCAGTCCCAACAACATGTCTACGCCCGATCCAAACCGGGTAATTGTTTAATTGTGAAGAAACTCATAGTTTCTATTTTAAGACACGTGGGTTGCGTGATATACATAACACACTTCCACTTCTCCGCTCTGATTTAGTTTTCATTCCAATTTCGTCCAACATTTCAGTATTTATATTTCTGGATATTGATATTAGCATAGTGTAGATTTTTTATTTATTTCTCGCATTTTCGACTTCAATCATCACTTAAATACAAGGAACTTAAAAGTAATCCATGTTTAACACATCAAACCTACATGAAAAGTAATAATTGTATGATACATTTTGCACAAACAAGGACCAAAGGCCCAACCAGGACAATCAAAGAAGGAAGGGGCATACGAATGAAGCTCATGTTAAAAGGAAAACATAATTACATGATTATCAATAAATGTCATTTTTGCAGCTGAGAAAAATAAAAACACCACAAACATGCACGATTCAAAGAAAATGACGTAGTTTCTAATTTCACGTAGAAAATGGTATAATGTCTAGGAGTCTTTGTGAAAATATAAAGGTACTAAAATATATCTCAATCTAAAACTTTTCCACCTATAAGTCCTTTCTCTGAAAATGATTGTCTATGAACTGATTCGAGACAATACAACGAATCAGTTCACACTTCGTGTGATTGTCTATGGATACAAGATCGAGACAATACAACGACGAAGTATGATTACTTTATAATAGGTTCGTACTTAACCAAACATTATAGGATTGCTATCATGTAATTAGGAATTAACGTTTGTGTAGAATTTAATAGTCAATAATTTTTAATGATGGTCCTTCGTTGCATGGATTAATTGCTACTCTTACCCACTTATGTTTTGTAGAATTTAATAGTCAATAATGGACACACTCAGAATACATTTGCATAAAATTTTATAACAAGGATACAAACACTCTAGCAATAGTATTGATATTGTCTTACTAAAACCCAAGTATATGACTGGCTGATACCATTGCAACTACTGGATATTCGAAGGAATGTGGATCATGGGCCCACCACAGTTTTCCTGCTTCATTGTGATTTTGTTGTCTTACTCTTTCCTGATTTCCTCGCACCAATTCCCTCCAACATTTCTGTATTTACTTACCACGATCTTGATTTTTGTTTTAGTTCCTTTTTGTTTTTCTAGATATAGTTTTCTTTCATTTTTGGACTTCGACCATTACTTAAATAATATGAACCCAAAAGAAATTCATATTTAGCACGTCAAACTTACATTAAAAATTATAATAGCGTGATCGCAATGTTTGCACTTGCACGTATAAAATGATTAAATTATGGGAAATGAGCGTGGTTTTGAAATGGAGAAGAGCAGACACAAAGACCAAAGCCCAACAAGCATATGAAAGCGGGGAAGGCACAAGAATGAAATTCATTATAAAAGGAGAACAGAACTACACGAGCAATGAATGTGGTTTGCAGCGGAGAAAAAGAGAAACACCAAAAACATGGTTCAAAGAATTAAGAACTATGGAGTAGTTCCTAATTTCACATAAAAACCGATAAGAAGAGTTTGTTGTACGAAGTCACATTTGAGTCGAACCCAACTGTAGAAAAGGATACAATAGGGTCAATTGAATGGTTTGATGGAGAACGCCATGTAAGAAGTAACATTTCCTTTAGCTAGGATACTACTACCTCTACTGCTAGCTTGATTTCTTCTGCTTGATTATTAGTGTTTTCATGTTTAGGTGGCTATGTTTCAAAAGATATCACAAAACTTGATGGATTCATTGGTCCTTCACTTTTAGCACTAGTGGCAAATGAGATTTTAACCACTTCTTGGGCTTCACTGAAACCACTGCTGCTGGGCTGAAGTTAAGTATAGTGCAGTTGCTCGCAGTTGTTTTATCGGAAAAATAAACTTGTTTCTATCACGGTGGTTTTATCGAGGGGTGTTTTTGTAAATTATCAGAGACTTAACAACCACTATGAAGGTTCGACCTTTCTACGGGAAGAAAAAAAAGAAAACCAAACCTTATCTCTTTATCTCTTCTCAACTTTTCTCTTTCTCTCTCTCAACTCATTCTCTGTTTCTCTTAAATTTTTCTCTATCATAACAATTAGTTGTTTGTGTTGCGCTAAAACCTTGCGGAAGCGATTTTCACAGCTACAAACGGTACTCCATAATATTTCCAAGAACACAAACTAAAGAAGAAAAGAGATGAGAATTTACGTGGTTCGGCAAGTTGCCTACATCCACGGGAAGAACAAGAGATTCATATATTATCACAAGGGAGAATACATATAAACCTTAAGAGAGAAAGAAGAATTTTTGGTGATGTTCATTTGCTTTCTCTAATGGCCTATTTATACTAGTTAGCTAAGCCTCCAAGTGCCAACTCCAAATTGAGTTCTACTTCCTTAGCCTACAATCTAGAACTAGCCTACAATTGGACTTCCTTAGTTTTCAAACTAGGACTCAAAGACCTACCTTGTTTGAATGCATGAATTTACAAGTGTGAAAGGGAAAGCTATGGAACTCTTCCACCAACCAATATTTTTCACATGGTTTTATTCCCACCTACCTACTAGCCACCATCCAAACATGGTTATTAGAGTTCCAAACAAAATTTGACTATCAACAACCCCTTATTCTAGAATCATCTAGAATTGTAGGCACCGTCCAACAATTCTCCACCTCGGATCATGCATTCATGCATGAGACTATCAATACAAGAAATCTCCTTCGTCTTCCAGCGTCTATTGCGCCATAGGCTGCCTACGTATCCTCTGCAAAGAATCAAACCGACCGTAGTTCACACAATGGCCTTGTAATAAGGCCTCCACCAGGTTCCTAAAAACCTCTACCCCAAAGGGTATCACCAAACCGGAAGAATGTGGATCAATTTCGAGCAATGACGAAACTTGACCCCGGATACTACTTTAGTTAATATATCAGCTGGATTTTCTTTGGTATCGATCTTCACAAGTAGAATGTCTTCTTCTTCCAGAATTTCTCTAACAAAGTGAAATCGAACATATATATGTTTGGTTCTGGCATGATGAACTTGATTCGTAGCCAAGTAAATTGCGCTAAGACTATCACAATGCACAAGCAGTTGTTCCTTCACAACTCCCAAGTCATCTAGCAAACCTTGTAACCATATAGCCTCCTTAAATGCCTCTGTCACTTCCATATACTCTTCTTCAGTAGTTTAGAGAGCCACAGTAGACTGCAAAATCGATCTCCAACTAACCGGAGCTCCAGCCAAGGTAAATACATACCCTGTAGTTGAACGCCTTTTGTCCAAATAACCAGCATAGTCAGAATCCACATAACCAACACACATCTGATTGTTCCCATCTTCCTTCACAAACTCCAAGCCAACATCAACAGTACCATAAAGATACCTCAAAATCCATTTCACAGCTTGCCAATGTCCTTTACCAGGATTATGCATATAACGGATGATCATACTTACTGCATGTGAAATATCCAGCCTTGAACATACCATCACATACATCAAGCTACCAACAACACTAGCATATAGGACTTGGGACATATACTCACGCTCTTATTCAGTAGTAGGAGACATATCAGAACTCAACTTAAAATCAGGACCAAGGGGAGTACTTACAGATTTAGTTCTTTCGCAGATACCAAATTTTTGTAACACTTTCTTCAAGTATGCCTTCTGAGACAAACGAACTTTACCCTTCTCTCTGTTACGTTCAATCTCCATGCCAAGAATCTTCTTAGCTTCTCCTAGATCTTTCATCTCGAACTCAGTTGACAATTTCTGCTTCAAATTATCAATCTCTTTCTTGTTATTCGATGCTATCAGCATATTATCGACATACAAGAGCAAATATATGAAAGACCCATCACGTAGCTTATTGAAGTATACACAATAGTCATAGTGACTTCTTGTGTATGTCTGGCCAATCATAAACTGATCAAATCGCTTGTACCACTGTCTTGGAGACTGCTTCATCCATACAACGATTTTTTTTAGCTTGCATACACAATCTTCTTTTCCAGCAACTTTGAACCTACTCGGCTGAGTCATATAGATCTCCTCTTCTAGATCACCATGTAAGAACGCCGTCTTGACATCTAGCTGAACTAGGTCTAAATCATACTGTGCTACCAAGGCCAATAAAATTCGGATTGATGAGTGTTTCACAACTGGAGAGAACACCTTATTGTAGTCAATCCCTTCTCTTTGGGCATAACCTTTCGCAACTAACCTTTCCTTATAGCGTACTTGATTCACCTAAGATCCTTCTTTCTTAGCATATACCCATTTGCACCCAATGGCCTTCTTACCGTTCGGAAGCTTCCTAAGAACCCATGTGACATTCTTGTAAAGAGACTTCATCTCATCCTGCATAGCAGCTTCCCATTATTGACGCTCTACACTGTGTATAGATTCAAAATAGGTATATGGAATGCCTTCTTCAATAAATGGTAATGCATAATCTATAAAATCATTCATCCAACCAGGTTTCCTGGTTTGTCTTCTCGGTTTGATGGTTTCTATGGTCTCAGTGACCGTAGCTTCTATATCATCCACAGCTTCATGTTCCTCTTCATCCAGATCGTCACTATCATTTGGAACTTCAGTATTTTCCTCCCTTGTAGACGCCACGCCTTCGGAAGTATTCGTAACAGATACAGACTTAGCTGGAATTAGTGGAGTTGCATCAATCTCCACTTGCTGCAAAGGTTCACTGGTACCGGTGCTTCTGTTCTCCACCTGCCGAGAACCCCAAGACTTCACCATAGACGCTTCATCAAATGTAACGTCTTTACTCATGACTATCTTCTTCTCAACCGGATTCCAAATTTTGAACCCTTTAACTCCTTTCTTCACACCCATAAAGATCCCTTTAACATCACGGATATCAAGCTTGTTTTCACTAACATGATATCAAGAAGGGAAAACAAAGATATGACTTGAGTCATAATCATAAGATGGTTTACCATACCACTTCTCCATCATAGTTTTACCTTCTAATGCAGCTGATGGAAACCTATTAATGAGGAAGCACGCATATGTAACTGCCTCAGCCCAAAACGCTTTACCTAATACAGAATTAGATAACATACATCGTACCTTCTCTAGCAAAGTACGATTCATGCGTTCAGCTACCCCATTTTGTTGCGGTGTCTTCTTAACTGTGAAGTGCCTCTGTATTCCCTCATCCTGACATACTTCCAAGAATGGATCACTTTTGTAGTCTCCACCATTGTACGAACGTAATACCTTGATCTTTTTTCCAGTTTGAGTCTCAGTTGCCTTTTTCCACCTCACAAAGACTTCTAGGACTTCATCCTTATGCCTCATGGTGTACACCCATACGCGCCTAGAATAGTCATCAATAAACGACACAAACCAATGTTTCCCTCCCAATGATGCATTCTTGGAGGGACCCCAAACATCTAAGTGAACATAATCAAGAACTCCACTAGTGTTGTGGATTGTTGTGCCAAAGATTGTTCTTGTCTTCTTGCCTTTCACACAATGTTCACAAAACTCTAATTTGCAGGCAATAGCACCTTTCAATAATTCTTGACGAATTAAAGAATGTAACGACTTATCACCAGGATATGCAAGCCGCATATGCCATAACTTCGTGGTCTCCATAGCTGCAGTCTCGATGTGTTCAGAAATAGACACATCTCCCGTTATTGTACTCCCAGTTAAGTAGTACAAGTTATGATACCTTGTGCCCTTCATGATTACCAATGATCCAGCGATCACCTTTAGAATGCCATTTTCAACGACTAACTTGTAGCCCTTAGCTTCCAAAGTTCCGAGCGAAATCAGATTCTTCTTCACAGCAGGCACGAACCTTACTTCCCTCAGTTCCCGAACCATACCATAATGCATCTTGAATCGAATACTACCAATCCCAATCACCCTGCAGGTGTGATTATTCCCCATACGCACTTCTCCATCAAAATCTTAAAAGTCTGAGAACCATTCCCGATGAGGACAAATATGATAAGTAGCACCAGAATATAATACCCACGTACCGTCAGTTACGATAAAAGTTGATGGTATCACAGTCAGCGAGAAATCTGAAGCTTCATCTGAATTTTCACTTGCCATAGCAATGTTCACCTCGGTGTTATCCCTTTCTCGATCCTTACGCTTGGTACAATCCTTAGCCCAATGGCCAAAGTCATGACACCATGCACATTCATCCTTCTGCAGACGCGCTCTTGACTTTGAACGCCCTTTAACTTTGCCACGATCACCATTCTTTTTTCTTCTGTCTGATGAACGACCTCTTGCAAGAATCAAGTCACTGTTAGCTTCACTTGACAGGTCTTCATGGTCCATTTTCCTGAATTCCTCACTACGCAATGCTGTAGTGACCTCGGCATATGTCATCTTATCCTTTCCGTGCATTAAAGCTTTAATCACGGGTTCATACCTTTCAGGAAAAGAGTTTATCAGACACAAATCTTGTTCCTCGTCGTTGTTCTTCTCATCGTAGTTAACCAGCTCAACAAGAAGTTTATTATATGAATCTAGGTGCTCAGTTAGGGTTGCACCTCTCTTCATGTAATAGCGATACAAATTCCTTTCGAGATGTATCATATTTGCCACGTTCTTCACAAGGTTTTCCTTCTCTAGATTTTCCTAGAGATCCTTAGCTGAAGTCTCGTGCTGATAATTACCTCTTACTGCTGTTGTTAAAAACCCTTGAATCGAACCAAGACATAATTTATTCATCTTGTTCCACTGCTTGTCAGATATCTCCGCTGGCCGACCTTCTAGAGCTTCTTCTAGGTCAAGATGAACAAGAGCATCCATTACGTCCGTTCTCCATAAACCAAAGTTATTGGTTCCGGTGAACTTTTCAACCTTCAGTTGTGATCTATGAGAATGAAGTATTTCTTCTTTTATTTTTTTATTTTTATTTGTGGACTATGAATGTTCTCCTTCAGGATCGTTCGGATCAACTGGTTTATCTCCGTCAACCATTGTTCTCAAACAACCAAATATAGATAAAAAAAATAGAACTTTTGAGATAAGCATTACCTCAAGTAATCTTCAGAAAAATACCTTCACTTCAACTGCAATATGAGTACCCGTATCCAAGAGCGTAACCTTGCTCTGATACCAATTGTTGTGCTAAAACCTTGCGGAAGCGATTTGCATAGCTACAAACAGTACTCCATAATATTTCCAAGAACACAAACTAAAGAAGAAAAGAGATGAGAATTTACGTGGTTCGGCAAGTTGCCTACATGGTAGGCTCGGAAAGATACCTACTATTGTGTATACTGCAAGTAAACAGTGTCGACAAGCAACACAGGGCAAGCACAGGTCGAACCACAGAGACTTGGAGAGTGTAGAAGTTGATTCTAAATCCTGATTCAGAGAGTAACCAAAAGGGGTTTGATTTTGTCGATACGACGATATGATTTTCAAGTGACTGAAATAATAAAAGTAAAAGATGCAAATAACAAGATATGTAAACAATGATAATATGGATACTAGGGTATTCAAATCCACCAATAACCTATGATATGCATTCAACTTGTAATATTATTCTTGTCCTTATAGTAGATTCAAGTCTACCGTATAACTAAGGTGTTTCTCCAATGGATAATTTAATCACAACTAAAGTATTTCTCCAAAGCATTAATTGTCTAATTAAGCACAACTAATCTAAAGATCAATATTTGGTTAAGCATGAGTTGTAGCATAATCAACATAGAGATATTCTAACAACAATGGATACATGGCATACATTGTGAGAGCAAGATGTTGAAAAACTTGGATTAAATTATATATTTAAACAATTCTAAACTTTCAAGAACAAGATACAAGATATGAATACATACCAATGAGATTAGGGCTTCATCTAAACCCTAGTAAATGAAATTAGAACATGAAGAACATTACAACAAAATTGAAATTTGATAAACTAACATGAACAAGCTATTCTTGGATGGTTTTTCAACACAAAAACCCTCTCTATTTATACACAAAATTCCCTCAAGCACTTGGATTCGAAATTTGGAAATCATCCACTCAAAAAAACATGTTTTCTTAATTGATGGATTGAATGGAATATATTTGGTTGTGGGAAACAAATTGGGAGTGATTGAGTGAGAGAATGGGGATGTTTTCTTTAATTGATGGATGAAATGGAATACAATGGGGGTGAGGTGGATGTTTGGAAAGAATCCAATGGGGGTGAGGTGGATGTTTTTGAAAGAATCCAATGGGGGTGAGGTGGAAATGGATTTGGGTCTTGGGTTTTGGATCATGGGTTTTGGATCATGGGTTGTTTAATCCCATGAATTTGTAAACAGGTTGCCACTGATGCGCGAGTGGGTTGCAACGCTTCCAACTTTCTTCTCTTTTGTCTTCTCAATTCTTCCAAGCTTTATTTAGTACTTAAAAACACAAAATTAATTAATACAAATATTTATTCTTGAAAATGGTAAAAATGCAGAATTTGGGATAATATATGACTTTGAAGCGCGAAAGATGAGTTAAGTGCCAATGAAAAGGTGTATGAACATGAAATATTTGGCACTCATCAAATACCCCCAAACCTGAATTTTACTTGTCCTCAAGTGAAACAGAAATCCAGAAATCCAGAAATCCTAACTATACCACTTGTCATTTGGTCTCTCGAATGCATTTAGCGTATGCACTAAGCCTTTAAACCCCTAGGTGTCCCTAGTGGACGAGTTGTAGTCTCGTGAGGGCCTACCAAAGATGTACCCACAAAACCTTTTCCAATTTCAGAGCATCCATAGAAATGTCTTCATCTTCGGTCTTCAACTGTAGATGATGAACTTCGGAATTTCGTAGAACCATGAAAATTTGTAACCAATTTTTTTTTTTTTTTAAGACCCGCTATACAGCTGGTCATCATTATTATTATTTATTTTTTTAGTGACCCGCTTCACAGCTGGTCATCAGATACCAAACACAAGATCCGATATATATATATATTAAAAAAAAATTTAGTGACCCGCTACACAGCTGGTCTTAGAAGACAACAGAAGACCCGCTACACAGCTGGTCATAGAAACAAAAGACTGCAAGACCCACTACACAGCTGGTCATAGAAAACACACTACAAAAAATGCAAAAGACTACAAAAGATCCTACAAAAGACCCGCTCCACAGCTGGTCATAAAAAAATAACAACAAAAGACTCAAAAATTGCAAAAGACTACAAAGGATCCTACAAAAGACCCGCTACACAGCTGGTCATAAAAGATGCAAAAGACTACAAAATGCCATATGCAAATACTCCCCCAAACCTAAATCTAACATTGTCCTCAATGTTTCAAAAGATAACAGAAACCACAACAAACTATGAGAACAAAACAGATTCAAAGGAAAGAGATTACCAGATGCCAAACCAGAGACAATAGAGTATGTCCAAAGCAACCAGCAGGGAAGATATCTGTGTTATGTACAGGGGGTGAACTTTTTAGTCCACATAGATTGGATCAGCAAGATGAGTTGTTTCAATCTCAGGTGGGATTGGTTCAAGGAACGGCTTCAGTCTCTGCCCATTGACCTTGAAGAAATTCTTGGTTGTTACATCTTCTAGTTCTACAGCCCCATGGGGGAAAATTGTTCGCACCACGAACGGGCCTGTCCATTTAGAACGTAATTTTCCTGGAAAAAGGTGCAGTCGTGAGTTATACAATAGAACTTTCTAAATGGAGTGAATGACTTGCGCAAAATGCGTTTGTCATGGAACACCTTCATTCTTTGTTTGTACATTTTTGCATTATCATATGCATCATTTCTTAACTCTTCCAACTCATTGAGTTGAAGCTTCCTTTGGGTGCCAGCTTTATCTAGATCAAAGTTCAGTTTCTTTACAGCCCAATATGCACGATGTTCTAACTCTACAGGGAGATGACAAGTATTACCGTACACAAGTCTGTAAGGGGACATACCAATGGGGTTCTTGTATGCAGTTCTATAGGCCCATAAAGTATCATTCAATCTTAAAGACCAATCTTTTCTATACGGGTTAACCATCTTTTCTAGAATGTGCTTAATCTCCCTATTTGAAACCTCTACCTGGCCACTGGTCTGTGGATGATATGGGGTTGCAACTTTATGAGTTATGCCATACTTATGGACTAAGGACTCAAAGGCCTATTGCAGAAATGTGAACCACCGTCACTGATTATAGCTCTAGGGGTGCCAAATCGAGAAAATATGTTTTCCTTTAAGAACGAAAGTACCACCTTGTGGTCATTAGTTTTGGTTGCAATTGCTTCTACCCACTTAGAAACATAGTCAACAGGAACAAGAATGTACAACTTTCCTTCAGAGCTAGGAAATGGACCCATGAAATCAATGCCCCATACATCAAATAGCTCAACAATCAAAATGGGTTGTAAGGGCATCATGTTTCGATTTGATATACTTCCCAATTTCTGGCACCGGTCACAAGAAACACAGAAGGCATGGCTATCCTTAAACAATGTTGGCCAGTAAAAACCACTCTGCAAGATCTTTGTAGCAGTTTTCTTTTCACTAAAGTGTCCTCCACATGCTTGATCATGACAAAAAGAGATGACATCTCTTTGTTCAGAATTGGTGACACATTTCCTAATGATTTGGTCAGGGCAGTATTTGAACAGATATGGGTCATCCCATAGGAAATGTTTCACTTCGGCCAAGAATTTAGACCGGTCTTGTTTAGACCAATGAAGTGGCATCCTACCTGTAGCAAGGCAGTTCACGATGTCGGCAAACCATGGCATTTCAGAAACCAGCATCAGTTGTTCATCAGGGAAGGATTCCCTAATAATCTCTGATTCATCAGCAGATTCAAAATTCAACCTAGATAAGTGATCAACAACAACATTCTCTAACCCTTTTTTATCTCGAATTTCGAGGTGGAACTCTTGTAACAAGAGTATCCATCGAATTAGACGAGCCTTAGCATCTTTTTTAGATAAAAGATATCTTAATGAGTCATGGTCAGTATAAATGATTATTTTAGATCCTATCAAATAAGATCTAAACTTATCTAATGCAAACACAACAGCTAGAAAATCTTTTTCGGTTGTTGAATAATTCATTTGGGCCTCATTCAGTGTCTTACTAGCATAATAGATCACATAGGGGTGTTTGTCAACTCGCTGACCTAAGAAAGCTCCAACAGCAAAATCAGATGTGTCACACATGATTTCAAAAGGTAATTTCCAATCAGGATGTCGGACTATAGGTGCTGAAGTTAGAAGAGTTTTGAGCTATTCCCAAGCATGCACACAAGCATTATCAAACACAAAGGAAACATCTTTACTGAGTAGATTACACAGTGGTATTGAGATCTTACTGAAATCTTTAATGAATCTACGGTAGAAACCAGCATGGCCTAAAAATGATCTAACCTCCCTCACAGAGCGAGGTTGCGGCAAGTTTTTAATGAGGTCGACTTTGGCTTTGTCTACTTCAATGCCTTTTTCAGAGATGATGTGTCCTAGAACTATGCCCGAGTTCACCATAAAATGACATTTCTCCCAATTTAAAACCAAATCTTTCTCTTTACATCTAATCAGCACGCGAGTAAGATGGTTCAAACATTCATCAAAAGATGATCCAAACACAGAGAAATCATCCATAATGATTTCAAGGAAGTTATCTATCATATCAGAAAAAATGCTCATCATACAACGCTGAAATGTAGTGGGTGCGTTGCACAACCCAAAGGGAATACGACGATAGGAAAACATTCCAAATGGGCATGTAAATGTAGTCTTTTCCTGATCTTCGGGTGAAATATGAATCTGGTTGTAACCAGAAAAACCATCCAAGAAACAATAGAATTTACGCCCAGACAATCGTTCAAGCATTTGATCTATGAATGGAAGAGGGAAGTGATATTTCTTTTAATCGCATTCAACTTCCTATAATCAATGCAAACTCGCCACCCTGTGGTTACTCGAGTAGTGATTAACTCATCTTTATCGTTTTGAACTACAGTAACTCCTGACTTTTTCGGCACAACCTGAATGGGGCTAACCCATTTGCTATCTGAGATTGGGTAGATGATACCCGCATCAAGAATCTTTATAATCTCACTCTTAACAACCTCTTTCATTTTAGGATTGAGACGCCTTTGCATCTCCCTAGATGGTTTAGCATTGTCCTCAAGGTTTATATGATGCATGCAATCAGTGGGACTTATGCCTTTAAGGTCCGAGATGGTCCATCCTAAGGCTTATTTATGCTCCTTAAGTACTTCTAAAAGTTTACTTTCCTATTCTGTATCTAAGGAAGATGAAATGATTACAGGCAAAGTATTAGAAGGTCCCAAAAATGCATATTTAAGAGTATCAGGCAATGGTTTCAGTTCGAGCTTTGGTGGCTCAACAAGAGAGGGAACAGACTTCGATTCCAAGAGTGGAAGTGGTTCCACTCTAGCTTTCCACTTAGTCGTGTCCATAAGTGGTGTGGATTCAATCAAAGTATTCACTTCACTTATGTATTCATCATCAAACAAATCCAAGTCAAAATTATTCAAACAAGCATCCAAAGGGTCAACAGACATGCTACTAGACAACGAATCCTGAATCAAACTTTCAATCATGTTGATTTCATGCACATCATTATCATCATCAAGATCTAAATGTTGTTGGCTAGTATTAAAAACATTCAACTCCACAGTCATATTACCAAATGACAACTTCAACACTCCATTACGGCAGTTAATGATTGCATTGGACGTTGCTAAGAAGGGACGTCCCAAAATGACAGGAATGTGACTGTGGGGTTTTGCACAGGTTGAGTATCTAAGACGATGAAGTCCACAGGAAAATAAAACTTATCAACCTTAATCAAAACATCTTCTACCACACCACGTGGCACTTTGACGGATCTGTCCGCCAATTGCAGAGTTATAGGTGTTGTCTTCAACTCTCCAAGACCTAACTGCACATATACTGAATATGGTAGTAAATTCACATTTGCCCCTAAGTCTAGCAACGCCTTCTTAACCGTTTGGTCACCTATTTTGCATGTGATAGTTGGACTACCTGGGTCTTTAAACTTAGAAGGTGTGTTGCTTTGAATGATTGCACTCACTTGCTCAGTGAGAAAAGCACGCTTATGCACATGAATCTTTCTCTTTTGTGTGCACAGATCCTTAAGGAATTTAGCATAAGTAGGGACTTGCTTGATTGCATCAAGAAATGGGATGTTGATGTTAACTCGTTTGAACATTTCCAAAATCTCGTTGTACTGTATACTCTCTTTTTGCTGCACCAATCTTTGTGGGAATGGAGCAACAGGTACATGAGATGGTGCAGAGACATTAGAATTATGGGAATTCTTATGTTGCTCAGATTTGTTTTCAATAATAGGTGTTTTCTGTGGAGTTGTATGCACTGGTGAGTCCGATTTAGACTCACTCGACTGTGGTTCACCTACATTGTTTTCAACAATTTTACCACTACGAAGAGTGGTGACAGCATTTACTTGGGAGGCCTCATTTCGAGTTGAATTTTCTGCCTGATATATAGTTTTTGGATTTTGTTGGGGCTGACTAGGGAGTTTTCCTTTGTCTCTTTCATTCAATGCTTCACAAATTTGACCCATTTTAAGTTCCAGACTTGTAAAACGTTTGTTTGTGGTCTTTTGGAGTTGTACCAAATTTTGGGTCAACAACCCGAAACTTTCTTCGAAGCTAGGCTTTTTCTCTACAGGGTACTGCACATGTGGTTGCACTTGGGGGTTTCCAGGATAAGGGTATCCTTGGTTATTATTTGATGTTCCCCCTTGTACAGGTCCCTTAGACCATGAAAGGTTAGGGTGATTTCTCCACCCTGGGTTGTAGGTCTGAGAATATGGGTTGTTCTCTTGCCTTTGGTACAAAACATTGGCTTGCTCGGTTTTAGACTCTTGAAATGCATGGAGGTCTGGACAAGTGTCCACTAGATGGTCTGAACTATGGCATGCGGCACAAGTGGCCATTTCAATTTGACTACGGAGAGTATGGATATTAGTTTTTCCATTCTTTTCTAGTTCTAGCTTTTCTATTCTCCTGGCCAAGGATGCCATCTTTGCACTTCCTTCGAAGTCAGAGTCAATTATATGAACATTGGATGCAAGGGTAATCCTATTTGGTTCACGGGGGATTCCCACTGCTGAGTCTTTTCAGCGACTTCGATTAAGAAATCCCAAGACTCATCAGCACTTTTTTCAATAAATTGACCATTGCACATGGTCTCAACTGTAGTTCGGTTCTTGACATCTAAGCCTTCATACAAAATTTGCACAAGTCTCCATTTTTCAAAACCATGGTGAGGACATTGGAGCAATAATTCATTGAATCTCTCCAAATATTTTGCCAAAGTTTCCTCCTCTAATTGCACAAAACTATTCAGACTTTGACGAATTGTCGTAGTCTTATGGTTTGGGAAGAACTTTTTGAAGAACTCTTTTGTAAGAGAATCCCATGTATGAAATGACTGTGGCTGTTGAGCACACAGCCAAGTCTTGGCTTTGTCTATCAAAGAAAAAGGAAAAAGTTTCATTTTGAGGTGCTCATCCGTCATTTGGTTGATCCGAAGAGTCCCACAAATTTCCTCGAACTCTCTCACATGGTGGTAGGGATTTTCAGCTTCAACCCCTTTAAATTTAGGCAACATATTGAGGATACTTGCCTTTAGCTCAAATTGTCCATCAATAGCTGGTAAGATAATTCACGAGGACTAGGTTGTCCTCGTTGGGTACATGTAGTCCTTTAGACTACGAACTGGGTTTACTGGTTCTCCCATTGTTTCGGATGGGTTTGGACTGTCTGCCTCAGAACTATGTATTTCAATTAACTCTTCTTGACTGATTCTAACTAGTCGGCGTGTATGGTCTCTAAAAGACACAATCATAGCCTAGCTATCACATCAAGCATGTTAACCATTCACCTAGAAGGCAAGTTCTATGCAATCACAAACAAGGATGACTCCACCACAGTAAACCTACTAATTTCTAGCAAACAAAAAGCATGATGGCTCCACTTAGATTGTTTTCTAGACCAGCTTCTAATCCTTCGAAAGGGAATTCGTTACAATCTGAGCAAACCCCTCTGGAATCAATCCGAGTTTAAGTAAATTGAATAGAGGCGAGGGAAGCTGCTAGAGCTTTGATACCCAAGGCCTCACCGTATTACAAGGCGGCGCAGTCACGCATTCAATTTACAGAAACCGTCATGAACTTCGAAGTATGCTTAAAGAGTAACCAATATTTTTCAAATGACTTTCCTACTAAGCTCGTTACCTTATAGGTCTTGTTCTATTCAAAATTTTAAAGCTTAGGTTCGCGTATGTATCGTTTTCCTAAGGCGGGAAAGAAGAGAACGGTGATGAAATCTGAACCCTTATCTTGTATGGCCAGTCTTTGCCCTTTACTAGGAAAATAAAGCAGCCGTATTCAATTCCTCAACATATATGCAAACGAAGGAATACAGTAACTCGCTAACAAGGGATTCGCGAGTGTTTCGACAAACTTACCTCCCGTTCTAGACGAGGGATGAACCGTTGTTGTCGACTCGGGCCACAACTCCTATGTCATGAACGAACCCGAGGGGCCGAGGTGATATTGTAATCACCGTCCTTCTCTGCAAACAGTTGATATTTAATAATACCCTTCCGTAGGGTTTAAAAATAAAAATAAAAATAGAATGTCCAGGTCCAAAGTCCAAAATAAAGTGCAAAAGAAAAATAAAATTACAAGAGTAGAGGAATCCTAATACAATAAAATAAACTCTTTTTTTTTTTAAATTTAAAATAAAAACTTCTTTCGCTTCCTTTCCTTCGCCTTTACAACAGCTCCTTCGGCACCTGTTGAGCTCAAAAGAGGTAGTTAGGGTTTCGAAGGTTTAAAGCAAAAGCAAAAATTTAAAAAAAAAATAACAAAAATAAGTGTAAAATTGACTGTGAATAGTAATATGTGAACAGTAATATGTGAACCGTTCCAGGAGATGAAAAATGAATAGTGACAGGAGATGAGAAATGAACTACACCACTACCGAGTCCCCGGCAACGGCGCCAAAAAACTTGGTAGGCTCGGAAAGATACCTACTATTGTGTATACTGCAAGTGCACAGTGTCGACAAGCAACACAGGGCAAGCACAGGTCGAACCACAGAGACTTGGAGAGTGTAGAAGTTGATTCTAAATCCTGATTCAGAGAGTAACCAAACGGGGTTTTATTTTGTCGATACGACGATATGATTTTCAAGTGACTGAAATAATAAAAGTAAAAGATGCAAATAACAAGATATGTAAACAATGATAATATGGATACTAGGGTATTCAAATCCACCAATAACCTATGATATGCATTCAACTTGTAATATTATTCTTGTCCTTATAGTAGATTCAAGTCTACTGTATAACTAAGGTGTTTCTACAATGGATAATTTAATCACAACTAAAGTATTTCTCCAAAGCATTAATTGTCTAATTAAGCACAACTAATCTAAAGATCAATATTTGGTTAAGCATGAGTTGTAGCATAATCAACATAGAGATATTCTAACTACAATGGATACATGGCATACATTGTGAGAGCAAGATGTTGAAAAACTTGGATTAAATTATATCTTTAAACAATTCTAAACTTTCAAGAACAAGATACAAGATATGAATACATACCAATGAGATTAGGGCTTCATCTAAACCCTAGTAAATGAAATTAGAACATGAAGAACATTACAAAAAAATTGAAATTTGATAAACTAACATGAACAAGCTATTCTTGGATGGTTTTTCAACACAAAAACCCTCTCTATTTATACACAAAATTCCCTCAAGCACTTGGATTCGAAATTTGGAAAGCATCCACTCAACAAAACATGTTTTCTTAATTGATGGATTGAATGGAATATATTTGGTTGTGGGAAACAAATTGGGAGTGATTGAGTGAGAGAATGGGGATGTTTTCTTTAATTGATGGATGAAATGGAATACAATGGGAGTTAGGTGGATGTTTGGAAAGAATCCAATGGGGGTGAGGTGGATGTTTTTGAAAGAATCCAATGGGGGTGAGGTGGAAATGGATTTGGGTCTTGGGTTTTGGATCATGGGTTGTTTAATCCCATGAATTTTTAAACAGGTTTCCACTGATGCGCGAGCGGGTTGCAACGCTTCCAACTTTATTCTCTTTTGTCTTCTCAATTCTTCCAAGCTTTATTTAGTACTTAAAAACACAAAATTAATAATACAAATATTTATTCTTGAAAATGGTAAAAATGCAGAATTTGGGATAATATATGACTTTGAAGCGCGAAAGATGAGTTAAGTGCCAATGAAAAGGTGTATGAACATGCAATATTTGGCACTCATCACTACATCCACGGGAAGAACAAGAGAATCATATATTATCACAAGGGAGAATACATATAAACCTTAAGAGAGAAAGAAGAATTTTTGGTGATGTTCATTTGCTTTCTCTAATGGCCTATTTATACTAGTTAGCTAAGCCTCCAAGTGCCAACTCCAAATTGAGTTCTACTTCCTTAGCCTACAATCTAGAACTAGCCCACAATTGGACTTCCTTAGTTTTGAAACTAGGACTCAAAGACCTACCTTGTTTGAATGCATGAATTTACAAGTGTGAAAGGGAAAGCTATGGAACTCTTCCACCAACCAATATTTTTCACATGGTTTTATTCCCACCTACCTACTAGCCACCATCCAAACATGGTTATTAGAGTTCCAAACAAAATTGGACTATCAACAACCCCTTATTCTAGAATCATCTAGAATTGTAGGCACCGTCCAACAGTTTGTGGATCAAAATTTTAGTATTAGGTTTTGCGTCCTGTTCTTGTCTATCACAAGAACATCAACTCTTGAAGTTTTTTTCTGAATAAGTGAAAATAAGGCGATGAAGATCTTGAATGACAGCTAAAAACGAAGATTCATCTACCAAAACTGAATCGAAAGATAAATATCATATCACTGTATGTTCAATCGATTAACTCATACATCTCAAATTGAAATTTCAGAAGAAAAAGAATCGATGTTAGTAAACCTAAAATCTTCGATATCAACTCAATTCTCTTTTCTGATTCATTATCAGTTTGTATATTTGTTCATTTTTTTAGTTTATTCTTTCATTTTTTTTTTTTACTGATTGTGTGTATTCTCTTTTTATTTAGGCACCAAAGAAGTAGAAAGCTCCGCCACATTTTCAAATCCAGCTAAATATGGTGGTGGTAAACAAAAGGAAGATAAATTCATGATCCTCAAACTTAAATCTATATTGGGTTCTTGTTTTATGTTGAGTTTAAGTTATTTATTCTATAATGAGTTGTTTGTTTTTGTGATTTGTGCAGAATTAGAGAAAAAGGAGAAGGTTAACAACATGATCTTTTTTTATTAATCTAGGGCTTAATATGTGATTTGCTTTGTAAGATCATTACTTCAGCTGGTTTTGTAAATATTATGCATTTTCTGTTTGATAAATATGGGTTTTGTTCTGTTATTAGATTATGGTTCTTTTGTTGGAACTGTGTGTTCTTACGGTTTTGATTAAATGGTTTTTTTTTTTGTTTTTTTTTTATGTTGCATCATTATAGAAATCTTTAGTTCACCCCTTTTCATTTGTATTTTGGTTGACAGATTCACCAATTTTTTTACAGATTTGTAGAAAGTTGAAGAGAAAAATCTCCTGATGAAGATGGCTGACCTCTGCGAGTCTCCACACAAATCTATATAGAAATAAAGTGTGATTTTGATGTATTTTTTATTATAGTTTGAATTTTTTTGTAATTGGATTGTTGATACATGGCATTAGTATGGAAAAGTATGCATTGGCATTAATGGGTCATGCTTTTGATCATTACATGGGTAAGCTAAGCCTTTTCCATCCTATTTCAGTTTGCTAGCTTGATTTTTGGGCGTCTAGTATTGGAGATTCTTCTTAAAATTGTTTCGTGTTGTAGATTTTCATGAGGATCCATGATAGCGTACAAATTCGATGCGATGGTACTACCTGAAAGGTTAGTTACCTGATAAAAATAAGCTTGTAATGTTCGCAGCTAGTCCTTTAGCTTGTAAAAAATTATTCTCTGCCGAGAGATGTTGTGATATGATGCAAAGTGGAAAAGCCATCTAGTTTAGTTTGGTTAATGGGTAATTTCACCCTGAGTGAATATTTTCTCAGTTATTTTCTCAACACAAGTTCAGAATATTAAAATTATTTTGCTTCTACAGATTGGTAGCCAAATGTTACTATTGCACACTGTTTTTTGAAATCAAAGACTATTGAATGAAGGGAAGACATTGATTTGGGCATTCACTACAAGTTGTTGAGTGAATATGGTTCTTGAAGTTCATACTTTTATCAAGATAAGTTTGTTGGAATATTTCTAAACATGTTTTAACATGATTTACACTTCAAAACATAGCAAGACTGTTTTATTGGCCTATTTATCGACTAATAGTTGTTACTCAAAGATATTCCTAGGAACTCACCCCCACTTTTTGCAGCTTGGTTGATGATTCTGAAGAGTAGTATAAATTATCTTATTCATGCTTCTGATATTTTTCCGCATAACCCAAATGGTACTCATCCTTAATGGTTGCTGGTTTATTTGGATTATTAGTTCCCTGGTGTGCTGCCAGATCCGCAGAAATTGTAGAGGCTCTCAATATGAATAATGATGTAAGTTTGATCCTTTACCCTAACTTGCGTAGCCTGGTATACTTTAATTTTTTGTTTTGTATGTTTTGGATTTTGTGAATTGCTTAAGGTGTGTTTGGTTTTACATTAATGTAACTCTAAAGAGACTTCTCTTTCGTTTTTACTTTTCTTTCAGAGCTTTTCCTACAAGGAAGATCCATTACTCGTTTTTGTGTTCGAATGTGAACTCCATTTCCTCTTTTTAGTGTTCGTAAGTTATTTTTTAGCATGTTCTATTTTATTGAAGACTAAACTATGTTGCTCAACAATATTGGGGATAAACTTAATTTTTTACCCAAGTGCCCAAGCATACATTATTTATCAATGGTAACAGATGCAGCTATGGATCTCCCTACGTGTGTCAACTGGAAATTCTACTGAGTAAGGATCTTAATTGGTGAAGTTTGTGGATTTTATCCTAAGACTTGTATCAATTCTTGATGAGTTATGGACTGGATATTTTACATATAAAAAGTAGTTGCAGTTCATATGTGTGTGTGTATTTGTAGGTGGTGCTCGAGTAGATTCCTTGTTTCTTTTCCTATTTTTTTCTATTGTCGTTAATTGTTATAGTCTTGGTTTTGTTTGCAGCTTAGGGATGGATTAATGGAATTTATTTGAGCTAGTTTGTCATAAGATGAAGGTATAGATGGTGAAATCTTCATGTGTTGAAACTTTATGGTTATAATTCTTGTAATAAATAGGTTAAGGTTTTCTAACATAGTGTTAGAAGTTTTTCAGACTTGAAACTTGCAGTATTTTAGTTAGATAGTTGAGTTTCCCCACCCTTCTTTTCTCCGGTGACAGTTTCTGCACCAATTTGATTATATGTAGAGTTCTGCACCATTTATAATGCTGGAAAGTTCCCATAAAATCGTTACACCAATTACATAATTTGTTCGCATAAACCTTAACCTTGCTAGGAGAGATGTGGTCATCCTTGATGCTCATTGTTGTTTTTATTGTTGTTGTATGGGAATAATTGAGCATGTAGCATACCATGATGTATCTTTTATTTTTTTCCATTGTTGTTGACTAGTGATATTGTGGTCATATATGTGCAGATATGCTTTGCTTGAAGTATCCTTTGTATTGGAGACCTTTTGTCAGATTTCAAGTGGAATCTTACTTCTTCACTAAGGAGGATGAAGTTGTTGCTGGAAGTGCTCTTGCAGACATGATAGTCAAATAAACCAATCTATACTAGTGTTGCTGGAAGTGCTCTTGTACAATTGAAACTAGTGAGTGTATTTTCAAAGTTTTAATACATTGAACTCGGGTAATATTTAGATGTTGGAGTTGTAAACTGAATCCACCTTTTAGTATAAATGTTAACTTTGTTTCCATAATATTAATTTTAGTTTTAATTTTGATCTCAGTTCCAATGTTATTTTAAAATTCAGCTGAATCACCTTAATGATTTAGCTGAACCAAATCAAATTTTTTTTGTAAAATTATGAATATAAACCACTGTGTCTATCAGAATCTTGTCAATACAATGAATATGCTGATGAAAGAAGTGTTTTTTTTTTAAGAAATCAACCTTTGCCAGAAACAGTCGTTTTGGAAAAAACCACTTCCAGATTCCAACTGATGAACACATTCATTTTTGAAGATATTACATCTTGTCTTGGAAGTGGTTTAACTTCCATTTTCCATTAGTGTAGGGAAACTATTTAACTGGAGAAATTGGGATGAATCATTTATTTAAAATTAATGTATATTGATCGGAGAATTCCGGGGAGACTAGTATTAGAGCATCTCCAATGGAATATGGGTCTCTAAAAATATTGAAGTCACAGAGGATTTAAGAAACTCTCAACAAAAGAAACCTCTCTAGTGGTGGTTGGATATTAAAATTTTAATCTGATGTGGTAGTTTGAGTTTGGAAGAGAGTATGGGTTTTTAGAGAATCTCATCCATACCTACGTCATCACTATTTTATTTTATTTAGATTCTGTGGATACAAATAAGTGACAAGTGTTTCAAAATAGGTATGAATACAACTACCACTGGAGATGCTTATCAAAACCAAAAAAAATATTTGACTTTATGTTGTTAAATACCTCTTTTTTAGGTCTCCACATGGGATAAATATCAATACACCATTAGAGATGCTCTTAGTAAACTAGTGATATTGAGTCAGTTGAATTCATCAAGCAATCTACTTACCTGGTTCACTGCCATCTTTCGTTCCAAATTTTTCTCTCCTTCAAATTCTGTGAAAGGACAATGGTCCCACATTGCCAGATTCTGCATAACTAACTTAAAATATAATATGGAAGGGTTTCTGCACTCATTTCCAATTGATTTTGAGTTGTATGCCCGCAAACTTTTGAGTTAGTATCATAGCAAGATTCGTGTCCGTAGTATGACCTGTACGTGGGGTGTACCATGACCGAATATCACCTGCACAGCCGTGACCACACGTACGTAAGTGCATGTGTTAGGCCTAATGACTGGTTTTACACGTGAGGGCGCGTGTGAAAGGACAATAGTCCCACATTGCTAGATTCCGCATAATTAACTTAAAATTTAATATGGAATGACCGTTCCACTTATTGCCGAAACAAGTTTTCAGTCCAAATCTGGTTTCGATATGATATCTTCGCCAAATCGTCAAGCTTGATCTTAGCTTAGTGTAACTTACTACAGAGATTGGAAAGGAAATTGTTCATATCTTTATTACTTAGACTTGAGTCAGAAGACTCGGAAAAACTTTTCGGGACCATGGAATAATAGGCCTATCAGAGCAGGAAGGCACAAGAATGAAGCTCGTAATAAAAGGAGAACAAGAAGAGAAAATTAAGCATACTTCCATTAAAAGTGTTTTAGATACAAAGAAAAAATATACTAAAGACTCCATGAAACTACAATCGAAAGGTACCTTAATATATGCACCTCTCAACTCTCTCTCTCTATCTCTGACTCGGAGGTAGTTAATCTCAAAACTACATAACCAAATCTATAGTAGTGGGTAGCAAGTAGAGTTTGTTTCATTTCTTTATTCATACCTTATCAGTTTTCTCCAACATTTCCAACTTCTACTTGGTCAAATGTTAATAGTATCGAAATAGTGTGGACTAACTAGTTTTAGATTTTCTTCCGTCTCATATTTTATTTTTCTACCTCTTTCATTGTACATATATAGCAATGAACGTGTGTATCGCAACGAACGTATGTAAAAAATTGTTAACAAATAAAAATTACATGTCCAGTAATAATAAAAATTAGATGACATGTAAAAGATTTAATTGTAAATGAAGACGAAATAAGTAAAACCACATTTGGTGGTCAAAATTTTCTGAGCGTAAGTACTTTAGATATGGTTGAAACCTCTATGTTGGCTTCTCCTTGGGTTTCGTTGTATCCATGGGTGTTTAATCAGTAAAATTTGTTTGTTCGATCAAAGAACAAAAAAACAACAAAGTGATTGCACAGAAAATGTGACAATTAAAATAACAAAATTCATTCATTAGAAGTTATGGTACGTCAAGTACTTAGACATGTTTACCGGAAATGCCTTGACCTGAACGAGAATAAATTATCCGAATCACGGTATGTTTTCTCCTCTACTCTGGATTAACGGGAACTTCCATGTGTATTCTGCCAAATAAATTATCCAGTTTAATAAGGTTTTTGTTGAGGTTATAGTTTGAGGTTTTGAGACCTTTATGCCATAATTCATTGTAGAATCATTTATTTTATTTTGTTGAAAATTCGCATTTGCATAGTATTTCTAAGAAATAAACCTTTGAAGCAAGAAATAAACTGATTGGGTAATGACACACTTTCTTAAACTGAGTGTTTCTAGAAAGAAAACAATATAAAGAAACTAAGTGTGTCGAGAGTTGATCATTGTAATTTGTTCTTTATCTCATGGCTTGTTGCTGATATGTACTTATTTTATAGAATGTTATTATCAATAATTCTCACACTAAGTTTCATACCTCGTATCAGAGTAAAATTTCGGATACATTTCCTTAAAACTTGAGAGAAAGTGTACTAACAATTTAGGATTAGTTTTGCGCTACTCGAACCTAAATAGGTGATGATTAACCCTACAGATGGAAGCAGCAGAGAGTTAGGGTACGAATATATACCCAATACAAGCAGCTACTAACATAACAATTAGATATTGAGCAGTCCCAACAACATGTCTACGCCCGATCCAAACCTGATATTTGTTTGATTGTGAAGAAACTCCTTGTTTATATCCTAAGACACGTAGGTTGCGTGATATACTTAACACACTTCCCCTTCTCCGATCTGATTTAGTTTTCGTTCCAATTTCCTCCAACATTTCAGTATTTATATTTCTGGATATTGATATTAGCATAGTGTAGATTTTTTATTTATTTCTCGCATTTTCGACTTCAACCATCACTTAAATACAAGGAACTTAAAAGTAATCCATGTTTAACACATCAAACCTACATGAAAAGTAATAATAATATGACACATTTTGCACAAACAAGGACCAAAGGCCCAACCAGGCCTATCAAAGCAGGAAGGGGCACAAGAATGAAGTTCATGTAAAAAGGAAAACATAATTACATGATTAGCAATAAATGTAATTTTTGCAGCTGAGAAAAATAAAAACACCACAAACATGCACGATTCAAAGAAAATGGCGTAGTTTCTAATTTCACGTAGAAAACGGTATAATGTCTAGGAGTATTTGTGAAAATATAAGGGTACCCAGATATACCTCAATCTAAAAAAATTCCACCGATAAGTCATTTCTCCGAAAATGATTGTCTGTGGACTGAGTCGAGACAATACAACGAATCGGTTCACACTTTGTGTGATTGTCTATGGATACGAGATCGAGACAATACGAACAACAAGATAACTTGTGTGATTAACTATGGATACAAGATCGAGACAATACAACGATGAAGTATGATTACTTGATAATAGGTTCGTACTTAACCAAACATTATAGGATTTCTATCACGAAATTAGGAATTCACGTTTGTGTATATTACTTCTAATTATAATAAAAATAATTATAATTACGGAAATAGAAAAGTAAAAGACACGGCAAAATTTTGTTAACGAGGAAACCGCAAATGAAGAAAAACCCTTTGTATTTGTCCAGAATTGAATACTCTTAGGATTAATCCGCTATACAAAATCTAAACCAACTTCGTATAGTTCACCTAGTTCCCTCAGTATCCATGTGCCTCCAACTTGTAATAAGTCACGCACTTAGAACAATTCCTTTGGTTCGTATTCCAAACAGTAAAGGAATAAAAACTCTGTTCGGTAACTACTGTTTTCAAACAAAGTGATATAAGTTTGACAAAAGGCACTACCATTTATCCCAATAAACTCCTTTGCCAGGTTCTTAAATCATCTCTTAAACAACTACCAAAGTAATTGTTTTAGACTATGCAATCAATACTTTGAATCACAAAGAGTTTTATTGATGCCGACCTACTCAACTAATCAATCAATGTTATCACAAAGATAAACCGCTTATAGTTGGATCCCCAGGAGATCAATTTTTGTGCACACCAAAGATTATGAACTCAAATAAGAAATCTTCTTTGTCTTCAAATCTTCTTAGATATTCAATAAACACCCGCACACAAACAACTTGAATCTCTTGTGATCAATCACACACAGAACGGAGTCTGTTAACAATGGATTATCACATGACGTCTTTAGATATATAAACAGTTCTAAATATCCACGTCGATACTTCGATCTAGTTTGAGTGAATCTTATATCAGAAGAGAAGATTATCAGGCATAAACAAACTAGCTGCAATCAAAGTTCAACAACCGTTAGTCAATCAAATCAATCGAAAACTAATAATAAACATCAATTATCTAGTTTCCCACCAAAAGTACCCGTAGAGCTTCCCAATCCCAAAGAAGACTTTAAAACGAGCGGTCGTAAAAGATTTCTCCTAATTAAGGTACTTTCCTCTCCGAATAGACAGCTCCACTAGTAACAACACAGCTAGGTAGTTTCGCTGGCTCTGAGGATTAGTTTTCTTGAAATGCAAAATTCAATATTTATAGACCAAGGAAGTTTGGACACCAAGGAATTTCCAAAACCGAATATTCTCAAAGATATGCAATAAAGTCGAAATCGGTTTTCATAATTCCTGGAAATGCTCTGTCCAAATATTAACCGAAATATTAGTAGAAAATCTCCAATTAGTAAATGCACATTACTAATTTTTATTTTCTAAAGATATGCATTTAATAGCTGGAAATTAAAAGCATATAAAAACTAAAAATCTTAATTAAAATATTATCAATTTATTTCGATCCGGGATTCTCCTTTAGCTATTAAGGAATATCTTTGAACAATAAAAGATAAGAGTTATTGCACATATTCAAAGTATGTCGACATCTTTAATTTGTAAATCCTTTTCATATTTACAATCTTGGAACCGATTTTCCACATTTCCAAACAAGTTTAGAATTGGTTCATCTGACTTCCAAGAACGATGTGATTGATTATCCTATCAAATAACCAAAAAAAGTTTCGGTTCTACCTACATGTGGGAAATAAGATTAGTCATGCCAGTTACCAAAAGTTAGTTGACTAGGTACTAGGATCGGTTACCACATATTTATGGTATAAACTTGTATTCGGTTCCACAAGTCATAGGATTGGTTCCCCAATTACTAAAATTTTTTTGTACCTCTTACAAAGATCAACCTCTTGTGATCGGTTGCACCTCTTACTAGGACCGGTTCCCCAATGTCTAGAGTTGGTCATACCAATTACAATAAATCGATCATACCATCTCACGTGATTACTTAAGATCGGTTTCACTAATAAAAGTCAATACCGATACAAAAGTCAGGCATTGTGAATAGTTTTACCAAGATACATAAACAAGTTATGAGCGGTTATACTAAACACACATATTGGTAATCCAAAGATTTGCAATGAATAACAATACCAATAAGCCTAGAGATTTCCCTTTCGATTCACAAAACAAGTTTATGAATGTACTTCCTTTAAACTAATGTAAAACATTGTTTCCTAGGACGAAATATTCACCCACACCCATACATAATCACAATAACATTCATACGATTATGTCGATGTCTTATATATGAAGTTCAAAAGATAGATGTTATACTTCGTATTGTAATTCCTTAATACTATGTCTAACTAGAGTATAATCATTCATAGCTTCGCAGTTATGTTTTCAATATGCACGACTTGAAAGATACGTAAGGAATGAAACAGTTCAAGTCAAATAATACTCACCTCAAGTGGAAGGATGATGTCGTCGTTGTAGCTCTTTACTTCTTTACATTCTTCAAAGTCTTCACCGTAATATTTGTAAGTCTCGTATACTAGTAACTTTCTACCTAACCTATATGAAGTTGACTCTAGTAAAAAATAAACCGACTCTTTAAATGAGTTTTGATTCACTAAAATATGACAACCAAGCTTGACATACCAACGCTTGGTGGGTTCAACCGAGCTATGCTCTAACAATCTCCCCCTTTGTCAATTTTATTGACAAAGCTCTTACATCATATGGATAAACAAATTACAAGAATTCATTACACATACGCTTGATTCCAAGTTTCAACATCACAATTACATGTATACATTCAATCCATAAATGCCGTTGTTGACATTATAATAACAAACCTAATACTCCCCTAAAGGTAAGATAGGTAGATTTTCAATCCGCACGTCTTTGTTATTCCCTTTGTAGTTAAGATAACCACAAGTATCAATATGATATGTTACTCCCCCTTAGTCTATGCTTTACTCTTTCGTTAATGATACCAAATCACTTGTTTACTCCATATATTTCTCCCCTTTTTGTCACAAAATGACAAAGGTACGAGCAAATAAAAGTCAAACCCAAAGGATCTTACAAATCTTAAAAGACATGCAAAACCTATAAGAGTTAACTACGAGGGTTCCACACACCATTTTAGACAACCAATATCAAAACCGAAACTACAAAGTAATTTTGTTTTGATACGTTACCAAGGAAACAATTGCCCGAAGAAATTTTCCCTAATAGTTTAGCAAATCAAAAATTAGTTCTTTTGCTAAACCGATTGTACAAATACAATCACTTGTTCGATAAGACCAAAATAAAGATCAGAATTAACTCTATTTTTCTCATCAGGTTCTAATTATTCAAATAATAACTTAGACCTTTCACTTTTCAACAAGACAAGTACTAGGTTAGTTAATTAGCATTTCTTGTTAAGGCATTCAATTAGACTTGAATAACCGAAACCTCCACTTTGATAAGTCTAACTAAGATCATAATTAACTTAGTTTCTCTTATCCGGAATCGAATTGGACTAAACAATTGACCCCGAAAATCGTTTTGCTAAGCCATAAACAATTCATACAAACCAAATAAATCAACTTGCATAATTATTTACCACAACCGGAAGCAATTGAAACAAACATAGACATTATAGTGCCGCAATTGCACCGAAATTTCGTAAGCCTAAACAATTGATACCAAACCATAAAGAAAGATAACAATAGTTTTTCTTAACCGGAAACAATTAATGGGAACTTCCCTGCGACACGACATCTTTTCCCCTCTTCTTTGAATTAATGAGAACTTCCCTGCGTATTTTGCCAAATAAATTACCCAGTTAAATGTTTTTTTTTTTAGGTTATGCGTCCTTTAATCCATACTTCATTTGGAATTCATGTATTTTGTTTTGTTGAGAATTCGTATTTCCATTATATTTTAAAAAATGAATTGATTGGGTAATGACGTTTTCACAAACTGAGACTATGGGAGGTTCCGAAAAGAAAACACTTTAAAGAAACTAAGTGTAACAAGATTTTTGGTGATGGCCCTTTGTTCTTTGTTGCATGAATTGGTTCCCATACACACTTATGTTTTGTAGAATTTAATAATCATGCCTCTTATCAGAGTAAATATGCAGACACAATTGCATCAAATTTTATAATAAGGATACAAACACTCAACCAATAGCATCGATATTGTCTTACTGAAGCATAAGTATACGAGTGACCGATACCACTGCAACTACTAGATATTTGAAGGAATATGGATTTAAAGCTGATACAAAAGCATGTCTTAGCTCAATCCCTCACCAGTAATTTCCATCTATAGAGAAACATGTGGATCATGGGCCCACCATCCAGTTTTCCTGCTTCACTGTAAATTTTTTTCTTTCGATTTCCTCCGACCAATTCCCTCCAACATTTCTGTATCTATTTTTTTGGATCTTGAGTTTTGTTCAAGTTCCTTTTTGTTTTTCTAGACATAGTTTTCTTTCATTTTTGGACTTCGACCATTACTTAAATAACAGAAACCCAAAAGAAATTCATATTTAGCGCATCAAACTCACATTAAAAATTATAATAGCATAATCGCAATGTTTGCACATATAAAACGCGTAAACTATGGGAAATGAGTGTGGTTTTGAAATGCTCATCATGTTGCCTAGTGTGTTAAGCAATACCTATTAGTTTTAAGATGAGGCAAAAGAACCAAAGACCCAACAAGCCAATCAAAGCAGGGAAGGCACAAGAATGAAGCTCATGAGAAAAACAAGAGCATTACTACATGAGCAATGAATGTGATTTTGCAGCGGAGTAAAAGAAAAACACCACAAACATTGTTCAAAGAATATGGCGTAGTTCGTAATTTCACATAGAAACCGATAAGAAGAGTTTGCTGTACGAAGTCACATTCAAGTCGAACCCAACAGCAGAAAACGACACAATATAGTCAATTGAATGGTTTGATGGAGAACATGATGTAAGACGTACTATTGCCTTTAGCTGGGCTACTACTACTTCTACTGCTATAGCTTGATTTCTTCTGCTTGATTATTAGTGTTTTCATGTTTAGGTGGCTATGTTTCAAAAGATATCACAAAACTTGATGGACTCATTGGTCCTTCGCTTTTTGGCAACAATTTAACTGGAGAAATTGGGTTGAATCATTTATTTAATATTACTGTATATTGATCGGAGAATTCTGGGGAGACTAGTATTAATAAACCAGTGCAATTGAGTCAGTTGAATTCATTAAGCAATCTACTTACCTGGCTCACTGCCATCTTTCGTTTTAAATTTTTCTCTCCTTCAAATTCTGTGAAAGGAAAATAGTTCAACATCGCTAGATTCCGCATAATTAACTTAAAATATAATATGGAAGGGCCGCTCCACTTTTCGCCAATTGGTTTTAAGTTGGATGCCCACAAACTTTAACATGGTAACAGAGCAAGATTCGTATTTGTACGTGGGGTATACCGTGACCGAATGTCACCTGCAAACCCGTGACCACACATACGTAGTATGACCTGTATGTGGGGGTGTACCGTGACCGAATATCACCTGCACACCCGTGACCAAATGTACATAGATGCACGTGTTAGGCCGAATGACTAGCCTTACACGTGAGGGGGAGTGTGAAAGGACAATATTCCCACATCGCTAGATTCCGCATAATTAACTTAATATATATATATATATATATGATATGTAAGGGTCGTTTCACTCATTGCCGAAACAAGTTTTCTGGTCCAACTCCGGTTTCGATAGGATATCTTCGCCAAATTGTCAAGCTTGATCTTAGTGGATTTGCTTTCTCTAATGAACTTACTTCAGAGATTGGAAATTGTTCACATCTTTCTTGCTTAAACTTGAGTCAGAAGACTAGGACAACTTTTCAGGACCATGGACATAACAGGCCTATCAGAGAAGGAACGAACAAGAATGAAGCTCATAATATAAGGAAAACAAGAAAGAAAATTAACCATACTTCATTTCAAAAACTGTAATCTATAAGGGGTAAACAAGAGAATGTTGTAGAGCTTACAACATCAATAGAAAAATGAAGATGTTTTACATACAAAGAAAAACTAAACTAAAGACTCTATGGAACTGCATTTGAGAGGAACCTTAATATATATATGCACCTCTCAACTCTGTATCTCTCACTCGGAGGTAGTTAATCTTTTTTTTGTTTAATCCAAATTTTCATTATAAAAAGTCACAGTACACAGCAAAATAAGAGTCCATAAAAGAGGCCAATAATAGACCTCTTAACTAGCTACTTATTTGAAACGAAAATAAGTTACATTAGGATATTCAACCGAAGTTAGGAAATCCGGTCTCCCCTGGTAATGTCTTCTTTCCTGGTTATTCAAAGCACATGCTCGTTTTGCCATATTGTCCGCAGCAAAGTTAACCTCTCTGTAAGTGTGAACAAACCGAATTTTGTCGTAGATAGAAGAAACTTCCTTCCATCTTATCCAAATGAACCACGGAAGTGTTGAAGAAGAAAACGCCTTCACCGCACTCATAGAGTCTGATCTAATACAAACTCTCGAGTACCCCCATTGAACCGCCCATTCAAGTCCAATGATAATGCCATATATTTCCGCCAAGTAGTTAGAGGTTACACCCAAACCTGAACTTAGAGCTCCCACCACATTAGCCTCCTGATCCCTAGCCACAACATCCGCACCCGCAACACCTGGGTTCCCACGCGTCGCACCATCACAGCAAAGCAGTAGCTCACCTACCTCCGGAACATCCCATCTACATTCCAACGCAATAGTAGACTTCACCACTCGATGGGTTACATTAAAGAAAACCAAGACCCTCAAGTCTTCAACAGAATTGTGCATATAGCCAGAAAGCCTCCGCGAGTATTCCATAATCTGTAGTAGTCGGTAGAAAGCAGAGTTTGTTTCATTTCTTTATTCATACCTTATCAGTTTTCTCCTACATTTCCAACTTCTACTTGGCTAAACGTTAATATTATCGAAATAGTGTTGACTAACTAGTTTTAAATTTTCTTCTGTCTCATTATTTTATTTTTCTACCTCTTTCACTGTACTTACATAGGAACAAACGTATGTAAAAAATTGTTAGCAAATAAAAATTACATGTCCAGTAAAAATAAAAATTAGATGACATGTAAAAAAGCTTTGATTGTAAATGAAGACGAAATAAGTAAAACCAGATTTGGTGGTCAAAATTTCCTGAGCATAAGTACTTTAGATATGGATGAAACCGCTGTGTTGGCTTCTCCTTGGGTTTCGTCCATCGTGGGTGATTGCACACAAAATGGATGAAACCGGTGTACTTTAGATATGGTTTAACCACTTCACAAAATTGGTTAATTATTAAAATAGCCAGGATGTAAATAGTTTCATCCTACTCATTTTCAAATATTTTTTCTTATTTTTAATTTACATCAAGATGCATCCAGTTTCACCCTCGCTATATTTTAAGTTTAAGTCTGGATGAGTCCAGATTCATTCTTGCTATTTTTTTGATGTCCATTTCACCCATACTAACTTTTACTCGTCCATTAGAATCATGTTTTTAAAAAATATTTAGGCAATTGACCCGATTTCTCTAATCACTTTCGTACCATCCATAAAATTGTTTGTTGGAGCAAAGAAAAAAACAACAAAGTGATTGCACACAAAATGTGACAATTAAAATAACAAAATTCATTCATTAGAAGCTATGGTACGTCAAGTACTTGGACATGTTTACCGGAAATGCCTTGACCTGAACGAGAATAAATTATCCGAATCACCGTATGTTTTCTCCTCTACTCTGGATTAACGAGAACTTCCATGTGTATTCTGCCAAATATATTATCTAGTTTAATAAGGTTTTTGTTGAGGTTATAGTTTGAGGTTTTGAGACCTTTATGCCGTAATTCATTGCAGAATCATGTATTTTATTTTGTTGAAAATTCGCATTTCCATCGTATTTTTAAGAAATAAACCTTTCAAGCAAGAAATAAACTGATTGGGTAATGACACACTTTCTTAAACTGAGTGTTTCTAGAAAGAAAACAATATAAAGAAATTAAGTGTGTAGAGAGTTGATCGTTGTCGTTTGTTCTTTGTTTTATGTCTTGTTGCTGATATGTACTTATTTTATAGAATGTTATTATCAATAATGCTCACCCTAAGTTTCATACCTCGTATCAGAGTAAAATTGCGGATACATTTCCCTAAAACTTTAGATAAAGTGTACTAACAATTTAGGATTGGTTTTGCCTTACTCGAACCTAAATAGGTGAAGATTAACCCTACAGATGGAAGCAGCAGAGAGTTAGGGTACAAATATATACCCAATACAAGCAGCTACTAACATAACAATTAGATGTTGAGCAGTCCCAACAGCATGTTTACGCCCGATCCGAACCGGATAATTGTTTGATTATGAAGCAACTCCTTGTTTCGATCCTAAGACACGTGGGTTGCGTGATATACATAACACACTTCCACTTCCCCGCTCTGATTTAGTTTTCATTCCAATGTCCTCCAACATTTCATTATTTATATGTCTGGATATTGATATTAGCATAGTGTATATTTTTTATTTATTTCTCGCATTTTCGACTTCAACCATCACATAAATACCAGGAACTTAAAAGTAATCCATGTTTAACACATCAAACCTACATGAAAAGTAATAATAGTATGACACATTTTGCACAAACAAGGACCAAAGACCCAACCAGGCCTATCAAAGCAGGAAGGGGCACAAGAATGAAGCTCATTAAAAGGAAAACAAAGTTACATGATTAGCAATAAATTTCATTTTTGCAGCCGAGAAAAAGAAAAACACCACAAACATGAATGATTCAAAGAACATGGCGTAGTTTCTTAAATGTCTATGAGTCTTTGATTCAGTTCCACGTTTAGCACCTGATCACAATTTAAAATTATCAATAAGCAGGAAATGAAGAAACATGCATTATCCTACACGATCCATAATAATGTTTACGGGTCTCCAAGTCAGTTCCACGATGTTCAACAAGTGATCACAATTCAAAGCTACTTGCAGATAGCTAGATTGTGTAGATGATATATCAGAGTAAGCTAATATATAGGCATGATTCCAGGATCATGTCCGATGCAGGTAGCATTGATCGATAATGTATGGATTACCAGCTAAGGGACATACTTCATTGATAATCAAACCATATTTCCTACACAAATTAAAAAATGTCCATGAAAATGATATCATTGATCGTTTTCATCTCATTCTTGTTCTCCATGTCTCTGTCCTCTTAGTCATTCCATCCTATTCTCTGCAGGAAAATCTCATCATGCCATCATCTCATGATGAGAAACCAAAGACGTTCATAGTACATGCTTCAAAATCGCATAAGCCTACCGTATTCAACACTCACCATGACTGGTATACTGCAACCTCCAATCTCTTCCGCCTTCGTTTTCATCTCATCATAATCACCGTCCTTGTTGCTAAATTGTTTATACTTATGATCATGCTATTCATGGTTTCTCAGCAAGATTAACACATTCTCAAGCTTTTCATCTCCAGCGTCTTCCAGGTTTCGTCTCAATCATCCCTGACAGTGTTCACCAACCATATTCGCCCCAGTTTTTAGGTCTAAATGATGATTTTGGTATTTGGCCTAGCTCAAATTACGGGGTGGACATCATTATTGGTGTTTTGGATACCGGTATCTAGCCGGAACATCAAAGTGTTGGCGATTCAGGTTTAACTCCAGTTATCGAGTAGCTCTGCTGATCTCTACTATCCATCATTTTCTGTTATTTTCAAATCAGGAAAAACGGATACGGTGAAGCATAAGAGAGTGGTCACAAATGTTGGGAGTTCAGAGGATGCTGTTTACAATCTCAAGTGTAGTTCTGGAACACCATCTGTTAAGATCAGTGTTTCACCAACCGAGCTTGTGTTCAGTACAAATAAGAAGAGTTTGCCATACGAAATCACATTCCAGTCGAACCCAACTGCAGAAAAGGAAGCATTCGGGTCAATAGAATGTTTTGATGGTGAACATGTTGTAAGAAGTCCCGTTGCCTTTAATATCAAGATTGAATCAAAACAAAGAGTTTCATTGAATGAGTTTTCATTTAGATAACATTAATACAATGTTTTTGATATTTTTGGATGATTACAAATGATACTACAAATGCCTATTTATAGGCTTACAAAGAGAAGAAGAGAACTATGCCTATGGAGGCTAACAACTATGCCTTTGGAGGCTAACAACTATGCTTATGGAGGCTAACAACTATGCCTTTGGAGGCTAACAACTATATTCTTTGTTTCTAGAATAATCTACATGTTTAGAACATGTTTAGAGGTAATTCTAACACTCCCCCTCAAGCTGGTGCATATATGTCGCTCATGCCTAGCTTGCCAACAAACTTCAGAAATATTTTAATTGGAACTGCTTTAGTTAGAATATCAGCTACCTGTTCTTCCGATCTAATTCTAGGTAACTCCACGATCCCATTATCCAACTTCTCTTTAATGAAGAACCTATCTATATCCACATGTTTTGTGCGATCATGATGAACTGGATTGTGTGCAATATCACACGCCGCTTTGTTATCGCAGTACAAACGAATTGGTTTCCTAGGAGGATACCCCAATTCAGTTAGCAGACGTTTTAACCACATAACTTCGCAGATACCCAGCGACATACCTCGCCATTGAGCCTCTGCACTTGATCGTGAAACAACTCCTTGTTTTTTGCTTCTCCATGTAACAAGATTACCCCCAACGAAGGTAAAATATCCTGAAGTAGACCTCATATCATCACATGACCCACCATAGTCAGAATCAGTATATGCCTCCATACTTTTGAAGTCTTGACCTTTCTTAAACAAGATCCCTTTTCCTGGAGAAGACTTCAGGTATCTTAGGATTCGCATTACCGCATTCATATGTGTTTCTCCAGGATTATGCATGAATTGACTAACAATACTCAATGCATATGCAATATCGGGTCTTGTATGTGCCAAGTACATTAGTCTACCCACGAGCCTTTGGTATCTTCCTTTATCAACAGGTACTTGGTTGCCTCACTGAGAGCTTGAAAAGGTGTCTGAAAAATGATAGTGCTGGAAGGTGTACGGTTGATCACATATGCTGCAGAGGCAAGAGCTTCACCCCAATAAGTTAATGGCATATGAGCTGATATTAATGAAGCGCGCACAACTTCAAGCAAGTGACGGTTTTTCCTTTCAGCTACCCCATTCTGTTGAGGAGTATTAGGACAAGTTGTCTGATGAACAATACCACATTCTTTTAAATAATCTTGAAAATGGAGTACTTAAATATTCGCCTCCGTTGTCACTTCGAAGAACTTGAATCTTTGTATTGTATTGTGTGTTGACTACTTTGTGAAACCTCTGAAATAAATTATTCACTTCATCTTTTGATTTCATCAAGCAAACCCATGTCATCCTAGTGCAATCATCAATAAAGGTGACGAACCATCGTGCGCTTCCAAGAGTGTTAACTTTAGACGGCCCCCAAACATCAGAATGAATAATCATGAATGGAATAGGACTTTTATTTAAACTTGATGGAAACGAAGTACGATGGCTTTTAGCTAGTTCACATTCTTCACATTGAAAACTAGAAACATCAATCTTTGAAAATAGACTAGGAAATAGCTTTCTTAAGTAGCCAAAAGAAGCATGCCCTAACCGTCTATGCCATAACCAAATTTGTGATTTCTCCTTCTCCCCCTGAGTACCATTCACAACTAAAGCGTTAGATAATCTTTCTGAAATTTTTGACTCTAAATCTAGATAGTATAGCTTTCCTCTTCTAACCCCAGATCCAATCGTCCGCCGTGTTCGAATGTCTTTAAACACACAAGAATTAGGCCAAAAGATAACAACACAATTTAAGACTTTAGTAATTTGGGAAACTGATAATAGATTATAATTTAGAGAGGGAACGACTAAAACAGAATCTAGACTCAATGTATCCGTAAGATTTAATGATTGTTCTCCAATTACTGGAGCCAAAGATCCATCTGCTGTGCAAACGGAGTTGTGTATGGATGTTTTAAGAGGAGAAACCTGTCTGGAATCAAAAGTCATATGGTATGTGCAACCCGAATCAATTATCCATGAGCTATTAGGAACAACTTGCGAAATATTAAAAACCTTACCATTGGTTGTTTCCATAGCGGAGGTTAGATTACTAACCACATGTGCTGCTGCAGCGGAATTCTTTTTCTTGGGATCGCATTTATCCCACCAATCTGGATACCCGATAATCTTAAAGCAGTTGTCTTTGGTATGACCATGTTTACTACAATGAGTGCGGGTGACAGACTTATGTTTAATGTTGTATTGACGACGGGTTGCCATTGCAGAAGTTTCAACACTAGATACAAGGATCCTTCTCCTTGCTCTGATACCATATCAAGATTGAATCAAAACAAAGAGTTTCATTGAATGATTTTTCATTTAGATAACATTAATACAATGTTTTTGATATTTTTGGATGATTACAAATGATACTACAAATGCCTATTTATAGGCTTACAAAGAGAAGAAGAGAACTATGCCTATGGAGGCTAACAACTATGCCTTTGGAGGCTAACAACTATGCTTATGGAGGCTAACAACTATATTCTTTGTTTCTAGAATAATCTACATGTTTAGAACATGTTTAGAGGTAATTATAACATTTAACTGGGCTATTACTACTCCTGCTGCTAGCTTAATTTCTTCTACTTGATTAGAAAAAATTTAGGAGAAATCAGTGAAATTGAGTCAGATGAATTTTAGGGGTCCAATTCCGGTTTCGATAGGCCTACCAGAGTAGGGGAGGCACAACCATGATGGTATTCCGATTAGGTAGTGCACAGTTCGATGGGAGCTTAATGCAAATAAGTCCGAGCAATATAGAATCACAACAGAACGTGCTCAAATGCAGCTTTAGCTTGGTTTGGAATTGTTCTTAGTGAAATCTTTTCCCGGAAAACCCCTTAATTTTCTCAAATCATTCGAGAACCAAAGCTCAATAAAAAAAATTATACACATTTATACTTTCTTGTTCATGTTCGGCGCTGCAGAGAAACTCAATTGGGCTCGGTGTTCTATTGACCTCTTCTAATAAAGCACAATGCTTTCTTTCAATTAGTTGGTTTCAATTTGATGATACAAAGATTGAGAAATTTTTTGATGGGGGCGAAATCGGAAGGGGGCATGAGGGACAAATGATATGATGACACATGTCTTTGATTCCCATGAATTTTATTTCCATAAATACCAACGGCAATTAAGAGAACAAATTTTCTCTCCAAAAATACACTTTTTTTATATTTTTTGAAACAGAATTTATGGGAACCAAAGACATGTGTCAAAAACAGAATTTATGGGAACCAAAAACAGAATTTGTCCCCCCATGCCCCCTTCGGATTTCGCCCCCATCAAAAAAATTCTCCACATTGTGGTTTTGTTGCTTAGCAGCTCTTAACAAATTAATGAAAACAGACAGGTGCATGCATAGTTTAACATCGCCGACAAAATACTTCTCGTTTGAAGGATGTTAATTTCAGGGATGAATTTTTACAGAAGGATTGTTATTAGGAGGAAAATAATGGATTTGAGGAGGTAAGGATTATGAGGAGGGAATTAAAATGTGAGGGGAGGGATTGACCGTTTCAAAAATTATTAAAATATCTATTATGTCCTTGAACTTAACTAGAGCTAAGATTATCACAGATTTCCACGCCGCTCTATAACATTTTTCTTTCTCTCAATTCCTTCCGTGAAATATAGAAGAATAAAAACATGATGGATTCTTAACCTTGGTAGATGCTAATCTCCTTTATGGTATGTATAATCAAACTCCCCAATCATGCAATCCATAACAACACGATGGATTCTTATAATGAACTGATTAAAGAGTTACTATTGAAGCATTAACAACCGGTCAGTAGTGTCGATGTACGAGATATCCTCGTAGAAATCCAATGATTTCTATTTTTCCTTGTAAACAGGTAACGTTTCAAATTTGCTAAATAGACGGACAAAATCGGTTGTCCGTCATATTTCTTAAGTTTCACTTTTTTTATTCCAAGATTACCCCACAACCATGGTTTATAGTCCTCAACTGTAGTTACTTCTTTAAATTATGGGTAAGGTTTAACCCGAATCTAATATGGGTTATGTTTCTGGGCAGAAACAGAATTTATCAGGTAATAAACGAGTTCGTGATGAAGGGAAACTACCAAAGATATCTTCAAAGAATGTTGTCACTGAAAACCCTGCAGACATGCAACAAAAGTAGAAGTAATCTGTACAAGAAAATCAAGTACCTACCGTTGCTTATTTTTCTTGTTTCGGTTGCCATTTTCCAAGTTGTTGAGCTTCTGTAATGCATGTACAGTTAAAGAAAATGAAATAAAAAAGAAAGAGTAGAAGCCTGTTGTGTCTGTCTGAAAGATTAGACAAGGATTGCCGAGAGAAAGTGGGAATAGAAGAGTCTTATATATGGTACTCCCTCCGTTCCATTTCAGATGATGTTTTTGAAGTTTTCACCCAGATTAAAAAATGGAGAGAGATATGAAGATTTTACATCTCTACCCTTGAGAAAAGTCTTCAAACATTAATTGCTATTAGTTCATTTAAAAATAAACTTATAGTTCCAAGAAAAAATGTAAGGGTGTTATTGGCCGTTTTGTGGGAAAATATGAAAACTTTCAAGTATTGTGGAACAAAAATTTAACCCTAAAACATCATCTAAATTGGAACGGAGGGAGTATTAAGGATAGCTAGTATATGTTAGGTTAGTTCCAATAAGCATTAGATTTAGACAAGGAAACAACCATCCATTTTGACTCTCCTAGTTGTATGTTGTTGTGATGCATATATAAATCATTTATGTACTACTTTCGCTATATTGTTGAATCGTGCATTGAAGGAGTGTGTCAAATGGGTCATCAAGGACTCTTTAAGAGTTAAAGTTTTTTCACTCTAACTTAGCCTTGTTTACCTTGGTATTTTGATCTAGTTCTTCTCATGTATTTTCTTTTTGCTTCGTCAGTTTCCATGGGGATAGTATGACATGTCTCCAACAATGTACAAATGAGTCTGCCTGGATAAACTCGTGAACATGTAGAGGAATTTGTATCTCTACTCAATTACATATTTCCATGAAGTGTATAGTAGTCCGGATTTATACTCTATTTATATTACTTGTATTATTTTCTTATGCATTATTTCTCTTTGAGTCCCTTCTTATATGGGATGCATTTCTTTTAGTTCATTGATTGATTATGTCTATCATGTAAATTATAACTTCTGGTGTTCTGAGTATCCACTTTCTGTTACCTATTTGAATTTATATGACTGTTAATATCTGTTACCCATTTTAATTTATAATACTAGCAGACCAAACTACCCAATTTACTTTATATGATCTTCTTAAAGGGGTTTCCAATTTATTTTAGAAAACCTTCTCAAAGGGGTACCAATTTATTTTATAAGATCTTTGGAAAAATGATATTAATCGAGCCATTTGATGTCTGAATAGTATATTTTATGGGAAAAATGCACAAAAACTAAGTTAACCAATAAAAATAAAAATGACTGCTTATGAAGAAGCTACACCAGTGAGTTGAAGGGATCGATCAACGAACCACCTCTGGGTCACACTCCATCCATAGCCTTTCTTCATTTCCCAGTTGAAATAATAGCATGCCCATTACAAATGCAGTAAAAAGTAACACTTAAAACCTAAGAGAAAGAATTTTATACTCTGAAATTCAAGCTTTACTATATACAGATTCAAAAAATAGAAATTGAAGAGAATAGAAATAGACATTAACAAAAGAAAGCTGAAAAGGTGTCAATATAGCCTACATAGTTTAAACAAAAAACTTGTATTAATCCATTGTTGACATTCTTAAAGCGATGCTACTTGCAGTATACGTTGGTTTCTACCGGGTCAAAACCATCTTGTTTAAGAAATCCCATAAATCTTAAGTATGAAGATCTCTCAAAATATTCAAATCATCGATAAAATCTTTCTGAACAGTTAAAGGGCACAATGTGTTTGTAAGACTTCGGTCTGCCCAAAACAAGTTCAACCATTGTTTGGCTTCCCTTTTCAGAAATTTGATGATTAGCATATACACTGCATTATGTAACTGCAAGCTACCCTGCAGATATATACGGTTCCATTATCAGAAAATTAAGTCTCAGGAATCACGATTGAGATTTATCAATAATAGTTGCATCATTTTTGCTGATAACATCTTACCTTAAGTGATAAAAGATCATCCTCGGTAATAACCACATGTATAGCTTTTCCAGTCAACAATTAACATGATCATCCACTGACTATTTTATACTCGAGCATTGCTTTACCGCAAAGTGAATATCACATGATATAACCAGTCTCGTAATCCAAGTTGCACACATGCTCTTCCAAACCTTCCCCTATTTCCTGTTGTACAACATTCAGTTTAGGACTATTAGTCTTGCATTTCCCCCAAAAAAAATACAACACGGATCTTACCACACTGATAATAAATGCAGCAACAGATCCAAAATCAACTAGGGAATTCATGTTTGGTGAACCCCTCACAAATTCTCCCACACCATCAAATAACAAATCTACAACAATATACAAAGCTATGAAGCACATGAACACATTCCAGTTAAAAAAATAAATCAAACACTTATTGGCACTCTCTACTAATTGTTTTTCAATTGAATTTATATCTCACATGAGGGTAACAAGTAATGGTTATCGAATTTTTGTGAACTTAATGGAGTGTAAAACTAATTAAGAGGTAAATTTATAATTTAAGGAACGTTCAACATGATCAACCAAAATCACAACTATTATAAAAAGTTTATTAGCTATCACAAACCTCTTCATGGTTCCAGTAGAGCCATCACCGCTAAACCAAATTTCATATACAAATTGTGCAGTATAACCAGAAAAGACCATGCACCAGTAAATCACACTCAAAACAACTCAGTTTATACAAAAGACACCAATCTGGCAGTTCCTTGAGCTACAAACTACACTATTTGCTTCATAAGAAAATAAATCTAAGCTCCTAAAATCTCATCAGTAACTTTAGTCTCTGTGTTTATCCTCATAAACACTATGACTCAAACTTTATAGCCATCTTACATCTAAAGTACCTATACTGACATGCGTAGGTTCAGTAATTGCTTATTCCTATATAAGCTTAGTCTAGAGTTACATGTGGTACTCCAAAACACACCACTTCAGCAAGTGGAATCTTGAACAATTAAGTCCTTATTAAAAGGACATGCCAAACTAATTTGGCATCATCTATTAGATCAAAAATCTAATGATGGAGACATCACGTTACTATATATGATCTCTTTCATATTTTTAAATATTCAAGATTCAAGCCTTGGATCCAAAAATCTCAGTGACCACATATGTCATAGAATCCCCTGCATACATAGATCATGTGTAGCGCTTTAACGCACCACTCCACTACAACTTTCATGTTTCATTTAATGAACACCCAAACGGATATAAACATGAAACAATTCGTATATCAGTTTAATACTCCCACAGTTTATTTGCTTCAAATATATTGTAAGAAAATGATGTTTTGATCACAACATGGAGATAGTAAGCAAAAACATACCAACACCAAATTTTACCATTTGCAAAACTATTCCTAGAAAGCAAACAAATCTAACAAATTATTCCATGGTCTGGCATAGTATACTCAAAATTTCAACAGTACATGACTTATGTATATGTATGATACCCCCACACTTATGAACAATCTACATAAAGCACTGGATGCGACACTTTTACCAGAAAATTAAAAAAATTATTTTCACAAGCACCAAAATGTACTCAATCACTAGTGGAAAATGGAAGTTATACCACTGTCAGGAAAAGAAGTAATATCACTAAAAACGACTGTGTCCATCAGTTGGAATCTAGAAGTAGTTTTTTCCAAAACGACTGTTTCTGGCAAAGGTTGAATTCTTTGAAAAAACAACTTTCTTTACCAGTAGATAAATAAGTACTGACAGAAAAAGTAGTTTTTCTTATGATATTTCATAAAAAAAAATTGATATTGATTCAGCTGAATCCGAAGCTGATTCAACCGAATCAAAAACTAAAAACTGAATCAGAATTAAATTAATAATGGCTTCAAAACAGAATTTAATAGTGACTTTAAAACTCATTTTATATTTGAAAAGTGAATTCAGTTTACAATTTCAATTATCTAAAATCTGAGAGCTCCAAGTCCAGAATCTTCTAAAACTAAGTTGGAAATCCTTAACATATATTCCTATTACAAGATTACAAGAATAAAATTTCAACACTAAGTTGAAAGTAAGACTTCACCATCCGTAGGCTCTTCACCATTTGCTCCTGCCGTGGCTGTAGGCCTCATCTTTAGAGCTGTGACTTCATACTGCAAACAGAATGTAAATATTAGCCCTTCAGTTTTCATCACACGAAAATAGGCATATTAGTAAAATACCAGGCCAATAAATCGCCGTTCGATAATCAGAAACAACAAAAGTTTACTTCCAGATTCGGTAACTAAAAAGCAGTTTAATATAAATTATTTTCAGATTACTTTGTGCAGTATATAACAGAAAATACCACCCTTCTATTCAACTGTAAATTCAGACTCCATACCTGATGCATCCTTGACGAGCTAGCTGCTAGGTAAGCAAATATGGCAGCTCTATCCCAAATTCTGAATCATTTAATTGCAATATATTTATATCACCATATGAAGTAATAAACCAAAACAGAGCATGTTATATGCACTGCAAGAAGCAGCAGCAGGGACACATTACACTCTATTAGGAGTGCACTTGAAATTCTAAACCCAGCTAAAGATGCTGCATATGACCATAAAAAGATTTATTGATCAAGAAACCAACCTCAACATGGAGGGAGAGCTTATCCATTTGTTCATTATACTGTGGTAGGGCTTGGACCATCTTTTGTAAATCTCGAGTTGACAGTTCACCGCCATCTCTGTAAAAAGAGACATGGAATTAGGATAATAAACACATGAACTGAAAAGACATCATTCTAATACGCATTCAGAAAAATTCAGAACTAAGGATCCCACATCTTTCCATGAAATCCAATCAACTATAAACGCACCAACAGTAAGACTTAAGTTTCGAATACTATTCTTTTTACACATGTTTCATTGAAGTTAGAGCGACCCTTTGCCAATGTTATGATCCTATAGTTATACAACAATGTTAGATACATCCAGAAAAGATAAAAGAAACCGCATACAACAAACCTTGATTGAAATTGCGCAGCTTTATTTTTTGAAACAAAATTTGTCATCTTCTCATGTAATCTTTCGCTAGCCTGTAATACATGTACAAGGATCAAAATATAATCTCCCCAGATTCCTACAGGCATACAAAATCTAAGAGATCAGACATACATCTGCAATATGTGCATGTCGTAGCTCCATCCACACAGGATCGTGGTCCTCCAAAAGAACTTCCTTCTTCTCAGGTTCACCACCTGACTTGCTTGGAACCTAACAACATATTAGTAATGTATCAGAATATGAAATGTAAATCTAAAATTATACGTAACAATAATAGCGGGATTACTGGAGTAAGAATTAATTGGGACATACCTCGTGAACATATTTATTTCCATCCAAGTTTAATAAGTCATGGCACATGGCATCAAACGTCCATTCATGAATTACTTGGGCAATCTGAAGGTGTCAAGCCATATATTAGTAAAAAAAAAACTAAATTGAGCATAAGCATTCTCTTTCAAAACAAGAAACATCACATACATGGTCTACAAATCTGTCCCAGCTCGCACGTTGGGATATTAGTAAGGACAGACATCATAGACATAAATATTCTACAAAAAATGATTGAACACGTACCAGTCCATCAAGAGTTTGTTGGGATATCCTAGTATTCATATCTTCATCTGCCTGAACCTGAAGCCGTACTAATATAGCAGCAGCATCGTCCATCTCAACGGATTCATCCGTCTGTAGAGACTTAGCAACAGGATAACATCTGTTCAGATTTTCCTGCAACAAGATCCATTTAATAACCATTCAAAAAAATCAAACAAATACAAGAACATACATTGAATCAAATTAGTGATAACCACAAGCATACAAACACACACAGTAAGAATTCTACGCATGTAAAGAACATCCAAAGTGGTAGAGTTACACAAGCATACAAGACTATTATAAAATTCAATTAATGTATGTCTACACTTTTAAGTGGTAGACGCATTCGATCTTCTCGTAAACTTTACAGTATAATTATGACTCGGGGTACCATAGCATACTAAAACTTCAGAGCAATGTAACGGTTCAGTAAGGAGATACATACATCACAAGCTGACTGCTTTCAAAATCGTCATACAAAATTCAGTTCCTATTATCCCAGTCTTTGGGGTACTTACAGTGATCAGATTTATTTGAAATTTTTACAGATGAATCATAACCATAATGGGATATTCATATCCAAAAATAAGACAATTCTATGCAGCTTAAGTGCCTCATTTTAAGTTCAAGAACTCTGCGTCGTTGTACAAATTATGTAGATACAGTTCTCTGTAATTCAATAGTTTCGCGAACCTTTACTAACCTGATATTTTAACCGAGTATTGCTGACATATCGTAGGATAACATATTAAAAATTCACTCAATTCTAACGGTTAGATTTAAGTTTATGATCCCAGCAGTACCTACGTTTGAAATCCCAGCAGTGTTAGTCTGTGCAGAATAAGAACAAATACCTCGTTGTTATATCTTAAACAAATATGTGAAACTGGTATGTTTTCACCTTCAATGATTTCAAGAGATGTTCAATAAAAAATACCTTTTTGCCAGGCTGAGCAGGTGTGAATAGATCAAGCAACTGGTCAGTATTCATTGTTTTCATGCTGGTATTTTCTGCATTAATGACTGCATTAGCAACAGACACTTTGAACCTCTGGAGACTCATGACTTTCTCTTCCAAGGTTCCACGCATGATGAGGCGATGAACATTCACAACTCTGCGCTGGCCTAACCTGTGGGCTCTGTCCATTGCCTGAAATTGCATCATAATGAACACAAAGTAAATTATCCCAGTGCAACAAATTGATGACCAAAATCCCCTACATAAGGTAAAATCCAGTATTTTGCAATTGTAACGAAATGGAACACAGGTCAAATTGGTAGAAAACAAAAAAACTAAAGAAAAACTGTGAAAGCAAAAACTATTTTGTAAATGAAAATGGTGGCAGCACTGGCAGAGTACTTGGATGAGTAGGAAGATTAACACAAATTAGGGTACCTGGTGATCCCTCATCGGATTCCAATCGTGTTCCATAAAAACAAGTGTGTCAGCTGATGTCAAATATAAACCAAGCCCACCAACTGCAAAATTTTGACTCATCAGCAAACACAAAAAACTAACCAAGACAGTTCAGAAAAATATTAATTATTCAAACTATAATCAAAATCTTACCATGCGTTGTAAGCAGGAGCACATCAATTGTTGGGTCTGAATTGAAGGCCTTAACAATTTCGAAACGCTTTTCTGGTTCAACAGAGACATCCAATCGCAAGTAAGTGACACTATTTTCAAGTGAGATCTGGGAAACTCTAATAAAGTTCCTCATATTGTGAAGCCTTCAGCCATATGACAGACATCTCACAGGCAGAGCACATGGCATCGATTAGACCCAAATCAAGCACAACTTTCATCCATTCAAAGAAAACCCGTAACTCAAAAAGAAGAGAAAAATTGGAAACCCAATACCAAATTGAATAACTACTAACAACGTAAAACAATTAAAATTTATCAAAAATGCCCAAATCAACGTATTTGAACTCCAAAATAAGAAAAAGAAAAAAACCCTAATTTGAGAAATTGAAATCAGATGAAATAATAATATTTGTATACCTTAGAATTTGTTTTCATGAAGTTGTTGAATCCGTTCATTCAACAAAAATCTGAATTTGAGAAACCTTAAAATCTGAATCTGAGAAACCTTAAAATCTGAATCTGAGAAACCCTTTTCAACACCAACAAAACTGAAAAAAACACATCAATTTATCATCATTAGAAACCTTAAAAACCAAATCTGAGAATCGAAAACAAAAATTAAATAAATAAAATCCATGTCTAGGTCTCTCTGTTATTTCAAACAAACCTCTTGAAATAGAGAATCTCTTTAGTAAGAACCTATGATTTCTTCAATATCACAATAAATTCGTTTGTGATGGGATTGAATAATAAGAGGAAGCAAAACCTAATACTGATTCATAAGCGATTGATTGACAAAAAAAATAAAAATCGATTGGAACATAGAGACTGAGTAAGTTGTGAGTGAGAAGAAAAGGAAGAAGTAAAGGAAGATTGTCGAAGGAGTGCTTTAGATACAGAATTACAGATAAAGATAAGAGAGAAAGGGGGGATTATAAAAGCATTTTTCTACTTTTCTCCCACAGACGTTTTTCAAACCCAACAAAAGCTATTAGGGAGCTATTAATTTTACAAAAATATCCTCTAAGAAAACTACTGTTTCGGAGACGAGTTTTTATAAAACAACTGTGGCTCACAGCACCAATAGTTACAGCTGTCCCATAGCAGTCGTTCTTATGAAACCCAGGAAGTTGTAAAAAACCAATAATCCACTAGTGAATACAAACTCATGTTACAGTAAACCACATGACTCATGTATATGTATGATACCCCCAAACTTTAATTGCTTCATAATTTGGATCATTGTATACAAACACATGCCAAATTGTAAAATGCACATCATCATATGATTCCCACTGATCCTTGTTCACATGTCTTAGACATTTATTCAAACATCTAGAATGCACTCCGAACATATTTATGCAAACCAACAAATCATGTACTCAATTTATGCAAACCAACAAATCATGTACTCAATAAGAGAAACCAACATGATATATTTCCAAATTTAGGATATGCAATTGCAATAAAAAGATAAGGAAAAGTAGATACACTTATCTGATTTAATGGAAGTATGCCTAGCACTGGTAGTTGGTATTATTCATTCACCAATCTTTGGTAACAACAATGCTTAATAATTGATTTTGAAGTTTCCAGATAAAACGAAAATTCTTCCAACGATTTATGGCAGAGAGGAGTCGCATAAGTGCCCTCTCAAAATTACCTCCCTCTATGTTCTCTAGTGCTAATCTTCTCAATAACTGATCTCTATAGCAGTCTCGTGTATGGTTTTAGATCTTCCGAAATAACCACAGTATCTCTTTCTCATTGCATCTTTTCCACAACATCTTTTCTTTTTTTCAGAAGTATACATTCTGAATACGGGTATGGCTTATTTATTTTACCCATTCCCGGTTTGGTTAAGTTAACAATTTAAAGGACTAGAAGGTAATTTCCGACCGATCCTGTGCCAACCAGGGAAACTGATTTAGCAATGTCCGTCTAGATAGGAAAACAGAAACTTAATCCTTCTGCTAAGAAAAATGGAAATCTTAGGATTTCCATGACGATTGCTCTAGATGTACACCTTTGAAAAAAATAAAATAAAATTGATGAATGGGTTGTCTATACTCTATAGCGAATTGCACCTATTCCTACTTTAGCCGTACTTCTCCATATCACGCACCCTCACCCATGATTAATCCTAATTCAGTTCTTCAAAATGATGATCACACTTATGAATATTTTGACAAAAGAAATAAGGTAATCATTAACCAATCGATCGCTTTTTATGAGAAACCTAGGGTGTTTTTTTTTTTTGAACGAAGAAGATAAACGCATCAAACGATTTGGAGAGAAAGGTTAGATTAATGAGGTAAGGCTGGTATTTTATAAATATTTATTTGTCCTGCTTGGATTTTTATTAGACCAAACATTGACCATAATTTGGACAATTTGTTTCCCTCCTCATATCCATTTTCCCCCTCTTATTAACCGGACTCGGGGAATCATCCTTCTTTAGATTTGAGATGAATTTTATCTGCAAGCATAAGGAAATGTTAATCAAAAGAAACAGTGCCTTTTCAAACATGTGGAGGTAGGTATGTAACCTAACATGTATTAGTAGGTTGAATACAGAGTTTAAACCTCTTGCAATTTCCCACCACTGTTTCTCCAAAGTTTGTTCAATTTCTTTATTCATTCTTTATCAATTTTCTCCAACATTTCAACTTCTACGTACTTTGTTGAATGCTAATATCAAATTAGTCTAGACTAACTAGTTTTAGATTTTATTCTAGTCTTATTTTTAATTTCTCTACCACTTTCATAATTTATGTAAAATAAAAACCTCTATAAATTTATCAAAAAAAAAAATAAAAAAATCCTCTATAAAAGTTGTTGACAAATAAAAATTACATGTCTAGTAAAAATAGAAATCAGATGAAATGCAATAGCTTTGTGATTGTGATCGTACACAAAATAGGTAAACCAGATTTAGTGGTTCAAATTTGATACCCCTACTATGAGACCCATTGAAATAGGTAAACCAGATTTTGTGATTGTCATGGGAATATTATCTATATACCCCTACTATGAGACCCATTGAAATATTCCCTTATCAACTTAAATTATACCCTTAAGCTTAATACATTACTAAAATACCCTCTTTCATATGGTGTATATACAAAGTAACAAAACCACTACCACTATTCACAAAAAAGAAAGAAAAAACCACTATCGCTACTACCAACCGCCGCCAACCACCACCGTCACCAACAGCCACTAACATCCACCACCACCACCGCCATCCACCATCGCCGCCTTCCACCACCACTTTCCTCCAGCATCGCTAAAAACCACCGCCAACCACCACCATTTTCCTTATGTCCACCGCCGCCACCACCATGTGGAGTCAACTTGCTGAAATTGTCTTCAAATATGAGGTAACTAGCTCAAGTTGTTTCGAAATTGAAGGCAACTAGCACAAGTTGTCTCCAATATAATGGAGACAACTAACTCAAGTTGTCTCCGAATCTAAGGCAACTAACTCAAGTTGTCTTCAAAAGTGAAAGCAACTAGCCCAAAGTTGTCTCCAAAAACAAAAGAAACTATCCCAAGTTGTCTCCAAATATGGAGGAAACTAGCCCAAGTTGTCTCCGAAAATTAAAAAAGAAAATCGTTCACAAATGAGTGAACCTAGTGTGAGTCAAACACACATTTACTGACACATATAGTCAGTTGTGCTACCATTACACCACAGATTCATGTATAACACTATAAAAAACTGCAACTGCACCAGTACCATCACCTCACACTTCATAACTCGGCCACAATCATAACCTGCAGCTCCATGCCTTCCACTTAGGCCATCTCCATTTGCAACTGCGCAAGTATATCTTCAAGCATAACTGCTGAACCAAATCCATCTCTGCATCTCTTTCCACAGTACAAACCACTTCAACTCTGCTTGTAGCTTCTGAAAAAATCTATTCCTCCAATACCATCTCAGACTCATGGTTGGAAAAACAAAACTTCATTATCTCCTTGTTGTAGATTCAAAACAAACATTTCCAATCACACTCAAAGCACTAGACCCATTTGTACCTTCTTTGATAAGAAATTCCTCTTCCGCATAAGTAGATGTTAAGATCCATCCAAACATAGTAATTGATGTGGTCGCCAAACAAAAGGCCGAGACTAGTGAAAACATACAAACCGAGTTCGCTTTCGAAGATGTCAGAAGGTACTAACATTACTAGAGCAGACATTGATGTCGCAACTAAACAGGCTATCGTCGGGCCCGAACTAGTTTTCCTCTCCATCACCTAATGATAAGTAGCCAGTTCAGCTTATTAGGTCGACACAATACATTAATATTATGCATATAATGATGAGATTAGAAGTTAGATTTATGCAATTTAGACTACAAAAACATGACTTATTAGGTTGATGCAAAACAACCAACCGTAATAGCAGCCCAAGACCACCGTTATTATCAGTTTATCACCGTCGATATCCAGATCTGTGTTCAAACCACAAATCAGTAGATGTGTGTTCAAACCATAACAAACATTTCCAATTGCAATCAAACCACCAGACCTATTTGTACCTTCCTTGATAGAAACACTAATACCATTAGGGGTGTTTGTAAAGTCTCTTAAGGGTATTTGAACTAGTCAAAATGAAGGGCAATTATAACATTCCCACAAATTACATGTTTAGTAAAAATAGAAATCAGATGAAATGCAATAGCTTTGTGATTATGATCGCACACGAAATAGGTAAACCAGATTTAGTGGTTAAAATTTCCTCTGATTCATACCACTTGGTTTTAGTGGTTTCCTTTGGTGTTTAATCACTCGGTTGATCGAGTAATAAAAAAAAAACAATGAATGAACACAAACTGTGAGAATAAAAGTAACGAAATTCATGAGAAGTTATGGTATGTCAAGTACTTAGACATGTCTCGGTCGTTGAATCACGACATCTTTTCCCGGAGTTGTTAGTTACCACTAGTATCTTGCCCGTGTGTTGCACGGGGATAAGTTAATGTAACTCAATAATTTTCTCTATATTATTATTTTGTACTGAAAATGTAGAGATGGTCTCTACCCTCTCAAATTTTGTCAAAATGCAATTTTCTCTACATTATTATTTTGTACTGAAAATGTATAGATGGTCTCTACTCTCTCAAATTGTGTCAAAATGTAATTTTCTTTACGTTATTATTTTGTACCGAAAATGTAGAGATGGGTCTCTACTCTCTCATATTGTGTCAAAATGTAGTATTAGCCAAAATTTCGCAGAGTATTAGCAGCTCATAGCTGCAACTTAAACGACTGGGGCGAAAATTTGGTCCCACTTAATTGGATTATTATATTAGCTAAGCTAATTGGATTATTATATTAGCTAAAAATGTAGAGATTCAATATTAGCACGTCAGATAGAACCCCATATAGACAAAAGGCTCAATCTTTTGCCAATCTTCAGTTTTTGAAGTTGACAACTGACACATAGTTTACAGTTTGGTTCAAAGTATTGGCATCAGGAAGCAATCGTTCTTTGGAGTACAGAGGAAGACACATTTCACCATGTTAATGTGAATCAAATTCTTTTCCGGTGGGAATCAGTTTTACCTAGGTAATGATTGTAATTTATTGATTCTTCTTTCTCTTTAAATTGTTTTTTCTATTTACCCCTGTTTCAATATAATCTTCTCTTTCTCAAAAAAAAAAAAACAAAAACAAAATACTGGCATCAGGAATGGTGCATAACGCACCACCTCTTTCTCATTACGCTCTTCCAATGAAGTGTTTCGATTGAAACTAACTGAATTTAACATTTTGTGACTACTACATGATTATTTTTGTGACCTTCTATATCAATGTTTACACAGTTGCTTCTTAGTACATGAGCTTGGCAGCAAATTCTACACAGTTGTTGATGTCTTTCGGACCCAGATCCTCCATCTTAGATGTTGTTTGTAGCATATCCCCAGTTTCACCTCGACCACCATCACTGCTGAAATAACCAACAACAAAAAAAAAACGCTCAGTTAATCCAATTCGGTTTGTGACTTCTTAAAAGAACATGAGCGAAGAACTCTTAGATATTTTTGTCCGGATATGTTTTTACTTTTTAATTTTCACCTAATGAACAAAGTTGCATTGTGAACTCCTGGTGCCACAACACTGAGGCAGAATAATAAAATTAGTAATGTCTAGATGTATTAAATTTTTTAATTTGTTACCAAAAATCAAGCGTGCCATATTCTAAGTCCTTAGATTTGATCGCAATAATGGATAATCAAGAAAACAACAGATTCTTACTTTCAAGTTGTGGATGTGGGATGCAACTTGCAAAAACATAACCAAGTATCGTAACCACGTGGCTATGTAGTGAACAGTTAACATGTATACGATTATATGCAGACACATAATGCAACATAGTAATCCAGAAATTACGAAACATATATTTACCTGACATAAGGTCTATCCCTGCAATAACAACAACAAAAAAAAAAAAAAATCGGTCAGCTCATAAGCAGCCAATTTGGACCACCAGTGTGACTTTGGAAAAGCTGCATCAGTTTCGTAGTTCTTATTTTCACCAACACTACCATCACTTTGAGTACAAATGATGACCGTGATTAATGTCTCAAAATGGACACTAACTATTGGGTTGCACTGACCTCCTTGCTTGCATGATTCCCCAATATATGCTTTGTGTATGCATGTATCGCCACTAACGGATATATTCAAAGGAATACGACAACTTAAAGATACCATCCACCCTCTAGATGAAAGGAAACATAAACTGCTAAAAAAGTCTTACTTTCCGGTAATACATCTGTTTCTCTCTAGTGTGAAGTCTACTTGCTAGTATGCCGAGCCTCTCCTCTAAGCAGTAACAGGAATCCCTTTGCAGTTTGAGTTACTAAAGGGTGAAACCAAAGTTAAAATCAAAGTAGGTTTTGAATTTACCAGCGGATGATAGCAATGAGGGGGAATTTTTTTGCTGTCAAGGGACGTTAAAATCATAGATGGTAAATATATATTCACGGTTGGGAAGGTTAGTACTTAGTAGTGAGACGGTCAAAGCAATCAGCTGAAAATTCAGCTAGCTCCACACTTGTTCACAATAAATAATATGCAGCTGGTAATCCCACTTATACGGGCAATAGATATCACAAAACTAATTAACGGAAGTCTAAAATCAGGAAATTTATGAACTTACCATAAAAGATGTTAAATATCTGACCAAAATACTTCTGCAAGTCCTCCACCATGATATTCTATTTGATTAACAAAGTGTTTTATCATGATCAAAACTCAATATTGTTAAACAGTGAGAAGAAGAATACCTTGTTAAATTGATTTGATGCATAAAGATTAGTTAACAACCAACATTAATTTCTGCAACACACATACACAAACACACATAAGTGGACTTGATTAATTAGATTGTATAGAGGCAGTAGTACACTTGGGAATGGAAAAGAGGCAGTAATCACACAAAGATTAGGATTCTCTATATTAGATTAAGGCTTATGAACATTAGAATATGAAATCATGTAAGTGTTTTCACCACATTACCTAACCCATAGAACTCCTCCTCTTCCTCCTCTTGTCCTTTCCTGATTTGATTCGTCGAAGTAAAATACCCGCTGGTTCATAAGCTTTATACACAGTTAAGTTCTTTAGATATATAGGCCTCATAGAATATATTATGAGACCTTTCTGTAAAATTATTATCTATAAACGCTAACCTATAGAATTCAATAAGAAAGAGTTTCTCCAAAAATGACCAGTGAACACCCATCAAAGTTAACACGACCCACACTCTCTGTGGCGTACCTGCTATTTGATGGAAAATAGCACTGAAAAATTGTAATCATTTCTCCAAACCCTTGCAACGTAATTCCTCTGACCGTGAAATGTGAATGGCATAACATTGTTTGAGATGTTTGTGTCAATAGCAAATCCATTCTTGATGAACGACACGTAAACTATAAAACAATGAATCCCAGATCAAAAATTGAGATTATTGAGTTTGGCTTTTTTTACCTTGATATAGTATACTTCGTGATTGATTCTCCAAAGCCTGTTAAAATCCCATCAATGTTTTTAGTATCCTCAGCGATCTTTGCTTGGGTACAATTGGTTTCTGCAACACAAAAATCATCCGAATCAATCAATTAAAAAAACATGTTAATCTCAAAGTCAAGAATAAAAAGGAAAAATAGAGAGAGAGTTGACAAAGATTTATGAACAGAAGCCTCAGAAGAAGATGATGGTGAAACATGAGTTGGTGGTGGCGAAGGAGAAGATGAAAAAGTTACGGTTTTGTGTAGAGGTTTTGTATCTCGAAAGTGATTCAGTTCTCATTACCTACCTATTCTATTTTTCAATGTAAATACTTGATTCTTATTGGTATATGGCCTAACTATAAGAAGTATTATTAAGTGGAAATTGTTCTCATATAACCACACAATACTGTTCTTAAAAAATATATACAACCAAGTATACCTAGGAAATTGAGATACGCTCTTGACGCGATAACTTTATTTTTTGGATGAATTTTCTCTCACTACATTGCTCCTAAATACAAACAAATCAGACTAAGTAAGCACGTACATTTTCTTATCGAGAAACCAATGGATTGACACTAATCTGTAAAAACCAAATATAAAAATAATGGAGCTAAATTCCTGATTCTTATGCAATGCAGTGTTTTTATGTTATTTCTTTTTGAACTTACACCAACTACACCTATTTTTAGTTCATTATCGGATACAATCAAGAAAATTGTTAATACCTGAATTATTGAGAAATTTTTTGGAATTCATTCAGGGAGACCACTGAAGTGGATACTAACCAATTCTAAACTGCACAACCATTTTCCTCAAAAACTTCGACTTCCTCATCTGCATCAACAGGTCTAGCCCTTCATTTGGATGTCCTCTTCAGAGGATTTCTGCAAGAAGAATAATAGAATACATAATCAATCAGAGTAACAATCAAAGTTTACTAAAAAAGAACTTGTTAGAACTGAACATTACAGAAAATCTAAAATATAACTAAATAAAGATTATGATCTCATGAGATAAACCATTGAACAAAACCATCATTTGGGTAGTAAAAAACTCGAATTAAAAAGTGCAAACCTCTTATCGAGCATAAAACCTAGGATTTCACAATAGATTCCACCTTGGATTTTATTGATCTTCAACCTCGAATAATGAGTCCTCAACAATCAGGATAGCTACATCATAATATCCATTCTCCGCTATAAGCAGTAGTACCTTCATCAAACAATCAAAATATACAGAATACAGAACCAAGAAAAAAATAATCTAAAACGCATATAAACTAAATGATTTGACTTGTAATTGTAACTGATATGTTCTTCTCAGTATCACTGAATCAGCAGATAATCATCAAAAGAAGATGGTGGCGGTGGCAATCGGAGGAAGCGGAAGAGAAGATGGAAAAGTTAGGGCTATGGATTTTCAGACTGTTTAGGGTTTCATAAGAAAGAGAAATAGGGAGGAAAGAAAAGACGGACAAACCGAGCGAAAATAATTTTCCTTATGATTTTTGGAAGGTGCTCATCACCTACCCAAGCGTGAGCGTTCAAAATAAATTAATATTTATTTGGAACCCTCTATTCTTATTGGTCTGGGGCCAGGAGCTCTAGAATTCAACCTTTTGGCCTAACTTTCAATGAGAGGCCAGCAATTCCCACTCAAATTATATATACAATAGCGGAGTATGTATGTTTTTCCTTTGGCGTTCCACGTAGTTGTTGACTTTTGTGTAATGCTGATCTTTGATGGAGATGCAGCAAAAGGGAGAAATTTTATGAGCCAACCAAAAATTGATAACCCATGGTGACCGAAGTCGACTTTACATCCTCCAGTCGACAAGGGTAATTGAATGTGAAAACTAGGAGGTAGTCAATTGAGATTCGTATAGACTTTCATAGATTTTTTATTTGAGTGACTCCTAGAGATTCTCTAAAAATATAGAGATTTCTAGTGATTCTCTGAGACTATATTAGAGAGTCATTATGACTTGTAGAGACAAAAAGTTGATATTCGTAAAGAGTCTCTGTGATTTGTAGACACAAAAAAATGTACAATATTTAATCAAAAATTCAAAACATCTACAGGTTACTTTATTATGCACGTTATAATTTAAATAAAAGTACCATGAATACCCGGTAAAATGCGTGTTCATTGTCAAAATAAATCTCGTTGTTGCGTTATGCCTATGTTTTCATTTAATTTTTTTCTATTTCACTAATCCGACATTCGTTTTATTTTCTATGCAATCTCGCCAGTGGTTTACTCCACAAATGGCATGTTACTTGGTCATCAACTCAAACAAAAAAATTGGTCCTACTCTCAAAAACAAATATTACCCAAGTTTTCAAGTCTCTAGAAATATCACCTCTTAAGGAAAGATTTCTACCATGCCTATTTTCCTAAAAAAGTCTCTCAAAATCTATGAAAATAACAAATCCATGACTTTCGATTCTTTTTCGAATAACAGGGATGTTGGAGTGACTCTTGTGAAATCCTAATCCAATAACATGAAGTTTTAGAGAATTTAAATTACTTAAAAAAAGTCTCTAACCAATAACAAGAGACATTCGGAGACTCACCAAAAGTCTCAATGGACTAACAGTGGATTTGAGAACTCTCTGAAAGTCATTTGAAATCTCAATTGACTAACCCCCTGATATATCTCTCGTTTTAATCATACAATGCACGACTCGAACTGCTGAATTGGCATACTAGAGTTTGCCAACTGATCAACTTCCCTCAGTTTGTTAAAAAAATTAGTGACCTAAATTTTAGGCACCCGTTGAAGTCCCAGGAGCAACGAAGGCAAAATGAAAAGGAAAATACTCTTGAAATCAGGTCATGCTTATAATTTTAGTAAAATTTTACAGATAAACATACTGTCGTGTCCGTTACATCATTTTTTACTGGATATGAATTTTAACCACATTCATCATTCCTTTGACTAGAGTTGAAATTTTACCAAAACCTTTAGGAGTAATCAAGGAAAAGAAATTGAGCTATTCTAGACATTAATTCTACAGATGCACGTACTTCGTTCGCAATTGCAACCTTTTCTACAAAATGTTTTATAATGCTCGAGTTATTCCAAACAATATAGCCAAGGGCAGAGGCTACTTATATTTCAGATGCAAATTCCCAAGCACAGAAAAGACAAATGAAGAAATCGGATGGCAATGAAACTATCCGATCATGAGGTTGGAGGTATAATATGAAACCATGGGAGTACACAGTTGCTTGCGATTTCCCTCCACGCCACTGTTTTCTCATAGTTAGTTTCATTCTCTTGTTCCTTCCTTTCTAGTTTTCTCCAACATTTCAAATTTTGTTTGGTTCGATGTTAATATCAAATTAATTTAGCTAGTTTTAGATTTTTATTTTTTTTCTTTTTCTTAATTTATCTTCCACTTCCACATAAATAGTAGCAAAACCTCTAGCTAGAAAAACTGTTAACAACATTTTACGTGTCCAATAAAAACAAGTAAAATTTAGATGAAATACAAGTATGCAGCAACTTTGTGATTGTGATTGCACTGGAATTGTGAGTACAGCTAGTCTATGCACTATTCGATTGGAGTTTCATGTAAAATTAGTTACGAAACACCTCTTTATTTGTATTGAACACACAATTGAAGTAACAAAATTCATTCACGAGAAATAATTCTATGCAAAGTACTCAGACATGTTTACCGGAGATACCTTCACCTGTTTGAGAGTTAGCGGTTGAACATGACATCTTTCTTCCTCTACTCTGAATTAATGTCAACTTCAATGTATATTTTGACAAATAAATTACTCAGTTTAATGTTTTGTTTAGGTTAATTAGGTGAGACTATACGATTGCGACCTTTATTCCACATTTCATTTTGAAATTATGTATTCTATTTTGTTGAAGACTCCCGTTTTTGAAATGTGAGTAAAGCAAATTAGTGTTCTTTTGGGCTAGTATCTCATTCACTAAGGAATTAAACAATAATATGCTCAAGTTTTGGATTGCCTTGCTCAAGTGCAGTTTTAGCTTGGTCTGGAAATGTTCCCCGCCACTTCTTTGTGAAAACAATAAAACCAATTTTTGCTAAAGAGGAATTATGATCTCAATGAGTTGAGATTAAGTTATTTTTATTTAGTTTTTGCTAAGATTAATTAGTCTGAAATTATTTTATTTTTATACTTTCTTTCGTTAAAATATTCCATTACATATGCTTTAAATGAAATGTGAATGCAGAATTTTCATTCCAAGCTTCTTAATCTTGTTCTGTCTATCCAAAATTGAGTTTACATTACTAAAGCAATTGATGTAAACTGGTCATTTGTTAAGTTTCACTACCATGCATTTAATCATATCGGAAGATTCTTTAGGAGATGGGGATATTGACCGAAAGGATTTCCATTTTTTTTCCTATGTATTGTGAATGTTACCAAACTTTTAAGATGTTCCTTTATCAGGAAGAATGGCGAGTGTGAATACTGGCTTGCTTAGAAATGACATCTGAACCTCAAACTTAGTCCTGAGCGAAAAAATATCATTATTGTTATGTATTTTGCAAGTTACCCAAGTTCTTAGGTTCCCGATTTCTTCCGTTTCAATTTTCTCCAACATTTCAGTTGTATACAACTTTTGACACTACCTCTAATTTAATTGAAAATTTTGTTTTATTTTGTTCTTTGATGGTCTGAACTCTGGCGTCACTTAAATAGATATAAAGCATCCATAATAAACATTTTGATACATAAAAACTACATGAAAAATAATAGATTTGTTGTGAGCGCACAAATAACAATTAATGGAAATTGACAGCTGAGTTGGCTAATCAAACGACGACATACTTGTAGAAACACGAAACTAAAGATGGAGAATTCAAGTGCTAAGAGGAATTCCTCTCCTCTCTCTCTCTGAACCTGCATTTCCCGTTCTAGAATCAAAGTTCAACAATTTTCTTGCAGAATCTTTTTATGTTCTTGTTTTCGTTGGTAGTTTTTTTTTTTCCATGGACATGTATACAATAACCTCTTCAAAGAAAGCCCGATACTTTCTTTCAATTAGTTACGTAATGGTTACAAGTTTTCTGTGGTTACAACTTATTCATAATACAAAAACTATGGTTTCCTCGCTCTTAGAAAATCAAAGAAAATGATTACTTGCAATTTTATTGTCGAACATTCTTTCATTTCCATTACATCAATTTCAGAAATGATTTTCTACTGTTTACTGCCACCTTAGCGAAACATTTACCAAAAGAAACGGAGAAATTATAAAAATTAGATCGATAATCATATTTCCTTTAGAGGCATACAATTTTCTTAAATTAAACCTGTGACAGTACATGGGACTTCAAAGAAATTTGACCAGATGCATCTTCTTGCCATCTCCCATCACTGTTTTTCCTAAGTTTGTTTCAGTTCTTCCATCCTTCATTTTCAGTTTTCTCCAACATATAACTTTTACTTCCTTTAAGTATTTATACTGTTAATTTAGTTTGGTTAGTTTAAGATATATTTTTTTTTCTTATTGTAATTACGTTCCACATTCACTTAAGCAGCAAAACCTCTGCAAAGGTTGTCAACAAATGAAAATTATATGTCCAAGAAATATAAATATGAATTAGATGAAATGCAAAAGCTTTGTAATTGTGATTGCACATGAAATGTGATTAAAGCTAGAATAAATATGTCAGATACTTGGACATGCTTACCCGAAATCAGATCACATGTGCGAGAATTAATGGGCTGATCACTGTGTCGGTTTCCCTTTTTGAATAAACTTATATCGATAATAACTCGAGTGATCGTGATTCGTGATGGGGGAGATCTAAGGAAAATAAATATATTATTTTATTATGGATCCATTTTATTTTTTACTATCTGATAAAGAGTATTTTTATAAGTACTGGTGAAATTTGGAAAAGGGGCAAAAGTATCATTTCAAGATCATAAGACAAAACTCAACTCTCACGGGAGAGACTAAGTCCTTGGTCCTCAAGGCACACATAGCCAAGATATCTAGTATACATCCTCGCGAGACACTGCTAGTCGTGATACCGTGATTCCTAGCGTACATCCTCAATGAGATGCTGCTGGTCACGTAGGTTCTGTAGAGCGTAAAACGTTCCCGACAGACTTATGAACCAGAACAACCACAATTCCAGCATGTCTTCGCGAGACGCATCTGATTGTGATGCCATGATTCCTAGTATACATCCCCGCGAGATACTACTGGTCAAGTAGGCTCTGTAGATGCGTAAAAACTTTCCTGGCGGACTTATGACCCAGATCTGAGATATACATGTCTCATGTAAGCAAGACTCATCCTATTTGAGATCGAGGAATGATTCCTAGTACATCATCGTGAGATACACTGGTCATGATTACTCTAGGCTCTGACTCGACTTACCGAGGCTTCAATATAATTCCTAGAACATCCTCGCGAGATACACTGGTGATTCTGCCTCTGGGCCCTTTAGACAGACTCCTAGAACATCTTTCCGAGATACACTAGTCATGTGAGCCCCATAAATATGGACACAATTGACTCCTATCACATCTCAGCAAGATACGTCGGTCAAAGACAAGTGAGCGAAAGACTCGCAGAGATATTATCATGCGTACAAGCCTTATTTTCTCTCCAAAAAATGTCACAGCTGACTTCGGAGATATTTCATCTCGTAGGCCAAGTCTCGAACATAGTGTATCGCGTCAGCCAACTCTCAGATAACTCCAGACGCGTTAGCCAAATCTCAGACATCTCCAGACACATCTGCCAAATCTCAGACATCCTCAGCTGCGTTAGCTAAATCTCAGGTGGCCTCATCCGTAATGATCCATCTCGTCTATATATTCTTATGCAAGTACAATACTTAGGCCTCGGGGCTCTTTCTCAGCGTCTCAAATACACTCACGACTAGTAAATTGGGCTTGAACTGTACACGTTTATCCAAACACGTGGATAACTTCTCTTGAGCTCCACATGCTCAATAAAGGGTCCCACAAGCAATAATAAGGTCTCCACGTGACATATATGACTGGCTATGGAGAGAGGGAGCTCAACCTCAACTCCTCTGACAATCTACAAACGATTTCAATCTATTCTTGAAGAGACGGGTAAAGTGCTCCACACGGCACGACAAGCAATTCATATCTTCACTGACCTGAAATTAGAGAATTAGGACATAAATAGGTCAACTATTTCTCCAAGCTAACACATCTTTCTCATAACCTCTCAGAGCAATTCTTCTTCAAACCCTACAATTCTCTTATTTCTCTCTTCATCTTCTTCCCTCCCTAAGACCATCCCTAACCTCTCATGCAACTGAAGCATCCTTTGAACGGCCAATGTGTGTGGTTTAGGTGAAGACTGTTCGTGCTGGTCAACCTCCAGTAACTTACTTTCAAAAACCTAAGAATCCCACTTTAGGCTCTCACCAATTTTAGGTAACTACAACAAGAAACTAGTTGGAATCCTAACAATAAGGTGATCTCCAACAACGTACTTCGTTAGTTGAACAGGTTTCCATGCTAGTCTACCAGCGAGCCTCAAAAGAAACCATATAACTAATACCATCGGAGGTAAATTTTCAACCCGATTCCTACATGGATTTAGGCATGTATAAGAGAATAAACATTGAACCCGGATTCAATTCATCATGGTACCTAGTGATTTACGAAGATTTCTTATGTTGGATGAGCTACAGTGCAATAGAGAATTTAATTTTTGCAAAGGGTCGTAAGGAGGCTGATTCCAAGACAAAGTTATCGAGTAGCCCTGGTGATTTCAACTATCTATCATTTTATGTTATTTTCGAATCAGGAAAAATGGATACGGTGAATCTGTTAGAGCACTGCTCTGTCGAACTCTCAAGCGTTGCTATCTCAAGCTTGTTTGTCAAGTTTAGTTGCCAAAAATATAAGTCTTGATTTCTAGTCTACTTATAGCTAAGTCTCGGACTAGGATAGTAAGTGTAGTTGATATCTAGACTCCATTGTGTTCATCATACAAAGACAAAGAACTACTCAAGGAACTGGTGGAACTTCATCGACTAAAAGGTATGTGGAGACTTGAACTTATCTATTACTCAAAAGTTTAACTACTCTATCTCCTATCTTGCGACAAAAGTCGTATTGCTATATAAACTTTGATTATAAACATTTGCTATTTCGTGCTGAGTTTATCTCGCTTATCTATTTATCGAAATATGTATTGGTAAGCTTTCGCTTTGGACAAGTTCATCTTTACTCGTGACGAAAGTCATGTTGAACATTTCAATTTCTTGAAAATCGCTATGATGAAAAATAGTTCGTGGGTAACAACTATATAACATCCTATAAGAATGTTTCAATGATTAAAATGAGAGTTTAGAATATATAACCATGATTGGATATAAACATTGTATGTGAACTCATACTTGTGTAAGTCCAAAATTATTGAACCAAAGTATGCGTACCTTACTGGTTTAGAATGACCTAAGCTAAGTCCGCGTACTGTCAGAAGTTCATATCCCGTGAATTTATGATGTAGTTTGTGAACCAAAAACAAGCTCAATCTGGGTACTTAAGTATGCATACCCGTATGCGTACTTAAGTGGGTTATTTTCTAAAAACTGTTTATTTGTGAACTAAGACATTTATAAATTGAATGCAATATTTGCAAATCGTGGCTATAATGTTCATGAATCGATTCGAGTGAATCAAAATCGTTTTTGCTTCGACTGTGTCTTATATACTTTTATGAGATCTTGTTAGAGCATAGATCGGTTGAACCCACTAAGCGTTGGTATGTCAAGTTTGGTTGTCATATTTTAGTGAATCAAAACTCATTTAAAGAGCCGCTTGATTATATACTAGAGTCAACTTCATGTAGGTCATCTTGAAAGTATTAGGATATGAGACTTACAAGTATTACATAAAGACTTGAAGAATGTGAAGAAGTATGAATCTACAACGACAACAGCATCCTTCCTCTTGAGGTTAGTAATATTTTTCTTAAACTGTTTCATTCCCTAACATATCTTTCAAGTCGTGCATATTGAAAACATAACTGCGAAGCTGTGTATGATACTCAAGTTAGACATAGTATTAAGGAATTCAATACGAGGTTTACTGCTTAACCATTAAACTTTGTATATAAGACATCGACATGATCATATGAATGCTATTGTGATTATATATGTGTATGAGTGGAGATTTCATCCTAGGAAACAATGTTTCACATTCGCTTAAAGGAATTAAGTTCATAAACTTGTATTGTGGATCGAAAGGGAAATCGCTAGGATTATTGGTATTATTATTCACTGCAAATCTATTTTGAATTACCAATATGTGTGTTTAGTATAACTGCTCATAAACTTGTTTATGTATTTTGGTAAAACTATTCACAAGGCCTAACTTATGTATTGGTATGAATTTTATGAGTGAAACCGATCTTAAGTAATCACTCAAGATGGTATGATCGATGTCTTGTACATAAAAAAATTTATCTAGTCATTGGGGGAACCGATCCTAGTAAGAGGTGCAACAAATTTACAAGAGGTGAATCGATCCCTATAAGAGGTGCAACACGTTTTTAATAGATGGGGGAACCGATCCTATGAACATGTGCAACAAGTTTGTAGTTTTGGGGGAACCGATCCTATGGACATGTGCAACCGAATACATGTAGTTACCATAAGTTATGGAGAACCGATCTTAGTACCTAGTCAACCGAAATTTAGTAACTAGTGTGACTATGCACAGTACTCACATGGAGGTAGAACTAAAACTTGTTTTAGTAGAACCATGAAACACATGATTGGTGATTTGATAGGATAATCAATCACATAGTTCTTGGAATTCAGATAAACCAATTCTAAACTTGTTTGGAAGTGTGGAAAATCGTTTCCAAGATTGTAAGTATGAAAAATGACTTGAAAAGTAAAGATGTCGACATACTATGAAAATGTGTAGTAACTCTTATCATTAATTGTTCAAAGATATTCCTTAATAGCTAAAGGAAAATCCCAGGATTGAAATAAATTGAGAATCTTTTATCTATGATTTCTTAGTTTTAAAATGTTATATATTTTCCAGCAAACAAATGCATATCTATAGAAAATAATAATTAGTAATGTGCATTTACTGATTATAGATTTTTCTATTGGATTTCGGTCAATATTTGAATAAAGCATTTCCAGGAATTATGAAAACCGATTTTCAAAAAGTGTTTATTGCATATCTTTGAGAATATTCGGTTTTGGAAATTCCTTGGTGTCCAAACTTCCTTCTCTATAAATATTAAAGTTTGCATTTTGAGCAAACTAATCCACAGAGCCAACAAAACTACCTAGTTGTGTTGTTACTGGTGGAGCCTCCTATCCGGAGAGAAAAGTAACCTAATTAGGAAAAATCTCTCACGGCCGCTCAGTTTAAAGACTTCTTTGGGATTGAGAAGCTATATTAGTACCGTTGGTGGGAAACTAGATAATTGAGGTTTATTATTATTTTTCTATTGATTTGATTGACTAACGGTTGTTGAAATTTGATTGCACCTAGTTTGTTTATGCTTGAGAATCTTCTCTTATGATATAAGATTCACTCAAACTAGATCGAAGTTCGACGGGGATCTTTAGACGATTTATAGATCTAAAGATGTCGTGTGATAATCCAACATTAAAAGGCTTCGTTCTGTGTGTGATTGATTATAAGAGATTCAAGTTGATTGTGTGCATGTGCTGATTGAAGATTAAAGAAGATTTGAAGACAAGAAGATTTTTTGGGTTCATAATCTTTGGTGTGCACAATACTTGTTTCGGATGGAAAGGGATCCAACTATAATCGGTTTATCCTTGTGAAAGATTGGATTGATTAGTTGAGTAGATCGGCATCAGTGCACTTATTTTTGATTAATAATATTAATTGCATTATTTAACAATTACTCCGGTAGTTGTTGAGAGATTGATCTAAGGACCTGACAAAGGAGTTTATTGGTTAAACGGAAGATCCTTTGTCAAACTCATATCACGTTTATAGTTGCAGGAATTCCTACAATACATCCCTCACAAGAATTCATGACAATCAACACATCTTTAAGACCAACAATCACACTTTTTATTAATTGACTTATGAAATTTTACAAGAAGGACATGAAATCAAGAATACGACCATTGTTCTAGACTTTCTCTCTCCTCAAAACTTTCTCACCACTCCAAAAAGATCTCTCCTTGCCTTAAGCCTATTCAACTCTTTATATAGGGTATTACATAGTGGATGACAGCTAAGATGTCCTTTATTTTCGGATCTGATTCTCGCAAGCATACAAATATTTTATTCTCGACATTCCTAGATTTCGCAAGATCTTCACATCTTTCTCGTTTTTAGGCTGCCGTCATCTGTTGCGTCATTTCTGTTATCAATCTGCGATGTCTTCACAACATTTTGCTGATAAAGATTTCGCAAGGTTATTGTTGTTGGGATATTCTGATACTACATCTTTCCTCTTCTCATGTCTTCTCTGCGAAGGGGAGAATGTCATGAGAAACTGTGTTTCAAAATGCCGCGGCTGTTCATTTTTCTTGTAGAGTTCTCTACCTACAAGATTCCATGAATTAAGCATTACCGCTTACACGTGTCAAATATTCCCCTGCTCACCGGCACATTCAATGTTAATCGGTCATCACTTTTTTGTCTATTTAAGAAGATATCTAGTAAACAGATAATTTACCTCTTTTACTTTGTCTTCCTCATCTCCACGTTCTCTATAAATCTTCATCGTCTGCAACGTTTTTCATGGATTCATATTTCTTCCACTGTTCTCACGGAGTCATCAAGGTTAGTTTTCTCTTTTCTTCTTCTAATCTTGCTGAAATTGATCTTATCTACTGAAATTGTCTTATTTGATTTTGTTCGACTTTATATAATTCCCATACTGTTTTTCTTTCAGCAAAAGAACCTCCAACACCAAATTTTCAGTCCAAAACCCTAGTATTCCTAAGAACTCGCAGCCCAAGGCTGCTGCAAGTAAGATAAAGTCTGTAAATAACAAGGTAGTAAGAAACACTATTATTTTTAATAACAATATTGTTTCCTTTGTTTCTTATCTGAATTGTGATTCGCAGGGTGACGGAGATGCCAATAAACCTCCTAAGAGATCTCTCCACCTTAAAACTGTTGAAACTTCTGTCGCATTTCCTACCTTTAACCATTCAGTATCTCCTGTAATACCTTCGCAAGTTGAATCCTTACTTCATGTCCGCGAAGGTATCGCCATAGATTCCACCCCTTTGACTGATCTTCTTAGGGATGAAATTCCTTTTATTAATCCTGTTGCGAATAAAACCATCTCTTCTCCTGTTTCCAATGCCCCTCAGCATGACTCCCCCTCAACCTCAATCATTAATCTTCCTTAAACTTCACCTTAAAATGATACATCTATAGCGAAGAATGATTCACTTCCCCAACTTTCTATAATCATAACCTCTTCGTCTGAATCTCTCCCTTTTACTAAAGACACTTTGGAAGGAATAGATATTTCTTTCAAGGTTTTGTCTGATATTCTGGATGATGTCAAGAAATCTTCCGCTGATCCTATCAAGTTTAGTGTGTGCGAAATTTTGAGTAAGTACTTTGGTTCTGACAGAATGGTTTCGCAAACATCCTTGGAAAATGAAGTTGAAACTTTGAAGGAGCTTCTCCAAGCCATGACCTTAGAAGGTGGCACTCTTCATCTTGAAAACCAAAACTTCATAACATTTTGCTAGATTGTGATGATCTTCTCAAGAAGAACAAATAATTAAAAGGTATAACTTGCTTATCCATGTCCTTGACTTATCTCTTTTAATAGTTTTGCTCTTTTCATATTCAATTTTCTTAAAATCCTTTGTTCTCACTTTAAGTTTTAAAACAGAAACAAATAATGGAGAGATCAGTTTGAATCCATCACTAAAGAAGCTCGTGTGGATAGAGATATTTTGATGGATCAATATAACCAATTAAATAACCTTCATTCATACTCTGTCGATCAAATAGATAATCTTACGAAGGAGAATACTCAATTAATTCAAAAGCAAAACTCATTAAGTAGCGCAATATCTCGCCTCTCTTATTCTTTGACTAAAGCTAACTTGGAGTTGGAAAATTTATTAGATGAGAATAAAACCCTATCTCAAGAGAAGCGAATTGTTTTAAATAAGGTGGCGATTTCTTCGCTGCAACTTAACATTTGCCAAAAAGTATGTTATGATCAAGAACAGTCTCTTCGCTCATTGAGAGATAAACTTAAGGAAGTTACAGAATCATCTACCGCTGAGAGAGAAAAACTTATCCAGGGTAGAATAACCTTAAATGTAAAGGAAAGTCAACTCAAAGATCAATACTCCAAACTATAAGAATCCTACACTTCTCTTGCGAAGGAGAACATCTTACTCATTTCTAAAGAAAATAATCTTCAATCTCGCCTGAAAAGCTTAGTTGGATATAAATTTGATGATGCAATGGACCACTTGGAGAATAGTTGCTTAGCTTTAACGCAATATATTATTTCGCAAAAGGAAGGTGGTCATAAATATTTGACTGCCTCAACCATCTTTTCTTTGTTAAGTCTTTTTGTGATATTTTCCTCGCGAATTCTTCACCTGAATAATTTTCTGTGTTCTTCGTTTTCGCAGAATCTGAGAAGAATCTTCGCTCCTCCATTTCTGTTTTGAAGTCTAAATTCGCCAAAGTTCGCAAAGAAAAGGAATTACTTGCCTCTTCCCTTGCTTGATCCTGCGATCAGGCAGAAAAAAAGATTTGATTATCTTGCTTATTTCAAAGATATGGAAATCAGAAACCATCAGAAATCATTCCTTCGCCAAGTTTATCTCAAGGCTGAAGTTCTTGTGAATGATATCTTGTTGTCTAAATATCTTCCTCCTGTATCAATCAAACCTTTGGAAGTAGATGATGATGAAATTTCTCGTGCTCCTGATAGTGATTATGATTATGAAAGTGATGAAGAAGTTATCTTTCAGGAAGATTTCGCAAATGATGAAGAAATTCCTCCGAAGGAAGCAACTGTTGGTGATATCTCAAATGAAGAAGAAGCTAGATTAAACCAGAATAAAGAGAATACTGGCGAAAGTGAGAAAGCTGGAAAAGAGCGTCCTTTATCTCATTCTGGCAAAACAATTGATAAAGAAATTACTTTTGAAGTTTGAACTTCTTATGTAATTTTATTTTCTTGAATTGTTTCATCTTCACTACTTTTTGCGAATGATGTACTTCAGTCGACTTTTAGATTACTTTGCTCTTTTAGTATTGTACTTGCAGGCGAGAAAGATAATGTCTCTTTTTTATTAATTCACATACTTGCCTCTCATTATCTTTCTTGAGATAAATGACCTGCATAAATAATATTTAATGTTTATAAATATTTTGTTCTGTCATGTGGTCTTATTTTTCTTTCCTAGTTAAAGGTCTTATTTTGCCACCTCTTGTCATTGCGACAAAATCACAGGAAGTTCTTAAATTTTCATGTAAAAACCCATTGATCTTGCCTTACCTCTCTCTTTTATTGGAATTTTTGTTGCGACAATATGACAGGCCTAAAAATCCTTGCGAAATTAAAGCCCCATAACATTACCGTCATGCTACGAAATCGCAGGACGTCCTTACACTTTCATGTACTGACCCATTGATCTCATCTTATCTTTATCTTTTGTATTATTGCCTCTTCAGTATTGTCGCACAAATATGACAAGCCTTGATACTACCATGAGTAAAAATCCTCATGACATTTGCGTCTTAAGACACTTATCAGCTCCCTAATGGAGGTTTCCACCCTTATCTTCCCCCTGGTTGCCCCTTCAAGAAGACATACCTCTAACATACAAGGTTGGATCCTCCTATCCGGTCTTAACAATAACCAGTTGTTTTCGCAACCTATTATCCATTTTACCTATATGGCTTATGGTTACGAGACTGCACCCCAAGTGGGGTTTTCTTCGGGCCGAGTGCAGTATAAGCCAAGACTTGCGAAGAATGGCCAGGTACGCTCCAAACGCCCCATTCACTCTTGGCTCAACCGTGTACCTCAGCGCTTTGATCAGATTCTGCACTCCTTAGGAGAGACCTTCTCACCTTAGTCTCCCAACCTAAGTCATATGCTTAAGATGAGAATCCAAGGCGCCTATCATGGATGTACTTTACTGACCCCAAATCTCCATGACTCAGGTTCCAGGGGTGGTGTAATCTTTTCCCTGAGCCATGCAATAGGTACCCCTCCTATGACGCACTTTAGGTCTTACATTTTCCTCTTGCGAAATTTTGATTTCGCGAACTAGGGTGTACGCCATAGTAGGTTCGCCCCTTTCTAGTATGTCAATAATCTATGATTGTATCTTTTTAATATCATTATCTCTGCGAAATGTTTGCACATTTTCTTTCTGTTTTGGATATGTTTAATCTCGCTGCTACATTTTCATTTTCATAAGATTTTTGCATATATTCATTTTGTTTCAATCATATATTATTTCGCAGCCTATTCTTTACCAAAACCCCTTATGGGTAATATCTCTTTAAGTACAATCTGTTCCACGGTCTATCAAGTCTATGAACCACCTCTTTACCATCAGGATCCATCAATTGATATGCCCCTGTTCCAACTATTTCCTTAATGATGGAAGGTCCATACCATATTTTTTGATAGTTTTCCACCATTTTCTCGCTGATATATTGGTGTTTCTCGCAGCACCAAATCACCTGGCTGAAACTCACATGTTTTGACACGTTTATTATACTCCCAGGATAATCTTCGTTGATAGTTTTCCATATGTTGTAGAGACCTTTCTCTCTTTTCTTCTAATTCATCAAGGTTAGTTAAAATCATACCCGCACTAAGATTTTTCTCCCAAGCCTCTCTCTTTGTTGTGGGAATAACAACTTATGTTGGTAGCACAGCTTCAACTCCATATGTTAAACAGAAAGGTGACATTCCAGTACTTCTTGCCTAGTTGTGTTGTAAGCCCAGACTGCATTATGTACCTGTTCGCACCATGCTATATTATGTCCTTCTAATTTCTTCTTTAATATATCTGCAATTGTCTTATTTGTTGCTTCTGCTTGTCCATTGGCATGTGGATATAGAGGGGTTGATTTCCCACATTTTATCTTAAATGTATTGAGTAACATTTCTATGTTCTGCCCTTCAAACTGCTACCCATTATCTGATACCAATTGTGAAGGAATTTCAAATCTGCAAATGATATCTTCGAATATGAATGTAAAGATGTCCTTGTCGCGAATATGTTGTACTGCCTTTACTTCGGCCCATTTTGTGAAATAATCTGTAGCGAAAATTAAATATCTTCTTTGTCCAGATCCCAGTAAAAACGGTCCCACAATGTCTAAACCCCACTTACCAAAGGGCCATACACTTATTGAAGATGTTAATCATACTCCAGGTGCATGTATTTTATTTCCGTGTCGCTGACAATCTTCGCAACGCCTTGATACATGTTTCGCATCTTCATGTATATATGGCCAGTAGTAACCTTTCATTTTCGTTATGTATGCCAAAGATCTTCCTCCACTATGATTGCCAGCATCCCCACAATGTAACACCTTTAGAATTTATTCTCCCTCTTTTCGTGTCAAACATCTAAGTGATTGTACATTAAAGGATCTTCGATACAATACTCTATATCTTAGTTCATAATTTGTCGCACAGCTTTTTAGTTTGTATGCCTCCAATCTATTTCTGTGTGTTTCTCCTTTCGCCAAATATGCATGAAGTTCTGCTCTCCAATCTTCTATATTGGGTACTTGCTCTTCTTCTCCACCTTCTACAATCATTACATCTTCCTCTTCCTCTTCTTCTTTATTGATTGATGGTGATAGAAAGTGTCTATATCTTTATGCATCTCGCAGTTAGGTCTGTCATCATACTTGAAATAAAATCAAAAACATTTGCAAGCCTATTATCTTTCCTTGATATATGTCTCCATTTTATTTTTGGAATTTTCGCTGACAATTCTTCAACAAGTTTCTTGTATTTCTTCAAGGATGGTTCATTTGTAGTGTACCCTCATTTTATTTGGCGAATAACTAGCTGCGAATCACTGGTGATTCTCTCATTTTCCAATTTCATTTCTATTGCGAATTTTAGGGCATGTATCACAGCTTCATATTCTGTTTTATTGTTAGTGGATGCGAACTCCAGTCTGAAAGAAAAGGCCATTTTGGTTTCTTCTGGAGAAATCAGGACAATTCCTACTCCATTACCTTCCCCATTTGATGATCCATCCACCAATATTTCTCATCTATTGGGATCTGTCAACAGATCTCTTGGATTTCCATATTCTTCTTCCACATCCATTATTTCCTCCACAGCTTCATCATCTTCTAAAGGAAATTCAGCTAAGAAGTCTGCGACAACTTGTGATTTTGGTGAAGATAATATTTCATACTTAATTTCGAAATGTCCAACTTGTGCATTCCATCTCTAAACCCTGCCTGACCTTCTTGAGTTCTTCATCACTGATTCAATTGGTACCTTCATCAACACCCTTACTTTGTGTGCCTGAAAATATATGCGAAGCTTAAACGTTGCATAAACTAACGCCAGAATTAGTTTTTCGATTTTTAAATAATTTTTCTCTGCGGCATTGAATGTTTTGCTGATGTAGTAGATTGGTCTTTCAACTCCTGCGTGTATTCGCAATAACACAACACTTAATGCATGCGAAGTTGTCGCAAGATAAATTAATAATTCTTCTCCCGGTTCTACTTTTTGTAAAATATATATATTCATTAGATGTTCTTTTATTCCTTGAAAACCTTTCTCACATTCATCTATCCATCTAAATTTTATTCCCTTTTAGAGTATGTTGAAAAAATGCTTACACTTGTCTGATGATCGTGAAATGAATCTTCCTAGCGAAGCCAAGAGTCCATTTAACTTATGTGCATCTTTTAACGTCGCTGGTGTTGGCATGTCACGAATTTCTTGCACCTTTTCTGGATCAACTTGTATTCCTTCTTTTGATAAAATGTAACCTAAAAATTTTCCTGATGCAACCCCAAAAATACACTTCTCTGGATTTACTTTGATGTTAAAGTGTCGGATCTGTTCAAAAATTTCTTTCAGGTCTTGTACATGGTCTTTAGCTTCTTTACTTTTTATTAACATGCCATCTACATACACCTCTAATGTTTTGTGTATCCCTTTTATGAACACCTTCTCCACCATCCTTTGGTATGTTGCTCCAGCATTTCGCAAACCAAATGGCATTTTTGTATAACAGTATAACCCTCTTGGAGCGAAAAAAGAAGTATGCTCTTGATCTTCTTCAGCGAGAGGGATTTTATTATAACCTTTGTACCCATTTAGAGAAGATATTCTATCATTTCCCGCCGCTGATTCTACCATTTGTGGAATATCTGGTAATGGAAAACTGTCTTTTGGACAAGCTTTATTTAGATCAGTAAAGTCTATACAAATTCTTATCCCCTTATTTTTCTTTGGGACCACAACCATGTTTTCTATCCACTCCGGATATTTAGCTTGTCTTATAATTCCTGCATCAAGCATCTTCTATAACTCTTCTTCTATTTAGGGATGATATGTTGTTGCGATTTTTCTTATTCTTTGTTTGAATGGTCTTGCATTTTTGTCAATCTCCAACTTATGACACGCCACAGACGGATCTATTCCAGGCATCTATTCCAGGCATCTAATCCATGTTTCATGAGAAAATATCTTTATACTCTCGCAAAAGACTAATAGTTCTTTCTTCTTCATCTGCCTCCATCTTGGTCCTAATCTTTAGCATTTTGGGTTATTCTTTAGTTCCGACATTCACTTCCTTTGTTGGTTCTGCCGCGGTGTAACTTTCCTTAGGTTCTCCCATGGGTGTTGGTTCTTTTATCGTCTTCGCAAGTTCGTTTCCTTCTTCCGAAATTTCGCTAGGTTATTCCTTTTCCTTCCTCTGATCTTATCATGTAAATTATAAATTCTTCTTCCTTCTTTGCCTCTTTCGCCATTTTTCTGCGAATTTTTCGCTTCTTTGCACGTCCTTCATAATGTTTCACCTCAACTTGATAACATAATTTCGCACTATCAACATCTCCTCTAATTTCACGAATCCCACTCGGCATAAGAAATTTGATGCATGGATGCAATGTCGACACTACGGCTTTAATTGTGTGTATCCATGGCCTTACCAACAACATGATATATGGAGACTCAATATACACCACACATAGCGTCACTTGTGTTTCAATCTCTCCTAGCGAAATTCGCACCACTATTTCCCCTTTCGGTTCTGTTGTAGATTTACCAAAGCCATGAATATGATATGTTAAATGAGACATTTCTTCATCTTTGTATCATATTCCTTTATATCCACCGAACTTCCTGTATCCACCAAAGTTCTGTTTACTGCCCATTCTTTTATAGTTTTTGCTGATTTCCCCTTTTCTTTCCGTGTGGTTACTGTGATTACCAAAGGAGATGTGTGGCTCAAATTTTCTCTTGGTATCTCTGCTGGTGTGAACATAATTTTCTGATTTTCCCTATCCTTCAAGGGTGATATCTTATCCACCGTCATGATTTTCTTTCCTTCAAAATCTCGTTTATGTATTCTTCCTCTGATGTTTTCATGGAATTCATTAATCATTGTTTGTGTGATTAAACTACACTCCAACCTTCTGTTGCATTCCTTGATTTTAATTTTCTTTTCCTTAACTGGTTTATTTATTTGTTTCATCATTTTCTTGATTTGAACAGTCTTAATAACAATCTTTAACCTTGTTTTTTCACAATTTTCAACCTTCAACTCCTTGTTTCTAGCCCCATTATGTAGTTGCAGGAATTCCTACAATACATCCCTCACAAGAATTCATGACAATCAACATATCTTTAAGACCAACAATCACACTTTTTATTAATTGGCTTATGAAATTTTAAAAGAAGGGAATGAAATCAAGAATACAACCACTGTTCTAAACTTTCTCTCTCCTCAAAACTTTCTCACCACTCCAAAAAGATCTCTCCTTTCCATAATGGATATTACATAATGGATGCCAGCTAAGATGTCCTTTATTTTCGGATCTGGCTTGCGATATTATCGCAAGAATAAAAATATTTTAATCGCGACATTCCTAGATCTCGCAAGATCTTCATATCTTTCTCGTGTTTAGGATGTTGTCATTTGTTGCGTCATTTATGTAATCAATCTGCGATGTCTTCACAACGTTTTGCTGATGAAGATTTCGCAAGGATATTGTTGTTGCGATATTCTGAGCCTATAACGTTAGTTGGAAAGAGTTCTTACCGAACAAATTTGTTGTTCCTTTACTGTTTGGAATACGAACCAAAGGAATTGTTCCAAGTACGTGACTTATTACAAGTTGGAGGAATAGGAATACTGAGGGAAATAGGTGAACTATAGGTTTAGTTGCTTGGTCTCAACTATGCGAAGTTGGTTTGATTTTGTATAGCGGATTAATTCTAAGAGTATTCAATTCTTGACTAGATCCCGGGATTTTCTGCATTTGAGGTTTATTTGTTAACAAAATCTTGTTGTGTCTTTTACTTTTCTATTTCCGCAATTATAATTGTTTTGTTATAATTAGAAGTAAAATACACAAACGTTAATTCATATTTTACTTGATAGATAATCCCCAGTTTGGTTAAGTCCGAATCTATTATCAAGTAAACATACTTCATTATTGTATTGTCTAGATCTTGAATCCATAGATGATCATACGAAGTGTGAACCGATTAGTTGTATTGTCTCGATTCAGTCCATAGACAATCACTTTCGAAAAAGGACTTATCGGTGGAAAGTTTTAAGATTGAGGTATATTTGGGTACCCTCCTCTTTTCAGATCTCACTACACCATTTTAACGGATTCGCAACTCAGGTTTGCAACGGCACTAGTGAGGTTGCGAAATTTTTGGTTGCTAATGGCAACTGATATTTTTTCGCAATGGAGGACTTCCATTGCTAATATTGCAACCTCACACACAAGGTTGCGAATCACAACTGCGTTGGGTTCAAGCGTGTGAAACACGTGCGTGGTCGGGAATACTAGGACTTATAAACATGCCCCAGTCAAACTTCGGTCCAGTATGCTTCTTTTTGTTTCCACCCTTCATCCAAAGTTATCCTATATCCATTCCTTATCGTTTATATTCCTCTCACTTTTATTTTTTCTCTTCTACAGAACCTCATCTCTTTTCATCTCCTCTCCACAGAACTGCAGCTCTGAAAACTCATCTCTCTTTCATCCCTTTCAATCTAAAACCACTGAAAGCTAATAATCCTTTCGTTTCAGTTTATAGGGTTTATAGATTTTGCGATTTTAGATATTTTGATTTCTAGGGTTTCAGCTGTGAATCTATGTTTTTTCTTTTAGTTTATCGCTTTTATATTTTTATCTGTGAATCTTCTATTTTCGATTTTAAGGATTTCGATTTCAATTTATCGATTTTAGTGTTTGGTAGGATCGGAAAACCCACAATAAAATAATGCAAGTGCATAGCGTCTAACTAGCAGACAATGGAAAGTACAGGTCGTTCCCACAGGGAGTGTGAAATACTCTACCAACTAATACCAAAAACAAAGTAATCAAAAAAAGATGATGCTTAACAATTTTTCAGATTTCGGGACAAAATGAAAAAATAATAAATAACAAAGACGTAACCAAAATGAGAAAGGGTTGTTAGGATTTTCGATTTCCACCGATTCAATCATATAAAATTCTACTAATCTCTATTTATTACTCAAGACAAATTTCGAAATCAATCTCATATCCCAGAAGATGTTATATTAATTCTAAAATATAGTTTCTTCGTTGTAACTTCATTCGCTTCGTATGTAGCGATCCTAAAGCATTACCTATCTATCCTTGCATACCACGTCTAGGGATTTAACCGAAGCACGAAATAACAATTCAAATGCATAAATAATCAAGAAAATCACATGAACGATAAAACACCAAGCTATATGAAGATAAATCACTAATCAATGAATCATTATTAGAAATATCATCGTAGAATCTATATAAATAAATTGGTTTCAATCTAAACCCTAACAAACGATTCAGCCAACCATGGAGAAAATAAAATCGAAAGGGCAAACCCTTGTTTTCTCCCCTTCACAGCTCTGCAGCCGCTTTCGCTTTCCCCCCAAAAACTCCAAACCGGCCTCTCTCTTTATCTGTTCTTTCTCGTTGCTAAATACTAGTGCTACGAATAGGTTTCATCAAAACCTAGCGACATATGCCAAGGCCCAGCCCAATGCTAACTCCAACTTCCAAACTCACTACCGACCACAGGACCAATTTCTGCCCGTATCATTACCAAAAACTGCATGTTTTTGTATGTCCAGCTCCCAACTCCATCATCTGTCCATCTAGGTTCAGCTCCGTTGAATCACAACAGCAACTCTTCTCTGACAGTAAACCCCAAACTCCATACGCTGCAGTATCGAGCACAGAACCTTCCTCCAACGTAACTGCTCCATATGTTCTCAACCAATACCATTGCAGTGATTGCACCCATCGTAGGCACGAAAAGACACCAGCATTCCCTTTGTTCGCTGCCAAATCTCTTTCGCAGTTCAGCTCTCATTGCTGCCACCACAACCAACACCAGCAACAACCAACTTTACAGCTCAATACCAAGTCTCCATCGACTGCACAGCTCTGTCTTCGCACAGAAACAGTACCACCGCACCACCATCCAACTAAGAGCATCTCAGGCAAACCATTGGAGTACCACCAGCACCACTGCCTTCTTGAACCCATTGTTCACATGCCTTCTAGCGCCATGGCATCTTCCATGCTGCAAACAATCTCTCTCAACTTCTTGTGTTCAAGGCACCAACACCACCAGCTCTTTCCAAAACCCGAGCTCCATTTCCGTTCATCATCGCTGACTAATACAGACGGAACCCATGTATTCAGCTCCACTGTTTGCTTCCTCGGCACACATTCAATCCCAGTAGTTAGAACCACTAGCTGCTTCATCTTCTTGTTTGTATAAGCCGTTGAATTCTCCCATCTTCGTTGCATCTTCCCATGGAAACAACGCCAGCGACCAACACCTTTCTCTTTCATCCACAGTGCCAACTTATCACCTGTAACCATCTCCTTAGAACACAGCCACAAACCACATACATCCAACCCCCAATTTCTGTCAATGGCAAGAACAATCGGCACCATATACCTTGAACATCACCACTGTTAAGTATATTTACGCCATCAAGACCCTTATATCAGTAGCAGATTCAAGTACCAATGATTCCATTTAATAACAGCATCTTTGATTCACCATGCTGTATCTATATCTCGATCTCGTCTTTGTTCACTGACAAATGTATATGAAAGTTACGAAGCAAAGTAATGGCAGCTGCTATAGGAAATGAGAACTCTTTTTACTTTTTCTTTCAATAAGAAATGAAGATGCTTTGATGCATGTAGTGGAGATTAGGACACGTCTCCCACTATTTTCAAACAACTAGTGACCTTCACCTGCTTGTAATAAACAATAGCAGCAATTCCTTTGTTTCGCTTTGTGTCAATATGTTAGGCAGTGACATGGCTCTAGTGGTGCGACCACCGTAAGCCAACAATTAATCCCATCTCTTCGGTGTTGTGAAATAATTCGATGTTGCTGATATATATGGAGGTACCAGGCCATCTATATTGGGGTTGCTGATGCATGGAGATACTAAGCCAATCTCGTTTCATCGTTGTGGTTGCTGATACATGGAGATACCAGGCCAACCCCGTTTTATCATGGTGGTTGCTGATACATGGAGATACCAGGCCAACCCCATTTCATCATTTTGGTTGCTGATACATGGAAATACCAGGCCAACCATTTATCATAGTCTCATTTGATATATAGAAATATCAAAGCCAAAGATAATAAGTCTTCTTGATATATAGAAATACCAGGCCAGCATATTACATCATTGTGGTTGCTGATACATGGAGATACCAGGCCAACCACATTTTGTCATTTTCGTCGCAAACACCAATAAGTCTCACATTTTGATGTTTATTCGTTGGATGATCGAATCCACTTGTACTTTCTACAAAAGCACGAAAATAGTATTAGTAACTAAAATATTGTATCCTAACTAATATAAATATGGGTATAAAATGTAGCATTTACATGCTTATCAGTGTTTCATTTGTGAATTTGTTGTTTTCGATTTCAGTTTTTTAGGGTGAACCCATTGAGGAGAAGGTGATGAGTTGAGTCGGTGTTGTGTAAGAAGAGTTAGAGTAATCATTGAAGAGAAGTTAATGGTGACGATAAGTTGCAGTTAATGAAGATTGGAGCTATTGACTGAGTTTTGGGAGAAGAAAATAAATTAGGGTTTTGGTCTTGAGAGGAAGAAATCAAGAGTAGATGTAAAAAAAATTTGAGAACTGTGCTGATTTATGGTGGTGGTGTTATATCAAGTGTTGATTCAAACTCAGTCAGGAGGTTGAAGAAAAGGTAAATTAGGAGTTTCTGTTTAATGATTAATTCATGTGAATTTTGATTGATAAGCTGAATTTTAGTGATGAGTTTTTTATTTAATCATGAGGTAGGGATATTTGCATATAATTTGATTTTGATTTTACAGAAATTAGGGTTCTTGGTAGTATTTGAATTGGGTGCAGGAATCAGAGATGGGTATTTAGTTAATTAGACGAATTAGGTTGAAATATAGTTGTTTAAGATACTTTGTACATCAATCACAGGGTTGCTTTGGATTATGTTTTTGTAGAATTTGCATCTGATGATATCTTGAAAGGTTAAATTTTATTAATGATTCCACCACTATGTGTTTCTGTTTTTTCTTTAAGTGATAATCTTCAAGTGTGTATTGTTTAGATGCTAAATTGAATCTTGAAGTACAAGCATCGTATCATATGTCCTCATGTTGATTGCCAGACGATCTTTTTTGTTGACCTTGAAGTGTATATTCTTACCAGGTTGTGTGAAGGAGGAGAATTACTTGACAGAATTTTATCCCGTTAAAATAAGAGTACATATCATTTTATGAATGTATTCCATTTGAATCAGTTTGTTTCAACCATGGAGATAACCTTTGTTGGAGGTTTTGGCTTAATGTCCCCGTCCAGTTTTTTTTCTTCTTTTTTTAAAGAAATCCTCCCTTAGAAGTTTGCTATAAGAAAAGGCTTCTAATAAATTTGCATTTAGAAGTACTTAGTGCTTTAAGAAAATAGCCTTTAATTGGTTTATCGTTTTCCAGGTCGTGGCAATTGCAACTACTGCATTGGATGTATTTAAGAACGAGGCAAAGAAAATGATAGTTGCATTAGTTGATATGGAACGGGCTTTTGTTCCCCCGCAACACTTTATTTGTCTGGTGCAGAGGAGGTATGTTAAATAATAATCATATTAATTAATTTATGTTATATTGGTCGTACTCTAGCATGTTTCGAGTAATGGTGTTCTGTACCATTAGCACTTTCACAGGAAGATTTTCTGGAGTAACTTAGTAAACAACACCATGTGGCTTTGCATGTGCATTCCCCAGGGCCTAAGCTTTTGAGCTATTCTTATTTTTTCCCTATTTTTTCTTAATAATTCGTCTAGTTGTCTGTTTATGTAAATTATTTATGTATCCACATCTCCGATGATGGCGGTCTATTGCTTATGTTGTCATTTTTTATGTGTTGAAGCTTTACATATTGATACTTGGACTTTTTTTCTTTTGCAGGATGGATAGGCAGCGGTGCGAGGAAGAAATAAAGACCAAATCCTCAAAAAAAGGGAGTGATGCGGAGCAATGAATACTTAATAGGGTATGTCCATCTGTTTGTATCCCATGTTTATTAGTAGAACATAATTTCTATTTCGTAAGGTTAGAATTCCGATTAAATATCACAACAGCCAGTTGTTGAGATGATTTTGATAAGCTAGAGAGCCCCAAGTCCTGTTCCCACTTTAGCTGGCCAGGAACATCTTTCTTTTTTGTTAAATCAAATTTTTATGATTTAGTTGTCTTTTATTTCCCCTGATAAATTGGGTATCTTGGTGGTCTTTTGCTCAATGTTCTTATTTAGGCAGCAAGTCCTCAAACGGGAGGAAACTTAAAATCAATAAAAGATAAGTCAGGTGCGCCAGAGAAGGATGCACAAGAGAGTTCAGCTTTGAAGACTGCTGGGCCTGGTGGAGAGATAACAGCAGGTTTTATTTTCCACCTTAGATTGTTTTTTCTGAGTTAACATCTTGTTACAAGCCGAGTGTTTCTATTATCCTAGTTTTTATGAAATTTAGGACAAAAAGATAGATATATCTTCATTATCACTATCATATGTCATATCCCAACTGCTTGAATGTAGCAGCACGCCAGTATGTTTGTGTCTGTGGTTTCAATTTAAACTGAACAGTAGAGGCATAATCCATGTTACTATCATATCAATTTAGCAGCATGTTTTTACTTTGTTTTCAGTTTATTTTTTGTTCAGCTAGACTTAGTATCGACTTCTAACCATATAATTGTAATTGTAGGATTTCTGCTGAAGAAAAGTGCTAAAACTAATGGCTGGAACCTTCAATGTAAATCCTTATTTATACTTTAAGAAGGCTGAGATTCTAATTCAGATTGTTAACAAATTGGAGGCGTTTTTATTTTTAGCTGATTATATTGTATATTGCTGGATTCTTCTACATGAGATTGATATATCTGTCTGAATCTGTTCCTACATTTGCAGCTAGGATACACGAAAAAGCAAGAAGAAAGGCATTTTCGTGGTGTCATCACATTGGAGGTTTGTGCATTTGAGATTAGTTTCATTGGCTACATATCTTTTCACTATCTTATGGTTGTTTGATGCACCTTTGTTTGTTGGTATAGATACATAAGAATGCAACTTTCAACATGAGTAGCTTTCCATGCTCCTCAAATTTCCTTTTACCACTAGATAATTAGGGTGGCCTAAGATTTTAGCTTATGATCGTGTGAATGATGATAAATATGTTTCCAACATCGAGGCTAAGATGATTGATGGTATGTCATTTATCTTAAATTTTTTAGTAGTTCACCAGTTCTTACTTTCGTTTTTAGTATAGTCAAGACTAAATAAAACAAGAACAGTTTTGGAATGAAGTTTTGTACTAAATAAAACAAGAACAGTTTTAGGGGATAGTTTTGTGTATTAAGCTTACAAGATGCTAATGCAGACCTAAAAAGATATCACATAATCCAGTGTAATTTAGGATTTGGCTGACTTCAGCTGGATTACAAGATGATCCTCAAATTCTGGTGCAGATTCAATATTTTTACAGATCACCAATTATATGCTCAAGATTTTTATCTATCATTGTTTTAACTTAGGCCATTGGAAGGAGGATTAGATACAATGGAAACTTATCCAGTTCCCCATATTCATCATTTCCACAGATTTTTCCTGCTTATACTTGCATAGCCATATTATTTCTTTATTAGTTTTTGACTTCAATTGATTTATAAGCATACTGGTTATCTGATTGGAAGAATTTGTGATGCTTTGTTCGCAAGTTAATTGAATAATGCTCTATTGTGAGATCGGAAAGGTTGTAGAACAAAGAAGCAAAGCAGCATCCATTAGGTCCCTTAGCTGCTGCAAGATTTGTAAGTTATAATGTAGTATCTCCTTATAGAGATTTAAGTTAGAAGAACTTGGGAATTTCAGAACTTTATACAAAATGAACTTAGGAACTAAGTAAGTTTATGTGTATGTGCATTAGATGAATGACATAGTTTGTATCAAATACTCATACTTGTTGTTAACTTCAATTGAAGAATTATTTTTTCATAATGCTGAATGTGGAAATGAAAGTGAATGAATGTGTAAAAGTTTGTACATTTGTGGAATGCTGAATATGGGGAACTGGGTAACTGCAGGGGGGAAATGGATTTTGACCAGGTCAATGAAATACTTGACTTTTTTTTTAGGTTGCAAAATATTAGCAACGTCTTTAATTTGTTGCTAAATTAGAACCAGAACCAATAACATGTTTCAGGTAGGGGTATTCCTGTAATTCGAAATAGCTTAGCAACGGCAGATATCTGTTGCGAATAAATAGCGTCGCAACGGTAAGTGTCGTTGCGAATCTCTGTTGTTGACCGAGAGTCGCAACATAGCTTATGTTGTTGCGAAAAAATACAATGTCGTGTTTTGCAACGCCTGTTTGCCGTTGCAACCCCAGTTAGCAACGTATAGATTCCATTGCGAATCCATAAAAATGTTGTAGTGTCTAAGCAATTAAATAAATCTCTAACTAGTTCATTGGAGTCATTTGAACTAGTTATGGTGAAGATGAATAAGGTTGATACGAAAGTGTTCATATGGCTAACCATTTGGTTAACTATTGTTAAACCAACTAGCTGTACACGTTTAATTAGGTACGTTACCCAAACCTAAATGAACTTGCATTTCATTTGTGTATAACAAGCTAAGTTCGATCTAACGGTTGAAAGATATTAGCTTGAATCTAATCAGGTTTTCATCTAACGGTGAATATTGAATGCTTTGTTACTAAGGTAACTTAGATTGCGAACCCTGGTTTGGAGACTATATAAAGGAGAACTCTAGCAACTAGGAAACCTAATCCCCACACCTCCTGTATGATACTAGTTGTAAAATCTAGACTCGATTCGCCTTTAACCTTAGGTTTCTCTCGAGACCCTGTAGGTTAACGACTTAAAGACTTCATTGGGATTGTGAAGCCAGACCCAACTATTTTCTCTGTAGTTCCGATCTTGCTATCGTATTTGAGTACAATCGTCAGATTGGCTTGAGATTAATTTCTCTGATAGGAAAGATTGAAAAGTAGTCACAAACATCTTCGTCTCATCGTTTGTGATTCCTCAATATCTTATTTCTCTAATCGATTAAGATTATTGTGAGGTGATTGATAATCCTAGGCTGTTCTTCAGGAATATAAGTCCGGGTTATCAATTGGTTTCTATTCACCTTGATTTATCAAAAGACAGAACAAAACTCGTAGGTATTTCTATGGGAGACAGATTTATCTATTCTTGTAGACTTTTCTGTGTGAGACAGATTTGTTTATGAAATTCTTCGACTTTGGGTCATAGAAACTCTTAGTTGTGGGTGAGATCATCTATGGGAATCAAGTGCGTAGTATCCTGTTGGGATCAGAGACATAAGGAGGGCAACTGTACCTTGGATCAATATGTTATTAATTGGGGTTCAACTACAGTCTATACCGAAGTTATTTTGTAGTTTTCCAGTGTCTATAGCATCTTAATACACTGTGTGTTCAATCTGGACTAGGTCCTGGAGTTTTTCTGCATTTGCAGTTTCCTCGTTAACAAAACTTCGGGTGTCTATGTTATTTCTTTTCTACATTATATTTTGTTATATAATTAAAATATGACAGGCTGTTATTTGAATCGATCAATTGGTAAATCCAACCTTTGGTTGTTGATTGAAATTGATTGATCCTTGAACATTGGTCTTTGGTGTCATTCAAGTTATTTCTCTTGTATTGAATCAGGCTCACATATTTATATTTGTTTGAGTGAGGATTGAATCAAGAAATTGAGATATAACTTTTTGATATACTTTTTATTAAGATTGAGTTTGACTATCTAGTTGATTCTTTTAAAAGTATATTAGAGTTAGTCCATATAGATTGCTAAGCGAAATATTGGGTGAGGTTGTTGTACCTCCACTTTTTCAATTGGTATCAGAGCAGGCAAACACGTTTAAGACCTCATAAGTATGTGTTTATAGCGATCTGACTCTATGGCCAGAAATTTTATCTCCATAAACGTATTACCAGTCTGCGATGGCTCAAACTACTTGTGGTGGAAAATCGCTATGCGTGCTTTTCTTCAAGCTCGTGATTTTCAAACATGGGTACGTGTTGTTAATGGCTATAGTCCTCCGGTTGATACAGGAGGTGATGTGTCTATACCCAGGGATATTGGTAGATAAAGTGCAAAAGAAATCCTTGCTGCAAAGAAAAATTCTGACGGCTTAAATGCTATCATACATGCCATATCTCCATCATCATGTGACTACGTGCACGAAGTCTAAAGAAGTCTGGGATATCTTAGAAACTGTAGTTGAAGGGAATACATGTAAAAAATAATTAGGCTTCAAAACCTAAATTCTGATTGGGAAAACCTTCATATGGTAAATGAAGATTCATTTGATGAGTTTATTCACAAAGTGTCTGAAATTGTTAATGCATCTTTTGCATTGGGTAAGACTATTCCTGAAAAGGACATTGTGATGAAGATTCTCAGATATCTACCATCCAGATACGATTCTAAGAAGTATTCCATCGTTGAATTAAATAACCTTGATACCCTTTCCAGGAATATTCTGGTAGGAAAGCTTAAATTTTTCGATCTTGAACTTTTTCAAAGAGAAAAAAAGTCACTTGTTAAGCAACCATGTTGCTACATCTGATAAAATGTCTCAACGTCCTAAATTGATAGATACAAAGGATGAGAATTTCTTTTATTCAACTCTGCCACTGTTTATACAATAGCTTAAGAAAAGTTTTAGACAGAAGAAAAAAAATCCCAGTCAGTTAGAAAAGAGGACAGAAAAGTTCAGAAAATCTATGATAATAAAACTTGTTCCAAGTGCTATAAAAGTGTCCATGACCCTTCATTAGTTCTGATAAGGTGTTAAGTGAGATGACTAAAGCATGGATGAATACTCTTGACTATTGTCCTAAGGATGATATTTGTGATAGTTCTCTTAATCTCTTTGCTGATAATCACACTTGTCCTCCGAATAGTCCTAATTATTCCACGATAAACAATCTTACTTCTCCAAAAGTGTTTCAAATGGAAAAGGAAAACTTGACTAAAAGGATTGAAGATTTGGAATATCAACTGTTTGAGTTAAGATGAGAGGTTGCTATCGCTCGCAGTTGTGATCTTAATGAGAAACATCGAACTTCTTCAATTAATTCTTTTGAGCATTATCAGAAAATTGCTCCTGATTTTTTGTCAGTCTCAAATCAACCTAAATATGATGATATGGAAATCCACAAGGACCTACCAAACTATTTGGTTTCCCTGTGTAAAAGTCAGGATCGTCTTGAAATTGTAAGCACTAAAGGTCAAGAATATTCTCCCTATGTTAAACCTTGTTTTCAGAAGATGAAAAGAAAATATACTTTGAAATCCTCAATAGTGATTTGCAAATCCATTCATAGGTTGCGAAAATCAACAAGCAAAGCTTTCAAAACAGTGCTAAAAAGAGGAAAGAATGATGTGTATAACTCTTCTTTCATGGAGGCAAAACAGAAACAAGGAATAACAAATATTGTATCCCCTCGTAAGAAATCACCCAGTCCTGGTACGGATTGGAGGAATTATATTTTGTAATTCTGTTTAAGATGGTTCTTGTTTCTCACTCTTTGGCAAGAATCATAATCTTCAAGAGGGTTGTAATGATTTTTCTCTGTTGATTCTCTAAGTTTAATTATGGTTCTTATTGTTTCTCTTCAGTTTTAATCAAGAACCGTTTGAGTATGTAAACGGTTTTTCCTGTAAAGATTTTTTTCTTGGGGATAACCAAATTATGTTAGGGTTTTGGTCAAAGATCTTTTTGGAATTTTATCCTTATCTTCATTCCTTCTTAAGATGAAGTTTTCCTCTTGATGAGATCATTTCATTTTTATCTTCTTTCATGTCCTCATCAAGTCTTTCAAGCAAATAAAGTGATGTATGTATTGTTCTCTTTCTCTCTGAGAAGGTTCACTTATATTCTTATGATAATGAGATGTACTCTAACAAGCGTGATTCCTCTCCTGATGGAAATTCCTCAGTTTCTCACTTTGATAAGCTCTCTTTACCCATGAATCGTGTCTTGGGAAAAATATGTTCTCTAAAGAGTGAACTTGAATCCTCTTCCAACAGAATTGAAGAAAAGATGGATAATCTTGAATCCAGGATTGATCTGATCGAAGACGAGCTTGATGAATACAGGAAATATGAGAAGAGTAACCAAAGTAAGTGAAATGCTTCACATGAGTTGTTTTGATTTTGTCTAGGAAACTTTTATGAGAATTTATTCTTGTGTTTTTAAGAAGGATAACTAGGGTTTGGAATATCCATTTTTGTGATTACACATAACTATTTCCAACGATTTTCATCTTGCAATGTTTTTAGATTTATTTGTTTAAATTCTAAAGTTGATTTGGAAGATGATTTTGCAGTATTAGTCTTTATGGTTTTATATATTACAACATGTTATTGGGTATGTGTGTTTTCCCCCGTGATCTGTGCTTGTCCCATACGTGATCAAAAGTTAAGTCTTTCATATGTCGGTATACAAGTATTGATAAAATATTGAATGAACTTTTGACAAACAAAAGATAAGCCTATTATGTCATTATGCAAATATTGATGGAAGATAGGATGAGCTTTTGTTTAAAAAGACTAAGTCTATTATATGTCATTATGAAAATGGTGATAAATAATAGAATGAATCTTTGTTTATTCCGCAGTACACTAGTGAAAAGGGGCTATCTGAGACATCATGTAACGACACAGTATAAATATCGGGGTATAACTATATGTCGAATGTGTCGCTGACTAAAGTCAAGATGTCATTGTACTAGGATTTTAGTTGACTTACACAACAACGCTTTCAGACTATTGTTTCTATCATAGATTTTTCTTGGCTTTCTTGGGATTGAGAAATCTTATTGATCTAGTAGCTCTGGTTCCCCTTCTTCTCTCACCTAAAACGTTATATCTCTCACCTCACTTATCGAGTATATCGAACTTATCTAAACTTCTCTTTTATTTCATTTATGTTTCTTTCTTTCTCTTTCATTTTCGTCTCCAGAGTCCAGAATCCTGAATCCTATCTCACAACTTCTTTCATCACTACCATACCCAGGAAAATTATTCAACTCTATCACAGATGAGTCTTGATTCTTAACAATTAAACCTTCTTCATGACCCTATCTCAAAATCAAAACTCATGTATCGTTAGAAATCAAAAGCAAACCCGTTACACTAGATCTAATTTCTTTTCTCCTGAAATTCAAATCAGGCCCTCATCTCGTACTCTAGAAGATACAAAGGCATTTAAAGATGATGATAATGATATATGGTCGAGTTACTTACTTCTTTATATTTAGGATTGATTAATCTAATTTTGATGTAGGGTTTGTTCAAATTTCTGAAGTTTTTGCTAATTTTTATTATCATTTACTTATATTTTGCAGACTAAAGAAGAAACTAATTGAGTATTTTTCTCTCAAAGTAAATTATAAATCTCATGAAAGTTTCAATTAGCGAATAAGCTTTTTCTATTCGAATCTCTTTATACCATGTAATCTGAGCTTTACCAATAGTACGATCCAATATTGTTTTTGGTTTTTTTTTTATCCTAGATTTATTTCATATAAAAACCCCAACTTATGGCATAATGGTTTTTGCTAATTTTTATTATCATTTACTTATATTTTGCAGACTAAAGAAGAAACTAATTGAGTATTTTTCTCTCAAAGTAAATTATAAATCTCATGAAAGTTTCAATTAGCGAATAAGCTAGTTTTTCTATTCGAATCTCTTTATACCATGTAATCTGAGCTTTACCAATAGTACGATCCAATATTGTTTTTGGTTTTTTTTTATCCTAGATTTATTTCATATAAAAACCCCAACTTATGGCATAATGGTGGTGGAGTTTGAACTTCAGCCTCCTACCTTAATTAGGTAGTTTTCTTGAAGTATTAAATTGTGTGATTTTTATTTGCTAACTAATAAACTTCTTATGATTAACATGTATGTATACTGTGGTGACTTAGTTTTTTTTTATTTACATATATCCAAACAAGAATCTTTCTCTTAAAAAATGAAAAAATAAATAAACTGGTTGATTCTCACTTTGAGTATGCTAAAATGTGAGGTTGGATGAATAAGCTTGTATGTAGTTGTTGGACCATAAGTTTCTGTTGTACTGGTTGAGTCAGTTAGATTGATATTGATATGATACCAGGATATTAAATAGTTTCATCTTGCAGATGAATTTCTTTCTGACTTTTGTCTATACAGAATTGTAGCGGCAGAACAGGCATCTTGCTAAGCAAATAATAAGATGTGTGAATGGTCAGTTTATTACCACATTCCTTCTCGTACAATTTCAATTGCTTTAGAATATTAAATTAACTCTTTGTTTGATGTTTTATGAGAACTAATTGTGTGTAGATGAATAGAGCTTGGGATGGTCTTGGAGAAGCTCCTGTAGGTTGCATCAACAATAAGATTCATGGATATATTCTCTAACTCCATTACTCTATTTTGTATGTATGGAAATGTATTGACTGAAAATGGGGTTGTGGTTAATTTCTTTTGTAGTTCGGGAATTAAACGGTTGGCTCGTGTTAAGCTATCTAAGATATTCATAGAATCAATGTCGAAGGATGTTAATGTTATGTATCCAACAAGGTCTGTATATTTTGATTCTCATTGGTACTCAAACTTTATGCTTGAAGTTGATTGTACATTGTCATTTGGAAAATATTATACAACATGCAAAGAGTGCACTCACACGGTGGGCTGCAGAACCACACAGAAGTGTATGCAATCTTTGTGTGTTTCCTGTCTAGGTTCTTTTTCCTTCAGTACTGGTTATGAAAATTTTACCTTCTGATAGTGCTGCCGACAGACCTACCAGACTTTGATTAGCAGACTAGGACTAGACTTAAAATGTGTTAATTGAATGGGGTTAGGTTGATTTATTTTTGTAGTTTGGGAGTGAAACTGTTGGCTGGCATGTCTTGGAGATGCACTTCATGGTTTATATAGGCAGAAGGTAACCTTTTCATTTTCTTGAAATGACTTCATGATGTTTTGTAGTCATTCCTTAATTGTTCATTTATTTCTTTACACATGTCACCTTGCACTTCTTTCCAAGTTTTCATAAATGCAAGATGTAGTAAGCTTTTATTACTCATGCCAGATTTTATGTGGTATTTTCTAGGTTGTAGATCTTAATTTTCTGCATCCAACTGATGGTGCCCATATATGGTGGAATAACATCTGCAAGATAACTTTTGTAGCTGCTACTTGGGATCAGAATGCTCTCCTCTTGAGTGTGCCCATGCGGAAATCTAGAGATGAAACCCAAGAGACCCTAAGGACATCTGCATTTCCAAGTACTTATGCTAAGGTGATTGACATATAGATAACTAATTCATAAATGCTCATTATTTGTGTAAGCAGTCTTGCTTGTAAGGTCACTTGCATCATAGAATTTTAACATTCCCATTTTTGTGTCTAAATAGTTGTCAATTATAAATGCAGGGTGGTAGTAGATATTCGTCAAGCGAAATGATTGAAAGAGTTTCAGCTGGATCACTTTCCAAGAAATTCTTAAAGATGTATTTTGCAACTGAGGTGAGTCTTGCGTTCCATGCTTTCTATACAAGGAAACAGACTTGTCGGGCAAGATCCATTTGGTGTTAGTCTGATGCAGGAACTTGCTGTTTTGTAGGCATTTTTGAGTTGGCCACAGTTGAGCTAATATCTCAATATTTTGTTATCACCTCATTTTCATTGTGTTTGACCTATCAGTACTTCATATTAACGGCATACATCTTTGCTGCAATTTGTTAGGGGGCCAATTCCTTCACATCTTGGCAACTTATTCTTATACAGGTAAACTGTAAGTTTGGCTTCTTAATATACCTTATTGATTTAGTCATATACTATAAGGATTCGCAAGCTCGTCAACGCTATTAGACTGGTCAAGAGACGATTTAACCGTTAAGGACTCTTTTAAACCGATTATAAATTTAATGAATATAAATTAATCGAACCATAAACTAGAGACGAAACCAGTACCTTTAAATAGATCTCGAAAATTTATGCAAAATGGATTACTCGAACGTGTCAATCGGACATCGGATTGGCAAGATATCGCACCTAGAAACCGGAGACCATACTTTGACTGTTGACCATAGATGTTGACCTTTGACTTCGGTCGACCAATGACCCTGACTTGACAAGAGTTGACCATACCTTAATTTATGTGGACCTTTCTCTAGTAATAGGTTACCCCTTAATAATTATCTTGACATCGAATAGTGGAACTGTAATTATAATTTGAATATGTGTTTTGGGAATCGATTAAAAAGAAGTTGTCTAACTCTTTTATCCAAGTAGTTGTTGTAGTTTAGTTAGATAAGAAGAGAGGCAGAGCATGACATCTAGAGATCAAAGGAATAGAAAATGAGTTAATTAGAAAATAATTAGAGAAACAAATATTTGAAAACTTAGGTAGGTGTGGATTATTAGTAGAAAAGGTATGATGATGAGAAGTTGGGAAATATAGCTAGAGATTGAGAAGTAGTTATCCATTATTGAATCAGTTGTGTTTGGAGTAAGAAGAAGTTGGTAGAGATGAAGAATTGAAGATGCTACGCACTTTGGGAAGGAAAAGGAAGATAAAAGATATAGTATCATTTGATGATGATTATGGATGATAAGAACTTGTTAAACGAATCAAGGTAACCTTCCAACTAGTTTTAATATGTTTTTCTATGAACTGGGTTACTGTTAAATAGAAGAAATAGCGAAGAACCAATCATATATTTGATGCATGGAATTCATGATTTTATGTGGGTTTTGGCATCACTGGCCTATATCTAGGGATGTTTTTAGGGATCTTAATGATTGAACTAGTCTTAACTCTATAAACATATTTTGTAGGACGCCAAGTGAGGATTCCTAAGGTATAAATTTTGTCATATTTGGTTAAATAATGTGTGATATATAGTTTATCGAAAACTAGTCGACGAATCTGAAAACATGTGTTAACAGTCACAATGGTCGATATGTTTGAGCATGTTTAGGTATGTTAGAGTAAGATTTAAGAAATAATCAGTACACAAACATTGTAGAAAACAGTCCCGATATTCTAAAGAGACATTAACTGATCATTTTGGATTTATAATGAGTAATCTAAATAGCTTCAAAGTTGACCCCGTAAGCTGTGTTAACAGTTGGAATTTTCAGTGAACTGGTGGTGAAAAAGTTGGCCAGGTCAGATATCGAACTCACTTTACCCGTCTGACTCATTCCGAGTCAGACCTGTTTCTTAATGTTTTTGTGGGACGTTTTAGTGAACCGTGCCGTATTGGCACGCGGGCTAGGGTTAGGACCAGATTCATTCTTTTGATGTTTTGGACCCCTTATGGTCCGAATTAGCTTTCGGTTCCTTCTGGAAAGTTGTAGAGTTTTTAGATAGATTTCCGATGATACCTATTTGACCTCATTTGGATAAGTAGATAGTAATGTATGCCTAGAACACTAAATACCATGTTATAGAACCATTAGTTATTTCACTTAGCCTATAACTAGAAACTTGTATGAAATTATAATGTGAAGATTGTGTGAGCCTATAAGCTAAACTATTGGAGTTCCTATGTGATTAAAAATTAGTCTATATTTACAACAAACGATTCAAAAGATGAACCATTGGATTGTGAATTTCAAGGTACGCGTGGCTTGTCATCAAAACAGGTGGGAACTCTGTAACCTTCTTGTAATCATTGAGAATTATTTCTATTGTGAGCATGATGAGTCTTTATTACTTTTGGCATGTTTGTTTGTTTTACTATCTCTGTAAATGTTTGTATGTGTCTTGATGTGCGTGTAATATGCGTTGTTTGATTTCCCCGCAAGGAGTGTCTGTGATTCCCCACGGCTCTTTGCTAAGTTAAGTATGGCGGCTTCTTCCCCGCTTTAATATTACTTAGTAGGACGGCTTCTTCCCCGTTTCAATATATTAGTAGGGCAACTTCTTCCCCGTTTCGATAATATGTAAATAATATATAGTAGACCATTATAATATTACCTAGTAGGGAGGCTTCTTCCCCGTTTCTTTATTAGATATACTATTTTATTTTGGGGAAATCACTCGTGTGCATATTATACTTGTTTGTCTAACTTTCTGATCTTGATTATAATATTTTGAATCCTAGTTTGTATGGGCACTTTGTGTGGATGATATTATTATTGATTAGGGTTGCTCTCGCGTCGTCTTCTCCATTGAGTTTGGCGAGGTTAGAGTGACGCTTCATGATGCATAAATAGCTGAATGATTAGTTTATTTTGTTTCTTTCAATTTATATTCTTTTTGAACTGTGAAGCATGTTAGTGATTACTTGAGAGTTATATGTTTTCACTGGGCACCATTTTTGGATGATGTGCTCACTCGTTCCCACTTCAGTTTCAGTTACCAGAAGAAATGGTGCACGAGAAGATATTCGTTTTCGTAGTTTAAAGTGATACCGATGTGTTATATTTATGTATCCTTTGTATAAGTGTAGTAGTCTTTATTTATTGTAAAACAACATACTAACATATTAATATCATTTGAGAGTTCTTCACTTATAAATATCATAGTGTTGGGTTCAAGTTGGTTTTAGTTCACATTGTTATGATTCTTAAAATTGTCAATCTAGAATTGATTCTTTAATTAGGTTGTAATCCTATCATCTAAGTAGGTTTATGATTTGGGTAATCACATATACAGGGTGTGGCATTTTTGTACTGTGAGTCTTATAAGTTAAGTGGTTTTATTTTAGGTAAATATATGCCCAGACTTAATGTTGGAAATAGCAGCCAATCTCCGTCGACAAGTAGTTGTCCGGCTCCCTTGCTCATTACTATTGCAGGTGTACACACTCTTCTGCAAGTCCACATACTTCTTCTAGTCCGGGTTCAAGGAGTGAATATTTTCATCTTCTGTTTATGACTTGTGTTAGTGTACATGAATTCAAGATTGGATTGATTTTTCTTTTGTAATTTTGATATTATTATTTTTTTGATACGAAGTGTCAACTGTTATGAATTGTGTAACTAGTGTGATGATTTTATTTGAATGGTCATTTGAGTAATTTGAGTTTCAACCAGATTTATTCCAGCCCAGTTCGAAACACTTTATTCAGCTGAACCAGTTTTGGAATTCATCTGAATTTCTATTTTTTTAATAATATAGAATTAACTCAATGACACCATTCAACTATCGTGTATAGTGACATCTCCGAAGTATCTTAAATGAAATTTATTCAGCGTCAACGTGAAAGTGTCGTTCCAGAAAAAGATATTTAATCTACGGTACTCTACAATTCAAAAGTGTTTTATAACTTCCTTATACGGCACTTTCAGACTATCTTAAAACGGCATTTTTCCACTAGTGGTATTGATCTTCCCTGATCCATATTCTTATGTTAAATACTGTACAGCTCCGTAAGTTCTCTTATTTGATCATTTCCAATTAAATTAATCATGAGTTCTCTTGTGGTGGTTAATTTAATTGAGTTTTTGGATACAAATTCATATTCTTATGTGATTTGTTAATGTCCAAAGAAATCCTTCTTTTCTTGTGAAATTAAGGTCGCTCTGGTTGTTCTTTCGGGAATGACATTTTATGGGGGAGAGTTCTTAATTGAACTTGTGTTTAATTTCCAAATATTTGTGGGGAGGGTGGCTATGGAATATTATTGGGGTTATCTTGTATCTTTATAAACTCCTTGATGAATGCATTTAGTTTCGCCTATATGATTGCATCTAAAAAGTTGATATGTACTTTCTTTTGGTCATGAAGTGTCTTTATGGAAATTTCATTGGGATCCCATTAGTTTTCGTACCTTTGCCAATTTTATTGACAAAAAGGGGGAGAATTAATGTGTAGTTCACACTACAAATACATATAGTTTTCGGATCATAATGTAAGGGGAAGTGGTTTCCATGTGAGATGGAGTATTGACTAAGGGGGAGTGATACATATCACCATAGTATTGTTGTCGAAGTTGTGATACAATTGAACTTTGATGTTGTGTAATAATACTATGACACTGTGTAATAATGATCGAGAGCTATTGTTTTCTCATTGTTATGGCTACGGATCTTCAACAACGGTGATGCTGAATTGAATATCTTTGGAATCATTGGAGTACTTGGAAGTAATGAAGATTTCGAGTAATGTTGAAGAACCAAGGAGATCAAGCAAGTGGATAAGAAGCTGCAAAGTTTATTTATTTTGTATTCCATAGTATTGATAGTTTCGTCACTAAAATTGACAAAGGGGGAGATTGTTAGAGCACTGCTCGGTCGAACTCGCAAGCGTTGCTATCTCAATCTTGTTTGTCAAGTTTAGTTGCCAAAACTATAAGTCTTGATTTGTAGTCTACTTATAGCTAAGTCTCGGACTAGGATAGTAAGTTTAGATTTCATTTTTTACAGCAGAGAAAAAGAGAAGCACCTTAATACATGCCAAATGGATTTGGAAAATGGGTCAGTTGTCCAAATATTTTTAAAACATAGTTGATACAAGTGTATCCGTACTCCTTTAGGGAACTTAGTTAAACCTCAAGATAAGTTGAGGGAAGAATCTTATTCTAGGCAGGAATCCTTATTTAGGAAGAATTCCTAGTTAGGGAAGAGTTTTGTTTTAGGAAATACTCTTAGTTTAGGAAATGGATTCCTAATAGAAGTCCTTGGTAGGCTGAGTACGATGAAGGTTGTAAATAGAGGGCTTTGGCTAATATCTAAGGACGGATACGAGGCACAGAAAACCTAGAGGAAGCTTGGAACAATACTTTTCCCAAGCTTAGAAAACAGTTTAAGGTTATTCTATTGGTTAGAGAAGATTATGAGCGTAACAAAGAGAGAATTATAATCGTTTTTTTGTTCATAATATAGAGAACATATATTTCTTCGAATTACTACTTGTGTTCTGTTTTCTAAGTTTCTCGTCTATTATTATTCTGAATTCCTCCTTTATAGTAATAGCTACCAAGGTACAAAGATCATACGTATCAAGTTGGTACTAGGAGCAAGGTTCGTTTTTTATATTAGTGATAAGAGCCTAAAATACATCTTTTGAATATTGATTTCATATGCTTTTCTTAGTTATTTCTCTTGTATTTTTTGTATATTACGCTTTGTTTTGCTTTTACAGGCACTTTGGAGTCATTTGGAGCAAAAGAATGAGAAAACGTCCATTTGGAGCTAAATGGAGCGAGAAGATCGATTCATATGCGAGTCATGGAGCCGTCTGAGATTTTGCAAGGAGGAAGTGAAGAATCAACTGTCAATTAGCAAACAATTAGGCTGTCAGTTATCCAAAACTGACATTCCAAATATTAATCAAGGTGGCCCATATCCAGAACGTGATGCTAGAATCCATTCCCATGTATAACCTGGCTAAACTAGATCGGGTTTTTCTTCTATTTCATTACAACCCACCTAAATTTCAGAGAAGATGGGAAATGGAGGCACAACTATATGAATTCGAGTAATGATGAACACAGGGAGGTGGTCTTGATTTCAGTTCTTGGTGAAGGAGGAAAACATGGGCTATGGAGGATGAGAAGAACATAGTAGACAGAAACCAAATTTCATATGAATTTAGGGTTTAATTACAGGCAATGAATCGACTGAGAACCAAAGGATTAGGGTTTGGTGTTGATCTGTGGTATCTGAGATTGAATGGGTCGTATATGGAATTGAATTGTGCAGGGAAGGAGGTATAGAATGGCTTGGAGATCAACCTCAGTGTTGTATCTCCATCATTGTCAAAACGCAGACAAGGCGTTTTCATAAATTCCTAGACGACTAGCAGCTTATCTCTACCAGTTTTGTCGTGAGTTTGGCCTGTGAAGAATACATACCAGAGGAAAATACCCAGGGAGAAGCTTGATGGATCTACGGACAGAGCATGGTAGTGGCTATATATGATGGTGTTGAACGGTTAGAAGATGGAATGGTTTTGCTGTGCGTGATGGTGGTCCACTGCAGCCATATGGAGCTCAAGAGGAGTCGAGCTGTTGAGTTCTGCCATTGATTCTGGAAGTTGAGAAATATCATGGAATGTTGATTTTAATAGAAGGTTGCTGGGGTAGTAGATTCAGCTGGAGGAAGGTGCTATGACAGTGTGGTTATGGGACAATGATTTATGCAGCTGCACTGGGATATGAAAGTGGTGGTAGTTTTGGTGGCTTGATACGCAATTGCAGGTGCAAATGAATCTGGTGTTTGAAGTTAAGAGACGGGTTTGTGTTGGAGCTGATTTGTAGCTGTAGGTGTGCATTGAGGCAGAGTTTGCTGGAAAAGTTGGTTGTATATGGAAATGCAGGGAATGAAGGCAAAGGTGGTGCAAAGGATATCTGTGACTGAACTGCAGGTAAGAGCATTGCAGGTTCAGGCTTGTGTGGTAAATCTGAGCTGTTTTTATTGATGGGAGATACAGAACTGAGGTTTTAGATTGGTGGTGGTTGCTATGGGTTTGAGCAGCTGCGCAGTTGCAGGTGAACCGGGGAATAATGAAGTTGATGGTGCTGTATTCGAAAGAAGGTGGATTTTGCCTAAGCTGGTATTTATGGTGCTATAGTTCGGTGCTCGTTTGGTGGTGGTTCATATGGTGGAGTTGTGCTATTTCAGATGTTACTGATAGGTTGAAGCTGAATTATGATGGATTGGTGCATTGGGTGTATATGAATCGCAGAAGCTGAGCTGCTGCTATTGGAATGAAGGAGTTGTCTACTGTTGGTGCAGCTGAGGGAGAATTGAGAATACAGCTACACATAATTGCAAGTTCATTGCAGGTTGCAACTGCAGGTCTTGTTGGGGTTTTGACTGAGATGAAGAAACTGATATGGAGTGGTGATTATAAACTGCAGCTACAGCTGCAAGATTGTAAACTGGGAGTTGTAGGTGATTAAACTATGAAGTGGTAGTGTTGCAGTGGGTTACAAAGGAAGTTGCAATGATTAGACCATGATGTTGAGCTGAAATGCAGTGGCTGTGACAAAGATGGCAGGAGTATGGTTGAGTGGTTCACTGTAGGAATGGGTTGAATGTGGTGAAGATACAAGTGCAATACTGGGCAGATTGGAGAAAGCAGCAATTGTTGTTGCTGATAAACAGAATGTGCAACATTGCTGCAGAAACTGTGCAAAACACATCTAGAATGGCGAGACGGTGAGCATAGGCCGAGATGCCGGATTTCAGAGGTTAGAGTGTGAATCGTAATGTTTCATTGAATCATAAAGGGGGTATGAGTCGAATGGAAGAGTTAGCGGCCGGAAATATGAGCTACATGGCATGCTTTTGGGTGCGTTTTCGCAAGAGACAAGGAGTCGGATTAGATGATTTCTATGAATATATGAACTGTAGATAAGTAGATTCGAGCTGCTGGAAGTATGCAAATGCTTGGCGACAGTGTCTGATATGTCAGATTGACCTGAGACAATTTTCCGGCGACCGGATTCCGGCACCGGTGGCCGGATTCCGGAAATGAGTCCGCAATTCCAGTGACATTTTTTGGACCAAAAAATTCCAGAGACATATTTCTCACACATGGGATTGGTGGACTAATTCGAGACGGATTTTGAGAACTTGACCTACTTTTGGGTATCCTTTTGGGAGAGGCATATAAATAGAACTTTTTCTCCAATATTATCTCGTATCTACTACTTTTGTTTCTAGGGTTTACAATATGATATGGTTTCTCTTTCTTATTGTTATGAACTCCATTAACATGAGTACCTAGTTTTTATTATTGGTTATGGATTAGTTGGATTTCACATAATATGATTCTTTGATTCAATATATTAGTTTTGTCTCATATTTATCGTTTGCGATTCTCTGAATATATAGTTGTGATTGATTATTAGTTTTGTCAAGTTGCAAATTGGTAGAACTCGTAATCATATCTATTGCTATTTTAGGGTTTATTATACGTAAAAGTGATAATCCTTGAATACAAGTAGCATAATTGTGAATATTGCTTGTAGTGATACATCCTAGTAATCACAAGTGAATCGTGACCTTTGTTAAATTGAATTAGTGCGCTTTCCACGTTTGATTGCTTTGATTGGCCTGATTTCATAGAACTTAATGCATCTAGGGAATTAAACTTGATTAGTGATTTTACACGTTAGGTTGTTCTCTTAGATAGAACTCATACTCGCATCTTTTAATGTGTTTGTTGATGACAAAAAGAGATTAGCGGGATATTCTTGCGATCAAGATATTCTAGGGCTTTTGATAAAAGTTGAGATTAAAATATCAATTCTAGTTATTGTGTAGGAAACATATTTGTGAATGAAGATGAAATCTGTGACCAATACTTTCTCATCCTTGATTTGATTTGTTTGCTTATTTCTTTGTTTGCTTTTATTTTACTTTTACTTTATAAAAATCAGAAAATCACCCGTGTTAATTATAGGAAACCAATAATATATTGACAACCTAGTCCTCTTTGTGGGATCGATCCTTTCTTGCCCTTGCTATATTTATATTTTGAGTAGCAAGAAAGTGTAATTTATTTTTGACGCATACGACAGCGATTAGTTAGATCCATGTGGTTTATGGTTTTCACTAGATCTCTCTAAATAAAGCTTGGTGAGGTACTCGAGAAGTTAAAAGAAGTTAGGATAACAAGGGGATTAAGGATGACAAATTCAGATGATGAACCTAAACATAGCGAACCACAAACTATGGAAGAAAAGGTGGCTACGCTACAAACGGACATGAAGTCGATTAAAACCACCCTTAAAGAATTGACTGAATGTATTCGTTCTCATACACCAAGGCCGAAGACGAAGAAAAAGATTACACCTTCGCCTGAAGCTTCGGAAGAAGACGATTCGGAAGAAGAAGAAAAAGGGGAAGAAGATGAGGATGAAGAAAAGAAAAGTGAATTTCTTAAAAGTCCTACATCAACTAAACCTCGTGGTAAGAATCTGAAAATTGGTTTTCGTGTTGATATTCCACTTTTGGATGGGAGTGTCGATGTAGAAAAATTGGATGATTGGATAGAAAGTCTAGAGACGTATTTTTCTTTCTTTGAATATAGTTCAAAGGAAAATATTGCTTTTGCGGCATTGAAGCTACAAAAGCATGCTCTAACCTGGTGGAAAGCTTATCAAAGACAAAACCTATGTAAGGGAGTATTGTGGTGGAGAAGATTCAAGGCAGTTGTAATGAAACAGTTTTATCCGGTTGGCTACCTTGAGGAAAGATGGTTCAAGTGGTATAATTTGAAGCAGACTTATAACCAAACCGTGCAAGAATATACAATTCATAATTTTCAGAACCAATCTATGATTTTGGATTTAGACTTGGGAGATTATGTTATCTTTATGAAATATATGGAAGGAGTTGAAAATGTTTTCGGTGGATTTTATCTCCGAAGCAAGTATAAAATCTAATGTCATTGAAGGCATGCTTAAGAAATCTGATTCAAAGGCTAAGGTGAAATCTGGAGGTACCACTGTAAAAGGAGGTGAAAGGAGAAAAGAAAAAGGGAAGTTTAGTGACAAGGAAGGTTTGACTTGCACCCATTGTAAACAAACAGGTCACGTTATCGACAGGTGTTGAGTTAAGAACCCTCATATAAAACTTAAAAGGGTTGCATAGGAAAGAAGCAAAGAAGGCAGCACTAGTCGCTCAAACTCCAAAAGAAGTCCACGGACTAACGGAACCCAATTCAAAGATCTCTCTGATGACATGGGAAAAATAAATACCTTCAAAAGATAATCTTAGGCAGTGACTCTTCACAGTGAAGATGCAAGTCAAAACATCACTAGTTGATATTGTTATTGACCCGGGAAGTCAGAAGAATTTACTTTCGCATTATTTGGTGCAGAAGTTAGGATTGAAGACTATCAAACATCCTAAACCATACCCTTTAGGATGGCTTCAAAAGGAAGGGGGCTTATAAGTTTCACATCAGTGCATGTTAAAATTTGCTCTAGATGAGTCATGTATTGACAAAGTTACATGTGACGTAGTTCCTTTGGATGTTTTTCAAGTAGTACTGGGTAGTCCTTACCTATGGGATACAGATGCAAATCTATACAGGAGGGAACACAAGTACACGTTTACCAAAGATGGAGAAAGTTTTGTAATTCGGGCTATAGATTCTCCACTAGAGGGATCAAGCTTGATTACATCCACTCAGGCTAAGCGTTTGGTGAATGCTAGCACAAATTTATTCTCCTTGTGATCTGTTCTCTTGAGGAGAAGCCGAGTAGAGTTTGTTTGGCATCCTTGACTGCACAACAAGAAGGTGACCTAGAAAGGTTGAAGTTAAAATACAAGGATTTATTTTCTGATGTCACAGGGTTACAGCCAAAGAGGAGTGTGGAACATGAAATTATGTTGACCGGTGAGAGTTATCTTCCTAATGTAGGTCTTTACCGCACGACCATAGAGGAATCTGATGAGATCAAGAAACAAGTCCAAGAACTCATAGAATTAGGAATTATAGTGCCAAGTGCTTCACCTTGTATATCAACGGTATTATTGGTACCAAAGAAAGATGGAGGCTGGCGTATGTGTATTGATTATAGAGCATTGAACAAGATCACTATCAAGAATCGTTACCCTCTACCTATGATAGATGACATGATGGATCAGTTGGAAAAGGCTCGAGTCTTTACAAAGTTAGATTTCAAATTTGGATACCATCAAGTGAGAGTTCGAGAAGATGATAATGGAAAACTGCTTTCAACACCAAACAAGGCTTGTTCGAATGGTTGGTGATGCCTTTTGGTTTGTGTAATGCTCCAGCGATGTTTATGTGTTTGATGAATGATTTGTTACGACCTTTTATAGAAGATTTTGTTATTGTTTATTTGGATAATTTCCTTATATACAGCAGAACTTTGTAAGAGCATCTCATTCACGTTGAGAAGGTGTTTAAAGTGTTACATGAAGGCCAGCAGAAGTTGAACGTAAATAAGTGTGAGTTTGGAAAGGAGGATTTGGTGTACCTTGGATTCATTTTTGGTGGTGGACAACGGAATATCAATCCAAGGAAGGTCGAAGTGATCACTAAGTGTCCTAGACCTAGTATTGTAACTGAAATCAGGTGTTTCTTAGGGTCTTGCACGTACTTGCGTAAGTTTATCCGGCATTTTTCGACTATTGTAGGACTATTACATGGTTTTACGGGAGCTAAGGCAAAGTTTGAATGGCAGCAAAACCATGAAGAAGCTTTTCAGTTACTAAAAAGGAAGATTTCAGAAGCACCGATGTTGGCATTTCCTAACTTACAGCGTACTTTAGAAGTTGAGACCGACGCTAGTAACTATGCATTGGGAGGAGTGTTGTTGCAAGATGGTAAACCAGTGAAGTACCATTCACAATTGTTCTCAGGTTCTATTAAAAACTACGCACCTTATGACAAAGAATTTTATGCTTTATACGAATGTATCAAGCATTGGCGAGTGTATCTCTTAGGTAAATAAGTAGTAGTACATTCAGATCACAAACCATTGGAGTATCTACACGCACAGACGAAACTACAACAAACCCGACACATGAATTAGATGTCTTAATTGATGAGTTTCAACATTCTCATCAAGTACAAGAAGGGAGTAACAAACAAGTTGGCAGATATGTTTTCTCGTCCACCAGTTCGATCATTAATGGTGGTCATGAGAGTTCAGTCGATTCTTCCTCAAGAGTATGTAGAGTCATACGCATCTACCAAAGACTTCAAGAAGGTGTTAGAAGGTATAAAGAGTGGATTGAAAGGAGAGTTTGAACTCCGAGATGGATTGTTATACAAGGTTCAATTACTTTGCATTCCAGAATATGGAGATCATTTACAATGGTTGAGAGAAGCACACACGTCCCGAGTTGCTGGACACTTTGGGATGAATAAGACTCTTCTTAACCTTCGTCGTTTTGTCTTTTGGCTAAAGATGCAAGATGATGTGACTAAGTTAGTTAGGGGGTGTAATTTGTGTAGAACATCTAAACCTTCCAACAGAAAATGTGGGTTATATCTACCATTTCCAGTACCATCAAGACCTTGGGAGAGTATTTCTATGAATTTTCTTGGTGGATTACCGAAGACCAAGTCTGGTTATGATTACTTGTTCGCTGTGGTAGATCGATTCAGCAAGATGATTGCATTAATTCCATGTACAAAGACGGTAACGGGAGACGGTGCATCAAAGATCTTCTTTGAGAATGTGTTGAAGCATTTTGGTTTACCTACTTCGATTATTTCTGATAGGGATAGTCGATTCATTGGTCATTTTTGGGATTCTTTATGGAAGATGATGGACACTAGGTTAAAGAAGAGTACAGCTTTTCATCCACAGACAGATGGACAAACAAAAGTGGTCAACAGGATTGTAGTTCACATGTTAAGGGGATATAATTACAAGCATCCTAAAACTTGGGATGAGAGTTTACCGTATCTAAAATTTGCATTCAATAGAGCAGTTCATAGTTCTTCGGGAAAATATCCTTTTGAGACGTGCAATGGTTACTTACCACCTAGTCCTTTCGTATAGTATTTTCTAGTGACACCTCAATGGGGGGAAAGGAAGGAAGTGAACCACAAAAGGCACAAAAGTTCTTGTAGAAGATATCTCAGATTCATGCAACTATTGAAGCTCAATTAAAGAAGTCACAAGCCAAATACAAAGCAAAGCATGAAAAGCATCTTGTGCCTTGTAATTTCGGTGTTGGTGACATGGTATGGTTAAAATTAAGTAAGGAACGATTGAAGGGGGAAGGTAAGAAAATGAAGCCATTAAGGTATGGATTATTTCGTATTCTCGATCAGATTGGTAACAATGCCTTTCGTCTGGATCTTCCACCGTATCTAGGAATGTACTAGGTTATAAATGTTGAATACTTGAAGTTGTTTGAACCACCATTACTAGTTGATGACAGTGACAACACTATGATCTTACCACGGGTAGAAGACTTATGGTTTGATAGAGAGGAATCACTCAAGGAAGACTGTGTATTGGAGGGAAGAGTGACTAAAACACGACAATTAAATAAAGAAGCTTTTCTAATTGGATGTAAAGGTAAAGTTCCTAGCAAGGCCAGGTGGTTTAACAAGGAAAAAGTGGCCCTCGAGTTCCCTAACCTTCATTTTTAACTCTCACAGGAGTTCAAGTTCTTAAAAGGGGGACCCATGATACATGTGTATCCGTACTCCTTTAGGGAACTTAGTTAAACCTCAAGCTAAGTTGAGGGAAGAATCCCATTCTAGACACGAATCCTTGTTTAGGCAGAATTCCTAGTTAGGGAAGAGTTTTGTTTTAGGAAATACTCTTAGTTTAGGAAATAAATTCCTAATAGAAGTCCTTGGTCGGCTGAGTACGATGAAGGCTATAAATATAGGGCTTTGGCTAATATATAAGGACGGCTACGAGGCACAGAAAACCTAGAGGAAACTTAGAACAATACTTGTGCACGCTTAGCAAACAGTTTAAGATTAATCCACTGTTTAAAGAAGATTGTGAGCGTAACAAAGAGAGAATTGTAATCGTTTTCTTGTTCATAATCTAGAGAAGATATTTTTCTTTGAATTACTACTCGTGTTCTGTTTTTTAAGTTTCTCGTCTATTATTATTCTGAATTTCGCCTTTATAGTAATAGCTACCAAGGTACAAAGATCATACATATCAATGGTTCTAATGGACGGGTAAAAATTAGTATGGGTGAAATGGACACCGAAAAAATGGCAAGAATGAAACTGGATTCATCCTGTCCTAAACTTAAAAAGGAGCGAGGATGAAACTGGATGCATCCTGATGTAAATTAAAAATAAGAAAAAGTGTTTGAAAATGGGTAGGATAAAACTGTTTACATCCTGGCTATTTTTACATTCTCGTCCATTTGAACATTATCAAATTTTACATGTCTTTTTCACCCAAAAATTGTGCTTATTGGGTTAATTGACCAATTCTGTGAATGGATTTGGTGTTGAGGAAGAAAAAACATTGTGAAAGAAAATAACAAACTAGTACAAATTTGGAGGTAGTTCTAGAGCATTTTATCCAAATACCAAACCAGTTGACAAAAGCTTGTGGGATGCTATATTGGAAAGTGTCTCATGTGTGGAACAAAATTCTGTAATACAGGTGAATGGAGGGGATAGGTGTCTATTTTGGAAGGATTTTTGGTTGAATGGTCGAGCTCCAAAATCGTTGTTTCCTACTCTTTTCAAATTATAGAAATGCTAGCTGTCAGTGGTCAAAATAGTTAGGAACTTGGGATTTCGCTATTAGTGGGTTACTAAAAGATGATAAAATTGCATAGATTGCTCATCTTCTAAATCTACTTCTAGCCTTTGAAACGGATTATGATACGGAAATTCGCCAATATTTTAAAAATAGGGATACGGGACATATTTAACAATAATTCACTTTACCGGAAAATCACATAAAATAAAAATTTTCCTAAATACTATTGGGAATATTGAAAAAAAATGTATAAAAACTAGTATGTAACACCTCACTCATGACTCACCCATCACTCATCAATATATATAGTCTTCACCATAGAGCACCGCTTCTAGTTCTGACTCATCAAGTGAATTCTCTTACCCCATTTAGGGGATTATATACATCTCCACTAATGTCCCACAATTTATATTCTCCTTTCAATTTTCACTTTTTTCATGAAGCCAAATGAAGATTACTATGAACAAACACATAATCCTCGGCACGTTGGGGTTCAATCTAGTTTTACTTCATTGAATGGATAAAATTATATGTGTCCCAGTTTCTCTTTGAACAGATGAAGAACATGGCTCCTAGCCTTAAGCTAAGTTAATTTAGTAGCACTGGGGCTGAAGCATCATAAAATTTCCACCATGTCTTTAGATACAAAGCTCCCCTATCACGTAGTTTTCACAAGTACGATTATATCTATAATAACTATTGTTAAATTTTGTGTGGTATCCCTACCATTTTTGTAATTAATAAAAAGGGATACTTCAAATAAAATATCTGATACGTGTCCCCAAATATCTGAACTAATACAGCGTCCAATACGGATACGTCACCTATTTTGAAGTATTTGTGTTTCATAGCTTTTAGCTATCAACACCAACAATAGGAATGATCAAAGAATTTTAGTTAAAAATTTAAATTTCCATTATATTTTTTGAAACGATAAATTGATTGGGTAATGGCATTTTCACAACCGCAGAGGTTCCCAACAGAAAACTAAGCGTAACAATATTTCTGATGATGGTCATTCATTCTTTACTGCAACATCTGTTGCTCATACACACATCTTTTATAGAATGTTATCCATAATGGACACAGTCAAAGTTTCATGTGAATTATGCCTCTTATTGGAGTAAATATGGGGATACATTTGCATAAATATGGGAGTAAAGGGTACATTATTTATATGTCCTTACTTTTGAAATCCAATAAATATATCCTTATATAACAATAAATACTCCATCCGTCCTTATTATATAGACGGAATATTGGATTTTCCTAGTCCACTAGATAGGCGGAATTTTAATTCCAAGGTGTTTTTTGACATATATACCCTTATTTATATTGTATTGGATTTGTATTGAGAATAAGACAAGGGGTATAGACAAGAAAAAATATGAAAATTTATAAAATCCATGTATTTTCTTATTCTAAGAAACTTCATCTTCTCCGCCTATATATTAGGGATGGAGGGAGTATGTCTCTACTTTTTAATAACCTTATCCATTTAAAATTAGATTACCTTAATACCCTCACCCATATAACATTTTTCTTTATTTCAAAATGGAACAAATTTCTTCCTCTACCACTTCATCACTACCACTAGAACCAACACCACCAACACTCAACCACCATTCCACCACCACCGTTCAACAACCACCACCTACCAACCGCCATCACCACTAATATTTCACCACCATTCCTTCACCACCACTATTACACCACCACCAGTCCTCCACCACCACTAGTCCGCTGCCACCACTGGTTCAGATATTTTTGTATCAACAACAGTAGTTGATCCAAATAAAAATATAACCAACAGTAGAAGTTGATCCATTTTAGGGGATCAACAAAGGTAGTTGATCCACACAAAAAAAAAAATCAACAGTAGAAGTTGATCCAATTTAGGGGATCAATAATGGTAGTTGATCCCCTAAATTGGATCAACAATGAAAGTTGATCATGTAAATGGAGTGAACTTGGCGTGAGTCGAATACCCATCATCTGACATGGAGTCAGTCATGTTACCATTGCACCACAAGTTCAACATTGGAAGAAATTTACATGATTTAAACTACAAGCATGATTATACTAATCCAAGAAAATGTTGTCAACAATAGGAGTTGATTGGATCAACAACAGTAGTTGATCCCATAAAAAAATTGGGTCAACAACCGTAGTTGATCCATAAAAAATTGGGTCAACAACCGAAGTTGATCCCATAAAAACATATAAAAAATAACAAATGATCATCACATGTAGCTTCATAAACAACAACAGCTTCAAGACCATTTTCAGATCTCGATTTCACCACTATTTTCAGATCGATTACATACCGAATCAACTCCTTCTCTCTCTTTATTCAGATCCCAACATCTCGACATTACCACCATTTTCAGATCGATTGCATACTGAATCAACTCATTTTTCTCTTTATTTACAGAAACAATGCAAAACCCATTACAATTTTGTACCCAGTTCAACTCGATCTCGAACACAGATTAAAACCCCACTAAAACAGCACCAACAGTTCCCATCACCAACTGTGACCCAAAATCGAACAGATCCTTCATCTTCTTTGCTAATCTAACTCGACCCCAATCTTAATTTCATCTTAGGAACCCTAATTTCACCTTCCGTCCTTCAATCTCTCAGTTTAGATTTAACAGCAGCAGAACATACTAACAAAATTGAAATTTAAAAAAAAAAAACATAACCGTAATAGATCTATTGATAGCGGTGGCGGAGGTAACGGAGGTGGTGGTGCTGGTTGTTGTGGAGGCAGTCTAGATGGTGATGGTGGAGGAGAGATGGAAAAGATTGTGGTGGGAGCGATGCATTTTTGTTCTCTGTTATAAGAAGTGAAGAAGAACAAAGAGATCAGGCTAAAAAAAGGAATTATAATAATTAGGTTTTTAGAAGAAAAAAAAAACAATTTTGTCATCAGGGATATTTATAAAGAGGTTTAGAGATATTTATGAATGCCTGTCAAAAGGAGAGACAATAGTTTAATTTCCACTAAATACTTCTTCTTTTCTTTTTTTTGAAACGGGCCTGGCTTACAACGACCTGCCTAGCGCCCAACACCTAAACTCTAATTTTAATTCGACTCTCTAAGGGGACTCGACCCCGGATCTCCTCACTAGTGGAGGGATAGGAATCCACTGAACTACAACGTGGTTCCTAATTTCCACTAAATACTTAAACGAGCATTTCCCTTAAATATGGATCCAAAGAGTGCGAGGATAAAAATGTCCTCGACACCACTTCAAACAACTAGATATTTGAACGAATCTGGATGTAATGAAGTTGTAAAAGCATGTCTAAGCCCAATCCTCATGGAAAGGTTGCCATTGTATGTATACAGTGACATTTGGATCATGAGCCCACCATACTTTTGCTGCCTCACTATGACTTGGTTTTACTTAAGGGTGCACAGGAACCGAGCCGGACCGACGGACCGAACCGGAACCGGTGGAACCGTACCTGGTTTTGGACCGAACCGAGGTATAAGGTACAGGTACCGGTACCAAAATCTAGGAACCGAGGTGCGGAGTGCAAGTACACGGTCCAGCCACAGTGCCGTCTTGCGTCTGGACCGAAAGTCCCGAATAAGTAGAGCCGTTAGATTTAGGGGATAAGGGATCATAATAGCCGTTAGATTAGATGGGGTATATAAGAAAACATTATAGGGTTTCTCATTTTCTTCTTCTTCTTTTTTTTTTCCGTCTGAGTCTCTAAGAGGAAGAAGAGGCGAACTGAAGTTACTGAACTGAAGATCTTCATTAACAAATCTTCGATTCAAGGGTAAGTGTTGATCAAGGGTAAGTGTTGATTCATTAATCCGTGCTCTATTTTGATATTTTGAAACTAGGGTTTTGTTGATTCTTCGATTGGTTAACGAGATCTTCGATTCTTCATTAACAGAGTACGAGAGACGAGCGACGACAATCTACTCTTCCTGAAACTAGGGTAAGTGTTGATTCAAACAATAATTCTTATTCAGTTCTCCTATTTTAAGAATTGTAATAATTTATAATTCTGAATCTCTTGAATCTAATAACTCTACTTTTAAATTGTTAATTAGTATGAGATGTACAAACAGATAAATTGTTGTTGTAATTTTGAAGCTTGCTTTAATCATTCTTCATCAGTTGCAACATGGAATTGATATTTTGACAATGAATTTCTTTCCACTTAGATTTTTCTACTTGATTGTGTTAAATGTTTGAAATTTCAATTAAAAATGATAGATATTTGATTCGTATTTCCCTGTAATCAATGAATTCAAACCCCCTTTGGTAGAAAGATTTCTTAATTAGTCAGTTATTAAAATAGCTCATTGTGGTTTTGAGCATCAAACTTATAATGGATGGTTAGAAAGCTTTTGACATGTTATGTGAGTGACCGTGTATTATACATAGATAGAAAATGGGGCATCAGGAGTTTGATATTTTCTTGTTTTGCCCATCCCTGGCTCAACTTGTATATATGATGTATGAATAGTTACCTGTAATTGCTTGATTTCATTTACCGATTATCTATTAATAGTTACCTGAATGTAATTATAAGACTAAATTATCATGTATGAACAACAGTTGAGTTTGGTATGTATGTTGTGCTCTTTACAGAATTCTTGCTTCATTAAAAGTCTCTTCTCTTGTCAGTGATGGATGCATCAATTCCAGCTAGGGTTCCGAACGAAATATGGCGTCATTTCACTAGGAGAAATGTTGAAGAAGCCACTTGCAATTATTGTGGAAGGACTTATAGGGCTAATAGGTTCATAAATGGAACTGCTGGCTTGTGGAAGCACTTTAAAAGATGCTCCCGCAATCCTAATCATAACAGAGCTCACATAAATAATGCTTAGAATTTGATACTTATGCTTAATGCAATTATACTTGGAACTTATGCAGTTATGCAGTTATGCTTAGAAGTACAATGTCTTTAATATTTATGAACTTTTGTATGTATGAATTATGATGATACTATGATTCTATTTATGCAGTTATGAATTCACTTTTATTTCATTTTAGTTTCATTTTAGTTCTTATTTTAGTTCTTATTTCATTTCAGTTACATTTAAGTTCTTATTTCATTTTCAGCACTTAAATTTATTTTCTCAGTCATATTTCATATTTCATAGTTCTTATTTCTTATTTAAGTTCTTATTTCTCTTCTCTTGTCAGTGATGGATGCATCAAGTCAAGATCATGATGGAACAGCTACTCCTACACCTACAACTGCTACACCTACCAACGCCTGAGATACAATTGTTGGATCCTCAATCCAACCAACACATGAAGCGACATGACCCGGACATAGAAGCAGTAGATGTTGAAGCTACTTCTAGTCAAATGGTTGTTAAGAATCTTAAGATAACTTCTAACATTTGGAATCATTTCAAGAGGTTGAATGTTCAAGATGCTTCATGCAATTACTGCAAGAAGTTGATAAAAGCCCATACTGGAAGGAATGGTACAAGTGGAATGTGGAAGCACTTCAACAGATGCAAGCAGAATCCTAACAAGCCAAAGCCAAAAGGACAACAAACTCGACATTAAAACCTGCAGAAGCTGGGTGAGGATGAAGGTCAGTTAGTCTCTACTATTTTCAGTCAAGAAAAATGTAAAAGGGCAGTTGTTGAATTTATTATAATTGATGAGATGTCATTTAGAGCAGTTGAGGGTGAAGGTTTTAGGAGAATGATGCATGTCTTAGAGCCTAGATTTGTTGTGCCAAGTAGAATGACTATTTATAGATGTTTATTAGACATGTATGTATTAGAGAAAGAAAATTTGAAAACCTACTTCAAGTCAACCAAGCGAGAGGTTAGTTTGACAACAGACACATGGACTTCACCAAACAATTTCAACTACATCTGTGTAATAGTACACTTTATTGATCAAAGTGGAAGTATCAAAAGAGAATTATTATGTTTTCGAGGTTAGTGGTCACAAAGGAATTGACATTGGTGAGATGTTAGAGAAGTGTTTGTCGATTGGGAGCTTAAAGATGTGTTTCTTGTCACTTTGGATAATGTGAGTGCCAACAAGGTAGCAATGGATTATTTGAAGACTAGTATTGTTTCAAAGACAAGGGCAGAAGAGAGAGCTAAGTACTTGCATGTAAGTATATGTATATGAATATGACTTATATATATTTTTTTAGTTTCTGCTTAGGATTATGTTTATTAGTTTTGTTAAAATATCTAATACTTGTTTGAATTCACCTTTTCAGGTAAGGTGTGCAGCTCATGTACTTGCACTTGTGGTAAAAGATCTTTGTGAGGGTCTACAACAAATCAATTGCAAGAATCAGGTCAGTTGTTAAGTATATAAAGGGTTCTCCATCTAGGTTGGCTAAGCTTAAGCGTTGTGCAAAATTAGTTGGAATAGAGTCTAAGGTAACATTGATATTAGATGTTAAAACTAGGTGGAACAGTACATTCTTGATGCTACAGGCTGCAGAATTGTTTGAAAAAGCATTTATTAGGTTAGAAAGGTATGATAAGGAATATCGGCAGTTGTTTTATTATCCAAAACAAAGTGAGAAAGATCTACTTGATGCTAATGATTTTGATATTGATGTTAATGTTGGTGAAGAAGAAGAAGAATTTAGTGAAGAAGAACAAGAAGAAGAAGAAGTTGAGGTGAGAGGGAAGAAGAAGAAGAAGGCACAAAAGAAGAATAAGAAGGTAGTAGTGAGGAAACCTGCTCCATGTGAAGAGGACTGGATCTTTGCCAGAGGCCTTGTCAAATGTTTGAAAGTATTCTTTGATGCTACTTTTGCATTTTTAGCCTCAACTAAGGTAACAACAAATACTTTCTTATGGCAATTATTTATCATATATGAGCAACTAGTTGAGTTTAGAGATAATGTAGATGAAGATCCTTTTATTGCTACTATGGCTGGAAAAATGTTTAAGAAGTATAACAAATATTGGGGTGATTATGCAAAGATGAACCCTACAACCTTTTTTGCCATGTTGTTGGATCCTAGAGAGAAAGAAAAAGGACTACAATTTGCTCTTGAGCTCTTGTATGGGAAGAATTCTTCTAAGGTTGAATCATTATGAAGCTTGTTAAGTTGGATTTTAAGATTTTATTTGAAGAATATAAGGATGTCTATTCAAAGTACATGAGGAGGAGTCAAGTAGTTCTATCCAGGGACAAGCCAAAGGAGTGTCAAGTAAACCAGTGGCAGGGCCAAGTCGTATGAAAGAGTTGATGTCAAGGAGTAAGAGGTTCAAGAAAAGCCCAAGTGATGATGAGGGAAAAACAGAGTTGGATAAATATTTCATTGACGAGTATGAAGAAGGTGAAGGAGAAGAGGATGATGAGGAGTTTGACTTACTGGGTTGGTGGAAGACCAACAATACAAAGTATAAGATACTTGGACATATGGCTAGGGACATATTAGCCATTCATGTGTCTTCTGTTGCCTCTGAGTCTGATTTTAGCACAGGAAAGCGAGTCTTAAGTCCTTGTAGAAGCTCTTTATCTACAAGGATAGTTGAGGCATTGTTGTGCACACAAAGTCGGCTAAGGAAGCCAATACAACTTGACCTTCTATCCGATTACATACCGAGATGATGATGTTGAAATTGAAGAAGGTAACATATTACATTATTACTTGTGTTTGGCGTAATAGATATAGCCTAATAGTTACTAATCGTTTTTTTTTTTTTTTTTTTTGCGGCGTTACTTGGCCCTATCAACACCGATGACACCACAAGTCTTTGCGACATCGACATGGATTAGAAGATCAAGATTCAAGACTATCTGCAAACACTATTTGTGACCGGTAGTTGTTCTTTTTTCATATTTTCTCATTTTGATGACTTAGTGTCATAGTGTGTCTATGGCTACTGCCTACTGGACATGGTACTTGTTTGTTTTTTTTTTCGGATTGTTGCTTATTAACCGTGTGTGTTTGTTAGTTTGTGTGCTACTTATTAATTGTTGTTTTGAATGGGAATTTGAGATATTAGTATTACTTAATATATTGAAAAACAGGTAAAAAAACAGGTACTTAGATTGTGAGAGAAAAATACATATTTCTCTCTGGAAAAGAACCGATCGAACCGCAGACCGTACACAGTACCGAATGGAACCGCAGGCACAAGTGCAGTACAGGTCCAAAATTCTGTGGTAGAGCATAGGAGGTATTGTGTACTCGGTCTCGTCAAGAACCGAGCCGAACCGTACCGTGTGCACCCTTAGTTTTACTCCAATTTCCTCCAACATTTCGGTTTTTGTTTTCCTAATCTTAATTTTGGTTTAGTTTAGATTTTTCTTTTTTTTTTCTGCTCTCACTTTCAACTTGGACAATCACTTAAATAATAGGAACCCAAGAGAAATCCATGTATAGCACATCAAACTTAAATGAAAAACAATAATATGATCGCACATATATAAAATGAGTAAAATCAAACTTCTAGACTTCTAGTAATTATGAAAGAACTGAGTGGTCTGGAATGGAGTCGTCATGTTGCTTAGTGAAGCCCATTTCCTTTACCAGGGCTACTACTACTACTACTTCTACTGCTCGCTTGATTATTAGTGTTTTCAAGTTTGGGTGGGCTATGTTTCAAAAGATTTCACAAAACTTGATAGACTCATTAGTCCTTCACTTTTCAGGCAACCATTTAACCGGAGAAATTGGGTTGAACCATTTATCTAATCTTATATTTATCGGAATTCCGGGGAGACTAGTAGTACTAAACCAGTGAAATTGAGTCAGTTGAATTCATCAAGCAATATACTTATCTGGTTCATTACCATCTTTCATTTCAATTTTTTCTCCCCTCCAAATTCTATTACTTGGTGGGAAACAAGTTTTCAGGTCCAATTCCGGCTTGGACAGGACATCTTCGCCAGATTCTCAAGCTTCATTACAGTGGAATTGCTTTCTCTGATGAACTTCCTCCAGAGATTGGCAATTGTACACACCTTTCTTACTTAAACTTGAGTCAGAACCATAGACTCAACAGGACTATCAAAGCAGGGAAGGCACAAGAATGAACACCACAAACAAGATCATTATCAAAAGAGAAAATCAAACCATACTTCCATTTCACAAACTATAATCTATTATAAGGAGTAAACAAGAGAATGTTGTAGAGCTCACAACATGAAAAGAAAAAGGAAAATAAAAACTGTTTAGATACAAAGAAAAAAACTAAACTAAAAAGACTCCATGAAACTGCAATTGAGAGGCACCTCAATAATATATGCACCCCTCATCTCTCCCTTTCTGTCTCTCTGTATCTCTCTCAAATTCTTAGTATATATAACAAAGTAAAGTGGAAAGGGTTTTTAGAAAGAGGATGAGCACTCGAATATGATACCGTCTCTTCACTCTTTTCTGTCCCTAAGCTTCCACTCTTGTTTTCTTTGTTTACTTATACCCCTCCTCTTTTCCCTCACCATAATAATCACTCAAAATGCTTCAAAAAAAAAAGACTCAACCTGGACTGTCGTATAACTGCACAATTCTTACACTACAAACCCAAGAAAAACAAGCCATGTAGTAGTAAACTTCTTCTTTCTTACTTACTTACTCTAAACTTCGTCGAGTTCTGTTACCTGTTGAGTTTTCAAGCCAGAGTGTAGCTTGAGACGGACACTGCAGCAGGAGTGTTTGCGTGGATGTAAACGAATTCCATGCTTTTACCAGCAGGTAAGGATGTGAGCCAGGACGGGAATGTGTATGCATTGCCAGTCTTTGTAAGTCCCCAAACTGGACCGAAGAGGTTGTCTATGTACAGTTTTAGTTCTTTCAATGTTTTCCCAGAGTTGTTAGTTACCGTAGCCGAGTATCTGTGGTATGTTTTTCCTTTGGCGTTCCACGTGGTTGTTGCCTTTTGTGTGACGCTGATCTTTGATGATGAAGCTGCAAACACGGTAAAAAACTTATGAGCTAACAAAAATCAATAATCGAAAACCGAACAAATCTTAAACGAATCCTAGCATTTGTAAAATGTAACCAGAATAACAAACTACGAGTTGATTGAAATGTCAGAAAGTATACCTTTGACTGGAGTTGGTTTTGGCTTTTGAACTGGTGTGTATTTTGGCTTCTGAACTGGTGAGGGTTTCGGTTTTGGAGATGGAGTTGGTATTGGCTTAGGGGCTGGAGTTGGTTTAGTGACGACTGGTTTAGGTGATCGAACTGCCACTGCACCCTGACTATATCCTCCGTTACCACCGTTGAGTCTAGCTAACACACCAAGAAGTGGAGCATTGTTGTATGTAGCCGGTTCAGTTTGCTCATAGTTATCTCGTTCATCAGCAAAGTTATCATAAGCATCAGGTCCACCAACAATAGCACCAGTAAGCACATTTGGGTCACTGGCTTTACGGCTGTACCAAGTAGCATAACCTCCTCGGCATGTAACAAACGAATTGTCAACCTTGTAGGAAACGATTGAAGATGCCCTGTGGTGAGTTTGCTGTGGGAAGTTGTTTCCGTAACCCACCATGTAACTGGTGGCTCTTGGATTGTTTCCAAGAATGTAGTCCACCTGAAATCAAAGAAAAAAACCAAACATTCATTAGAATTCAAGCGAAATACATTCTGATTATAAGCCGTTTTTTTAATTGAATTCACCGAATCTTACTGAATTTTGCATTGAAAGTTTACCTGAGACTTAGCCATGGCGTGAAGCTCATCTGGAGTGGCAGTACCACGAGGACACTGGACATTTTTCCCAGCAGTTGTAAGATAATCAGCGTAGACGGTCATTAAGAAAGCAGCACTTGTAACAAACTGCAAATTGTTCCATCTCTGGTGGAAGAGAAGGCCTCCAGGGGTTTTCTGAACATTTCTGCTACCCTTTCCAAGGCACGCACACATGAAGTAATCTGCCTTTTCTTGAAGTTGTTCAAACACTTCTGAATTGCCTTTAGCCTTCCCTTGCAATAAAAACTGCAATCCAAAGCAAAATCAAGCATTTAGATCCAATGAAACAGATGACTTTCGCAATATCATAATGCAATTTGAGGCCAGAAATTATACCTTGGCACCAAGAACTTGAGCTCCAGGGTACTTGACATCCCAACCGAACTCGGTCATTGCCCAACCAGTTCCTCCCAAGTTATCCGCGTTACTAGCGAAATAGTTCAAGTAAGTGTCTTCATTAGTTGCTTGATACATCCATCCTGCAGCCCATAACAACTCATCCTGCAAAAAGGATCACAGCATTTGTCAGACACCACCTTAAAGGGATCCAAATTGAACACATTATGCTGCAGTGCACCAATGAATTTACTTACCCCATAGCCACTGAATGACTGGTAGTATTTACGAGCAACGGAAATACTGCTATCGTATTTACCCCTGTATTTGTCGGCAAAATCGAACAGCTGAAAATCAATGAGCAAAGCAGAATGGTTAAAATTCCAATTTATCTGGCACAAACATCATCCACCCAAACAAAAATGAATAGGAACTTGTCAAACAATATATGGACCCTCTCTGGAGGTCCAATTGTTAGGCCCATGTAATGGAGACCCTTAAATTGTAAGGCATCAGGGGCAATTTTGACATTCAGATAAAGACACCGACACTATTTCAAAAAGCAGTTTCAAACAAACTTTTGAAAAAAGATTCTCAAATTTAAAGTCACGCACATCAACGGCTGATATTGCATCAAACATTTTAGTATTTTTGCAAATCCAAATCAAGATCAAAAGTCAACCAGATCGACGGCTAATACTAATTCCATCAAAAGCGTGCGCATGCTAGACCGATAATCACGCGAAATGATGCTAACATGCGCATCCCATGTGAAATCCAAAAGGTAAAGAAAAAAGTAAAACCCTAGTACTCACTCCAGTGAGAGTGATAATGACTGTAATAATTTACTGAGACTAATGACTGTAATTATCAGTAAAATTGACTGTAATAATTAGTGAGATAAAATAATAATAATTATACCTGTTTAGCATGAGTAATGAGCAATTTAGAGTACGACGGATTAGAGTGCCGGAACACAATGGATGCAGCAGCCATTGCCGCCGCAGTTTCACCGGCAAGGTCAGAACCAGGTCTGCTTGCATCAATCCGGTAAGCTTGGCGATCAGTAGTCATGTCTTCTGGTCTTTGCCAGCAGTAATGGTCTGTGTTTCCATCTCCAACCTATTCAACAAAAAATCCAAGATTTTGCACTTTAGAACTCAAAATTACAGATCTATGGTAAAATCAAAAAATGGGTTTTTTGGGATTTTGATTTAATTACCTCGCCGTAGAAGACATTGGGTTCAGGGTGAGCTTTGATGAAATAATCAGTACCCCATTTCACAGCTTCCATGGCATGTCCTAATTCACCACTCTTAGCCATTTGTGAACCATATTCAATTATACTCCAAGACATCATTGTTACTGTGAATGCCATTGGTAATCCAAACTTCACATTATCTCCTGCATCATGATATCCTCCAACAAGATTCACCTGCAAAATCAAGAAATTTTTTTTGAGTTTTGAGTTTTCCATTCCAAAATCAAAAGGCAACCCTGTTTTATTTTCAAGGTTTAGATTCTTACCCCACTGGCTTTGCCATCATTGAGACCAGAATCACCTCTCCATTTGACTCTCTGGTTATTCGGAAGAACACCAGACCTTTGAGCTTCAAAAAACAGAATGCTCTTACTCAAAGCCTCGCCATAATCATGACCAGCACTAACCACCAACAAAGGACTCAGAACATGTAAAAACATCAAAACTAACACAATGGGTTTCTGTAATTTCTCCATTAGACTTTGGAAAGAGGAAACAACAGAGTAAAAGAAAAACAGAGATCTCTAAGGGCTGATTGGTTGAAAGAATGGGGCAATGTTGGTATGGTTTTTATCAGTTAAAACTTCTGAGAAAACCAACCCAAGAAAGAATGGAACAGAGTAGGAAACAGAGGAAGGAGTGTTTGTTTTCTGAGAAGGAAGAAGAGATTGGAGGAAAATGAGGAGCTTGTGACCCTCTATATATGGAAGTTTTGGGAGTGAAAGCAATTTCTTTATTTCTTTATTTTTATTAATTAATCTACAAACAAAAATATTGAAGAAAATTAAATTAAATTATTTTATTTATTTATTCACTTTTAATTTGAAGGGAGGGTCCAAAAACGGTTGAAAGAGAAAAGGAGAAGAACAGAGTCATGTGGGCTACTTTTGGTATTTACCTGCAGGCTAAATAGCATAGGGCATAGGAGGGTCGGTGGGTAGGGTAATAAATGAAGGCTGTAGGGTGGTACATTGGTTGTTTTAATAACGGTATGAATGATGGTTGTTTTCACAGTACACTGTGACTGATGGTGTTTATTCCATTTTTTCCGGTGGTTGAAATGGAAGTTATTGCGGCCAAAAAAACAAGTACAACGCAAATGAGGCTATTTTACTGATTAAGCTAACACTTCAATTAAATTAATGTCACCGTGTTTATGTGATTTTTTATTTATTATACATTCGCCGGGTGTCACCGTATTAAGCTAACACCAAATTCGGTGGAGAATTTGGTGCTGGTCAATTTCGAACTAAAAAATTTTGTGTTTCGAATTAGTATTATCATCCAGGAAATTATCTGTTTTTATATATGGATTTTTAATAACCCAACAATTTACAGAAAAATCTTAGTGGAGAAATTAATCAGCATAATTAATGCTTGTGAATGAGAACAAAAATTCTTAATTTAATTAAACTTTAATTTTAAAGTAGGGTTTTGATTCTTTCTTTGCGAGGAGGAGTGGAGTGTGGAAACCAGGAGAAGAACATACCACAAAATCCAAATACTCAGCTGCTAGAGAAAGCAATGTGTACAGTAGTAGGAGATTATAGGTCAGTCAAAAAGTGTCTTCTGACAATAATGTCCCCTCCCTCTTTGTTTGTTTTCAGTCTTGATTTCTCACTAGTAATGGATATACACACACCAACCAAAAAGAAGTTACTTTGTACTGGAGAAAGCACTTACTACTGTTGTGTGTAGTCCATTTTTAATGAACTAGTACCAAACAAACATGGAGTTATTGCTTCTTCTTGCAAACCTAACCCCCAACAGAATGTTACCATCACCTTTTAATACTACTCTACTTCACTTTTTATTTTGGAGATGAACCATCATTTATGAGTTACTGGTCCTTTAAAAGAAGAACCTAGTACCATGCTCCATGCATCAGCACTCACCGGTTAAAACTTAAAAGTAAACTACTGCTTCAAACTGGATCCTGTATGGATAACTATATTTTTTATTATTATTTTGAATCATGTAATTTATTAAATTAAACTTAGATTACACGGGAAATGTTATGTTCATAGAGTCTGCTATTACAATAGAATTTATCTAAGTCGACTCGGTGTGGGTGTCCGTATCCGATCTAAGTGTTTGTATGCATCCGACTCGGTGTCCGTATCCGATCTAAGTCGATCCTTGACCCGACGAAAGTTAGATATCAAGTTGTTTGGTTTTTGTTTTGTGTCAGATCTGACTCGTTACCTGACTCAAACTTAATTTCTGGCTCAAACGCATTTTGAGTCGTGTAACAAAATGTCAATAACTCATGGGACCAATTACTGATTCTCATATTTTTGAATCATGAATTTGTTTTGACTTGAAAAAAAAAAAAAAACATATTGAGTCGGATCAAGATGAGTCAGGTGATTTCAGTCTGAACCGAGCGAGTAAGATTCAAACGAGACAAATCCAGAAATAGAAACAAACATCGTAGTAGCCTAAAACACTCAGAAATATCCATACCCGAGGCAAATTAAGAACCATACCCGACTAAGTTAAAGATTTTACTCCGAGAGTGGCCATCAAGAAGAAATAAAATTTCGGCTTGCTAATTTGCAATTGATCAGGAGAGTGTCACACCAATTAACCCACTTCTGACTTCTCCGTGCTTAGAGCAAGGGCTATGGAGTGAGTGTTTTTAACACTCATTCACTGCCAAAACCAGTGAGAGTCTAGATGAAGGAGTGATTTTCTGACTGTGGGCAAGCAAATTTATAGACTAAGAGGCTGAAGTTCAGCCGCTTTGAGTGCATTTTTTTCCCCAAACGGCTCAACATGTGCCTCCTATGTATTTTTTTTTTTTATAAAACTCCAATGGGTCCCGTAGAAAAGAGTTTAAAAAAAATAAAAAACTAGAAAATCTCTTGAAACGGCAAAACTTCAGCCATTTTTTGTATGTTTTTAATGAGCGGCACATCTTTAGCCTCCTATTGAGGACTTTTGGACACTCATTCATCTGAATGAGTATGTGAATGATTTTGGTGTATGGGTGAGAGCTCTCATCCCACAGTAGCATCAAATTTGATCTATTTTGATCAAACTCTTTCAAATCCAGTGATGGCTCTCACTCCATAGCCCTTGCTCTTACAACAAAGGTTGTTAGTATATATATTTCCACTGGTCTTGCACACTAAGTGCATCTACAATTGACTCTAGGCCTTATTCTTTGCCGCACTTGTTGAACCTGCAAGCGAGTTGTTTTTACATTTGGAACACGTAAAGGCATTTTGAGAGAGAATTTTTATGTCATACTCTAATGATCATCATCATTCATTAATTCAAAATATTCTTAATCTAATCCCTTTATAAGTATTGGTGTTTAAGATTAAAAGAATAAAAACTTTAAATGCTGCATTGCTTTGTTCTAGTCAAGGAATTTGTTCCGCTTTATTAGCAGCAAATTAGCAAGCTGATTATTCCTTTTAACATGTACCATTAATAATCCCAAGATATATACACTTACAAGTTACAAGTACAACATAAACAATGTCCATCATAGAGAAAACATTATCAAAGAATTTATTCCTACGTATACACTTCAAAGAAACATAAACCCAGACATATTTATTCTGACTGTGATCTTAAACACGCTAGATATGTTCAGATATCTGTTTCTGAAACACCAATGAGACACCTTGAATGAGAACTTTCTACAATTTACAGAATCACTAACTTGTACAACTACAAATTACAAAATGCAAGGTTAACGTACCCTTAGGAATCAAAGCTGCTAAAAGGAAAGAAAAAGTGAATAAAAGAAGGATTAGGAATAGGATTTGTAACTAAAGAGAGAATGTACAATTGGTAAAGAAAAGGATTTGGACTATGTTTAACATGCAGTTTTGGTGGGGAACTAGATCCAGAGATGAAATGAGTGTCCTTCAAGGATGTTTATTTCATCGGTCCAAAGTGTTCAAGCTAAAGGATTAAGAATGTGAATAAGCATATGCATCTTTCTTTTGCACTTTTCTGTTTTTCATTAAGACATTACGAAACTGATGGCGAAACAGAAACTCATCGAGAGATCCCTGTAAATTCTCTAGTAATATGACATCTGGGGTGGATTAACGTAACGGATTCTCATAGTCTTAAAGCTACATATCAATAGATGTTAGAGGCACTAAGCAGTTTTCTAAAAGAAATGCACCCTACACACTAAAAATTGAGCATATAGTGTTACATATACGAATTCATAAATAATGCTACATTCTATGTTTTTTTTTTTTTTTTTTTTTGTAAGAAAATGCATGCAATGACAAAGTCAGCATGGAATGTGAGATATGGGGCAATACGGGGGCTATAAATTATGATCAAGCTAAGAAATTTCCAGGAAATTTCCATTAAGAAATGAGACTTGATAATGCAACCCATTTTTACATCATAACTAGAAATCAAATAATATGATCATCAATTGTCTACCCTTAAATTCGCTGTTCAGACCTTGTGTGCAGTTTCCTTGCATGCCCACACCGTCACTTACACATTCACTCGTGTTCTGGTTCTTACACAAAAATGTCGCATTATTTAATTTTTCAAATTTTAGTTAATGAAAGGGGGTTTTGGTAGTTGCCCCACGTGTCCAGGGTGAAATGAGAGATACAATTAATATGGACAGCCCAAATGCTAGATATAACAATCTTTCTTCACATGGATGTGAATTAATTTTTGATTGAAATTATTGGAATTTATTATTGGTTTCACTCTTGGAACTAGAACAACAAAGATATTGAAGAGAATTAAGTTGGGGAAGAATGGGGTTTAATTTAATTCTTATTTTAAACGTAATCAAGCTAGATAGCAGCTGTTTTCATGATTAAATATTTTTTTGACGGATCTTGTTAACTTATATACCCGTATACACGTTAAGGTTTACTAAAACAATAATTTTTTACATTGGAAACAACATTTGTTTGTTTTATTGTATTGAAAACAATAATTCTTTGCATTGTGAATAAGATTTGTTGTTTTTAGTGCAAGAAAAACTAGTTTCTAGTAGAATAAGACAAAAAAACACAATTTTCAATGAAAAAAAATATTTCTTTATTAAACCTTAACATGTATACGGGTATACAAGTTAACAAAAGCCTTTTTTGACAGTCAGAAAATTTATTTTGGTCATAAAGTCCGGGTTCCTAATCATACTACAAATGATTTAGCTTAAATCTTCTCGCTTGAACCTGTTTGCATATAACATAAATGCACAATTTATGGCCAATAAAAAAAATTCTTTTTTGCAAAACCGAGTGACAAAATTTTCAATTGTAGAATGATACCAATTAACAGGGTAATTCTGATTGTTAGATACAAGGCAGATGCTATTACAAAATCTTAAGAAACCTTTCAATATGGATTAGGTTGTTTCACATTGCTATAAACCGCAAAATTCTTTTATAAACATGTACTGAATAATACCATCATCTCGGACTCTGTACTCAGAACCTTCCTAGCCATTTTATCATACACTTTTAGGCTAATTAGTTGTTTTTCTTAATTCCATTTCAATTTCCTCCAACTTCTCATTAATTTGCTACTTTGTATACTTCGTTTGGTTTTGATTTCTGTCTTTTTTTTTTGATCGTGAGGCTTGAGCCTAAGGCAGCACTTAAGTAGTAAACTTCGCTAAATGTTATTGACACACAAAAATGACATGAAAAATGACATTTGTGATTGCTCAAATGAAATGTAGACAACAATATCTTGACATTTGTAATGTGCGAATTGATGCTGAAATGGATTTGTTGTTGCTCATTAAGTTGAGCAAGTATATATTAGACCAAAATGAAAATAAACCGAATGTTATACTAGTCTAAGAGAAGTAAACTGGCATAATCGTTGAATCATACTGAATAAAACTGTAATTTTTGGCAAATAATTATTTTACCTTTTTTAATTATATTATTTGTATTACAAAACCGAATAACTATCTATATGTCTATATGAATCTGTTATACCTTTCCACGAAGTTTGAACTTGAGATAACACCGGATAGCATAGGTCAAATAGCAGTGAATATTCATGTTACTATATTAGGCCACTTACCCATTAAACTAAATGGTGAAACTTATTTGGAGCCAAGTACTAAATAACACCACTCCTGATGGTTGTATTTGATTTCTTAACCTTTTCTAGCAGTTTTTCGAACAAGTTTATTTATCTTATGATTTAATGCCGATTATCGGTTTTTCCTAAATCCATTTCAATTTCCTCTACTGTCATAAATTTATTGTTTCGAATACTTTTGTTTGATTTTAGGTTTTACCTTCTTTTTTCATCATGACGAAGTAGCCTAGACTAGAGCAACACTTAAATAGTAAACTTCGCTAATGCAATTCTCACATATATCATATGATGAAAATTGACAGTTTTGTGATTGCACAAGAGAAACAAATACAACAACAACAACAAAAAGTGTGAATCCAAATTGATACGTGTTTATTAAGTTCAACATCTAAGTATGAGACCAAAATGAAAGAAACCAAATATTTTTCCTATTGCAAGAGAAGCAAACTGGCATGATGGTCGAAGCTTACTGGAAATCTAAAGACTTAAAAGGCCTATAGAAATAAAGCACCCATGTTGAATGATGAGGAATCCCTCACTTTGTATAGGTCGAAATAAGCCTTTTTTGAGTTTTGTGAAATGAGTGTTTTGATGAGAACACTTGACAACATATGATTGGTTTAAAAAGAACAGGAAAAAGATTAAGAAAAAGGAAACCAAATTCAATTTGGAATTCATGACGAGATAATATTTAGGTGAGGACACTTGGCAACGTATAATTGGTTCAAAATTACTAACTCAAAAGGAAAACCTAACTTACTGTGTTTGGAATTTTATGGAAGTCTAAATTCAATTTGGAAATCGAGTACCTACCATATTAGGACTTTTTCTTGCAACGCCAAGTGACAATTTTTTTTTACTTTTTTGCAACACCGAGTGACAAATTTTTCAATTGATAGATACCAACTGGGTAATTCTGAAGTTTAGATACACGGAAAATGCAATTACAAAATATTAAGAAAAGTTTGAATATGGATTAGGTTGTTGCCCATTGCACTAAACTGCTAAATTCTTTCATAAACATGTACTGAATAATACCACCATTCCAGACTTTGATCTCGCAACCTTTTTGGCCCTTTTATCATACTCTTTGAGGCTAATTAGTTTTTTTTCCTAATTCCATATCAATTTCCTCCGACTTCTCATTGATTTACTGCTTTGTATGCCAATTTCGTTTGGTTTTGATTTTCATCGTGAGCCTAGAGCCTAAGGCAACACTTGAGTAGTAAACTTCGATAAATGTTATTGGCACACAAATATGACATGAAAAATGACATTTGTGATTGCCCAAATGAAATGCAGACAACAAAATATGATGTTCAAATTGATGCTGAAATGGATTTGTTGTTGCTCATTAAGTTACACAAGTATTTTAGACCAACATGCAAAGAAATAGAATGATATACTAGTCTCAGAGAAGTAAACCAGCATAATCATTAAATCAGAATAAAACCCTAATTCCTAGCCAATAATTATTTTATTTTATTTTATTGTATTGTTTGTATTACAAAACCGAATAATTGTCTATATGAGTCTGCTACACCTTTCCAAGAAGTCTGAAGTAGAGATAGTACCAGATGCCATAGGTCAAGTGACAGTGAATATTCATGTTATTATGTTAGGTTGTTTACCCATTGAACTAACTGGCGAAATTTATTTGGAACCGGGTACTAAATCACACCTCTCGTGATGCTTCTGTTTGATTTCTCAACCTTTTGTATCAGTTTTCGGACAAGTTTATTTATCTTATGATTTGATGTCGATTATTCGTTTTGCCTAAATCCATTTCAATTACCTCCAATGTCTCATTAATTTATTGGTTCAAATACTTTTGTTTGGTTTTAGCTTTTATCTTCTTTTTTCATCCCGGGGAAGTAGCCTAGGCTAATGCAACACTTAAATAGTAGACTTCGTTATTGTAATTCACACATAAATCATATTATCAATATTGACAGTTACTTTTGTGTTGGGATGGCAATTTGCCCCACCCAAACCCATCCCCGTGGGGACCCGCCCCTACGGGTTGGGGTTTTACCCGTATAAACGGGGAACGGGGCGGGGTATGGGGAAACCCCGAAAATAGTGATGCGGGGATAGGGTGGGGATGGGATTCAAGGTCCTCACCCCATACCCGCCCCATATCATAACTTATTATATTTGAACGAGGAACTTTTTTGGAAGATAACGAAGAAGATCATGATGAAATAATTAACATGGAGGAAGATGGTTAATAATAAGGAGCTAAAAAGTAAAAGGAATCGTAATACTCAATTGTGGATCAATTGTTTTCTTTATTTTTGAGTTTTAGTTGGTTATTATAAACTTAAAATTTTAAAATGCACGCTTATTATTATTGTTTGAACCATTATAATTATTTTTAAATTATAATTATTTACAAAATTTTAAATATTTATTGTAATGTTATGGTAATCCATGGGAAACCCATCCCCTACGGGGATTCCCCATACCCGTCCCCGCTCATTCTTATGGGTAACGGGTATGGGATGGGTTTTGGTTTTTTAAACGGGGTAAGGGGTGGGATTCAAGGTCCCCGCCCCATACCCGCCCATTGCCATCCCTACTTTGTGATTGCACAAGAGAAATGGATACAACAAAATAATGTGTGAATTCATAAACATTCGAATGGATATGTGTTTATTGAGTTCAGCATCTAAGTATGAGACAAAAATGAAAGAAACTAAATATTTTACCTATTGCGAGAGTAGCTAAATGGCATGATGGTCGAAGCATGCTAAAATTACATGTTGGTTGCTGGACGGATAAGCTTCTTGATTAGAGGAGGACTTTTTTTTTTCATACGATTATTCTTCATTCCTTATAAGTTTGTTAGAAATGTTTACTTCGCCAGTAAGTGGTATGCATCAAAATAAACTAGTTGTGATTATCAGAATAAACTAAAAAAATGTTTACTTCGCCAGTAAGTGGTATGCATCAAAATAAACTAGTTGTGATCATCAGAATAAACTAAAAAAATGTTTACTTCCCCAGTAAGTGGTATACCATCTTCTAGTTGTGATCATCAGAATAAACTAAAAAAATGTTCTCGGGCTGTGGATTATGCATCAACGATCCAAGCTCTCCCGTATGTAAGCGGGCGTTACTGTTATTGGTTACCTAAGATTCCACTTCATGTGATTCCGCTACAAGTGATTCGTTACATGGTCCGTTGTGTTAGTGATTTGCAGTCTGTCTTGTATGTTTTTTTTTTTTTAGAAATGAAGGGGTATATTAATGAAAAAGGAGAGTACAAAATAACAGTGCTAGCAAGAACGCCAGCAAAGAAGCCAAAGAAAAACAAAGAGAGGCATTACATAGAGAGAATCGTTTCCCATTCTGTCATGTATGTTGGTTATGCTTTCATATATCTTTCGGGGTAAAACCTGTTTATTTATTAAAAAAAAAAAGCAAGTAAGTGGTAAATACACAGTGTTCCCAATTCTTGTCGTGCCCGTTAATTTCTTAAAAGTCCTATCATAATTTTCTTTACTTTACGAACCAACAAAAAATGAAACTACTACGTAATGCATGACAAAGGCTGGTAAGTAATGTTCCGGTATTAGCTCTCCGGTTTCAGCGCTGAATCCTTAATTCCATCTTCTCATCATAAATCCAATCAGCTTTGGTCAGCCACCATTTCCCTTGATTTCCTCCTACTTGGTGCTTTCCTTTTTTATTCGACTTTATATCTCCAAACGTACGTTCTCGATTATTTATATATTGTGAGAAAAAACAATGGCCAGCACACCATACTCAATCAGAGGCCTGGATTCCGGCTAACTGACTAAATTGCACATTATGGGTAGCTCAGTGGATTCCTATTAACAACAAGGAAAAGAAAAATCAGCTTAGAAAAATGTCCGTGTTGATCAAATTTTATCTTCGGAGTTTAAATGCTTATCTTGCTCTTCTTTACTCTCATTTAGATGCATGTTTCTCGGTTCTCACCTAGGAACATTTGCACATTTTCATCCGAGGTGCCTTTGTCAAGAAAAAATAAAAATCTGTTTTCTTAAATTTTTATTCCTGCCGTGTTCGAATAAATGTTTAATGGTCTTTGCTTGGCTGCTTAATTTGCTAAATATTTTTTTCTAGTTTTAATGGTTTCGGATACCCGACAAACCGGACCAAACTCATCATTTTGTCCTTTTTTATTAACCAAATAATTAACTTAAAGGGAACCCGATCCACCTCTTCTCACCGACAATACGGCAATCAGAAAAGTTAAAAATTCCGGCAGAAAAAAAAAAAACATTTTCGTAATTTTTAGTAGAAGAGCTATTCGCCACGTCCAGAACAGTCCAAATCTTTAACGTTCATCCGTGCTGCAACAATCCAACGGCAGAAACTCGACTCTCGAAAAAGATTAGGTGAAAAATCAGTGGGACCCACGTCAACACTTTAATTCAATAAGAATAGTAACCGCAATTAACGGAAAACGGCCTTCTGCGAAAAAAAGAGGAGCAGTTGTTATTTATTTAAAATCTTTTTCTTTTTGGTTCTTTAATATTTTAAGAAAAAGGAAAAAAATATTAGAATACGTCAAAAGTAGACAAAGCACCGTGATTAACGGGTAGTCTCCGGTAAAGTTACGGCCACGGCAGTGTTTTGTTTTCCGTTTCCCACTTCTGAGTAGGGCTGAACATGGTTACCGGTTAACCGCGAAACCGAACCAAACCAAACCAATAAGGAGAAAACTGAACCAAACCATTTACTAATGCTTTGGTTTGGTTTCTAAATTTATAAAACCGAGCTAATGGTTTCGGTTTTGGTTTGATGAAGAAACCGAACCATTAACCAATGGTTAACCGACTATTGAAAAAAAAAAAAAATTAAATTTTCATTAGAGATGTCATTGTATAGCCTACCACTAGTCAAATCTTCTTTTGATCTCTAGATTTAGAGTAATCCTTAACTACTCTTGATATTCTTTCTTTGTAATTTTTTGTAAACCAATACTATTTTTTTTTTGTAAATTTGTGTAATTTTTTTTTTGTTTGACATAATTATTGGTTAACCAAAAACCACTTGGAAAAACCGAAACCGATTGGAACCATTGGTTTTTGGAACCAATGGTTAATGGATTGGTTTGGTTTCAATTTTTGGAAAACCGATAGTATTGGTTTGGTTTCGGTTTTGGCTTGAAACCGAACCAAACCGAACCATATACACCCCTACTTCTGAGAGCCGTCTCCGGTTTTTCGGGACAATGTGAAACGATATAATTGTAACTTGTGCAATATGAAGTCTTAGTTGGTCGGAAGGCCGAAGGCCTGCTCCATCTATATAAAGAGTGTACGAAGTATGAACTCATAACGATAAGTTAGAATACAGAAGGACGACATTTACGTACGGCCAGTTTACCACCGGTATGATTTTGGCGCTATTGTCGGAGAAGGTCTTCGATGGCCACTGGCCCACTGCATAATGAATTGAACATATGTACTTGAGAATATTAATTAGGCAAGTAGAGGTAGATTTGATTATTAAAACCAACTTAAGTCGCACATCACTAAAGTGTGTTTGCATGGCTGATAATCTAAATACGTACGATTTGATTCAACATTTACACGTGCAGTCGGTACCAACCGGAGATCTTGCTTCGACATTCGGACCCTCCATAAGATTTTCCTGTGGGATATTATGAAAATTTTGGAGTTTAAAATGAGTCCCTCTTTGACCCATGGAGGCATCCCAAGACTGGTATAAGGGTTACTAGTAAATGTTATAGGTTATCAATTTAGTGTTTCTACTTACCAGTGGTTTGTGCGCAGGTTTGGTGTTTAGATCGTGAATATCAACACTTGGTATTACTCCATCGGTATTCACTTCTTTAAAAAAAAAAAGTGAATGTATCACTTTTACTTTATAATATCGGTCATGATATAATAGTGATAAACAAAAACCAAAGACAAATATTCGCCTCAATGTTTAACAGTAACATGGTAAATAGAGAAAACAATTTAATTCGGATAATTAGGCTGTTTTTATGATTATAGATTCTAGCTAGATAAAAGGCACCTATCACTAATTTAAGATCAAGCTTGGTAAAGGGGCTTTATGAAATGGTAGAGGGGCGTCAAATGCGATAGCAATGTCCCTCTTATTGGTTAAGGGGTATCCTATAGGGGTGTAGATTGACTAGATTACCCTTTCACCTTAAATTAACCAAAATCAAATCAATTTTTTTTAATTAACCAAAATCAAATCAGTTTTTTTTTTCATCTTCTTCTTCATCTTCTCTTCTCCTCCATCAACCCTAACCTCCATTAAAACTGAAAATGTCATCGTCTTCGATTAATCGGCGATTTGAAAAATGTTTGGAAAAACCCAGTTAGGGTTTAGTTTATCGTGTTGGATTTAAGTTAATTTTGTATCAAAAATTAGGGTTTTGAATGAAAATTGAAATTGAAATTTCTGGGTTTATGCTAGTTACGGTTGTTAATAACTCAAATACGAACCGTAACTGTTGATTGGGTTGATGTTACGGTTGGTTTAAACTCAAATACCAACCGTAAGTTCTTAGTTTTGAGAATATGTTCGATTCACGGTTTGAAACTCAATTAAACTAACCAACCGTAAATTATCCGAAGGTTAACAACTTATCAAATAGTTATGTACGGTTCAAAAGTTAAGATGACTTACCAAACCGTAGGTTAGTTACTGATTGGTTTTTATTCATTAGTTACCAACCGTAGGTTAGTTACGGTTGGTTTCTATTCATTAGTTACCAACCGTAGGTTAGTTACGGTTGGTAACGAGCTCCATTCCAACCGTATGTTCTTCTGAAATTTTGGGTTTTCCAAAATTGAACCAGTTACGGTTGATAATTGATACATTACGTACCGTAATATATAGTTACGGTTGGTAACGAGCTCAATTCCAACCGTATGTTCTTCGAAATTTTAAAAATTTGATTTGTTACGTACTTTTGAAGTATACCTAGTCATTTTCAATGCTGGGTTTTTCACTTTGTTGGTTAATTTCTTCAATTGGTTGAGGTTGACCTTCACAAATATCACAAAAGTTTCTTTTTTCTTCTCTATTTTTTTTTATAACCTATTTTAGAGTTATGAATCATATGATAAGTGAAAATTAATTATCAACATTAATCTTGATTATCATTACTAATCTTGATTATCAACAATAAGGGCTAATTAGTCATTTCCATATTTTATTTGATAAGAGACACTTGAAAATTACTTGTAATGACCTTTTTGTCTTATTAGGGTGCCGCCCCTCTACCATTATGTGACGCCCCTTTACCAAGCTTGTTTAAGATAAAAGATAGAGATAATGTTTGTCTTCTGTACCTTTCAACGAAATTTTACTTCTTCTTCATTAAATTTTGTGTTTAGGAATTTTGAGTTTATAAGTACCAATTTATCTTATCTTTTACTAATCAAGACGTAATTATGGTTTATATTACACAAAATTGGTTAAAAAAACCAAAATCAACAATTCGTAGGTGAAAAAGACATCTAGAATTTGATATTGTTTAAATGGACAAAAATGTAAAAATAGCAAGGATGTAACCAGTTTCATCCTGCCCATTTTCAAATACTTTTTCTTATTTTTAATATACACAGGATGCATCCAGTTTCATCCACACTATTTTTTAAGTTTAAGCCAGGATGAATCCAGTTTCATCCTTGCTATTTTATTTGTGTACATTTCACCCATAAATTTTTTTTTACTTGTCCATTTGAACCGTGTTTTAAAAATATTTGTACAAATAATCCATTTTACATTTATATTAGAGTTTTTCGGCCTTTTGATCTCGCACGACCTTCATTTGGGCCCTCTTGCATTGATCAATATATTCATGCATCAACATCAACCACATACTCCTATATAAGTGCCACAATTCATACTTTAATATTATTTTTTGGCTAAGGTTCATTGTACTTTATGGAGTGTGGATCATATATGTGAATGAAAAATTACAAAACAAGATTCGTTACTATACTTTTAGCGTTTCACACTATTTGTAACGAATTGTATGGCCTATTTTCTACCTCAAGTCAATTTTGTTAAACATGGCGACAAGTTGGCTATAAAAGCTTTGTTTTAGTGTCGTAATTTGGCTTTCACTGGCTAATAACCAAATTCACCCACTGGTAGGTAGCTAGGCGGTTATCCATATTTTTGTTTCTCATTACTTAATTTGTGAAGAAAATCAAAGACCATGTTCATGTCATATGCAAATATGCAAGTTGCACGACCCAAAAATGTAATTTACCCATGAAAGTTACAATAAGTAAACTTGAGTAAATGTAATTACCCATGAAAATCATATAAAAAAATGTCATTTTGTTGCAAAAAGAAACGTTTACAACAAAATATAATGTGCAAATTCTTGAACTTCATAATGGATTTGGTGTTGATTAAGCTAGTGTGTAAGAGAGTAAAATGGCACGAAACAGAATCTTGAACCTTGCCGAATTAGTATAACTACAAGTTACAAAATGCAAAATTTACCCTTAAGAATCAAAGCTGTTGAAAGCAAAGAAAAAGTGAATAAAAGAAGGATTAAGAATGGGATAACAAAATTGAAGAAGGAATGGACAACAGATAAAGAAAAGGATTTGTACCATGTTTAACATTCAGTTTTGGTGGGGAACTAGATCCAGAACTGAAATGAGTGGCCCTTAAGGATGTTCATTTCATCGGTCCAAAGTGTTCAAGCTAAATTATGAAGAATGTGAATAAGCATATATGCATCTTTCTCTTTTTTCATCCAGATTACCAAACTGATGGCGTAATTCACCAAGGGATCCCTGTAAATTCTTTAGTAACATGATATCTAATTTAGAGCGATATGGTTTGATGTTAGAGGCACGATTATGGGTAATGAAGTAGTTTTCTAAAAGAAACGCACCATACATATTCGCAGATTCCATAATCAATAGACCACCAGATGAGGTGCAACGTTCTACTTTCTTTCTAAGAAACTGCATGCAGTGACGGAACCAGTATAAAATGTAAGATGTGGGGATATGATCAAGCTAAGAAACTTCTCGGAAATTTCCATTATGAGTTGAGGCTTTATAAATGATATTGCAACCATTTTTACAGCATAACTAGAAACCAAATAATTAATATGATCATCAATCTCTCCTCTTAAATTCTCTGTTCAGACCTTTGTGTGCTGTTTCCTTGCATGCTCACACCGTCACTTACACATTCACTCGTGTTCTGGTTCTTACACAAAAACATACATAATTTATTTTTTATTATTTAATTTTTCAAATTTTAGTTAATGAAAGGGGGGGGCTTTGATAGTTGCCCCACGTGTCCTGGGTGAAATGAGGGATACAATTAATATAGACAGCCCAAATGCAAGATATAACAATCTTTCTTCACATGGATGTGAATTAATTTTTGATTGAAATTATTGGAATTTATTATTGGTTTCACTCTTGGAACTAGAACAACAAAGATATTGAAGAGAATTAAGATGGGGAATAATGGGGGTTTAATTCCTATTTTAAACTTCTAATCAAGTTAGATAGCAGATGTTTTTATGATTAATTTTTGACAGTCAGAAAATTGATTTTGATCATAAATTTCGGGTTCTTAATCATGCTACAAATAATTTAGCTTAAATTTTCTTGCTGGAATCCGTTGCATACACCATAAATGCGCAATTCATGGCCAATATGTTTTTTTTTTCTTTTTTGCAACACCTAGTGACAAATTTTTTAATTGATAAATAGAAAGAGGGTAATTCTGAATGTTAAATACTAAACAAATGCTAATACAAAATCATAAGAAAAGTTTGAATATGGATTAGGTTGTTGCCCATTCCAATAAACTGCTAAATTCTTTCATAAACCTGTGCTGAATAATACCACCATTCCAGACTTCGATCTCTCAACCTTTCTAGCCGCTTTATCATACACTTTGAGGCCAATTAGTTATTTTTCTTAATTCAATTTCAATTTTCTCCGACTTCTCATCGATTTAATGCTTTGTATACCAATTTTGTTTGGTTTTGATTTCCATCTTCTTTTTTCATCGTGAGGCTATAGCCTAAGGCAACACTTAAATAGTAAACTTCGCCAAACATTATTGACACACAAAAATGACTTTTTTTTTTTTTGATCGGCAAACTTAGTTAAAAAAGACACACAAATCGTGTGCAGTCAGATACAACTAAGGAAGAGCGAAGAGCTCCAAGAAAAATTAATAGAACATAAAATCTAAATAAATAGAAATTCTAAGCTTACAAGTGCCTCAACAGGAGAAGAAGCAAGTTGCAAACCAAAGAAAGTTTCAAACGCTATTGAGAACTACTAGAACACAACTGACATTGTCAAGGAGGAATCTCGTCAACATCCTCAAAGATTAAGCCGTCATGATTTTCCTTGATACCACTAAGCATTTCTTGGTGATCTTTCTTCGAAAGTGGAAAAGTTAACCCCAATATGGAACCCACGTCACTGAGACTAGAAGCTGAAATTTTGTTCAGAACGTCAAAGGATTTAGGCATAGATTTCTTTTGTACGCTCAAAGAGCCATTAGGGAAGAAACCAGTTGCTTTATATTTTAAACTTAATTTTCTATTCGAAACTAAAATCGGTTCGGACGAACAGGACTTCTGGATGCTCATCTATGAATCTTCCATTACTAACTCCGAAGTAGCGACCTCCTCTTCTTCAATCCCTTTAAATCTGTTATAAGTCTCAAAACCGGAGGGAATGGATGGATCTGATGAAGACAACAAAGTATAATGTGCAAATTGATATTTAAATAGATTTGTTGTTGTTCATTAAGTTAAGCAAGTATATATATTAGACCAAAATGAAAAGAAACCGAATGTTATACTAGTGTAAGAGAAGTAAACTGGCATAATCATTATATCATACCGAATAAAACCGAAATTCTTGGTCAATAATTCTTTTCTTTTTCTTAATTGTATTGGTTGTACTACAAAACTGAATAACTGTCTATATGAATCTGCTACACCTTTCCAAGAAGTCAGAACTTGAGATAGTACCGGATAGCATAGGTCAAATGGCAGTGACTATTCGTGTTACTATGTTAGGCCGTCTACCCATTGAACTTAATGGTGAAATTTATTTGTAGCCAGGTACCGGATCACACCTCTCGCGAGGCTTATATTTGATTTCTCAACCTTTTGTAGCAGTTTTTGGACAAGTTTATTTATCTTATTATTTGATGCTGATTACTCGTTTTGCTAAAACCATTTCAATTACCTCCAGTGTCTCATTAATTTATTGTTTTGGATGCTTTTATTTAGTTTTATCTTTTACCTTATTTTCTCAACTTGAGGAAGTAGCCTAGGCTAGAGAAACACTTAAATAGTAGACTTCGTTAACGTAATTCACACATAAACCATATTACTAAAATTGACAGTATTGTGATTGAACGAGAGAAATGGATACAAAAAATAATGTGTGAACTCATAAACACTCGAATGGATTTGTGTTTATTGAGTTCATCATCTAAGTATGAGACCAAAATGAAACAAACTAAATACTTTGCCTATTGTAAGAGGAGCAAAATGGCATGATGGTCGAAGCATGCTTAAAATACATACTGGTCGTTGGACGGATAATCTTCTTGATAAGAGGATGCCTTCTTTTTTTGCACCCGATTATTCTCTATTTTATATAAGTTCGTTAGATTTGTTTTCTTCGCTAGTAAGTGGTAAATACACGGTGTTACTGATTTTTGTTGTGCCCGTAAATACATGGTGTTACGGATAATCTTCTTGATGAGAAAATGTAACTGGATTCGACACTATATTCAATCATTGGGTCTTGAAGTATCGTACCTAATTCCAGGGAAACTTACTATCGATGTTATCTTATGCATATACTACCATTATTGATTTTCCCGTGTACTCAGTAAAACTGTATGTTGGAAATTACATGGTAATAGAGGATGAAAACAATGAACGAAAAGAATGTTGTGTTACTGGAGTTTCAAGGCCTTACGATTCTTTTCAGCAATTATTTCGACCCTTCCCAAATAATTGGCGAGTACAATCGGTCAGCGAATTATTGTCGTCAGGATACAATGAAGCCCTAAAAACGTTGTTGGATTCAAAAGTTGTACTCCCTTGACCCAACCATGAATACACTGTAATTGATTCTGAAGATTCTTAGAGAGAAAGAGTTTTTGATGATTGATATGGGAGAAAAGCCTTCGCTATTTAAAGAGGAATTTATGACTTTTGGAGATGGCTTTTTATCTCCAACAAATGCTTTCAACGAGCATTCATTAATGGTTTCTCTTGTAAGAAAACCTTATGGGAAGAGACGTGTCGATAGAAATTTCTGGAAACCGGAATATGTTTTCAAAACTCAGACACTGTAGCCGATTGGATAATAATTAAGTTAAGTTTGCTCGCTAGAAAATTTGAATTTAATTAGAGAAAAGAAATTCACAACTCATGGCCAACAAACAAATAAAAAGATTAAGGTTAAAAAGATGATAAGTCTATATAACTCACGGCCAAAATCCACACTCTAGCTTTTTCGTAATTTACCGAGGCTTGGCCTTGGCATTTGTTGGTTTTGACTTGCTGCTGTTTTTACCACACCCATATCAATTTCCTTCGACTTCACAAGAATTTACTGCTACGAATCCCACTACCAAGTTTTGTTTGTTGTTTTATTTTCATCTTCTTCTTTGGTCTTTGTAGGTTGGAACCCATAACAACACTTAAATACTAACCCTATTTGATCATAGTTAGTGCATTGTCAGTTTTGTTTTGTATTTTGTTCGGAGCACACCCTGTGATCCATTTATTTGTAACTTTTTTTTCCTTTTTAAATCAAATCATTTAATTTACCGATTAAAAAAAGAAAAACTCTTAAATACTAATCCTCGGTAAATGTTGTTTACACATAAAAATTACATGAAAAATGACATTTGTGACTGGGCAAAATAAACAATTTTATGTGCAAATTCACAAACTTTTGAAATGAGCTTGCTGTTGAATTAGTTTAGCATGGCTATTATGGCTCTCTCATATGTGCAAATGCGTTTAGTTGTAATTGCCTTCTCACGACTCATGAGCTTTCAGTTTCAACTAAATATATTTTTGCCGACCAAAAAGAAGTCCTTTCAAAATTTTCTTTACCTTACAAACCAACAGATGAAAGTACAATTTCATAAAATATTTATTCGTGGATGCTTGCTGTAAATTCAAGAGGTGATGGAGTTCTCCAGAATTTTAGACAATCAAGGGATGCTTGTTGTAAACGATAAACGCAAATGGATTTCCAACTCGCAAGGTATGTTCTCGGTTAGTTCTTGTTATTCTTGGCTTATACGTGATCAGGGACGAACCACACCAACTAAGTTTCCTTCTGACTACATATGGAACAAAACCATTCCTCCCAAAATTAGTTTTCTGGTTTCGGCAGCAGCAAATAGAGTTCTGCCAACTCTTTCCATGCTATCGAGAAGAGGAATGGAAGTGGTGAACATGTGTGCATTTTGCGATAACAATGAGGAGACCTTTTCCTCCATTGTTCTTTCGTTTGGAAGATTTGGGAACACTTTCTTCAACAGTTAGGCATTGTTTAGGTTCATCCGACGTCCGTTCTAGAGTTCTTATGGAAGTGGAAATTGAAGGTATCTATCAAGCCTCTTGTCTTTTTGAGATATTGTTTGCCGTTTGCTATTTGGTGGGTTGTGTGGTTGGAAAGGAATGATATTGTGATTGCTAAGAAACAAGTTAGAAAGCCTTTAGACTCTCTTATTGTAGACATCAAAGTGTTGCTTCTTAGTTGGTCAATTAATGTCGATTCTTTTAAAAACATAAAGTTCGATGATTTCGTTTTCGATTGGGCAAGTTTGTTCCGAGAGTAGTTGTATTGTAAGCTCTCTAAGCACCATGCCCAACTCTTCTTGTATCTTTTGAGGGTGCTATCTCTTTCTTATTTATTTTTTCTTTGCCTTTTTCAAAGAAAAAAACATTTATTCGTGGAAAGTGAGATTGAAATACCCATCTTTTAATCGTGCATTATTGGTATGGTTGTGTTGTGTGCAACTTGTACTATATACGTAATGCATGATGAAGCTGTAAGTAATGCTCCGGCATTAGCTCGCCGGGTTCAACGCTGAATCCATAATTCCATCTTCTCATCATAAAACCAATCAGCTTTGGTCAGCCACCATTTCCCTTGATTTGCTCCTACTTGGTGCTTTCCCTTTTTATTTGACTTTATATCTCCAAAAGTACGTTCTTGATTATTTATATATTGTGAGAAAAAAAAATAGCCATATTCAAAGCACACCATACTCAATCAGAGGCCTTGAGATGAAATTATACATTTGCACATTTTCATAAATTCTCACCTCTATGGAGATTATTGTCAAGAAAAAATCAATTTTCTTAAATTTTTATTCCTACTGCGTTCGAATAAATGTTTATTGGTCTTTGCTTGGCAGCTTAATTTGCTAAATATTTTTTTTTCCAGTTTAGTGGTTTTGGATACCCAACAAACCGCACCAAACTCATCATTTTGTCTATTTCCCAAAACAAATAATTCAAGTTAAACCTCTCACCGACAATACGGCAAAGTCGAAAAATTAAAAGTTTCGGCACGAAACGAAAAACATTTTCATAATTTTTAGTAGCAGAGCTATTCGCCACGTCCAGAACAGTCAAAATCTTAGACTCTCGAAAAAGATTAGGTGAAAATCAGTGGGCCCACATTGATCCTTTTTTTCAAATAAATAAGCGTAAATAACGGAAAACGGCCATCTGCGAGAAAAAACAGGAGCAGTTAGTATTTTAAAATTTTAAGAAGCCTTTTAAAAAACATGAAATTGAAAAGAAAATATTAGAATACGTCAAAAGTAGACAAAGCACCGTGATTAACGGATAGTCTCCGGTGCTTTTACGGCCACGGCAGTGTTTCTTTTCGTTTCCCACTTCTGAGAGCCGCCGCCTGTTTTTCGGGACAATGTGAAATCATAATATTGTAACTTGTGTGATATGAAGTCTTAGTTGGTCGGAAGGCCTACTCCATCTTTATGAGAGGGTATCAAGTATGAACTCATAACGATAAGTTATGGCCAGTTTACCACCGGTATTATTTTGGTACCATCGTCGGAGAAGGTCTTCGATGGCCACTGCATAATGAATTGAACATTTGTACTTGAGAATATTAATTAGGTAAGTAGAGGTAGATTTCACTAATTATTAAAACGAACTTAAGTCACACATCACCAAAGTGTGTTTGCATGGCTGATAATCTAAGTACGTACGATTGATCGGCATTTACACGTGCAGTCGGTACCAACGGAAGATCTTGCTTCGACATTCGGACCCTCCATGAGATTTGCTTTCGGATACTATCAAGATTTAAAGGGTAAAATTAGTCCTTCTTTGAGCACTCGTGGAGGCATCCCAAAATGAAAAATAGCCAAAGCAAATCAAGAGGTTTTGCTCCATCACGTGCGGGTAATGATTTAAGGATTTTGTGAGATAACCAAATCAGAGGGAAATTAAAAAATAAGCCAAGATAATAAGTCATCAAAGAAGCCTTTCACAACAAAAACAATTGAAAACTAATAAGCACCATTATTTCTTTTTGTTGCTAAGATCTTTTAAGTTAATTACAAAGTGAATAAGAAATGCACAATAGTATGTTGCTGAATAAGTGATCGGGATACTATTCCTTGCCATCATTACTAAATTTCGCTAATCAATCAACTTAAGTCACACATCACATCACTAAAGTGTGTTTGCATGGCTGATAATCTAAGTACGTACGATTGATCGGCATTTACACGTGCAGTCGATACCAACGGATGATCTTGCTTCGACATTCGGACCCTCCATGAGATTTGCTTTCGGATACTATCGAGATTTAAAGGGTAAAATTAGTCCTTCTTTGAGCACTCGTGGAGGCATCCCAAAAGTGGTATTGCTCCATCACGTGCTCCATAAAAAGTGAAAGTATCGTTTTTCCTTTGTAGTAGTGTTCGACATAAATATGACAACCCAAACTGAAAAAAAATCAATGCATAAATTGGCTAACGTAGGTTTCATACCCAAATTCACTTTAAATAAAAATCATAAGTGTGAGATTTGCGTATAATCTAAGCATGCTAAGAAATCATTCAATAAGAATGTCAAAAGAAACTCTAAACCCTTAGACTTAATCCACTCATGTGTGTGTCATTGAACATTTGGCATGGTAGACTTGGTCATGTAAACTATAAATCAATGTCGTTTCACCCAAATTCACTTTAAATAAAAATCCATATTTACTTACTTAAAGGAAATGATGATGCCTTAGAAGCCTTTAAGATATATAAAAATAAAGTCGAAAACCAATTGAATACTACCATTAAAACTATTAGTCTGGCCGTGGTGGTGAGTATGAAATTACCGTTGGAGATTTCTGTGAAGAACATGGCATAATACATGAGACTACTACCCCTAATTCACGTCAATCCAATGGTGTAGCTGAACGTAAGAACCATACCCTTAATTATATGATGAATTCCATGTTGATTAGTTTAGGATTACCTTCGAATTTGTGGGGGGAGGCTATCCTCTCCGCCAATTACATCCTAAACAGAGTAGCCTTTAAAGGATCAGATAAAACTCCATATGAGTTATGGAAAGGTAGACAACCATCTTATGATTACTTCAAAGTGTCGGGGTGCTTGGCAAAGGTGGGCATCCCTCCTCCTAAGAAAAATAAGCTAGGACCCAAAACCGTTGATTGTGTTTAGCATTCTAATACTCATAGGTTTATGGTTGTGAGTTCTGAAATTTCTGACATAGGGTTGAACACTATCATGGAGTCTAAGGATGCTGAGTTTTTTGAGAATGTTTTTTCTTTGAAACGTGATTCTCGAAAGAGATGTTTAGATGATCCCCTAGATGTGCCTTCAACTAGTTAGCCATTACCTTTAGAGGAAGATGAACCAGAAGTAGAACCTAGAAGAGGTAAAAGGGTTAAAACTAAGAAAACATATCCTAGTTGCATTACATAGCTAGCCGAGTCTGATCCCCAGACTTATAGAGAAACCATGACTTGTACGGAAACTCCATGGTGGAAAGAAGCTTCCATTAGTGAAATGGATTCCCTTCGAGAAAACGGTACTTTTGAACTTGTAGATTTACCTCCAGGGTGTAAGGCCATAGGTTGTAAATGGATTTTCAAAAGAAAACGTAAGATAGATGGAACTATTGAAAAATACAAGGCTAGGTTGGTAGCTAAAGGCTACAGACAAATAGAAGGCATAGATTTTTTTGACACCAATTCACCAGTGAGTTCCATTAGGATGTTAATTGCTATAACTTCTGTCCATAATCTAGAGATACATCAAATGGATGTAAAGACACCGTTTCTTAATGGTGAGTAAGATCAAGAAATTTATATGGAATAACCTGAGGGATTTGTAGTTAAAGGTTGTGAAAAGAAAGTTTGTAAACTGGTTAAATCTTTATATGGATTGAAACAAGCACCTAAACAGTGGCATGAGAAATTTGATCATGTGATGATTTCTAGTGGTTTTAGAATTAATGAATCTGATAAGTGTGTTTATACTAAACTTTTCAAGGATGCCTGTGTGATTGTATGCTTGTATGTTGATGATATGCTTATACTAGCTACAAACATGAATGTTATTAATTCCACTAAGAAACTGTTGAATGAGAACTTTGACATGAAAGACTTAGGCGCCGCTGATGTCATATTAGGGATGAAGATTAGAAAAACTTCTAATGGCTATATTCTGAGTCAATCTCATTATGTTGAATCCATACTTAAGAAATATAATCAGTTTAACTATAAACCCCTGTGTACTCTTTATGATTCTAAGTGTCATCTCAAGAAGAATAAGGGTGTAGGAGTTAACCAACTTGAATACTCGAGAGTCAAAGGAAGTCTAATGTATTTGATGAATTGTACGAGACCAGACATTGCTTATGATGTGAGTAGGTTAAGCAGGTATACTTGTAATCCAGGGCAGATGCATTGGGATGAACTTACTAGAGTGTTAAGGTACTTAAAGTTCACAATGACCTTTTGATTGAATTACGAAGGGTATCCTGCCGTCCTTGAGGTAGTTTGCGATGCAAACTGGATAACAGACTTAGAGGAGTCTAAGTCTACGAGTGGATATATTTTCACTCTAGCAGGTGCATCTGTATCTTGGAAGAGTTCCAAACAGACATGTATAGCTCGTTCCACTATGGAATCAGAGTTTATTGCGTTAGATAAAGCAAGAGAGGAGGAGGCTGAATGTTTAAGAAACTTTTTAGAAGATATTCCTCTCTGACATATGCCTGTGCCAGCTATATCTATACATTGTGACAACAAATCTACAATAGGTAGATTTAAGAATAGCTTTTACAATGGAAAGTCTATACATATGCGTAGAAGACATGATTCTTTGAAACTAATAATCTCAACATGCGTTATTTCCATAGATTGGACAAGGTCCAAGGAGAATATCGCGGACTCTTTGACGAAAGGTTTGTCCAAAGAGATAATTAGTAAAGCATCAAGGGGGATGGGTCTTAGGCTCAATAATTAAACTTTCCATGAAGGATAGTCAACCTTGATGATTGGAGATTCCAAGATCAAGATTTCGAATGAGACAACTAATTTATGGTGAGTAAAGGTAAACACTATCAGAGAATTTCATTCTCTGTCCCTTCCCTATGGTGTTGATGTGATAGTGTGACTGCATGTGGAGGTTGACTTTTAAATAAGTCTTAATGAGTTCCATAGTTTCAATTTAAGATTGAAGTGGGGGGTAGCAGTAAACACTCTTGATGGAATTCACCTATTTGAATGTGGAAGTGGGGCCGTTTCCTATGAGAATTTATCCAATTCTCTAGAGCATTATGAGAAATAGGATATGTCCAGGGCCAAATTGGACAAAACGGCACGAACTTAGCAACGCCAGGAGGATATCATGCGTGGTGGTTGTCGCGAATTGCACCAAACGCTAGCAGTTCAAGACAACGTTCACTATCTATCAAGTAATTTCGGTAACTTCTCACTAAGAAAGGGTTCAAGACCTCATGGACACCTTTGCCTAAATGGTATTTTCGTTACTCTGATTTTTCGTTTTCAGATATTTCATTCATGTGGGGGATTGTTGGAGAAAATGAGTTTTAATAAAAGGTTTTATGGTCTTGGTGTGCATTGATCTAATGACCTAAGGGTCTAAGGATACTTACTCATTTTTTGGGTGAATGAAATGGAACCTTTAGTCCCACATTTTGGAAAACTAAAGATGAGCTCCACTATATAATCATACTCTTATGTATGTATTGTAAAACGCGGGTGGGAAAAAAATACATATTTTGACCCATGCGATATGCGCGTATGCCATGCACCAAGTCCCTTTTCTACACGGATTTATTTTTGGCGAGTTTTTCTTTAGGAAATTAATTTCAAAAAATTATTTCTTAAGAGTTCTATTTATGGTAAATTCTTTTTACATGTTATACTTGTTTTTGAATAAAATAAAAACTTAACTTGAATTGCAAGTATTTCATCCTATAAATACAAGTCGAAATTATGTTTTAAAAACACACTAGAAGCAATTCTTTTGAATCATCTTCTTCCTTTGTTTTTGTGCGGCTTTTTACTTTCTATCCCCGTTGCTGAGTTCGAAGAGAGGGTAACTTGCGTTGTGCTGACTCAAGTTATATCGGGCAGTCTTATCCTTGACACATCTTCGCTGTGAGGGGTTTAGCATTACTCAACTCGAGTATACCGCGAACTAATGTGTTAAGGACAACTTGTTTAACTAATGTGTTAAGGACAAGTTATATCGGGCAGTCTTATCCCTGCCCTCGTCAAGTTATTTCGGTAGAGTTGTTTCGCATTAATTCTTTACATATTATTTTTGATACATCTAACGTGCTGTTCATGTTGCAAGATTCCAAAAAAAACATGGTGTCAAGTTGGTTATAAAATCTATGTTCTAGTGATGTAATTTGGCTTTCAAAGCTAACAACCAAATTCACCCACTGGTAGGTAGCTACGGTTATTGAAATTTTTGTTTCTCATTACTTATTTTGTGAAGAAAATCAGACACCATGTTCATGTCATATGCAAATATGCAAGTTGCACGACCCAAAAATATAATTTACCCATAAAAATTACAATAAGTAAACTTGAGTAAATGTAATTTACCCATGAAAATCATATTAAAAAAATGTCATTTTGTTGCAAAAAGAAACGTTTACAACAAAATATAATGTGCAAATTATTGAACTTCATAATGGATTTGTGGATAATTAAGCAGTTTTCTAAAAGAGATGCACCATACATATTAACAAATTTCCTGGAAAGTTCCATTAAGAGTTGAGGCTAGAAATTTCTTCTCCTCTCTGTGTCGAAATTGTTGCCCCCATCCAATGAGCAAACTGGCAACTTTATTTTTCGACCACGTGCTGAAGGAAATGCCTACAAAATATGTTATGATGCTACGAGATCTTGCCTTGTGGAAGAACAATAAGGTTAAGCACACTCAAGATTATCTTATGACCATCCCTATTGATGGCCTGGGTCAAAAGATAGGGTCTCGTCAGTTTAGTTCTATTCTCGGTTATATGCTTGGTGTTCCCTTATTTGCCAAATATAGTATTTTTTCTTGTTGTGGGAATGATATGGATGTTTTTGGTGACCATGCTCTACATTGTGCACATGAAATTGGCTTGAAATATCGTCTTGATTTTGTGCGTGACACCTTGTCTGATATTTGTTTTCGTGTTGGTATACAAGCGAAAACTGAGGCTTCCCTTGGTCTTCTTGATAATGTTGGGGGCGATGCTAGACCTGCAGATATTTTGGTTCTTAACTGGGATAGTGGTCGGGACACTTGCTTTGATGTTACTGGTGTTTCACCTTTTACTGGTAATGGTGTGCAGAATTTTTCGCCGGGTGTGGCTATTTCTAGTGTTGTTGACCGTAAGCGCAACAAATACCTTGACATCTTCTCTAGAAATGGTTATTGTTTTGGTACCTTGGCCTTTACGACTTTGGGTGAACTTGGTGGAGAGTTTGTTATTTTTCTTAAAAGGCTGAAATTTTTTCTTTGTAGGCATGATTCAACTTCTAAAGTTGGTAATTTTCTGTTTCATAGAGCAGGTGTAGCTATTCAGAAGGGAGTTGGCGCGCAGCTTGTTGCCCGACTTCCAACTATTATCTTGTCTTCTGAGATTATATAATAAGAAAATATGTAATTTTAATCTAAAAAAAAAAAACTAATAATATAACGGAAAATAGGTCATTTGTCCAAATATTTTTAAAACACGGTTCAAATGGACGAGTAAAAAATTTTATGGGTGAAATGGACACAAAAAAAATAGCAAGGATGAAACTGGATTCATCCTGTCTTAAACTTAAAAAATAGCGAGGATGAAACTGGATGCATCTTGTGTAAATTAAAAATAAGAAAAAGTATTTGAAAATGGGCAGGATGAAACTGGTTACATCCTGGCTATTTTTACATTTTTGTCCATTTAAATAATATTAAATTCTAGATGTCTTTTTCACCCAGGAGTTATTGATTTTGGTCTTTTTAACCAATTTTGTGATAATATAATCATCAATGCGTCCTCTTAAATTCTCTGTTCAGGCCTTGAAGGAGTTTCCTTGCATGCTCACACCGTCACTTACACATTCACTAGTGTTCATCTTACACAAAAATATCACATAATTTATTTCAAAATTCAACTTTTATTATTTAATTTTTCAAATTTTAGTTAATGAAGAGGGGGCTTTGATAGTTGCCCCACGTGTCCAGGGTGAAATGAGAGGTCCAATTAATAATATAGACAGCCCAAATGCTAGATATAGCAATCTTTCTTCACATGGAGGTGAATTTTTTATTTATTGGAATTTATTATGAATGAGTGTTATTGGAACTACAAAGATATTGAAGAGAATTAAGATGGGGAATAATGGGCCGTTCAATTCTTATTTTAAACCTAATCAAGCTAGATAGCAGCTGTTTTGATGATTAATTTCTTTAGACAGTCAGAAAATTGATTTTGATCATAAATTCGGGGTTCTTGCCAGAACCTGTTTGCGTATAACATAAATGCAGAATTCAAGGTCAATAAATAAATTCATTTAAAAAAATAATTAACCTTAATTATATTATATTAGTATAACAATCAAAATCAATCGAGTGAAAGGATTTTTAGGATGAAGCTTAAAAGTTGTGATCAACTAGTTACTTCATAGGCAAATAATATTTGATAAGTCCTGAGAAAAGTTTAACTCAAATCCAATTACAACCCATTATTCACTGCCCCATATGGGTAAAATTATTTCAAAAACATGTGATGAGCGATGCCACAGATGAGACACGGCCTTCATTCCTCAATTGTCGATGTAGTTTTTCCGGGAAAGTAGTTCAAATTTCACTTTGACACCGCTTTGTCCTTTTTCCAAATTCCAGTTCAACTTCCTCCAATTTCTCATTAGTTTACTGCACCAAATACCAATCTTTATTTGGGTTTAATATTTATCTTCTTTTTCGGGCTTGAGGCTAGTGCCTAAAGTAACACTTAAATAGTAAGCTTTAGTAAATATTTATTCGCACGCGAAAATGACATGAAAAATGACGGTTTTATTCGTGTGCATAAAAAAACGTTGACGACCAAGTATAATGTGCAAATATATGAATTTCAGAACGGGTTTGTGGTTCACTATGTTAAGCTTGAAAGTATATGAGAAAAAATAAAAACAGAATGTAAGAGAAGTGAAATGCCATGATCGTCAAAGCATACTCATAGAATATGAATGGTAAAGCTGAGAGAAATAGAGAAGACACAAGAGATTAAAGTGGTTCAGTCCATTTGACATACATCCACTGATAAACCCATAAGGGTGAATATATTAAAAATCTCAATAACTCAAGTGAGATAAGATTTACAATTACATGGATGATCCTATTTATAGGATAATAGGATATAGAAATAGTAAACCTAAACCCTAAAGGATAACGAACTATCTTGACTAGGTAAAGCTACCAATCTTGGAGACTTGGTCGTCTGATATATCTTCTTTGCACCGGCAACTAACCACCTCCGTACCTCGGTGGATAATACACCTACCATATATTCCAACACATACTGAAAATGCATTACCATAAATTTTTAATTCCAAATAAAATAAAATTTGTTGTATTATGTTCAACTGCAATTTTGAACACAGTTTAAAACTAAAGATTATACATTTTTATACTATTCGTATCATATTTTGCTCTCTCTCTAACAAAAATCATATACTATATGTGTCGGTGTCGGCCACCCCTTTCTAAGAGATTTGAACTTGAGATAACACCTATTAACAAAAGCGAAACATCATTGAATATTTGTCTTAGGCTTGTGTTTGATTTTTCAAACTTCGTTAGCAGTGTTACCACAAGTATATTTATCTTACACTTCGATGCCAACTAATTGTTTTTCTTAATCCCATTTCAATTTCCTCCAATTTCTCGTTAATTCACCCAAATGAAATACCAATTTTTGTTTGACTTTAATTTGATCTTCATCTTCTTTATTCATCGTGGGGTTAGAGTAACTTTTGTAAGTGTTATTTACATAGGAAAATGACATTTTCGCGATTGCACAAAAACAACAATTTTCTTTTTTTCTTTTCTTTTTGAAGCATAACAACAAATTAATGTGCAAATTCACGAACATCAAAATTGATATGTTTTCCGTTAAGTTTAGCATGAAAGCGTGATACTCAAAAAAGAGAAAAGAGAGGATATTATACTAGGTAATTAAGATAGGAAAGCATGATCGTCCTAGCATGCACGTTGAAAGTACACATAACACTTTATCTATATGCAAGCATTGGTCTCGGGGTATCATATCAAATTCCATGTAAACTTTCTATTGATGTTACCTTATGCACATTGTTGATTTTCCTTTGTCCCTGTAAGAAAGTCAGAAAATATATAGAAACCACCGGTAAAAACATAATGAAAAATTTAGGGATCAAAAAGTTATGTCTGCGAAGAAATATACTCCCTCTGTCCCTAAATATATGATCTACTAGTTGAAGTTTGCACAATTCTTAAGGTGAGGAGGAGACATGTATTTTTTATTAATTATACCCTTATCTTTCTTTATAATAAGGGACCCCTAAAAAGCCACATGGCACTCCGATAAAAATTCTGATTTGTGGTGAAGCCACGTAATCAGCCATGTAATCACTTCTTGACAAATCATCACCATGTCATCAACTTCTTAAAAGACACAACGGTTTACCAAAATGCAGCTTTAAATGTCTTTCAAGAGAAACTCCTTCAAATTTTACATGTCCTTTCAGAAACAGCTCCACTAAATGATTTCTCTGGAAGATGCAGAGAGGAAAAAGGTTTAGAAAAGGAAATGACGCGTCCGTAGCCAAACAACATGGACGTAAATTTGAGTCAACACCTCTTTTGATCAAACGTCATATATCAATAGAAAATACGCTTTTGGACCCTACTTTACGTTAACAGTCTTTTGGAAGACATTTAAAGATGCATTTTGGTAAACCGTTGAAAGACATTTGTTTTCTCTGAAAGGACATGTAAAATTTCTTGAAAGACATTTCTTGAAAGAAATTAGTGCATGTGTTTTTCTCGTGTAAAACCCATGCACTAATTTCTTTTCTCTGAAGATCTAATGTTCAAAAGTTTTCCTTTTACCATATTCGAAAAATCAGAAAAATAATCTTTGTGGGAATAGGTTACATTGTCAAGGAAATTCCCCCTGAAACCACCTGAATTGATATGGATTATGTACCTGATCCAACCAGAACTTTCAGAATCTTAATATGCTGCAATTGACAAGCAACAGTCGAGGCGAGGAACAAGAGAAAACTTTCAATGGATTGCACAGAACCAACAAGCTACATTAAGTATGGTTCCTTTCTTACAATGGCACAAGAAATTGTTTCTTGATTTGGAGAGGAATTAATGATCCGCAGATCCGGTGAAGTATTTGGTTAAGAAGATAATGAAATAAAAAAAGCTACTTGTTGATTCCTCACTGCGAATGGAAAGCATGGTTAGTTACGTGGATTCCTCTCTATTGGTCCACTTTTTATTATCCGCTTAGAAAGTGGAGGCATACCAGAAACTCTGTCCGGGAGTTTTAATCCATCGGTGTTGCACCCTATTATTTCTCAGGTATGCATCTTATTTCTAAGTATATCTTATTCTTTCATCTTATCTAGGGTTTAACTAATATTGACTCACTGTAATAGTGCCTCTATTTGCTCCCCACTTTGTTTTCATTGCAACGTTGATTTGGACTCACTAACATAATGAAAATTAATATGTCGGTTGTGACATGGTGATCTTAATGGAAAGGTCTCTGTAGATTTTTGAAATAATATTTGAATGTCAAGCAGTGGAAGGTAAATACAGTTCTAATCCCATTTGATGTTATTATGCTTCGTCACTATTTTGGTGTCAAGGATTGGGGTCATGCCAAAAGAGAAGCAAAGGGGTCTATTAACAATCAAAGAAGCGCATTAAACAATCTAATATTACAAGGTCAAGCCAACAGTCTGTAGATAAGCATCAATGTACAACGAGTTTACGCGCTTCACATTTGGTAAACATAATTTATGTATAGGTGAGATATAACGAACGATCTATAATATAGGTTCATTTTTCAGCAATTGGACCTATCTCTTTCCCCGTCTCAATGTTCTTTGTTCGTGTTGTTTTTATCATTGTTCTTTGTTCTCCTTTTTATATGCTTCAGGTGCCTCCTTTCCCGCTCCTATTTTCACGATATTACCATTTCGGCGAAAGTTTTCTCATTTAGAGTTTTGATCAACTATATTGGTTTTGTTTTCAAAAGAAACATTGGAAGAGGAAAAACATAGCCACTTTTTGGTAACTCTCATAGTTTCTTTTAAAAACGTACCACAGAAGCACCAAGATGCAGGTACATTCTCAATCTACATCACTGGCATAACTGTTTGATTCATAAGTCTAAATGATATTGACATTTGTTCACATCTACCATAATTTAATTACTATATTTTTTTTTATTTGACCTACCGTTTAAGTCTTTCTATATGGAGATTCTTTTAAGAAAACCATTTGCAGACAGTGTAATGTTGTAGACTGTGATGTATTCTGTGGGCGCAGGCAACCAGCCATGTTTCTAACTCGCACAATGATCACACTTATGTCTGGAGTAATGTGTAGGAAGCATACGTCACTTAACTTTGTTATTTTCGAGCACCCTTTCGACGATAGGCATTAAATTCACAAAGTTTGTTACCCTCAAGGATTAAAAAGTATCTGAGGTACCATAATAAAAAAATATGCATTAATTAAGTTTTCTCTACAAGATTGTTTTTGCTGACTTGGTGGTTTGAAATTTTGATATACATTTGTTTTTTTTTTCCTTGAAGCATTTGTTAACGCATCTTCATGTGGCAATATATAAAGGCATTTTTGAAGAATAAAAGGATTAAAAGATTGAAAAAGTTGGTATCTTTCAGCAACAACAGAGAAGGAGATGTCATTGCGGTTGTGACGAAATCAAAACATTCATGGATTGAGGTTCTTAATGTGTTTTGGAGTATTCTTCTTCATCAACATGATTCGTAATGAAACCAGTACTGAGACGGTGTCAGTGGCACTTATGAAGAAGAATAAAATATGCACCAGTTGAATAACCGAAATGATACAATCCTTAATTTAGTTAAGGATAAATAATTTGGATGACTTAAAACTAAATTGTATAGTAAAATGAGATTTGTTTCATCATACAATTTGGTTATGACGGTGCGTATGCACCGGGGTAGAAGCTTGTAGATAATAATTAGTAAAATTTAGAAACAATATACCTCTCAAATTATACCTCGGATATTCATAAACTTTATACCACTGAAAAGCATTTTAAAACACATACCTAACGAATATAAACATGACTATCAAATTATACATATTTCTTATGCTAACAATAATCAACTAAAAAGATAAATTTAAAAATATCCTCTTGTCTAATGATATAGGTCATCTATTAGTGGGACAAAATTTAAAAAAAAAATTGAAAAGAAAAGGATGTATTAAAAGATAAAACCAAGCCAAGTATTACATATGTAAAACAATCTCCCAGTTTTGCAGAACGGATTTAACATCCACAAAATTTAAAAGTTTCAGTGTCACGGGACCAGAGCTAGATTGTTTGTTAACCAAATTAAGCATCTCCTCCACTGATACCTATAACCAAAAACCCTGCAACCACGTTCTTTCCGGATACGCCAAACAATGGCGTAATGAGTTATCTCTCATACTTTCGTACATCTATTTCTAAGAACATTCTAATCCCAAGAATGAAAAAGCTGCAATAATTTGGTATGCCTTTCTGCATTGCGGAACAAATAGTTTTATAATTCAAATTGAATACCACGGTGACTGAGCACAGTTCTGTAGAGGTGTAAAACGTGCCGGCCCGACACATCCCGACACACGAAGTCGCGTGCTTCACGTGCCGTGCTGTGCTGTGCCAACGATTTAAACATGTTTTGTCTTGTTGTGCTTTACTAGTCAAAAGCTAGGCACAACACATCCCACGGGAACAGCACACAAATAAATGTGTCGTGCTATGCCATGCTGGCACACGTGTTATAAACAATTTGAAATCACTTAATGCATACATTAAGTCGGACATTATCACAAGAATTTAATTAGACAACATATCATTTGAAATTAATTCAAGTAAAATTAACAAGTTTATTCAATAAAAAGAAATAACCCATCAAATATAAAATTGGATTATTGTCATGTAAATTAATGTTCTAGTTAAATATAGGTGAAGAAATTATAACAACAATATTGAAATATATTTTCCAAATATTAAGGTATTATATGTGTTGTTATAAATAAGCCAACATAAAATGTTAAAAACTAGCTAGAATAGAGACTCTTTTGTGAAATATACAAAAAATATGATGTATTGTGCCTTGTTATATGGTGTATTTGTACATGTTATGACGTGCTCTCTTAACGTGCTGGGCTGGGCTAGGCCACGTGCTTATCTGTGCCGCGTGCTGTGCTATTGTGCCAATTAGTCAAACCCAACACGTCCCATTTAACTAACGTGTTGTGCCGTGCTGGGCTAAGTCATGTGCTGGGGTGGGCTGTACTCAAATTTTAGCGTGTTGTGCTGGGATGTGCCGTGCTGGAACTTCCCAATTTACACCTCTACAATTCTGGTTGGAAGAGAATTTTTAAACATAAAAATGACTGTGTTTGTTATGCCCCTAACCCAAAAATACTCCTCAAAATTGCAACCCGCTGTGTTTCCTACCAAAAATGTGTAACAACTTTTGACACTGAAGTTCTTCATTGCCCTAACTTCATCTTTTTCATTTACCAGGGTTGGAAAGGGTCAAAATTTATTAATGACCAGGTCATCTATTTAGGGATGGAGAGAGTAGTTGAAATATCTTAAAATCTTATAATATATTTCGGAAAAAAATATCATTGTGGAATATTAAGAATTAAATAAGTTAAATTTGCTTGCTGGAATACCTAAAATTTCCACTAGATAGAACATATGAGTATAATTCATGAGCTTTCGTCATAAAAATCCAAACGTTTGGGTTTTGACTCGTATACGTACAACATTTGAGTCAACTGAAGTTGACGGACAAAATCGGTTGTCCGTCTAATTTTCTTAAGTTTCGTTTTCTTCTTTCCAAATTTATCCTTCATGGCTAGTTTTTTTTCCCTTCTTCTTTCTTCTCATATTTTCTGTTCTTCTTCTTCTTATTTCCGTGTTCTTCATATGTGGATGAATTGAGTTAACGAAACAGTGGTTTTGGTAGTTAGAGATTAGGGGAAAGTTCATAGAATAGTTGATGATGATGTTGTTGATTCAAGTAGGCGAATCAGAATCAGAAGAAAATGTATTTTAGAAAGATTAGAATTGGGGTTTCTGGATTTGAATTAGGGTTTGAGTAAAATTGATGTTGATTATGAGTTGCTAACATATGCTAAAGGAAGGGGTGGTCATTAATTTGATGATATGAAGTTGTTCTGAAGATGAATCTAGAGTTAGGGTTTATGGAAGAATTCGAAGAAGAATTAGATATTGATTTTGATGTTTTAAGAAGGGGATTTAAGATGGGTTTTAACAGTTTGAGCGAATTAGGGTTACAGATTTATTTAGGGTTCTTCTGTGAATCAAAGAAGATGACTGAAGTTTAGATTTAGATTCTTCACGGAATTGGTATTCATGAATCGGAGGTTTCAGATTTTGAATTTTGGAAATTATTTTAAGGTTTCTGAGAAGCAGTGAAGAGGATGAAAATTGATGAATATTGGTTGAGTGGAAGTGATCTACTGATATTGGATTTGAAGTGTTTCGCTGAAGCAAGTTGAAGTGAAGAAGAAACGGAAGTCTTATTGCTTGAGTATTACCGATTTGAGGTAATTGTTCTTCTCAATAAGAATTAGTTCAATTTCGTCGTTGAGTTTATAAGTTTGTCAATGAACTATGAAATTTGTTTGAGTAATTCCGTGATTGAGTGGCAAGAGTGGTTGAGTTGTAAGAGTAATTGAAGTTTGATTGTGACTCTCAAATGGAATCTGGTGGTATAGTTTTTGTTGTGACAATTAGGTGGTGATGGTGTTGAAGTTGCAAGGAGTATGAGTAGCTGGAGATGGTGGCATTGTCTGTGTGGTTGAATTGCAGAACTGGATTTAGAGGGTGAATGAATTGAAATTGAAATTGAAATTGCTTGTGATGTTGTTTCATGTGATGTTGTTGGAGGGTGAATGAACCGATAAAAGGATAACAACGTAATTCTGACATGAATCGCTCCCAACTAGAACGGACCCGTTTGACTCAGTCCGTCAATAAGGTTTGACTGAAACGTTTTCTGAATGGGTGGTTTGAACCAAATCCGTGGATTTCCATGAGGATAGCCCATAATTCATGGCCAACAATTGAATTTAAATTAAATTATTTTTGTAAAATGAAAGTTTATATTAAAAATAAGAAATTTACAAAGACAATTGAAACTAAAGTTAAAACGATGATAAACTAACGGCAATCAAACCCAATGCTAGTATTAGACCATTCCAAAGATTAAACCAAATTTTTGAATGAAAAATCATCGCCGATTGCACTTTAGCTTCTTCGAAAAGGTTTAGTGAATAAGTACAACCGAGGGCCGATATTTATTTGTTACTTAATCTTCGGATGCAGTTTATTGATCCTCCTGTCGATTCTGTCGCACCTCTTTCAATTTCCTCCAACTTCTCAGTAACTTGCTTCCAAACTAAATACCAACCTTTTTCAAGTTTTAATTTTTACTTTCATCTTCTTTAATCTTTAGAGGTTGGAGCTTAGGCCCTAGAGCAACACTTAAATACACTAAATATTGTTCACACACAAAAATTACATGAAAAATGACATTTGTGATAAACAAATGCAAATGCAACAATGTTATGTGCAAATTCATAAACGTTTCGAATTAGTTAAAAAAAAAAAGTTGGTTTAGATAGGCAATCGGTTTTTGCAATGCTTTTATCGCATTTTACATGGAACCTTTTTAGCAAAGACACTCGTTCATATATTTCTTTTGTGTTTTCTTTGTTGTCTTGATTTTGCTCCGGGCTTGTGTTCTCATGTAGTCGTATTTACCTTCACACACCGAATTGTATGCTTTCAATTAAATTTACTTTTGTCAACCAAAATAAAAAGACTAGGGATGGTCATGGGGCGGGGACCTTGTATCCCAGTCACTGCCCCATTCGTAAAAAAAATACCCATACCCGCCCCGTTACCCACACGAATTGGGGCGGGGCGGGTATGTGGAATACCCGTTTGGGGCGGGTTTTTCATGGGTTACCCGTAACACGAAGTTCATACATAAATATGAAGCAAACAAACATAACAACATAAGAATAATGCATTCTAATATTTTAAATTCAGAAATTCATCTTAAGGTGAACAAAAGAATCTTTAAATGACTTCTTAGGTTTTCTACTTTGTCCTTTCGATACAAGAACGATCAAAGAATGTATATGATCACAACAAAGAAACGAAAGTGATGAATATACAAGAACGATCAAGAATATATTAAATGTAAGAAACCTCGACTAAGTTGTAGAAGTATAAAATTCGATACAAATTCTTGCATAAAAGTCGAAACCCTTATAATATGGAAGAAACGGGGCGGGTATGAGGCGGGGACCTTGAATCCCATCCCCGCCCCATCCCCGTAGCTTAGGTTTCGGGTATTACCCATACCCGACCCTATCCCCATTTATGCGGGTAAAACCCTACCCAAACGGGACGGGTACCTACGGGGATGGGTTTGGGTGGGGCAAATGGACATCCCTAAAAAAGACCGTCTCAAAATTTTCTTACAAACCAATGAATGAAAGTACAAGACCATAAACATTTATTCCTGGATGGAAAGTGAGAGATTGAGTTGCATAAATAGTAATACCCATTGGTATGTTGTACTACCATTACGTAATGCATGATGAAGGCTGGTAAGTAATGTTCCGGCATTAGCTCGCCGGGTTCAACGCTGAATCCATAATTCCCTCTTCTCATCGTAAAACCAATCAGCTTTGGTCAGCCACCATTTCCCTTGATTTGCTGCAGCCTCCCACTTGGTATTTTCCCTTTTTATTTGACTTTACATCTCCAAACGTACGATTTTCAATATTTATATATTGTGAGAAAACAAAAGCCATATTCAAAGCGCAAGCGCACCATATATGCTCAATCAGTGGCCTGGATTCCGGCTAACTAGACATTATGGCGAAAGACGGTATTTTGATTGGTGGGAGGGAATATAGTGACATGTAAAATTGATACTATTAGACAGTCGTTGATCCACATCCAAAGATGATGCAAATGTTTTTGTATATATTCTACTGGAACACTATCCACGTCTTATTTTTACTCTTCTTTTTCCTCGATGGGTCAATAGATAAGGAACCGCTGAGCAGATATATTTTTACTCTTCTTTTGTATAATGTTTAAAATCTGATACTGATATATATATATATATATATATTCTATCGCTTTTGTAGTATATTAAAGTCTGGTATAATAACCTGAGTTCCAAAATTGTTAGCACTTGTAATATGAAATCGTCTTAGAATCATGTCCAAACTGACCAAACTTTATCTTTTAAATTTAAATGCCTTTTGAAAGGTGATGTTTGTTCTTCTTTCCTACCATTTTTTCTGCATGTTAAAATTTTCACTTGTCAAGTTTAAAAAAATATTTCACTGCTATATTCGGATAAATGTTGTTTAGCCTTTTATTTGCTACTTCCTTCGTACCACATATATAGGCGGAGGCACCATTCTCTTAGATTAAGAAATTTTTATTGATTTTATACATTTATATATTTTTTCCTGTTTTACGCTTAATTATCTTCCCAATGTTAGAGACATATATTCAATTGTGATGATTCTCAATCAAATAAATGAGGGTAATATAAGTAAAAAACCGTTTCGAAATTTGGCCTCCGCCTATATAATGGTACAAGGGAAAATGAAAATTCCGCCTATATAATAAGTACGGAGGGAGTAATAAATTTTTCATCTCAATGGATCCGGGTACCCAACAAACCGCACCAAACTCATCATTTTGCCCTTTAAAAATAATTAAACCACTCACCGACAACACGGCAAGTAGTTAAAAATTCCGGCACAAAAACAAAAAACATTTTCGTAATTTAATCAAATCAACTGTTTGGGGTCCTTGTATTCGAGAAATAGTAACCGTAATTAACGGAAAACGGAATAAAGAGGAGCAGTTGGTATTTTAGTAAAAAAACCTTTTCCTAATAATCAACTGGTTATTTTGTCCAAAAAACATTTGTTGCACCAGTGGGACCCACGTCAACACTTGTATTCGAGAAATAGTAACCGTAATTAACGGAAAACGGAATAAAGAGGAGCAGTTGGTATTTTAGTAAAAAAACCTTTTCCTAATAATCATGAAAATAATATGGTAATTTTAAGAAAAACGAATAAAAAGCAAAAGAAATTATTAGAATAAGTCAAAAGTAGACAAAGCACAGTGATTCGCGCATAGTCCCCGGTGATGTTACGGCCAAGGCAGTGTTCCTTTTCGATTCCCACTTGTATGAGTGAGCCACCGGTTTTCTGGCTTGGTACTGATTTCACGGTCATCAAATGAAGTATTTGACACTTTGTTGGTCGGAAGGCCTAGCTTTTGGTGCCGGGAAATGGAATATTTTTGCTCGTATTAGAAAAATTACTAAAAGCCTCCTATCTTTTGACCTCTGAAGACACTTGGGTAGCCGCTAACGGCAAATAATAAGACCGGTAGAAACCAGTAACGAGTTTCGAACACATAGTCATCATTTTACCATAGTGTTATCAGTTCGTAATGTAGATTTCACCAGTGGCCTATTCTATCTTTATTAGCGGGTATCATTTTACCATATTAGTGTTATCAGTTCGTAATGTAGAATACTTAAGGATGACATTTTACGGCCAGTTTACAACCGGAATGATTTTGGTACCATTGTCAGAGAAGGTCTTCGGAGCTAAATTTAAAATTGAACATATGTATTAGGGAGTATTAATTAGGGAGTGATGCTACGATGACCGTGAAAAACACCGTGGGTATCACCATGACAAGATCGTGCGGCAGAGAGGTGGAGCGTGGTTAACATCAGGAGGATAAAGGCTTATGTGGGGTCCAGTACTCTCTCACCTCTCCTCACACGGTGTTTGCTGCGGTATCTCTACCCGGTAGACCTAGAATTGCTGTTAATTAGGTAAGTAGAGGTAGATTTCATTAATTATTAAAACCAACTTAAGTCACACATCACATCACTAAAGTGTGTTTGCATGGCTGATAATCGAAGTACGTACGATTAGATTCAACATTTACACGTGCAGTCGGTACCAACCGGAGATCTTGCTTCGACATTCGGACCCTCCATAAGATTTCCTTTCAGACACTATCAAGATTTGAAGTTTAAAATGAGTCCTTCTTTGACCCAAGGAGGCATCACCTATATTTTCCATAATGGTTGCTAAATTCTATGGGTTGTCAATTTAGTGTTTTTAGCGGGTTGCGTTGCACTGGTGTTTAGATCTTGAACTTCAACACCAGGAGTTGCTCCGTCACATACTCAATAAAAATTAAAAAAATAACACCAAAAAGATATTCACTGTTATGTTTGCCCAAAACAATTGAATTTAAGAATTATGGTGTCTTTATGAATATAGGTTATAGCTAGACAAAAATCACCTATCACTAATTTGAAAATCGGTTCTAAAGAACTTGAGATAGAAGAAGAAGATAGAGATAACGTTTGTCTGCTACAACTTTCAACGACAATTTTAAATCATCTTTCAAGTTTAAGTTTTGTGTTTAGGAATTTTGTGTTTAAGATAGAGTACGAATTTACCTTATCTTTCCACTAATCAAGACGTAATTATGGTTTTGATTAGAGTTTTTCTTCCCTTTTGATTTCACGACCTTCACTTGTACGGTTGAGCCCTCTTGCATTGATCAACATCAATCACCTAACTGCCAAAATTCATACTATTAGTAGTATTATTTTGTCTACATGGAATGAGGATTTTATATGAATGAAAAAATCCCAAAACAAGATTCCGACTCTTTGCGATTGCAAAGGGGATATAATATGCTTACTCCTTTCACACCTTAAGTTTACCGTTTTTAACTACAGAAAATGAGTTATTTGTCAAAAAAAAATTTAAAACACGGTTAACTAATGCAACACCATCTTCCAAGATTTTCTTGTATATTTTCAATATCTTAGAAAATATAATGGTTTTCAGTTTTGGTTTGCCGCTATGACGGGGAAGTGTTCTGTGTTGAATAAACACAATGAATGTTAGTTGGAGATGAAGAGACACCTCTAATAGGTGTGATGGTTCATAAAGGACAACTATTCCTAATAGACACCTTATGTGTCCTTTGAAAGTGAAGAGGCATCTCCAATAGGCATGAATATCCCTATAAGTACTGAAAGTATTCTCTCATTCTTTACAATCAATTAAACATGTTTTCTCTCTTTTTAAAGCATCATCAGAATTCTTTCTAGTGTGTTCTTGATTGGGTCAAGGGGTGCAAACCTTGAATCCAATTTTTCTTTTGTAGGACTTTCATTGTATCCTGAAGGCATTATTTCGCATACCTGTTGCAATCGCCAATTGATATTGGGAGGGTACAAATAATTATCTAAAAGAAATCTTATGAGCCTTGAAAGTTTGGAGTACAACAATCTCTTCCTGTGTTATTTCATCTTCTATTGCAACCCAGTTTGTCCAACAGTTTTGTATTATCTTCCAAGATTTGTATAAGATCCTGGTTCAGAACTTTAGACCAAACTCCCTCAGTTCGAGAGCATAAATGTTGACTCATTTTTTATTCCTCGGCTCCATATAGAAGTCTGAAAATAGATTTTTCGAAAAGCTCGTAAAATTTTGGAAAGGACAGCAGAATCTGTATTTTACTAGTATCCTCCTCCCATGTGAATGAATCTTTCTCTTTCGCAGTCTAATAAAATGGTCGTATGTGATGGCTGATAGACACGTACATGTCTGTTGGTGGTAAGGTATCTTCCCTTGATACTGCTCCTGCATGTGTGCACACTAGTGTAGCAATCAACTTCATATATTTTATCATTTTGATCGACTAGAATGCAAAGGCTTTCCGCACTTTGATCATTTAGCTCACTGGTATTACGTATGAACCTCCTTTTTTTTTTTTTTTTTTTTAATAAATAAACCAGGGCCATCCTGAACTTACATAATATAGTTTGTGATATCACCTCCCGAAGGCATACCAAGAAAGAGTGAATATGTAGCTCCTTCCACTGCTTACATGGATTTAGATCAACACAAAAAGTTGCTAAAATATCTGCCATATGGTTTTCAGTTTTTGGTAGAGGTGTGTAACAATCAGTTACACATGCCAATTAGACGTGTAGTTTCTAGTTACACTTGCTAATTGATGGGATATAAAGGTTATGAATGTGTAACTTTTATCGTACCAGTCAGACACATGTGTAACTCTCAGTTACACTAATGAGACCCATGTGTAACTCCAAGTTAAAGTAGTCATATACATGTGTAACTCCAAGCTACTCTTTTAGTTATTCTATAATATTATTTTATTCTTTTTGTTCATCGAATCTGATTTCATGGATGTTTGATTTTGTTACAGATATGGAAGCATTTTGTAATGAGGATGACAAGAAGGGAAGGAACAATCAAGGATTTCGTGGCTCATTTCTAAGATTTCGTTTTACATATTTAGTGTTCTAACTCGTTTATTGTATTCAATAACATGCAATTAATAGATAAACATAAAAATTATTGCAAATGAGTATTAAAGCAATACATAACTTTTTTGTATATTTTTTTTCTTCTGATAATTGTTGGCTATACATGCCATATGCATGTGTAACTTGTGGATACACATGTCATATGCATGTGTAACTTTTAATTACACATGCCATGTGTAACTTAGGGATACACATTCCATATGCATGTGTAACTTCTAGTTACACACTTTTGAATGCATGTGTAACTTCCGGATACACTTGCAAAATGCATGTGGCCGGAGGAGGTGATGGTGGTCGTCGGCGGCGTCGGAGTGGTTGTCGGCTGTGGTCGGAGGCGGTGGTGGTCAGAGGTGGCTGGTGGCGGTGGTGGTCGGAGGTGGCTTGTGGCGGTGGTGGTCGGAGGCGGTGGTCGGTGGTGATCAGTGGTGGTCGGAGGCGGTAATCGGAGGAGATTGGTGGTGGTTGGAGGCGGTGGTGGTCGGAGGTGGTTGGTGCCTGTGGTTGGCGGAGGTGGTTGGCGGTGACTGTGGTGGTCGGAGGTGGTGGGAATATCATCACATTATGTTTTAATAATTTTGGGCCTAAATTTAAATTTTATTTAATTATGGGCTTGACAATATATAATATGCATAAGGGTATCAATGTCTTTTAATAACTCAGGGCCTAAATTTAAACTTCTTTTAACTAGGAGCCTCATATTATGGGTTATCCATGGGTTGAGCCTTAGCCTAATTTTCCCAATTCAATAACCCTACGGTGCGGGTGAATCCGTGGATTTTAGAGTCCAACCGCAATCAAACCGTTAAAAGCGCGGATTTGAGAATCCCATCCGTGTCCGTCCCATAAATCTTGTGGATTGGGTTTCACCCGCAATTTTGCGGACAGATACAGTTGAAATCCGCGGTTCCGGGCTTTTTTGCTCACCCCTACCCATTACCCACTTCCTAGAAGATATACTTATATATGAGTTCTAGACCTTTACTTATACAGTTCCAAGTCCAGGATCCATTGGTTTTAGCTTTGGTTGTTTTGACCCAAAGGGCATCTGATTCCTTTATTAGTCTCCATGATAATTTAGCATGCATAGAAAGGTTAAACTTCTTAGTATCCTTAAATCCTAAACCTCCCTTTTGAATTGTTTGCAAAGGCTTGACCAAGTTTCGAGATAGAAGCTTTTTTTTTCATGGTTTAATTGGGGGCCGCCCACATTAAATGGGGGCCATGACATTTTATTTACACCCAAAATTTTTCTGGGGCGTATTGATCCGACTGTGAATATACTGTTTTACCCTTCCTCTTAAAAATAAGTTATAGGCTAATTAACTACCCTAATCAAGGCCCCTAATTATACACCCTAAAACAAAATCTCACTTCACAAAATCAGTTTCATTTCATCTTCTTCTTCTCCTCCTCTTCATCTTCTCCACTACCACCACCATTAACGACGGTCGAACAAGACGATTTCTTCATCCGATTCATCGTTTAATCATCGATGATAAAACTTTAATCGATGATTAACTTCTTCTACAATCATGGCTCGCACAAAGACGACCGCTCGCAAAGAAATTCAACTCCACAATTTCGTCGAAGCATTGAAAGGCAAGGTTAAGTAGAAACCCAAAGTATCCAAACCGGAAAAATCGAAACCCAAGAAACGCATGGCTCCAATTAGAAGGTATGTTAACTAAAACCCAACTTGCATTCCATATTTTGGTGTGTTTTGATTGTGAAATCGAGTCTGGTAACCGAAAACTGGAAGTTACAATGTAAGGGTCGGCAGTATCGTAACGTTAAAACCCTAACGACCCTGTAGTTGCATGTAAAATGTATGAAAAATCGTTAGGTTCTTAGGTTGAAGATGTCGACTGTTTTTCTGAAACTGCTGTTATGGTGACCTAGAATAGAGTCGTTTGGGTATTAGTATGAAGACGACGACCCTTATCTAACGACGGTGATTGTATACAAACGACCCTTTTGTTTTACTCCCAACGACGCTAACTAATTAATCAACGACCCTAATAGAGAAAAAGACAGGGTCCCTGTCCAAAAAAATGAAAGAGTCGTCACCTACTAAATAGGGTCGTTGTTGTGTCTTAAAGGGTCATTTGGTTGTTGGATTATTAAATTAACGACCCTTAAACTGAATACATGAATCTAACTCTTATGTTTGTTATGTTCTTTTACGTGTATGGGATGTAGTGCCAAGAATGCCATAGACAAGGTTAAAATGATGATAACCCCTCCTTCCAAACCTCCCCAACATGGTAGGTACTTAAATGATGGTCCATTTAGCGGAAGAAAACCCAGTGAGGTAACCTTTTCTATCACTCAACCAAGAGAAAAAGGTGAGGAGTCGTAGGATTCGTCACGTTCATCCTATCCTGTTATTTCGGCTGAAGGAAGTGATAAGGAAGAAGAAGAAGAAGAAGAAGAAGAGATACAAGAAGATGATGGTAATGGTGATGGTGATGGGGATGGTGATGGGGACGGTGAAGAGGAGGAGAAATAGGATGAAGAGAAGGATGATGATGAAGGTAAAGATGCTGATAAGGAGGATGATGCTGGTAAACAGGGAGGTGAAGAGATTGGAAAGCCTAAGACTAAAAAGAGGGTAAAGAATGATGGATCGGACATTGCACCTAGCGCGAGACACGTTCCTATAAAAGATTTGCAGCTGACTCGTCTTATTAGTGGTAAAGCAAGAGGAGAACCTAGGGATGGATGTAAAGTTCTATTTGGATATCGTGGATCGTGGGCTCGTACCATCTATGAGACAAGCGTAAGTATACCAACTTTGCTTGTTATTCGATTAGTTGATATAACTTTGTAAATACATTCTAATTATGACTAGTTTCTCTTTTGTAGGATCATAAGAATGTCGTCTGTCCCTTCAGGCACCAATTTTCTTTCGGGAAAATGGAGTTGTGGCCTTTAGACAAGGAATGTGCAAGAGTTAGAGCTCATGTTGAAAACTCTGGTTTGTATAATGCCGTTCAGAACTCAGTGATTGATTATGATAAGGTTGCAGTATCTACTCTATGTGAAAGGTATTACCCTGAAGTCGACACATTCCAATTCTCATTTGGCGAGATGGCAGTTACTCCTGATGATGCGGAACAAATATTAGGGCTGCACGTCGAAGGAAAATCCACCAGTGAGAATTTCAAGAGAAGGCCTACTTGGGCTGATATCTATGGGTGGACCAAGAACTTGTTTGGACGGGATCAAGCCACCACTGATGGGAAATTTTAGAAGGGAACCAAATACAATAAGAAAGAGTTCAAACTTGTAAAGATTAGGGAGATGTTTGCTGGGACATTGGAAAAAGAAAATGAGGGTCTCACTGATGAGGAATGCCGTTATGCTGCAGGCACGTATTTATTTTACGTATTTGCGTCTGTTATATTTCCCGACAGCAAAGGTAATAGGGCTAGTGACAATTCCAAGTATCAGAGTCCTTTACTATAAATGTATCAACACGACAACACTTTATTAACAAAAATCCAGGGACAGGGTCGTTAGGATGTTTATGGATACACCTAACGACCCTTTGGATACAATAATCCAGGGAGATAAAACCTAGATAGCCAGGGTCGTTAGGGTGTTCATGGATTAACCAAACGACCCAAAAGTTCAATAATCCAGGGGATTCCAGAATTATCTAGATAGGGTCATTATTGTTATTTGAAATATACTTAACCACTGCATGAATGCAATATTCCAGGAAATTTAGAAATAGTTGAACAAAGTCGTCATTGTGTTTATGGATAAACCTAACGACCCTTGTGTAGATCATAACAACAAGCTTAAGGGTCGTTTTTATAATTTGGAATATAACTAACGACTCTTTATATGCATAACATCTGGCCCAAAAACGCAACATTACATAGAGTGTAGCATTGTAGAAAAACTAGTAAGGGTAATCAAGAATCCGGCGCATCAAATGTTCGTCAATAAACCTTCTTGCTCGTCGATACAATGTGGTATATTCTTTGTGGTGAATGAAGCTAGTTTCCCCATTACGAATTGTCCATAACCCTTTGAAACGTTCTAGCTAAAATAATATAGGAATTCTTACATTAGAAACTTTTAACAATGAATAAGGTATAAACATTTTTGGATTACTCACCTTTTCCCTTAGGGGAGCTTGTGGATGATAGTCATACACCATATTTCTAACTATTACGTACTCTCGCATTGAACCTTTCATGTAGTTGAATCGAAATGCTAAGTCTCTCCATTTGCGGTTATTAAGATTCGCGGTACGCTCATAGAAGAACTCTTTAACTCTCTTCCAAAACATTGAATATATTTCATTTGGACGTTCATGAAACGAATTAGCAAATGATTTTACGAGACACAAATCCTCATGCCTTTCCCATTCCACCATTGCCAGTGAAGGATGAGTATTTCGGAAGTTAGTTAAAGTTTCTGGAAATTTTATCAACATGTGAGGGTTGTATTATATAGAAGAATCCTCCAACGGTCATTTTTTTTGAAATTCCTAACCAAAGTCGTTAGTCTGGAAAAATTAGAAGTAGGACGACACATGAAACTTCGTTAGAGTCGGCCATTTTTTGAGTATTGTAAGATGACGACTCTTTAGAGTAACTATAACCCCTTTGCATTGAATTCTTGGAAATAATAGCATTGGTAGTGTAAGAAAAGTTCGAGAAGATATTACATGTTAACCACTTTTTCTACTGCGAGATTCCACAACAATTGTGGAAACTTGTTGTATTCGGAGCACGCCTATCCCTGTTGTTCATAGCGAGAAACTTGTTGTATTCGGAGCACAATTTCATAACATGAGTAACCCTTGAAGAAATGTGCCCACTATCATAGTTGTGGCGTGGTTTTTTGTAGTCTTCACCCATCTTCACAATAGGATTTGACCGAGACGTAGTCTCATCTTCAAGATCCTTACATATGTAGTAATTTTTGAGCCACCTCGTCTCTTCCTCCACTTGTTTCATCCGTTCCCTTAGATGAAATTGTTCTAGACCCCGCTTTTTTGCCTCGCGCATTTCTTCTTCTTCCTTCGTAGGATATGGTGATTTGGTGTATGATTTTTGGGGTGGTCGCATGCTTATTTTGCGTATCTCTTCTTCCATTGCCAAAATCGAGTTTGTTGGACGTTTGCATCTTCGGTAGAATTTGTACTTGACCGTGGAGTTGTCATTGCGAAAAGAACTTGGTAGGGGAAAAACAATTACTTCCCCTATATTTAAAACCCATTTGAAACGGATATTTTTTTGGGGAAAAGTGTACACCAAATAGATTCGTTGGGATTCTAAGCTACAATATAATAGAGTCGTCAATAATTATGTATATGTACTCTAACGACTCTCAGTTGAAAAAAATCCAGGAGACAATGCAAATTTAGCTTTGATAGTCGTTACCCTATATGTATATACACGCTAATGACTCTAGTGATGAATATATCCAGGAAACATTGCAAATTTAACCTTTAAATTCGTTAGGGAACATGATAATATGTACTAACGACGATAAGAGTCGTTAACAAATAATTTCAAGACATTTAACGACTGTACTTGTACAAAGAAAAAAACATAAGCCGCAAATGTAAGCACATTGTATTCATCAAGCATTCTTCAAAATACAACTATCCGGGGTCAAGATACAACCACTTACAAAAGGTATGCTTAAAAATGCAATGCAAAGGCAAAAATAAACTCCTTCACTCACGATTCACCGCCCATGTCTACGTAAATCGGGGTGGGGTCCATAGCATTCCAAATGTTCATTCCATACTCATACTGGTTTGTCCACTCCTTGGTGTACTCTCCCCAATCACCATAGAGCACCCGCGGCAAAGGGCATTCTTCGGAAATCTTCAAACCTATGTAATGGTTATCGTTCACATGTGCCATTACAATTCTTCTCTTCTTTATCGCCGCATCACACTTAGTTCTTGAGGGTGCGTAAATACAAGAGCCTCCGGGGAAGCCTTTACTGAATACTATTACCACACAAGTGAATGTGTCCGCTAAAAGTTGACCACCAAAGGGCATTTGCATCCAAAACTTATAACCGACCTTCTTTGACCCTTTCCGCCATTTCACGTTAGATAACAACTCCTTGAACTTTTGTTCTCTCTCTTTTGAATCTCCTTCCATGATCATGGTTAAATAGAGTTGCTTGTCCTTCACAAGTGTAGATGCCATTTTTGTTCTTGCATATTCGATTTAGGTTAGCTTTATTTCGTCGGCCACCTCGAAATGCCCCAATTGTTCGGTTGCAACATGATAACCACAATTTCCATCCGCATCAACGTCGTAGGTGGATATAAGGTGATCTAAGATGACGAATGGAAGTTGTGCGGTATACTCTTCGTACAAAGTGTAAGCAACACGATGTGGTCTTCCTTGCGAATCCCTTGGTGTATGCGGATTTCCTAATTAACCTCTTATCGTTACCATTACTCTCGATTGTCTCTGTTGAGTGTCAACCACATGCTCTTCCGTATGTATAACTTCACTATCATTTTGTGTTATACATGTTGGTCTTATAAGTGCAATCTATGAACAATACTTGGTAGAAACATTGTGCCAATGCCACCATCCTAGGATGGGCAAGAAAAATATGAGTGACTTTGTCGCTCGGACCCACCCTTGTTTTCATGGAATAGTTAAGTTTTTCTTCCAACCACTCTGATTATTGCATGATCAATCGGCCATCCCACTCATTCTTCTTGAGGGTTGCTTTGGCAGCGTAAATAGTTGACAAGTTAGACTTATCGGCCTTTTTAATTTCAGTAAGGATCTTAAGGGGCCTAATTCCCTTCATCTTCCGTACCATTTCCATTTCATGTGGTTACAATCGGGCATATGCAGGGTGGCCCGTAAGACTTTTTGGTGGAGGGTGATTGTGATAACCGTCGGGAATACTATACAAAAACCATTGTCGAGTTTCAATATTCATCTTGAACACAATCCTGAACGGGCATTTAATCTTCTTCGACGAAGTATTGTAGACCCTGGTCGTCTTCTTCACATACTTGTAATTCTTTCCTTTATGACTTTCTTCCTTATCACCGGCTCTCTCGCATACCATCTCCATTTCTTTCCAACTAGCGTGCTTGCTTTTAACAACCACGCACATCTTCTCTTTTGCCTTGGAAATAGTCCATTGCCTTGCCTCTTCCTTATTTTCCCAAGTCTAATTTTGAGCAAATAACACGTTCATGAGAACACTAAGTAAAAAAAAGTTCCAAAACATATATATCCATTCAAACCATTAAACCTTACCAAATCATTGATGTAGTGTTCGGAGGTATCCGACCCCATAGCAGAGACGGGTTCAGGTTGAGAGCTCTGCAAAACCAACTACAAAAAAAAAAGGGTCGTTAGCTTTTATATAATATGCCAAACGACTGCTGGGTTTTTATATTACACATCATGTGAGTCGTCACATAAAATAATTACAGACAACCGACTCTTAGGGTTGTCAAGTGTAATATTTTACTAACGACTCTAACAATTGTCATTTTAACAAAAAAATGACCAACGACCTTTTAGCGGTATAGGAATACTATAGACCACCGACTTTAAGGGTCGGCAATGATTTAATACTATGTCTAACGACCCTAATTGCAGTTAGTGCAAAAAATTTAAATTTGAAACAACGGTTCAATCCTAGGTGTAGTTATTGCATATTTGGAAAATAGGTAACCGTTTTCTTTTTCAAAAAATAGCCGTTTGTCCTTTTTTTACTATAAAAAGAGACCTATCCCTATCAAAAATTATATTCACCCATCACTTTCAAACACCTAATTTGTATTCACCCATCACTTTCAAACACCAAAAATGGTTCAAACTCCATTCAACAATCAAGAGGATGTTGCTATTTTCAGAGCACACATCACGGTCGAAAAGCATGACTTTGAAAGAGAGCACTGGGTCTTCTCAAACCATGACGAAGCCGAAGATCCCTACCTTAACCAAGATCAAACATCCAATGATTGGTGGGAACGTGTGTTTATTATTTTCAAATCACTTAACGGAAATTGTTATGGAAGGTCGCTCCAAGACATTAGGGAGAGATACGATTTACTCTAAAAGGAGTGCGAAGCCCTGAAAGACGAATTTGAAGCGAGACACAAGGCTCTTCCCAAAGAAGGCGGCACCACTAGAGTAAGCTTGTCAATGAATAAGGCCTCTCATATGGTTATTTTCATTTAAAATGCTAACTAATAATTAAATTTTATTCTCCAGTACACTTTGGGTTGTATCCAATACGAGGAAAAGTAAGGCCACGAGTTTTTGCATGAAGATTGCTATCGTCTCTTTTCAGAAAATTTATGGAAATTCAAACAATATTGTTAAGTGTTCAATGGCAATGTAGTGAACCATTCTAATTATGTCTCTTCCTTCTATTTTATTTTCGAATTACATGTACGTTTCTTTCCAATTCATTAAAAACAGTTCATCTTTTAATTATCAAATCAAGGGTCATCAAGTTACAACTATTAAAACCCGACGACTCTTTGTTTTTTCAAACTCATCACTAAGAGTCGTCTGTTTTGGAGAAATAAATACGAATGACTCGTGATACTCGATTGCTTCCTCTACTTCAACATGGAATCGTCATACTTTAAAAGTATTAACCGACGACCCTAAATATCAGAAAGCGTTGTTAGCTTTTATAAAATATGCCAACCGACTGTTGGGTTTTTATATTAGACATTATATGTGTCGTCACATAAATTATTTACAGACAACCGACTTTTTGGGTCGTCAAGTGTATTTTTTAATGAACGACACTAAGGGTCATCTCGTTATAAATAATCTGACCAATGACCATGTTGCGGAGCTCCAAAACTACAGACCACCGACTGTTAGGGTCGGCACTGAATAATTAATATGGCCAACGACCCTAAGTGAAGTTATTGAAAAAATTTGAAATTTGAAACAACTGTTGAATCCTAGGTGCAGTTATTGCATATTTGGAAAATAGGTAACCCTTTTCTTTTCCAAAAAATAGCCGTTTGTACTTTTTTTACTATAAAAAGAGACCTATCCCTATCAAATGTATTCACCCATCACTTTCAAACACCAAAAATCAGTCCCCCATCACTTTTAAACACCAAAAATGGCTCCAACTCCGTTCATTAAAAAAGAAGATATTGCTATTGTCAGAGCACACACCACTTTCACGAAGCACTCCGTTGAGGAAGCACAATGGGTGACCGGTAACGAAGACCCAACCAGAGGGCCTTACCTTGGGATGATCAAAACACCCATGCTTGGTGGAAACGTGTATTTAATGTTTTTAAGGCATTAGACGGAAATCGTAATAGAAGGACGGTCGCGCAGATAAGGGAAAGGTACGATTTAATACACAATGAATGTGTATTGCTAAGAGACGAATTGAAAGCTCGTAAAGAAGCTCTTCCCAATGAAGCTCGAATGGATAGAGTAAGTTTGTGAATCGATATGCCGTCATCCCTAAAATTATTTCTTTCGTTATGTTTATTTAAGAATGCTAGCTTATAAAAAATATTGTTTCTCCAGTACTCTTTGGGTCGTAGCCAATACGAAATAAAGTACGACAATGAGTTTTTGCACGAGGAAAGCTGTGCTCTCTTGGAGGAAACCGAATGGGAATTCGCCTTCTATAATTAAACTCGTTTAGGTTTTTGATGGCAATGTATCGAACTATTTTATGTCTTTCCATTCTATAATCTTATGTTTTATTTCGAATTACATGTACGTTTCTTTCCAATTCAATAAAAATAGTTCATCTTTTAATTATCAAAGAAAGGGTCGTCAAGTTACAACTATTAAAACCCGACAACTATTTGTTTTTTCAAACTCACCACTAAGAGTCGTCTGTTTAGGAGAAATAAATACGAACGACTCTTGATGCTCAATACATCAGATACTTCAAGATGGAGTTGTCATACTTTAAAATCCATAACCGACGACCCTCAATATCATAAAGAGTCGTCTCTTTGTTAATATGGAAACTGACGACACTTATAATATTAAATGCGAATTTTGAATCCACCAAATGTGGTTGAGTACACCAACGGAATTTTTTTTTCAAAACAGAGGCAGTTGGGTCGTTCAACTCTATAAATAGAGACCCAAGACTCACCTAATACTCACACAACTCTTTCATTCTTAATCTTCACATACTATATCATTCATTCATCATCCAAGAGGAAAAAAAGTGAAACACCATGACTCCCTACACTTCCGAAGAGAATTGTGCCATTACGAGAGCTTGGTTGACGGTCACAAACCACTTTGAAGACCTATGAAAAGATATTGATCAAACATCCGATGCTTGGTGGAACCGTGTATTCATCGTTTTTGTGGCGTTAGACGGAAATTGCAACTCAAGGTCTTTGAGACTAGTCAAGGAACGATTCGAGGAGATAAAATTGGAATGTGATGCTTTCAAAAGAGAAATTAATGCCGTAAGGGTAGCCATGGCCAATATGTTGGGTGCTATAAGAGTAAGTACTTAAACAAGAGGTATAACTTATCAAAAGCTTTGAACAATACTAACTAAGTTATTGTTTTGTGTTTACAGTTGTGGAAGGCGTATAAGTGATACAAGGTGCTTCGTGGGAACAAGTTTGAGTTCGACGATTGCTACCTCATCTTGAATGGCACTACCTATAATTACAACATCTATGGTTGAGTGCTTATGTGCACCGTTATTATCTATTGTATTTCATTTCCTTCAATGCAAGATGTATGCCTTTTACTATTCAATGAAATGATCTTATGAAATCAAAAATCTTAAAAGAAAACACTAAGGGTCGTTAATTTTTAACACTATCGATATCAACAACTCTAGTGATCCATGTTAATGGTTGCTTAGGGTCGGCAGTTTTTATGCATACAAGTGTGACGACCAGAAACCAAAAAAAAACAATTGTGCCCAGAGACCCTGTGTTTAAGAGTCGTTGGAGTGTAAACAAAACAAACAAACGACTCTTGTTGAATTACCCTAGAGAGTCGTCAGTTTTTAGCACACCAAGCTGACGAATTTTCATCACCATTAAAAGTTGCAGGTTTGAGTCGTCAGCTTGGGTGTAAACAGATGGACGACTCTGGAGGATCGTTAGCGAATAAAAAACCCGACACTAACGACCGTCACTCTGAGTAGTTGCATGGTGTCCATGAATCGACCACTTGGAGTACCATTCATGCAATTTTAAGAATATAGGAAGTTTACCTGATTGTTTTGAGCTTCGGGTTCTTCATTTTGAGTGTTGGTTCCCTCATTTGGGGAAATAGGATCTTCATTTTCACCATTATTCATTGCTTCCTCCATTAGCATCTCTTCATCAAACATCCAATCCATAGGATTAGTTGACACAATCTTACCATCAACACAATCATGGTTGTTGTTTGAAGCTTCACCAAACTCATTCCCTCCACTTGAATCACTCATTACCAAAAACCCTAGTTTTTCTTATCAAAACTCCTCTTCTTCTTCTCAAAACGAAACTACCAAAAACAAAAATTTCCCCAAATTTTTTTACCCAAATCCTGATTTTAAACTAAACAAAATTAACACACTAATCAAATTCATTAATTCTTAATACTAATCACTCAAGGGCAATTTAGCCATTTAGAAAGTTTTTTTATAAGGAGTGACCCAAATTACTATTGGGAGACCTATTTTGTTTTCTAATGCATGACCCCCATTTAATGTGGGCGGCCCCCAATGAAACCAGGTTTTTTTTCCCTACTTCTTTGCCCCACCACACATTAATTTTATTTGTTATTCTTTTGAAGAGGATAAAACATCCCATCCGGTGGTATACTGGCTAAAACTGATCGGTTTAGGACAAATCTACTAGGTTGGGAGATAATTAGACCTTTCTAGACTTTTTCCTTAGATTCCATTCTTTCTATTACACAGTTGAATGGTAGAATATTAAATCTACCATTTTTTGGGCCACCCAAAAGGAATTAGGGGCTAACAATAAGACAAAATAGGGTCACCCAAACCTTAATTGAGTCCACCCCGTATCCTCTTTTTTTTTCGTAATGGAAAAATTTTCCTTCCAAAATCGGTAGTTAATAGTACAACAGGTAGTTTAACTACAATCGGTAATCAAGTGTGTTACTTTAACCTCCGAATGTATTCAATTTTTGAATTTTAACACTACCATATATTCGGTAGTAAATTTAACTTCCGAATGTATATTTGCCCCAAAATGAGATTTTGCCAAAATCCTAACTTTGGTACTACCATAATCGGTAGTAAAGTGTATTACTTTAACCTCCGAATGTATTCAATTTTCGAAATTTAGCACTACCATAATTGGTAGTAAATTTAACTTCCGAATGTATATTGGCCCCAAAATGAGATTTTGCCAAAATCCTAAAATTTTCGAACTTTGGTACTACCATATATAATCGGTAGTAAAGTGTGTTACTTTAACCTCCGAATATATTCAATTTTTGAATTTTAGCACTACCATAATCGGTAGTAAATATAACTTCCGAATGTATATTGGCCCCAAAATGTGATTTTGTCAAAATCCTAAAATTTTCGAACTTTGATACTACCATAATCGGTAGTAACGAGTTTTACTTTAACCTCCTAATATACTCAATTTTAGAATTTTCGTACTAATATAATCGGTAGTAAACTGTGTTAATAAGTGATGTTTATTATCTACCAATTGTGTTCATGTCCCCAAATTCAAATTTTCAAAACTTAATAAAATTTTGAAATTTTCTACGTTCACAATCGGTAGTTAATGGTGTTCATTATCTACCGATTGTGCGTAACTTTTAGTACAGAGAAATTGAATTTTTTGAATCAAGAATAATCGGTAGATGACGATCAATTTACCTACCGATTATGGTTGATGTTCTTAATAAATAGATTTTTATTTTCTACCGATTATGTTTCTGCTAGTGTAAATCCAAGAACATCAATCATAATTGGTAGAAACGAAGAATATCAACCATAATCGATATGTAAAATAGATTATTATCTGCCGATTATGTTTCTGCTAGTGTAAATCCAAGAACATCATCCATAATAGGTAGGTAAAATAGATTTTTATCTACCGATTATGGTAGAACCAAAATTCGGAAAAAAATAAAAAACTCTTCAAATAATTTTGCTAATAATAACTAAATGTAAAGTAACTACCGAATTCATGTTTAATTTCCGATTATTGAAGGGCAATTTCACCGTTACGAAAAAAAATAAAAATGAACTCAATTTAGATTTGGGTGACCCTATTTTGTTTTATTGTTGGCCCCTCTTTGGCCTCTAAAAACGCTAAGATATCAAACCCTATTTTGAACACAGTTTAAAACTAGGACTCTACATGATTATCTATATGAATCTGCTACTCATTTGCATGAAGTTTCAACATGAGACGAGTTAGCACATTAAAAGTGGCAGTGCATATTCCGTATACTCATTGCACTAAATGGTTCAATATCTTCGGATCCCAATACTGTGTAGTACCACCCATAAGACTAGACTTTGGTCGGGAAATCTTCACAAGCAGTTTTACGACAAGTCCATTTATCTTACATCATAATACCAGTTAGATGTTTTTCTTAATTTCATTTCAATTTCCTCCCACATCTCATTAATATTACACCATTGACATTGAGCACCGATATTTGTTTGGTTTTCATCTAAATTTTCTTTTTTCATCATGAAGCTAAAGCAACACTTGGATAGTAAATTCTACTAAGTGTTATTCACACATGAAAATGACACGAAAAATAACACTTTTGTGATTGCATAAAAGAGAGTAGACAACAAAATGTAATATGCAAATTCATGAACTTTGGAATGGATTTGTGGTTCATTAAGTTAAGCATGAATACATGAGACAAAAATGAAAAGAAGCAGTATGTTATACTAGTGTAAGAGAAGTAAAATGCATGTTTCTATGACAAAAATGATCACGGCATACTGAAAGTACATATCAGATAAACTCGTACATCATGGCCAATAATATTTTTATTTGCAGTTCATTTGTATTGTTTCTATGACAAAACTGAATGATAGATTTTAGAGTGCAATACTCTCCACATTTATTTGCTGCAGCCTCCAACTTGTTGCTTTCCATTTTTATTTGATTTTATATCTCCAAACCTACGTTCTTGAATATTATTGCGCTTTTTACAAAAATAGGCTTTTTTTTTATGGTTTACAAAACTAGGTCACCTTTTTTATTTCTTACAAAACTAGGCTAGTTTTGACCAACAACGGTGGATGAAAAGTTAGCCTAGTTAAATGGACCTAAAAAGACATAATAGTCCTTTGAATTGCCGATGTTATTTTGTATCACTAATTTAACTCGGGTAAATCAGCATGGACTCTTTACATGTGGAGTCGGGAATGCCAGGTAGACTTTGTACACGTCATTAATTTCAGATCCACATCAGCAACAACGCCAACTATGAGACCTCTTTGCAACCACCAGTAAACACATCGTTGATATTTTGCATCTTGCACGCAGACTTGATCCAAACCCAAATTCTGGCAGCTTCACATACACTAACACAAAACACCAGCGATAACCATGCTGCAAATCATTAATTCATTGCAGCACTAGACCAAGTCATACAAACACCAATTTTCTAGTCTTAAATCACCACCATGATCAACCACAACTCTAATTTAGATGCATGTCTCTTAATTCTCACATAGAAACATTAGCACATTTTGTGAAGAGGTGATTCTGTCAAGAGAGATAACTTCAAAACTCAGTTTTCTTTAATCTTTCCTCCCTGCTACATGGGAATATATGTCTAATTGTCTTTTTTGGCAACCTAGCTTGCTAATAAATGAAGTAGTTTTTCATTTTGATCCAATTTTTGATGGATTCGGATACCCAACAAACCGCACCAAACTCATCATTTTGTCTTTTTTAAATTTCTCACCGACAACACGGCAAGTAGAAAAGTTCAAAATTCCGGCACAAAACAAAAAACATTTTCGTAATTTTAATCAACTTTTGGGCCTTTTCGCCACGTCCACAACTGTCCAAATCCGAATCCGATAGCAATCCAACGATCCAACGGCAGAAATTCGTCTTTCGAAAAAAATTAGGTGAAAACAGTTGGACCCGCACTAAAGTTTCAACCGTAATTAACGGAAAACGGCCTTCTGCGAAAAAACAGGAGCAGTTAGTATTTATTTTTTTTATCACAAAACAATTTTTTTTTTATTACATAATATTATGTTTTGAGTTTTCACTAAATTATTAAAGTAAGAACCAAAAAAACCATAATATTAATAAAATTCATCAAGGATTTACATCACAGAAGAAGCTTGTAGCCTAGTCACAAGCTGAAAAACTTTTATCTTTTCATTTTGGTATTTTTAAAATGTAATTTAATAAACATTGAAACAGATTCATGAGTTATTACATAGAAGGCAAGCGAGCAATAAGCTGCGCCGCAAGCCCTTTTTGAATGGCAAACCCTATCCTCTTAAACACAAACTCTCTAGAATCGGGAGTCATGACATTACTGTGCATGACTCTTTGAACTCTCGCTAGGAGTCCAACCGCCTCCGGAGCTAAATACCCAAAAGTGTCAAAGGCAAAGGGAATAAAAGCATGTCCATTATCAATACAAGCCTTTTCATGCTTCGTTATCTTACCCAAGGCATCTTTCAAAGCTTCTTGTCCAACTGTGAAAGAGCCTTGCCCAATGCCTACTAATGGAGAAACCCCAGTAAGATCAACACACGTATGTTTTCCGTTGGCCCACCCAAAAATAAGAACATCTGCTGGCCTGAGTGTTGATCTGCCTTCAAGAGGATCCGTCAAAAAGTTGACCGACGCCTCTTTCTTTGCCGAAATACCACCCTCCATAATACATCATATAAGATATCTCTCACATGATCATGTCTATATTTGAAACCAGGATCCACTTACAAGGAATGAAACATGTTCCCCATATGCGTCTAGGCATCCGTAATACAAGCGGGGAAACGAGAATCAGAAGGGTATAGGGGGATCATTAACCTGTATTTAAGGATGCACCGATACTCCAAGGGGGACATCTTCTGTCCAAGGCCGTCAATCGGGAGAGCGAGAAGAAAATCCTGCGCATGCGCCGCTTGTAGACACTGGGAAACGATCAAGATGTTTCGGCAATATCCTGCGCATGCGCTGCTTTAAAATTTAATAAAAAATTGAGGCATGCCGATATTTTTGTTCTCAACTGGGAAACGATCAAGATGTTTGCATGGATGTCAGTGGTATCTCGCCCTTCATCGGTGATGGTATACGTTCCATTGTTCCAGGGAAAGCCATTTCTAGGCGGTTTCGAGGAAGCGTGCCAAATATTTAGACAAGTGCACTTCACTTGGTTATGGTCTGGGGGTCTTGTCTTTTTTTACTTTGGGGGAACTCGGTGAAGATACTTTACGTTTCTTTAAGCGTCTTAAGAACTGCCTTGTCAATAATGATGCTAGTAGTGGTTTTTGTAGTTTTATTTTTCATAGAGTGGGCATTACTATCCAAAGAGGGATTGGTGCCCAGCTTGTTGTTAGGTTGCCAACCACTAGCTTTGTTTGATTTTTGTATTTAATAAATTTGTTGAATTTTATATATATTATTATTAATTTATAAATTTTAGGATAAAAAATGGAAAGGAAAGCAATTATTTTAAAATAAGTAAAAAAACTAGACAAAGCACCGCAATTAGCGGATGATCTCCGGTAAAGTGACGGCCACGGCAGTGTTTCTTTTCGTTTCCCATTTCTATGAGCCGCGCCGGTTTTTCGGGTTTGATACTAATTTCAGGGTCAATATGAAACCAACGTTGAGTAAACTGAGGTCTTTGTTGGTCGGAATATCAAAGTCAAAGTGTATGCTTCATCTAGTCTAGTATTGTAGAAAGAAAAACGACCTATGCGACACCGAAGCTGCTAGAGGGAGGTTGTTTTGAATTTAGTCTCTGACATAATCATCCAGTGGCGTTACCACTAGTTTCTTGTTAAATTCATTGAAAATTCAACGGTAATCGGGAACATCAATTAATTAGGTAAGTAGAGGTAGATTTCATTATTAAAACCAACTTAAGTCACTCATCACTAAAGTGTGTTTGCATGGCTCATAATCTGAGTACGTACCATTAGATTCGACATGTTTCAGAAAAAAATAATTAGATTCGACATTTACACGTGCGGTCGGTACCAACCCAAGACATTCGGACCCTCCATAAGATTTTCCTTGTAGACATTATGAAAATCTTGAGTTTAAAATGAGTCTTCTCTGACCCACGAAGGTATCAACTATTATTCCATTTATCGGGCTGTTCCAGTAATTACCAAATTTTACAACGTTATCAATTTAGTGATTGAAAATTGTTTCATGGATTTGGTAACCCTAACCCTTTATCGAATTTGACAACCCTATGTAGTTAACGGATTGTACAGATGAATTTGGGCTTAGGTTATGGATTTCAACACCTAATATTGCTCTACCATTGAGTGGAAACCAAACCGGAAAATGGGTCATTTGTCCAAAAAAAATATTAAAACACAGTTCAAATGGACGAGTAAAAAATTTAATGGGTGAAATGGACAAAAAAAATAGCAAGGATCAAATTGGATTCATCATGGCTTAAACTTAAAAAATAGCGATGATGAAACTGGATGCATCCTGTGTAATGGGCAGGATGAAACTGGTTATATCCTGCCTATTTTTAATTTTTTGTCCATTTAAACAATATCAAAATCTAACTGTCATTTTCACCCAGGAAATTTTAATTTTGGTCTTTTTAACCAATTTTGTGATTGAGAAAAGCAACTAATGAGCATAAAAGTGTAAGATGAATAAATTTGTCCGAAAACTGCTTACAAAGTCTGCCAATTGAAACATAGGAATTATGAGTGGCTTTATCGAGTATAGATTTCTAGAAGAATCTAGCCACTTAATGCAAAAGGGAAACTGCTTAACCGGTATTCAAACATTTCTTATGTGCATTGTTTCTCCCTAGTAATTTTCTCTTATCATCATTGAGAACTAAATTGGAATTTGTGTTTGTCGTGATATCTGGTGAAGAAGTTGGATTTAATGGATCTGCTGAAAATAGTGAAGAATTTGGTGTTGAGGGAGAAGAATTGTATGGTGACCTTTCAGGTGCTTGTTGATTAGCTCCTAGCACGTCTGAATTATATTTGTTCAACACCTTAAAAATAGTAAGATCTGCACTCTTAATGTTTAATCAATCAAACATACGAGGATAAATCTACAAACTTTGATTTTCAGGGAGTATTTTATTTACTTTTTAAAAATTCCTGTTGAAATTGTTAAACTTTAGTTGATTTGCTGATTTATTTTTTAATGGTTTTCTGATTCAATTTCTTTATGATATTGAACAATTCTCTTTTTCATTATTAATTTCCATGGAGTTCTAATCTTGTGATTTTGTAGTGCTTTGGTTGATTTCAGTAGAGTACCAGTTGTGGTGATTAAGGGAGCAGTGGTGCAGTTGGGTTTCTCTATCACTCATTAAAAACAGTAGTGTTTTGTATAAAGTTATGAACATATTCAACTTCATCAGGGCTATTATTGCACTCTTTGCAGTGACATCCTCCATTATGATCTATTATGAGAAGAAAAATGAAACAATATGTTTCACTACCATATATCTATGCAACAAATCTCTCACGAATCACTGTCTTCAAAATCAAGAACCTCTATTGCTCAACCTTCACAGTCATAAGGGTAATATGGGAAAAGTCAAGGATTCAAAGGCGCAATCACATGAAATTCAAAAATTATACTTCCAAAAATCTAAATCTAAGGCGCAGAAACAGCTGACTCGAAAATTCAACTTTCACCTTCCTAAAATAAAGATTTCCTTTGAGGATTTTTCTAAACAGAATTATAGGAATATCTTAACAAATAATCCTTATCCTGGTAAATATCTTTATACTTTAGGAAACTTTCAAAAATACCCTAAACCTATCAGCATATATATATTGTTTGGTTTGGAGTGCAAGATCGTATACACAAAAGGAGTTCTTCTTTATACAAGAAAATACGGTGCTTTCTTCATCTTCAAAATGTCTCAAAGCTCAAGGTTCCAAGTAGCTGCTCTCACCAAGAGATTGCAAGACTCAAATCTGAGTCAGGGCCAAATTAACCGTGCAAGAGGGAGTTTAATTTCTGAAGCTGATATTGATGCTGCTGCTGACCAATGGAAGAACAGTTTAATTGTCAAGATTATCTCCAAGGATGATATTGATTTTGATAAAGTTCAAAAAGATGTGAATATTATTTAGAGAAGACACAGAAAGGTTGAAATCCATACTATGGGTAGAAATATTTTCGTCTTTAAATTCAACTCGGCTGATGATGTTAATGATGTCTTAAATAAAGCACCATGGATTATTTATGAACATCTGGTAGTGCTGAAGAATTATGATAATTCAGTCTCGCTGGAAGAATACATCTTTACATATCAAGTTTTCACAGTCATGTTCAAAGGTCTGGATCTTGAACATATTTATGATGGTATTCTGGATAAGCTTTGTCAAGATATTGGAAGGAAAATAGCACAAGAAGGAAGAACAGGATTCATTAAACGAGGAAGAGTGGTTTCGGAAAAAATTAAAGTGAATCTTATTAAACCTTTGAAAAGAGGAAAATGGCTTCTAAATACATCTAAACAAAAGGTTTGGATTCGATATCATTTTGAGAAACAACCCAGAAAAATATGTGCGGATTGCTTCACTATCGATCATAATGACACGCTGTCTGAAGAACGTGTTTGGCATATTTTTATCTTTGGCATGACAGAATCTGCATTTGATGAATACTATGCCAAGCATGCCCATTTAGTTGAGGCTATGCAAAATAATGCAAATGGTTCTGATGGAGATAATGGGCCTGATAGAGTTATTCAAAATGACCCGGCGGATCCGATTAACGATGAGTCCGACCCGAGGAAACATAAAAGGAGTAGAGATTCGGGTATTGAAGACAACTATGTTTTGCTAGAGACGAATGCTCAAAACCCTAACAGTAACCACAGAGAGATTCCTCAATTGATTTCCAATGGTAGAGGTATTCATCTTGAGATCGGAGGACCAAGCCATGGTGATGATGATCTGAATATGGAAGATGTTGAGAATGGAGTCAGAGAACCAAACATTTTGGTGCACCATCTCCCTGCAGCTGAATCAACCAAAAGGACTACAAATCAGGTTTCTTCGATAACTCAATCTCATTATGTTTCTCTTGTGTTTTTAGACCTGCGTTTTCCCCTTCAGTTGTCTTTTCAATACTTGTTTAATTTGAGTAGTAATTTTGAATCTAGGGTTTTAGTGTTGGTTTCTCCTTCTATTGGTACCCCCTCTAGTTTGAATATTCATCTTAGTAATCACAATCCCCTTCAACCCAATTACTTTCCTTTGTTTGTTGTTCCTTATTTATCTGAAGTCAAAAGTGATTTAGCTTTCTGCATTGCTTCTCAGAATCCTGTCTCTTGGATTGAAGTAGTCAATTCAATTAAACAATCTGTGATTTGGTATTATATTGATTTTACCCCTAGTCTTCATTATAGGCATCACTCTGTTTTATCTCATTTTTTACCCATGAGAATCTTGTCTTAGAACTATCAGGTTTTTGGCAACCCTAATACTAGAACTAGTCTGTGGAACCTTATTAGATCTCAAAATCCAGATGTTATATTCCTCTGTGAAACTAAAAACCAAGAGTCTAAAATGTATCAATATCTTAGGAGATACAATTATCCAAATACTTGGTGTCACTCTTCTGCTGGCCTCTCTGGAGGTATTGCATTATTATGGAAGAGTGGTTTCCAATGTGACTTGGTACAGAATACTGATAAAATGGTGAATGTTTTAATCTCTTGTGATGCTAGTAAACTAGAATTCTTAGTCACTTTTATCTATGGTTCTACATACTATAATGAGAAACTTGAACAATGGAATTACATTAAGGATATTGGTAACAAGGTTAATCAACCTTGGATTCTCATGGGAGATTTGAATATAACCTTGTATTCCAATGAGAGATCTACCAATACTAGACCTAGTATTTCTGAATTCCCTTTCATTCTTGATTTTATAACTAGCTCTGACTTACATGATTTTGGTTTCTCTAGTACACCTTATACTTGGTCTAACATGCAGTCCAATGATAATATCATTAGATCTAGACTTGATAGGGTTATGGGAAATGGTCTGTGGTTTAATCATTATGATAATGCTTAAGTATTTCATATAGATTCCATAGGCTCAGATCATATCCCAATTATTTTGGTGACTAACCCTCAATCACAAAAGAATTTTAAACCCTTTAGATACTTTAAATGTTGGAGTAATGACCCAACATGCAAAGATATCATTAAGAAGTCTTATTCAACTAATGTCAGGGGTTCTTTTGCTTTTAAAATGACTAATTGTTTAAGAAATGTGAAATATGAACTCAAACTGTGGAATATCTCACATTTTGGTAATATAGATCAAAAGGTTCTACATTTAAATGAACAGCTTCATATTCTGAATAATCAACCCAATTTATCTCAGAATATGGAGGCCATCAAACAAGTTGAACTTGATCTTGATCATTGGCAGAAAGTTCAAGAGGATTTCTATGCACAAAAGTCCAGAACTGAATTCATAAAATCTTATGATAGAAATACTAGTTTTTATCATACCTCTATGAATAGGAAAAGACACTTTAATCACACAGAATCCCTTCAGTCTAGTGATGGCCAGTGGTCTAGTAACAGACACCATCTTGAAGACTTATTGGTTAATCACTTTAGTAATATTGGTATTACTACCAATCCTTTTAGGAATAGAGAATTCTTAAACTGCATTAATCCCTGTATTTCTGATGAGGATAATGCTAGTTTGTTAAAATCCATCACTCTTGATGAAGTTAGACAAACTATCAAAAGTATGAAGTCTTGGACTTCCCTAGGACCGAATGGTTTTTCTCCGGGGTTTTAAAAATAAAATTTAGAACTCCTTGAAAATGATATTTGGAATTCTGTTAAAGATTTTTTTGATAGAAAACACATTTTAAAGGAAATGAATCATACTTTTCTTTCTCTCATTCCTAAAAAACCTAACCCTTCATCCCCTATTGACTTTAGACCTATTTCTCTGTGTAATACTAATTACAAAATTATATCCAAAATCATAGTCAACAGAATGAAGCCACTTCTTAGCAAGATCATATCGCCTTTTCAGACAGCTTTTGTTCCTAATAGGAATATTCATGACAATGTTATTATTTCTCATGAAATAATCCATACAATGAAAAAGACTAAAGCTAAAAGTGGTATCATGGGCCTTAAACTCGACATATATAAGTCCTTTGATAGGTTGGAATGGTCATTCTTAATAGATGTCCTAAAGGGTTTTGGTTTTTCGAATCATTGGTGTGACTTAATTTTACAGTGCATAAGTACAACTAGCATTTCCATTCTCCTAAATGTCTCTCCTTGCAATGCTTATAGACCATCTAGGGGTCTGAGACAAGGTGAACCCTTGTCTCCATACCTATTTATCTTATGTATGGAGTCTTTTTCTAGATATTTATTGTATTGTGAAAGTAGACAATGGATCCATGGAGTCAAAGTCACAACTGGTGCTCCTAGTGTATCCTACCTATTATTCGCTGATGACTGTTTGTTGTTTACAAAAGCAACTCACTACAAAGCCAATAATCTGGTTGAGGCAATAAATGTGTTTAGCTCTGTCTCGGGACAGATGATAAACTTTGAGAAATCTGGATGTTTTTTTAACAAAAAACTCCACCCAGATAAATGTGTTTCCCTGATTAGAACTCTTAATGTTAAGAAGATATACCTAAATGATAAATATCTAGGTATTCCTTTTTTCATTAACAAAAACAAGTCTGAATCTTTTGCTTACCTTGCTGAACATCATGATAATAAGGTTGAAAAATGGAAAGGAAAACATTTTACTCAAGCAGGTAGGTCTATAATGGTCCAAAATATCTTAAGTTCTTCCTTTGTTTATCATATGAACTCCTTCTTGATTCCTGAAAGTATAATTTATCAATTGGAAAACTCTCAAAGGGACTTTTGGTGGGGTAAAACGAATCAAGGAGGGGTTTATATGAAATAATGGCCAAAGGTTTGTATTCATAAACACTTAGGGGGTTTAGGATTCCGAGATTTAAAAAAAAAATAATCTTGCTTTACTTTCTAAACTTGCTTGGCGGCTTATTCATGGTTCTGATGAGTTATGGTTTCAAATTATGAAATGTAAATACTTTAGTAATACTCATCCCCTTCATTGCAAGAAACAGAAATACTCCTCTTGGGTATGGGAAGGTATTCACAGGGGTATAGAAATAGTGAAACAAAACAGTCATTGGGAAGTGAAAGATGGCACTAGTATTAAGGCTTTTGAGGATAACTGGATCCCTAATGTGTCCTATCCTATCTGTAAACATTACCCTAATCCTAACCTTGTGGTAGCAGACTTTATAGATCAACAAACCAAACAATGGGATATGCTCAAACTTGAAGACTTTTTCACTAGAGAAAATGTTGTTAGAATCTCTCAAATTAGAATACCTTTACATGGTAAAGATAGACTAATCTGGTCTCCTTCTCATAATGGTACTTTTTCTAATGAAAACCTCTTATAGGATTCTGACTAATAATACCTCTAATGGGTCTGCTATTTTGGGACCAGTTCCTATTTTTAAAGCTTTATGGAAAACTAACCTTCTTCCGAAAGTTCAGCTTTTTCTGTGGAAGTGTATTAGTGATATCCTGCCAACTAAAGTGAGACTTTCTCGATATTCCCCTACTAGTGATAACTTGTGTCATATGTGTAATGATAACATAGCTGAATCGACTGAAAATCTCCTCTTCCATTGTCGATTTTCCAAATATGTTTGGTCTTCTACGCCAAATGGTTTTATAACTTTGCAGGATGCATGCTCCAATCCTTCTGTCAAAGATTGGTTAGAGAAATGGCTGCTTAACAATCAGCATGGGGACACTCAAATAGAAATTCTCACTACTACTTGGAGCATATGGAGAGATAGATGTTTTAAGGTTTTTCAAGGGATAACTACTCAGCCTTCTGTCACAGCTAGATTAGCCATAAGACTTGCCAATGATACGGTCAACTCCTTGGTTTTGAATCGCACTCAGATAGCTAGGTCTGATGTTAGTATAGGGAATAATCAATCAACTAGTACTTTAAATCTTGAATCTAATTAATCTCTTCCAAGTAATTTTACTGTTATTTTTTGTGATGCCTCCTTTGACAAAAATACTAATAATACTGGTATTGGTATCTATATGACAACAGGTTCTAGGCACTACAAGGGATGCAAATCAGTCAGAGGCATAGCAAGAGATGCAGAAGAGGCGGAGAGTCTAACAGTTTTTGAAGCCATTAAATGGGCCAGTAGCAAGGATTTGGACTCAATCAGTCTCCATAGTGATGCTAAGAAGATTAAGGATTACTTAGAAAATAAAAATAGCAGTCTAGCTTGGTTCAGTAGCACCATTTTAGATGAATGCTATATGATGTTAAATTCTTTTTCCTTTTCAAAAACTAGTCATCTGAGTAGAGATTTAAATTCAGTTGCTGATAAATTTGCAAAACATTATAGAAGAACAAATTCTTATAATGAGTGGTGGGGAATTGTGCCTGATTTCCTATCACAATATTTATAAGTTTTTCTCTTAATAAAATATCTTTTCTTAGCAAAAACAAAAAACTTAAAAAATAGCGAGGATGAAAATCTAACTGTTTTTTTCATCCATGAAATTTTAATTTTAGTCTTTTTAACCAATTTTGTGAAACCAAAAATACAAGAAAATTGTACTCTATATAATATATAACCAAAATGGTTCAAAACCGAAGCTGCTACACCCCCAACTGTTATGTGTTATCAATGTAGTGGTTCATGTAGTTAGAAGCTTATGTTATGAATTTCAACACCTAGCATAGCTCTATCTCATATCCTCCCGGACCTCATAAAATCGATAGTTTGGCTTTTTCAGTTTGGTAAAAAAGAAAAATTATCACTTTTTCTGAGAGTGAATGTCATTAATAATGCAAGAGTGGAAAAGAAAAATGGAAAAAAAAAATCAAAAATCAATTAAGACGGAAAGAGTTTGAAAATAGGAGATAGGTTGTCTTTATGATCATAGATTATAGCTAGAAAAAAAGCACCTATCACTAATTTAAAAGCCGATCGGAAAAAAAATTGTGACTGAAGAAGAAATTTTAGAAGAAGATGGATAACGTTTGTCTGCTACAACTTTCAACGACAATTTTAAATCATCTTCAAAGTTTAAGTTTTGTGTTTAGGAATTTTGAGTTTATAAGTACGAAATTATCTTATCTTTTGCACTAATCAAGACGTGATTATGGCTTAGGTTAGAGTTTTTTCCTCCTTTACGATCCCACGACCTCATTTGGGCCCCTCTTGCATGGATCAATATATTCATGCATCAACATCAATCACCTAAGTGCCAAAAACTCACACTATTTTTTTTTTTTTTTGTCTAAAGTTAATTTCACTTTATGGAATGTGGATTTCATATAATGGAAGAAAAATTACAGAACAAGATTCTGCTCTTTGCCATCGCAAAGCGCCGCTTACTCGTCTCATACTGTTCTTAACGAATTATATGACATATAATTGCAAAATACAAGAGACGACCAGAAAGATAAGAATGAGAAAATCTAAATATACGAAAGAACATCAGCTGCAGCCATTGTTTGTCTTGATGTTCTTCAAAGAACAGCCTTTATGGGTGGTAGCAGCTGAAGATCGGGGCTACTGTCTTCTTGTTCTCTTTTTTTGTCCCCTAAAACACTATTTCTCTGTGCATGTGATGTCTGTGTTAAAAGAAGTTGTATACCAAATATGTAGCTTACAATTTACATGTCAATGGAGAACTCTGTGGCTAGCACAGTGGATTTCTCCTATGGAGAGAGACCCGGGATCGATTCCCGTTTAGCACATATAATGTGCAGCTGCAGTGGTAGCAGCAGTGCGGTCAAGGGGATGGGGCAGTGGGGCCCGCGTCAGAAACAAACATGTTTCATGTTTTTCGGTGCTAGTTTTCAACAAGCTTCGGTAAGGGGACGCGTGAGTTCAAAATAACCTTTTTATGGGCATTCATGTGATTATATAATTTTATCCCTGCAAAAAAAAAAACCTTGGGTGAAATGGTTCGGGGAAGTATTTTGATTCAATTGTTCGAAGCATGGTCTAACAATGTGTTGCAAGGAGAGGTAAGGATGTTTGGCAAATCTTACATTATGCGGTTTGTTGGATTTTGTGAAAGGGGAGGAATGGAAGAGTTTTTGGAGGTCGTCACAAAAGTGTACACGAAAGCATTGATTTAGTTAAGCAATTGGTAGTCTTATGGTCTTGTGACAACGATATTTTTAAGTATGTTGATACTAGTTTAATTTGGAGCTATTGGGAGACTCTAATGTGTAGGTAATCCTTGTCTTAACCTTGGTTTGATCCTTGGTTTTTTTTTTTAATATAACCTTCTCTTCGAAAAAGAAAATGATTTGGGAAAATTTTCTTAATAGGTAGCTTGATCCAAGTTTTTTTTTTTTTTTTTTTAATCGATAATGAAAGAATTTTATTGATTAGAATAGGGGTACAAGAGGCTTGAAGCCTTGAACCGGCTAGGGGAAAAGAAAAAAAGACTTGGCAAAACAAGTCAAAACCAAAAAAGGAAAACAACCTGAAACAGCCTGATACACAACCATTTTCTCTAAAATCATTCTCCAACCATGATGTCTTAAACCAATGTATATATGACTTTGGGTAGACAATGTCAAGGAGAATGTCAAGTTTTAAACATTCCCCTTCACATTGTCTACCATCCTAGTCAGCTTTTAATTAATTGAATTGACTTTAATATATTAACTAACCATTTTTAGCTTTAGCAAAATCTTAATTATGGAAAATAAAAATTATATTAATTGAATGAAGAGGTTACATGCAATACTATTGGAGATGAATTTTTTTTCTCCCTAATTTTAAGGAAAAACAGATCGGAGATGTCTTATTTGTGTTGCCACATTTCCGCACACACAATGACTATTGGAGAAGCTTTAAGGTGAAAAATAACCATTGACCCAGGTGGTGAATGATATATAGTATATATTTTTATATTCTGTCATAAGGAAAAGATTCATTGAAGGTTGTAATGATTTGACTTTAGTCCTCTATTTTCAAGTCATTGTTTGAAATTTCACACGTGATGTTTCCGGTTGGGTTAAACATTTTTTTTATAAGATTGTCAAGTCATTGACTTATGAGAAGTGAGAACAAACCTACCTTCGAAGTTCGAACCTTTAAAACTATAAGAATAATGGTAATGGTGGTCACATTTGGTTGACATGATTTGAATTTCGAACCTCTCCTTCACTATAGTAATATTATTCGTCATCGTTTCTTGCAAGCCCAAGTCGGTATTTTTCAGACTTTGTATATAAAATTATAAATGCTGGTACATTGATGTGTTGCGCTGTGCAACGGAACAAACAAAAGATCTTGATTAATGCAACTTATCAGACAAACTAAACTATCTATTAAGTGAAATCAATGCATGGGATTTTAACTTGAACTTTATAATTAATCAATGCAAGGCAACACCATCTCCCAAGAATAACGTAAGATCCCGGTTCAGAACTTTAGGCTACACTATCGAAGTTCGAGAGCGTAAAATTTCATTTTTCTACTATATGGAAGTAGATTTTTCGAAAATCTCGTAGAGTTTTGGAAGTGATAGTTGAATCTGTATTTTACTGGTAAATGTCCTCCTCCCATGTGAATGAATCTTTCTCTTTCGCATTCTAACAAAATGGTCGTATGTGATGGCTGATAGACACGTACATGAAGTATGTTGGTGGTAAGGTATCTTCCCATGATACTGCTCCAGTGCTCCTGCACGTTGTGCAGTGTCATGTGCATCGTGCATGCATACAGTAGTTTAGCTACCGACCTCATGCTTTATCACTTGATTAATAATGAAAATGCAAAGGTATTCCAAGCTTTGGGGTTTGGGCCATTGGCATCAACCTCGCACTTGATTTATTTTACCAATCTGATTGTGAAGCAAAGATGCTCTACTTCGGAATTTAGAGATTAACTTCTATTTCTGATTACCAAACAGAATATATGTCTTCACTCTGTTATGCCATTTATCTAATAAAAATTATAGCAAGGAAAGAATTTCTGAGATACATGGACTAGCTTCATGCTTCCTCATCTTAATGTGCCCTATAAAAACTTCTGAATTATATTAAAATCACGTAAAATACATACTAATTTCACCATTTTTTTAAATTTGCTATAGCCTATAGATTTTAAACTGGATAGTAACAAGAATGATTGTCACTTTCACATTCGCTATGTGTATGGTTGGTGGTAAATTTAATTGGCTATGGAGCATATTTACCACATAGCGAATCGAGATAAAGCTCATACTTGCTAATGTAGATTGATAGGGTTTAAAGCGAACAAGCCGCTGGAGATACGAAGAGAGTTTAAGTTTCGTAAGAAACTTGATAAAAATTTGATTGAATAATCAAGATAATACGTGTTTAATTGATAATAATAAGATGATCCCTAAACAATAAACTTAGCCTCTATATATAGGCTTGCAATAGTCGACTAGGTAAGAAAGGAAATCTACCTAAACTATAGGCTTGCAATAGTCGACTAGGTAAGAAAGGAAATCTACCTAAACTAGGAAAGCAAAGTTTTGTAAGACAATAAATAAGAGAAACTAAAAGAAACAGAGGATTAGGAAAGATGTACTGCATCAGTCCCCATTTTTGGATGAAACTCTCACTCGAGTTATTCAGTAAAAATAACTTCATTCTTGCATGTTGAACGTGAAAATTTCTTGCATGTTGAAGATATTAGAAATGATCCAGTTTGATGGAAGATCAATGACATAAGCATTATCACTAATTTTCTTAAGTACCTTGAATGGTCCATACTTTTTCATCTTTGCCTGGTTGTAGGTTCCAGTAGGAAAGTGCTCTTTTCTTAGATGAATCAAAACTAATTCACCTTCTTTGAAAGTCTTTATTCTTTTATGTTTATTTGCAGCTTCTTTGTACTTGTTATTGGAATCTTCAAGCTTTGTTTTTACTTCTTGATGAATCTGTGAAGCTTTCTCAAGCATATTATCTGCTTTTACATTTGACTGTCGCAGCTTCAGAAGTAATACCAAATTCAAAATATGGTTAGGAACCTTTGAATACACAATCTCAAAAGGTGTCTTACATGTATACTTATTGACTGAAGTGTTAAAAGAAAAATCCCTATGTGGAAGGAGAGTGTCCCATTGTTTGTATTTTCCTCCAATAATCTTGGCTCGGATCATATTTCCTTAAGAACGATTTACAACTTCAGTTTGGCCATTTGTTTGGGGATGGGAAGTTGTACTATACTGCAACTTAGTTCATTAGCGCATCCATAAATACTTCCTGAAATATATCAAAAAATCTGTGTCTCTATCAGAAGTGATTGTCTTAGTAATTCCATTAAAACGAACCCCTTCTTTGAAAAAAAAAAATATATTTGAAGCATCTATTGTCTTCTTGCAAGCAATAAACTGAGCCATCTTTGAATAACGATCTACCACAACCATAATAGAGTCATTTTCCTTTGAAGTACGTGGTAAATCAAGCACAAAATCCATGCTAATATCTACCCAAGGAGCATCTAGAACTGGAAGTGGAGTATATAACCATGTGTTTTAAATAGTTCCTTTGGATTATTGAAAAACCAAAAATAACTTTCTTCAACCAAAGCAATGGTTTTATCAAGTCCAAAATGTCCACCAAGACCACTGCCATGCAATTCTTGGACCAGGTGAAGACGTAAAGAACACTATGGTATACATAATTGATTCCCTTTAAAAAGAAAACCATCTTGAATGAGATAAATCAACAATACTGCCAGTACAAGAACCACACTTCTCCCAAAGTGAGTAAAAATCTTTGTCTTCATAATATAGATCCTTCAAGAAATCAAAAGTTAGACTCTCATGTTTAAGAGTAACAAGAAGATGAGCTCGTCTACTAAAAGCATCAAATACTTGATTCAGTTTTGCACTCTGATGTCTAATAAAGAATGTATATTGATTGATAGTAGACAACCACCTATCATGCGTTCTATTAACTTTAGATGAAGTTTTCAAAAACTTAAGAGCCCGAATATCAGTGTTCACTGTGAATGAGATAAGGATGTCATTGTTTCAAAGCTTGAACAAGTGCGATCAATTCTAGCTCATAAGTAGACCATTTCTTTCTTGTATCAGAATTCTTTTCAATGTAATAAGCAACTGGATGTCCTTCTTGAGATAATACAACATCACAGTGATTTTCAAATGGTTTTTCAAAATATGGCATCGCAAGAACAGGAGCACTACACAAGCTTTCTTATCTACTTCTTCTGTCCATACAAAACTTTCACGCTTCAAATAATCTGTAAGTCCAGCTGCAATAGTACTAAATTTCTTCACAACCCTCCTATAAAACAAAGCTAATCCATGAAAGTTGTGCACTTCACGAATATAGGTATGGGTAGGTCAATCAAAAATTGCCTTAATCTTGGAATCATCTACTGAAATACCAGTATTTGAAACTACATAACCCAAGACTGCCACTTTGTTGGTAAGGAATATACACTTATTTAAGTTTACATACAACACATTCTCTTGCAATGCTGTAAATAGTTGAGATAAATGCTCAAGATTTTCTTCTTCATTGCGTCTATAGATCAATATATCATCAAAGTATACGATGACAAATTTTCCAATAAAAAGTTGCAAAAATTGATTCATGAGACGCATAAAAGTGCGAGGAAGATTGGACAATCCAAATGGCATTACAATCCACTCATATAATCCTTCACGAGTTTTGAATGAAGTTTTCCATTCATCACTTATACGAATACGTATTTGATGATAACCACCACGTAGATCGAGTTTAGTAAATACCTTAGCACCAAAAAGAATATCTATCATGTTATCTAATCTAGGTATTGGAAATTTGTATAGCATTGTTATTCTATTCGGTGCTCGACAATCTATACACATATAATGGACACCATCTTTCTTGTCTACTAAAAAGGCCGGGCTAGCACAAGGGGTTTTTCTTAAACTAATCAATCCTTTTTGTAACAGTTCTTCAACTTGACCTTGTAAAATTTCATGCTCTTTTGGACTTAATCTATAATGAACTTGATTAGGAAGTGAGATTCCTGGTATAAAATCTATTTGATGTTGTAAATCCTTTAATGGAGGTAAGGTATTAGGTAATTCATCAGAAAATAACTCACTAAAAGAAGATAATACAGTAAAACTTCTATAAAATAATAGTCTCGGGACCACCTCAATCCTATTATTTTAAAGAGATATTAAATAATCGATAATTTAATAATTTATTATTTTATAGATATGTTAATAATATATTAATTTAAAGAACAATTTTAATTTTTTGAATTTGAACCATTGTGATTTGACACAAAGTACCTAGGATGTGCAACCATTATCTAATTTGATAGAAATTTCTAAATAATAAAACATTGGAAATTGTAAATGTTAGAGCATTGCTCGGTTGAACCCACCAAGCGTTGATGTGTCAAGTTTGTTGTCATATTTTAGTGAATTAAAACTCATTTAAAGAGTCGCTTGATTATGTACTAGAGTCAACTTCGTATAGGTTAAACTAGAAAGACTAGGATATGAGACATACAAGTATGTATTACTTGAAGACTTGAAGAATTAAAGAGCTATATCGACGACATCATCCTTCCTCTTGAGGTTAGTAATATTTTGACTTGAACAATTTCATTCCTAACGTATCTTTCAAGTCGTGCTATATTGAAAACATAACTACCAAGCTGTGAATGATTATACTCTAGTTAGACATAGTATTAAGGAATTATAATACGAAGTATAACGCTTATCTTTTGAACTTCGTATATAAGACATCGACATAATCGTATGAATGCTATTGTGATTATGTGTATGGGTAAAGGTGGATATTTCATCCTAGGAAACAATGTTTGCATTTGTTTAAAGTAAGTACATTCATAAACTTGTTTTGTGAATCGAAAGGGATATCGCTAGGATTATTGGTATTGTTATTCATTGCATTACCAATATGTGTGAATTAGTAGAACCGATCATAATCTGTTATGTATCTTGGTAAAAATATTCACAGTACCTGACTTATGTTTTGGTATGACTTCTATTAGTGCAACCGATCCTAACTAATCACCTAAGATGGTATGATCGATATTTGTAATTGGTGTGACAGATCCTAGTAATTGGTGTAACCGATCACAAAAGAGTTGTGTAATCGATCCTTGTAGTATTGAGGGAGAAATATTCTCTTTAGCCGAGTTGGCCAAGATAGAGAGATATTATCTAATATGTGAGAATGACTAGGATGAGTCATATGAAAAGGCATGGAATTCCTCAGAAATCGTGTGCAGAGTGTGACAGGAGATGAGGCTGATCTCCCTATATCCATGGCCGGTCACATATGTCATGCGAAGACCATATTATGTTTGTGGATCCCTTTGTTGAGCATGCGGAGCTCAAGAGAGCTTATCCACGTTTTTGGATAGACATGTATAGTTCAGGCTGAATTTACTAGCCGAGGGTGTGTTTGAGAGGCTAAGAAATAGGCTTGAGCCCTAGGTAAGGTGTGAGCCGTGAATCTCTCAGAGATTTTGCAGAGAGATTTTACAGACGGATCAAAATCTCTCCGAGATTTTGCACACAGATCAAAATCTCTCAGTGATTTTGCAGAGAGATTTTAATCTCTCTGGGATTCTGCAAACGGATCAAAATCTCTCAGTGATTTTGCAGAGAAATTTGAATCTCTCCGAGATTTTGCAGACGGATCAAAATCTCTTCGAAGATTTTCTTAACGGATCCTAATCTCTCTATGGTTAGGTAGGACTCGTCCTGAGAGAGATAAAAGGATTTGTATGCCCAATTAATGCCTTTGCGATACTTTAGCTCACTTGTCTTTGACCAGCGTATCTTGCAGAAATGTGCTAGGAATCAACTATGTGTCCATATGATGGGCCAACAAGACCACTGTATCCTGAAAAAATGTTCTAAGAGTGTGTCGAAAGGGCCCGGAGGCTAATTAACCAGTGTATCTCGCGGGGATGTCCTAGGAGTTATTCAAAAACCTCAGTAAGTCGAGTCAGAGCCTATAGCAAACATGACCAGTGTATCTTGCGATGATGCATTAGAAATCTTTCCTTGATCTCAAATAGGCTGAGTCGTGCTTACATGAGATTTGCAAATATCCGTTATGGGTCATAAGTACGCCGGGGACGTGTTTACGCATCTATAGAGCCTACATGACCAGCAACATCTCATTGAGGATATATACTAGAAATCATGGCATCACAATCAGCTTCGCTTTGCGAAGGCATGCTGGAATTATGGTTGTTTTCTGGTTCATAAGTTCTCCGGGGACGTTTTACGCTCTACAGAACCTACGTGACTAGCAGTATCTCGTCGAGGATGTGCTCTAGGAATCACGACATCACGACCAACAGTGTCTCGCGCGACGTATATTAGAAATCGTGGCTATTGGTGCGTTGAGGACCAAGGGCTTAATCTCTCCCGTAAGAGTTGAGTTTTGTCTATGGTCTCGAAATGACACTTTTGCCCCTTATCCAAATTTCACCATTACAAAAGGAAATCTACCTAAACTAGGAATGCAAAGTCTTATAAGATAAGAAATAAGAGAAACTAAATGAAACAGAAGATTAGGAAAGATTCATTACATCACGTGCGGTGGAGTCTTGACCGCTTGATAGAGAATACAATGTATGGACAAATATTAATCGCTAGTGACGCATACACTTGACCGCTTAGTATGGTCGATGGAGCCTATAACGGCAGTTAAATAATAATACTTCAATAAATGTTGCTCACATACAAAGTTGCACAAAAAACTACATTCATGTTGCTCGAAAGAAACAAATGCAACAATTTTATGCTGAATTCATGAACTTGTTGGAATGAGTATTGTAGAATTAGTTAAGCGTGGCTACTATGAACTAAAATTTATGTAAAACAAAATGTTATTCTATTGTGATAACTGATAAGGCTTAAGCGAAATAAACTATAATTGGTTTTGTTGGTGTTTTTAGCGAAGTTTGCATAGAATATTTTGCAAAATAATTTAGAAACTTCAACTTCTCTTTTTTTTTTTTTTTTTGTGTTTCCTTGCTTTCTAGCTTTTTGTTTGGGCTTTTTCTCAATTTAGTTTAGTTTCCCGATCAAAAAATAAACCTCTCGAAATTTTCTTACAAACAACGGATTAATGAAAATACATTTCCGTAACAGTACATTCTTAAAAATAAATTGTTGATCAATAACACCAGTGATGTATTTTTCCAGCGAAGTTGTTTACATTTCACTTTGGGGCCTTTTTGTTATTTTTTCTAAATCCAATTCAATTTCCTCCAACATCTCATTAATTTATTGCTTTAAATACTAATTTTTGTTTGGTTTTAATTTTCATGTTCTTCTTTCACCCTGAGGCTAGAGCCTAAAGCATAGCTTAAATAGTAAACTTAGTAAATGTTATTCACAAATGAAAAGAAAATAGCAATATAGCGTGCAAATTGATGAACTCTGGAACGGTTTCATTGTTGATTAAGTTAAGCATGAATGTGCCTGAGACCAAAATGAAAGAAACCAAATTTTATACTAGCTAGTGTAAAAGAAGTGAAATCAGAGTAAAATGGCATGATCCATCGTCGAAGCATGCATGCGCAAACTTATTATTGATTTTATCTCATACAGTTACTAGCATTGCCGATTTTTCTTTGATAAAAACTAAATGGGAAAAAAAAAATCATGCGTAAAAGCATCAGCCAAAATGTAGCCAGTGTATCTACCGATAATTTTCTGAAATATATCACAAGATTTAATTAAATTAATTTGTTCGATGGCGAACCTAGAATTTGATTAGATTAACAAGAAATGCGTAATTCATGGCCAATAAGAGAAAAAATTAATTTAAAGTCAAAAGATGATAAATTACAATTGAATCCTATTATTAGATAAAATTCCCAAAGATCAAACAAAAGCTATTAATGTAGGGATCAAACTCGAAATTTATTGACGCCCACTTCCTGATTTTGATGATCAGTTACTCTGCCAATGCTGTTTTTTTGGGGAACTTATGTATATTATTCCCTGAGTATCACCTAATTTTTTCTACCATATCCATTTCAATTTCCTCCAATTTCTCAATTGTTCACTGCTTGGAGTCTCAATACAACCTTTTGTCAAGTTTTGAAAAATAATTGAGCTTCCTCTTTCATCTTTGGAGCCTAAAGTAACACTTAAAAACTACACTTTGGTAGATGTTGTTAGCACACCAAAATTAAATGAAAAATGACAGTTTTGATTTCATGAAAGGAGCAAATGCAACAACTTTACGGGGCATCTAATTCATTCATGAACTTTTGGAATGAGTCTGTCTGTTGCTGAATTAGTTAAGCGTAGTGCTACTGTGACCAAATAAAACCTGGCATTTTAAGGGCTAGACAAAAGAAATTTAGGGCTCCTAATTTTTTTACCCATAAGGGTAGAGGACAAGGGGTGTCTAAAAATGGTGAAAGTACTAAGTTACCCTTATTAGGTTACTTTATATATCTACCCTTTAAACCTTAAATTATTTTTTTCTAATATTTAGTATTTTTATCAATTCTTTTTTATTACTTTTTGCAAATGTTTTTTTTTTTTTTTTTAACGTTTCAAATTTTTTAATTATTTTTTCCGTAATCGGTAGATTGAGTTAGTACCGATTATATCACGTAACTTCCTTTTTGTTCCAAATTTTTGACATAATTGGTGGATATTGTTTTAAGAGATGCCGATAGTTTTAATGAGTATTGAAAAGGTTCCTGATTAAACACATAAATTTATCTAATTACACCACCTACCTTTGAATCCCGTTTTCTTTAAAATACCTTGCAAATAAAACAACTAACAATATATGGTCTCTCGCATAAACGAAAATCACTAGTAATAAAAAACATTAGGAAAATGTAGCCATTTGGATAAAGAATTATGTCTGCATATATCACAAGATTTTATATTGGAGGTCAAGAATTAATTAAATTAATTTAGCTTTGGTAGAAAACCTTTTTCAAATGCACAATTCATGGCCAACAAACAAATTTGAACTAAAGTTACAAAGATGATTAATCGACTGCAACTGAGTTGAAAGCTAATATTAGACCGAATTCCTCGAGATCATATGGAAAGAGGTAAAGTAATTTGGAATGAAACCTCACCACCAATTGCAGCCTCTAGCTTTTTCAAAATTTATTGAATACCATCTGTTGATTTTGATTTATTACTCTAGGGATGTCATTTTTGAGAAATTTATATATATTATGATCTTAGTATCATTTTGTTATTTTTACCACACCCATATAAATTTTCTCCAATTTCTCAAAAATTTACTACTTCAAAACTGGACACCAAATTTTGTTTAATTATAATAATTTTTTTTTTTTTTGATCTTCTTCTTCGATATTTGGAGGTTGGAGCCTAGAGCAACAATTAAAGAACGCGTAATTGGGGGATATAGATACAGGACAAAAACGGTGTCCCAATAGCAATTTTGGGTGACCCCCTATGTAATTATTTTTTAATTCCTAATCTAGCCCTCACTAATCCTAATTAGTGATTAATTTTAATTAGTAAAAATATTAAGTATTAGTTATAAGATTAAGTTAGTGTTTTTATTTGTTTTTGGGTGAGTGAGGTGAGTGTAAAAGGAGGGAAAAAAAAATTCGGAGGGAATTTTTTTGATGAAAATGAATGATGATTGTGAAGAGAGAATTGTTGCTGCTGAATCTTTAGCTCAACTACAACAACAAGCATATCTTCAATCTTCGGTTAATGATAACAACTCGCAATTGCAAGTTTTTGTGGAACCAACACCCTTGAATGATGATTTTTACGAGCAAGGAGAGTTGTTTGAAGAACCTACACAAGAAAGTAAACTTGCACAACATATAAGCATCCCCAACACATAGGTAAAGCTGCTGAGAGGTTAAAAATTGGATTTTTTTCTTTGAACCCGCCATTTTTTTCATCTAAAAAACCTATGTACCGGCATTGACGATGTATGAATACAATGCCGGAACTCTCAATATCAGCATAGTATTCATCGAACGACCATGCCGGTAGTAGAGTAGCCCCCATTTCGAAGCCAAAACCGGCATAGAATTCAAACAAAGAACTATGCCGGTATTGCATGAAAAACATACAGGAAGCAGTGCCTTCCAAAGTTAATACCGGCATAGAAAAGTTAATTAAAAAGAATGCCGAAACCGCAAGTCTTGTCAAAAATAAAAAAAAATTAAATCGCCGGAAGTGATGAAGATCATGCCGGAATTGATGAAGACCATGCCGGAAAATGGTGCCTGCATGCTTGGTAACTAACATGCAATGCCGTAACTAAGTGCCGGCATGCTTGATAGAAATCTATCAACGCCGGTACTCAAGTGAATTTTTTTTTCAAGCTTGTGGATACTTTACATCATGTGTCGGCATAGAAATTCAAGAAACATACAATGCCGGTAGCAGTACCGGTATGCTCGAGAATTAAATTACTGTGCCGGCAGTGGACTGAAAACCAGAAAAAAAATTCAAAACGGACTGAAATTCATTTTTCTCATTGAAAAACAGCCGGAAGGGGCTATGCCCCACCGAACCCCCACCCAGACCACCTGCGTAAAATACAACTTTTGTACCGGCATCATATTCAACCTAAATTATATGCCAGTATTGATAACAACTTCCAATGGTTTTCCTATGTACTTAAAGTGGACTACCGGCATACACGAATAAATTCAAATCAATGCCGTGACATACTATCAGCATTGAAGTCAACCTAAAATCAATGCCGGGACAGAACATTCATTTTCAGATGATTCTGTAACTCAATACCGGCATATCATTCATACTAAAATCATTGCCGTAACTAAATACCGGAATTGTATTCATTATAGATTGAATGCCATAAACTAGTACCGGCACTGTATTCATACTAAAATCAATGTCGGCACTCTCTGAAACTCAACTTTGGGGTTCGCGATTCTGACGATTCTAACCCAAACCCACTGCTATAAATCGATTTTGACTTCAATTGGGCATCTGATTTCTTTCTTGGATGCATGGTTATGATTCGGGTAGGTTAATCGACGAAGAAATTGTTGAATCATCATCGATGAAGAATTTGGTTTTTGGTTTTTGGTTTTTGATTTTAAAGTTTTAAGGGAAAGGGTATTTTAGAATTTCATCCAACATGAGAATATTGAGACAATATTTGAAAAAAAAAATGCTTTAGAAAATTCATACAATTGATTTTATCTTCACATTTCATCATAAACCACCAAAGGCTATGATAAATCGCTGCAAAGCGTAATAAAACGTTATGAAGCCTGAGTGGCCAAGCATAATGTTTAATCAAAGCAAATAAGAAACGGAAAACTAAAACCTAATATTGCAGAATGCAATAAGTTTCAACAAAAACTACTAGTTAACATTACCTAAATTTGTTCGGTAAATCTAAAAATCAGAAAAAAAATAAATAAACAACAACGAATCTCTATTAAATAGGGAAAAAATAGAGACAAAAATAGGTATGAGAGGATAATTTTACAGGAAAAAAAAAGGTTATATGGAGAGAATTGTGGGCCTTGAGAAACAAATTAACTTATTTTATTGAAACTCTAAGTTTATTCAAAAATATATACCGAGAATCTCACTAACAGAGGTAAACATCATGGCCCACTTTACATCCTTATAATCCCAATGCTAGAACCTTTAAATAACTGCTGCACGATTCCCTTAGAGGGGTATTTACAGGACAAAAACCGGTGAATATAATACTTTTCCTTATTTTATTTATTTATTCTTATAAAACAATTATTAAATTTTATATCGGGTATTAAGAAATAAATTAACTCAAATTTGCTTGTAGGAATTTGCAGGTAACATAAATGCGTGATTTCAATAAACAAATTAATCTATAAAACTGAATATTGTCTATCACTCGGCTTTGATTTACATAATGCACAATATTCAATTTCCCAGATTAATTAGCTTATTGACATTGAGCATTTATGGTAAAAAGATGATCAACTAATTACACTACGCTACAGCCACGTAATATTAGACAAAATAATAAAAATGTGAATTGAACCCCATTAGACACAGTTATCCGTTGCACCATATGGCTAATTTTTTTCGAAAACATATTACTCAACAATACCGCCCATGAGACGTGATTTTCATGTGTCAATTGTCGGATGTAATTTCTCGGCGAAGTAGTTTATATTTTTACTTTGGTTGCCTCTTAGTTGTTTTCGTTGATTCCATTTCAATTTCCTCCAACTTCTCATTAATTTACTCCTTTGAATACCAGTTTTCGCTTAATTGTGATTTCTATCTTCTTTTTTCACGGTGTGGGCTAGAGCCTAAAGCAACACTTAAGTAGTAAACTTTGGTAAATGTTATTCACACACGGGACATGAAAATGATAGTTTTGTGACTACACATAAGAAACAAATACAATATAGCAGATTATAATATGTGTAAATTCATGAACTTGCTCATTAGAGAGAATGACTTTTTTTTTGCCGATTATTATCTATATTCTAGGTCCGTTAGAAATGTTTTCTTCACTGGTAAGTGCACAATTTTAAGGTTCTTGTTGTGCCAGTCAATCCCTAGAATTAAAGAGAAAATGTAGCACTACATCTACATGCAAGCATTTGGTGTTGGTGTATCGTTTCCAATTCCATGTAAACTTACCATTGACGTTATCTCATACATTTACATGCATTGCTAATTTTCCTTTGTACCCAGTAACAACATCAGAAAATAAGTACTGCTTCGCATAAAATAAATATTCACTCGTACAAAAATTATGTACAAACAATATAGTTGAAATGACATAAGATTTTATTTTCGATGATCAATAAATAATTAAGCTAAACTTGCTTGCAGGAGAACCTGAAATTTGGAAATAAATGCTTAATTCATGGCTTAAAAAAAGAATTAAAATTAAGTGAAATAAATGAAAACAGTATTAGACAAAAAAATTAAAAGATCGAACAAAAATAAAATAACACAATTTTGGATGAAACTTAATTACCCAAAGTAGTGATACATTGTTTTAGCTTCTTTTAAACTTAAAGAAAAATACTAAAATCGAGACTTCATTTTGATATGTTAATCTTTGGATGTAGTTTTTATTATGCCCCTTGACCATGGCTTGGTAGTTTTTCTAAAGGTAATATTGCCTGCTACTCCTCCGAGATGCTATAACAATTAACAAATTACCTCCAGATACAACTATCGTTAGTTCTCCTCTATGTAGCATACGAGAGAGAACCCTTAGAACTTAAGTAGAAAATAATGAAAACAAAAACAAAAATCGAAACTACAACCAGTTTAGTAGAAATGTAAAAAATAATTTATGTTTTCGTAAACTAACTATGTTTTTGTAAAAGAGAAGTAGTATTACAAAATTATGTTTCGTAAACTACAACTCGTTTTTTTATGTTTCTAGAACTAAGAACTCTATTTAATGTTTCGTAAACTTAAATAAAATTTCGAAAGAATAAAAGAAGAAGAAGAATTTCGTAGAGAAGAGTTCAAGAAAGGTATGGTCTCAAATGAAGAATTCATCCGGGTATTTATAGCAAAAATTATTTGAACGTTCGACTTAGAATCCAATGTGCGACAGTGACGTCTCGTGATTCACGCGTTTGCTTTGTCGGACGAGTAAAAGCATCCGCTAAAAATACGCTGAAATTCTTTTTGTCGGACATTTAAAATTCTCGAGATTCTTCTCGAGGCACAGTGTCAAATGCACCGTGTGACACGCGTGAAGGAAGATGCTTCTCGAGGTCAGTTTGATATCCAAAACCGAGAAGGCAAAGAATTAAAATTCTTTGCATGTGTGGGAGAAGCGTGTGAAAATTTCAGTAAAAAGATAGGGTCGGGTAAACCCACACCCACACCCACACCCTCTCCCTCTCCCTCTCCCTCGCCCTCGCCCACGCCCACGCCCACGCCCACGCCCACGCCGAGCCGAGCCGAGCCGAGCCGAGCGAGCGTGCGTGCTTCTGTGCGAAGCACCGCGCGAACGGGAAAGGCAATAAGAAATGCAATAAGGTTTAGGCAACCTTGCCATAGTCTAGGGCTTTCCCCATACACAAAGGTCTAAAGACCCAAAGGGCCATACCCTTAAGGCTAAACCAATGCTATTTAAGTCTAAAACTCTAAGTGTTTTAGTCTATATGGGACTAATGTTTAATTCATTCACATGAAAAAAAAAAACATCTAGGGAGTAATAGGTCTTGGGATCAAAACATGGTCCATGCATTTTTTGATTAAAACAAAACATTGTTTTTTTCTAACAATCCCCCACATGAATAATAAAACATTTCGATAAAACACGAGAAAACATAAGGCAACAATATAGGCTAAGGTGTCCCAAAGATTGAACCTTAACTTAGTGAGAGGTTACCTGAATCGCTTGTTGATACGGTGAACGCAATGTCTTGAACCGCCAACAATGAATGCAATTCGTAAATAAAAACACACTTGATGCCTCAACCGAAGAAAATAGCCGCCAAGCTCTTGCTAAGGTTGTGCCCATTTTGGCCGTGGGCTAAAATCCCGGACTTAATGAATGTCTCTAGAGAATTAGCTCAAATTCTCATAGGAAGCGGCCCCACTTCCAACATCCACAAAGGTGAGTCCATAAAGAGTGTCCTGCCACACCCCGCTTTAATCAAAGCCATGGTACCCATTAAGATCGCAAAAGATCATCCTTTAATTCTCGCAGTAGCACTATCGCACAGTTACACCATAGGGAGGGACAAAGATAGTGCTTTACCCAATATCACCATAAATTAGTTGTCTCATTGAACCTTGATTTTGGAAATCCAATCACAAGGTTGAGTATCCTTCATGGTGATTTATTCAATGAGCTTAAGTCCCATCCCCCTCGATGTAAATTTAATTGGTTAAGCCTTTTCAAAGGATCTCCAAGATTATCTTTGGATTTTTACAAAGTCTATCGAGATAATACCAGTAGAGAGTAGTTGTTTCACCGTCTTGTGTCTTCTTCGTATATGTATAGACTTCCCGTTGTATACATTGTTATAGCATCTCAGAGGAGTAGCAGGCAATATTACCTTTAGATTGTTGGAAATAAGTTACAAATTTCGTATGCAACTGAGAAACAATACTTTGATTACACTGATAATAGTAACAAACAACTCAAGAAACATGAGAAAAATACTTAACACTCACTGATGTGTTATTGTTATAACTTGTGGGGGGAAGCTATCCTTTCTGCTTGCTATATTTTGAACCGAGTTCCATTTAAAAAATCTGATAAAACTCCTTATGAATTGTTGGAAATAAGTTACAAATTTCGTATGCAACTGAGAAACAATACTTTGATTACACTGATAATAGTAACAAACAACTCAAGAAACATGAGAAAAATACTTAACACTCACCGATGTGTTATACCTATCCTTTGCACTTTGCTATATTTTGAACCGAGTTGCACCGATGATAGTATCAAAACTTAGTAGAGGCACGTATGAGATACGTTATCTTCGAGCTAAAGGTAATATTGCCCTGCTACTCCTCCGAGATGCTATAACAATTAACAAATTACCTCCAGGATACAACTACGTTAGTTCTCCTCTATGTGTAGCATACGTAGAGAACCCTTAGAACTTAAAAATAATGAAAAACAAAAACAAAAATCGAAACTACAACCAGTTTAGGAGAAATGTAAAAAATAATTTATGTTTAACGTAAACTAACTATGTTTTGTAAACGGAAAGTAGTATTACAAAATTATGTTTCTGTAAACTACAACTCGTTTTTTATGTTTCGTAGAACTAAGAACTCTATTTAATGTTTCGTAAACTTAAATAAAATTTACGAAAGAATAAAAAGAAGAAGAAGAATTTCGAGAGAAGAGTTCTGAAAGGTATGGTCTCAAATGAAGAATTCATCTCGGTATTTATAGCAAAAATTATTTGAACGTTCGACTTAGAATCCAATGTGCGACGGTATCCTAGTGATTCACGCGTTTGCTTTTGTCGGACGCAGTAAAAGCATCCGCTAAAAATACAAGTGAAATTCTTTTTGTCGGACATTTAAAATTCTCGAGATTCTTCTCGAGGCACAGGTGTCAAATGCACCGTGTGACACGCGTGAAGGAAGATGCTTCTCGAGGCTGTCGGATATCCAAAACCGAGAAGGCAAAGAATTAAAATTCTTTGCATGTGTGGGAGAAGCGTGTGAAAAATTTCAGTAAAAAGATAGGGTCGGGTAAACCCACACCCACACCCACACCCACACCCACACCCACACCCACACCCACACCCACACCCTCACCCACACCCTCACCCTCACCCTCACCCTCACCCTCTCCCTCGCCCTCGCCCTCGCCCTCGCCCTCGCCCACGCCCACGCCCACGCCCACGCCCACGCCCACGCCCACGCCGAGCCGAGCCGAGCCGAGCCGAGCCGAGCCGAGCGAGCGTGCGTGCTTGTCGTGCTAAGTTATCCACCGCGCGAACGGGAAAGGCAATAAGAAATGCAATAAGGTTTAGGCAACCTTGCCATAGTCTAGGGCTTTCCCCATACACAAAGGTCTAAAGACCCAAAGGGCCATACCCTTAAGGCTAAACCAATGCTATTTAAGTCTAAAACTCTAAGTGTTTTAGTCTATATGGGACTAATGTTTAATTCATTCACATGAAAAAAAAACATCTAGGGAGTAATAGGTCTTGGGATCAAAACATGGTCCATGCATTTTTTGATTAAAACAAAACATTGTTTTTTTCTAACATTTACCACATCTATATCAATTCCCCCAACTTCTCAAGAACTTACTGCTTCGAATCTAAATACCAACTTTTGTTTAATTTTCTTCTTTCACCTTGGAGGTTAGAGACTATAGCAAAACTTAAATACTACTACTATACTTCAGAAAATGTCATTCAGGCACAAAAATTACATGAAAAACGATATTTGTGATTGTGCAATAAAAATAAATGCAACATTTTGATGTGCAAATTCACGAACTTTTGGAATAAGTCTATTGAAGAAACAAAATACTCCCTCTGTTCATTTTTAATAGGCTGGTTTTGTTTTTAGAGAAATTTAAGGAAATTAAGAGAAATAATCATTGAAAGTGGTCCTCACGACACTTGTAAATAAAAGAAGTGGAGTGAAATGGTCTCATAACACTTTTCAACAAAAAAAGTAAACTAAAATGATCCACATGACACTTGTCATCAAAAGAAGTTAACATAAAATATTTGACTTTACCAATTAGGAAACCAACCTATTTTTTTGAAATATTTATTTATAAAAACCAGCCTATTAAAAAGGAACAAATGAAGTATTAGTTTAGCTAAAAGTTGATTCATATATTAAGGTTTCGGGCCCCTATTTTATCTTTATTTTTTTCTCTCCTACCTTTTCTTTACTCACCTTCAGTTGTATTTGCCTTCGTATACTATGGCTTATGCGCTTTCAATTAAATTTACTTTTGCCGAAAAGAGATACACTCGAAATTTTCGTACAAACCAACGAATGAAAGATCAGAAGTATAATCCCATAACCAGTAATTCGTGGAACGGAATTGTTTGGTACACAGTTGAATAAATGTTTTAATCGTGTGGTTGGGCAACTTGTACTATTTTACTTTTCAAAAAAGACTGCCGGACCGAGAAAAAAAACAAATTAGAAACCGGTTACTCACATAATTTTTTACGGGACCCCCTGCTTTTCACCTTTGGCGGGACCCACCACTTTTTTGTGTGTGGGGGCGGTTTCTGTTTAGTTTTTTACCCGGTCTGTTTAGAAGGGATGTTTTATTTTATTTTGGATACGCCACAGCTAGGCTAACCCCTGAACATACCTAGCAAGCTGGACTAACCCGCTGTAAATCCAACCGCCACCCCATCAACAACATCCAACCTCAGCTCTATCCACAGAGGAAATTGGTAAAAATGGAGGTTCCGACCTTCCTAGTGGGAATCGAACCACTAGCCCCACTATGTACTATTACATAGTGTAATGTTCCGGTTTGAACGCTGAATCCATAATTTCCTCCTCTTTTCGTATCATAGAATAAAGATGGAATAATAATTCTCTATGGACCGTGTTCTTTACACTCATTTAGATGCATGTTTCCGAATGTTTTTCAAATTTTCCTGCTTAATTTTAATGTTTCTAATTTTAATGGGTTCGGATACCCGACAAACCGAACCAAACTCATCGCTTTGTCCCTTTTTAGAAGAAAAAAAATTAGAGCTCAGAAAACAAAAAACATTTTCGTAATTTTAATCAACTTTTAGACTATTCGCCACGTCCACAACAGTCCAAAAACGTTCATCCGTGCTACAACAATCCAACGGCAGAAACTCGTCTCTCGAAAAAGATTAGGTGAAAATACAGTGGGACCCTGGTTTCTCCAAAAAATAACCGTAATTAACAGAAAACGGCCTTCTGCGGAAAAGGAGGAGCAGTCTGTATTCTAGAAAAAACTTTTTCTTTTTAATTTTGGAGCATTTTTCTTTTTTTTTATATTTTTCTTTAAAAGATAAAAATTACATACTAGGCAAGCGAGCGACAAGCTGTGCCGCTAGCCCTTTTTGAATAGCAAAACCTATCCTATTAAAAATAAAATCTCGTGAGCAGTGGGTCATTACATTGTCACATGACTTTCTCGGGACCCTCTTGAGTAGTCCAATCGCTTCGGAGCCAAATAGCCAAAAGTATCAAAAGCAAGGGGACGAAAGCATGCCCATTGTCAACACATGCTTTCTCATGCTTCGATATCTTACCCGAGGCGACCTTTAGCGCCGGCCGCCCGATCGTAAAGGTGCCATGTCCAATTCCTACCAAAGGAGATACCCGGTGAGGTCAACACATGTGTGTTTCCCATTAGCCCATCCAAAAATAAGAACATCGTTTGGTCTTAGTGTCGATCTCCCTTCAAGTGGGTCTGCGGGAAATGCACAGTGCTTTTTCTTTGCCGAAATGCCGGACCTCCACAAGACATCATACAAAATATCCCTCACATGATCATGTCTATATTTATAACCAGGGTCTACTTTACAATGAACTGCATGTTCACCATATGAATCCAAGCAACTCCGTGATGCAAGCGGGGCAGCGAGAGTCGAGGGATAAAGCGGGATCATTAACCTCGTATTTGAGGATAGACTAGGTACTCCAAAGGAGACATCTTCTCGCCCTAGCCCTCAATCGGAATAGCCGTAAGAAAATCTTGGGCATGTCCGCTTGCAAACAACCAAAAACCGCTTTCTGTCTCTCCGTTAGCATGTAAACTCTATCAATGTCCTTAACCACTTTACCAAAAAGAGCACTCGCCAGGATGCTTTGTGCTTTTGGGGGGGCGTTGTTTTTTTTTTTTTTTTTTTTTTTTTTAAAGTTTTACTTTCATTTAATTTCCAAATTCAGACAAGAAACTAGTCGGAAGCCTAGCAACAAGCTGGGCTCCAACTCCTTTTTGAACTACCACACTTAACCTATTAAAAAGGAAATCACCTACACGCACGTTAGCATCATGACTAGCAATATAGTTGCGGGAGCCACCGAACGAAGTCCGTTGTTCCGTCCCCAAATTCACCTAGAGTAGTGAAAGCCAAAGCACCAAATCCATATCCTTGTGCAAGTGCATTTTTCTAAATACTTGGTATTTTTGCGATCGACAAAGATCCTTGATAGCTACCCCCCCTTCCAAAGTACGACCATTACTCCCAAAGAAAGGGCGACACAATCGTAACATCGAAGCAAACGTCCCGACCATTGTCCCAATTGAGCACAAGAACATCTGCACGGTCTCAAAGAAGTACCGTTGTTCGCAAGCATACCCAAGTCCACCTCTTCCGTGCAGCCACCCTGCAACTCGATAATGATGTCCAATCAATCGTGTCGCGTACTAAATCATGTCGAAATTTTAAACCAACTTCATTTGTACAAAGGTAACCGCATGGTCACCAAAAGCATCCATCTCTCTCTTGCGAAGGGGCACAAACTACCTGGTTCAAACAAGGGAATACCAAGTCTATAACATAATACCGCACTAAACCGCCTCGAACCAATTTGCCGATTTAAACCAGGGATGGGGATAGCCATTAAGAAATCCAGGGCATGCTTCATTTGGTTGCTCCGCCATAGGAATGAATCACGTTCGGACAACTTGAATTGGGAAGTCAAGTTCTTCTTTTATCCGCATCAAAATAAACAACTGCCGTAGTTGACATAGAATGGTTGGCGTGTTATCGACGATATAGGAGAAACAGACTACACAGAGTTGAAAGAAGCAAAGACGCTCAAGATGGAGCTAAAACCACCGATGCGGTGTGCCTCAATATGACAGATTGCGTTCTAGTGTTTCCAAGCACGACGCCAAATAAAAGAATTCATAGTGTCTTGCATCGAGTAAACACCAAAACCACCTAGTCCGAGGGCAAACGTGGAAAATCGCATTTGCAAGGGGCCGAACCCCGGACCATCTCCTGTTATTATATGTTGTAGGAACTTGTAGAGACGAGAGTCAAACAAATCTTGAGCCGCAAAAGTGCGTCTGGAAAGGTAGTGCGTAAAGAAAAATATAAGCGAGAAACTCAAAGATGCTTTCTAAACAAAAGAAGCTCACACTCGTGGATCTTCAAGTTTTTCCACCGAATCAGTGAGTTCTATAGTTTTTTTCACTCTTTTAACAACCAGATCCGCATTAAATTGGGCATCAAGGCTAACAGGAGCACCTAGCAGCTTAACTCCCTTCTCTCGCCTACAAATATCAGGTGGAAACATACCTGCAACGGCTGTCCTGGGGTCTATAGAGGGCCAAAACAATTCAGTCTTCTTGATGTTCAAAAACATCCCCCTAGCAACACCTTCTTCTTGAATTATTCTCAGAGCTCTAGCAACCATCATAGTGTCCCCAATCACCGTACCATCATCAAGATACCAAGCCTGCAGTTTCTAGATCACACCTTTTGAAATACTCAAGACTAGCGGGTGGAGAGTAAGAGCGAACAAAAGTGGCCCTAAAGGATCACCTTGTTGCACTCCCTGAGCAGAAGAAAGCACATGGTCCATATAATATAGTCGTGCTGGTGAAGCGTAACAAAACTCAACCCAACGAGATATCGAAGGACATAACCTACGTACCTCTAAGATCATGGTTGTTCTATCTATGAGATTGAACGCATTAGAGAAATCTACCAAACAAGATGGAAAGCGTATTTTGGTCCCCTTTCTCTTCCAACACGCGATTCACGCATGTAGAATTGCTTCTCCACCACACTTAGCCCCCACTCCAAACTGGAAATCACCCAAATATGAGTTCATTTCCATGCCAACAAAAGATGCAGCGCATTTAGAGACAAGTCTCCTCCATATTGTGCCAACCGCTATAGGCCGCAAGCCACCACCAGGTTTGATGAGTGGGGTGAGAGGAGCACTGGCCACATATTCTCCCAAAACCGACGGGCAAGAGCCTCGATAACCATAAGTTAACCACTTCGTGATGGAGGAAAGTAACTCATCCGAAATAACAGTGGCTGCCCACCGAGAACATCGAGAAGATGTTGTGCCCTTAAACCGTCTCTTCCACAAGCTTGTCCCCTTAGGGAAACTCTTTAGTCTACTTAGCACAAGATCCGTCGTAGCTACCATAGCCTCCTCGTGAAGGTGAAGAAGAGGGGATGACCTAGGAAGGCAAGGCAAAGTGGGATGTTTGGAACGAAGTTCAGCCCGTGTACCTTCATTATTGACGAACTCCAAGTAGAAGTGAGAGTGCGAATCGCAAGAAGATATAAACCATGTCTGAGCTTACCCCTACACAACCTCAAGTTCACAGCCTTCCTGATCATCCTGTTTAGGTTTCTTCTTGGCTTTCTCTTGTAATTCCTTCATCTCGCATGTTTCTCAAACACACATTGAACCAGCACCATACACCCATTCGGTTCATTCCATATGCGCAATGCATGATTAACCGACTTAATCTGCAGCTTTCTCCGGGTGTCACTTTCAACTCTTGGTACTCAAAGAACATGGAGAGTACACACAGGGAAGAGCATTAGCTGTATCCATGAAGACAGATCATTAGGTGCAGCCACCACTTTCTGCAACACAGACTTGAAGGTTCGTGCAAAGTGCAACCTACATTTAGCTGGAAAGTAGACAAAGCACCGTGAGGTCTTTAATTTATGGTCAGTGTGAAACCATAAGTTGTACCAAATGAGGTCTTTGTTGGTCGGAAGGCCTAGATAGTATATATTACAGTATTTTATTCGCCTGTTCATGCTTTGCATGTTTGAGTTTGAAGTTAAGGTCCCGCGAATTTCTACGTCCCAAGAAAAATGACATTTTTTTACTAAATAAAATGGAAAAACAAATGTATCACTTTTTCTGGGACAAATATAATATTAATGATGCAAAGAGTGGAAAGAAAAACGGAAGAAAGCTATCCACCATTGAGATGGAAATTAAAAGAAAATGAAGTTAGGAGATCGGCCATCTTTGTGATTATAGATCATGGCTAGACAAAAACCACCTATCACAAAAAGTCATTCGAAAGAACTTGAGATAGAAGAAAATAATGTCTGTCTGCTATAACTTTCAACGACAAATCTACTTCTTCTTCCAAGTTTAAGTTTTGTGTTTGGGAATTTTGAGTTCATAAGGATGAATTTATCTTATCTTGTGCACTAATCAAGACGTAATTATGGTTTGGATCAGAGTTTTTCCTCCCTTTTGATCCAACGACCTCATCTGGCCCCTCTTGCATTGATCAATCAGGGTAAATATCAACATCAATCACCTAAGGGCCAAAATTTATACTATTATGGAGTTTTTGGCTAAAGTTCATATCACTTTATGGAATGTGGATTTTATATATGAGTGGAAAATTACAAAACAAGATTTGACCCTTTGTGATCGCAAAGGGATAAAGTGGCATTAAATTGGCTATAAAAACTATATATTCTAATGAATAGTTGGACGTCCACAGCTAACAACCAAATTCACCCACTGGTAGGTAGCTTAGCTAGGCGGTTATTGATATTTTTGTTTCTCATCACTTATTTCGGAAGAAAATCAGAGACCATGTTCATGTCAGCTGCGAGAATATGCAATTCACACGATGCAGAGATATACTACTAGTATTTGTTTCTTTGTAGTAGCTTATAGAAATAAAGTGTGAATCAAAGATAAGATTTGATATATGTCTTTATTTGTGACGATTGCAAAAAGAGACGCATATCCTTGCAAAATGCAAGGAACGACAAGAAAGATAAAAATGAGAAAATCCAAATATACAAAACCCTGCAGCCGTTGTTTGTCTTGATGTTCTAAGAACAGTCTTTTGGGTTATATATTAGCAGTTGAAGATCGCGACGACTGTCTTCTTGTAATTTTTTGTCCGCTAAAACATTATTTCTCAACGATCATTTCATTTGTGTTAAAATAACAAGTGTTAAAGATGTGAATTGTTTCGGATTGCACCAATCGTTTCCTTAGTGATCCACATTTATTTCGACTGATTCTCTGTTCAAGAGTGATTAGCAGAGGCAGCATCCACTTGATAATCTCTAACCGAAATTTGATGACCTCCTTGTAGCAGCGTTGATTATTTTTCCTGTTACTAGCTAGTTTAGAGATTGACGTCATATGACTTATAAGGACCTACATTCGAACTATTTGAATTAATGATTAATATTAACGGTAATGGTGTTCGCATTTCGTTGACCAAACCACTCTGTTCGATTATCAACGTTTCTTGCAATTAAAATCGTACTTATAAGTACTCTGATGCGTTGTGCAGCATGAGCATAACAAACTAAAGGGCTTGATTACTGGAATTTAAGATTTGATTAATGCAACACCACCTCCCAAGAATAATGTAAGATCCCGGTTCAGAACTTTATACTACACTGAGCATAATTGTTGACTCATTTTTCTGTACTGATGAGTCTGAAAATAGATTTTTGGGAAAGCTCGTAGAGTTTTGGAAGGGACGGTAGAATCTGTATTTTACCGGTTAATGTCTTCCTCCTCCCATGTGGATGAATCTTTCTCTTTCGCAGTCTAATAAAATGGTCGTATTTGGTGGCTGATAGACACGTACATGCAGTATGTTAGTAGTGAGGTTTCCCCATGATACTGGTTTTGCGATTATATTGTTCAATGTGCCATGTGCATGTAGTAGTGTAGCTATCAGCCTCATATTTGATGTATTCCAATCTTTCATCGTACTATGAGCCTGAGGTATTAACCTCATATACTTAACCTTATTAATCTTAGAGCATCTGCAGCGGACGATCAAGAGTAAAAATTTGGTCTTTAGCAGAGACGTAGTGGGACGGAGTAAAGATTAAATCCCAGACCACACCAAATTTCCAGAACAATTTGGTCCGCGACCAAGACCAAACTTAAATTTAGTCGGGCGTTCGTAAACTTAACGCCCCACACCGAGCGCACCTGAAGTTCACGCCCCACACCGAGCGCACCTGAAGTCACCGCCCCATTTTTTCTTCTTTAGCATGGGGCGTTAACAATAACAATGCCCCCTTTTTTTTTCTTTTTTTTTTAAAATTAGTATGGGGCGGTAACTATACCCCCGCCCCATATTACTCTTTTTTTTTTAATTTTTTTAATTTTTTTATTACGTGAACAGCGTCTCCGGGTCATCAGGCGTAAACTATATCAACGCCCACACCGAGCGTAATCTTTACCAACTCCCCACACCGAGCGTAAACTATATCAACGCCCCACACCGAGCGTAATCTTTACCAACGCCCCACACCGAGCGTAATCTTTACCAACGCTCGACCAAATTTACTCGCCCCCCACTGCTTCACTCAACGGACTAAACCCAAATATGGTCTTTTTTTTTACTCTTTAGTCTTTACTCTTAGTCGCACCGCTGCAGACGCTCTTACCAATAGCATATTTAAACACCAGAAGTAAAACCGCTTATGTTATTTGAGAAGCAAAAATCAATCTTATAAGCCATCCGTAAGAACAATTGTTTCCGTGAAAGTTAATTTTTCTATATTTGAAAATTGTTTTAAAATGGTCCACTCAAATTATAACATATGATTTCTTTGTTTTTAGAAGATATTTTGAAATTGTGTTGCCAAACTAATTTATCCAGACACCTTATTAATCAAAGAACAAAAAACCAGTTTGAACAAAATTTTAAAATTACTTTAGTGGTTAGAGCCCAGCCTGTTGCTCGGGTTTCAACTAGTTTCATACGATCCTCTCCTTTAGTTGACCATGTTATTTGAATTTATTTAGGTTTTCATCCAAAAAAAATACTTTGAAAATAAAAAGTTATCTTTTTGTGAGATAAAAAAAAGTTGACCTCGGAATGCATAGATTGACCTTTCACCTTTGTTTTTTAAAAGAACTACTTCGGGTGACCAAACAACCAATGAGCTTTCACTAGTTATGCCGTGTCTTAGGAAAAAAGTGTAGAATAAGATACTAGCTGCACATAACATGAATATGTATTCATGAACATTATATATTGTTGGGGGAGACTTACGAAATCCGAGCCGCTATGCGCAATACGAAAACTACACGAGCAATGAAACACAATGCAGAAATAACACAATTACGACGATATAGATAACAATCACACAACACCAAGGTTTACGTGGAAAAACCCCTCCAAGGTGAAGGGTAAAAAACCACGGGCAAATCTTCCACTATAATCGATAATGGGTTACACACAATTCTCCCAATTTGGGGATAACAACAACTTCAAGGTGCATATAGCACTTGGATAACCAATTTGCCTAATTACACTCACCACTAAGGTGGATCAACAATTCATTCACCTAAATAGGTAAGATTTACTACCAATTTGAGAATAGCAAGAGTAGGAGATACTTACTAGTAGGATTTGAACAAACCCTAGATTTTCCCCCTTTTGAAGAGATGTGGAAATTGATCAATCAATCTTCACCACACTAACCAATATATCCTTAGATAAGAACCCTTTCTTCTTATTCAAAGATTAACTTCAAGATCTCACCAAAAAATCAACTCTAATGGTGGCTTTACCTCTCTTTCTATCCCCCTCTCTCTCTACCTCCTTTTTATTTCTCAAACTTGAGAAGATGAACGTGTGAGATTGAAAACATCTCTTGATGCCTTTTGTGAACCTAACATAGGCACATGTTATCCCTCACGACTTAGTGGGGGGGTACTCGTCACCACCAAACCTGCCCTGCTATAGAAATGCACATGCTTGTACTTTGGTAGCGACTTTGTCATCATATCAAAACCATTGTCTTCTGTATGGATCTTCTCAATTTGCAAGACCTTCTCATCGAGAACTTCCTTATCCACTGATACCTAATATTGATTTGCTTGGTTCTCGAGTGAAAACTCGAGTTCTTATTGAAATGAATGGAACTCTGGTTGTCACAGTAAACGATGAACCTTTATTGCTTCACACCGAGTTCCCGAACAAACCTCTTCATCCATATCATGTCCTTGCAACTATCCGTAGCTACAATGTACTCTGCCTCTGTAGTAGATAATGCCACACATCTTTGTAACTTGGACTTCCAAGACACAGCTCCCCCTGCATAGGTAAATAAGTAACCCGATGTATACTTGAGGATGTCTTGAGCACCTGCCCAATCTGAATCTGTGTAACCCACTAACTCTGGCTTATCACTACCATAGCACAAACACATATTAGAAGTACCCCTTATATAACATAGTATCCATTTCACCGCTTCCCAATGCTCCATACCAGGATTGGATAGAAATCTGCTTACCATTCCAACTGCGTAAGCTATATCTGGCCTTGTACACACCATGGCATACATCAAACTACCAACTGCGGACGTATAAGGAATTTTCTACATCTTCCGTTTCTCAACATCATTCACTGGACATTGATCACGAGTTAACTTAAAATGGTTTGCAAGTTGACAACTTAGCGGCTCAGCCTTGTCCATGTTGAATCTTTTCAACACCTTCTTAATATAGTCTTCTTGTGATATCCACAACTTTCTTGCTTTCCTATCACGAGAGATTTGCATGCCAAGAATACGTTTTGCTGCACCCAAGTATTTCATCACAAAAGACTTGCTCATATCCGACTTCAACATGTCGATCTTCTTCTTATCTTTGCCAACAATAAGCATGTCATCAACATATAGCAAAAGAATAAGAAAGTCACCATCAACAAATTTCTGAATGAATACACAATGATCTGAAGCTGTCCTCTTGTATCCATGTTCCTTCATGAACGATTCAAACTTCTTGTACCATCTTCTAGGAGCTTGCTTCAAACCATATAGACTCTTCTTTAGCTTGCACACCATGTGTTCTTTGCCTTTGACTTCAAAACCCTCGGGTTGTGCCATATACACATCTTCCTCCAACTCACCGTGAACAAATGTTGTCTTGACATCTAGTTGTTCTATCTCAAGATCTAAACTAGCTTCTAATGCCAAGACAACCCGAATAGAAGGAAATCTCACAACTGATGAGAAAATCTCGTCAAAGTCAACACCTTTTCTCTGTTCATAACCCTTCACAACTAAGTGTGCTTTGTACCTAGGTTGTGAGTTACCATATTCCGTATTGATTCTATACACCCACTTGTTCTTTAGAATTTTCTGGTTCTTGGGCATGTCAACCAAATCAAAAGTGTCGTTCTCATTCAAAGAGACCACCTATTATTTCATGGATTTCAACCACTTCTGACTTTCAGGAACACTAAGAGCTTCTTCATAAGACTCTGGTTCACCTGCATCTGTGAGCATCACATAGTCATGTGGTGTATACTTTGTTGAAGGTAATCTGGTCCTGCTGGATCTTCTCAACTCAGCTTCTGGTTGTTGTTGTTGCACTTCTTGCTTAACTTCACCCACTGGAACATCATGAGCTTCATCTTCATGATTGTGTTCTTGTTCTTCATTACCATTACCATCAAAATCATCATCACGTTGTTCAAGAGAAGAATCAACTGGATTTGGATCCAAGAACATTTCTTCTTGAAGCTTTGGCTTTTCGATTTTCTCAAAGTCTTCAATAGTTTGGTCTTCAAGGAATACTGCATCCCTACTTCTGATAACCTTCCTGTCAACTGGATCCCTAAATCTATAACCAAACTTCTCTGTTTCATAGCCTAGGAACACGCACAGCTTTGCTTTGTCATCAAGCTTTGACCTCTGATCTTTTGGGATATGAATAAATGCCCTACAACCAAACACTCTCAAGTGATCATAAGTAGGCTCTTTGTCTCTCCAAACCTTCTCTGGTACTTCTCCATCTAGCGGTCTTGAAGGTGATCGATTGATCAAGTACACAACATTATTCATTGCTTCACCCCAAAAATGCTTCTGCAATTTGGAATGAGATAACATGCACCTAATTCTCTCAAGAATAATGCGGTTCATCGGATCTGCAACACCATTATGTTGTGGAGTCTTCGGTACTGATTGTTCATAACGTGTACCCATGCTCTTGCAATACTCTTCAAGTGGCCCAATGTACTCCCCCCCATTGTCAGAACGAAGGCACTTCAAGGTTCTACCTGTTTCTCTTTTCACCATGATGTGAAACATCTTGAACACAGGAACAACATCATCTTCGGTCTTGATTGCATATGACCAAACCTTCCTTGAAGCATCATCTATGAAAGTAAAAAAAGTAAAAGGCACCACCAAGTGTTTTGACCCTTAAAGGTCCACATAGGTCAGAATGAACAAGATCAATAATACCAGAATTACGCTTGGGTAAAGCTTTATGAAAAGAAACTCTAGTTTGTTTACCAACTAAACAATGAGTGCACATACCCAATTGCGTACCTTTCGCCTTTGTAAATACTTGTCTTTTGGTGAGGATTTGAATTCCCTTATCACTAAGATGACCAAGTCTTCTATGCCACAGATCGGAGGTTGAATCTTTGTGAGCAACATTCAACTCACCTTTCAACACCTTCACTTGTGTCTTATACAATGTGCCACATTTCTTGCCTCTTGCAATAACCATGGAGCCCTTAGTTAGCTTCCATTTTCCATCACCTAAGTGATTGTTGTACCCTTCATCATCTAACACTCCTAGTGACATTAGATTCAAACGAAGATCCGGTACATGTCGCACATTTTTTAGAACCAATGTGCAGCTAACACTGGTCTCGATCTTCACATCACCCATTCCTACAATCTTCGAAACACCATTGTTTCCCATTCTGACTGAACCAAAATCACCAGCCTTGTAGGAGATAAACACGTCTTCTCGAGGAGTAGCATGATAGGATACACCTGAATCCACAATCCACTCGGAATCGGAAACTGCATAACTTACATAAACACCATTACAATCAGAGAATGAAGTAATATCACAACTTGTTACCACAACCGTAACATCATCGACTTGTCTATAATTTATATTCCCTTACCTTGGTTCTTGCTCCGGCTTCCTGCATTCATTTGAATAATGACCATTCTTGCAATAATCCACGTCTTCTCTGGACTTCGATTTACTTCTTGACTTGTCACGGTCAAAAGCTTTGATGCAAGCAGTTTTCTGATCATATAACTCCACTAACTTTATCCACAAAGAATATGCTAGTTTCTCACTAGCCACATGACTAATAATATAATCATGAACCCATTGTAGAATAAAACTAACAACTTTACAATTAGAAACACTCCACACTTTATCTTCTATCTTCTTAGGCTTTACTCCCTTGCTCTTTATTGGACCATAGAGATCTTCACAATATAACCAATCTTCCATCTTCGCCTTCCATATCATATAATTCTCACCGGTCAAAATGACCATTCTATTACTAGTGCTAGCTTCTATCCAGACACCTTATTAATCAAAGAACGAAAAACCTGTTTGAACAAAATTTCAAAATTACTTTAGTGGTTATAGCCCAGCTTGTTGCTCGGGTTCCAACTAGTTTCGTACAGTCCTCTCCTTTAGTTGACGATGTTATTTGAATTGATTTAGGTTTTCATCAAAAAAAAAAAAAGTTTGAAAATAAAAAGATATCTTTTTCTGAGATAAAAAAAAGTTGACCTCAGAATGCATAGATTGACCTTTCACCTTTGTTTTTTTAAAAGAACTACTTCGGGTGACCAAACAACCCATGAGCTTTCACTCGTTATGCCGTGTCTTAGGAAAAAATTGAAGAATAAGATACTAGCTGCACATAACATGAATATGTATTCATGAACAATATATATTGTTGGGGGAGACTTACGAAATCCGAGCCGCTATGCGCAATACGAAAACTACACGAGCAATGAAACATAATGCGGAAATAACACAACTACGACGATATAGAAAACAATCACACAACACCAAGGTTTACGTGGAAAAACCCCTCCAAGGTGAAGGGTAAAAAACCACGGGCAAATCTTCCACTATAATCGATAATGGGTTACACACAATTCTCCCAATTTGGGGATAACAACAACTTCAAGGTGCATATAGCACTTGGATAACCAATTTGCCTAATTACACTCACCACTAAGGTGGATCAACAATTCATTCACCTAAATAGGTAAGATTTACTACCAATTTGAGAATATCATGAGTAGGAGATACTTACTAGTAGGATTTGAACAAACCCTAGATTTTCCCCCTTTTGAAGAGATGTGGAAATTGATCAATCAATCTTCACCACATTAACCAATAGATCCTTAGATAAGAACCCTTTCTTCTTCTTCAAAGATTAACTTCAAGATCTCACCAAAAAATCAACTCTAATGGTGGCTTTACCTCTCTTTCTCTCCCTCCCTCTCTACCTCCTTTTTATTTGTCAAACTTGAAAAGATGAACCCGTGAGATTGAAAACATCTCCTGATTCCTTTTGTAAACCTAACATAGGCACATCTTAGTTGACTCCCTTAATTGGTTAAGGGGCTTCACACTTGATGGATCCATAAGGAGGGATTGCATTTTTTAAGTATATTATTTCAATCAAAAGTGAGCGATAAAGTTATAGATTGAAGCTTTAAGGATGATCAACTACTTACACTCCACTACAATATAGATAAAATCAGATATCTCTACTCATATGACTAAATTCTTTCAAAAACATGTACCGAATAATATGGCCAATGATAAGTGACTTTTATTCATCGCTTGCCATATATGGTTTTTTGGTAAAGTTGTTTCCATTTCACTTTGGTTGTTTTTCATAATTCCATTCTATTTTCCTCCAATTTGTTATTAATTTTACTCCTTTCAACACCAACTTTTGTTAAAGCCACACCTAATAGTAAAGTTCAGTAAGTGTTCTTCAAACACTTGTGATGCACATAGTTTTTGGAATAAAAGAAAAATTGTAACATTAGATTCAACAAGCATTGCTCTTGGTGTATAATATCCAGTTCCACGTAAACTATTGATGTTACATATGCTATTATGCAGTTACTTGCATTATTGATTTTGCTTTGTACTCGCAAGACATCAGAAAATATGTAGTCCTTCGCAGAAATAAAATATCGTCTGTAAAAATACCAGGTGAATTATATCCTCCCTCAAAAGCCTTGGATTCCGGCTCATAAATGTGCAATGCCAATAAAAAATTAATTTGTGAAATCTTTTTCTTGCAATTTTATTATATTATTCAATCAAAATTGAGTTATATTAATTTAAACTAGTATAACATGCATGCGTGATGCGCCTGCCATTCCCTTCGTCCCTTACAAAGACGCATGCGTGATCTGAAAGCCGTTTCATTTTAAAATACACGAAACATATCATTTATTGAGTTTCTTTTTCAAGATATAAATAAGATGCTCTCTTACATATTTCATCACACAATTATTATTTTTTAATTTACCGAAGACGACATAAAAGCTTATTTACACACAATGTTTTTCGTAAACGTTCAAACTTTACAATATCTTGTAACAGCCGCTACTAAGCATCAGATCATGTTCTGTAACAAAAACTAAATGACCACCACGTCAGCAAATTGATGTACCTCATGAAAAAACACAATGGATTTATCAGGTGACTTGAGATCCTTTTATAGAGCCATGGTATGGCCAGAAAACAAGATTTAACTGCATTTTTATATTACTGATAGCACATCCCAACTTCAATGTCACAGAACCACTCAAGGAAGCATAAAAAGACTTGCAAATCTTTGATAATCATTCATTTGATTTCTCTACTTTAAATCAATTCCATGTTGGATCAACAAACAAAAACAATTAAGAAATATGAGAGAAGTAAGATGCAGAGGTCCAAGAACTACAGGTTAAATAGTGTCGGTTGCGTAGGCATAGCCCAAAAATTACCACTATAAAGCAAAAGGAAGGCGTAAGGCAGTTGAAGCCTTGCAAGGTTCGAAATGCTGTAACTTTGTCGTTACTACATTACAGCCAAACATACTTAACTGCAAAATTGAGAACTTCAACAATTTGTACTTTATACTATAATGAATAATTTGATAAAACTCACTGCCAATTTGTTAGTGCCAGATGAACTGTTTACTTGGTTATTTGGAATACATGCTATCTGTTAGATTTTTTTTGTTGTTGTTTGTTTTGGATGAAACCAAATCTCTATGAGTTTTGCACATATATATTTTGTTTGCATCCTTTTACATTACTAAGTATATGAAAAATTTAACTTAATTAATGCCAACTGATTTACTAACTAATATCCTAAAGTTCAATTTATCCCTTTTTGGCGCAAGTCTCTACTCTACATTCCAAAATATGAAAAGCATCAAGTAAGCCAGATATCAAGTCAATAATAACATGGAATAAAGTGGTTGTATGCAGGGTAAACACATCAAATTCAAGTAATTCGGCAAGACAAAATTCTCCAGTAACAAACATTTTTATGCATTTATGTAGAGAGTGCACACTATGGAAAAATAGTCAAAAGTCATTTCGACAACCGACTATGAAGTACTCAAATAAGAATGTTACATAATCCTTACCTGAACTCCTCAACCCTAGGTAAACTCTATTATCATCGAATGTTGCTTCAATACCTACAAAGCACAACTGAATATAAGACATCAGTTTTTGTACAAACACATGACTTCTTTAATATTGGAAGCAAAACTGAGCATTATTTTCTATGGGGCATTTCAACAAACAATTATGGGGAACAAAATGAAACATTTAACCCCCTAAGTGGTTTTATGTTTCTAAGTTTTAACTGAGATTCATCTCTTAAAATGATAGCCAAAATCCAAATTTAAAGAATGAATAAAATACCTCAACCTTAAATTTGAACATCAAAAATAGCTCAACTCGATTTGATGTGATTTCTCCTTATGATGTTTCTTTCGATTCTCCTTACGATAGTAGATTGGGGAAATTAAAATTTGGAGATGGGTTGTTAAGAGATGACGGGGATCGGTTAAAGATGACAAACACAATTCTTACCTCAAATTAGATTCCTTAGTTCCTTGGCTCTGCAAACTTATTAAATCCAAGTAATCATCAATCTGTCTACTGCCAGCAAAACCCATCACAAATACTGAATTTCGTAACTCAAAATTTTCATCATTAACGGAGAGATAATTCCTGACGTTTTCATCATAGCGTAATTTGAGAAGCATTAAAGATCTGCACGTATAGAAGTAACCCTAAAAATTTGAAATTATACTATCGAAAGGAATTTTGAGATAAAATTGGCCCCAAAACAAACCTAAAACTCGAAATTACACAATCAAAAGGAAATTTCAGCCAAAAATAGGCCCTAAACTAACCCTAGAATTTTAAATTAAACAAACGGATACTTACTTGGGAAGTCTCTTTGAAGTTTCTTTGTCATGGGTGATTGGCGAGAGGGGAAAAATCCCAAATCTTCCCCAATTTCTGGATGAAGATGAAGAAGTTCGTCTTTTCTTTTCTGAATGAAGATAGGAAACCAAAAAAAAAAAATAGAAGAAAGAAAAGGAAAGGAAAACATGGAATTGAAAATGTGGATAGCGGGATTCGAACTCAGAACTGTTAAGTGGTCGTTTTACATCACTAACCTCTCTATATTTTTTTTTTACGTGACATTTTAGAAGAAAAAAGATAATCTTGAAGGGTATTTTTGTGAAGGGAAAAAACTTCACCAAATAATTACTTTTTTTTTTTATATCAGTGTATATATATATATATATTAGTAAGATAGAAGCTTAAAAGATGATTAACTAACTGCACAACACTATAAATAATTAACCACACTACACTATAACCAAATAATAGTAGGCTTACTTAAACACCAAAAAGACAAATTTTTGAGTTTGAATACACCCCACGTAGATACCATTGCCTATTGGATGGTATGGCTACGTTCTTTCGGAAACAAGTACCAAGGAATACCACAAATGAGATGCAATTTTCATTCATTTCCGGGCAAAGTTGTTCATATTTCACTTTCCTACCTATTAGTTGTTTTTCCTAATTAAATTTCAATTTCCTCCCGTTTCTCATTAATTTTGCTCTATTGAATACCCATTTTTGGTTTGTTTGTTTTTTCGTTTTTCATCATGAGCCTAAAGCCTAAAGCAGTAGTTACAGGGGTGTATTGGATCATGATTTATCTAGGTAAAATTAGATATTAGTTATATCCGAATCTGATAGATTTATAATATTTTTTAAAGAATTTTTAAGATTCTTATAGATATATGATTTTGGATTATAATGGGTTGTCTTAGGAGTAGTTAGATTTTTAAAAATTGGAATATATTACAAATTAGTAATATATTTGAAAAACCCAAGGTCATGATGATTCCCTTAAGAAAAGAAAAAAGTTGAGGTGGTGGTTGGTATGTGTTGTGTGGTGGTGGCGGTGATGGTTGGTGGTGGTGGCAGCGGGCGGTGGTGGTGACGGTGTTGGTGTTGGTGATGGCTGGTGGTGGCGGCGGTGGTCGATGGTGTTGGTTGTGCTGGTGTGTGGTGATGGTGGTGGAAAAACATAACATGTTGTGATAAAAAAAAAATGTCCATAAGAATCCATGAAACTCTTGTGGTTTGGATTATGAAAGATATGAGATAATAACATACATATTTTGCCTACAAATATCCATATCAATCCATATATATCATGTCCCTTAACTATCCTATAAATTCTTAAACCAATTGAATACCTAGGATATTTGTAGAATCTAAAACAATCATAATTGAATATCATGGATATTTAATGGTTCCTTACATATCCTAATTGAATACCTATGAGTTTTTAGAATTATGAAATGTCCATATAAATCCTAATCCAATACACCATTGTTAAATAATAAACTTGATAAATGTTATTCACCCATCAGAATCATACGAAGAAAAGACACTTTTGTGATTGCACAAAAGAAACGTTTAGAGCAAAACATAATGTATTGTACGAATTCTTGAACTTTGGAAGAGACTTGTTGTTGAATAAGCTGAGCATGCATGAAAGTATACGAAACCAAAATGAATAAATGAAGGAAAAAAAAACAGAATGATTAAAAGTACCTGTTTGTTACTGGATGAATGATTTTCTTTTTTAGAAAACTATTTTTCTTCTGCCGGTTATTCTCCGTCCACTTTGGTAAACGTCCGTTAAAAAAGTTTTCTTCACTAGTAAATGCAGGTGCTAACGATTCTTGTAATACCCGTCAATTCCAGAATTATAAAGAAAAAATAACATTGCATTCGATAATATATATATATGATAGCATGACACTATATGCAAGCATGATCTTGTTGTATTTTATCCAACGCCATATCTAGTTAATGGCGTTGTTTATTCATTGAGCATGTTAATTGCATTGTTGATCTTCTCTTTTTACTCATGAAAACATAACAAAATATATAGTACAATTATGTAATTCATGATCAATATATTTTCTTTTTCCATTATGTTTTTTGCAATTCAATTATATTATTTCTATTACAAAATACCATGATATTATCCGGATGCATATGAAGGGTGGAATTTGGACCTAATTCTAAATGAATATACATGGGAAATGTTTCTAGCCAGTTTCCTAAGAATAGTATGAATAAGGATCCATTGCACTAGATGGCTAAATTCTTTCGAAAACCTATACTGAATGATACCACCAATAATTCCTGATTGTGACCTTGTAACCCCGGCAGGTTTTTTCTCGACAAGTTTATTTATCTTAAACTTTTGCCCCGATTAGCTTTTCTTTCTTGATTCCATTTCAATTTCCTCCAATTTCGCATCAACTCCTTTGACTACCAATGTTTGTTTGGTGTTAATTTTTTATCTTCTTTTTTCATCGTGTGGCTAGATCTTGGGGAAACACTTAAATAGTTTACTTCCGTAAATATTATTCACACAATTAAATCCACTGCTTCTGGTGTCAAAATCAACAAAATCAGCATTTTCAATTTATTCCTATGTAATTTGCCCCCATAAATGGATGAATCTACAAGATAACCAAGCCTATTTATACTAAAGATTAAAATCAAGTGGCTTATCTCTGTGTGCCTCCGTCGCTGACAAAAGTGACATGAAAAATGATACTTTTGTGATTGCACATAAGAAACGAATACAAGAAAATGTTGTGCAACTACATGACCTATGAAGTGGATTTATTGTTGGTTAAGTTAAGCAAGAAATTATTATACGAGACCAAGTCACCAGAATGAAAAGAAGCAAAATGTTAATACTGGTGTAATTGGATAAGCAAAATGGCATGATCATCGAAGTATGCATGCTCAAAGCACATACAACATTATATGTATATGCAAGCATTTGGTCATCGTGTAATCCCATTTATACTAAAGATTAAAATCAAGTGGCTTATCTCTGTGTGCCTCCGTCGCTGACAAAAGTGACATGAAAAATGATACTTTTGTGATTGCACATAAGAAACGAATACAAGAAAATGTTGTGTCATGACCGTTAAGCAAGTAATCCCATGTAAACTTGCATTATATGTATATGCAAGCATTTGGTCATCGTGTAATCCCATGTAAACTTGCTATTGATGTTACATCATGCATTTACAGGCATTTTGATTTTCTTTTGTACTCGTAATAACATCAATATGTGCTCCTTTGCATTCAAAATCAAAAAATAAAAATCGCTAATCATAATATCAGGAAAAATAGTCGTTCAGGTAAAAAAAAACCTATGTAAAAATAATTCCGGCTTGATTGGGGTATACCCAGATTAGTTGGGGTATAACCAGATTTATAGTACCCTTACTAAGGGGAGGACAAATATGGGTGAAGTTACAATATTACCCTTACCCTTTATAATTCTAATTACCCTAAATCAATTTTATTCTTTTCATTTCATCTTCCTTCTTCTCTTGTTCTTCTCCTCCACAACCATACCGGCTCTCCATCACACCACCATCAAAACTTGTCGATTAATTTGTTGTAATCGTCGATTGAAAAATTCCGATTAATCTTCAACCATGGAGTAACCACGGACGAGGGCTAGTCGTAAGAAAGAAGCAAATCGAAAACCCAATGAGTACAACCCTGAAATTGCAAATTTAGTTTAAAGGAAAGTGAAGAAAAAAACCATTGAAGAAGAAGAAATCAACGCCGTTGAAACAGAAAAAAATGATGCGATTAAGAAAGTAAGAACCTACTTAAACTCACTCTAGTACTTCAATTTCATGTTTGCATGTCAAATTAGGTCAGAAAAATCAAAATTTTGAATTTGCAGTTATTTTGCCGGCAAGGTGTTTGTTCCACGACCTTGTCGACGTTTCATAGCTAAGTTTAGTTGGCAAGCTCTTAGGTTGAAGATCTTTCCGGCTATTAACATCTGTAACTGCTACTTACAGGGTCGGCAAGCTAATCAACCTAGGAGCCTTCCGGCGTTAGTTATTTTTTAAGTCGGTGGGTTATAATTTTTTACCCTGCCGGTTGTATTTCAATTTTTTTATGTATCATGATTCCTTTTAGTTATTTGAGTTTTTATTACGCCGGCAGGTTATTTGAATAATACCCTGCCGGCTAAACCATAGCCGGCAAGGATTAAGTTATAGACCCTTCCGACTATTGTGTCGCCGACAAGTTTATATTTGTCGACCCTGCCGGCTGTTGATTTTTTTTAAAATTTTTCTTGTTTAGGTCGCAAAAGGGAAAGAAGAAAACTGTTACTCCTCCTTCAAGACCTCCTCATGTTGGTGAAAAACTCTTGACTACAACACATCGAGGGGAATTCATTGAGCCGGGAAAGCTCAAGATCCGTGTACGGAATGTTTCTCAACCACCACCGGAACCAAATAATTCAGATGAAACTACAGATGAAGACCAATCAATTCCATCTGGTGGAAGAGGTGGTGATGATGATGTTGTCGAAAGAACTCTGGCTGCTGGAGGAGGTAACAATGATGACGATGATGGTGATCAAGGCATGCCACCTGTTGGAGGAGGTAATGATGATGATGGTAATGGAAATAAAGATAAGAATATCGAACATGAAATTGTTGAAGAGGAAGAGGTAGAAGAAGAAGAAGAAGATGGAGAACAAACTCAAGCTAATGATCAACAAACCCAAATTGCAAGTACTAGTGAAACCGGAATGAAGAAGAGGGTTATCACTAAACCATTTAATTCCCATATGCCTCCCTCTCAATTGAAGGTTGAACTGAAACCAGGCGAGGCTCTAAATGGAACCCCCAGAAGATGGTGAAAATGTTCTTTTTGGATACAAAGACTCATGGGCATGTGAAATCCAAAATACTATCGTAAGTAATCTCAATCCGTCTTTATTTTTTTATTTAAGTGTATCTTATCTATCTTAAATTTGCGTCAAGTGTTTGTATTTATTTTCATTTCGTGTTTTTGGTATTTAGGATCACAAGCATGCCATCTGTATCTTGAGGCGCCAAGATTCATGTTCACTGACTAAGAATTTGGACCTTGACGAGGAATATGACGAGGTTCAAGCGATTGTCAAGAACTCCGGGTTGTGGCCTGCGGTGTAGAGTTCGGATATTGAGTATGATAGAGTTACTGTATCTTCATTCTGTGATAGGTTCTACGGGGAGAACGATACAATGTTATTCCCATTCGGTGAGATGTCAATAACTCTCGATGATGCTCATCAAATTCTAGACCTCGAGGTTGAGGGAAAAGCAATCAGTGAGGGCTACGATAATAGCATTTCTTGGAAGGATATCTTCAAATTGACCAAAACTTTGTTCGGTTGGAATCAGGTTGAGAGGGATTCTATGCTTGTGATGAAGGATGGTAATCTAAGCAAGAATTTTAATCTGAAGAAGTTGAGGGACACATTCTCCGGGACCAAGAAAATCTATGATAAGGAAGGAAGGGTAAACTTGGTGAGAATCAATGCTATCGCTTCATCTTATCTGCTCTACGTCCTGGGCAAATATATCTTCCCTGATAGTTCCGTAAGCTTGGTCGACGCCAAGTATATGAAACTATTGGAACCTTGGATAAGATGCATGAGTATTCTTCGGGTACTGAGGTGGTTGCCTTCTTGGAGAATGAGTTGACAAAGGATTCAAGGGCACTCACTGCACAAATTAACGTAAATATATGTCTCCTTCAGGTAATTTTATTGTGTAAATCATTTATATTTGCAAAATTCTTTTAATGTTTGATTCTTACTAAACTTTATGTTTGTATAGGTTTGGATATATGAGCACTTCCTTACTTTGGTGAAAGCCAACTCCTACGTCAAAGTGAATGACAATCTTGCGATTGATAAGCCAGGAGGACAAAGATACAGTTTTAAGGGTGCTTAGGATAAGGATATGTCACAACAATTTATCAACGTGCGAATCGCCTTGGAAAAATGGACTGCGGATGAGGTAATATTTGATCTGTATCGAAATACTAGGAATCAAGGTTTAATCCAAAGGAGAGATGATGTTGCATTATACTATGGACCCTTGTTGTTCTCCCATGGTTTCAATGTATGATTCACATCGGGTAATGCGACAATTGGGTTACGTCCAAGAAGAACCCCATTTCAATGCCGAGTCGTTCTTTAAAATTTTAAGGGAGGAATGCATCACGTCCCAAAAAAATATTAACATCGCTTACGCTCCAGCGCCAGTTAAAGATCATTGGAACGGAAGACGTAACCGTAAAGTCGATACGAGTCTTTTGGACGAGGTGACCGAAGGTCATGAAGCTCATGATAAATACATGATGTGGTACTTGGGATGGAATCGTCCTACTGTGATTAGGGAACAGACTGCTGAACAATTGGCTCATAAGAGGAAGATTTCAGCGAAAGACCCAGCAACAACTCCTAAGTTCTTTGTAAGTATTTTAGAGTTGCTCTTACTGTTTTAAGATTACATTATCGAATCATTCTATTAATTGCTTGTTGTTTAAATGAAAATAGAAGGATCATTTGAAGACCATTGTAAAGGTGTTGTGTTGCGCGAGAGGCAGATGAGAGCCTTTGTCGATTGAAGAGAAAACCAAGCACATTCACTATGCTAGCAATGTTGACAATGAGGATGCCTATGAATTGTTCAAGCAAGCTTCTGCATAAGTAAAGAGGGAAGAAAAAGCCAGGAGGGAAGAACAAGCCAAAATGAATGCTGACAAAAAGAGGGCTCGTTCTCGTGGTGATAGTAGTGGTAGTGGTAGTGGTGGTGGTCATGATAAACGGGGTCTTGGTCGTGGTGGTGAATGAATGCATTTCTAGTTCATTTCTTTATGTTGTGGTAGACAAATATTAAGTTTAATGGTTGGACATTTTATTTTTAAGGTTTATGGGACATGTTTTCGAATTTGGACAAAAAATGATGTATTTCTAGTTGTTGAATGAATGGTTTGTTTAGCTATATGTAAAGTGTCAATCATTTCTCCGGAATGGTTTTCTTAAGTTACATTTCCGACTAAACCAGGGCCGGCAAGGTTGTAAACTTGCATACTGCCAGCCCTAACAGCTTCAATGGTGTAGTTACCAGGGTCTGCAAGTTAAGCAGTTCAATACCCTCCCGGCTATTGGACATCCGGCAGGGTATTAAATTATATACCCTTCCGGCTATGTGTTGCAGAAAACACCTTCTCCTGATGCATAAAATCATACTAATGTTGGCATGATTATAAATCACGATCCTGCCGTCTATTACCAAATACCTTCCCGACTGTTATACAGAAGAAAAGAAACTCCTGATGCCTAAAATCATACTAAGGTCGGCATGGTAATTCAATTATGACCATGCCGGCCATACTTAGTCGGCATGTTTGGGAAACAAAAACCTAGCAGGCGAATTCAAAATTAAAGTTCTTGCAAGTACAAGTGCATTGATTGACTACCATAACGGCCAAATTTGGGAACAATCCTATAAATACACTACTTCTCTCTACAAAAGAACACACAACTATTTTAATATACTCTCCAAAGCTCATACCATCATACACTCCATCTAACTCACCCAATAGCTCTACGAACAACAATGGCATCATCTGATTGAAATGAAGATTTGGCAATCATCAAAGCTTGGTACGCAGAAAGTAGAGTTAGAAGGAAGTCCTCCGTAAGGGTGGATGACGTAACCTTTTGGGAATCCAAATGGAAGAAGTTTCAACAAATTCATGCTAGGCACCTAGTCATAGAAAATGCGATACTTGTTTTTTTGGCTATCCAAAAACCGATTTTGAATGCTAGCCACTTTGGCTACTCCATTGAACAATTTGTGAGTATTTTTGTGGCTTATTTTTAGTGATCCATGTTGTTTGATCTTCCTACTAAACACCACTAACAAAGTAAGTTTGTGTTTTGTTTTTGTATCACGAAGTCGTCAAAGAGAGCTATTTGGAGGAAAAGGGGGAAGCATTCGCATTCGATGCAAGCTATCAACTCATGGTATCCAAAATTCCCAAGTATGCTCCGGACCTCATGTCGGCTAAATGAGACTCGGATTCCTCCGGTGAAGATTGATGGTTTTAGTGTAGGTTTTGTGGATAGATCTCTATGTAAACCCTCACGAGACTATAACTCGTCCACTAGGGTCGCCTAGGGGTTCAAAGGCTTGATGCACATGCTAAGTGCATTCGTTATTCCATTGATAAGGATATAGATTTTATGTTTCAATCAATGTAGTAACCAAAATTGCATGAATAAAGTGAATTGCATCTTCCCATATTCTGTTTTCTGTTGGGTATAACTACAGGTCGGCAAGGTTACATTGCCGATTTTTTACAGCTGACAATGTTTGAAATATTCGCATGCTGACTATAAGTCAGCTGGAAATATTAGAAATTATTTGCATGCCGGCCATAAGATAGCTGGACCATGATACTCGGCATATTCTTCGTTCAAAGACCATTCCATCCTACAAATAGTCGGCTTTTTATTCATCTGTGGACGATGCCGGATATACTTAGTCAGTACTTTATTCAAACTTCAACCATGACGCCGAAACTTAGTCGGCACCTTATTCAAACGTCTACCTTCCCGACTTTTCACATTTTCAAAACTAATTTTTTTGATCTAAATCGAACTCATAACACATACAAAAGGTTTAATCTTCTGAATTCATAATTTCAAAATTTTAATCTAAACTCAATTAATTAACCGAATCAGAATTTTTAATGTATATTAGCCATTTTGAAAGTACATGGTTAAGGGGTGTCCTATTTTACTTCAAAATGACCCTATTTTGTCTTATTGGGTATACCCCAATCAAGACAAGAAAATAATATGATCGTAAGATCATTTAATGGATGAATTAAATTCGCTTGATGGAGAACCTGGAATTGAGTCAAAAAAAATAAAAATGTGAATCTAAATCAAAGTTCAAAAAGATGATAAACTAATGTAGAAACTACCATATAGTCCTAAAAATAATATAATAGAGTGGGTTTGGTCATGTTGACTTAGTCAACTAACTGTCTGTTTAGTCCTTTTTAAAATTATATATTACTGTTTGGTCCTATAAATTATTGTTTGGTCCTATGGTGGACAAAACTCATGCGGCATTACGTCATAGATGATGTAATTATGTTTTGATAGTGGCAGAAATATTCTTTGGGGACCGTATATTTATAGCAAAAATCAATAAAAAAAATATCACATTTTTCATATTTACTTTCTCTTTGAACGCGTAATTGGGGGATATGAAATCTAATTGGGGGATATAGCTAAATGACAAAATAGGGATCCAAATATCCTAGCTGGGTTACCCCTTATATAATTAAATTATTAATTCCTAATCTAACCCTCACTAATCAGGATTAGTTACTAATTATGATTAGTAAAATATTAATGATTTGGGGGATATAATAAGTGTGTATTTATGTTTATTTGAATTTGTGTGGGTTAGTTGAGAGTAGAAGGAGGGAAAAAAAATTAAGTAGATTTTTTTTTTTTTTTTTGAAAATGGAAGATGATTGTGATGAGAGACTTGCAGCTGCTGAATCTTTAGCTCAATTACAGCAACAATCATATCTTCAATCTTCGGTTAATGATAACAACTCACAATTGTTGTATGATGAACCAACACCTTTGAATCATGATTTTCGTGACCATGAAGTGTTTTGTGAAGAACCAACTCAAGAAAGTAAACATGTTCAGCATACAAGCAACCCCAACACACATGTAATGCTTCAAAGAGGTCGAAAATTTGATTTTTTTTTTTTGAAACCGCCATTTATGTCTGAAAAAGCTTAGTACCGGCATGCTCGTTGTATGAATACTATGCCGGAACCTCTATAACCGGCATTGTATTCATACAAATTTGTATGATGGGAAAAAATATCCCCAACTGTTCAAGAATATACCGGCATGGTATTCAAACCAAGATTGCATGCCGGTACACATTTATACTTTTTACCTACCACCGAATATTCTATGGAATATTCAAACCGGCAGTGTGAGTACATGACAAACAATGCCGGTATATGATACCGGCATGGAAACTTAAATGTCGAGGATGCTGGTTGTACATGAAAAACATACAGAAGTTAATGATATTTTGAACTTAAATACCGGCATTCCTTTCTTTTAACTTACTATGCCGGAACCTAATCCCGGAATGGAAACTGAAATTCTCTGAATGCCGGTTTTAATACTGGCATGGAGAGTCAATTACCGTTTATGCCGGTGCTTAATCCCGGCAGTTTACTTTACTTATCGACAATGTCAGTTTTAAACTAATCCAATTTTCTTTTCATTTATTCCTTAGATTGTGACATACAACGATCAACCAAACTCCAAATCGCTCCATTGGGATACATTGGAATACTATAAAATGCCTCGGGTATGTTACCAAACAATACTTTCACCTAGTTTTTACAATTTTATGTTGGTATTTGCTTGTAATATCCCATTGTTGTCCTTATGTAGGGAATAAAATATGAAAAGGAAGAAATTGCTTGGGAAAAGGCGATGGCTCTTAAGAACATGTGTGTCTTAGTGAGGAATAGACAACGTTCAAATGTTCGTTTTGAGATGGTTTGCGAGAGAAGTGGAAAATACAAGGAGAAAAATAGCCATAAGATAAAGGGTTATGTATATGAAAAGAAGACTAAGAGGGTATACAAGACAGTTACGAGGAAGGATGACTGCCCCTTTAAGCTTGTATTCTATCTAAGAGGAGAAAAAGAAGAAGAAAAAGAATGGGAATGTATGGTGTGGTTTGGACGTCACAACCACCCCGATCCGAAATATTTTGAAGGTCACTCCCTAGTTGCGAAGCTAAAACCTGATCAATTCGAGGATGTAAAGAGAATGACCAAAGCATATATCAAACCAAGAGTGATTCTCAGAACCTTCAAGGAAAAGGGTAAGATGAACGTTTCTTCACTCAGTACAATTTATAGCGCACAAGCAACCATTAAAAGGTTTGAATGGGAAGGGAGGAGTGTTATGCAAGAATTTGAGAAGATAGTTTGGAATCATAACTACACGCATATCATTGAAATAGGACCGGACAACAAACCCCTTCAAATATTCATCGCACATCCTTTGCTTTCACAATTGTCTCATACATGTTGTGACGTTCTTATGATGAATTGCACCTACAAGACAAACAAATATAATATGTTGTTGTTAAACATAGTGGGGCATACATCAGACAAGGTAACATTCACATTGGCTTGGTGTTTAATGTAAAATGAGAGGGATTACAATTATAATTGGGCATTACGACAATTGAAATTATTGTTCCCTGAAAATCGGTTTTCGAGGGTCATCATAACCGATCGATTTGGCGCACTAATGAATGCTATATCCGGCGTATTTCTGGATGCACAAAATTTCCTATGTACATATCATATATGTGAAAATGTGAAATTTTTTTTGTCATTCTTTGTTTGAACCCTCTAAGGAGGATATTAAGAATAGAATGGTTGCTCAACTGGAGGAAGATGTTCGTAAAGAGAAACTATCACCCGAACAAGAAGAAAAAGAAAGAGGAATGATTAAAGAATTAGTCGACAAAGAGTATGATGAAAATCATAAAAGGTGGTTGGAATTTCTAGATGATTGGGAGAAAGTTTATTGGTCTCTTACCGAGGATATGTATAAAAAGAGATTGAACATGTTTATTGCCAAATATAACCAAGTATATCCAAGTTGAATTTTTAGATGATTGGGTTGCGCCTTGCCCTTGCCTTGTGTTGGTTGTTGACTCGTCCCACTAACTTCGCTTTGGCTTGCTAATTGACTTGGATGAACCTCATCATCTTCATCCTCACTTTCCTCTTCATCATGCTCATCGTCCTCAACTGTTCCATTACCTTCACGGATTTCAAGTGCACTACGTTCACCACCACTCTCCCAAATTGACCCTCTTGTTTGAAACCCCAAACCCTTCTAGCGACCTTCGTCTTTCCCTCGTGGAGGAAGGGACTGAGGAGTATCAATACCGTCCTTCCTCCTTCTCTTAGTGAGAATATGACCTTTATTTTTCTTCGCTTCTTTGGCTTTTGACCTATAACATAAGCAAACAAAACAAACATAAGAAAAGTCATGGCAGTTTAGGAACCGACATGGAAACTCTTAAAAAAACCAATGCCGGTAAAATGTTCCGGCATAAAACCATAAATATCAAGCATGTCGGTATCATTGTACCGATATCCTATGGAACCTAAATTGTGTGCCGGTATTGAGCACAATTTCAGTGATGTTCCTGTATGTTTTAAGTGTACTACCGGCATTTTCGAATTGAACTAACTCATGCCGGTTTAAGTACCGGCATTCACGAAACCTAGATACAATGCCGGTACAAAAAAATTGTTCATGTGTTTTTTAGTTGACTACAAGAATAGTCTTCAACCCAATTCGTATGCAGGTACAAAAAATTAAGTTTCAGGAATTCAAACCGGTATGGTATTCAACCCTAATTGTATGCCGGTATAAAAAATTCAGTTTCAGGAATTCAAACCGGTATGGTATTCAACCCAAATTCTATGCCGGTACCTAAACCGGCTTGGTATTCAAACCCAGATCTAATGCCGGTACTCTCTGTAACTCGACATTTTCAGCTATTGTTGGAGATTCTAACCTAAACCCATGGATACAAATCGATTAAAATAATCATAAATGAGTTCAAAAATCAGTTACCTTTTCATAGAATCCATGAGTGGTTGATCATCCAAGTTCGCTGCTTTGTCCTCTTCTAGTTGTTGAGCAATGTTCTCGATTCTTTGTTCATGTGTTTGTTGAGCAATCGATTTGGTGTTCGGTTTTGCTTTTGATTTCTTTTGTGGAGGCATGGTTATGGTAGGTTAATCGACGAAGAAATTTTTGATTCAACGATTAATCGTCGATGAAGAATGAACGATGACGAAGAAGATAAAGAAAAAAATATTCAAAACCTAACCCTAACTATGTCGGTACCTCAAATGGGAATTGGGGGATATATGAATTTGGTTATTTGATTTTAATATTTTAGGGGAAAGGGCATTACAGTCTTTTCATAATGATTTTTAATTAATGAAAGGGTGTTTTAGTATTTTCGCACTCAAAAAACACCCCTTAACAGCCACCTTTTGTTGGGGGAAGTAATTTATAACCCCCAATTAGTTTTCATATCCCCCAATTACGCGTTCTTCTCTTTTCTTCTTTTTTCAGTTCTACTTTTTATTTTTTTGTTCTTCTTTTTATCGATGAAGATGAAAATCTTCATGATGAAGACGACGACGAGATGATAATGATAATGATGAAGACAATGATTAAAATAATTCATCATTTTCCATTTTTTCTAAGTTTTTTGATTTACAGAGATGATGAAGATGACGAAGGTTTTGGAGTTTCGTCTCTGCTGCTGTTGAATATGATAGAGACGATGAAGACGAATTGTTGATGTTGTTGAACACTCGAAGATTATGAAGATCTGATTTGAAGATCCGAAGATTATGAAGATTTGATTTGAAGATTCAAGGATTATGAAGAGACGATTTACAAAGATTGATTTGATTTTCTCGTGAGTTTAATTTAATGTTTCTTTGATTTTTGTAGATCTGTATTTTTGATTAGGTGTTCATTCGAAAAAATGAACTTTGTTTTTTGTTCATAATAATGAAAGTTTTGTTATGTGTTCATTTGAAAGAATGAACTCTAATTTTTGTTATTTATTCATTTTTAAGAATGAAGTGTTCATTAAGAATGAGCTCTGTATTTTTATTCATAATAATGAACTTTGATTAGGTGTTCATTTGAAAAAATAAAATCTTCTTTAGTTTTAATTTGACTAGGTGTTCATTTGGAAGAATGAACTCTTGTTTTTGTTCATAATAGTGGAATTTTTGTTGTATGTTCATTTGAAAGAATGTACTCTATTTTCATATAGGTTATATTACGTATTCATTTGAAAGAATGAAATCTTGTTTTTATTGATAATAATGGAGTTTTTGTTGTGTGTTCATTTGAATGAACTCTGATTTTTTGTTCTCAATAACTAATTTTTTGTAGAATATAGTGAAGTTCATAGAATATAATGAAGTGTAGAGTTTTCATGAAACAGAATGAACTCAAATCTACAAAAACCCTGATAGTTCATCAAACATAATGAAATGCAACAAGAAAATAACTAGGAATTAACACGGAAGGGTATTTTAATCGGTTTTATATTTTTAAATAATAATGGACCAAGCAGAAAACGCGTTTTCCCGAATGACCAAATATACTTGGGACCACCTAAAAAGGGACCAAACGTTTAATTCCCTTAAACTAATTGCAATCATCCGGAATGTTTGTGTTTGATAGTTGGACCGATATTTTGAATGAAACCACATCACCCATTGCACTCTAGCTTCCTCGAAGTTTATCGAATAATTCTTGGATGTAGATAATTGAGAAATCGTCACGCAAATCCCATCTTTTGAGTAAACCTACCGATCCATCCAACTCTTCATTTTTTCTAAATAGAAGGACAAGCGATTTTGTCCGTGTCTATATCTTAAGTTTTGATTTTTTTGACCATCTTACCCCTATATCATTATCAGTATAAGATAAGAACAACTATATCATCATGTAACAGGTGTATAGTATATACACAATCTAATATTTATCAAACACGTGTATCATCATCTAACAGGTGTATAGTATAATATTGGAACACCTAGATCGATGTCTCTTCCCTACCATTATTCTTCTGTCACTGTTCTGCCTTTATCGAAACCGAAAGTCTGATAAAAGAAATAAAACCGAGAAAAACCAGCAAGGTTTACGCTTCTCGATCTCTCTCTGTTTTGATGGAATAATGCTAATTTATCATATGCGTATTTTATGGATTCAAGTTTAAATCAATTTTGGGTTCGATCTGTGTAATATTGAGCAGAGAAGAAATGATTTGATGTTGCTGCTTCAAGTGAGTGGTGGTGGAATACGGCGGCCGATGCACGTGGGTTTTAAGAAGATTTGACAATAAAAAAAATAGAGAAGAAGAAGATGATTTTGATGTCGTTAAATTATGAGATTGTTGGAGAAGAAATTAGTGATGGGTCTGATTGAAATTGAGAAATGGAAAAAAGCATATTGTTGCCGAAAATAATTAGAGATTTTTGGTTGATATAGGTTCAAGCATGATTGGTTTGCGGAATTAGGAATCAACTAGAGTTTCTGTTGATTCGAGTTGGAACAGTTGATGTGGTTGAATCAACGAAATAGCTTGCCACTGTCGAAAACGGTGAGAAGGATAATAAGATGAAGCTAATCTTATTTTATTAAGAATTTGGTATCTGTAATAGCTAAAAGATCTGATTTTTTTAAACCCATTTTCGGTATTCTCTTTCTATTGATTCAACTTAAAATTGATTACTTGTAAAAATCTTGAAGCAGAAAAGTAGTACGAATCACCAATTATAATGATGAAAAAGTTCCACATCAGTTATGAAAATTGGGGACGATCTATCCAGGCAAGATTAAAACTGCTTCGGCGAGTTTCTCGATGAAATTTCGTACTGCCGAAAACTTGTAATTCGCTCATTGCATTAGCGGAACCGGAAAAATTGCCGGAATCTCGGACGAAACAGCCGAGATCGACTACATTGCGTCGGAGTAATCAATCCAATTTCAGATCTTTTATGATCAGTCGAACCTTGCTCGTTTGTTCACTTGGATTCAAATTCCCATCTATTGCGCCCCAAACTCCCTGCTAGGTTTTCACAGAACCAAGAAAAAGAAGAAGAAATTATGCAGGAGAACGAAGAAGAAGAAGAGAACTATTCAAACCCATCACCCGTGATTAAGTTAACCACTTAAGGGCTATAATGTATTTTCCACACGGTTCAGTGCCAAGTAGGCTTGACCGGTTCGACTATGTCCGTCAATGTTTGTTGACTCAAAAGTCGTCTGTCTACAAGTGAAAACGGAAACCATTGGATTTCCATGACGATTTCTCTGGATAATTGGTCACCTTGTTATTTTTGTCACGTCCATTCTAGTTTCCTCTAATTTCTCAATAATTACTGCTTCAAATCCGAATACCAAGTTGCCGACTATTGTCAAGTTTTAACTTTCACCTTTATCTTCTTCTTTGATCTTTGGAGGTGGGAGCCCAGAGCAGCACTTAAATATTAAACTTCAGTAAATGTTGTTCACACTTCACACATAAAAATTACATGAGAAATGACATTCGTGTTTGCATAAAAGCAACAAATGCAAAGTTGATGAACTATTTGCTGAGTCCGTTGTTGAATTAGTTAAGCATGGATTGCTTAAAAAAAAAAAAAAAAAAAAAATTAGCACGGCCACTATGAACCGGAAAAAAATTAAACAACCAAAATGATACTGTAGCAAACCAAATTAAACTTTAAGTTATTTTCTGTTTTCTTTGTTCTCTTGTTTTCTCGGGGCTTTTGCTCGCCATCGGTTGTAATTGTCTTCACACAGCTTCTGTACGCTTTCAATTTACTTTTGCCGATTAAAAAACATTATCACCAAATTTTATTTATGAACCAACAAATGAAACTACAATTCCGTTAACACTTAATTGTGGAAAGTGAGAGAGCTTTGAAATAAAGTCGATATAAAAAAAATACCCATCTTTTAATCGTGTGTTGGTATCATGGTTGTGCAACTTGTACTATATACGTAATGCATGATGAAGGGGGATGTAAGTAATGTTCTGGTATTAGTTCTCCGGTTTCAACGGTGAATCCTTAATTCCCTCTACTCATCCTAAAACCAATCAGCTTTGGTCAGCCACCATTTCCCTTGGTTTCCTCCTATGAAGGGACGATCATAGGAAAGAGTTAGGACTTTAAACACAAATGGACGACAACATTTACGGCCAGTTACTGCCGGTATGATTTTGATACGGTTGTCAGAGATGGTCCTCGGAGCTAAATGCACAATGAATTCAAAATTGAATTTATGTACTTGGGAATATTAATCAGGTAAGTAAAGATTTCATTATTAAAACGGAATTAAGTCGCACATAACTAAAGAGTGTTTGCATGGCTGATAATCTAAGTAGTACGACTGATTAGGAAAATGGAAAAAAAGTAAAAATATCATTTTTTTTTTTTTATGAGACATATGTAGTACGAAAAAATGGAAGAATGGAAAAGAAAACTATTCACTGTAGACTCTTGTGTTTAACCAAAACCTATGAAAGGGAAAGAATTTAAGAGTTTGGCTATCTTTATGCATGAATTATAGCTAGACAAAAAGCACCCATCACTAGTTTAATAGTCGATTCGAAAGAACTTGAGATAGAAGAATTTAGAGGAAGATAACGTACGTCTGCTATAACGTTCAACGACAATTTTACTTCTTCTACAAAATTTTAAATTTTGTGTTTAGGATTTTTGAGTTTGAAGTATGAATTTATCTTATCTTTCCACTAATCAAGACGTAATTATTATTAGATTACATTCTTTCCCCCCTTTTGATCCCACGACTTTCATTTGGACCCTCTTGCATTGATCAATTAGAGCAAAATTATTCATGCATCAACATCAATCACCTAAGTGCCAAAATTCATACTGTTATTTTTTTGTTGGCTAAAAGTTCATTCCACTTTATGGAGTGTGGATTTTGTATATGAACTGAAAATTACAAACAAGATTCGGCTCTTCGTATATTATACGGTCCTACTCATTTCACACGGTTCTTAACGATATAACATATTTTTTACACTAATTAATATGGCTTTTCTGGAACGTGACGTCAAGTTGTGCTATAGTAACGGAGTTTGGCTTTCACAGCTAATAACCAAATTCACCCACTGGTAGGTAGCTAGGAGGTTATCCATATTTTGGTTTCTCATTATTAATTTCGTGAAGAAAATCAGAGACCATGTTCATGTCAGCTGCAAATATGCAATGTAGGTGGTGCCGATATGAAGAGTTACTAGCATTCGTTTTGTTTTCTTTTGTAGTAATGGCTAGTCTTGTAGACGTAAGGTGAATCAATCAAAGATAAGATTTGATTCTATGTTTTTATTCGTGACGATTGCAGAAGAGACATATACTTGCAAAATACAAGAGACGACGAGAAAGATGAGAGAATGAGAAAATCTAAATATACAACAAAATAAAATATAATAAACCCTGCAGCCATTGTTTGTCTTGATGTTCTTCAAAGAACAGTCTTTTATGGGTGGTGGCAGTTAAAGATCGTAATATTTATTTTTCCTGAAACGGAGGTAGTATTTCTCTGTGTGTGTTGGAATAACCAGAGTGTTACCATAAAGGCCACTTGGTCAGTCTTCCATGCTCGGTCGCAAAGATGTGGTCTTAGTAATTCGTGTACCAAAACATGCAACAAGCTATTTCTCATCGTTTCTTGCAAATCGAAACCGTACTCTTTATACTTTGTATAATACTATGTGTTGTGATGTGCAATATAACAAACTAAAGATCTTGATTAATGCAACTAGATTAAGGAAAATTAATGCGTGGGATTTTAACTTCAACTTTAACTAATCTATGCAATACGACACCATCTCCCAAGAATTGTGTAAGATCCCGGTTCAGAACTTTAGACCAAACTCCCTCAGTTGGAGAGCATAAATGTTGACTCATTTTTTTTCTACTCCGTATATATTAAAGTCTGAAAAATAGTTTTTTCGAAAAGCTCGTAAAATTTTGGAAGGGACAATAGAATCTGTATTTTACTGGTTAATGTCCTCCTCCTCCCATGTGAGTGAATCTTTTCTCTTTCGCAGTCTAGTTGAATGGTGGCCGTATGTGATGGCTGATAGACACGTACATGCAGTATGTTGGTGGTAAGGTATTTTCCCATGATACTGCTCCTCCATGTTGTGCAGTGTGTCATGCGTATGCAGTAGTGTAGCTATCAACCTCATATTTGATTGATTTGAATGCAAATGTAATCCCAGCTTTTATCATTTAGAGCGTCTGCAGCGGTACGACCAAAACCAAAGACCAAAGACTAAAAAAAAAAGACCATATATGGGTTTAATTTCTACTATTCACGAAATTAAAAAAAAAAAAAAACGCGGTGGGACTATACGCCGGAGAAGGGGCGTTTGTATAGTTAACGGGTTTTTTTCTACTATTCACGAAATTAAAAAAAAAAAAAAAAAACTATATGGGGCGGGGGTATAGTTCCCGCCCCAAACATATCAAAATAAAAAAAAAAAAAAAAAAAAAAAGTATGGGGCGTTTGTATAGTTAACGCCCATCGTAAAACAGATTTAATAAAAAAAAATATGGGCGGGGACTTTATAAACGCTCGGTGTGGGCGTGAACTTCATTTGCGCTCGGTGTGGGCGTTAACTTCAGCTGCGCTCGGTGTGGGGCGTTAATTTCGGTGCGCTTGGTGTGGGGCGTAAAGTTTATCAACGCCCGACTATATTTGGGTTTGGTCTTGGTCGCAGACCAAATTTGGTATGGTCTTCGATTTAATCTTTACTCCGTCCCACTACGTCTCTGCTGCAGACCAAATTTTTACTCTTGGTCGTCCACTGCAGACGCTCTTAGCTCACTATAATCCAATCAAGAGCATATCTGGGTACCATAATTAAAAAAATTCGTTTCTGAATCGCCGCGAAAAAACGGTCAACCACCCAACACGTTTCAGACTAGACTTGGCAGTGATCATATCTCATGTGAGTGCATGTGCACCATGTGGGTCCCACCATGTGATGACCCTCTCGAAGGGTCTACTGCCCGAATAGACAGCCGGTTACCAAAATCAAATAGCCCTCCCTAAATGGGAATCTTTTAATGGGTCAACTTTGATCATGCCATGATACTCATCATGGCCCATCAAGATATTTGCAAAAAATGCAAAGATTTCAACAATCTTGAGCATTGGGGTGTGAAAGGAAAAAGTAAGAAAGTATTTGTTGTTGTTGATAATTTACTGATATATTTCGTCTCGAGTCGGGATTTGGAGGTGGCAGATTTTTACGACTTCGAGCATTCCTGATTTTGTTCGAAAGGTTGTAACCTTAAATCTGGACAGCAAGACTCCTGGCCTACGACATTCTATTCTTTCAGTAGAAAGTAAGGTAACTGGAAAAGTCTATAACTTGGACAACTAACATAGTCCAGATATAGGGAAATTAATCCAGACCTTTGATCATTCCTATTTTCACCCCACTACCAATCCAAGTGCTAGAATCATTCCCCTCTTCACCGTTAAGATTGTGACACCTATTGTCCAAATTTTGGACTAGCCCTTGTTGGACTAGCTGTAGCAAGGTCGGAAAGTAAGTATTTCCTCGACAATCAATAACTCTAAATTTTTCAGAAACCCTCAAATCAGGCTCATACTATCAGATTGTATCTTTGTTTTAATATTAAATACTACACCCGTCCTACAAAAAGTGATATTTTAATTATTTTTTATGGGATCGAGGGAATATTTTAGGGCAATGCATATGTCAAAGTATCACTTTTCCTGGAACGGAGGTAATATTCAGCAATGCAGACGTCTTTGTAGTAGTAAGGTGGTAAACTCGTTGAATGATTGTGCCAATGCCCTTGGTTGTTTTTGTAAAAGATGCATTCACGTACTGAATCTGAGAGACCATGACATGACACCAGAGATTCATCTTTGCAATGTGGGTAGTGTCTGCGGTTTGTCTGGTTTTCGGGAAAGGAGATGATGTTACTTGAGAGAAGGAGATGAATATGCAAATATTAGGACCACAAGAAGTGGATGACCTACAAGTGTGTGTGTCTGCAATATGCTAGCATACAGTAGTGTGCTAAGTTGGTGTTATTATGTGCATTTCCCACCCTAGTTTGCAGCCTTTCATTCTCTTAGTTATGGTAGACCTTTCATTTTCTTATTTATCCTCGGTTTTTCGCTAAAAGGTGATTAGGGTGTGCACCTGAGGACATGAACAGGTGTGCACCAAAAAATACGTGCATCCCTATCCTGATTAAATTATCAGGAGATGGACATTTTTGAACAGATATTTACATAATAAACTTGAAAGCCCAAGAAAGAACAAACCCAAAAAAAAAAAAAAACCCAACAGAGATTATAAAAGAAGAAACAAAAAAAGGTGTATAAAATCAAAGAATACAAAGGTATGACAGCAAATGCACTAGCTATATTCTACATAATATACACAGATTATCTGGATACAGCAAACCCCTTTGGACTCCCTTTTTTTGTTTGTTTGAAGTGTTTTCCCATTCTTTACATATCATCAAAATACCCAAAAAGAAACCATCAAAAAAACAACAAAAAAAAATCAAATCACTACTGTTCAGCTGTAAAATCAGGTTCCGCAGGTTTCTGAAGTAGCATCGGAGGTACTCTATCGGCAACCCTTGCTTTCCTTGCACCATTTCGGCGCAGAGCGCGCAAGGCATTTGCTGCGAAACGTGAAGCGTAAATAGTTGCACCGAGACTCGGTGAACTCCCACTTCCTTTAGCCAAAGCATTCTGCAATCTATCCTCTTCTGCACGTAGAGATTCCTCGAGTTTCTTCTTACAGTGTCTTCGCCAAGCTGCTTGTATGAAACAGGCACCCCATGTTCTCCATTGTTGCGAGTAGAACCTAAAAGTATGCCTAAGTTGCTTACTGTGAAGCCTTCGAAATTGAGAAGCCACAAATTTAAGGTCGTCTGCAACAAGGGCAAAACCTTCGACTTCTGACAGAGCTCGAACAGTTCGAGTAGAGATTGGGAGGTTGGCAGTAGTTTGAGGATCAAGAGCCCATGTAAGTAATTCTTCACCACAAAAGTCCCCAGCTTTGAGATTCTCGGAGTTGAAGAATCCTGTTCTTCCACCATTGGTGGTAACAGTCACTAGTTTTCCCCTCATGATGAAGAGCATTTCATCAACAGGATCACCCTCTCGCACTATGTAACTTTCTTCTGTGTATAATACTGGTTTGAGACGCTCACACATAGCATCCAGTAGTTGTTCATCCATTTTTTCAAACATTGGCACCTAAAGGTGAAACGAAGATGAGTGCATGTGTCAGTAAACTAAAATTGCTAAGGTTTGATCCAAACTATCTCTACTATATACTACTAGGCAAAGAGGTTTTTAGGGGCTTTTTACTAAAATACTCCGACATACTAAACAAAAGCAAAAATAAAATGAGGGCAAAATGGTCAAATTAGAAACTAAGAGATGAATACAAATCTATGGCTATTTCTATCGGATTAAGTGGTCCTTATCTGTGCCATGTTCCACTCAAGTAACACGTGCAACGATGTGCCCTCTACTAGTATATATACATATATAACAAAGGACTTACTCTTGTCAGCAACGCCAAACAGAGATGGCGCTTGATGTCTCTCCTCAAGTCTTTAGGAAGGTTATAGAGCAAATTCTGTTCATCAACACCCCTTGTTTCTTGCCATCTGTACTGCTCATACCTCCTGATCCGCTCTCGCAGAGGTTCAGGGAGTAATCTATGTGACATCCACTGCTCTGCATCTCGGCGTTTCACTCTCATTTCTTCTAATCTAACAGTATTTGACTGTAGATATGTCTGTAACATCAAAAGTAACAAAATTAGTTCATAAAACCAATAAAGATTTCCTCTGGCAATAATTCAAAACTCGACATAAGCTTTAGAATAATAAATAGAATAAACGGTAACCTGCATGTTTCCGATAAGGAGTGCAAATAAAACCAAGCCAACGATGGATATTAAGACCGCAAAGAGAATCTCCCATACATAAGTACTTGTTTCGAGATTTTGACCAAGGGAACTGCAAGAAATTAACAAGTTAAGGTAGGGTCATCAATTCATTATAATTAATTCCAACAGAAAGATAAAATGAGCCCTGCCGTGATGCAGATGTGAAGGCAAATCCAAAAAGAGGTCCAACCTCGAGAGTAACAACTAACATCATATCAGGAAAGATTAGTACTAAATCTTATATGCACCAACCTTAAACTTCGTAATCCCCACCATAAACAGTAAAACAACTTTTCCCAAAAATTTCTTGATTCCACTACTCCTGACTGAAGAGCATCAAGGAAAATTCCGTAATTGAACAAAGTTGCGTTTACGTTTGGTTCAGTGAAGGGGCAAAGTTTATCCAGAAATAGATTTTCTTTACTATTGGTTCCACAATATAGATCCTTGGTAACACATTTATTAATGGTATCTTCGCATGCCCTTCGCCAGCATGTATCGTTTCTCTCGATCGAAAAGAGGTACCACAAGGCTCCAAAAATCTAATATGGAAGAGATTGACCAATCACGAATTGTAATATATATAAAATAAAGGAAATGTGAAGGAGGAAAAAACTAGGTTGATAGTTATACTTACATGACCAGCAAGCATAAAGAGGAAAAGATTGAAAGCGGCACCAACCCAAGCTGTTTCAGTGATTATACCTGAAGTTCTAGTAACATCTTTATACAGTGGATATATTCGAATCAATCTCGGGACATATTGGATTAGGACAATGAACCGCAGCAAGTTCTTTGTATTCAGAGCTGCGGGGTCGCCTCTCATTTTAGGAATAATAACTAGAATTACCACCTGCGGGAGAGGAAGGACTGCGAGGATGTCAATCAGAAAGTATGTTGTTAAGTATCGTTTGGCGATAGCAACAGGATCTTCAACCAACACACCCCTTCCAAAAACTCGAGTCCACGGAGCAATGAAACCAGTGCGAAACTGGAAGATAATATGAAGCACATAAAATATATCAGTGAAAAAACGCAGAACACAAGCTGCGGTTTCCAACCTCTTATCAACACCGAGGCACCTCTTCTTGCCGTCAATAACTGGGATGTAAAAGAACAAGGGATCTAAAGATACAGCGAGCACACATGACAAAACAAATATCTTATTCCACTTTTGAAGAAATGTTCCCTGAGGGTCAAGCATTCGCTTCGCTGATTCAGAATTCTGAGTGTTGAATTTAGGATCTTCAGAGACTCTCGATTCCCTCTGAGGGTCGAGGTTCATTGAATTACCAATCCCTCGAAACCCCTGAGTGAAGCCCGTTCGAATCTTTTCTGAAACCATGCTCACTTTAGATTTAAGGCTTCCTGAATTAGAGGATCCATCTCTATCAGAAAACCTCCTGTCATTGTTTAAAGATGGCTCCGAAGTCCAATCCTGAAACCTGATCAACACATGCCGTAAAAATATACAAATGAGGGATTAACATCAAAAAGTTAAGCCGCACTAAATGGTACAATAAACTTCTACAGCCAATCCCTGGCGAAAGATTCAAAGGCACCAACCAGTACCCAACATATAAGCAAAAAGGGAACACCAAAAGATTCAGGGTGCATCCCCATGAATTAATGGTTAAGATAGCGTACACCTTTAGCATATTACCCATTAAACTAAGGATATAGATTAAACCTCAGATTAGACTCGTAAAAAGAGAGCAAGCAAAAGGTAATCACTAATTAATGATTATGTTTATTGAATATCAAACAGTTGTTTTACTACTTGCAAAGATACAGACTTCCAAGTATAAGTACGAGTGTTAACATCCCACACAATTGCCAATTTTATAGCACTACGAGGATGGTGATGAATTTCCTTAGTATACAAGCACAAGTGTACAACATCACTACAATCCTAAAACATAATCATTGAAATGAACGGAACAATTAGAAAAAAGTATACTGACTAACCTTACAAACTTCTCTTCCTTTCCGTAACTCATGGTGTAGCCGCCTTTTATCGCAAACGACGATACTCCAAATCAAAGGCAAGGATGTTCCACCATGGTCAGTTGCCGCCCCTGATAAATGCCCAATATCCCAAATTATCAATTGCCCCAAATATAGAAAGTGCCACAAATAAACACCAAAATTCAAGCAATACCCAAAGAAACTAACCCAGTCCAAACAACCACTGATCAACTTTAAAACAAAACACTACACATATTGACAGAGTATTCCCCATTTTTGAATACTCACAAAAAGTTGAACAAAAATAGGTCTTACTAGAATTCAATGAACACCCAGAGACAAACAGATCATAAATGATAATAAAAATCAAAACTTGAATCATCACTTCACCTAATTCAATCAGATTTTCACTAGGGTTTCAACAGATGCATAAACCAAATCAAGCCCAAACAAAACAAATTCAAAAAAATCCAGAAAAAAAAACCCATACCTTAAATTTTGTTGCGGTTATTGTATTCAAGTAAGATCAAGATGAAAGTGAAGATATTAAAGAGAATCACTTTAACCCTGCTGTTGGTTTCTTCTTCCTTTTGGAAAAGAGAAGAAGGTTTCTCGTGCGGAGTAGAGAGAGAAAGGAGACGACTTAATGAGAGAGAAGACAGAGAGTAAAGAAGGGTCTTAGAAAGTTCTTCTTCTTCTCTTATTTTCAACGGGCACGGCCCGTGTTAAAGAGGCACAAACTGAAAGGGAAAGGTGATGACTTTCTCCATTGGAGTTTTTACTTCACAGTTTCTCCATTCAAGTTAAAAAAAGGAAACTGCTCTGATTAAGAAGTTAAAAAAGGAAACTGCGTTGATTAAGAAGTTTTGACCGTTAGATTATAAATTTTGATGAATCTTCCCCATAAAGGCTTGATAAAATAAGCTCTCACGGTAATCGCTTCTTATTGCCCAAAATATGACTTTTCTAATGTAGAAGTTATGGTGAAGACACTTGGTATTACTTTATGGGTCTGAATATTAAAAAATGGGTTACATTAGAGTCCAAATCTGTTCACACTCCTCTAACGAGTGTATATTTTGTGATTGGATTATTTATTTAAGGACTAAGAGTTGAAATGCCCCAATTTGGGGGTGTCGTTAGTGAAAATGCCCCGAGTTTTATAAAAAAAATTAAAATGCCCCAATCCGTTAGTTTTTCCATCCAAGCTAGTTAAGTGGTCAATTTTACACACATGTGAACTCTCATACGTGAAGAAAAGTCATTTTTAACCTTGTTTTTTTAATTTGGATTCACCATATCTTCTTTGAAAATGACCACCTTTAATATTGCGACACGTGTCATATCCTCCCCCGCCGCCACCACCACCACCGCCTACTACCTCCATCACCACCGCCACAACCACCATCGTTGTCGTCACCGTTATCATCATCATCGTCGCAACCACAACCACCGTCGCCACCACCACCCCTGAACCCTAAACCATGAACATTAAACCCTGATCCCTAAAACCTTGAACCCTGAACCCTAAAACCCTTAACCCTTAACCACTACCACCATCGCCGCCTCCACCACCACCCCTAAACCCTAAACCTTGAACCCTAAAACCCTTAACCTGAAGGGTTATCATCGTCTTTTTCTCACATGTGTGCCAAATTCACCATTTAACTATGTTGGATGGAAAAGTTAACGGATTGGGGCATTATAACTTTTTTTCGAAAATCCAGGGTAATTCAGCAACCATGCCTCTCAAATTGGGGCATTCTAGCTATTTTTCCTTTATTTAACTGATGGCCCCATTACCCTCCATGTTTAGAATCACGACCCTCGTTACATAACTCCCTAAATTAAATCAAAAGTAGAGATTGAAATATGAAATATATACTCGTTAAGGAGTGTGCATGAATTCCCACTCGTTACACTTTGTTTACATCAAGTATTTAACCGTTCATTAGTAACGGCATCGACAAAAAAGTAGGTGCACAACACTTCCGTCATAGTTTTAACCTAATTAATTTTGTTACACCTTGTTTACACCAAATACTTAATTGTACGTTAATAACGCCGTCTTGGTGGACAATATTTCCGTCAAACAATTGAATTATAGGATTTAACATCTTCCTCTCTTCTCCTCCCTCTCTCTATTGTTCGGTTCATCTTCCAGTGCGACTTTTGCTAAATCTTAACAAAAGGATAGATAATTACATACTACGATTCTGTAGTGGTGAACCCCAATTCTAACCTTTCTACCATCTACCTGATTCTCTTGATCAATTTGCTCAAATAATCAGTGATGTAGGACATCTACCTATTTTCATTGTATCAACTGTTATAGTTGATCCATTCGTTTGTATCAACAATAACTGTTGATCCCTTGCGTTTATATCAACAATCATTGTTGATCCCCCGCGTCTGTTTTAGCTTACTTGTTTTACAAGTCCTTTACTTTCCTAGTTTAGGTAGAATTCCTTTTATTTTCTTTAGTCGGTTCTTCTAAGCCTATTTAAAGGCTAGGTCTCTTTGTTTAGAACACATCTTATTATCAATCTTATAATTCGTTTACACGAATTCTCTATTATATTTTCTTTTATCACTTGATTATTATCGTCAATCCACATCCTCTTCGTCTCTTCTCATCCCTAGCAATCTCTGTATTGCCTTCTTCATATTCGTTCTCCATTAGTTGCTACCACAGCCTTAGGTTTTAGGTTTTATTCTTAAAGCCCGATCCATAATCGCTTCCGCAGCTCAAAACCTAAAAAAAACTAGTTTTATTTTCTTTATTAGAAGGTTAGATACAATGGAACAAGAAGATAACCAAGCTTATGGTACGAATTTATTAGGTATGATTCGTCTTATTTCGTCTGATCAACCTTCTTTATCCTATAGAAATAACATATTCAAAACGAGATGTTTAATTGGAGGAAAAGTATGTGATATGAATATAGATAGTGGTAGTACGGAAAAATTACATTGCTTCTATTGTCTAGAGAAGATGGGTTTACCAGTTTCTCCACATCCTAATCCTTACGCAGTTGGATGGGTTGATAAATCTATACTTCTCTGCGTATTACGCATCAGTGCGTCGTGAACTTCTCTTTTATTGGATATGAAGATTCTGTATTATGTGATGTGATCGACATGAGTGCTACACATCTCCTTCTTGGAAGATCATGGCAGTATGATATGCATGCAGTTCATAGTTGTTTTGAGAACACATATACACTACACCATTTTTCAGGATTCACAACTAAAATTCGTAACGGCCCAGCAGCCATTACGAATTTTTCTGTTACAAAAAGCCGTTACAACTCAGTTGTAACAAGCAAAAGCCGTTACGAATTTTTTTCATTATTCGTAACATGTTATGGCCGTTACGAATCATAAAATGCTAATATTTTGCCCGTGCTACTCACATGGTTGGTCACACTGGAGCCTGCAACATGTATGATTGTGCGTGTGCCATTTACACGGGTACCATTTTTTCCACCCAAGATCGGTTTTACTAGAGGATATTTCCTCCCCCGCACAAGGGTTTCCTCCCCATTCTATCAACTTCACTTTACATTTTTTATTTTCTTTCTCTTTCTCTTTTCTGCTCCCGCCTCTCCTCTTCCTCTCACAGAAACCCTAGCTTTCGATCATCTGTAATCATCCTCAATCATCTATGGATTTTTTGGTAATAAAATTGACTTCATCTGAAATCGCTCATCTCTTGTGTAAGAAAATCACTCTTCTCTTTGTGTAAGCCATTTGCTGAGACTGTCGATTTCAATCGGCTAAGGGTTTGTAAACTAGGGTTTGCTCAAGTCACTGTGTTTTCTTTATTCTTTCTCTAGCAGATGAATATTAATGAACAAGATGAAGGATGTCGGAGCTTCTAAAAGGTATAGTTTCACGAACCCTAACTTTGTTTATCTCTTCTTTGTAAATTAGATGTTCAATATTTTTTCTTGTATGGGTTTTTTACTCGATTTTCAACCAGGTTTTTTTAATTTGGGGGTATGTTATACTCGATTTTAAGTTTTTCTATTGATTATGAGATTTGGGTTTCTGATCTAGGGATTTTTACCCAGATTTGTGTGATTTATTTATTTTCTAGGATTTGTTAATTTGATGTTTGATTCGTGTTTTTAGAGTCTAGGGTTTGGTTTGGCTTATGGGTTTTGCTGGATTTGTGTTTAATACTTCGATGATTTTGTTAGACAATTGTGTAGATTCATAAGCTGCAAAATTAACCTTTGTATGGGAACTGAGAAGAAAGATACAATTGGGGGTGGGGGTATTGGTGTTGGAAATTTTACCTTTGATTTTCTTATTTCGTCTCGCAACTGCGAATCGCCTATTTATGCATACAAATATTTAACACTATCAGTCTCTAATTTTCTAGACTATAGAAATTAGAGACCATGAAGCAGGTGAACTTGGTAGTAACTACTGAGATAAAGAAGCTAGGAATTCCTAAGTGACGCTATCCTTTCGTTCGGTAACTTTTTTGTTTTTGAATAAAATAGGAGACCAATCGAACGAGCCCGTTAGAATCCTGCTCGATTTTCGTTCTATTATGCTTTAATTCTTGTGCAGTAGTTCATATCCTTTGGTTGTTGATAACATGACTACAACTGTTTTAAAGAAGTGACATCAAAATTAATTTTGCGTTTAGTTTTGTTTCATTCAGAGAACATGCAGTCATGGAGAAGATTAAAGAAGCACACATGAGAGTGATGGTGGATAACCATTCTGACCAAGGTCGGAGCATTTATCTTGATAAAAAGGTCAATGGGGCTAAGGTACTTTTGATGGATAAGGTATGCCTGATTTGTTAATCTAAAAGTCAGAGTACAAGTCAAGCTGGTGTTGTATGAAATGAGAAGAATAATCAGCCAATAGGGATACGATTGAATATGAGTCATGACAATCTCTATTTTTCTTTCTTGAGTTTTTTAAGCTTGAGTTTGCTGTTACGGCAGTGCCACGTAGTAACGGCTCCAAGCTGTTACAAGGGCCGTTACGAAAAATATTCGTAACAGCTAGTGGGCCGTTACGAAAAAATTGTAGTACCCCTTTTCGTAACGGTCAGGAACTGTTACAACCCCGATTCGTAACACTAAAAAACCGTTTCGAATCGGAAAAAATGGTGTAGTGATACTTTCTACAAAGATGGAAAGAAGATGAATTTGTTTCCTTCCAAATCTACTGCAGTTTACAAAGAGCACAGTGATCAACAAACTCGTGCTTTAGTATCCAACATAGCCAAATCACTACTATCTCATGAAGAAAATAAAGAATATTTGTCATCAACTAAGAACGATACTAGCATTACCGCGACACCTTTTATTGAGAACAAGACGGAGACTACTTCTAAAAAGGGGGCACAAGATCATATTTCTAATGAGGTTTCTCATAATTCAAAGGAAAATATTAACATGCCAATGTCTACTAGTCCTACGTCGTCATTAATTCAAGATAAGGATGAAGAGAATCCTACTGCTAAGGGAGACGAGAATCTGATTGACAAGGTTTCGCATGATTCGATAGAGATTAATGGTGAGTCTTCACATCTTAATAAACTTTTAGATATGGAAATTCCTAATAATGATAAGTTTTTTGTTTCTACGGATGATAGTAACCAAGTTATTGATCAATTGGAGTCATATATGGTCTCTCATACTTTCTCTAACAAGGCAGACATAATTCAATCAATTTATGTGGATTATGAGAATTATTTTGTATCTTCGTATATGTTCGTTAATGCATGCTATTCTCGATTTAAAGAAGATATTATTACTGAAAATTACAGTGTAAGAATTCGTGGTTGAATTTTCTCAAAGGCCGAGAGAGTATCCTTGGCAAAAGATTTTGTTGTAAGAAACAACAAGAGTCATGTAACAGACTATCTCCTTACTGCATCAAGTCTTTTTAAGGAGGAATTGGCATGTTTGATGCATACATTATATGTGGGGTTAAACCAGTTTACAGTAATACATATGGGAGAAGGTCTAATAACACCACTAGTCCTACATTATTTTTGCCATCTATTATTGCATTAATTGGGACACTACTGGATAATGCGATTGATGCTAGACGATATGTAGAAGATAAAAGACTTGGTTGGTCGATTCCATGCCAAAACAGAAACTCGGATAATGAATTACTGGAATTATTCCAAGTTTTGGAACCGCCGAACGACGAATCATTTGGATGTTCTTTCAAAAGTGTATCCCAGAATTGGAGAGATGCACATGTTATACTCTTTATAGTCGCTGCATGTATGGTTTACATTATTATCTTTGGTAACATGAATTTTGTGTTCGATCGAGGATAATTTAAGCACAACTCTTATCATTCTTTGAGACACATTTCATGGATGTTTTGGTTTATGATCTCTAGAGCTATGACTTTTGTATTTGATCGTAGTAAGCCGTTGAACGTGGAATCTATAATTTCCATGGAAGAACATAATTCATATTTTGTGATGACAACTCGAATCTAGAGAAACATATGGAGATAATGGAGTTCTTTTTACTAGCTAACTCGAGGGCGAGTTTCTTTCAAGAAGGGGGGGGGGGGGGGATGTAGGACATCTACCTATTTTCATTATATCAACTGTTATAGTTGATCACTTCGTCTGTATCAACAATAATTGTTGATCCCTTGCGTTTGTATCAACAATCATTGTTGATTCCCTGCGTCTATTTTAGCTTACTTGTTTTACAAGTCCTTTACTTTCCTAGTTTAGGTAGAATTCCTTTTATTTTCTTTAGTCGGTTCTTCTAAGACTATATAAAGGCTATGTCTCTTTGTTTAGAACACATCTTATTATCAATCACTAAACCATATCCTGGAATTTGCAACATCAATTTCAGAGGTGTGCAACGGATATACACGTTGCAACATGGAGCAACGCCAATATCCGTCGCACATCTAAAATTACGTTGCGTAAAATAAATATCATTGATTTATTAAAATGAAATTATTGGAGCAACGTATTAGAAATTATTAAAACGTTGCGCCAATCATGACATTTAGGTAATATCAGGCATTTTCATGTACTTTTAGTAACAGTCTTCAAATATTGTGTTTTTATTTTTATTTTACACATTTATTTTCACATATTTATTTTCAGAACTCGTTTTTCACCCTCTCTCTCTTTCCTTCTGAGAAATTTCAAAACCTAGAGATTTCTTTTATTCTCCGAGAAATCTCAGGAATCAATTCCTTTTAATCAAAATCTTCACTCATATTGTAAGAAAGAGGGACAGAGCAGAAGTGGCGATTTGAATTAGAAAGGGGAAAATGAGATTTTGGAAAATCTCATGTGATGTCGGATTATGCCGAAGGGGGTTTCCATTAGAAAAATATGCTTCATCTTCTTCTTCATCTCGATCTGAATCTGAAATCCATCAATTAAGCCATGTTTGGTAAGTAACTTAGAAACCCTAAGATTAGAAAGAGGAGTAGATCTGGTCTGATGTCGGATTATTGAGGAGGGGGATTAGGTATGAAAATCTACTCATCTTCTTCTCGATCTCCGAAATCAGTTATCAATGAAGCCATGCTTGGTGAGTATATGTATCTGACTAATTGTTACTAAGCCTGAATTGTACTTTAGTTTAAACGAGTCTTATGATAATCTGACATAGAAATACATTTTGAAAACTCTATGTTTACTTGATACATCTGGGGTGATACTCATGATTAATTTAAAACCATAATTAATATTTTTTAGGTAAACCCACTTTTTGATGATTTTCTTTTGTATTATGTAGTTTTAATGTAAGGGTGTGTTTTGATTTCAGTTTTAAAATTGTCTAGATTTTGGTGATTTCAGTTTGATGTTGGTTAATTTGGTAATTTTTTTGAAGTTGTATAGATTTTGGTGACTTCAATTTAATGCTAAAAGTCTTTCAAAAGTGAATGATTCGCATACAGAGTTGGGTTTATGGCTTTGATTCACCCTCATCTCCTAGAGATGTTGCTGATGCTGATCTACCCAAATCTATAGATTGGAGGAAAAAAGTTGCCGTAACTCATGTCAAGGACCAAGGTGGTTGTGGTATGTATCAATCATCTCTCTCTCAGCTCACTCATTCACTAGAAGGACCATTATTTGATAACTTTATCATATTATGTAGGGAGTTTCTAGGCATTTTCTACCGTGGCAGCTGTAGAAGACATAAATCAAATTGTAACAGGAAATCTGACTTGTTATCTGAGAAAGAGTTGCTAGATTGTGATGAACCCTTCAACAACTGTTGTAAAGGAGGATTGATGGATTTAGCTTTCATATTCATAGTTTTTCACGGTGGTCTTCATAAAGAGTATGATTACCTTTATCTCATGGAGGAAGGAACAAGAAAAAGAAAGAAGGTAAACTAATTTAAATAGAACATGTCCTACGTTCTTTCTTTTCGCTATTTTTAATGTTTTCATCAAGTTGTGCTTTGTTTAAATTTTTATGGTTAATTCTTGATCAGGAGGACATGGAAGTAGTGACGATTAGTGGTTACAAAGATGTGTCGGAGAATGATGAACAAATCTTATCAAAGGCACTCTCACGTCAGCCTCTTAGTGTTGCTATTGAAGCATCTGGTAGAGATTTCCAATTATATAGCGGGGTAATATACCAGTTAGCATACATACTTACTAGAGTTGGTAACAAATACATCGAAACCGTCAATAATTGAGTTATATTATTAACTATGAGACTAAATTTGTCGTGGGTGGGTGGGGGGGGGGGGGTATTTAATGGAGCTTGTGGTACAGATTCTATCATGGAGTGACTGTTGTTGGGTATGGATCAGATAAGGGAGGGTTAGACTACATCATCGTGAAGAACTCTTGGGAACCAAAATCGTATCTTTGGTGTTGTTAAAGTAACATCATCTCCCGCAACTGCGTTTCTAGAGTTGTCTATTTTTGCCATTATTCGTTGTTCCCTTTTCCTGTAGATCCTATCTTCTCTAGTTACCGTGTTAAAATCTAATCATTACTTTACAATTGTACAGAGCCATGGATGTAGGACGTTGTTTTTTTAGCTTAAATTTTCTTGTCCAGTTTATTTAGGATTTCCTATCCAAGTATGTTATGGAATTGTTACCCGAGTTTCAATCTAGTACTATATGTTCAAATAGATTGTAAGAGGTGGTTTTCATGTTTATTTGCCTTCAGATCTTCAAATGAATTGCAGGTTGACCTGCCGAATAACACATCTAATAATGCTCTTTTAGTGGATTCAATATCTAAATCTGGATCCAGCAATGATAGCAGGAAAGTCTCTCGCGAAGATATTGAACTTGTAAGATAACCTTTATTCATGTTGTCAATATCGGTGGTGGACTGGTTTTGCTTTTTCTAAAAATCACTAGATCATCTCTTTCTAATATAAGCTTTATGTTGTGTATGTCCAGAGTTTAATAGAAATATGCCTATAATTTTATATGAATAGGGATGAGGTGGTACTGACTTTGTTGAATCGAGTGCGAATCGAGCCTCAATTTACATAATTGGGTATGCTGAGATTTCTATCAATCCCTGGTGCTTAAACACTGAATTTTTCAGAGCTTAATGCTGAAGAAACATTGTACTATATCATGTTTGCAGAAATAATGTTTAGCAAGTTCTTTTCCTTCATCGTGCTTCTGATTAACTTATGTATGTTCAGGAGTCGTAGTCCATATAAAAGCAGTAGTCATGTATATCGACGTCGTAGGAGCTTGAGCAGGGATTATGAGATTCAAACTAATGGTGTGGGTTATTAAACAAATCGTGATGATTATCCATCTCAAAGGTTGGTGCTTTTACGTTTTTCACAATAATCTCCTGACAGGTCGTGATGGGTTTTTGTTATTTTCTAAAATTCTATTTGCTAATTAATTGTATCATCTATGGTCAGGATTCATGGGAGAAGGTCACCAGTTCGGCATACACCTGATAGGGAGGAGGTCAAATTTTCTGATCAGGAGCATAAGGCATTGGATCCTGTGTGACGTAGACCACAAGATTCTTTGAGGTCACCACAGCAGGAACCAAGAAACCAAAGTGGTGGTCATCACAAGGTACCTGTTCGGTTGCATTCACCAGAAAAGTCTCCAAGTTGGTCCGAGTCCCCACCACCTTTGAGGAAAGTGATTTCTGGGGATGACAAGAGGTCAGTATCTTTTCTTCACATCCGATAGCTTTTTATTCTTCATTTAGTTCTGTAAATCAGCTTACAAATTTGCTTAACTATTTTTGAAGGACCTTTAGTCCACAGAGAGTCCTCTGCGGGTAACACGAGAACAGAGAAATAGTGCTGAAAGTGCAAGTCCTGTGAGGCAGATAAGAGATCATGGTGCTCGTCACCGTGGTAGTCCAGAAACTAGTGGGGACGAAGATGTTAGTTGTGCCAGGTTCGATTTGTTTAGGGTTTCTCTTTCATTTTTTATTTTTCTCGTTTTCATTTTTTGTTTCTTTGCATTTATTTACCGATGCTGTCATTGTCTTGTTTTAGGAGGCATGCACGTCTTTCTCCTCGAAAGAGAACCAGGCTTTCGCCTGCAGCTTCTTCAAAGAACATACATGATGAAGAGTATTCTCTTGAAGACTCTGCGTGAGATCAATCAGGTGATGTACAGAGTCGTCATGCAGAGTATGTGGAATCTAGAAAGAAGGATCATGATTTAAGAGGTGCATACTCACCGAATTTGTTTATTTTTCATTTTTAGCGTTTATTGTGCTTATATATTCCTTGAATTGCAGAAGTACAATATATTATTCTCAAATTATATTGTAACTATATTGACCTTTTCTAGCATAAAACTCCGAGTAACTTTGTTTTTGCTCAAAACTTTCATAACAGTGAGAAAGCTTGCTACACTCTTAGAAGTATCTATGGAAAACAACCATTAGAGTCAGTCGGGTCTAATATGAATTGTACTACTGTTCTGGATCCAAAGGCCTCATCTTGAGTGTTTTTCTCAGTCTAGTTACCTATGGGGTACCCTGTTTTACAACCACCACCAATGTCAATGGCAGGTCAGTCGCATCTCCATGGCATGAATTCTGGTCTTTCTAGATGTCAAGTGGTAAATGGAGTCTCTACAACAAGAAATCTTCACCTTATTCGAGTAAACTTGGGCAATGAGTAAGAACTTATTCACGCATGTCTTATCTGTTCCGTGTACTGTTTCTTAACTTCGGTTATAGCTTTTGTATTTGTAAAGTAAGATTCAGTTGTGAAGCAGACCTGCTAAAACTTGTGGTTTAGTGGATACCATAACTGTAATAACTTGCAAACACCTTGTTTGCTACAATTTTTAATGGTCAAGTAGACACAATCTTGTTTACTACCAAGGTTCAGAATATATATTCAGGTGCAGAAATCTGCCGGAATTATCGTCGGATTTTTTTTTTTTACACCTGTAAATGGGTTTGCAACGTATATAAATGTCGCTCAAATTAGAGTAATATGTTGCCTAAATTATTGTATCCATTGCACAAATTAAAGAATCTGTTGCTAAAAAATGTTGGTAAACTGGTTGACCAACGTTTTTATGCGTTGCACAAATTAATTTTCCCAACGGATTTTCGCGTTGCACACAAATTTGCTACGCCATATTTCCAACGGATATACGCATTGGTGAAATTCATTGCAACGTCTATATCTGTCCCAAATCGGATGTTTTGATGTAGTGAATCAATATTATTATCAATCTTATAATTCGTTTACACGAATTCTCCATTATCTTTTCTTTTATCACTTGATAATTATCATCAATCCTCATCCACTTCGTCTCTTCTCATCCCTAGCAATCTCTGTATTGCCTTCTTCCTATTCGTTCTCCATTAATCAGGGTACCAAGGTTGTTTAATGCCTTATGGTTAACATACTCATTGCATTTATCCTACATAACATTCAAACTAGATTCATGGGCGTAGTCTCTCTATACCATTCGCACCTTGCACCAGCTACTTATAAACTGATTCGGTGAAATTCATGGTATATCTCTTACCTAATTTTGAGGAGCAAAACATATGTAAACACGGGTAATGGAATCCATTGATAAATAAAGGAAATTTCAAGATCGTTATTTTATTAGTCATTTTGTATCTTCAAACCTTGATTATTTATCATGCTAACCTGCAAAGTCTGTTTGCACCGAATTTTTTTGCATAAAAGTGTGAGCTAATGTTATCTTTGTTTTGTTGTTTTATTGTTCTTTTTATTTGAAACAGTTGAACAATATGGACTTCGATATTTAGGATTCAGTAATAGGACTTTGTTTTTAAAGAAGTATGAGAAAACAAAGGAATGACATCTCAAAATCTCCGGAAAACTGTATTAATATGGAAATCGTGAAATTCTTTTTTTTCATTTTGTTTAAGGAAACTGTGTTAGTATGGAAATCGTACTTGAAAGGGAAACTGGTTAGCTCATCTTCTTTCTATATATAGACTTCATAAGTAGTTAATGCATAGTATTTATTAATTAACAACATATGAGAATAAAAAATAACAAATATATAAAGTTAATTCTCAATAATTCTTTTCTGCCCACCTTAAAGCCCACCGTCAATCCCACCGATGAAACTAAGTCTGTATTAATACTTCATCCTAGAATACAATTTTTATAAACAGTGTATCAAGTATTAATTGAATCAAATCCGAAATTCATAGGTTGTACCTTTTTGTTTTTATGGAGTGAGACGATGAGTTTCAAAAAACGCCCACGAGCGTGTCATTAAACACTTAATCTCCTAGGAGGATGAGCAAAGATTAAACAAAAATGGAGAAGGTTAGAGATGGAGATGAAAGGAAGGAGGAAGGAGCAGGGACTATCATTTTAATTAATTCATTTAAAAAAAAAGAAATAGATGGAAAATAAAAATTAAACGCGTCATAGAAGAAAGAGAAAAATAAAAATTAGGAAAGTAATTGCCACGTAACTGGTGGGATTGACGTGGGATATGGGGTGGGTTGAAAAGAATTATTATTAAGAAATAATGGGAATACTATTTTCATCAACTATTTCATTTTATTAACTTAGATATTGTATATTGTTTGCCTCGCGCCACCAAATAAAAAATAAGTCATCACAAGACGGGGCGACCGCGCACACCAAATCAAAAATGCATCAGCACTGGGCGGGATGAAGCCCCACGCACACCAAGTTAAAAGAGAAAAAGATACCCAGTGCGTAGCACGAGCATAAATCTAGTTATTTCTGATTCTCCGAACACATTATTTTTCCTTTTTGTTTATAAATCTTTCGGTAGACTAACATAGTTCTTGTGTCTTGGAATGTCTCGAATCCATTTTTCTCATGAGTCATAACATTGTATATCTTGGGGACAATATAAATTGGGTCGTTAACTGATTTAGGTCACCTTTGAAGATTTAAGGTTGAAGTGTGGATCTTTGAGTCTTGGGTCATATGGCATGCATGTTTCGAATCGAGGGGAAAATTTTGAGTTCGATGAGTAAATTGGCGACGAGGTGAGTTCCATATTTTGAGGCGTAATAAGAGTGTGAAATCACATATATCACTGGGGTTAAGGGTGAAATTTCCAATCACAGTGGTAGGTTTTTTTATAACATAATGTGGATACAAAATTTTGAGTTATATGACCTTTGTCCTTTGAGATTTTCATATCACGTGGTAATTTAGGGTGATCAAACTACATGGTAGATCATGGTTAGCAACTCGAGATACGGGAAACATTTGGAATGGGATTCATACGAATATTATATGGATTTGTAAAAATTCGATCAAAAATGTGGTCATCGGTTCGTGGTTCGATAGAAATACGGAATGTCATGCATACGTGTATAATTCATTTTTTTTTCTAAATCATGAATATATTACTCAAAAGCTTTAGTTACAAAAAAACAGGGACTAGCATACAAGGCCCATTAAAAAGCCAGCTTTAGGCCCAAAATAACAAAGAAACACTAAAGGGACAAATTACAGTTAAGAAAATCTAAAATATACATCTCCTTCATTTTCTAACTTCCCAAGAATCTGAGGTTTTGAATCATAATAAAGGACAACACCTCTACTTAAACCTACCCCTTTCTTAGCCATTGTATCTGCTGAGAAGTTAATCTCTCTATAAGCATGCCTGAGTTCAATTGAAGGAATTAGCTATGATATTATTTCCCATCTGCTCTGCACCGTCCAAGGAACTTTGTTACTTGAAAAAGAAGCTAATACATCTTTTGAGTCCAGCTGAAAACAAACCTCCCTAAGGTGTTTAAAAATAGCCCATTCACCAGTAGCAATCAAGGCCATAACTTCTGCCAAATAATTGGTTGCCACCCCCAGACCACCTGAAGCAGCACCAATGCATTCCCCAGAACATGTTCTTGCAACAAAACCAAAACCAGCAGCTCCTGGATTACCCTTTGAATCTCTATCACAGCATATTAAGACCTGGTTAAATAATGGAAGCTTGAAAAACATTGAATTACCTTTGCTGTTTTGGACTTTACCCATGAAATACTAAAATATAAGAGTATTTGCAGGTCATACATATTTCCAAACATTTTTCCTTTCATTCTTACTCTTCCCTCCTTTGCAACTTGCAAAATTTTGTGCTTGAATTTCTCCACATCGGGTTTAGCAGCATCATATAAGACAAAATTTCTTGTAAACCAAAGCTCAACCATGGTATTAAAAGCACAAATGTACCACACCTCCTTAATAGCAGATCTCTTACCTTTAGTAAAATCCAATATATCAGCAAAGCCAAATCTTTTCACTAAAATTCCACACAGCCAAAAAACCAAATCTTTTCACTAAAATTACAAGCCCAAAGAATGTGATCCATTGTATCTTGGCCATCACCACACAGATAACATTTAGACACAGTTGAGAATCCCTTTTTTCTGACTGATTCCTCAGTATCACAAGCCCCTATCAAAATCTTTCAGAGGTTACAAGAAGTGTAAGGATGAATGCAAGGTTGCCATACCTGATTAGCCCCATTAACTTTCCCATATTTCTTCCTTATCCGTTGAGCTGCACCAGCTACAGTAAAAGTACCAGTCATATCACTCTTCCATATTTTCTTATCTTTCCCTTGCTTCAGAATTGGAAATTCATTGACATCAAAAAACTTCAGCATAGGACTTGGAATTTTCCAGTGGCCATTATGTATTAAGTCTTTGACTTTAAGTTGAGCATGTTGTAATATGTACTGATCTTCAACATGTCTATCAATTAAGGCATATTTTTTAATCCATTTATCCTTCCAAACATAAATTTTATATCCATCACCCACTATCCACCTACTGACTTCATCCATCTCCATCACCTACTGCCTTCATCCATCTCAGAAATTTTATCTTCATGCGTACGTGTATAATTCATTTTAGAGATATGAGTTCGACATACAAAATTTGGCATATATAAACCTGTAAAAATATCATTTTTAATATGATTTCTCCATAAATACTATAATTTAATAATTTACATGAAGTATATATATGATATGTGTATTACAATAGGAAAATAACATATACGTTGATGGTATTGGAATCAGATTGGTGTATGTAGAATTTTAAAAGTAAAAGATGTAACAAAAGAATGATAATTTAGTGATGATTTGGCAAAGTATTATACGGGTCGTATGATTCGGTAATTTGTAAATACGCGTATAATTCGTTTTAAGGTGAAAATTCATGAATTTAAGTCAGGGTTCAAGTTATACGGCTGATACATACATCTTCAGTCAATACAGATGGGTTCGTGAATTATACGAGTATAATTCGCGAAGTTACTAACTAGGCGGTAGAATATGGGGCCAAAGAAGTGGGGAAATTAGTAACACAGAAAAATATGATGTTTACATTACTTACGGTTTAATTAAATTGATTGAAAGAAGATAATGAAATACAGATACATGACATGGGTTATATACTCTCTCTCGACTCAATTCTCTCTTACACTCACACATGCACACTTACTTACATGTTATTACCTTCTCTCAAGATCAAGGGGTCTTGAAGAGGAGACTTGAGCTTGCACACAGTCACCCGCACACAAAAGCAAAAAAAAAACATGCCAGTCAGTATTTCTGCTACAGTATCCACTGAAACAACAACAGTAGGTAATAGTGGAGACGCAACGTAGAAATTAAACGGACCCGGACGTGTAGAAGCATGACTGGTAGATATACTGGAAGACCATCTGTGTAGTCCTTTAATTGCAGTAGGTGAGGTGCGATAGCTCCAATACTCCTAAAGAAAAAATTGATGTAGCAGAAGTAATTCATCGAGCTTTCCAAAATCTCCAACTATGAAAATACAGATTAGCATCCAATAGTAGAACCCGAAGGAGCTGGACCAAAGAAATATTGTTGTTGATCATAATGCGAAGAGTGAAAACCTTGTTGTAGTCTATGAGAACAAGCAGCAGGAGAAAATAGCTAGTACAATAAGGTGACAAGAAACACTTAGTACATACACATGTGAAACTCCAACTGCAAATTGTATTCAGCGACACAATAACCAAAATAGCGATAAGAAGCGGGCTGCACACTGAAACCAAAAAATGCTACAGTTGTATCAATCCCAACTGTGAAACATAATTTACGTTGGTTTCCAGCACCAGTATTACTCAAGAAGTTCAGTCAACAGATAAAAAATGTATCTCTCGTAGGGATGGCCATAATTTTCCCCACCCAAACCATCACCGTGGGGACCCGCCCCGTTTGGGTAGGGTTTTACCTGCACAAATGGGCATGGGGTCGGGTATGGGTAATACCCGAAACCTAAGCTGCGGGGATGCGGTGGGGAAGGGATTCAAGGTCCCTGCCCCATACCCGCCCCATAGCTTTTATATTATAAGAGTTTAGACTTTTATGCAAAAAATTGTATCAAATTTTTATATTTCTACCATTAGTTGATCTTTCTTTCATTTATTATATTCTTAATCTTTCTTGTATATTCATCACTTTCATTTCTTTGGTGTGATTAAATACATTCTATGAAAGTTAAAATAGTGAAAATGATACAGATAATGAAATGATCAACATGGATGAAGATAGAATGCGAAAGGTAAAAGTAGAAAAACTAATAAGTCATTTAAGAAAAAAAAAATCACTTTAAGATGAATTTTTGAATTTAAAATTTTAGAATGCATTATCGTAACGGGGTGGGTATGGGTATTTTTTATACGAACGGGGCAGTGACTGTGATTTAACATACCCACCCCATGACCATCCCTAATCTCTAGCATGGCAGCAACAAAGACTAAACAGTATGGCAGAGATAACCTGAAGATACACTCGTTATAGCTTGCATTGAAGTCAACACATCTATCATACTATGTAGAAGTAGTGGAGATTGTAATGCTGGAGTAGTTCCAGTTACAGTTGAGAGATAATATCAGGCATTGCTGAAATAAGCTGACCTCCGTAGATATTGTTGAACATGACAGCAGTACTAGGCATGCATCACCAAAATTACATACATCCCATATATCTCTATACACAAAACACTCCCAGTATATTTAAGAGAATAAAACTCATTCAAAATAGCAACCACACTCACTTACTTAGCAAAATCACCAGCAGAGTTTCATCTGAAACATATATCCAAGCACAGGAAACATACAATGTTGCAGTGAAAACATATAGTGAAAACCAACTCATGAAACCGTATAAATTATATCTTAACACCAAAATGATAAGTAGTATCCTATGAGATAGGAATAATTCATTCTCTCCCTGGAAAAGTAAATGACGACATGCACACACTCATACTTGGATACCATTAAGAGCAACATACATCTCTACTGAAGTACTAGACAATGCCAATAGTTCATGACATGCACACACACAACACCATGAGCATCATGAGAGACAAAATAGACAAAGCCATACTTTTATTCCCCTTAGGAAGTTATTGCAGCAATGCACCGTGAAAGAAATAAAGTCTTAAACCATATTATTATTGTTTGATTATTCTTAATAAGGCCATCACACCTTGGATTATTCATTCAAATAAGAAAATGAAAGTAAAAAGCACCATTGAAGCAGAACTTTAACTGAATTAATCAAGAAGCATGAAAAATAGAAGAACAACATGTTGCACAGTGAAACATATGCAAGCTGAAAACTAGGTTGCATACTAAGTGTACACAAACTCAACAAAGAGATCACTTCAATTTGTACTTAATGTAACTCACCAACTCCAATTCAAAGTCCAATCGCAGAAACACCATTAAAACCACAAGATTATTCAACACCGCAGTGAGGACTGCCTTGAAATAAGAATTGAGACCAACAACTTCTCAACCTTATTCTAGATCCAATCAGTGGAACGAATTTAAGTTTTCTCCCTAGCCAGACCTTGGTGTAGCGGACTAGAATACCCTCATATTCTCATGGAATCATGGAACAAGAACAACAGATCTTGATTAAGAAATTAGATGAAAAACACATGCTAATTATGATGTATAATGCTTTTGAAGATGAAACTGGAAGTAGTTGATCAAGTGATGTAAAAATTGAACACTGAGATCAAATCTAAAGTAATCTAAAGATGAATTTGGATATAACAACAGAGACTCAAATTCTAGTTGATGGCATAAGAGATTTCAATCCAAACACCAAATAAGAAATTGAAAAATCTAAGAGCTCAAACCCTAAAACTGAATTTTAGATCTAAAATACATGCTTAATTCTGTTTATTGACCTAGAAAAGGTATCAACCAAATCAAAACCATAATTCTTACCATAAACACCATTAATGGAGGTGGATGAATAAAATTACCAACTATTGTTGTAGATGTAGATATAAACGCATCGTTGAGTCGAATTGGACTTGAATCTAAGATGAATTATTGAAATCTTCCTTCAATCTCTATTCACAGTAGCAGCATCATAAGATGATGAATTAATGGTGGTGGTAGTGATTGTTGAAGATGAAATAATGGTGGTTTTGGTGAATAATCACAGGTTAGGATCGGTACCCTCAGAAATTAATGATTTCTAAGTCTGATACCATAGTAACATAGAGAAATATGATGTCTACATTTCTTACGGTTTAATCAAATTGATTGAAAGAAGATAATGAAATACATATACAAGACATGATTTATATACTTTCTCTCGACTCATTTCTCTCTTACACGTGATGCACACAGACACTAGCACACTTACATACATGTTATTAGTAATCTCTGGGAAAATTATGGGACAAGCGGCACATTATGAGTTTTTTTTTTTACCAATATAATTTTAGATCATAACTCAATGATGAAAATCAAGTTCCTTTAAGAAATTAGTTGGAAGTCTCGCTATAAGATAAGCTCCAACCTTTTTTGAATAACCACACCAATCCTATAAAAAAAACAACACAGACTCTAGCATCATGATTAGCCATATAATTATGCAACCTTTTTAGAAAATAAATGGTAACTCACCAAGGGTAGTACAATCCAGTGTACCAAAATTATAACCTTGAGCACTACAATTATCAAGATACTTAGCTTGCTTACGAGCAACAATACCATTGATAGCTTGGCCTGGACTGAAGGAACGAACCCCACATCCAGTGAAGGGATAGACACTGTGACATCCATACACATATCACATCCATTATCCCAATAATAAACCAGGATGTCCGAAAGTTTCAAATCTGTACCATCGTTCGCAAGAAAACCAAGAGCCACCTCTTTCCTTGCAGGCACACCAACACGATAACACATGTCGACAAAGGTGTCTCTAACAAGGTCATGTCTGAACTTTAGGCCCACGTCACTAGCGCAATGGAGAGCGTGATCACCATATACATCCATCTCCCTGTCACAACAACGGTACGCACTATCTTCCTTAAAATAATGGAATCCCAAAACGATAACCTAAGATAGCGATGGGTTGTCTAAACCCGATCTTCTGGTTAAGGCCCTGAATTAGGATGGCCATCAAAAAAAATTGCGCATGAGAAGTTTTATCACACTGCCATAGAAACATGTCTCGCTTAGTCATAACAAAACTAGTTGGAATAGATTTTCTTTATTGTATCGAAATATAGAGTTGTCAGCGAACTCATAGAGTGATGGGGGGAAAAACATCGACACATGGGAAAGTAATTCCCTCTCCATAAATTTTGTTTAAAACTTGTATGGCCTGAGTAAGGTGGAACAAGGCGCAGAAAGCCCAGCCATCCATAAAATATGACCTTTCATTGAGAAGGACTGCAAACTAGAAGCCAGAAAACAGTAATTCATAGTGTTATCCATGGTGTAAAAACCAAGTCCACATAGGGAGAGCAGTGAGTCTTTGATATAATATACCATAACCTGGACCATCTCCTGTGATTATATGTCTCAGGAAACGAAACAAGTGCACATAAAAAAAAAGCAGCATCCGTCATAAAACATACTTTTGTAGTTCGCATAGTGAAATACAAACGCGAAACACACGTGCAATTTCGAAGGAGTAAAAGTTCAAATTATGGATCTTCAAGCTTCATAACTGCATCCATAAGAACCATTGTTTTCTGTAACTGACCTAGCACTAAATCCATGCATTATTGAGAATCCAAACTGGCAGGTCCCCATAATAGCTTAACCCCTTTCTTTGATCTGATAATATTGGGAGGAAAAACCCCAACCTACGAACTTCTCACATTAAAATAAGGCCAATAAACTTTAGTATTGGGCACATTAAGATGTAATCCTACTGACGCACCATCCTCCTGAATTATCTTCAAAGCTTTGAATACCTGCATTGTATCTCCGATGATGGTACCATCATCTAGGTACCATGCAGATTCAGTAAGAAATGCTATAAAATTTTTATTATTAATCGATGAAAATTTAAAGCAAATAAAAATGGCCCCAACGGATGACCTTGATACACACTTAGAGCAGAAGAAAGAGTGTGTTCCATGTAATAAAGACGTGCAGGGGCAGCGTAACAGAACTGAACCCAACGAGCAATCGAAGGACACTACTCCCTTATCTCCTTGATCTTTGCAGTGCGATCAATCAAGTTGAATGCATTAGAAAAGTCTACTAAGAGCATGGACATAGAGGTTGAGTCTCCTTTTTCTTCTAGCAACCAGTTTACAATGTGTAATATAGCCACTACCACATGTAATCCCTACACCAAATTGGAAATCCCCAAGATAAGCTTTCATACCTTTCCCAACATGTGGATCAACAACCTTGGATACCAGTCTCCTCCAAATAGTCCCTACAACAATGGGACGAAGATGGAGCACTGGACACAAACTCTCCAAGGGAACTGGGCATTTTCCATCTAGCCAAAGATTCACCACATCTGTAATGGCATTGAAAAGTTCATCGAAAATAGAAGCAACATCCCCACTTATCACATCAAACAAGTGTTGATTACGTTATCCATCACATCCACATGAAGAACCTTTGGGGAAACTTCTCAATCCTCCCAAGACCAATTCATTATAAGCTATAAAAGCATCTTGAGATAATGTCTCATATGAGATAGTATGTGGACATGCATAGGGGTGTTAGCTTGAAGTTTATCCAAGATATATATCTTGATTTTGTGGTGCCACTCCGCTAGACATAAGTGTACATATAACAACAGTATAGAGTCCATCTCAAAGTTTCTTACGACAAAGCCGAAGATTAGCTGGTTCTTGGCACTCTTGATTGCTTCCCTTTATTTTTTGATGAAGCACGATTGGAACGACCTTTTATTGGTTTAGGCCATAATTACACAGATTGATATTTCCTATCTACAGTGCTCCTGTGCAGTATATTTGTTTAGGGTTTAGAATTATTTCTCATACACCTACCCCACTTTTACTCTTTTCTCCAAAACCAATTTTTCCCCACTATAGTACCCTACTCCATAGCGCGAATGTATAAAGCAAAAATTAACATATATAGTTCATCACGTCGGGACAAGAAACTAAGCTCAATTCTTGCTACAACACCGAAGCCAAGAAAATCGTAGTATGTATAGGATAAGGGTCTTTCGCAAATGATGCACAAGAATGTGCATCCGTGACCTTTTCTTTGGAATTTATCATAGTGGTACATTATTGGTTTATAAACGCAGTTTTGATGATGCATGCATATCATGAAGCTCTCTCGAGTAAGTAACATGGTATAGTGATGTTGTCGCATCATATATGCTTCATCGTCCAAGCTTTGTATATTATGGATGCATCTACGCTTAATGCACCTTCAACCAACACCCATTCTATATACATCTCTTATTGACATTATACAAATTGAAAAAATATAATAAATGGTCATATACTAAGTTTACCTAATTTCGAAAAAGTCCTCAGTGATGCTTCCTTCAAAAGCATTATAGAAACAATAATGTGTCCTTGGGTAAGCTTTTTAGCAAAAGTGATACTTCCTTAATTAGGTAAGAATTATATATATAGATAATGATACTTTCTTGAGTAATCATCACAATATAATGAAGGCATGGCATCATTAGTGCTTCCACTAGCTAGTAAGCAATATGGGTAAATGTTGTATCCTTGAGTAATGGTCAAACATGATGATGTCGTAGCATCACGATGCTTATTTGGGTAAGAAACATTAGTTAATATGGCACTTCTCTTGGCAAGTGACAAGCATATTGATGTCATAGCATCATAATGCCAAGATGATGCATTTATACTATTATGCACCGAGGAGTAAGCTTCACACGCATGAAATAAAACTTCATCTCATTCAATGAAACATCTTTGATCGAGCATATGCGTTATGCGGAAAGTGCAGTTACAACGGCTTTAGCATATAGATGACCTGAACACTATAAGAAGTGGAACTTTGTATTCTTACAAACTTATTACCTAACAAACAGAAGACAGTTGTGAGATAATTGTCAATATAACAAGTAATCTGATTCAATTTGGGCAAAAGAACAATAAACTAGTTTAAAGCCTTCTTTCGGATCAAGAAGTATTAGAAGTACAGTTGGTGAGAAACTAGATTGTTATTTATTTTCATTTCTTATTACTCGTTAATTACTAAAATAACATATAGTTATGTTCTAGACAAGTTCTTATTTATTTCATAATCCTCGTCTTTTGAAAAGAGGCCACTCAATACTTGAAACTCTGACTGTACTGATTCTAGTAATTCGGAATATCTTGATAGAATTATTGTGCCAATGTTAACATATTCTGTTATGTGCGATAAAATATATAGTGGAATCAAGTGCAGGTTGTTCCTTTTGAAGATTAAGAAGATTGAAAACGTCGAAGATTTAAAGTCTTTGGTATCTTCATCTTGGTGTAATTGTCTGCCTGACTTGATAGTCTGGGGAAAATAAGTAGTTTATCTTTGAGAAACATAATTCTCGTGGATCAATGGGATTTTGTGATTTATCATAAATGTAAACCTTGTAACCGAGTGGATTATCTCGATAATCATAAATCTTAATTGATCTTGATCAAGGAGGTTTGAATAAAATATATATTCGGTATCTTAGATCTATATGGAAGAACATTGACTCTGAAAGGTTAGTAGTCAATGGTTATTAAAAGTTTGATTTCATGATGTTTGAAAGACGTCCTAAAGGAATTGGGTTGTTGAAGGAAGATAAGAAGCTAGGAGCTGCTACGTTATTGGCTTGTCGAAAGAAGTTGAACTGTGGTCATTTTACTGTAGCTATCTGTGTGTTGTTTTCATCTGGGGTAGCTCCATGTAACGAGAGTACGTTCCATGAGTTATAGGACAAGCACCTACCTGCGCCTTCCCCTGATGTTCCCAGTGTGGCTATCACGGTTGATCCAATCACAGTAGACTCACGAGCAGTTTTAGGATATATTAAGGGTTTCCCAAAAGGAACTTCTTGCGGCCGTGATGGTTTACGCGTACATCATTTGGTCGATGTAATGAGTGGGGATGCGACAACCATTGCAGATGAGTTGCTCGCTTCGATTACATGGGTTATCAATCTTTGGTTAGTTGGTAAATGCCCTGTGGTTTTAGGAGAGTTTATTACTAGTGCGCCCTTAACTCCGTTACTTAAACCTGTGGGTGGTATTAGGCCTATTTCTATTGGTACGGTTTGGCATAGGTTGGTTTCGAAAGTGGCTACTTTCTCTATTGGAAAGGACATGTCCTTTTATTTGGGTGACTACCAATTCGGAGTTGGTGTTCCTGATGGAGAGGAAAGTATTTTACATGTTGTAAATCGCCTACTTGAGATGCAAGGTCAATCGGACAAAATGTCAATGCTTCTTATTGACTTTTTTAATGCTTCTAACATGGTGAGAAGATCTTAACTCATCGAGGAAGTTCGTCTTCATTGTCCAGGTATTTCTCGCTGGGTGTAATTTTGTTACTTGAGGCCTGCTAAACTCTATTACGACCATTATATTTTGTCCTCTGCTCTTGGAGTTCAACAAGGTGACCCTCTAGGTCCCTTGTTATTTTCTTTGACACTTCACCCCCTGGTGAATATTATTGCTTCTCAATGCAAACTTGATTTGCATGCCTGGTACCTTGACGATGATACAATTATTTGTGATACTTTGGAGGTAGCCAAAACCTTGAGCATTATTGAAACAGATGGACCATGAAGGGGGTTACATCTCAATATAAAAAAAAACAGAAGTCTTTTGTTCTTCTATTGATCCTAGAAGCACAACTGACGGTGTTTTCCCTGCTGATATTGGTAGACCTTCTAATGGTGTCAAAATTTTGGGTAGACCGGTGAGTCTAGATCTGAAATTTATCAGTGATATGATGTTGAGCAGGGTGAATAAAACTGTTCAATTAATTACTGCAATCAAGAAACTCAAAGACCCCCAAAGTGAGATGCTATTACTTCACAATTTCATTGGTGTGTCTAGACTATATTTTGCAATGCGTACTACCAATCATGCATCCCTACAACCAGTCGCTCACCTTTTTGATGATCATTTACTTAAGTACTTGAGACTACTAACTACTGGTGATGGTGCGAGGTTTGGTCCTTTACAACAGCGATTAGCTACCTTGCATATCAAAGATGGTGGACTTGGCATTTACACCATGGCTGACACCATCTCCTAATGTTACCTTTCTTCTCAGAGTCAGACTACTTCGGTGCAGAAGGTGATCCTTGGTAACTCATTCTCAATAGACAAAGGTTTTTCTTATCAGTTTGCATTTCAGATATTTATCCAGGTATGTGGATTACCTTTTACTTACTATGTCAATGATATTGTCCCCCTTCCATGCACTCCCTGGAAGTCACTTATTTTGATGCGGTTAAGAAGCAAATCACAAACCAATTTTTTATGTCTGCAAGAGATTCCATCTTATGGAAGTGCAATCGTGTTAAGCATGCTCAATACTATTTATTGGTTGTACCCATCAGTGGGATCAATCAGTTCCTTGGACCGAGATAGTTCAGAGTTGTGTTTTTCTATCGCCTTAGCATCCCACTTTTTGTTGGTAATCGTTTATTCCCAAGTTGTAGCAAATCCATGGACATTTTTGGGGATTACGCGCTTCATTGTGCTAAGGATATAAGGCATAAGTTTCGACATGATCTTGTTCGTGATATAGTCACTGTCATTTGTTACAAAGTTGGTATGCCTGCGCGTAAGGAAGTTTCTCTTGGTTTTCTGACGGATGATGACAAAGATTTGAAACCTACTGATATTCTTGTGATCAACTGGGAAAATGGACAAGATGTTTGTATGGATGTCACAGACTCACAGGTATCTCTCTCTTCACTGGGAAAGGAATTCCCTCATTCGTCCCGGAAAAAGCTATATCTAGTGCGGTTTCACGTAAACAAACTAAATACTTGGACAAGTGTGCTTTACATGGTCATGGTTTGGGAGTCCTAGATTTTTCTACCTTAGGGGAGCTTGGTGAGGATACTTTGTGTTTTTTCAAGCGTCTGAAAAATTGTTTAGCTAGTAACGACGCTAGTAGTGGTTTTGGTAGATCATTGCTATTCAACAAGGTGTTGGTGCCCAGCTTGTTGCTAGGTTGCCAACAAAAAGCTTTGTTAAATTCAAAGTAAAATGTTTAGCTTTGTTCTCAAAAACAATTATAGTTTTTTGTTTTTACATTTTAAATGTTTTTTTTTCCCATCATCGGAAGAATGAGTTGGTTATTATCTACTGATTATATCACGTAGCTTTCTTTTTGTTCCAAATTTTTGACATAATTTGTAGATATATTGTTTTAAGTGGTAACCGATTATTTTAATAAGTATTAAAAAGATTGCATAAGCAACACATAAATTTATCCAGTATATAGTCTCTCGCATAAAAAAAAAACTACTCCCTCCGTACCTATTTTATAGGCGGAATATTATTTTTCCTTGTACCATTAAACAGGAGGAATGGCAATTCCAAGATGGCTTTTAACTATTTTACCCTTATTTATGTTGCTTGGTTATCATCAAAATTGAGTTTATGTCTCTACCATATGAAATATAATAAAGGGCAAAACAGGAAAAAACATGGATATTTGTGAAATCGAACAATGTTTTTTAATCTAAGAGAATTGGTCCCTCCGCCTATATATGTGGTACGGAGGGAGTAGTAAAAATATTATGAAAAATATAGTCATTTGGATAAAAATAATTTATGTCTAAAAATATCACAAATTTTAATATTGGAGGTCAAGAATTAAGTTAGCTTTGGTAGAAAACCTTCTTGTAATACGTAATTCATGGCCGACACAAATAAATTTGAAACTAAAGTTCAAAAGATGATAAATCTGATTACAACTGAATTTAATGCTTATATTAGACCAAAATATTAGAGATCAAATGCAAAGAGGTAAAACAACTTGGATCGAAACGCTCACCACCAATTGCAGTTTCTAACTTTTTCTAAATTTACCGGATCCAACTTGTTCATTTTGATTAATTACTCAAAGGAGGCAGTTTTTGGGAAATCTATATATATTATGACCTTATTATTATTTCTCGATTTTTACCACACCCATGTCAATTTCCTCCAACTTCTCAAAAATATACTGCTTCAATACTAAACACCAACTTTTGGTTAATTAATTTTTAACTTTTTGTTTTGTTTTGTTTTGTTTTGTTTTGTTTCTAATCCTCTTCTTTGATCTTTGGAGGTTGGCACCTAGAGCAACACTTGAATACTAAACCTCGGTAAATGTTGTTCACGCACAAGAATTACATGATAAAAATGATATTTGTGATTGTACAAATGCAATAATTTTATGTGCGAGCTCGCAAACTCAACAAAACATTTTTTTTTTAAAATATAGAAAGAGAGGCTTTGGAAAGCCCTTTGATTTTATTTACAGATTACCTTAGTTAAATTTGAGATTTGGATAATTACATAGAAGAGGTGACTGATAGAAGTAACCTCCCGATTCATCCTTATACATTGCATACTGATACATCCAATCTACAATGAAAAATTTGTGATCTGCATGGAGCCAAAAAAACATGGAAGAAACTAACTGACTCCCTGAATCTCCAAGGAACCCCTTGATCATCCCCTAAAATGGCTTGCTGAGTGTTATCTTCATCCCCTTCGATTATCATATCAGTGAGATATAAATATTTTATTACTTGAGTACCCCGTTCACATACCTTCACCTCAACCATCCGATAAGTTGCATCGAGATCAATAGTCTGAGATCCAAATTTCTTCCTGCATGAACCTGAATAAACTTCCTCACAAAATAACTAAATTTTTGGAAAGATGTTTGAGATTCTACGTAATTTATTTCATAAAATTCCATTGATCCCCAGTGTTTCATTAATGACTGGGAGATTGCCAGAACAAAATTTCGTTCAGCATAAGAATTTTCAGACAATATTTGAAGAAAGAATATGCTTTATCAAATCTATACAACTGATTTTATCTTCACATTCCATCAGAAACGCCCAAAGGGTATGCTAAATCGATACAAAAGCGTAATAAATAGCAGGAAGGCTCAAGTGGCCATGTATAATATTTAATCAAAACAAACAAGAAACAGAAAATTAAAACCTAATACGGCATTGTTCAATATACGTTTTCGAAAGAATTTGGAAACGGCTAACTGTATCTAATGGGGTTCCATTCATATTTCTTTTATATTGATCAACTAATTAAACTATGCTATAACCACACAATTTTGGATGAAACTACACCACCAATTGCAGTGATACGTCGTTCTAACTTCTTTGAAATTTATTGAAAAATACTAACACCGAGACTTTATTTTAATCTGTTAATCCAAAGATGCAGTTTTTAATATGTCTCTTCCATTGCCTGGTAGTTATTACCACATCTATATTTCCTCCAAATTCTCAAAAACTTACTGCTTCAAATCTAAATACCAACTTTTGTTTATTTTTCAGTTAACTTTTGTTTTCTTCATTCACCTTTGGAGGTTAGAGACTATATCAGCACTTAAATACTACTAAACTTCATAAAATGTAATTCAGGCACAAAAATTACATGAAACACGACAATTGTTATTGCGCAACAGAAATACATGCAACATTTTGATGTGCAAATTCACGAACTTTTGGAATGAGTATATTAAAGGCTTTTCATATTTCCTGGCCTCTACCTGGTACTGTCTTGCAACTCTTTGAAGATTGGGAATGGAATGCTCTAACCGGCAGGTGCAAAGAACTGTGGAGTATTATGCAGTATTGATGAGCACGAAAGTGCGACGCATTTTCACCCATAAATACATTAGCTAGGACTCATTTTATTACTAATAATCTTGTTTGTAGGTGTTTTTGTCAAATAAGCTCTTATGGAGAAAGTTGCTCGAAAAGTGGTTTTTGTACCCCGGAGGACACGTGTTATTCGGACTGTCAATGTCGGTTAAGGGGCATCTCAATTACTAAGGGGTGTTCAGTTGCTAAGGGGCACCTTCTATGTTATTTGGAACCTATGGCTATTCGCACCCCAGGAAGTGATATTTACACCCAAATTGCTAAAGGGACACCCGAACATGATAAGGGGGAGGTCATCTTCTTCCTTTTGAATTTGAAAAATGGCGGGAAAATTGTTTTTCAATGGAACAGAATTAGGGTTTCGATTTTGAAGTAGTTTCACTGAGATTAAAGAGCTGAAATTTAATAGGCATATTGCTTAAGCCTAAACAGGCATGGTATAAGCGATCGTTTTGATCAGAATTGGTTAGAATGGTGATTTGAAGCAAAACGTGAAGAACATTTTTGGCGGGAAACTAATTCTTGAACTCGCAAAATTAGGGTTCGAATTTTAGTCATGTTCTAGGGAGATTCAAGGGCCTAAACTCAATGGGTTTGTTTGTTTTGGATTAACAGAGCTGGTAATGGTCGTCGTTTGGACTAGAATTGGCTAGAATGGTGGATTTAATGCTTGAACAGGTTGTCGAGTTTTCTTCCTGCGATAACTCTGTTAGGAATTTTTACAAATTTCAGTGAGATTAGACCACTGGTTTTGGTTGCTTTGGGACTGTTTGGACCAAACATGAATGGTATGGTCGATGATTTCGTATGGAATGGGATGGATAATCAGATTCGAAGAGAACATGGAGAGTATGTGTGCAGTTGAGATAATTACGGGTTTGTACGAGTTCTTCTCGTGTTTGGATAGATATTGGTCGCTGTAGAAGCGTGAAGGAGTTAAATAAGGAAGATTGAGCACTGGATGACAGCGTGAAGAGAGAAGAAAAGGAAGAAAATATCTCGAGTTTATATTCTTTTACTGCCGAGTAATAGAGGAATATTTGGATTGATTGCTGCGAGATTTGGAGCCCTGTTGAGTATATAAAGTCTTCTTGGATATCAAAGAGGGAGATCGAGAGTTTGGGGGAAGAAAATAGAGAGTTGCAGAGAAACTTCTCTGCTGCTGCAGCGAGAAGAAGAAGAAGAAGAAATTTGGCGTCCAATGACTGTCGCAGAGAATCGTTCTCGACAAGATCTCGAATAACGATGATCTTTGGCACGCTTATTTTAAGTTTACAACATCTATTGTAACAGTGAACTCTATAACGCCAATACATCGTTGCAGATTTATTGTATTATTAGTTTTCTTGAATAAAAACACCATTTGAGCCATAAATTATATTTTTGAGTGTGTATTTATCATGAGAAGCTAAACCCCTACACTGGGTGGACGGAGGAAACCGAACTTCACACATGGGTGAATTTATTCTATTTGACTTTTGCACTTATTTTGAATTGATTTATGATTCGATAAAATTAGTTGTGATTCAATTAGATAGGTTATGCTTTGTTTAGATAATCTATGCTTAGGGGATACAATTAATGTTTTGAGGATCTACTTTGGCAAAACAAGAGTCGATGTTTTATTTATTTACTGAGCGATAATTGTTGAAAATAAATAATTGAACCTCGTGTTGTGAATTCGGTGGAATCTTGTACCCAGTGACTCTCTATTTTATTCCTTTAAAATTAATCTTAACAAGTCTGAGAGAACGAATCTTAATTACTACTACGAAAACTTTGAAAAATCTTTAATCAATTATGCTCTGTTCTGGAACGTATGGGAGGAAAGGAACACTAGAGTATTCGGAGGTAGACAGAAGTATGTTTAGGAGATTATCATACACATTAAGCAGACTCTCATTCTTTGGTATTGTGAGAAAGATAATTTTCGATATTTAGACAATATGCATGTTGTGCTAAACTGGGGAACTGTTTTACACATGTAATTTAGTCTGATTCGACTAGTCATTGTACTTGTTTGGTTATTTCTTTTGATATAACCTTCTCAAAAAAAATGGTGTGATATCATTCTACAATGTATCACAACAATAAACTTAGCTATTCTACAGATAGGGAGACCCATTCTTTGCCTATCTATTTCTAATATGCATGGAAACTCTTTCGAGAACCATTACTCATGCTGAAAATCTAAAAATGATTCAAGGCCATAAAATCACAAACGATGAACCATTTGTAAACTATCTTTTGTTTGCTGATGACTACATCATCTTTTGCAATGCTAATACACAAAACAACCATAATCTTATGAAACTCCTAAAGGATTTTGGAGATACCTCTGGCCATATCATAAATCTGGAAAAATCAGGGTCTTTTACAACTCTAAAATAGACCCAAATTTAGCCATTGAAATTCAAAACATCTTGGATGTTGAACCCATCCCCCTAGAAAATAAATACCTGGGCTCCCCACTATTTACTAATAGATCAAAAATCAAAAGTTTTGCTCCAATGGTTAAAAACATGAAAAATATACTAATTCGATGGAAAAAGAAAAATGAAACAACTGCCGGCAAAACCATAAGGATAAAACATGTCACATCCACAATGAGTACATATCAAATGAACTGTTTTAAAATACCTAAAGAAACTTGCAAAGAAATAATTAAAGTTCAACGAGACTTTTGGTGGGGCAAAGATATCGAAACCCCAAAAGGGGTGTATAGAGTCCATCTCAAAGTTTCTTACGACAAAGCCGAAGATTAACTGTTTCTTATCTCTCTTGCTTGCTTCCCTTCATTTTGTGACGAAGCAAGATTGGAACGACCGTTTCTTGGTTTAGGCCATAATTACACAGATTGATATTTCGTATTTACTGTACTCATGTGCAGTATATTTGTTTAGGGTTTAGACTCGTTTCTCATACACCTACCCCACTTTTACTCTTTTCTCCAAAACCAATTTTTCCCCTACTATAGTACCCTACTCCATAGCGCGAAGGTATCAAGCAAATATTAACATATATAGTTCATCACGTCGGGACAAGCAACTAAACTCAACTCTTGTTACAAGACCGAAACCAAGAAAATCATAGTATGTATAGGATAAGGGTATTTCACAAATGATGCACAAGAATGTGCATCGGTGACCTTTTCTTTGGAATGTATCATAGTGGTACATCATTGGTTTAGAAACGCAGTTTTGATGATGCATGCGTATCATGAAGCTCTTTTAAGTAAGTAACACGGTATAATGATGTTGTCACATCATATATGCTTCATCGTCCAAGCTTTGTAGCTTAAGGATGCATCTCCTCTTAATGCACCTGCAACCAATACCCATTCTATATACATCTCTTATTGACATTCTACAAATTGAAAAAAAAGGAATAAATGGCCATATACTAAGTGTACCTAATTTTGAAAAAGTCCCTAGTGATGCTTCCTTCAAAAGCATTATAGAAACAATAATGCGTCCTTGGGGTGAGATTTTTTGAAAAATAGATACTTCGTTAATTAGGTAAAAATTATGTAGATAATGATACTTTGTTGAGTAATCATCACAATATAATGAAGGGGTGGCATCATTAGTGCTTCCACTAGTAAGCAATATGGGTAAATGTTGCATCCTTGAGTAATGGTCAAACATGAAGATGTCGTAGCATCACGATGCTTCTTTGGGTAAGCAACATTAGTTAATATGACACATCTCTTGGCAAGTGACAAACATACTGATGTCATAGCATCATAATTCCCTATGAGTAAGCTTCACAAGCATGAAATATAACTTCATCTCATTCAATGACACATCTTTGAGCATATGCGTCATGCGGAAAGTGAAGTTACAATGGCTTTAGCATATAAATGACCTGAACACTATAAGAAGTGGAACTTTGTATTCTTACAAACTTATTACATAACAAACGGAAGACAACTGTGAGATAATTGTCAATATAACAAGTAATTTGATTAAATTTTGGCAAAAGCACAATAAACTAGTTTAAAGCCTTTTTTCGGATCAAGAAGCATTAGAAGTACAATTGGTGAGAAACTAGATTATTATTTATGTTCATTGCTTATTACTCGTTACTAATATAACTTATAGTTATGTTCTAGATAAGTTCTGACTTCACAGATTCTAGTACTTCAGAATATTTTGATAGAATTATTGTGCCAACATTAATATAATCTATTATGTGAGACAAAATATATAGTGGAATCAAGTACAGGTTGTTCCTTTTGAAGATTAAGAATATTGAAGATGCCGAAGATTTAAAGTCTTTGATATCTTGATCTCGGTGTAATTGTCTGCCTGACTTGATATTCTAGGGCAAACAAGTAGTTTATCTTTGATAAACATAATTCTTGTGGATAGATGGGATTTTGTGATTTATCATAAGCGTAAACCTTGTAGCCGAGTGGATTATATCGATAATCATAAATCTTGATTGCTCTGAAAGGTTGGTAGTCAATGGTTATCAAAAGTTTGATTCCATGATGTTTGAAAGACGTCCTAAAGAAATTGGGTTGCTGAAGTCTTGACAACGATGAAGCAACTCTTGACAGTGGACTCTGTTGAGGGATTCACGTATATTAGAAGATTGCTTGTAGGCACCGAGATACTGAGGAAACTGAGTGACTATGGATGTTTATTTTTATTCCTAAATTTTATTCTAGCATATGTGTGTATCTTTTTAACGAGATGATCCTAACACACAATATAATTTTCCGCTCGCTCCTTTAAAAATTATTAAGTTTGACAATTTCCTCTAATTGGTTAACTAGTTAATTACTAAACCTAGTTTCCAAACTTCGTTTCTTACTACATAACCATATAAAATTAAACCAAAATATGTAAGTATTATTTCCATACTCGTCAGTGAGTATGTACAGAATCAAAAATACTAAACGCGAGACAAATATAATGAAAATAAGGATGAGGCAAACGCGAGACTGAGACGTGGGAAAGAGATACCATTCAAGATTCACACCAAATGTACACCTTATTATAATGCGTTTGGATACACATCCATAAGTAGCCTTTTGACTTCTAGAAGTTAGTTTGGGTGTAAAACCTCAGAAAGACATCTAGAAGAAAAAAAGTTGACTTTTTGTGAAGCAAAATATATTTACTTCTGACATCTTCTGCTTCTGATATCTAAATGTTCTAATCCATGGTGGAAAAGGGCGGCACCCAATCCCGCACGTTTGGATCCCAAAAGCAGAAGTCAGAAGCAAAGACATATATTACATTACTTCACAAAAAGTTGATTTTTCACTTTTAGAAGTCATTATGAAATTGTGTACCCAAACTAACTTTTGACATTTTTTGCTTCTAGAACTCAGAAATAAACTTATGAGCGTGTACCCAAGCAGGCTTATATCTTTCAGAACTTTTGTGTCGTGCATATATCGACCCTGTCATGCCCCCCCCCCCCACCCACACAAACACAAACACAAACACAAAAAAAATTCCCCCATGATGTGACATTCTCTTATTAGTACTGGAGGAAACATGAGGTCTATTAGTATTGGATTAGCCACTAAGGTGACGAAACATCCCCCACGGGGGAAGAATTTGGGAGAGGGGTTTTTGGGGGTATAAAGCATTTTCAAGATAGTCTAGAGTCAGGCGGGAACAAACTCGGATTTTAAAATGCCAGTGTGGCTGAAATATCAATCTCCTAGATGAAAACAAGGGTGGAAATAAATTTCTACTATCATAGATCGAAACTAATCCACGAAGAATAAAATCCAGTACAGTAACTTAAAAATCTTTCCCCTCTCGGATCTGGAAATACCAAAAATCCATGGATCAGTAAAATTTATTTTCCAAAATTCGATCCCTAAATTTTATAGGGTCGAATTTGTATAATTCATCAATAAATCATTGCATTCATCAGAAGATTCAATGATGGTTGCATCAAGTCTTCTGCCTCTCGCTTCTGTTTCTCAACAACCATATATTTCTGAACTTCTTTATTTTACTCTTGAACTCCTCTGCCTCGTTTTTTGATATGAGGCCACTCAATACTTGAAAATCTGACAATACAAATTCTAGTAATTCCGAATATTGTGCCAACGTTAACAGAATCTGTTATATGCGACAAAATATAAAGTGGGATCAAGTGCAGGTTGTTACTTTTGAAGATTAAGAAGATTAAAGACGCCGAAGATTTAAAGTTCTTCCTGACTTGATAGTCTGGGGCAAACAAGTAGTTTATCTTTGATAAACATAGTTCTTGTGGATCGATAGGTTTTTGTGATTTATCATAAACGTAAACCTTGTAATCGAGTGGATTGTCTCGATAATTATAAATCTTGACAGATCTTGATCAAGGAACTTTGAATAAAATATATATTCGGTATCTTAGATCTATATGGAAGAACATTGACTCTGAAAGGTTAGTAGTGAATGGTTATCAACAGTTTGATTCAATGATGTTTGAAAGACGTCCTAAAGGAATTGGGTTGCTGAAGTCTTCATATCGGTGAAGCAACTCTTGACAGTGGACTCTGTTTTGGGATTCATGTACATTAGCATATTGCTTGTAGGTGCAGAGATACTGAGGAAACTGAGTGACTAGGGATGTTTATTTTTATTCCTAAATTTTATTCTAGCATATGCATATTTTTTTAACGAGTTGATCCTAACACACGATATAACTTTCCGCTCGCTCCATTAAAAATTACTAAGTTTGACAATTCATCTAATTGGTTAACTAGTTAATTACTAAACCTAGTTACTATGTGTGCTAAATTTTTTGTTTCTTACTACATAACCATATAAAATTAAACCAAAATACGTAAGTATTATGTCCATACTCGTCGGTGAGTATGTACAGAATCGAAAATACTAAACGCGGGACAAATTTAAACGAAAAAAGGATGAGGAAAACGCGAGATTGAGACGTGGGAAAGAGATACCATTCAACATTCACACCAAACGCATACCCTATTATAATGCGCTTGGATACACATCCAGAAGTAACTTTTTGACTTCTAGAAGTTAGTTTGGGTGTAAAACTTTAGAACGACATCTAGAAGAAAAAACAGTTGACTTTTTGTAAAGCAAAATATATTTACTTCTGACATCTTCTTCTAACTTCTGCTTTTGATATCCAAATGTGCTAATCCACGGTGGAAAAGGGCATCACCCAATCCCGCACGTTTGGATACTAAAAGCAGAAGTCAGAAGTGAAGATATATACTACTTCGCAAAAGGTTGATTTTTCACTTTTAGAAGTCATTATGAAATTGTGTACCCAAACTAACTTCTGACTTTTTTCCTTCAAGAACTCAGAAAGCAAATTATGATCCTGTACCTAAGCAGCCTTATATCTTTTGGAACATTTGTGTCGTGCATCTATACGACCTTGTTACGTACCCCAACAATTTTTCCCCCATGATGTGACATTCTCTCATTAAATCTGAAGCAAACAAGAGGTTCATTAGTATTGGATTAGCCACTAAGGTGATGACACGTCCCCACGGGGAAGAATTTGGGGGAGGGGTTCTAATCTAGATCCTCTAGTCGGGTCGGCATAAAGTAGGATTCTAAAAATCCAGTGTGGCTAAAATATCAATCTCCCAGATGAAAATAAGGGTGGTAATAATTTCCTACTACCATAGACCGAAACTAATCTATTCTATATATTATATAAAGGGAACCCCCCTTAGCAACAGTACCTGAAGCTGTAAAAAGCATTTTCCTAATTCGCCCCTACATTAATATAATTTTCATGCTTTGTTAAAAATGTTTGAGGGCATATCAATAATTGAGCTATATTTTTCCATCGAAAAGATTTAGAAATTTTTGATTCTCGCAAGATCTAGAAATCATCTAACACATCATTATGAAAATATCCATTCAACAAATTACAATGGGTTGTAAATAATCATTAATCAAAAGCCCATTTTCAAAATTGAAGATAAAAATCTATGAATTAACAAATATTGAAATGGGATACAAGTTTACAGAGAGGGGTCGATGAAATATTAGTTCCGTTCAATGGTTTTGAGAGAGAAGGACGTGAATGTGGCAGAGGTCTTACTGTAACAAATGAAAGTTTATGAGAAATGGAGAACGAGTATGCCTCAAAAAAATTCAGTATGCCTCAGAAGAGGTTTCATAGAGAAGATGGCCAACAACATTAGAGTAGCAGCGTGTTCGTTTCGGATAATTGGGAGCCCAGGAATTGAATTCCAAGGGAATAGGCCCAATTCCCTAGAACCGAACAGCCCACAAAATTTCCAGAATTGGATTCCGGAGAAACCAAGGGGAATTGAGCAAAAATTACCAAACTGTCCCTCTGAAAACAAAATCTGGAACTGTCATTTTTTCTAACCATTTCTTCGTAAGATCGAGAGAGAAGAAGAAAGAAATCACTGAAGAATGAGAGATGGAGATCTACGATGATTATATTAGGGTTTTAACTTCTCGTATTGTATGTCTTTCTTCTTCTATCTGTATGTAATTTCCCTTTCTTTTCCAACTGCTCGTTTAGTTTGTTGTTAGGGTTTTGATTTCTTTTTATTTTGTTGCAGGAATTATTAATTAAAAGACCAATTATCATCTCAATCGGCTTTGCGATAGTCAGTCATCAACTCAAGAACAATAATTTCTTCCACAAGAACTCTAACTTTCATTTTCAACAGTACCAATTTCGTCTTCTCCCGACTCAATCAACTACAGTATTATCAGCTTTTCCCTTTGATTCAACTAATAACAACTCTCAAGGTATAATTCGTTCACCAATTTCATTTAAATTGATTTCGGTAGTTTTTTTATGATAAAATTAGCTTATGCATGTGTATGTTGGGTTTATGATATAATCCATGAAATCATCTTTTCACTATCTCTTGATTGTCTTGTGTTATGTTAGTAGTAGTACCCTGCATAAATTTTGATCTCATATAATGTTGTCATATTGTATTTTCTTTGTTGTTCTCTCAATCGGCTTCTCTTTCCTTTGAAATGTCAATGGCTTAGTAATTCAACTTGTTTTTGACTGAAAAATTTTCATTGCTAGCTAGCTGTAAATGTGTTGGCTGAATGTCAATGACTTTTCTCTCATGCACTCGACTTTCATTGTTTTGGTTTTGATCAGGTGTTGAGGAAGAAGAAACTGTATCTTTGCCCGGTGGTGGTTCATTTTGCAGTTGGTTTAGCTTACACAGAGACTAACTTAGAGGTTTGTTTTTGCACATTCTTCTCTCATTTTGTGGTTCTGGTTCTGGCATAAATTTTTACAATCCACTATCACTTATAACTTGGATAGATTATGCTTGTTTTGTCCTGAAAAACTTTTGAGATTTGACTTGAGGCCTATATTGAGTCACCCTGTGGCTGTATGATTGTTTACTATTTCTATTTTTGAGAATGAATTACTGGGTCCTCAGGAATTTGCAGAATAATCTTATGTAACAGTAGCAATTAGGTTATAAATGGCAACATGTTTAGTTTTATTATCTGTGTCTCTATAGTCATGTATGCTTGACCATTTTGTTCTTATGCTTTTCAAATTCAGAAGATTCATTAATCAATCAATGGATTCATCAGAAGATTCAACAATGGTTGCATCAAGTCTTCTGCCTCTTGCTTCTGTTTCTCAACAACCATATGTTTCTGAACTTCTTTCGTTTACTCTTGAACGTCTTCATAAGGTATCTCATCAGATCCCATCAAATTCTACTTCTCTTTATCTAAATCATTTGATGTTATGAAAATGTGTGTTGTTTTTTATTATAATTTTCTGTAGGAACCGGAGCTGCTACGAGTGAATTCAGAGCGAATTCGGAGACAAATGCAAGAAGTTGCAGTTGGGAATTATAGAGCATTTATTGCTGCTGCTGATGCTTTAGTTGCGATTCGTGAACAAGTTTCTGCTGTTGATAAACATCTTGAAGCCACGGTATTTATTTTTTGATTTTTGATTTTAATTTGAAGTTCTATAAATTGTAGTGGTAATTCGAATGATTGAATATACGGTACTTTTAGGCTCAAATTTGACTTGAGTTGGAAGATTATGCAACAGAATTTAATAAGAGTATTAGCAATTTAAGTGACAAAATCTACTGACTTAGGTGAACATTGTGAGGAAGAATAGATCAAAGCATAGAAAGTGAACTTAAAACCTATTTTTCTATAGGAATTTACTCATTAAGTGATTATGTTTGTCGGAGAAAGCAGCATTAGGTTGTTAAAGAGTATTCATGTTGTGTAATTGATGCCACGACACAAAGATAAGCTCTATGTGATCTAATTTTATGTTGGGAAGGGTTTTTCCGTACTATGGCTATCTAACAGCTTCATATTTGTCTGTCTTATGTTGTTCATTTATTTTGATTTCAATGTCACAAGGCCGTGATCTTGATTGGTGAAATGTTATGTTGAGGACTTTACTCCTACTTGTCCTTTTCTTGTTATGTCAAGTTTCTAGCATTGATGGGGGTATTCCCACGATTGCACAGTAGGGAATGTATTATTTGGGTACATTTACTTCGTCATAAATTTAAAATTTGAGTATGAGCAAGTATCCTGTAGAATGTAGTTGGCATGATTAGCTTTTCTGTTGAAACTTAAACTTGAGATGTGAGGCAACAACTGATGTTCTTTGTTCATTTCTATTTAAGGTAATTCAAATTATAGAATTTAAGGTTCCTTTTAGGCTCAAATTTGACTTGAGTTAGACGATTATGCAACAAATTTTGTCGGAGTATTAGCAATTTAAGTGACAAACTTTGAGTTATTTGAACTGAATGAAGAGGTACATTGGACGAAGAATAGATTGAATCACAGAAAGATGAACATGGCATCAATTTGTCCATAGAATTTACTCATTAAGTGATTATGCAAGTAGAGGTAGATGTTTTTTGTTGAAGAAAGCAAGTTTAGGTTGTTAAAGAGTGTTCACGTTGTGTAATTGGTGCCACACGCAAAGATAGTCTGTATGTGATCTAATTTTATGTTGGGAGGGTTTGTTCAGTACTAATACTATGGCTATGTAATGGCTTCATATGTGTCTGGCGTATGCTGTTCCTCTTTTATGGTTTCAAAGTCACATGGCCGTGATCTTGATTACTAAAATGTCGTTGGACTATTTGTCCTTTTGTTGTCATGTCAGATTTCAGCATTGGTGGGGTTTTTACCATGTTTGCACAGTAGGGAATGCGTTATTTTGGGTACATCTACTTCGTCAAAACATTTGGGAAATTAGTAATATGTGCAAGTATTTGTAGAATCTATTTGGCGGGATTAGTTTTTCTGTTGAAACATAAATTTGTGATGAGATCATGAGATGCAACAACCTATGTTCTTTGTTCATTTCTATTTTGTGGGCATACTGAGTAATCTTTTACACATCACCTCTGCTTAATTTGGTGCATTTTCTATTAAATAGAGATTGTTGAGCTGAGATTTTGTGTTCCAATCAAATAAATGAGATTCCAAAGCTTACATCCGGTTGCACCGAGTTCATTGACTCTGCACAATAGATAATGGAGAAGAGAAAGCTGAACCGAAAATTACTAGCAAACCACAGTACATTGCTCGACTTGCTTGAAATCCCTCAGCTTATGGATACATAAGTTTTTTTTTCATTATATTTATCTAACTGAAATTCGCTGTCATTCACTAACTAGTGGAGACTATATTGGAGTATTGGACCAATTTTCAAGGACTCAAAGTCTCTTTGTTTTGTAGATGTGTAAGAAATGGAAACTACGACGAGGCCCTGGATTTGGAAGCCTTTGTTTGTAAAATGTCAACGATGCATCCGAAGTGAAGTCTCAGTAATTACTCACAGAAAATAAAATAAAAGTGTAGTCTTTCATCCATGGAATTGAAACTTCTTTTTTTCTTGGCCAAGGCTACCTGTCATTCAGGCAGTAGCAGCGGAAGTTGCACATACAACCCAATCTCTTCTTTCTCAGCTTCTCCAAAAACTCCGGTCTAATATCCAGGTATTATTTTGTTAACATAAGATAAGAAACACAACTGCACAAACAGTAAAATATTTCCTCACTTATCCATTTTTCTACAGATTTTTAAATATGATGTTAGGTACACAAGATCTAATCATTCCCATTCTATTGTTTTTTATGCAGTTGCCCGAGTGCCTTCGTATAATTGGACATTTACACCGAATAGGTGTATTTACCGAGTCTGAAATGCGTTTACAGGTACCGTTATGATCTCTCTCTATATTTATTAAAAGGCATCTTGAACCTGTTGATCTCTCATTTATGGTAGGCTAAAGTGATAAAGTTTAGTAATTCTTGTTGTTACCAAATTTTTTGCTTTGACTGGTATAGATACTTATGTTTCCTTATTCTGATTCTGTTTCTAACAGAAGTTCCTTTTCGCTGGAGTCAGTTTTTGAGATGCAGAGAATCATGGCTTGCAGGCATTCTCTATGACTTAGACCGGACAAATGTGTATGACTACTTAAAAGGGATGGTGAACTGTTTTAGAATGCATCTATTTGACGTTGTTAATCAATACAGAGCAATTTTTGCTGACGATAAATCTGGAAGTGAGCTAAACTATGATGGTGGTCTTCTGTTTAGTTGGGCTATGCATCAAATTACCTCTCTCCTCAAAACTCTTAAAACCATGCTTCCAAATATTACGGAAGGTGGATCACTGTCAAATATCTTAGATCAGTGCATGGTAAAAATATTGCCTCCATGTTATTGTCTTTTACATTCTTTTCCTAGCAAGAATCTACTTCCCTCCTATTTGTACATTTCCTGGAAGCTTGTGATCATGTAACCCATCAACAAATAGTTGGTCATCTCCTTTTGTTGTTTAATTCAGCAATCAGTGATAGTTTTTCCTGTATTATGTAAAGCCAAACCAATAGAGATATTGGTGTGATAAATTGTACAGTGGATAGTGCCCAGTTTAAGGGCTTGAAAGTCCTTAGCTCTTGGCTAGAAATTCTTCCAAAATAAACTGCTAGAAACTGATCACTTTTTTCTCGTGCTCTGACAGTATTGTGCCATGGGTCTTGGTTGGGTTGGACTGGATTTTCGAGGCCTGCTTCCACCACTTTTTGAAGAGTAAATGGCCTTCATTTTTTTATTTATTTTTCAACAACTTGTTACTAGGCGATTTAGAATGCTGATTTTTGTTCTTTCTTGCCTCAGTGCAGTACTCAACTTATTCTCGAAGAATATGGCCACAGCCGTTGAGAATTTTCAGGTATATTTGCAAATGGTGTCTAAAATAGTTGATTGTAATACTGCCTTAGAGTCGAGTTGGATGACTTTGTTTTGTTCAATGAGGAGTACCTTAATCTTTGTCATATTGGTTAAGAATCAACTTGAATCGTTGTACTACTTGGTAGTTCATTTTACTGGTGATTCATTACGTTTCCTTTTTCAACTGGCACTGTTAGGTAGTTTTAGATTCACATCGGTGGGTTGCTGCATTACCAACAGGATTTTCAACCAATGGTCCATCTGCGGAAAGTCAAGAGGATGTGCCTCCACCCTCTTATTTAATGGAGCATCCACCTCTTGCCATCTTTGTTAATGGTGAGTCTGACTAATTTCTTTCTTGATTGTATTCAGTGTCCATGTTAGTAAATAGACCGATGGATCCACACAGTAGGCATTTATTTTCTGAATATACTGATATGGGTCTTAAAGCTTTGGATAAAATGTACTGTTATAGTGATTGTAGTGCTACACAAGTGTTGTTAATAAGATACAGACTGCAAAGTTAGCAACTCTATGCTATACAAATATCATCTGTCCATACAATATCTGAATTGTCGTAGCTTGAGATAGTGTTTAAGATGATAAATGTTCCATGTATGAAACATATAATATAAACCAACTAAAAAAATGATCCATGTGCACGTGTCCGATACTTGTATGAGGTGTGGAGCACGACGAATTTAAAATTTACCAAAATACAAAGATATGTGTAAAAATATATCCGTCTTTGTAATTTTATCCCATTTTTGGTTAAATTTGTGCTTGCTGATCTAATATTGTTGCATATACTCACAAGATATTAAGCACATCATGCTCAATCACTGTTACGCGCAATCCTTCTAATGTTATGATAAAACATCTAACATATCGTGTGCAAGTATCCACCGAAGTGCCATCATAATCGGGGCATGGGTGTTCTAACAAGGTTATCTTGTTTAATATCTTGTTGCAGGTGTCTCAGCAGCTATGAACGAACTGCGGCCATGTGCTCCAGTAAGCTTGAAACTTGTGTTGGCTCAGGAAGTTATTAAGGGACTCCGGGCAGTTTCAGACTCTCTGATGTTGTATAATGCTACTTGAATGCTGAGACAGAACGAGTCCCAGCTTTTTCTCTCACTCTGCCGTGCATTCCTTGAGGTAGCAATTCATGAAAATCTGTTAGACCTACCACCCGTTCCACAAATTGTCCGCCCTTTCATTTTGCTTATCCCAGAAGCATATATTTATGATCGATTCATTCTTTAGGTTGCATACCCGCATTGTGCAACATGCTTCGGTCGATGTTATCCTGGTGGAGCTGCCTTGATCACATAATCAAAAAGTTTGTTTGATGGAGTTAGCCAACTATTAGCAGTCGCTGCTCCTCCTCCTCCTGCTCCTACAAGGGAGCTTCCTCGAGTAGTTAATGAGTCCGGAGAAAACAATGTTAGTAAAAATAATAGTGATCTAGTTGCAGTAGAAAATGGAGTCTCGTCAGATGCCCAAGCAGAACTTTCAGAACAGTCGGAGACGCCTGAGGTGGATGGAAGCGAACAGACTTCTACTCCTGCGGAAAAGCAAGGAGGAGAAGAAGCATAAATATTCATGTAATTGAACTTTGTTAGTGTCTCCGAGAAAGTTAATATTTGATCACCATTTGTACCCTATAGCAATGTGTAGGTGTAGATGAAGCCATTCTCCACTTCCAGACCGGCGGACAAATACAGATTATAAGCTTATCCTGCACATTTCTTTGTTAGGTTTTGCCTCCAATATTTTTGTTACCATCAAACGAGATATTTTTATGTTCCGCCATCTGTTAGATTTAAGAGAGCAGAGAAGCGAAAATGATATTCAGAGTTCTATGATGTTCCCGATATGGAAAATTGGACGAGATCGAGATGTTACAGTGTTCTTCTGTTACTGTTTACTGGTTAGATTACAGTGTTCTTCTGTTACTGTTTACTGGTTAGATTCTGTGAGAATTAATTAAACGATACTGCAGTATCTATTTTCTTAATTATTTTGGCATCCATGTGGCAACCTCGAATCCTGAATGGTGAATCTTTTCTTCTGTCGAACTACGTGTGCTTGTACGTAGTGGACTCCACCTTGTTTGTTTGCAGCTGATTCGTTCTGAGTCAACCTCGTGACGAGTCAGCAATCCTTTGTTTTCTACTTTGAGTTAGATCTGACTCGATTTCTGACTCAGACTTAATCTTTAGCTCGGACCCATTTGAATCAGGTAATAAAATATCTCTGATTCATGAGACCAAACTACTGACTAACATATTTTTGAGTCAAAACTGACTCAAAACTAACATATTCAGTCAAATCTAATTCAAATAAGATGATTTTACTCAGATCCTGATGACTCGGATCCAAACGACTCTTGTAAAAAGGTTAAAAAAGTAAAAAAAAAAAATCAATGCAAAATAATAATTGTAGGGATGCCTTGTATCTCTATGCTTTCCCCTTATGGGTTGTTTTTTTTTTTCTGACTCGACTGATTTCTCTGAATCTGCTCATGATTGGTCTAAGATCTGCTCATTACATCTGGATCTGACATGTCTGTAGTAAATTTTTTTTTTGAATCCAATAAGATGTGTCTAGTGAGGTACAAAATGATGCCTAGAATCAAATTTATTAGTCGAGTCAGATATCGAATCAGACATTTGACCTGGCCAAGTCAGATTCAGATAGAGAGACATACCAAAACAAATGAGGTGTGTTAGATTTAAAAAAGTGGAGAGAGACACGAACACTTTGTTCTTTTCAGCCTGTTTAAAGGTTGTGCGTGCGTGAACCTGTGTGGTTAAAGGTTTTGTGACCCAAAACTCCCATTCCTTCCCTGAAACTCTTTTCATCTTAAGACTGCTTGTTGACCTTAAATTGTGATTTCCTCTCACAAACCCATACACGTATGGATACTCCAAGCATCATGTCTTCTGATGGAGAAGATGTTAATGTGATTGTTAAGCCATCAATCATGAAGGAAAAAGAGAAATCTCCGTTACCTCCAACTTTGAAAAGAAAAAGAAGGAATGAGAGGAAGCCAAGAGTTGTTCCTTCAAATTCTCAGAAGTTTTCCGGTGTTCTTGAAGAGTTGAAGGAAACAAGGAAGGAGATTCAACAAATAAAGACTTTCGTTATGAGAATTCTCGAAATTCAGAAGGCTCTGGTTCGACATCATCAGCCTAGATGGTTTGTTGGAATTGACTTCTTTCTACATGAACCTTATGTACCTATCGTTGTTGACGACAAGGAGTTGGGGGACCATAAAGAATTCTTCAAAGGTATCAATGTCTAGCAAACTTCTTATGTGAATTTATTTCTTGTGTTTTTAGAAGGATTACTAGGGTTTGGAATAGTCATTATTGTGAGTACATGCACATAGTTATTTCCAACGTTTTCATTTTCAATGTTTGTAGATTTATTTATTTAAACTCTAAGTTATTTGGAAGATGATTTTTTCAATTCTAATCTTTATGAATTTATATATTGCAAATTGTTATGGGATATGTTGTTTACATCCGTGAACCTGTGACTATCTCATATTTGTTAAAAAATTATCTCTATTATATATGTCGGTATGAAAGTATTGATAAAAGATAGAATGAACTTTTGAATACAAAAGTTCAAGCCTGTTATGTCATTATTTTGATAAAAGTAAGGATAAAAACTTTTGTTTACAAGGATTAAGTCTATTATATGTCATTATGCAAATAGTGATGAAATATAGAATGAATCATTGTTTATTCCGCAGTATTGATCTTCCCTTATCTATATTTTTTATGTATATATTGTGCAGCTTCGTAAGTTCTCTTATTAAGTTGAGCAGTTCCAATTAGATTAATCACGGGATCTCTTATGGTTAATTTAGTTGTGTATTCCGATTGAACTAATCATGGGTTCTCTTGTGGTTAATTCAATTGAATATTTTGGATACAAATTCATGTTTTTATGTGATTTGGTTATATCCAAAGAAATCCATTTTTTCTTGTAAAAGTAAGGTCTCCTTTCTTGTTCTTTCAGGAATGCCATCTTATAGGGGAGAGTTCTTTTTGAACTTGTGCTTTATTGCCAAATCTTTGTGGGGAGTGCTGTTGTGGAATATTATAGTGGTTATCTTGTATCTTTATAAACTCTTTGATGAATGCATTTAGCTTCGGCTTTATGATTGCATCTAACTAAGTTGGTATGTTATTCTATTTTGGTCATGAGGTATCTCTATGAAAATTTCATGAGGATCCCACTAGTTTTCGTACCTTTGCCAATTTATATTGACAAAAAAGAGGGAGAATTAATGTGTAGTTTCATACTACAAATACATATGGTTTACGAATCATTATTTAAAGGGGGGAGGGGGGGAGTGGTTTTCATGTCGAGATGAAGTATTGACTAAGGGGGAGTGATACATATCACTATAGTATAGTTGTCAAAGTTGTGATACAATTGAACTTTGATGTTGTGTAATAATACGATGACAATGTATAACAATGATCGAGATCATTTGTTTTCTCATTGTTATCGCTACAGATCTTCAACAACTATGATGCTGAGTTGAACACGTTTAGAATCATGGAGTACTTTGAAGTGACGAAGATTTCGAGTCGTGTTGAAGATGCCAAGGAGATCAAGCATTTGGATGAGAAGCTACAAAGTTTTATTTATTTTTTAATTCATATGTATTGATAGTTTTGTCACTAAAATTGACAACTGGGGAGATTGTTAGAGCATTGCTCGGTCTAATTCGCATGCGTTGCTATCTCAAGCATGTTTTTCAATGTTAGTGATCAAAACTATACGTCTTGATTTCTATCCTATTTATATATGTCTCGGACTACGACATGGATTGTGTAGTTGAGCTCAGACTTCACGGCGTTCATCATTCGAAGATAAAGAACTACTATGGGGAGCTTGTGGAAATTCATCGACAAAAGGTATGTGGAGACTGAAACTCATATATATATATCACTTGGAAAGTTCATTTCTACTCTATCTCCTATATATCGAGACATAAGTCGTATTACAATATAGTTTTCTACATACGCGTTTGAGATTTCGAGCTGAATTTATCTCGCTTACATATTTCTCGAAGCATGTGAAAAAGCGGGGGTATAACAACCTCACCCAATATTTCGATTATCAATCTGCATGGACAACTCCGAGTTATTTTCTAGAGAATCAACTAGACAGTTAGACTCAATCAATAGAAAATACTCAAGGAGTTATTATCTCAATCTCTTGATTTGATTTACTCAAGAAAATATGATTCGAGAGTCTTAATCAAAGAGAGATAACTTGGATGGTACCAAAGACCAATATCCAAGTGTCAATCAATTTAAATCAACAATCAATAAGGTCGGATATTCTAATTGATTGAACAACGCACAACTTGTATTATTTTAATTATATAAAAATATAATGCGGAAAAGAAATAACACAGACACCAGCATTTTGTTAATGAGGAAACTGCAAATGCAGAAAACCCCCGGGACCTAGTCCAGATTAAACATACACTGTATTAAGCCGCTACAGACACTAGCCTACTCCAAATTAACTTCGGTCTGGACTGTAGTTGAACCCCAATCAATCTCACACTGATCCAAGGAACAGTTATGCTCATACGCCTCTGATCCCAGCAGGATACTGCACACTTGATTCCCTTAGATGATCTCACCCACAACCAAGAGTTGCTACGACCCAAAGTCGAAGACTTTAATAAAAAAATCTGTCTCACATAGAAAAGTCTATAGGTAATAGATAAATTTATCTCCCACGTAAAAACCTACGAGTTTTTTTTTTCCATCTTTTGATAAATCAAGGTGAACAGGAACCAATCAATAAAACCAGACTTATATTCTCGAAGAACAACTCAGTTTTATCAATCACCTCACAATAGTCTTAATCGACGCAACGAAAAAAATATATTGTGGAGTTACAAATAATGAGACGAAGATGTTTGTAACTACTTATATATCTTGCCTATCGGAGATAGAAATCTCAAGCCAATTATTACAATTGTACTCGTATGATAGAAACAACAAGATTAGATCACACAACTACAAGAAAAGTAATATCGGTCTGGCTTCACAATCCTAATGAAGTCTTTAAGTCGTTAACCTGGTTTTAGAAGAAGAAAACCAAAGGTTAAAAGAGAATCGACTCTAGCTTAGCAAACTAGTATCACAAAGAAGGTGTGTGATGTGGTCTCAATAATGTTGTAGAAAGTGGTAGTAAGGTTGTCGTTCACTCGGACTTGATGCGATTGATTTTAAGAATTAATAAACTAAAATAAAATATATACAAAATATTGTCACAGGATGAAGAAATGTCTGGGACTCGGGATTCCACCAATTCTCACATTCATTCGGTTGAACTATTAATTACGGATAATTAAAGCTCATAAAATAACAAACATCGAATCTAAATCTTTGCCAAGGTAGATTTTATAAAGAATTATATGTAAATCATAAGCATGACGCATCTAAAGTACCTAAGACTAAGCATGCGACATCTAACGAAATCACAAATAATCAAGACAAATCATAAATCGATTAAAATAGTGCAAATAGTCATAAACGAATTAAATAGAATTACCACATGGATGAAGAACATCTTCCTCCATCGTCCCAGTGATGAGTTCTAGCTCCACATAGTGAAAACACACTCAAAAAGGTAATTCATAGCTCAACTGGTGTTTTTATTGGAGAAATAAGATAAAACAGAGATTTGCAATGGTCCAAGGGTGTTACAAATGTGGCAATGAAGCTGTTACAAAATTATAGCACAAAACAGTCACAGAAGCAACTGTCTTTTTCTGGAAGAAAACAACACGGTTTTAAGACACTAGAAAACGATTGATCATTGCAATCTATTGTTCTTCGTGTTCTTCTCTAATGGCAGCAACAACAACTCTCTGCAACTCTAATTTCTACACTCTATTCTCACCCCTTCACGCGACTGCAAGTGTTTACACGACTCAAACAGGTTGAATACGTGTTTTAGAAGAAGTAAAACTCTTCCCAGGATGTTATTCCCACGTAACTTCCACAGAATAATAACAAGCAAACCCGAAATATCCACATGCCATGTTCTATCCAAAATCAAGCAACTCTCCTTATTTTTCTTGAACTGAAAGAATTACCATCCCTGTTTTACCGAAAAAGGTTGGACCACAACAAAATACACGAAAAAATCTCCACAAATCTTTCCCAAAATCGAGTAAAAGAAATACCGATAATATTTCTCCCCTGTTAACTTCAACTCCGTGTAACTTCCTGTTCTTTTCCAAACTGAAGTGATTACTAACCCTGTTTAGATAGAACATACCCATAACAATTAAAAGAACCCATTAAATCCGGCCAAAGCTCCAGCAAAATCTTGCCTGAAATACCCGTGAAAAGTTCACACCTCTGTTTCCTTATAACTCGAGTTCTAGATAATATAGGTTCAATCAAACGACTATACCAGGCCTGTTTAGGCCTAAGAATTAAACCCAATCAATTTTATCCTTTTAGAGCGTCCACAATCATAGACCAAACCAAAGACTAAAACTAAACTAAAAACTAAAAAAAATAGGTTTGGTCCGTGGTTGCACGCTACCGTGATAGAGCAAAATTTTTGTCAAGCGTACTTTTAATGTGCGCTTGACATTGAGCGGACATACAATGAGCGCCTCAGTGGGGTGGAAGATTTAGTGTTCGCCCGGTTTGATATCAGGAGAAGATTTAAAGTTCGCCCCATCACCAGGCGAAGATTTAAAGTTCTCCCCAATGGGGTGGATGATTTAGTGTTCGCCGCATTCTTTGGGTGGATGATTTAGTGTTCGCCCCAATGAGGTGGATGACTTAGTGTTCGCCCCATTCCTTGGGTGGAAGATTTGATGTTTGCCCCACCCAGGCGTACTTTGAAATTCCGCCCCACTATATTTAGTTATACTCCAGCTTCTCGACCAAATATACTCTCGATTACACTCTCTCTCCAACTAAAACCAAATAATATGGTTTTACTCCTCCCCCCTGTGATTGGTTTTCGAGAGTATATGGGGTTTACTCCACTTTTTACTCTATGATTGTGGACGCTCTTAGTCTCTCTAAAACTCGATCAAAATCCCAACCCTAATTCTGCAGGTGTGATGCTTTGTTTTCCCGCCAAAAATATCGTTCAAATGAGGAAGAAATGGAGGTGCCCCCTATCCTTCTGCCGGGGTGTCGATAGTAATTTGGGTGATGTGGACAAATTTTGGCTACATATAGCCATGGGTGCTGAGGATAAATTTGGGCTACACATAGACGTGGCTGCCACTTATCCAAAGTGGGGGTCCGTATAGGAAATGTCCTCCGGGGGTGTCTTTAGCAGTTTTTCGAGCTGATTCTTCCAAAAATGTTTATTTCCCAAAAATACCTACAAACACACAAAACACCATAATAAGTAAGAAATTGAGTACCAACAATACAGAAAATTAAGGACAACTTAGACACAAAAATGTGTCTATCAGTGTGGGGATTAGGTTTCCCATTTGCTAGAGTTCTCCATTATATAGTCTCTCAAATCAGGGTTTGCAATCAATGTTAGCTTAGTAACGAAGCATTCAATATTCACCGTTATATGAAAACCTGATTAGATACAAGATAATATTCCTCAACTGTTAGATCGAAAACTTAGCTTGCCATACACACATGTACTTGACGATTTTGGGTTTGTGTAACCGTACTTAAACATGTACAATGGTTGGTTCAATATTAGTCAACCAAATGATAACTTTCAAATCAACCATATTCTTCTTCACCATAACTAGTTCAAATGACTCAAATGAACTAGTTAGAGAGTTGTTCAATTGCTACGAGATCTCATGTACTACACAAAATACGATTGAATCAAAAACGATGTTACTCACTGGAATCAATTCATGAACTATAAATCCACGGTTTGCAAAAGCATTCCATAGATAATTGAGATAAGTTCACGAACACCGTTTTCAGACATAACCTTCTTGAGTTCGCGGACTGAAACTGAGCTTCAAGTCCAGCATAAATTCTCGGTTTCGAGAACTACGCCATTTCGCGGACTGAGTTTCCAGCTCACGTTCCGGTTTTACTTGATCAACAAAGTTCGCAAACTTCGGTTCAAGTGCTAAGGACTTATACATATATGTGTTGCCACAACAATTTTTATATCCCCCAATGGTTATATAGATGTTATTCACAAACTATTTTTCGTCAGATCGGTTTCCAAGATGGTTGAAACATAACATGAATTTTGTCACTAGGTAAAGATGAACTTGGCTAAAGCGAAATCTTTACCAACACACATTTGGAGAAATAGATAAGCGGGATATACTCAGCTCGAAATGTCACATGTGCATATTCTTAGTCTATATAGTAATACGAATTTTGTCTCAAGATAGGAGATAGAGTAGATAAACTTTTGAGTGATAGATAAGTTCAAGTCTCCACATACCTTTTAGTCGATGAAGATCCATTGATTGCCTTGAGTAGTCCTTCGTCTTGTAGATAAGATCAACTACACTTTCTATCCTAGTCCGAGACCTTAGCTATAGTAGACTAGAAATCAAGACTTTATAGTTTTGATCACTAACTTTGACAAACATGCTTGAGATAGCAACACATGCGAGTTTGACCGAACCATGCTCTAACAATCTCCCCGTTGTCCATTTTAGTGGAAAAACTATTAATACATATGGAATACAAAAAATATATAAATACACTTTGTAGCTCCTATTCCACATGCCTAATCTTCAACAATACTCGAAATCTTCGTCATTTCCAAGTAGTCCAATGATCCCAAAGGTTGTAAGTTTAGTATCATCGTTGTTCAAAATCCGTAGCTACAACAATGAGAAAAGCATCGGTTCTCAATCATTGTTATACAATTTCATAGTATTATTACACAACATCAAAGTCCAATTGCATCACAACTTCAACAACAATACTATGGTGATACTTCACTCCCCCTTAGTCAATACTCCATATTACATGGTAAACCACTCCCCCTTACATAATGATCCGAAAACCATATGTATTTGTAGTGTGAAATACAATTAATTATCTCCCTTTTTGTCAATAAAATTGGCAAAGGTACAAGAACGGGATCCTAATGAAATTTTCGTAAGAGACATTTCATGACCAAAGGTAAATGTATATCATCTTGTTTAGATGCAATCATAAAGCCTAAGCTAAATGCATTCATCAAGGAGTTTATAAAGATACAAGATAACCCCTAAAATATTCCACAGCCGCACTCCCTATAAATATTTGGCAATTGAGCACAAGTTCAAAAGAACTCGCCCCCATAATATGTCATTCCCAAGGGAACAACAATAGCGACCTTAATTTCAAGAGAACATAAGGATTTCTTTAGACTCAACAAATTGCATACAAGTATGAATTTGGAATCCAACAAGAAATATTCAATCATATTAACCCAAGCGAACCAAGATTAATTTGAATGAATATGCTCAACACAAGTAAACTTATGGAGACTTAATGCATCGATTAGATTATTCACGAGTAAACCCATAATTAATCTAACCGGATTACTCAATTAAACTAATCACAAAAGTAATCAATTCAATCGTTTTGACTCATATAAGAAATTCTATGGAGCGATGACTAAGTTAATCATAAAATAACCAACCCAATCAATCATGCTCAAAATGAAAGAACTTATGGAGCGCTAACTAAATAATCACACAAGTTGGTTGATTTAGTTCATTTGGGCTCAACATAAGAGATTATGGAACCCCGACTAAGATTATCAAAAGATATGACAACCTTAACCGTACATGTACTCAACATAAGAAAACTTATGGAATACAAACTAAATTACCATACAGGTTGATTAATTTAGTTCATAATGCTCAACATATTGCATCTCATGGAACAACCAACCATGCCAATAAGAAATTGACTAGGTCGTATCGTGCTCAACATAAGATACATAATGGAGCCTTCACGGTAATACATAAAAATATGGATCAATAAAGCTCTATACCGTGGATTACACCAGGATTCATTCTATGTTTCCATCACCATTTACACAATGACATACAATAGACTTAATCCTTGAATCACAAAAGATTTTAACCTATCTTACATCAATAATTGACAATATACGTTTACCTTTTGTGTTTGTCAAAAGTATATTCATCCTTTTATCAATATTTGCATATCAATTCACGAACGACTTTACTTTTGACAAAATATGGGACAATCAAGTTCACGGACGTAAACACACATATCCCATCAAAATATTGCAATATATAAAACCATAAAGATTAATACTGCAATCATCATCTTCCAAACAAGTTTAGAATTTAAACCAATAAATCTAAAAAAAAGAAGATGAAAATATTGGATATAGCTATGTGTAATCACAATAATGGCTATTCCAAAACACTAGTTATTCTTCTAAACAAAACAGAAAAAAGAAGATTTACTAGAGAACTAAATCCGATTTGCAACTATAGTTTGAACAAGAGTAAGTTCATCAGAATCTTTCCTTAGTTCGTTCTTAAGAAACTCAAGATTCCTTGTTGCTATTCCGAGATGTTCACGAACAACCTCAAAATCAAGAAGAAGATTTCCTACCAATTGTGAAGATATCTGAAATGGTAGGTTGTTTTCATGGTCAATAGCCTGATGACAGATTATGAAAATAGGGTCTTCATGAAACTCAATAGCCTTCTCCTCCATGATCACTTCTTTGTTTCTTTTCTCCATTGTGACAAGAATCCAGTAGAATCTTTTTATCCTTATAGAATAAAGTGTCAATTGATGACATATATAAGGGGGTTCATACATAAAACCCTAGGCACAAGAACGTCTGTGCGGTTTTTGTGACCGTGCACAAGTAGTCATAGATGAACAAAATGTGGAGAACCAATCAAGAAGAGGAGGAAAAAAAATCAGCAATGAACTCTTTGTCAACCACAATAAAATATACTTCGAAAGAGGATCGAAATAAATTTTTAAGATAAGGTACAACACATACACCTTTGAAAGCTTTCTCAAGACACTTTCTTGAGAGCACAGAGCATCCTTCTTATCCCAAAAGAAGGACGCTTCAAAAATCAGTCATGGTGTGTTAGGATGAGCACTTTGCTCATCATGGTTGACTTCTCCTTTAAAGAAACATAGAGACGAGTCATTTAACAATAGTGTAGAACTTATACTAGAAGAGGGACTAGGAGTACCTGATTTAGCCACTTTCCATATTTTGGAGATGTCCCATTTGAGTCTGTTTATACTTGTCTTAAGTTCTGAGACTCGATTATTTATGTGAAGGAAATTTGGGACATAATTATTGGATTCACGACCTTCTACAGAAGGGGACATGGAACTTGATCTCGTTTTCATTCTCCTATGCATTTTTCTATTTTCAGGGTTGTTAATTACCCATTTGTCGTTCTTCCTTCTACCTTGGTTCACATTTTGTGTTCCAAAGTTATGACTAAGAGATGACTTGTCAAGGTAGTTTCCTTGATTGTTGAATGTGCCTTTTACTCCAACAATATGAGAAACAGGTTTAATTACTTCTTTAGACACCCATATATGAACGTCGTGAAGTTTTTTATTCCTCAAACAAAAATGACATTTTCGCTCAGGATGTCCCTTATTTCCACAATAATAACAGTTAAAGGAGTTATTCTTAGTTGTTCTCTTGTGAGTAAATTTGGAATAAGTACCTTCGTCCTTAGGCACATTGCAAGCTGCAAACGTTTTCTCACATGTAGGATTATCAACAGCTTTGACAAAATTGATCTTACTTGTTTTTGGAGTGTCTATTCCTTTATAGCCCAGACCACGTGTATCACGATGTCCTTTACATGCTCCAATCATAGAAGTCAATTTTGTAGAGATAGTATTGAATATTTTTAGACTCTCTTTTAGTGATTTTACTTTATCAAGAGCAGCTGTAAGGTCAGTCTCCAATGACTTTTCTTTAGTAAGAAGTCTGAGTTCTTTGTTATTAAAACATTTATGTTGAGAGTCATACTTTGCTTCAGCATCTTCAAGTTTTTCTTTTAAAACATAGAGATTCCGGAGAAGATTGTCACATTCAGACCTTTTTGTGCGAACATCTTCTTCACGATCCTTAACGACAGATTTTAGGAGATTATACCCACCATCATATCCTTTAAAGAGTTTTCTCAATTTTCTGTTTTCTTGACAAAGAGGAGCCATATACTTACTAAGGCAAGTTGTTGACCTTTTTTCTTTCAAGGCATGATCCAATAGCTTGATATATTAAGAGACTTCCTCATCAATACTCGGTCCTTCTTCTGAATTACTATCATCTGAGAGGTCATCCAATTTCTCATCAAGAGATTTTTCCTAGTCAAATGTGGATTCAGTCAAGGGACAGGTGATAGAGTTTTCCTCAGAAGTTTCAAGACTTTAAGCCTTACCTAAGTGACTTTGAATTGGTGTTGCATTATCAGAGATACTACTCTTGTCCATAGAGTCAGATCTCTACAAACACAGACTTGTAAGGTGTTAAACGTGTTTGCCTGCTCTGATACCAATTGAAAAAGCGGGGGTATGACAACCTCACCCATATTTCGATTCGAAATCTGTATGGAAAACTCTGAGTTATTTTCTATAGAATCAACTAGACAGTTAAACTCAATCAATAGAATATACTCAAGGAGTTATTATCTCAATCTCTTGATTTGAATTACTCAAGCAAATATGATTCGCGAGTCTTAATCAAAGAGAGATAACTTGGATGATACCAAAGACCAATATCCAAGTGTCAATCAATTTAAATCAATATCCAACAAGGTCAGATATTCTAATTGATTGAACAACACACAACCTGTATTATTTCAATTATATAAAAATATAATGCGGAAAAGAAATAACACAGACACCAGAATTTTTTTAATGAGGAAACCGCAAATGAAGAAAAACCCGGGACCTAGTCCAGATTAAACATACACTGTATTAAGCCGCTATAGACACTAGCCTACTCCAAATTAACTTCGGTATGGACTGTAGTTGAACCCCAATCAATATCACACTGATCTAAGGTACATTTATGCTTCTACGCCTCTGATCCCAGCAGGATACTGCGCACTTGATTCCCTTAGCTGATCTCACCCACAACCAAGAGTTGCTACGACCCAAAGTCGAAGACTTTAATAAAATAATCTGTCTCACACAGAAAAGTCTATAGGTAATAGATAAATTCGCCTCCCACGAATAAACCTACGAGTTTTGTTCTGTCTTTTGATAAATCAAGGTGAACATGAACCAATCAATAAAACCAGACTTATATTCCCGAAGAACAACTCAGTCTTATCAATCACCTCACAATAGTCTTAATCGACGCAGGGAAAAAAGATATTGTGGAGTTACAAACAATGAGACGAAGATGTTTGTAACTACTTGTATATATTGCCTGTCGGAGATAGAAATCTCAAGCCAATTATTAAAATTGTACTCGTATGATAGAAACAGCAAGATCAGATCACACAACTACAATAAAAGTAGTATCAGTTTGGCTTCACAATCCCAATGAAGTCTTTAAGTCGTTAACCTAGTTTTAGAAGAAGAAAAGCAAAGGTTAAAGGAGAATCGACTCTAGCTTAGCAAACTAGTATCATATAGAAGGTGTGGCGATTAGGTTTCCCAGTTGCTAGAGTTCTCCCTTATATAGTCTCTCAAATCAGGGTTTGCAATTAATGTTAGCTTAGTAACAAAGCATTCAATAATCATCGTTAGATGAAAACATGATTATATACAAGCTAATATTCCTCAACCGTTATATCTAAAACTTAGCTTTCCATACACACATGTACTTGACAATTTTGGGTTTGTGTAACCGTACCCAGACGTGTACAATGGCTGGTTCAACATTAGTCAACCAAATGGTTATCCAAATGATAAATTTCATATCAACCATATTATTCTTCACCATAACTAGTCCAAATGACTCAAATGAACTAGTTAGAGAGTTGTTCAATTGCTATGAGATATCATGTACTACACAAGACATAATTGAATCAAAAACGATGTGACTCACTCGAATCAATTCATGAACTATAAAGCCACAGTTTGCAAAAGCATTCCTTATATAATTGAGATAAGTTCACGAATACCATTTTCATACATAACCTTCTTGATTTCACGGACTCAAGTTAACAGGTAGGAGTTCACACACTCCAGTAGAAATTCTCGGGTTCGAGAACCTCCGTCAGTTCGCGGACTGAAACTGAGCTTCAACTCCAGCAGAAATTCTCCTGTTCGAGAACTACGCCAGTTTGCGAACTGATTTTCCAGCTCACGTTCCGGTTTCACTTGATCAACAAAGTTTGCAAACTTCGGTTCAAGTGCTAATGACTTATACATATATGTGTTTCCACAACAATGTTTATATCCCCCAATGGTTATATAGTCTAAACTCTCATTTCAATCATTGAAATATTCTTTGAGGGCGTTATATAGATGTTATTCACAAACTATTTTTCGTCTGAGCGATTTCCAAGATGATTGAAACATAACATGACTTTCGTCTCTAGGTAAAGATGAACTTGGCTAAAGCGAAAGCTTTACCAACACACATTTGGAGAAATAGATAAGCGAGATATACTCAGCTCAAAATGTCACATGTGCATATTCTTAGTCTATATAGTAATACGAATTTTGTCTCAAGATAGGAGATAGAGTAGATAAACTTTTGAGTGATAGATAAGTTCAAGTCTCCATATACCTTTTAGTCGATGAGGATCCACTGGTTCCTTGAGTATTCCTTCGTCTTGTATGATGATTTCCATGGAGTTCTTGAGCTCAACTACACTTTATATCCTAATCCGAGACCTTCGCTATAGTAGACTAGAAATCAAGACTTTATAGTTTTGATCACTAACATTGACAAACATGCTTGAGATAGAAACGCATGCGAGTTTGACGGAGCAATGCTCTAAAAGTATGTGTTGGGAAGATTTCGCTTAGACCAAGTTCATCTTATATGATGTAAAAATTACCGAGTAACATCCTACATGGTTTGTGTGATACAATCATTTGGTGTACACTTGGAATGTTTCGATAATGATTATTTCAATATCTTGAAAATTTCTTTGATGATAATAGTATGTGAAAACGGCTATTGTCATCCTCTAAGAAAGTTTAAATAATTGAAATAAAGAGCTTAGAATCATGTAACCATGTTTGGATATAAACATAGTGTGTTAATCGCATTTGTGTGCAAATCCAAAATCGGGAACCTGAAGTATGCATACCCGTACGCGTACTGGCGGTTATTGGATATCTGGGAAAGTATGCGTACCCGTACGCATACTGGCGGAAGTCTCACGTCCGTGAATTTCAGCTGGAGTTTGGAATGCAAATTGGTATGCACCAGTACGCGTACTGGCATAACCAAACTCGGTCGGTCCGGTTACTTAAGTATGCGTACCCGTTTGTATACTTAAGTTGGTTACTTTCTGAATTCGGTTGTATACATGAACTTAAACATTTATAAAATAAGGATGCAATCTTTGCGAACCTTGGCTATAATTTTCATGTATTGATTCGAGTGAATCAAATTGATTTTGCTTTAATTGTGTTCTTGTATACTTCTATGAGAATATAGCAATTAGACGGTTCTTTAACTAGTTTCATTTGAACTAGTTATGGTTAAGATGAATAAGGTTGATATGAGAGTAATCATATGGCTAATTTCGGTTAACTATTGTTGAGCCAACATAGTGTACACGTTTGGGTACGATTACAAAAACCTAAATGAGGGTACATTTCATTTGTGTGTAACAAGCTAAGTTCAATCTAAAGGTTGAAAGATATTAGCTTGGTTGAATCAGGTTTTTATTCTATGCTTTGTTACCAAGGTAACTTGGATTCCAAATCCTAATTTGAAAACTATATAAGGGAGAACTCTATAAACTAAGAAACTTTATCCCCACACCTCATGTGTGTTACTAGTTGTATAACTAGAGTTGATTCTCCTATGACCTTAGGTTTCTATCGAGACCCTGTAGGTTAACGACTTCAAAGACTTCATTGGGATTGTGAAGCCAGACCCAACTATTTTGAGTTTGAACTTTATAAAATGTATTACTGTGCCGCATGGATCGACCACATTGTATCACATTGTGTCGCATAAAGTAAGAAAAAGTTTGGAAAACGGTTCTATTACTTATCTGCTTTTCTTTTTTCTTTCTATAACTTCCTACTTTGTCTCAAAAAGTGAAATGGTTACGGGGATTTGGAGGGGGCGGTTTTCTAGTTAAATAGGTGTCAAAAAATAAAAAGGGGCCACTTACAGAATAGTCGTGGCCCGACCACATCGTAGCCTGGGCGTAATCTCCTACTATGAGAAAGACAAACTTCTTTAGATCGGCCAAACTAAGCAAAAATTGGCTCTAAAGCCCAAAATTTTAAAGTTTTAAGGCTTGTGATGGGAGCCAGGCCAGCCCACCATGATGGACAACTGTCGACACTTGTCATGACCTGACCCCACCCTACACCCGGATCGATACAACAACCAACTTGACTTGGGGTAGTGGTTTAGTAGCAGACTAGCAGTGGGTGGCAAAATCTCCTTGTTACCTATATTGCATTAGCAAATGTAGAATTTTTGGTAGTGCGGGGGGAATTGATATAGAATCATTATTTGGGGCATACCCAAATTTTTTGGGGCCTACGTATGAATGATCCTAAGTAATGTGGGGTGATAAGGGGTGTCTAATGAGTGGTTAAGTTATTTAGATACCCTTGATTAATTAATTTATTTATAATATTAATTAGTTTTTTCTTTAATTTTTAATAATTTTTTAATTTTTTTTGAAAATTTTGATTTTTTTTATTACATGAAATTAGTTTTTTACGATAAGCAAAGTTCGGCTAATAATAAAATCAAATTATCAGCTGAATTTTTTTTTTTTATCCTGAAAATGTCAATGAACAATTCGGCTGATAATTAAACAGGAACGTATGAGCCGAACTTTAGTTTATGAAGAATAATATTAAGTTCGGATGTCATTTTTTTTTATCGAATCTGCCGAACCTAAGTATGTGTTCACAAATCACAAGTTCGGCCGACATAGTATCAGCCGAACCTACGTATGTTTTGAAAACACTTAGGTTCGGCATATCATTTGTCAGTTGAACTTAGGTTCGTAAATAAAAAAAATTTAATAAAAAAAAAATTTAAATTAATTTTTTTGTTTAATTTTTTTTTAAGAAAATAAATATTTTAATTTAATTTACAAATAATTATAAAAAATATAAATAATGAGGACATTTTTGCCATTATGAAAATGGCTAGATAAGGGGCACTACAAAAATACTATTTAGCATACTTATTTTGTCCAATTCTATATGCCCAAAATTTTTGGGTATGCCCCAAATGATGATTCGATATATATATTAATTCAGTTTTTTAGGAGTTTGTTCTCTAGGCAGATTCCCGTAAATATCTGTCTAAGCCCTATAAATACAGGAGCCATAATCCGTAGGTTTGGTTTATCTTGTGAATTCTGATAGGTGTGACAAAAAACAAGATCCGGTATAACCATCTTGGCATAGACGAATCACGGTAATTCCTTGTGTTCTTATTCAATTTCTCTTGTGTGTTTTAATCTAACTTCGACATATTATTATTGTTTCCAATATTAATCATAATCCTTATGGTTTGGTTTTCTTTCAGCTAGCCAGGATGAAAGACATGAACACCCCATTGTTGGGAGAACCCAAATATCTTCTTTTTTTACTAAGAGGATTCTCTGGTGTATAATCTTTCTTTCGGTAATCACTGTTGCTATCACACCAATTTTCAACAACAAACACTAAGTGCCCTGAAATAAACTGGGCAATAGAAACATACAACAAGATAGCCAACACAAGCTTAAAAGTGGATCATGTTGTGAGTGGGAAGTTAATTCAAACTCATGACGATATGAGACCAATCTTCAGAGAATATAAAGTTGTTCTCAAAGCTTATGACAAGAATGAAGCTCCTCCTGGTCGCACATATAAGGTTCATCTGTCGGTAGCTGCTGGGTTTGGACGTCTTACAAGGGGAAAGATCATATCTTTCAAGAAACCTTGTTTTTTCTTCTTTTATTGTTCTAGTCCACTTTTTACGGATGGACGAAGCCAATGATTAAAACTTCAGTTGTACATTTTTTCTTTCTTTCCCTGTTTTAGATATTGGAATTTCTGAAACATAAGCTTAGTATTTGCTTCATTCAAGAGTACTGTCTTAAATAATGAAATTCCTTATAAGAATATAGGTGTGCGACATGCATGTTGAACATATTGCATGCATGAAGACGAAATCTTATTGGGTTCGATTGGATGCCAATGATGAATTATCATGCAGTTTTCAATCCACCAAATCAACAAAGCCTATAACCACCAGCACAAAATAAAGACGACACGCAGTCATCTCCTCTATTTGGAAGACTACTTACTCCTCTATTTGGAGTACTTATCGCCACCACAAATAGGGCTGAATCCGCGTGGCTAAACTTTGACTTCACTTCACTTGATTATTTTTTTTTAGTGAAAAATACTAGAACCCCCTACTATATGGGTTCAATATATACAAGCCCCACTAAATGGATCCTACACTATCAACTCCATTCTTTCACATTTTCATATTTTTAGGCCCGGAACTTTTATTTTCAGGACTTGATAATAAAGTGACATTTTCATAATGACAGTATTACCCTTTTCTATATATACAAGAATAAAATCAGTAGATACACTTTCATTTCTCAATTTTCTTTCTCTCTCTTGCCTCTCTCTCTCTCTCTCTCGACTCTCTCTCTCTCTCGTCTGTAGCGAAAACCATTTCTAGGGTTTTCTCAGATTCATTTTTCACTTTTCGAATCAATTAGATTCAATAGAAATTTCGTAAAATCATTCGTCATTGAAGATCAGAAGATTCTGCTGATGATGTTTATGGATTTGTTAAACTTAGTTCGAACACCTCTGTTTTACGAAGAAGAAGATGATGTTTATGGATCTCTGTTGATGATGTTTAATCGATTTAACATCTCAATCAAATAATCGATTGAACTTAATAGATTTGATCTACGTCTGTATTTTTCAGTTGATTCGAAGATTTCTCAGGGATTGATTCAATTTTATAGATCTGAATGATTTAAGATTTTTCGGTTGATTTGAAAATTTAATCAATTTATAAATCTGAATGATTCAATTCTAATTTATTTAACAACAGATCATCAATCTACGAACTCTCAATTGATTCTAGTTCGTTGTTTCAAATCTACTCCATGTAAGGTTTTTTGATTTGAAGTTGTTGTTTCAATTAACTTGTGTGAATCGAAATTAGATCTTAGATTTGCATTCATCTACTCTCTCTGGTTATATCAATGTAATTTTTTTTGAAGAATCTTGCATAAAATTTTCAGATCTGTTCTTCGTCAAATTCATCGTAACTCTCAATTTTAAGTTGCGATCTAAAAATTGATTAGAGATTTGATATCAACGATTCATCATCTCTATTACCCGTAGATTTAATTTGAATTTTATTCGCTTTTTAGTTTTAGATTTCATATGTTCTTGGTAGATATGAAGTGGAAGTTGTTTTTTAATGATGCTAGGAAACGACATTTAGATTAAGTTTTTGATGTTATTTACTAGATGCTTCGATTTGATGAAATTTAGCAGTGGAAGATATGCCATCTGTAAAGCACACATGTGCAGGAGGAGAAATAACAATTCAATGAAATGAGATTTGGTTTCTCTCAGAAACAATTTATGACCTGATGAGAGACTCAAACTGCAGTGATAAATTTTGGTGAATTATGGTTGGCATTGGATTATTACATGACTATTCTGCTGATTTTTTACAGGGATTGGGAACCAATATGTCCAAGGAAGGGAATGAATACTTTTCGGACCTTGGGAAGCATAAGAAGGATTTTATGTGGGTGGATGAACCGGATGACGAGCTATCGAAATGGCTTTTAGCAAAAAGAAGATTGAGGCCAGAAAGAGTTGGCTCAAACAATATGAGGTGATACATAACTCATTGCGTAAACCTCACAGATAACTCATTTCTTATGTCCTGTCATGCGTAAACCTCACAGATAACTCATTTCTTATGGCATGTCATCATAATTTATAGGTTGTATATGAGATGAAGAGTACCTGAGATTTCATCTACCTTTTAATTTGTTTTGCTTTTGGAGAATAAGTTTGTTACAATTATAGGTTCAGAAGCTTGTCGTTATCTTTTTTTAAATAAATATTCTCCACTATAGGATACTACATATAAATATGTTCTTATTTATTATCATACAGTGATAAGCCTGCTTCTTTCGTATTTACATTTATAGGAGGGTTCGGGGCCAAAAAGTAGTTACATAGATAGGATAATTGTTGTTTACCTTCTAGTTACACAAGCTAAGTGGATGTGTAACTAGAAGTTACACAAGCTAAATAGATGTGTAATGTCTAGTTACACATGCTAATTAGATGTGTAACTCTTACTTACACATACTGATTGAATGTGTAACTTCTGGTTACATAGATTTTACTTGCATATAGTAATGTTTGTTACTGATTGAAAATGTTGCATTCTTTCCATTAAGATTGCATTCTTTTCGTTCTGAAACGTGCATATAATATGTGAATGATTGTATGATATGAAACGTGTATCTAATCGATAGTTGTTAGTTGTGATTTACTTGTCAGTTCATAGCTTTGTGATGGTGAAAGTTATAAACGATGGTGGTGCAGGTGGTGGTACTACTGGAGGTGTGGTGTGAGTTGTGGAGAAATAACTGGAGGTGTCATATTAATTTTTATGTATGTCTAAATGAATCAACCATTATGTTTCATCTTTAGATGCCTTCAATTTCATTAACTTGTTATGCCTTTAATTTTATTAGATGTGTAATTTGTAATTACACAAGCTAAATTAATGTGATATAATTTCTAGTTACATATGATAATTAGATGTGTAACTTCTAGTTACACAGGCTAAATATATGTTTAATTTCTAGTTACACATTCTGATTGTATGTACTTTTACTTACACATACTGATTGAATATGTAACATCTGGTTTTAGTGATTGAATTATTGTTACACTAGTCGGATGCTGAGATTTGTACTCAATATTGCATGCTGGATGCATGTTAGGAAAAACAGGTACAGAGTTGCCAATGTGTGTTGTTGTTGCAGTGGATTTGACAGGAAGTGATGCTGGTAGAGAATGATGATATGATCCATGGTGGTAGCTGTATCTGGTAGGATAAATGTTGTTGAAGGTGTGCACAACGCTGGTGGACATGATGTGCAGTTACAGGTGCAACAATTCTCGAAGACAAGATCTCTGTGTCCATATCTCACTTCTTGTTTACAAAGGCAAGCAATCTAAAACTCCTTGCATACCTACTTTGGCAATCTAAAACTCCTTGCATACCTACTTTGGCATATGTTGCGTAGTCATTCATTTCTTTCATTGGTATAATGCATGCTTACACCGACATTAGAAAATGTAGATAATACCAATTAGTATTTCAATAACACTAGAAATGTTCTTTTCAACTTTCAAGAATCATTAAAACATCTTCTGATTGTACTTCCAGTAATTTTGTACTTCTTATATTAGTATCTTTTTGCATATGAACAAGCTAAGTTGATGTGTATCTACAAGTTACAGATGCTAATTTGATGTGTAACTTCTAGTTACACAAGCTAAGTAGATGTGTAGCTACTAGTTACACATGCTAATTAGTTATGTAACTTATAAATACACATGCTCATTTTAGATTTTTTATTATTAAATATGTGTGCTAAGTTCATAATTTGACAGGTTTGACATTGTTGAAGTACATATGAAGTTGGAGTCGTTGGTTTAGATGCATGTTTAGGACAGGGAAGTGCAATAGCAGGTACTTGTGGTTCTTAGTTTTTAGCTGGTTGGTTGTACTGGTGCTAGGATGATGCAGGTGTGGTGGTTGTGGTAGGATGTACAGGTGATGGTGCTTAGAGAGTGATGGCTGGTGCTATACTGAAGAATGGTTGCAGCTGCTAGAGTGCCTACCAACCACCACACCTTATATGACATGTGTAACTGTTGATTATACTTTTTCACATGCATGTGTAACTCCAAATTACACATGCATTTTTATGTGTACTAGCTGAAATTCTTTGTACTTCACTTTTAGATGCATATGTAACTCCCGGTTACACTAGACAAAAAGTTAGACATGCTAAGAAATTATTGTAAATAAATCTTAAAGTGTAATACATGTATTTTTTATGTCTATTTTTTTGATGTGTAACTTCTTATTACACATGCCATATGGATGTGTAACCTCTGGATACACATGCCATATGCATGTGTAACTTCTGCTTACACATGTCATACGCATGCGTAACCTTTTCATGCCATACCCATGTGTAACTTCAGATTACACCTCCATATTTTATTGGTAGGAGGCGGTGGTCGTTGGTGGTGGCCGGAGGCGACGGCGGTGGTGGTTGTTGTTAGTGGTGGTGGTTGGTGGCAGTGGTGGTCGGAGGTGGTTTCCGGTAGTGGTGGTCGGAGGTGGTTGCTGGCAGTGGTGGTCGGAGGTGGTTGGCGGTGTCTGTGGTGGTTGGTGGCGGTGGTCTTCAGAGGTGGTTGTCGCGGTGGTGGTCGGAGATGGTTGGTGGTGGTCAGAGGTGGTTGCCGGCGGTGGTGGTCGGAGGTGGTTGCCGGCAGTGGTGGTCGGAGGTGGTTGGCGGTTGGAACATCATCACATAATATTTTAATAATATTGGGCCTAAATTTAAATTTTATTTAATTATGGGCTTGACAATATGAATAAGGGTATAAAGGTCTTTTAATAATTTGGGGCTTAGATTTAAACTTCTTTTAATTAAGGGTCTCATATTATGGGTTATCCATGGGTTGGGCCTTAGCCTAATTTTCCCTTTTTTTAAGCATATATACCACCAAAAAAGATAAACGAACCGAGCCCCAAAACAACCCCAAAACCGGGGTGAGAGAAATTAATAATGGGTCCCACATTAATTATACCCGGCCCCCCTGTTAGCTCCCCCGGGGCCCACCAAATTGTGAGGGCTCGGTTTTGGGGGAGTTTTTCCCCGGTACGTGTAGCAGCCCTGATATACCACTTGATATTTATCTCACTCGGCCAAATTAACATGGCTAAAGAATTCACAGTGTCACGCAAAATTGAAAAAGTCAAACTAAAAGATTCTTTTTTATGGGGCCGACATAGTAATACTGTTATGCATATAAGTACGTGCAACTGCATTCCATTAGTCTAAAGAGGATAACATGATGTGTATTTGAAAATTTCTTCTCAAAAGGCATCATAAACTGGTTTATTTGGTTTTGCAGACTAGTGTTTTATATATTGCTTGGGTTTCTTTCTACAAACCCTAATATCATAAGATAAAAGATGTGAACACCCATGGTTAGGAGAGCCCAAATCTTCCTCATCATCTTCTTCTTTTATTACTAGAACAAGCGTCTAACCCGATGCATACGCACCGGCATAACCAAACTATATGCGGAGACAAATCTTATTCTATTGTAAAATTTAGTTTAACTTTCAGGTCATCCAAATCGTTTACTGTTCACTAAATTGTCAATTGTTTCGGTTCGGATATTTCAGGTTGGTGCATTTATATGAGTAATTGAAATGCTTGCGTCCTTTTGTCTCATCAACATAAGATATCTTTTTCTATTTTTCGTATGAACAATTAGGTCAAATAGTTTTACCGTCACTCAGAAAAACAAAAAGTGATAACTAACATATGCAGAACTCTTCAAATACCATTGGTAGGTTATTTGGTTTTTCCCCTATGCATGCAAAATGGCATAATACTTAAGAACATCTTTCACGAAAATTTCCCCCTTGTATCCAAGTTTATTTCTCGAGAATTAACCACAATGCCGTGATTATGTACAACCATTTAAATTCGTTATTCATATACTATGCGTTTCCCCTTTTTCCACATATTCTCTCTTTGTTCAAGTTCTTCTCCCTATTTCTTTTTTGTTAAATTTATTATTTTATACATATAATTTTCTTATTATTATTACATGAAACTAGTTGGAAGCCTAACAAGTTAGGCTCCAACGACATACTACTACATTAATTGAAAAGGTTGTTGTGCTAGTCTACCAGCGAGCCTCATGGGTAACCTTGCCAAGGGGAGCCGAAGCGGGAGGGAGGGCGAGATTGTGTCACAAGGGGGGCAAATTAACACTACCTTCCATGTTAATTCCTGCAATATTACGCCATTGGGGACTTGAACTTGGGACCTCCTGGAACGCATGAAACTTCGGGGAACGGGAATGACCAGCTGAGCTAGGGCCCGTTCTTAATTTACAGAATTCTCGCATCTTAAAGTGTTCAAAAATTATATCGTTGAATTTATTTGTTCTTTTATTTATCTTTGAACAAATGATTCAGAAACCAAGTACGCTTGAAGATTCTCATATAGGATCCAGTGTAATGCCCTCATAGTACCCTTGTATTTAGCTCTGCCATCTTGTTGTAAACTAAGAAATCGCTAGCATCAACCATTGTTTGATTGGCAATTTTAGAAAATGCTTTATGATTTTATTCTTTGCTTGCGCTGTGTATCACTCATTAGTTCTCCGCATGAATGGCCTTGTGCATCATATTTTGTACTCGAACATCATATCCTTTTGTATCTGGATCTTTATCATCTAAAATTCAAATCACCTTCTTCTATGTGATCATCATTATTGCCAGAAATCATAATATCCTTCGGTTCATTACGTAAACTTAGATCAGATGGTGTTTTGAGTAATTCTAACCCATCTCTATCTGGACTCTAAATCATGTGCATTAACGCCGACCATGTACTATTGGAACACCCAGCGCCAAGAATATTAATCAAGCCTTCGTTTGTTCATTGATGTGATCTGCGTGCAAATAATCCTACATGATAACTCCCTTACGATTTCCTCCTTTGGAGAAACTGATAGAGTGAAATGAAAAGGTTGGCAAAGTTCAACGTTGTTTTATACTCCAAAAAAAAGATGTCGCTTGGGAAGTGACGTAACATTCCTGGTAGTGGAAGTGGAAAGGTATCTTTCAGAATATTTTCTCGAAAGGTTTCGATGTGAGAACTAAAGATGTAAGAGCTTATCCAATGGAATGTATGTGAAGATAAATGTTTAAGTCCACATAGGATAGACATTCATTTTCCTTAAAATTCTTCTCCAACCCCTACTTCTTAAATCAATGTGAAGATGACATGGATTTATTTTTGTTAGACAATGTCAAGGTGAATGTCAAGTTTTAGACATTCATCTTGACAATGTCAAGCTATACTAGTAAGCTTTTGCTTACCAAAATTAATTTCAATAAATTAAATAACTATTTTTAGCTCTAATAAAATCTAAAAACTACTAAAGATAAACTTTACATTTAATCCATCAAAAATCACAAACAACACCATTGGAGATGAATTATGTTTTCTCCCTAAACTTAAGGAGAAATTGGAATGAGGATGTCTAGTTTATGTTGCCACCTAGGAAACACACACAACCACCATTGGAGAAGCTCTAAACAGGCATTTGTTAGTCACGAAGAGTTTTACGGCGTTGAAATGAGATGACATGGAAAAATAGTGATGATGTGGCTTCATCAAATTCAAGAGCAATTGTACTGGCGACATGTGGCGTTTTCGGGGTCCCTTATTATAAAGAAAGATACTTTGTTTCCTTGTCATTCTTTCTGCATTCGCTGCATCTCACTAATCTTCATCAACAACAACAACACCGATGAGATTTGCAATGGGAAGTGTGATTATGTGAACTATCCAGCAAATGTCTTAGCATACAATAGTCATGAATCTGCCATGGTTTCGTGGTGTATACATTTGGTCTACACTCCACAACAACCAATTTTCGTTACCCAACTATAGCGTATCAAAATCCGAATAATCTGTTTGTATTAATTATTTTGAGACGTTCCTTGCCCACTATTTCGTTTTGGAAATTTTATGTTTTTGATCCAAGTCAGTCCATGACACCAGCTTGGTTATACAAATTTTAATTGTGGTCAAAAAGTCAACTATGGTGAATTCAATCAAACCCTGTTGATCAAACTCTAATTTAGTAATGCTTAACTTATGCTTGGTCACCAGGAGTTTTGTTTCAGTAGGATTTTGGGTATGTTTCCGTACGTACTTAGGATTAGGACTTTATATCATGCACTATAAATACTTGGTGGTCATATGCGTTTTATTCACTCAAAACTTTCAAATAATATAGTTAAGCTCTGCTCAATAGAGATGTGGTGATTTCCGATCAACGGATCAATTGTTAGTAAATATGATCCTATACCATTAAACACAAGAAAGAAAGTGAAGTAAACCAGGATGAAAAGCATGAACACCCCATTGTCGGGGGAATCCAAATCATCATCTTCTTTTATTACTAGGGTTCTTTATTGCATCATCTTCGTTTCGGTATTCACTGTTGCCATTGCACTAATCTTCAACAACAACAACAAGGATGAGCTTTGCCATACTAAGCGGTGTAGTAATATGAACTATAAAGCAAACAAGGTTGAGCTTTGCAATACCGAGCGGTGTAGTAATATGAACTATAAAGCAAACAAGGCAATATTAGATTACAACGAGAAGGCCAACACAATCTTAACGTTGGATCATGTTATAAGTGCGAAATTAATTACAGGCGCACAAATATCAGAATATGAACTGGTTCTGAAAGCTTATGACAAGAATGAAGCTCCTCCTGGTCGCACTCAAACCTATAAGGTTGGTATGCGTACGTTGTGGATGGGTAGGCGTCATCCTGAAGACATATGGGTCCACTCCTTGGAACAACAATCTTGTTCTTTCTTCCTTTTTTGCAAGTACGTAACTCTTTACCATAATAAAAATTTATGGTAGTGTTCCATGAGGTATGAGATTCGGAATAGAAGTTTATGATGTTCGTGAAATTGTGATGGCCATGGTTTTATGGTGAATGCATTGCAGGCACCCCCAATAAATAATTTTTGTTTCTTGATTCTTTTTATTGTTTAGTTAAGCTTCAAAGTCAATTGTTATTTGTTGATTCGGACAACTATATAAATTCAGAAAAATCTTTTTTATTATTGATTTAAATCAATTCATAGAGACGGTAACAATTGTTTGCAATTTGATGTTTTGAATGTCAAACAAGTGTTACTAGTCCACTTTTCACCGATGAATAAAATCTCAGTTTCTTTTTCTTCTTTCGGTTTTAGAAATTGGTACTTCTGATATGTAAGCTCAATTTTTTCTTGGAAACGGGATAACATATCCGGGAAAGGTTTACCTTAATTTAATTTATGATACTTTTTAACCTGGCTAAATTGGGGCCTATACATATTAATTTGGCCTTATCACTACGTGATAAAAGTGTTTGAAAATACTAAACTACCCTCTACACTAACCTTAATAATTCTAATACTAAATATTTAAATAAAAACAAAAGTTAAATCATTTCTATTAACATCAAAAAATCAAAACTCTTTTTTCCCCAATTTCCATGATAATCAAAAACTACAACCTAATCATAAACAACAATTCAATTTTTTTTTTTTTGGTTTTTGAAACCATACTTTGGCCAAGATAATTCGAATGATTGAGTAAATTCCTTTTAATCCATCTCTTTAATCAATATCTTGAGTATAAAATTTTAAAATTTCGTTATCAAATTTTTCTAAAATCAACTAGAATCGGTTTACATATGCACTAACTTATTCCGATTGTTCTTGATGTTCATCAAAGGTGAAGAAAATTCTCAAAATCGGTCAATACAATTCACATTCACCGACCGATTCTGATTGGTGTTCTTTGTGTTTGATCACCATCAACCAGAATCGATATATATATATATATATAAAGGAACTTGTATGCATTTTCTGGTTTTGGTTCGTCATTTTCATTGAGCATTAAACCCAGAATCGGTATATAGGAAGGCGTATATAAACCGATTATGACTTAAAATATATACAGAAAAAATTCACTGTAGAATCGGTGTATATGTCGCAACACTTAAACCAATTCATAACAGGACAGTATGAACATCCATAATCAATCTACTATAGAAACTATACCATTGTAATGTTTAGCCTCACCTCGAGGAAGTGATTAGATGGAGAGTAAATACGAAGACACTCACGGGTCACGGAAAACATATTTAGTATCTATAATCGTCACCTCGAAAACTAGGGGACTTTTACTCCTTCTGGACCTGGTTTCTTTATCAGCCTTGCTAATGAGCTTCTCAAATGCTTGTGTTCCATTTTCTTCAATGTATCTCTTCGCAGATGTTAGGATGTCATCTTGCTTACTGAAGACATTCTTCTTCCCACTTGGAATATACCATATGCTAACTGTTTTCGGGTTAACGAACGTTGGTCTCACAAAATGTTCATAGACATATGTAGCCCCACTGAAATAGGGTAAAACCAACCAGCATGTAGCCACAAGTCTCACGTAAGACCAAAATGGGAGGTGTTCAATGAGTTTATTAAAAGTGAGCTCAAACAGAGTAATCATGGAATAAAGAACCCGGCAAGTAAGACATTGTTGATCATCAAGACGAGATTTCGTCTCAATTGCCCTTATTGGAGCATATAAGGGATAAACCAGTGTAATGACAGGCCCAGCAAGAACATCAAAGTTGTTGAGCAACACCTTGAGGAAACTACCTGAACCCATAAGTGTTTTGAGTATGCGAAACAAAACCAGAATCGGTTCACATGTTGCGAAACATATACCGATTGTCCTTGATATGTTTTCTAGTTCGAGAAATTTGAACCAGAATCAGATTACATTAGCACTTATAAAAACAGATTGTTGATGTATAATGCTAGAATCGGATTTTGTATGTGTGTCGAGTAAACCGATTGTTATTTACAATTTTTCTGTATATTTTTTTGTTAGAATCGGATTACATGAGCACTTTTATAAACCGATTCTTGTTGTGCAATGTCAATAAACGGTTTTTATGTGTGTATCGTGTAAACCGATTCTGGTTATACACAAATTGAAAATGAGTATGAGTATGATTTTACACAATTTCAAAACGAGTACAATTTCATACTCGATCTCAAAATGAGTATATGAATTTATACGCGAACTGAAATCGAGTATGATATTATACTCATTTTCAGATCGAGTATGATTTAAATCATGTTTGATTTTTTTTCTTTCCCATAATCGGTTTTTGTGTATATTTGTAAACACCGATTCTGGTTCTTTTTTTGTGAATTGAAAAATCAACCAATAATCGGTTTATTTGATCACGCACATATACCGATTCTGGTTTGATTTTATTCAAAAAAAAAAAATCAATTTTTTTGTTCACATTTTGATGAAGAATCAAGATTAGTTAATTTTAGTTTAATTTGATTAAATATTAATTAATCACCTGATTAATGCTAATTAATCAAGGGGAAATTAGCCATTTTTAAAATATTTAGATAAGGGGTGGCTTCTTTTTACTATTCAATGACCTTTTTTTTGTCATCTGGCTATAGGCCCCAATTAAGTCCTATAGGCCCCAATTTAGAAAGGCTTTTTAATGGTGTTTGTCTAAAATTCTATCATATCTTGGGCTATGTTGAATAAGAATAGATATTATTCACCATGCATGTTGAACATATTGCATGCATGAAGACCAAAGCGTATTGGATTCGATTAAAATGCCAAAGATGAATTATCATGCAGTTTTAAATCCACCTGATCAACAAAGAGTATAACTACCAGTAGAGGTGTAAAACGTGCTGGCCCGACACAGCCCGGCACACGAAATCGCGTGCTTCACGTGCCATGTGTCGTGCTGTGCTGTGTCAACGATTTAAACGTGTTGTACCGTGATGTGCTTTACTAGTCAAAAGCTAGGCACATCACAGTCCACTGGCACAACATACGAACAAACATGTCGTGCTGTGAGGTGCTGGCACACGTGTTATAAACAATTTGAAATCGCTTAATGTATACATTAAGTCAGACATTATCACAAGAATTTAATTAGACAACATATCATTTGAAATTATTTCAAATAAAATTTACAAGTTTATTCAATAAAAAGATATAGCCCATCAAATATAAAATTGGATTATTGTCATGTAAATTAATGTTCTAGTTAAATATATGTGACGACATTATAACAATGATATTGAAATATATTTTCCAAATACTAAGGTATTATATGTGTTGTTATAAATAAGAAAACATAAAATGTTAAAAACTAGCTAGAATAGTGACTCTTTTGTGAAATATACAAAAAAAATGTGATGTATTATGCCTTGTTATATGGTGCATTTGTACATGTTATGACGTGCTTTCTTAACGTGATGTGCTGGGCTGGGCCACGTGCTTATCCGTGGTGCGTGTTGTGCTACTGTACCAATTAGTCTAACCCAGCACGTCCCATTTAAGAAACGTGTTGTGCTGGGCTGAGCTAAGTCACGTGCTAGGACGGGTTGTCCTCAAATTTTAGCGTGTTGTGTTGGGCTGCGCTCGTGCTGGAACAACCCAATTTACACCTCTAACTACCAGCACAAAATAAAGATGACATGTGGTAGATTCACTTAAACACCAACAATTCTTCTATTTGGACAACTACTTGTTAGTACCATAACTAGATTTTATGCCCGTGCTACGTACCTGGCAGATCCAAAAACAATCCACCATCATTTTTTTAATCTAACCATTTTTTTGTTTTCGTGTGATGAGACTTCGTCTCTCCCGTCGTACATTTCTGATTTGGTCGCGATGCATTATTGATTTGGTGTGGCTCGGCTTTGCCTCGTCTCCGTCCCGATGTATTTTTTATTTGGTGTGGCTGTCTTTGCCTCGCCATGATGCATTTTTTTCGGTGAAAGAATCGTCCGGTGTGTTCTTAATATTTTTGGAAGGTGGAAATGGACTTAAGCAGTGGTTTGTGCCTATTGACTTGGATTTTCGAAAATGGACTTAGATTCATAATGGACATAGGTTAAATGGCCCATGACATCATACATGGGTTGGGAATGGATAGATGGAATTGGTTTAGTTTTGAACGGGTAAAATAGAATAGGATGGAATTGGTTTAATTTTGAACGAGTTGAAAATGGGTAAATAGAATAGGCTTTTGTCGGTACTGATTCCTATTTCTATAGAATAAGAATTCTATTATTGGGCTACGGGGAGGTTGTTTTTGGGGGCTATTTTGCTAAGTGGAGTCTAAATATTATAGGGGGAGATCACATATGTGTAAAATATCTAAAATACCCTCCATAATTTTAATTAATTTCCTTTATACCCCTCATTAACTACCTAATTAATAATAATAATTAAAAAAAAACTGAAAAAAAACGGACGCCTTTTAAAACCAAAAAAACCGTCCCCTCCCTCATTTTATTATTCTTCTTCTTCTTTCCTTTTCTTCTTTTCTTCTTCCATTGAACATTGTTCAACGATTAATCGTCGATTCAAAAAAAAATCGTCGTCGATTAAACTCATTCTATAAAACCATGAAGCAGAAGGAAAATCTAAGTCAATCCCAGTCGAATCAACCTCCGACTGAAGCAGAGAAACCAAGTTCATCCACTGAAGATGAAAGTGAAGATCAAGTGCCAGTGAATGCAGAAGTTCCAGAAGCCGCCGAATCTCCTGTTATGACAACAATAAGGTATGAATTCAAAAACACAGTCTTTATTTAAGCGTTTCGTTGCTTAATCAGTTAGTTTCGAAAATTTTAGATCTGGAAAAACGGTTTCTAAAAATGCTTACGGCTGGGAGTTCTTGTATTTCTAGCCATAAATTAGATTAACGGTTGGGAAATGTCGATTTCCCAGCCGTATATAAATTACACGGTTGGGAAATATAAGAACTCCCAGACGTAACTAAATCGACGTGTACGAGATGGAGGATTACTAGCCGTAACCATTCGTGTACGGCTGGGATATTCCTAGCCTATGTTCTCCTGTGTACATATGTTTTTAGTAGTTTTAGTGTTACGTATAGTTTTTCCCAACCGTGTATGTGTTTCCTGACCGTAATATTCAGTTTCCCAGCCGTATTGGTGCCCTGTGTTGTACTTTGAACTAGCAATACACAGTCGGTTTGGTTTTCCTATCTGTAATATGAAAACGTATAGGTTATCCATCCGTAATTCATTTCTCGGCTAGGTATATTACTAATGTCCCATCCGTAATTTTTGTGTTGGCTAGGTCGATAAAAAATTTCCTATCCGTGTTTAATTTTGCGTCTTAGACTCTCCATTTTTCCTAGCCGTGTTTCTTTTTTCGGTTAGTTTTTGTCAAATTTTCCCAGACGTTTTACTTGCACACTTTTGGTTTTCCTGCCTTGTTTGTCTTGGAACAGAGGGAAAGAAAAGAAGAAGAAAAGATCCAAAGAAGTAACACCTTCTGGTGACCCGACTCCGCAACCTCGTCACTCAAAACCATTGGGTGCATACGCAAGGAAAGCAATCGAAGTTGTGCCTGCTGGAGAAAGGGAAGGTGGTGGAGATGGAGTTGGAGTCACTGGAGGAACTGAAGTTGGAGTTGCTGAGGGAACTGAAGTTCCTATTACTAAAGGAACTGAAGTTGTTGGCACTTCTAGTGGTGGTGGAAATGAAGGTGTACCGGTTGTTACCGGAGGTACTGAAGTTGGCACTTCTAGTGGCGCTGCTGCTATTGATAAAGGTAAAGCCGTAGTCGAGGAGGGCACAGAGGAGGGAAATAAGGAGTGAAAGAAGGAGTATAAACCTAAGGCATCGACAAGATAAGTAATTGATTCCATTAAGCCTTTACCTCCCAAGAGGAATGGGAGACCTTGGGGTGAGCCAAGAGATCGTTCCGTCTTGATTGGCTACACTTCTTCATGGGCTTCTAGGGTTTGTGGCACAAAGGTAATAAATCAAATTACATATATGTTATATTCATTTTGTTATGGATTATTATTTTTACAACCAATTTTTTTTTTTGGTAGTTTTCGGATCAAGCTGTCCCAAAACTAAAGCACCAACAAGCAAAGTTTTGGCCGTTGGACGATGAGCATCCAGATGTGCAAGTTTTGGTCAAAGCTTCGGGGTTGTGGTCTGGAATCGATGCTTTGCAGAAGACATATGATGTTGTCACAGTTTGTGGTTTTAAAGAAAGATTTTGGCCAGAAACCATGACTTTTCACCTCCCATTCGGCGAGATGACTATCACTCTGGATGACACAAAGCAAATCACTGGTATAGCTTTGGAAGGAAAGGCATTGTTTGAGGGTTTCAACAATTCCATGCCTTTTGATGAGATTTGTGCCTTGGAGAAGAACTGTCTTGGGTGGAGTAAAGATGAAGCTGAAGAAGAATTTGAGATTGGGTCTAGAGCATCTCCTAGATCTAAGAGACCATGTAGTACACCGGGCGTACTAAGTGAAGCAGTAAATATGTCACGGAAGATTAATTTTGTTCGTTTGAGGGCACAGTTTGGAGATTCTAAACGCAAGGCGGATAGTGGAATGGTGGTGATGGATGCAGAAAGAGATAGACATACGGCTATAGCTTACTTTTTGCATGCTCTTAGGACCGTCATTTTCCGCGATTTCTCAGGCAATAAGGTAAATGCATGTTACTTGCAGTGGTTGAAGACTCTCAGTCTGGATAAGGAAACAAACGAGGTACCTAGGTACTCGTGGGGCACCGACCTTCTTGCTGATGTGTTGGAATTTCTTTGCAAAGCTTCAAGATGGAACGAAACACAAATTACGGGATGTGTTTCTCTTGTGCAGGTATCTTTTTGTTTAATATAACAAATGTTTATTTGTGTGTAATAACTTATTTATAAACCAAATTTTTATTTTTTTGCCGTAGTCATGGGCTTACGACCATTTTAAAAGCTTGAGGCCTCATCAGAATACAAATTAGGCTCTAGATAAACCTACAGGAGGGAGATATCCTTTTGGACGGACCCAACACAAGGCTAAAGAGACGGAAATGGTCGACATGAGGAAAAAATTGGATGCTTTGACAATTGAAGATGTTGTTTTTGATCCTTATTTGAAACTTGATGAGGATGGTGAAGAGGAATTTGATGATAGGGTATTTTCTGATGTGGCAACCTTTACGGGACCTTTGTTTCATGCAACCGGGTTTGTCATTTTAGATCCTCGTAGAACGCTCCGCCAAATCGGTATTGTCCAGACAATTGTGCCTGAAGTGACTCGTTTTAGATTGAGCGTAGGAAACTCCCAATTTAAGGACAAACAGGTGAAATTGAACTATGATAATTCACCGGCGATTGACCATTGGAATGCTCGTTCTGAACAAGAAAACTAAATGAGTAGAAGACTCCTTGAAGAAGAACATGGTACTTCCCAAGCGGATGAGGATTACATGGACTGGTATACAGGGTGGGCTCATCCTTTTGTGGAAAATTTGGATCCGGAGGCGCAGAGACATTACAGGAATGCATAGAAATAAAGTTCTAAGACACCAAGGAGTGAAGAAAATGATTGGCGGGAGATGGTGGTACGTATACTACTTCATATGTTTGTATATGATGTTTTTTTTAATTATATATGAATATTCGTAGTGCGTGTGTTTGATATGAAAAAATAGGTCAAGCAAGTTAATTGGGTGGCTAGAGACCTCAGCCGTTTGATTGATTTGGGTCAGGATTTAGCGGTAGCTGAGCTCAGATTAATGCGGAATCGAGTTAAAGGCATAATACTCCTTGAGAAATGAGGTTTATATCCTGTTGAAGCACCAAAGATATCTAAAAGGGCCAGGTCTCCTTCTCCTAGTGATGACTCGTACACTCCCCCCCCCCCCTAAGCAAGTTCAATCTAAGCAACGAAAATCCGGACAAGGATGTAGAGGTGAAAAAGGTGGAACGAGTGCTCGAGGTGGAACAAGTGCTCGAGGTGGTCGAGGTAGTGGACCAATTGCAAAAGTTGGTCATGTTGTAACAAGTGATCGAGGTGGACGTGGTGTTGGTAAAAAGTCTCCAACTCAAGGTGGCAGCGGTCGAGGTAGAAAATCTGGAGATATAGAAGAAGTTATGGAACCTCGGCCAAGGGACGATGTGGATGACTTTTTGGAAGCCACTTCTGAGGAGGGATCAAGTGAAAGTGAATGACAATTTACTTTTCATTATATTACTTCATTTCATGGAACATTTACTATCTAACACTTTGTCTATTTAATTTTTTGTGGTTTGGTTATGCATTTGGATGGATGAATTCTTAAAACTTTGCATTTATTAATGAATGTTAGTCTTTACAATTGTCAAATCTAAGAAAACTGAGGAATCAATCAAGATTCACTAAAATTTTGTGCTATTTCGGCTAGGCCGATCCTTCACATAACCTAGCCGAAAGTGCATATAATCCTTGTCAAATTTAGTTGAACAGAAATGCGGATGGAAAGTCCCGACCGTTATAGTAAAATGGTTAGGAAATACCGGCCGTGTGTTCTCTGGATACTCAAACTTTAACTGAACCTTTGTTACGGCTACGTTTCCAAGCCGTTATTTTATTCGCGGTTGGATTTCCTAACCGTAAAACTGAAAAAAAAATGGAGCTCTGGTTTACGACTTGGAAATTCATATATATCCGGGCCGTATGTTTCCCTGGATACTCAAAATTTAACTGAACCTTTGTTACGGCTACGTTTCCAAGCCGTGATTTTATTTGCGGTTGGATTTCCTAACCGTAAAACTGACAAAAAAATGGAGCTCTAAATTACGGCTTGGAAATTCAAATACATCCGAGCCATAAAACTGACAAAAATATAACACTTAAGTTTTACGGCTTGAACAACTGAGCTGTAAATATGACACACCACAAATCCTGTAATTTATACAGAATAATGGCTGGGTCTCTCCTTCAATTTCAAAGCCGTAGATTCCTATAATTATGAATACCGCATCATATCGGCTAGTTTTTTGAATTTTGAAAAATAGATCCGTTTGAAGACTGATCTATAGAAGGTTCTAGTTGTTCAACCTCCTATTTAAACTTTAAATAACTCCCATTTCCATATAACCACCCACTCCAAATCAAATTCACACCTTCTACACTAATAATCTCCACTAAAACTCCTACAAACTCAATGCAATGTACTCAAAGGATAAACCCAACTTTACTTTGGAAGAAGACTTATCTCTTTGCAAAAAAATTGTACTATGCTATCCAAAGAGAGGAGAAGAACAAAGGAAAGGTGGCTTAACAAGTCAATCGTTGGAGTAATATTTTTGAGAATTTTTGTAGTGAAACAGGTAACACTAACAACCGCGATGGGGTTGAACTGTATCTTCGATTTTCAGACATACGCAAAAAAGTGGAAGAATATATGGCTTTACGTCGTATGTGCAACCAACTTCGACTTAGAGGTGAGATTGATAGAGAAGTCGCGGCTCAAGATAAGAAGGAATGGAGAAAATGGAAAGGTTATGATTTCAACTTGGAAGCTCAATTCGCCATCATCAAAGACTTCTTAATACATCGAAAGGGGTGTTATTAAAACCAAATTTGTAACGGGGATTTATTAAGTATGTAATGGGTTTTATTGTGGTCTAGTTAATGAAAGTATTACTAATTTTCATGTTGAAAATGCAAAATTTCTCAGCTTACAGATTAAATTACGGACAAGAAATATAAGAATTCTCAGCCGTAAAACAGACTCGGGAGATTCTCGTTGAATAACAGCTGGAAGTTCTTAACTTCTCATCCGTTGTTACTATTTATTTATTTTTTGATCGGTAAAGAATTTTGGTGCTAGCGAGTTTCGAACTCAGATCACTGATATCATCACCCAATGACTTTACCACTATACTACAGTGACACCGGCTCCGTTGTTACTATTTACGGCTGGGAAGTCATCATATCCAAGCCGTAATCAATGGATTACGGCTTGTGTCGACACAATTTCCCAGCCGTAACGGCAAAAAATTCCAGAATTTTTCTGATTTTTGACGAATTTGAATTAATGAAATTGATGTTGGGAGTACATTATAAGCTTATCTTGAGTTTTGGGATGAAGATTTTTATCATTAAGCTTCAAAAAATTCAAAATAATTTCACCAAAATCATCATTTTTCATTCTTCAAAACTCAAAACAATCAAGTTTTGATTTGTAAAAAATTAATGTTTTTATTAGTCTAATTGATTCACTAAGACTGGTTAGTTTAGCTTAATCAAGCTAATTATCACTAATCAAATTAAGGCTAGATTAGACATTATAAAAGATGATGGATAAGGGGTACTATGGGTTGTTATTTCATGACCCCAAATAGCCCCCAAAAACCCAGCCGTGGATAACCCTAATAATAGAGTTCTAGAATAAGCCTCTTCTCAAGTTCCAATTTCGATAGGATAGAAGAAGACCTTTTGCATTTCTGAAAATGAAAATTGAGTTCTCAAAATTTAACTACACTCAATTTCAAAATCAAACTACACTCCATTTCGATAGGATTGGAAATGAGTATGAATCGAAATAACACTCCATTTATTATTCAAATGTTAGGGTTTGGGTTACAGAAAATTCGAAGATGACCATCATTAATCGATTAATGGAATCGTTGCTGGGAATGAGGAATCTTTGAATCGTATTGGATGCAATCTGTTGTATAATAAGGTAGATATTATCACTATTAAAATTATTTCAGATTTTGTTAGAAATGTGTAGGATCTAATAATTTGTTTTGTTTACAACCATACCTTTTTGTTTCATACTGTGAAATTGTTAATAGGTATTAGAAATTTTTTAATTCAGAATTCAATTACACGAATTTGTATAATTGTTTTAGATTTTGTAAGTAATTTATAGGATTTTGCACAATATCTCAAAGTTGAATTACTAAGTGCTTTCTAATATCCACAATATCGCATAGTTTTCATGATAAGTAGACGGAATTGTTTTCGTTGTCGGTTCCATTGATGTCATGTAGTGTTGTCCACATCTGGCTCCATCCCTGCGTATGTTTCTTTCACCTATTTTTGTTGTATTTTACCTTAATGAACATCCAAAGTTTTATACCCATTAAGATCATGTGGAGAAACAATGGTACCTATTTTTGTTGTATTCTACTCAAATCTTTATACTTTTATTGTTGTCATAAGTGTTGGTTGACAGTCTAATCTTGAGCAATTTTAAATTGGCATTCCTTACCTTATTAGCCAACATGTAGGTCATAACTTTTTAAAAAAATTCTCATAAAACGGTGTCATTGCAGACTCTAATTAACTTAATAAATTGCTGCCTTTTAGAATAAAAGACATCTAATTAAAAGTTGATAACCTGACACATTGGTTGCATCAATGCTCATGGCTAATTTGTTATTTAAACCTAAAAGATTCTATTTGAAAAATTGCTGTTAATTTGAAATACATCATAAACTGAAAATGAAACACGTCTTAAATATAGCTAAACCTCTTGAAATTTCAGATATAACTAAACAACTGTGTAGGAAGTAAATCAAATAAGGCATCACCAAATGTATCTAATTTTGAAGAGTTTGAAATATCTCTTCAAACACAACATTTTGCGCATACTCATCTGGCTCGTTTCCGGGTTTTTTTATCAATATTTTCAAGCCTTGTTTTCTAGTGGTTCTTGCAATGGCCACATACAGTTGGCCATGGGAGAAAACAGTTTTCTCCAAGTAAACCCCCACATTTAGTAGGCTTTGACCCTGGCTCTTATTTATTGTCATGGCATAGCAAATTCTTACTGGAAACTGCCTTATGTGAGGAATAAATGGCAAACTTGTTTCAGGTGTAGTCATAACTATTCGCGGGATGAAAACTGTATTACCAATACCTGGACCTGTGAGCACCTCGGCTTTTATGTATCTTTGTCCCAAATAGTTCACAACTAACCTTGTTCCGTTGCATAATCCGCGTTGCTAAGATTCCTGAGAAGCATAATTCGTACTCCAACTTTTAGAGTTAACTTGTGGCTTGCCATTCCAGATTCCTCATGTTTTTTAAGAAATTCTTTGTCGTAGAAAACAACACTCGAGTGATACTCTGACGATTCTGGTCCAATTGAGTCTGCGTTTAAATACGTACGCTTTTCACCTGGTATAGATGATAAGGCATGTGAATAATAATATTTCAAGAAAATCAGAATAGTATATTAATGTGATAAGGTAAATATATGAATTCCTTACCTGGTACAGATGATAGGACATGTGAATTTATTTTGTGCACACATTCATTTGTAGGCTCCAGTATACTCCGTTCAGCAAGGTATTCTTTATCTAATCTTTTGTTTATTATAAATTCTGGATACATGGTGTCCACTATTATATGAATGTGATTTTCTTTACAATCAATTAGTAAATCTGATGGTATCTGTATCCAATCCATGTCTTCGGATCCATCCAAGCTTTTTCCTGGTATCTTACCATTTCCAATATCAAGTATCCATTTTGCGAACTCCTCTATTTCATCCCTTCTGTCTTGGGATGTATCTCCGGTGGATATATAGTCTCATATTCTCTGTAAGCTCAAAAACTGTGAAGTTTTTCCATAATGTTGATTTACTTATAGAAGCATTTACTATGTCTTCTCTTGTTCCTTCCTCAATCACATGTAGAATTTTTCGGAAATCACCCCCTAGCACTAATGTTTTCTTTCCGAACAATAACTTACCTTTATTCGTTTCCATCATTAAATCATCAAGAGCTCTTTGAAATGCTTCAAATGCATTCCTGTGTATCATTGGTGCTTCATCCCATATAATCAAATCTACTTTGCACAATAACTCGGCCAAAGGTGTTTTCTTAGACATATTGTATCATGATGTTTCATTCAGTATCAACGGAATTTTGAATCTAGAATGAGTTGTACGACCACCTGGTAGTAGTAGTATGGATGCTATCCCCGAAGAATCAATCGCTAGTATGATCTGTGAACGTAGCGAAGCAATAATGGTTCTCCATAGGTATGTCTTACATGTTCCACTGCTTCCGTACACAAAAAACATACGGCCATCATTTTGTTCTACATAATTCGAAATCTCGTTGAATGCATTTTTTTTGTTTTGTGTTTAATTCCTTCTTCAGAATCTCTGCCTCTGCTAGTAGAGCATTAATGTCATAGTTTATTTCTTCATAAATCAAGTTGTTTTTTGGAACATCCATGTTAGACATGTCTGGGTATGGTATATCAGAAAATTCGTCCTCCTTTAAAGTTCGATTATGTTTCCAGAAAATCTTCTCAATTTCTTGAAGCGTATAGTTCTGTAAAACTTCATCGTTCAACTCCAATGCTGAATCTCCATAAAGTTGTCTTTGCATGTACTGTATGTCCTCTGCTAAAATTTTCCAATTGGAATCCTAGAGTTTTTTAGGCTTTGTTACCTTACAATTCAGCAAAATCATAACAAACATTTCCAGCAGTCTGTTGCCTGTATATGTTTCTGCTACCTCCTTAATGGCAAGGTGCCATTCACCGTCATCTTCCAATAATCCTAGTGTTAAACATGCGGATTTGAAGGTTTTATGAGTTGTATTGACCACTGTTTTAATATCATCGTAGCTCTGATATCCTTTCTTCACATTCAATAGAATCCATAGGTAGTATTTCTCACCTGCGGTGGGATGCACATAGTATATACGCCCAATTTTCATTCCCACTCCCCTTTGCCTTACTTTCCAAGTTTTAACAGTGACATCTCTCAATGATTTAGTTCCCAATGTAAATACCACGAAGTTAAGCTCCATTATTTGAGCTGTACGAAAAATACTAACCAACTTGTAATCGTTTGCTAAGGGATCGAACCCAAATCCATGACAGATGATGCCGGTCTCAGAGATGTATTTCCCAACTTTGACTGGATGAAAGATACACAAAGTCCTTCCTGTTCGGGTCCAAAATTAAGTAACAAGTTGAGAATCTACCTACTGCAGCCACACATGGTAGACCATGACAGTAACCGATCATTTCAGATACAGCACGATCAAAAACACAACCTCGAAACTTATCATACTTCAGAACATGTTCACTAGCATACATTCTAGTATTAAATTTGAAAAGTGGCAGCCATATTCAGGCTAACCCGCCTTTGTAACAACCCGGTCATTAGCCCTAACGTTTAAAAGACTAAGGATAACTTGGGGATGTTTTTGTGATTGAAGGAAATAAGAATAAGTTAAGCGTTTATGATCATTGTGAATAGAGTTATACCAGAGTTTCGATACCACAACAGACTTTAGGAGTGATGGGACTGGAAGCTTGGTTAATATTTGTTCCACAATTAGATCATGAAGGAGGTACTTCTTTCTTCTATATGCTCATTTATTTGCATCACCATAATTTTTTTATTTTATAAGGTTTTTTTTTTTTTTGAAGCATGAATTTAATAAAGGAAATTAAATTACAATTTGTCGTGGGTATGTGGTACCCACTGAGTCTGCGAATAAGATCTGAGTAATAAATGATGGGATTGCCTGGTCCCAAATTTTGGTTGATGAGTTTCATGTTTGACTTCCATCTGCCGCGTGATTGGCCAATCCGTCTGCTACCTGGTTTCCTTCTCTGTAGTTGTGCTGGATTTTCGCTTGCGGGATTTGTTGGAATCTCATTCTTATTTCCTCAATCATTCCTACTATGTGCCAAGGTGGAGGGGTAGATGAGGTGTTGGAGTATTTGTAGCACCACAAACTTTACTTTTCTTCATCACCGTTGGAAAAAAAAAACTGATTAAAAAAAAAAAAAAAAAAACAACTGAAACGAGGATACCTTAAATCAAAAACAAAATTTTTAATCGGTTAATGTACAAGAATTACCGTGGAATTAGGGACCAGCCGAAGAAAGTATGTCTCTACCAAAAATTACTGGGTAAATAAAGTAATTATGTCGCGGAAATAATTTGTTTACTATGTTGAGCGCCTATATGAGTAAAGAATATTACACAACTAATGCCGTCAGATCTTCCTATAACGGATGGATGCGAAATCCAACAATCTACAGGTGCATCTTCACTGTGTTTTTATGCATTCCTGAAACATGGTAGCATCACTTCTTCTTGGAACAAGAAATATTTTATATGTTTCGGTATGATTTGACGATCATGCCATTTTACTTCTCTTACACTGGCTAGTACCATATGACCGCAGTTATGGTGGGGAGGCTGACCGAAAAAAAAGTAGAAAAAACACCGTTGTAATTGGATTGTAAAAGAAAATTTGTGTCTAAAATGAAAGTATCACTTTTAAACAGAGGGAGTACATCGTTTTATTAGCTGCAAAGGAAAATTAGATGATGCATACACCAAAATATGGTTATATAAAATTTATGGATCATTTGTGGTAGCTTGCATAATAGATATATATATATTTATTTTTGAAAATTGTGCCTAAAATGATAAATACTTCCGAATTTTCGTAAAAACTCTAAATTTGATATTGTTATTTGTATTCATTGCGTAGATTTTTTTAAATACCTTTCCAACAAGACAAAATTTGTAAAATTCTAAGGCACGGATTTTTAAATTTATATTATATTAAAGTTTGATTGCTAATTATACCTTCCTCTTTGGTTTATTTTCCCTTCCTTTTTGGTTTATTTACGAAAATATCTAATACCTTTTTGCCCTTCCTCTTTGGTTTATTTACGAAAATGTCTAATACCTATTTGTCCTTCCTTTTCGGTTATTTACGAAAATGTCTTCAGGAAAAAGAAACAAAAAATTCATTCAAAGGGGCAGTGTTGTCCTTTCATCGTTGAACCAAATCCAATTTTTTTGTGTTAAATTGGAAAAAATTTCACACTTCAGATTGACACAAAGTCACCATATATAGAATCCTCTCTCGCTTCGCTCGGTCGTCCTAATAACATTTTGTTTATACTTGCTTAACTTAATGAACAACAAATCCATTCCAACATGAATTTGCACATTATATGTTGTTGCCTACATTTCATTTGTGCGTTCACAACATTGTCATTTTTCATGTCATTTTTGTGTGTGATTAACATTTACTGAAGTTTACTATCTAAGTGTTGATATAGGCTCTCTATCCTCTATTTAAGTGTTGCTTTAGGCTCTCGATCCTCACGATAGAAAAAAAAGAAGATAAAAATCAAAAGAAAACAAAAATCGGTATTTGAAACAGTATAATTAATAAGAAGCTGGAGGAAATTAAAATGGGATTAAGAAAAACTACTAACGGGCATACAATTGTAAGATGAATAAATTTATCTGAAAAATGTTTCAGATGTTTGTTATATCAAACCGGGAATTATGGCCGGTACTATTGGGAAAAGGTATCTAAAAGAATATTCAAAACTATGGTATATTCCTCTAAAAGTCGTATCCAAAACTATTCAAATGATTAAAAACATTATAATATTTTTTATTTTATTTTTAATAAGCAAAGGCCTTTAAAAAGGCTAATGGTGTTCCTCAACAAAAGGCCTAAGCCAAACAGGAGGGACGGACCAGTACATAGACGATTTTTGTTTTTTGCCCATATAGCTAGTTCATTAGCAACATAATTACAAGTTCTTGGTTGAAAAGAGAAAATACAGTCAATAAGAGAAAAAGCAGAAAGTTGAATGTCTAGATTGCACCAGTTCTAGGAGTTCCATCAAATCTTCCAGCAGAGAATTGGAAAACCAGGTCTTGAGCGTCACTTTCCACAATGATATGAGTAATCTTTAAATCTAAAGCTTTCTTCAAAACATCCCAGATAGCTCTAGCTTTAGCCTCTTCAGCAGATTCCACATCAAAGACAATAGAAGCAAAGAAGGAAGCCTTGCTGGAGAAGTCTCTCATCACATGGCATGCACTCTTATCCTTATCAATGTCATTATAAGCTCCATCAGTGTTACATTTAATTCATCCAAAGGTAGGGGGCATCCAGTGGTCACTATAGGAAATGGTATGACAAGGAGGGTTCTGGACTCTAGTTTCTGGACAGTGATGAGTACAGCCTTAGCTCTATGGATGACAACAATATGATTTTATTGAAGCTTTTTAAACACTAAATTGTTTCGACTAGTCCATAAGGACCACATGACATCTACAAACATGCAGTTCCTATCAATAGGAATTCTAGTAATAGGTTCAACCAACCAGAAGTTTAACCAATCTATCATAGAACCATAAGAAAAAGTAGAAGTATTAACACAGAAGGCAGTTAGACTCCAAACATAACTAGTAAAGGGGCACATAACAAGAGAAGGGTTATTTGGTTTTTAGTAATTACATTTTGTCCAATGTTAATGTTTGGTCTAACATTTGTCCAACTTAGTGTTTGGTACCTGGAAATGAAGTTGATCATGTTAAGTCTAATTTTAATTAAATTATTTATTAAATATTTAATCATTTAATTATTTACTATTTTATCCCTTACTTGGTAAACATTTACATGGATATTTACCCCCTAATACTTCTTTTCTTATCTTATGCCTTGATAAGAATATGCCGTCGCCTCCAATACATAAAATCCACTTATATCGCCACCACCACTATCACCACTTTAATGGAAAAAAAAAAATCCACTGATGCCTTCACCATAAAGAGATTTTGGGTGGGATTTTTTTAATCCATTTGAAAGAGTGAAATCAGAAGATAGTAATCCATTTGTTAGCGGGTTTATAAAATTTCTGATGAGGATTTAAGAGGAGTTTGGGAAAGCTAGGGATTCCGGAGTTCAAAGAATGAGTTAAAAGAAGGGTTATGGTTGTGGCTAATGATAATGGTGATGATGAAATTGAGAACACAGATAAAGTAAATGGAAATGGAGTTACGAAGGTAGTGGGGGCGGGTCTTACTTCTGTGAGTAAGAGAGAAGAACAAAGGGGATCGAAATTTTAGTTTGTAGTTGTTGATTTATCAATTTACAGAAGTGATCGTAGAGGTGATCTTAAGCTCTTGATTGCTCTCTGAACAAATGAAATCGAAATTTTAGTTTTAATTTCTGTTCCTAATGGCCATAGGAGGCGGAAGAAGAATAAGAATTAGGGCCAACTGTTTAATGGGATCTCTTACCGTTGGTTAGATGGTTTCATCTGAACCGTAGGCCCAAATCAAGGATATATGTGTAAATTCTTAATTATTTATGATAAAAAAATAATTAAAGTCTGATCAAAACGATCAACCACAGTCAACGTTATTTCAAGGTATCAAACCCTAAATTGGACAAATGTTAGACCAAACACTAACTTTGGACAAAATGTAAGTACTAAAAACCAAATAATCCACAAGAAAATGCATGACTCACAAGGATCGGAACATCTATTACAAGTGACAGAGTGCATATGAATTCTAGTTTGAAGAACAGTTTTAGCAGGAAAAATATTGTTAGCAGCTTTCCAAGTAAAGAGTTGAATACGATGAGGAACATTAATTTTCCAAATGCACTTCCAAAGTTTATTACTAGAGGAGCGTCCAGACCCTCTAAGTCCCAAGTAAGCAGATTTAGAAGAAAATCTACCATTCTTTAAAAGCTCCCAAACCTTCCTATCAGGAATGCATAACTGGCTTAAAGGAATAATGATGTATATGTTTCTGAACAGAAGCAACATCAAAGTGAGTGTTTAATTTGTTTAAACTCCAAGTTCTAGTAGCATCATCAATAAAGTAAGAGACTTTGACACAAGGGTCAGGAGGGACCAAAGGGTTTTGGGTAGCAGACAATGGTGGAACCAGGTTTTCCAAATGGGGGGGCTAAAAAAAAATATTTGTCGCACCCGAATCATTATGGAAAAAACCACTTCACCTTGAAAGCACTGACGAAGTAAGACTATATTACTTAAGCAAAACAACAATGTACAAAATTTTCTGCCAATAGACTCTGCCTCCGACGAACAAATCTTACTAAATTGATAGGAACATTGAATCCTTGAGTTTGCAGCATTGAGTCGTCAAATGACATCTCTAAGAGGGCGTTGTCTTGGAAGCCGAAGCAAGTGGACGGCTTGGATCGAGGGGCCAAGAGGTGGCGTGGTCTTAGTAAGGCAAATGTGCATGGATGATAGGGTCGCGACAGTGGAGCGGGCGACTTGGCATAGTGTGGCCTTAGGAAGACGAGACGTACATGGATGGCTAGGCTTGGTGGGGCCACAGAAATGGAGCGGATGGCTTGGCCTGGTGCGGCCATGGAAAGGAGAGGCGTACACGGACGGCTAGGCTTGGTGGGGCCGCGGCAATGGAGCGAATGGATTGGTGAGGCAAGGTATGCATGGGAGGCTCGGCACGGTTGCGATTTGTCTTTGGGGCCGATTGCTTCTTATTCGATGCCAGTGGGAAATTCTTTCCCCTTTCGATCATTAAAGTATCATACCCTTTTATCCCGCCTAGCTTTCATTGGGGTTTTGATGAGGCGTTTTGTTTGAGGATGATTTCTCGTCCGTGATTCCATCATGTTCCGCCTATTCAGCCTGTGTTTCTCTTTCTTCCTTTAGGGCTTCCACGGTATTTACGGCTGGTGAAGTTGTGTCTTAAGAGTGATCATTCGAATGTCAGTCCCCAGATCTGGAGCGGTAGCGGCGGTGAGGCCCAGCCAAACCATGCATACCCTTGGCATGGTGGCGTTGCTATGTTGGCATGCCCTTAGCAGGGTGTGGGCATAGCCTAAGCGCAAATTATTGATGGCGGATTGTTGCAAAAACTGAACGTGGAGCGCTGGCAAGACTGGCACTGGCAAGGAAAGAGCGGATGTCTTGGGAGTGGCAAGGCTTGCTCTTGTGGGACCAATTGCCTTTTTTCATGCGCGGATTTAACATGGAATTCTTTCATTATTCAAAAATCTTCTTCTAGAGGTAAGTAGCACCTGCAATCCTTTGATTTGGTAGCTTTGAAAAATCCCGGTATGATTGGGTGTCTTCAGGGATAGGCTTTGGAACGCGAGGCGGAGCTGCTAGCATGGACTTGGTATGAAGGGGACCATTAGTACTGACGGGCATGGAACGGATGTGGGCCGCTCTGTAAAGCGCTTATAAATGCAGGGGAGCGCCTTGGAAGGGAAACGCTTGCAAGGGAAGTGCTTGTGGTTTAGGGTTTGACACGCCGAAACCCTAATTAGCGCCCTTTACTAGAATCGCTGTAAAATCCGTGTACGGAATCGGATAATGATGGTCCGCCCCTTTATCGGACAAGAAACATAATTTTGTACCTCCCTACGCGAGAATATTTAGGTTTCGATCTTGCTTAGGAGGTTAAAATGTCCTTACAGTGAAAATCAGGAAGAAAACAGGAGGGATGTTGCGGGCCTGGGGTGGAATAGTCGCGCGCCAGTCACCTATTCCCTTTCATGGATCAAGAAGGAATATTCATTCTGCTCAAGCTCTAAAAACTCTGTACTCATGAAAAGAGGTATCGACCTTATTCTGTTGTTCGTTTAGATCCGTGTTTACGTCTGTAGTGTCTCTCCAATGGATTCCAAAAATTTACCAGAACCCTGTTGTATGACCTTCTGATGATGATGTGTTTTGAATGCTTGCATGGTCGAAAACTTCTGGCACCCCTGGATGAAATATGGAGACGTACCATTGCCGATGTACTGCTATCAAGTCTCCCGGGACTTTGTTCCAGGTTACATCCTTCGAACCATCTTCATAATCTTGGACCATCGTACGGAATGGGATGCGGTGAGAAGTCCCCGGTTATACTTTGGTTTGATATGATGGCATGGATGAATATTTGAATTTAACCTTCTGACGTGCTTTTGGAGTATTCGGTGCGCATGTACGGCTTCATGTTGAGAAATTCTCGCGGCTCGTAAAACCTTGACAGTGATGAAATCAGTAATAACTTGGTTGAGGGGAGTGAAAGCGTCTCATGCTGGTAGTCCCCATGTGTAACCTACTTTTATTATATCTCATTGAATCCCCGTCCACATGATTTGATATAAGCCTACCGTACTCTTCTGGATGTGACACTGGGATGCTCAGAAATTACATGATGAAATATTCTGGATAGTGCAGGCTTGAGATCCTCCGTGGCCTCGTAAGGTGTTGAAGGCGTCTTATAGACAGAGAGGCGATGATATTCTTACGTTGCACTCCCTTGAAGAGTAGATGACCTTGTTGTGGGTACGGACTTTTGGTTGACTGTGTATTCTGAGTTTTGACAATGAAGAGATCCCGTGTATATCCTCAGTCCTCAAATATGGTTTATATGTTTCCATATTTGTAGTAATTATTGTTGCGGTGAAGCCCTGGCTGGTATCAACTAATGAGCGACAACTGCTCTTGGTAGGAGAAGTAATCAGAAGAGACTACATTGTCGTGGTAACAAAGTAGGTTGGCTGGAATTGTATGAGCTTCCATGAAAGTAAAACGATTGGCTGGCTGCGATCATAATCCTTTACATGGGGGTCATGGTGGCATGACCCTTTGTAGGAAGAGGCAGCGTTGAAGCAACTTCGGCTCTTGGGGAGGATGTTGAAACTTAAGAAGTCAAACACTGAAATTTTGGCTTCGGATCCTCGAGTAGCTCATGGAGAGAACGCTGAAAAGGAGCGGCTGATGGAGTGAGCGTTTAAGCGGAGCGTCTGCATTAATCAATGTGTTGTGAAACTGGACTCCCTTCAAGCAAACAATGGCTAGGAGTCCCTAGTTCCATCTATCAATCGTGCTGTCTAGGAGAGTTTGGGGTTTGGAAACGACTTCTATAGTTGGAAATAGCTGTTTCCATGATGCAGTGCAGTTAAGGGCTACAAATTTGTCTTGACGTTGTACCTTGGGGAAATATAGAATCTCAGATAAGTGCTTCGTCACGATTTTGTGGGCGAAGTCCCTGTAAATCATGCAGCTCCTGACAGGAAGAGAGTCTTTGTAAACTCGGAGGGGTTGCTGATTTTTTTTTCCTCAATTTCGGAGAAGTCATTCCTGATCTTTACGTGTGATGAAATTGGATCACTGATCCCCTTATAATGGGCGTCCAAGAGCGACGCAAGCCTTTTTATCTATAAACGCACGTCCTGCTGAAGTGCCTTTTGTCTTTTCATCAAATCAGCAGTGGCAAAAGGAGGTCGGGTTCTTAAGGATTTTTTAGCATGTTGCCCCGATGGTAGAGTAGCTCCTCTGGTGACGGTCGGAGCTGTCATGCTTGAAGAAACGTTAGGGCGGCGGAAACGGCTCTGGTTCTGGTAATCATAAGTGTATCGTGCAGAGATGGCAATATTTTGATCACGGGGTGCTGGAGCCATGGCGCTGCTCTGTTTGGTTGTGGAGAGGATGGCGGGCATGTGCGCCTGGCATGAGTGTGAGGCATGTGTGCCTGACATGCACGTCTGGTAAGTGCGTCTGGTATACGCGTCTGGTAATCGCATCTGGTAAGCTCGTCTTTCGCGTCTGGCATTGGTAAGCGTGTGATTGGGCATGGCGCAGACTTTTGTCTTGGAATAGCGCTGGCATGGCATGGCGCGGAATTGTTCTTGCGAGCCCAGTTTCCTCTTTCCAGACGTAGCTCAAACAAGAAATCCTTTCGTTATTCAAATTCCAAAAAGTGTTATGCTTATGAAAGGGGTTGGCTCCCCTTTTTACCTCATATCTTTGTTATCACGTCCTAGTGTTAGCGGTAGCGATAAAGTGGGAAAGCATATTCCAGCTATGTACTCTAGCATTTCTCTTTCAATTTGTCTTATTGTTTTCTAGTGCTGGTGCAAACCATATCCATAGGTATGCCTTCCATAAATCTGTAAAAATATTTTTCTTCTGAACTGGTGTAATCCCTAGCCATGGGTACGCCTTTCATAAACTTGTGTAAATACTTCATCATAAACAATTCTTCGAATGTCACCGTAGTAACGTGTGCCAAGTAATCATTGTTGTGCAAAGTAGGCACGTATGGGTATGTGACTTTTTTTTTTGAAAGGCAAACAAAGCGTCTGGTTTATGGTTTTTGATTTTCTGGTTTTATCGGGTTAGTAGATAAATGCTACCTTGACGGTTTTGAATTATATTTTTTTTTTGAATGAAATGTTTAGAATTGAATTGTCTTTGGCTATGAATGAAAGTGACATAGACGTCCCAGGCAAACCATAGAACCGCGTGTTGGTAGATGACATGGGATGAAACATGGTTATAGGTTTTATCAAAACTTGAAAAAGCAATCCATTGTATTTTGTCTAAATAAGACTTACTCGGTTTCTCAGGTCTTCTGATGAAAAATAAGCTTTCCAGGCGTAGGGCCAAGTTTTACGAAAAACATGGACAAGGGAAGTCCCAGTGTTCTGAGTCGTTGTTGAGTTGTCTAATAACCGAGCCATTAATCCCTGGGCGGATCATTTTTATTCTAACACCTGGGAAGTCCCCAGCCATCCCTTGTCGTGTCATGACTGATAGTCGAGTCGTCGAGTAACTGAGTCGGAGTGAGTCGCCTTCCTCTATCATCTTGACGTCTGAGACGAAGAACGAGATCGACAGTCGAAAATTGACATTGTAACCGATAGATCAATCCTCCCGCTGTGGTCGCCAATTGTTTATAGGTGAAAATAGTTTCTGCTGATTTTGGTAATTGCGGGTGTGAAGGTGAGAAACTGTTTAAACCCTAAAAAATGTACTGCAAGGGAGTACTTTAGATTCGAGAGATAAATCTTTACAAGTCTGGCCTAAACCAAGAAATGGTCATTCCAGACTTGCTTCGGTCACAAAGAGGAGGAGAATGGGTTGGTTTTGGGGAGGGAAGCAAGGAGAGTGGTGATACCAGAATAGTTGATTTTGGAAGAGCAGTTGGGTTTCTACGACTTGTTATCAGAAAAGGTAGGAGATCTCACGAGGAGAGCTAAGAAAATATTTCTGAGTGTTGTCTTGTCCGAATGAACTTGTTTTCCAAATGGAAATAGGTAATACCTATTTATACAAGTCGAGGTAGAAACGTACCGTGGTATCATTAAGGAGTGGGAAGTAAATGGGAGGAGGTGGTAACCGTATGCATGGACTTGATGTTCCATAAAGTGGTTAACACATGAAACTGTTAACGTTATGGAATTGATGTTCCATAAGGTTGTTAACTCACAGCTTTATGTCCCATGAACGTTTCCCACATAACTCCCGTATTTACTAGGCGCCTCACCCTTATGACACTTCCTTATGAAGGGCGTAGTGTACGCCGCACGCTGTAGACCACCAAACCAATACCCAAAAAGATCCCCCAGTTTGTGTTGATGTCTCGAATGCTTTTGGAGAACGTGTAACATGTTGTTGTGGCTGGGGCAAGTCGAGATCGGGGACCTTGCTAGCCTAGTGACCTTCGACAGTCGAGATGTTGCATCTTGAAAAGAGGGGCAACCGTTGATCGTTGCACGCCTTAGTTTTAGTAGCCGCGTAGTGAGGTCCAACAGGGTGGCACGGCTTGGGAGTGTTTAAACTTGGCATGAGGGGCCAAGGGTTCTCCATGGGCGTATGGCATGGCTAGATCCAAGGCGAGGGAGCTTGGCTTAGCATGACGTGACTAGCATGGCTAGGGCCAAGGAAAAGTGTGGTTGGCATTGCGCGGCTATCTTGGCTAGGTTTGGTTTTCCATGGCATGTGGGGACAAGGTGTAGCCATAGGCGTATGGCATGTCTAGGGCCAAGGCGAGGGCGCTTGGCTTGGCATTACGTGACTGGCATGGCTAGGGCCAAGGCAAAGTGCGCTTGGCATGACGCGCCTAGCTTTGCTAGGTTTGGTTGGGTATGTGGGGCCAAGGGGTATCCATAGGCACATTGCGTGACTAGATTGGGCTAGGCACGTGACCAAGATAGAGTTTTGATCCAAAGGTTGTGAGGGGACTTTGGATGGCCAGGATTTGCTCAAGGGATTGAAGTAAAACCGTTGATTGTTGCACGCCTTCAATTTGGTAGCCTCATGGGGAAGGCCAGCATGGTGGCGCGGCATGAGGTACCATGGAGAGACGTGTTTGGCATGTCGCGGCCGGCGTGGCTAGCTTTGGCTAGGTGCGTGACCAAGCTAGGGTTTTGGGCCAAAGATTGTGAGGGGACCTTGGACGGCCAGGATTTGCTCCTGGGATTGAAGGGCAACCGTTGATTATTGCACGCCTTCACTTTGGTAGCCGCATGGGGAAGGCCAGCATGGTGGCGCGGCATGAGTGGCCATGGCGAGACGTGTTTGTCATGGCGCGGCCGGCGTGGATAGCTTTGGCTAGGTGCGTGACCAAGCTAGGGTTTTGGGCCAAAGGTCGTGAGGGGACCTTGGACGGCCAGGACTTGCTCCTGGGATTGAAAGGAAACCATTGATTGTTGCACACCTTCACTTTGGTAGCCTCATGGGGAAGGCCAGCATGGTGGCGCGGCATGAGGGGCCATGGCGAGACGTGTTTGGCATGGCGCGTCCGGCATGGCTAGCTTTGGCTAGGTGCATGACCAAGCTAGGGTTTTGGGCCAAAGGTCGTGAGGGGACCTTGGACGGCCAGGATTTGCTCCTGGGATTGAAGGGAAACCGTTGATTGTTGCACGCCTTCACTTTGGTAGCCGCATAGGGAAGGCCAGCAAGGTGGTTCAGTATGAGAGGCCATGACGAGATGTGTTTGGCATGGCGCGGTCGGCGTGGCTGGCATGATTTTCCATTGGCACATAGGTGCAGCTAGCATGGTTGGCATGCTTTGGCGCGGTTAGTGTGGCTGGCATGATTTGACATTGGTACAGAGGTGCGTCTAGCATGGTTGGCATGCCTTAGCGCGGTTAGTGTGGCTGGCATGATTTTCCATTGGCACAGAGGTGCGGATAGCATGGTTGGCATGCTTTAGCGGTTAGTGTGGCTGGCATGATTTTCCATTGGCACAGAGGTGCGGCTAGCATGGTTGGCATGCCTTGGCGAGGTCGGTGTGGCTGGCATGATTTTCCATTGGCACATGTGGGAATTAGGGTTTGGCTCGTCGTAACCCTAATTTGAAAAATATACCCGGGTAATTATTTTAGAGACACATTAAAGATTTCAGTTAAAGTGCCTAGTAAATGATTGTTGCTTTAAATGTTGTGACATTACTGTCTGATAGGGTTTAGTGTTTTACGATTTTAACCCTAAGCTAAAAACCACCATCAACACAAGGGAATTTGGCTTGGCATGTGGGGCCAAGGGTTTGCCTTGGGCATATGGTGTGTCTAGGGCCAAGGCAAGGGCGTTTGGCTTGGCATGTGGGGCCAAGGGTTTTCCTTGGACGTATGGCGTGGATAGCTATGGCTAGGTGCGTGACCAAGCTATGGTTTTGGGCCAGGATTTGCTCCCGGGTTTGAAGGGCAACCGTTGATTGTTGCACGCCTTCACTTTGGTAGCCGCGTGGAGAAGGCCAGCATGGGGGACCATGGCGAGATGTGTTTGGCGTGGCGCGGCTAGCTTGGCTAGGTTTAGTTTGGCTTGGAATGTGGGGCCAAAGGTTTTCCATGGGCGTATGGCATGACTAGGGCTAAGGCAAGGGCGTTTGGCTTGGCATATAGGGCCAAGGGTTTGCCTTGGGTGTATGGCGTGGCTAGCTTTGTCTAGGTGCGTGACCAAGCTAGGGTTTTGGTCCAAAGGTCGTGTGGTGACCTTAGACAGCTAGGATTTGCTCCTGGGATTGAAGGGAAACCATTGATTGTTGCACGCCTTCACTTTGGTAGCCGCGTGGGGAAGGCCAGGATGGTAGCGCGGCATGGGGGACATGGCGAGATGTGTTTGGCATGGCGCGGTCGGTGTGGCTGGCATGATTTTCCATTGGCACAGAGGTGCGGCTAGCATGGTTAGCATGCTTTGGCGCGGTTGGTGTGGCTGGCATGATTTTCCATTGTCACAGAGGTGCGGCTAGCATTATTGGCATGCTTTGGCGCGATGGGTGTGGCTGGCATGATTTTCCATTGGCAGAGAGGTGCGGCTAGCATGGTTGGCATGCTTTGGCTCGGTCGATGTGGCTGGCATGATTTTCCATTGGCACAGGGGTGCGGCTAGCATGGTTGGCATGCTTTGGCGTGGTCGGTGTGGATGGCATGATTTGTCATTGGCACAGAGGGGAGTTTGCTTGTCGTAACCCTAATTTGAAAAAAGGTACCCCGGTAATTATTTAGAGATACATTAAATGCGCCTAGTAAATGCTTTATCACTTAAATGTTGTGACGTCACTGTTTGCTAGGGTTTATTGTTTTACGATTTTAACCCTAAGCTAAAAACAACCATCAACACTAACTTTTGGGGTTGGTTCCCCATCAAAGTAACTGACGTGGAAGGTAAACTCTCATCGAAATATGTCTCATAGAGTGCTTTTTTGCCTAGTATTACCAACATAAATCACCCATCCAGTCTGCTCCTCGATCAGACGTTGCCTGCAAAACTAAACATCAGTCTCAACATTTCCATACAAACAAAAACCAAAAGGATTCGCGGTCTGTTTGAGACTGCCATCATTCGATACCAGATGCAAGTATCTGTTTTGGTCTATTTTCATCACATGACCAGCATTCTCGACGTTCCTCAGTAACCCTCGCACCTTCGAATCATCCAAAGCTCCGGGGAACTGGTTATTATAAATACTAGATGAAGAAGAAATAAATCAGAAGAAGAAGAAGAAGAAAAAAATTCAGCTGGTCTCCCCAACTCCCAGCAGGTAATTCTCCTACATTGACTATTTTAAAAAAAAAAATTTAAATTGAACTTAATTTATTAGATTCTTTTTGGATCAGTTTTCTTTTCCGTGTTAAGCTGCTGTAGTTTTTGTTTTTGTAGCTTTTATATAATAAATCTATTTCTTTTGTTGTTATTTCCAGTTTTGAAAATTGCATCTTTAATGGCAGGGGCGGAGCTATGACAAGACTAGGGCTTGCTTAAGCAAGCCCAAAAACCCTTTTTTTTTCACTACCTATTTCACTTGGGCTGATAAAAATAAGGCCAATTAATAGGCTTAAGCCACCCCTAAAAACCCGAAGCCACCCCCAAGTGAGATTTCCAGTTCCGCCACTGTTTAATGGTATTGCTGATTCCTTTATTCAATTATTAGGGTCTCTCAAAGAAGAATACAGGAATTTTGGTGGAAATTTCCTTACTTGAGCTGGTTTCCAGGTAACCTCGTATTCCAATTTCATTTTTTTCCTTTTACGAGCTCTTACTATGTTTTGAGCAATTTGGGTTGCACTACATATATATATATATATATATATATATATATATATATATATATATATATGTTATCAGATCAAATCCGAATAGAATAACCGTTGTATTCTTATTCTGTAGGAAGCACCTAGCAGCAAGCTCCATCAATAATTATTTATTTATTTTAAGTTATGTCGGCGATGAATATCTCACCACCCCCGCAAATTGGTTCTGGTGGTGAGGATATAACCACCAATTCTTCTGGGACAATGATTGAGATGAAGCAGAAAAGATCATATAAGAGAAAAAATTGTGGTGGTGATACAACAGATACGTCGACAGTGATGAAGAAAAGTAAAGGCAATGGTGGTACAAATACTCCAACAGTGACGGAGACGAAGAAAACACCTTATAAAAGAAAAAATTGCGGTGATGAAAATACTTCAATGGCGATGGAGACATGTAGAAGAAAAGATTGCGGTGGTGATACAACAAATACATCAACAGTGATGGAGATCAAGAAGAAAAGAGCATATAGAAGAAAGAAGTGTCTTCCTCATGATTTAATTGTGGATGAAATATTAACCAAGCTTCCAGTCCCGACACTGCTGACGTCCGTTCTGGTATCCAAACTCTGGTATAACTCCATTCATAATGATCATAAACGCTTAACTTATTCTCATTTCCTTCAATCACAAAGACAGCCCCAACTTACCATTAGTCTTTTAAATGTTAGGAATGGGGTTACTAAAAACACGGGTGACCCTGAGTATGGGTGTCACTTCTTCAAATTCAACACTAGAATTTATGGTACTGAAAATGTTCTAAAGTTTGACAAGTTTCGAGGTTGTGTTTTTGATCGCGGTGTATATGAGATGGTCGGTTACCGTCATGGTCTACCATGTGTGGCTGCAGTCGGTAAATACTCAACTGGTTACATGATTGTGGACCCAAACAGGAAAGACTTTCTCTGTATCTTTCATCCAGTTAAAGTTGGGAAATGCACACACCATCTGTCACGGATTTGGGTTCGATTCCTCAACGAACGAGTACAAGTTGGTAAGTTTTTTCTCTACTGCTGAAAAGGAGCTTAACGCTGTGGTATTTACACTGGGAACTAAATCATGGAGAGATGTCACTGCTACAATTATGCCCATATCAGGTCGTCCTATTAGACACATAAGAGTGCGCTCGGATAGGGACAAATCAGCCATCTTCTGTTCCACGAGTAGTAGCAGAAGTAATGGATGTTTGGTCTGGAAGATAATAGCAGTCTTGGGGGAAGCAGGATCTAACGATATCGAGCATGGTAACAGTAATATGTATGGTAATGAGCTGGAGATGCTACTGTCGTTCAATCTCCATGACGCGAAGTACCAGTTCATTCAACTGCCAGCCAAACGCAGCGAGCAGCAGAAGCATGCACTTGCTGGTTATCGTCATCTTCTGGAGTTCAAGGGATTTCCTTTTAAGCACTTGCATGTTGATTATCCTCATCTTTTGGAATTCAAGGGATCACCTTGTATTGCACGTTTCGGAAAATTATCAAGGAATAGAAGTGATAATTCTCATCGTCGCCGTGATGGTCATCTGAGTAGTAGTAGTTGCTGCTGTTGTTGTGAAGTTCATTTGTACCTATTGAAGGATCAAGGGTGGGTTAAGGATGAGAGTTTTGATGTTTGTGTAGATTCTAATCTAACATGGTCAAGGAATCTGGCACCATATCCCTGCTGTTTTTGCGTCAACAGTACACTTCCTACTGGCATCTTCAGTTTCTCGGATCAGATGTTTCTTTACTGGTTCAACGGGAAGCATCTTCAAGTTTACAATTTGCGTTCTAAAAAACTTCAGCTTGTACTGCCTGTTCATCCTAAAGAGGCTGATGTTTTTGGAGCAAAGGGGATAGAACCCCGGCACATTTATAATCGTTCCAATGATTTTAGTTGGTTAGATGATAATATTGCTTTCATCAATAATGATTTCCAGCTGCACTGTCATGAAGAGAACTTTATTTCTCTGCAAACCTTCATACCAGAAGGAGTGGAAGGAGTTGATGTTGATGGTTTCAGTGAGTCGGATTTGAATAGATGTTCGGCATATGTGCTTATCCACAGAGGCTCGAAAGTGTATTATCCTTGTTATTAGTACACATGTAGTAACATATCTCGGTAACTGACATCAGTTTACTAGATTGATTTAGTTCTCTCAGATCAGATGTTGCTGTACTGGTTCAACGAGGATTACCTTCCCGACATGCTTCAGCTTTTACTGCCTTGAAACCTAAAGAGGATGTTGTCTTTCGAGCTATGAGGAAGAACCATGGAACATCTTTAATGCTTGCGGCGAAGACATTTATTGCTCCAATGTGGATTTTCAGCTGCGCTGTCATTAGGAGAACTTCGCTTTGTCTGCAAACCTTAATACCGAAAGGAGTGGAAGGAGGAGAGTAAGAGAAACAAGGAAATCTGAGTATGCACCAATCATTATCATGTCTTATTTCAATTGATTTTGATAAAATTTGTGGACTTAGAGTTCCCAAATCCTCACCTCTTACTCTTCATTCATTCATTCAATTACGTCTTTATTTTTCCTTTTTTTTAAAGTCTTCAAATTTGGATTTTGAGACGACTAAATCCCCAAACCAAACATTATAAGATGTTTGCACCCTATCTGCAATTGCGGTGCTGTGTACTTCATAGTCCAGAATACAAAAACAAGAACCAAGAATCAGAAATTTCCCGTATATGTCTAAGGTTTCTCTTCATCTGACCGAGATCCTTGTACTGGATCATCGACAAAGAAATCCCGAACTGAAACAGGCAGAGCAGTAGAAGAATTTGTTAATGTTTTGATCTTGAAGTACCTATGCGGGAACACCTCCAGGCATTCCCTTGCAAATTGGTGTGGTGCAAATTTCTAAAATATCTGCACATACTACAATGATGTTGTTACTAATTTCCTACACCTACAAAGAATGGAATAACAGCAATTCTATGACCTAAGAACATTTAATCAAACGCTACATAAATTACTAGCAGTCTAAGGTAAACCTGTCTAACAAACTAATAGCGGTAAAGAAGATGGCTGATATGTCATTACCCTTGGGAGCTCTTATCTTTAATATAGGTTGACGGTCATGACCTGGTATGGCCATGCCTGTAGCGGTGACATTTCCCAATGTAAATACCATGAAGTTAAGCTCCTTTTGAGCAGTACGAAAAATACTTACCAACTTGTACTCGTTTGCTGAGGAATTGAACCCAAATCCGTGACAGATGATGCCGGTTTCGGAGATGTCTTTCCCAACTTTGACTGGATGAAAGATACAGATAAAGTCCTTCATGTTTGGGTCCAAAATTAAGTAACAAGTTAAGTATCTATCCACTGCAGCCACACATGGTAAACCACGACAGTAACCGACCATTTCAGATACACCACGATCAAAAACACAACCTCGAAACTTATCAAACTTCAGAACAGGTTCACTACCATACATTCTAGTATTAAATTTGAAGAAGTGGCAGCCATACTCAGGCTGACCCGTCTTTGTAACAACCCGGTCATTAGCCCTAACGTTTAAAAGACTAAGGATAACTTGGGGATGTTTTTGTGATTGAAGGAAATGTGAATAGGTTAAGCGTTTATGATCATTGTGAATGGAGTTATACCAGAGTTTGGATACCATCACAGATTTTAGTAGCGTCCGGACCGGAAGCTTGGTTAATATTTGTTCCACCATTAAATCAGAGGTACTTCTTTCTTCTATATGCTCTTTTCTTCTTGATATCCAGCACTGTTGAAGTATTTGCATCACCACAATGTTTTCTTTCATTGATAACATGGTTAAAATGATGATAAAAACAATCAACAGATTGTATTGTTCTCAGAGAAAATTACATTACAACAAAAGCTGTTAGGACAAGCTTTTATATTGTCAGTTAAGGACAGCAGATGACAGCTAATACAGTTGTGCACGTGAGAAACATTTGTGTGAGCTTATCCTACACTGCACTATTGTGCTTAAACTACACCATTGTATAATCTGAACTAACTCCACTGAGACAATTGAATGTCATAGACTTTCTTTATCCCCCCTCAAACTCATGGGAGCAGTAACCTTGAGTTTGGCACGTAAGTCAATAAATCTTGGACAGTGTAAGACTTTAGTAAAGATATCGTCTAGTTGATCCAAGGTGTGCACATAGAACACATCAAGAGACTTGGACTGAACTAATTCTCTTATGAAATGATAGTCTAAATGAACATGCTTCATTTTTGAGTGCATGACAGGGTTGGCTGCAAGAGAAAGGGATCTGATGTTATCACAACCTAACCTGGGAATCTGTGGAAGTAGAAAGTGCAGATCCTGTAAAATGTAACAAATCCAAACCATTTCTGCTGCACTATGAGCAAGTGTCCTGTACTCTGCTTCTGTGCTTGACCTGTCCATTGTTGTCTGCTTTTTATAGGACCAAGAGATAATATTTGAACCCAAGAAAACACAATAACCCCCTATTGATCTTCTATCCTCTATACTGCCTGCCCAATCAGCATCTGAGAAGCCTAATAAAAAAGAACCACCCTTGGAGTAAGTTAGTCCATGGTACCCTTGAGATATCTCAGAATTCTTTTTGCAGCTGTAAAATGATCAGTCCTTGGATGTTGCATATATTGACAAACCAGATTAACTGCAAATGTTATATCAGGTCTTGTCCATGTAAGATACTGCAGAGCACCAACTAAGGACCTATATTCTGTAGGATTGTCCAATAAAGTTCCAGAAGCTGAAGTAAGTTTAGTGGAAACTGCAATGGGTGTATGACAAGGTTTGGCTCCCTCCATATTGAACTTTTGTAGAAGATCAAGGGCATACTTGGTTTGACTTAGAAATAATGTGTCAGATGTTCTTTTGATCTCTAATCCCAGAAAATAGTGTAAGGCACCTAAATCCTTTATAGGGAACAATTTTTGTAAATGAGCAATAACTTGCTGTAAAAAAGATGGAGAAGAACCTGTGAGCAAGATGTCATCCACATAGATAAGAGCCACAGTGAGTTGAGTACCTTCTTTGTGAACAAAAAGAGAAGCATCCGCTGTAGAATTCAAGAAGTGCAAAGACTTCAAAGCTGCACTGAGCTTTTCATACCAATCCCTTGGGGCTTGCTTAAGGCCATATATTGCTTTATGCAGCAGACATACATGAGAAGGTTTAGAAGAATCCACAAAACCAGGAGGTTGCTGCATAAAAACTACTTCTTGCAGATCACCATGAAGAAAAGAATTACTCACATCAAGTTGATGAATCTTCCAATCAAACTGAACAGCCATGGATAAAACAATTCTGATGGTAGTAGGCTTTTCCACAGGACTAAAAGTCTCCTCATTATCTAAACCTAGTTGTTGATGAAAGCCTTTGGCAACCAACCTAGCCTTGAATTTATTGATACTCCCATCTGGATTGTGCTTAAGCCTGAAAACCCACTTACATCCTATTACATTCTGTGCAGCATCTGGTGGTACAAGTGACCAAGTGCCTGCCTGCATAAGTGCATTGTATTCCTCCACAGAAGAAATTCTCATTTCTTTAATTTTGTTAGCAGCTAAAATAGTCTTGGGAATGTGACTTATAAATGCAACTTGCAAAGGATGCTTTGTAGAAAAATAAGACTTTGGAGTGTAGATACCTATTTTACCCCTAGTAGTCATGCTATGATCATTCTTAACAATGGGAGGAGATGGATTAGATGAGACTGGAGGAGAAATTGAATCAGGTAATGTAGATGGAGTAGATGAGAATGTAGGAATGGAGGTAGGTGAATAAGCATTAGAGACAATGAGCTGATATGGAAAAGAAGCTTCATTAAAAGAAACATGCCTAGAAATATAAACTGTACCAGTGAGTGGCTCTAGACATCTGTAACCTTTATGCTGTAATCTGTAACCCAGAAAGATGCATAATTTGATCCTAGGCTGAAGTTTATTTGAAGTGTATGGTTTTAACCAAGGAAAACAAGCACAACCAAAAACTTTTAGAAAATTGTAATCTGGTTGTTTGTGAAATAGAACTTCAAATTGAGATAAGAAATCAAGAGATCTGGTAGGTAATCTATTGATAAGATAATTGGTTGTATTAAGAGACTCTACCCAATATGTATCTGGTAAACCAGCTTGTAGTAAAAGAGTTCTAGTGACAGCAAGCAAGTGTTTGTGCTTAACTTCTGCAACTCCATTCTTCTCAAGAGTATGAGGACAACTAAGTTCATGAGAAATGCCCCTAGAGATACAATATTGAGCTAAAAAAGTATTTAGAAATTCACCTCCATTATCTGTTCTAATAGTTATAGCAGAATGAGCAAGAAGCTTTTCAATTCTTGTGACAAAGGAAACAAATGCAAGTTTGAAATTTGACTTAGTGGATAAAGGAAGAACCCACTACACCAAATTTAATGGTTAGCAACGGTAACTGGCAATTGCAAAGTGGGGTCGCAACAGTTCTTCTCTGTTGCGATAGTCGATGTTGCAGTTTTTCGCAACGGCTACATTGCCGTTGCAATATTTTGGTCGCAACAGTTTGAAACTGTTGCAACTTCAAAAAGTCGCAACTGTTTGAAACTGTTGCGAACTTCGATGGTCTCAACAGTTTGAGACAGTTGCGAAATTTTTGCAACATCATAAAAATAGTGATTTTGACTGGTCAAAACCACCAGTTCCCCTGTAAAAAAAATCAAAATTATCCTGTTCATTTGGAAATCAAATTCAAGTTCCCTGCATTTTGTGCCTAGTAACAAAAGAATGACAAGTATATAAACATTTTCTAAGTTTTTGGATCATACAAATTTTGAAGTTCGAATGTTTGAGTGTAGTAGACCAGCTCAACATATTCATTACCTACATGCTCAAACAAATGTTTGAGTGTAATAAACAGCCTTGTAAGTAGTGGCACTTATTGCTCATATATGTGGAATCATCTTTGACCTCAAGAACCTCTTTTTCATGTGTTCCCTGCTCTTCATGTTTCTCGAACAAGGTAGGGTACTCCTCGGGGTCAGCTAAAGATTATGCAGCTTTCTGGTTAACCTGTAAAAAGCCATGGCATGTAAAGATCAAGTCAATCTAAATAGTATAGCATATAAAAAAACAAGGTATTTCAGTTCATAAATTTTGTCAAATGGTAAAGGAGAGACTTAAGAATTTGTGTACCTACAAATTATGGATGCATAGGAGGAAAACGAAGTACGGGCTGATCTGTTCAGGGTTTATACCCACATAAATAACAATTACACCCTTGAGACTAAGTTAGCATAAGCGTACAGATAGAAAAATCCACATCAATCCACTTAATACTTAAACCTCTAATACGCCATACTTTCAGAGACCAAAACATCGAATCACACACTGAATATCTTAAAAACATGATAAAACAAAGATCCAGAAAGATGGGTACGTAGCACACAATGTTAAGTAGTAATGATAGGGTTGACACATAAGTATTGTGTTTGATAAAAATCCTAGTCGGCTAAATTCAGCTCTAGAGGCAAGCATACCATTTTATAAAAATTCCAAGTCTTCTTTAAATAAAAAGTTACCTCTTCGTTTCATATGATCTTGTCTTCCTTAACACTTCCAGAAAAAAAAACTTCAGAATTTTAGAAAGAAGTGGAGTGTAATTTGATAATCCGACTGCAAAAATAAAAATAAAAGTTAGATACCCCGTTGAAATTACTGGCAATACAAGTAAACGGATTCGATTTTTTTTGTAACACAGTTATCACTGAGGACTTGAGGCCTGCTAATTTCACTCTCAATTACTGATCCAATAAAAATTAATATGTCATACCAATGCCCGTCAACTGAATTACTTCAATAGAGTTATGTTGGGTAGAGATTTATATTGTTGGAAGGTTCCAACGTACAATATCCAACCAGCTGAATTGCTCCTAAAGAACAAAAAAAAGAAGTTTACCTTGAGACTTGCAAATTAACTCGCTCCTTTGGCATCGTTCTTCTTCAGTTCCATGTTTTATGCTTCCCAAAAAGCTTGCATCACGAACCTATTGCAGGAAGAACAATAGCAATGAGTTAATAAAACTCAGGTATAAATCTACTTCACTTATTACGCATACATAAAATAAGGCATATAATAATATGGAAACGCCAACTATAAAAAAATCCATCATTAATGAAAACCAAAAATATGAAAAAGGTTATTTATTTGCATATAATAATATCAAACCTAGACCATACTTGAAACTCGAGGTTCGTCTTCGTCATCAAAAATATCGTGTTTCCACTTCTTGTCATTTTGGAGCTATCTGCCACTAAGTAACCATACTACTACAAGAGCCCTACCAGCTATATTAGAAAATCAAAGAACTGGTAACTCATTTGTATGCATTTCAGTAACCCTACCAGATTCAAATTCAACTAAGTTCATATCACCATAGTGACCGATAACATAGTCAGTATTGTTATAGTGATGAGCTTTATACTGCTAAACAATATCACCATTATGCAGTTACTAAAATCAACAAATAACAGACTGTGCACTTGAGAACTACCAGTGAACTTACAGGCACTTTGTGATAGGTCCATCTCCAAAAATGAACTCGAAAGATTCTGCCAAAACAATTCCATAATTTTTTAGTAACCATACTACTACAAGAGACCTACCAGTCTATGAACATTGTATGAAAAAATGGCCACTTAGTATCTCATTTCTCAAATTTCTCTCAGTTAACATGGCACCTCTCGCTCCTATCATTAATGTATCCATGGTCCACAGTTCACATTCTGCAGTAGTACAAAATTGTTGCAAAAGCGCACAAGACAAAGGAACCAAAAAAAAATGTAATGGTTGACAGGAGATTCCTTGATCATAAAATGCATTTATTTACATACGAAAATTTACAAATGTAACCATATATTTCGTAGTCAGATTCAGCAGCATCTGTTCCATATGTGAGAACTGCTATACAAAATTAGCATTATAAACCTTCCTAAGCAGGCATCTGTTAGTGCCCGAACTCATATACTAGTAATTACGTTTACAAAAGACCTAAAAGACTAAACAAACAAGAAAATAAGCCTGAACTTCACTTAAGAGATGAACAAGAGGTTAAGTCTTGAAATTAGTAGAAACTAGAAAGGGAAAACAGAAATTATTCCATAGAAAGAGATTCTTACCGAACTTCCAGCTGATCCACTTCAACACTAAAGAAGGAAAACATGAAATGAAGGAGCAGGAAGAGACGATGCCGACAATCTAGCTAAATCATTTTAAGATCAATCTTGAGCAAAATAACTTCGGCCAAGATATATGTCCTTAGTTCGTCCTTCACCTTCAAGTAGTGATAGTTTAGTCACTGCCTCTCAGTTCTTCACGCAATGCACATAACCATGACTACAATTATTAACTTTAATAATATATGGTAATCAAAGAACAATACAATGTACATTAGAGAACTAGAGATATACCAGTTGTTGGAAATCTCTACTATTAGAATCTGTATAAAACGTCTTTTTTTTTTAGCCATATTGGTTGTCATTCGAGTAATGACTTCCCTGCCATCATATGCCGGTATCAGACCAATCTTGATTCAAGGTATTAATCAGAACTGGATTCATTAACTCGAATAGATCAATAATGTAACTTGGTTTTTTTAGTGATAAAATGGTAAAGAGGTACAAAGAGACTGACAGTGAACTCAACTTCTACGTAATCCTTATCTTTGTAAGGTATTGTAACCTGAGCAATGTAGTGATACCATCAGATAATTCTTCCAAGTTTAAGATAGTAAAACTGTAACTAAATGATATCGCGACAGACCTGATATACTCAGGTACCAGGTATATTCTTCCAAGTTTAAGATAGCTGAATTATTGATGAACTTCGTGCACAAGCGGACCTAGTACAATCTTCAGTGGTACCACGTACGTGTACATAAATCCGAATAAAACTAGCTAATTCTCATTATAAATAAAGTAACTTCAACTACCACGATCATTCTAAATAAAATAAATTCAACTACCCATAAATCCGAATAAAGCTAGCTAATTTTCATGGCTAAAGACAAAAAAGATGAAAAGAATCAAAAGACTCGATTAAAATGTAATACTTGCTAACAAAGTTGTGAGAGAACACTAAAAACGTTGGAGAGATTACCAAAATAAGTCCAATTATGTTTGTAGGATGCTCACATATTACTGGCACTCTTCTATGCCATTTCTCCATCAGCATCAAGCAGCACCATAAACATCTTCATACATCACCATCATCATCGTATACCACCAATTTTCTGCTCCTATTAACTCCAGATCAACTCCATCATCTTCACAGCCCCGTAACCCTAACTATGGACTCAAAATTGGGTAAAACCCAATCTACTAAACCCATTAGAACTACCATTCATGCTTCAATCACCTCCAGTGATGTACAAATTCAACACTAGCATGGATGTATTCTTCTTTGTTTGCATTAGAACTTTTCCACATAACTCGTACCACCATCATTCTAGAAAATTCATAATCATCAACACAATTCCTCAATTACCTGTTGATTTAACTCAAACCCTATCTTAAATTTCTTCTCCTCCATCACCGACGTCATCTTCTTATCTTGATTTCTTGGAATCACAACAAACCCATTTAGGATTCTATCACAACATTTCCTTCTCATTTCTCTCTTCTTCAAAATCGAACCAGAACAAAACCCTAATTCTTGGCTTTCATTTTCTATCCAAAACCCCATCTGATTCATCCACCTTGTTATTGATTTCAAACTCGAATTGAACCCAATCTTCTAGACGACGGCCATTAGTTTTTGGGTTTGGGGAATCTGCGGACATAAAGATATTTCTAGGGCTTCGAAAGAAAAGAGGGAAAGGATTTTGGGGGTTATGATGTTGATGATAATGATGCTGGTGGTAGCAGAAAGAGGAAGAATGAATTTCAATGGTAGGGTTTCAGATGGGGAACCAGAAAGAGTTTCACAGGGGAAGCAGAAAGAGAGAATGAGGTAGATAAGATGATGATCGATAATAATAATAGAGATAAGAGGACCGAGTCAGAATCCTAGTATCTAAATGAGCTGAAGAGTGAGTCAGTTTTAAAGTGTAGGTAGCCACACTAGTTTTTCGCACGCGTATAAGTTGGTTTAGTTGTGAATTGCAACTGAAACAAACAGTTGCGAGTTTTGTAACTGTTTCAAACTATTGCAATTTTTTTGCAACTAAAATTAGCAACTGAAAATTCGCAACAGCTGCAAAGTTGTTGCTAATCCCAGAATTTGGTGTAGTGACCCAATAGTATTTAGTGCATTCATCAACAATATTTGCATAATACAAACTGCCAGACACAGAATCTACAGTACAAGGACCCCATAGATCAATGTGTAACAATTGTAATGGTTCATTGTAATGGTTCATTGGCTACAGATGTTGACAATTGAAAAGGAAATTTATGTGACCTACACAGTTTGCATTCATTACAAAAGTATGGCTTATTGGACATATTTGGAATTTGCAAAAGTTCACAGATTTTCTGAATTGTCTGAAAAGATGGATGACCAAATCTTTTGTGAAGAAGATTAGTGTCACTTATTGTAGATGAATAAGCATGAGGAGATGAAGTGAATTTGATGGGATATAGACCATTTCTATGTGGGCTTGGAAAAGAATCTTCCCAGAGTTATGATCCTTCACAGAGAAACCATGGGAGTCAAGAGTTAGTGAGAAATTATTATCAGAAGTAAACTTATGAGCAGATAGAATATTTTGTGAGGCTTGAGGGACCATAAGAACATCATTAAGAATAAAAGAATGATCATTGACATTTCTACTAGTGTAACCAGTATGAGTTATGGGCATACCTTCACCATTAGCTGTGTGAATGAATTCAGTGCCATCATAAGGAGTAGCTTCATGTAAAGCAGAAGCATGGGAAGTAATGTGATTGTTGGAACCACTATCAACAATCCATTCTTCTTTATCAAATATATCAGCAGCTGCTAACATAGCATTGAGATTAGTTGGTGGTGCTCTTCCTTTGTAAGAAAAATTGAGCCTATGAGTACAATTAGGAGCTTGATGGCTATTAGAGAGACATATCTGACAAGGTTGAGTTTCACTAGCTGTTGAACCTCTTCCATAACTCTGTCTTGAGAATATAGCTGGATTAGGATATCTTCCACCAGTTGAATATCTTCCCCTATAACTTCCTTTGTGTTAATAACCTCTAAAGGAATTTCTGTAGTTATTTTCCATAAAAGATTTTGCATCTAACTCATTTTTAGCATTCTTGAGCCTTTCACTGACCACAGTTTCTTCACTAAGTAAAATGTTATGCAATTCTATACTAGTGATAGGAGGATTTCTGTGTCTCATAGAAGTGGCAAATGGTATATACTCATAATTTAATGCTTTCAATGTGATAACCACTAATTCCCTATCAGAAACTATCTCACCAGCAGCGGCTAATTGGTCAGACATTAGCTTGATTTCATTGATAAGTGCAAGAATTGATTTATCACCTTGAGTAAGTGAAAGTAATTTAGTTCTGAGTTGAATAGAGTGTGTTGGGGAGGCTCTAGAGAATCTTTCTTCAATTCTCATCCAGAGTTGATGAGAAGTGTTGCATCTTGAGAAGTAAGGAATTACTGATTCAGAGATTGTAGAATTGATCCACATAATGATGGTTGAATCTTCTTCAATCCAGTCGATGTAAGCTTGATTTTCAACTCCATTTGCTTCATTTCTAGGTGATGTGAATTGAGGTGGACATGTATATGTACCATTTAGAAATTTCTGCAACTTATATCTTTGAATTACAGGATTCATTAGATTTTTCCAAGTGTAGTAATTGTCCTCTTTCAACTTTAGAGTTACAAAATTTGTGATCTGACTAAGTTGAACACGACAAAACGAAGAAGCTGTTGGATTTTCCATCAAGAAAATATGAAGAAGAAATTGTAGATCTGAGAGGCAAATTCAAGAATTGACAAGAAAATGACAGAAAAAGGATGATGCAAAAGAATCTCAGCAAGAAAATCAAATTATTGAGAGATGTAAAGAGAAAATAATCATAAATAATCGAATCAAATTATTTAAACAAAACTAGTCATAAAAACCCAAGGTGACCAAACTTGAGGTACAAAAACCCCACTCAAATGTTGACATTCATTAAAACTCCATTTTAAACTAATTTGATATAAAAACCCCAAATTTTAAAAAATTGATACAAAAACCCCAAATTTCAAAATTGGTTTCATCAAATTTTATGATGAAACCAAATTTTGTTTTTAGGGGTTTTTTGTGTTACTTTTGTTTTGACGGGTTTTTTGTGGATGGATAGTGACACCTTTAGGGTTATAACTCGCACGGAAACAATTTGCTTACTATGTTGAGCACCTACATGAGCACAGAATAAACACGCACCTCATTTCCGTCAGATCTTACTACAACGAATTGGATGCAAAATCCAACAGCCTACAGGTGCATCTCAATTGTGTTGTTATATATGCATTCGTGTAGCGTCACTTCTTAATGGAACGAGAGATTGCGTAGTAGATTTTATATGTTTCAGTATGATTCGACCATCATGCTATTTTACTTCTCTTACACTGGTATAATTAATACTTGCTTAACTTAAATGAACAACAAATCCATTCCAGCATGAATTTGCACATTATATGTTGGTGTCTACATTTCATTTGTGCAGTCACACCATTGTCATTTTTGAGTGTGATTAACATTTACTCAAGTTTAGTATTTAAGTGTTGCTTTAGGCTCTCTATCCTCGAGATAGAAAAAAGAAGATTAAAAATCAAAAGCAAACAAGAAATTGGTATTTAAAGCAGTATAATATAATTAATGAGAAGCCGGGCATACAATTGTAAGATGAATTAATTTGTCTGAAAACTGTTTCCAAAGGTTGTTATATCAAACTCAGGAATTGTGGCTCGTATTATTGTCTAGAAGCCATTCAGTGCAGTGGGCAACCGCACCTGTGTCTTAGCATTTCTTAGGATTTTGTTTAGTAGCATTTCCCATGTATATTCCTCTAAAAGGATTAGAAACATTATAATTGAATTAAAAGAAGAAGAAAAAAAAATTGTATTTAAGTTTTTCTTAAGATGTTGACCGAAAGAACATTATAGGCAACTGTCGTCCGGCGACGGACTTCTCAAATTGGACAACTATCCTGCTCCAAGGAGTCAGGGTGATCGCTAAACCAAAATAGAGGAAATGAGCAGGAAAAACAAAAAATGAAATCTCCATTCAGAATCTGCAAGTTATCCAGTGGTGTTCGAGGAAAATCATAAGACCAAGAAATTACAAAATCTTAGACATAACAGTTATATCTGATTCACTAATGCCTTTAACCTTAGAATTGAATCTATTACGTACTGACAGCAATAAAAATTACTGAATGGTTATATTCCTAAACGGATCAGCATTTCGACATTATTATGATAGTTCGTCTATATCTAAGTGGTTGACTCACATGGTCCAGAATACAAAAAGAAGAACCAAGAAACAGAACCTGCCCCTATATGTCGGGTTTCTCTTCATCTGACTGAGATCCTTGTACTGGATTATCGACAAAGAAATCCTGAACTGAAACAGGCAGAACAGTAGAAGAATTTGTTAATGTTTTGATCCTTGAAGGTAATTTCACCGATAGACGTAAAAAATTAAAGAATGAGCAAACAAAGCGAAAGCAAATTGGTTACCTAAATCCTCATGTGATGGAGAGTCGAGCATAAGGTCTGAATCAGAAGGCAGGAAAGGTGAACCAGGATAGTTGCCTAGCGCTCCAAGGTCTGGCGAACATTCAAAAAGTTAAATTCAGGGTTCAGGGAATAGTAACTTAGAAACTATAAATTACATAGTTTTACGCAGGGAATGGGAAAAAAACTACCTCCTAAGTTTGATAAATCTGCAGTAAGATCTGAAAGACTGAAATTCCAAGGAATCTGGCCGAATGATCGGAGGGAATCATTTCCGTTCCCGTCTCCGCTGTCTAGTCCCAACTGCAACCCTACTGAACTCCCAATATCAGAATGAAATGTGTTATCAAGTACTGATGCCTCCACACCCATTCCTGATATATCTGACGGAGTAAATGGAAACTGGCCATTGGACGCTACTGATGCAGGGCTCATGGCCATCTCCGACATGGATGACATGGCACTAGTTGGGGGAATAGTTGGCGCTGCATAAGCGGAAGTGCTCTCCATTCCCATACTACAATAAAGACAGTTTGTATCATTAAGGGTTGAGACTTCTGTAGTCAAAAGACCACATGTACTAAAAAGACATTTTCTAGTCGATGAACCCTTCAAATCCAGATATAAGTGGGGTAACGTACGACGAATAAGATGGTAATGGCCAGATGTAGTTGAACAAAAAGGAAATTATTGCAGCGAAAAGATAAGGATGACTGAAATCTAAAACTAGTTCTTAAAACAGATCTTACTCGCTTCCAGAATTCATCCGCATTGGATGGAAATTGCTATGTGCAGGAACTCCATTTACGACGTGACAGCTTGAAAGCCCATGACCCATGGAATCAAGGTGGGACTGATGAGCTGCTGGCATTGGAGGTTGCTGTAGCACCGGGTATCCCATAGGTAACTTATTAACTGCACTGCACATGGGTCGGCATTGATAAGACTGGTACTGGTATATAACAACAACACTATCATATTTCTATATACGAATTGATGATTTAATAATATCTGTAAACCAGAGCGTAATGAAAGTTTGAAAAGAGAACTTACCAGGCATATGATGTACCCCGTTATGCATTGGAGCCAATGGTATCTTAGGCGGTGCTGGATACTTCATAAGATGGTATTGATGCTCGAGCAAATGATTGAACATAATAATCTGTTTCTTAAGTTTCAACCTTGTGTAATACGCCTTGAAAAAGTCGGCATTCTCCTCTTCCAATTTCTGCCATACTTCCAACCAAGATGAAGAGACAACTATCAGCCCGCAATATTAATTAGTACTTAAAGGTGTTGCACGCGGGATAGGACTCTTAGTGTGTGAATGAACAACAACGACTCTCAAGCAGTATCATAGAGAAACACGTTTAACTTACCTAAAGCTGTAAACGCGGGCTCAATTTTTGCTTGATTCAAGAGTGTCTTTACAACTTCATCTTTGTTCATATATAACTGGAGACAGTGTTCTATCAAATTTTGGACCTGCAACAACAAAAATAAACCCCATCTATCAACCGAGCAGGAATAGAGGATAAATCAAGTTGAGCTTCCGTTTCAGTATAGTGTAACTTACAAGCACAATATCTTTCTGAGAAACCTTCCGTGAATCATTGCTTGAAATCGATACTGAACCCGAGTCAGCTACAGGAGTATCGTTTGCAGGGGTATTTTGTTCATCACCTAGCGATTCATGTGAATCTTGTCCCGAGGGTTGTATTTCTGGCATGCTCAGTGGCTCCTGCAAATGCTCTTGTTCAATTTACTAGCCCGACGCAAATGTAAACATAAAACAGCACACTCAACAGCAATAACAAAACTACTTAACGAAGCAAGTATACACAAACTCCGATAACGACAAACCGAACAAATATTAGGATTCTGTATGTTGATTAATGTACAAGTACTAGCACGCCAGAGAAACAAAAACACTGAAGCCCATTTGCTAGCACAAAGAGTAGTACTAAAACCGAAATGTTGGTACCTCTAAATGCTTCATTTCAGTTCAACATAAGCGGATCTCGTCTCTCCGTACAACTAACATCTTCTACACCACAATTGAAGCCTCAAACACCCTTAAACAAACAAAAGTACCTTCAACGAAACCGAAATCAGTCCAATGTTACCAAAATTCACAAACCCAACACACCAAATTACAGTATAATAATTAAACTTGGCATCAACGACAACTCGACATCTCGAATAATATAATAAGAGCCCTTGAATCCAATTGTGTCGACAGTGTGCCCACGCCATACAGCACGCTTTCAACTAATCATATTCTAATACACTTAAACATGAGCTAATTACAACACTAATCCATTCAACAATTAAAAAATTCAACCACCACCCAAAAATCTTACAGAATTTTCAGACAATCTTTCCAGGAATCTACACAACATTGAATTTCTTAACTTCAACTAGAGAAAACCCAATTGAATTATACTAAAATAAACAAAAGTAAAAATTCAAGATCTATAAAAGAAATATTACCTCCAGCTGAGAAATTCCTTGGTAGAACTGAAATGTCAACAAATTATGAAAAACCCTTTGCTCAAAATCACCACCAGAAGATGAAAAATCCAAGCTTTGGTACAGAAGAAGAAGAAGAGCTCAAACAAGATTACAAGAACACAGAGAAGTGTAACTTAAGTGTAATTAAAAAAAGAGTAAAGTTCTACTACTGCTGCATTACACTCTGAGTTTTCTCTTCTGTAAACATAACTGAAAGATGATTGAGAGAAGAAAAATCTTACCCAATAAGAATTAGTCTGAAATTTATTTTATACTCTTTTTTGTTTTTTTGCTTCTATTTTTTTTGTTTATTTTTTTTTGAGAAAATTACCAGAGAGTGTTTTATTTTGTTGAAATTACTATTTTGGGAAACCTAGTAAAGAAAGAAGTTTTGAAACTGAATTTTGGTGGTGTCTGTGGGCGCTGTTATTTATGTTACACGGTGGTGCAGTAATTGCTTGACACGTTTCATTTGCATGCGGGGCCCGCTAACCGAGTTGCAATGCCATTCCAGACTCTTGAATTTACTGATGCTACGCCCGTCGAGAGAAAGTCCGAAAAAAATCACTTTGAAACTTGTATCCACTAGATTTAGCGTGAAATTTCTACTAACGCGCTATAACAACCTGATTGTGTGTATGTTTAAATTTAGGATTGGAAACACTGAAGGTTCAAAAAACTGCTCCGAAAAATTATTGTTTGACCGCCTGATTGTGTAGGTTCAAATTTTGAATTGCAAAACCTAAAGTTTCAACCATTGAAAAACTATTTCCTCAGCTTCATGAAAAGTGATATTTTCACCTTTTCAAATTGGCATTTTTCTGACCTGACCATTTAGCCATCTTATTAATGGTTAATTTCTGGTGTGCGAGTCAAACCGCCGTAGATTATACTACCTCCGTTTCAGGAAAAGAGTTACTTTAACTTTTTCATTTTAGCTTTTTAGGCTAAAATGAAAAAGTTAAAGTAACTCTTTTCCTGAAACGGAGGGAGTACGGTTTAAGGGTTTGCAACTGTAAGACTTAGTCTTATGGGCTAGATTGGAGGTGCTAGATTAGTACTTAAGTGTTGCAATTCAAAAAAAAAAGTGTGGCAAAAAAGTTAACACTAGTTCTCTCTTCTACCAGTTGGTAGCATGTGAGCTAGCATGCTAGATAGTTATGCTGAATGATTCAGCGCTTGAAAAACCACCTTTTCGCGGAATGGTTGGTATTTGAGAAATTTATTTTTTATCGTCATTTGAGATTTAATATTGAACCATTCAAAGTATTTGATTTGACGTGGACTGCTAATCTAGATGCTAGATTAGCACTCACATAAGACTTAGGAGGTAGTCCTGACTGCTAGACTAGCACCCCATAAGACTTAGTCTAATGGCTTCACCATGATGTGCAATTTGGTGGTGTTAACATGTGAATGATGTTAATGGTTAGTAGAAAGTTTGATTTTCTTCTCAAGTATATGTTGGTCCAAACGAAGCCATCAATGGAATTATTTCTCCATCCAAATACTTTTCCATCACAAGTGGAACCCAGACAGATTGCTGGAATCTAGAGTTTTGCTAGTGCTTCTTTCATTGAAATGGGCACACAAAGAAAAGTGGACGTTTTCATTGGATGTTTGTGATTGGTTAACTTTACCAAAAGTTAGGTGACCAATGTCGATCCATCGTACGTTGTGACAAATCATGTGTGTCCGACATGGATCTCATCCAAATTTTACCACTGTACCGAACTCAGAAGAACTTTTTTCATCAGACACATCATTCATGTGAATGTGAAAATTTACTTTCATCACAAAACAGTTGCCTGTTTTCATTGTTGCTTGGGATTTAAATGAAATTACTAATTGTTACATTGGAGACAAAAAATTTGAAACAAAAAAAAACTAATCCTTCCACCCTTCTTTGCTAGATCTTCGAGCAGCGAGGCCTTTCGAAGATAGACTTGGTGTAAGTGGTAGCGAAGGCGTTTTAGGCGCCTCTTCATCATCCCAACTATCATCACCCCAGCTATTATCCCATCCATCAGCTACTACTTCGGGCGATTCTTTGGTCATTACCGCCTTATTGGTAACTGGAAGCTCCATCTCCAGTTTTTGATATATCGGGAGTTCTCCAGAGAGAGTACTTCTTTTCCGGAGTTTAACACATAAGGCAACAGATCCAACAAAAAACATTGCTGCTAAAGAAATGGACAATATGGAAGAAGCTCGAGAACTCAGGTCAGTGTATGATAATTTCATCGTCTTGGTCTCAGAATTATGTGAGACCAAATCACGGAAATCGAGGTTACATTGGCCATCACCGGCTGACAGAATGATTGACGTGTTGTTGTCGCCGTCTCCAATTCTAACTTTCACCTGCAATTATTCGCCAGTTCCATAATCAATTACCAGGTCAATATCTTCATCGTGTAAGTTGGGTAATTACAAGGAATATGGCCAAGAAACTGGAATTCACCGTCAAGCAAAGCATGTTTCAGTACCGGAATCGTGGATTATACATTGGGGGGCCTCTAGAAGCTCACCATCGGTCACTGGTTAGATATTTTTAGCTTATAGATTTGACATCTTTAAATGGAACTCATGCAAGCATAAATTCAGAAGTTTTGACCCCTGACACACAACCGAAAGATGCTCAAACAAAACAACTGAAAATGACAATTTAGGTTGACATGTTGTACATAGGTCCACTGAAATTGGCCTACAATTCATGAATTTGTGGGACCATACATGAAACAGGACCACAAGGGGCACATGTCTAGATTACAGGGATCTTACGCAAACTAAGAAATCCAAAAGTTGGTAGGAATGTGAAATAACAGAAATCCCAACTGAATTACCTAAAATAGTTACCGTGATTTAGTATCATCAATCAGCAACATTACTAGAAAAATAAAAAGTAATATGAGAAGTGAGATTTCGGAAGTTGCTTTAAAATTTAGAACCAATACAAGTAGCATTTTGTGGATAGAACTTAGAATGCAACTTATATCGAAGTACCCTAATGTCAAACTGACTCTGGTATGATTACCTGGGATTCCAAAGGAGGCTAATCGAGATGTCTTATGGCAGTCAGATGATTTTCTCAAAGGCGTGACAGAGAATAAGAAATACTAGGAAATATGCAACAGACACTTGGCTAAATCCAGGAGATAGGATTACCCTTCATTCAGTCACATGGCCCAACTTCACCAGGTATCAACCACCATCAACGTAATAATATCTCCTAGTTATGACAACTACTGTATCAAGTATCGGTGCGTGTAATCTGGGTCTATTTCCAGGAGTTGATAAATGATGATGTGGCAGAAGTGAACATGGACTGAATCAGGAACAATGGAAAAAGGTACGATACTATGGCATATTATATCCTGTTCAGTATAGATAGATACCTTTTTGTCTTCCTTTTGTAGAAGTTTGATGGTACTTTCCTCTAGCCGAACATATTTAGGAGCAGCTATGTTGATACTGAGAGGGCTTGTCCCCTTATTCTGAATCAGAAGTGAATAATCTGGAGAATCTGCGAGCAAGAAAGTATTACTGAATCAGAAATCTGGATGCAATCAAAAGTACAAATTTCAATATAGGAAGAAGCAACAGAGCACTTCATGCAATGACACACAAATATAGTAAGACTGTAGTCTTGTGACTAAGCTATTTGAGACTCATGCCTCATTTAGAACCACACAATAATGATGAAGCAAAAAATTAAGGCCACCAACAGACCAACCATATATTATCACAATTCAAACATAGCCTCTACTGATTCTGTGCAGCTAATAAGAGTTTTACAAGAATCCCACCAAGGCTGAAGTTTCTAACTTTTTTAAAAGTTGGTATCAACAAAAGCAAAATCAAAAGGTCCGACATATAACACTCGAGCAGAGAAAAACAGGATAGATACTAATACTTAAAAGGTGAGACTCATACCATTTCCAGGAACTCGCAAACATGCAATTAAACCGCTCTTCTCATCTTTGCACATGTTAGATGGATCACATTCTTCGCCACGTGCATTCTCCTTCCTTGTAGGCTTCGAATCCCCATCTTTGTGTTCCTTTTTAAGCACCTTTTCAACATCCGACTTTTCACCATCCCCTTGCTTTTTCTCACCCTTCTTCTTCTCCTCCCCCACTTCCTTACTCGAACCATTCGTGTTAGTCGTCAATACTTGCGCAGGATCCTTTTTCGAATCCACTTCCTTACTCAAACTAGTCTTCACAGGGTCATCATCCTTAACTACTTTCTGGTTAACTACTTTATCCTGAACATCACTCTTCACTTCTTTATCACCAGCTACCACAATAGAACTATCATTCAAAGCCACAGCACTTTGTGTACCTCCAGTGATAGTTTGATTCGTCGCCTTCACCTCTAAATCAACACAAACGCAAGCTCCAACGAAGACGAACAACACAATACAAACCAAAAAAGCGCGATTCTGCGCCATCTCTTTCACCCAAAAAACAAACTAAAAAGGCACCTTTCTCCCACTACATGAGACACCACCTATATCCACTACACTGAATAGAAGAAGAAGAAGAAAACAAAATCAATTCAGTAGGTATTAAAAGAATCAAACTATTAACCTAATTAACTCAACTGTAAGGGTTCAGATACTTGATTAAATCAGCAAACCCTATTTTCTTCAATCAGTAATAATAATAACAAAAATCTAAGGGGTTTAAGCTAATAAAGGTAGTATTGAATCTTGATTCTTGATGATGAAGTAAATAAAGATTAATTGGAACACTAATTACTAGCCTGTTATTGAATCTTTTGTATAAGGATTAGTAAAACTGAGATGATTGAATAAGAAGATGAAACTAACCTTACCTGGAGATATATGTACTGCGGGAGATGAAGATTTGTGTTGTTTCCTCCTTTGTTTTTGTTTCCCTCCTGGGTGATGGAGTTTTTCTCTACCCTGGAAGGAGGAGGAGTAGAGGGATCCCAGAGAGGAAAGGAATATCGATGGAAGTCTGAGAAAAGAAGGAAAGTGAAAGAGGAGAAAGAGGAAGTGAGAGCTGAGAAGAATTCTAGTCAAAGTCAAACTGTCGATCCCGAGTTTTCAAAGACTACACTATAAAGTCATACACCACCATTATCCAAAATTCAGCCATCTCACCCAACAAAAGTTAGTGACATAACTATGCCAGAAGCAGAAATTAAAAATTAACTTTTTTTACTTCAAGTTATTCTCAAATTATGTACCCAAATTAATTTTTAATTTTTTTTATTTTTATAAGTCAAAAAGCAATTTCAATATGTGTATTCAAACAGCTTACAAACTTCAGCTTAATATAATCAAGCGAAAATAAGGTAATTTTTCTTCGCTTCAGCTTAATGTAGCCAAGCGAAAATGAGAATGAAGATGCACCTCGCTTCGAAGATATTAGAGTAAGAGATCGAAACTGGAAACAGATATTGTGTATTTGTCAAAAATATCACGGAAACTTGGTTTACTTATTGACCCTGCGGACGGTGAAATTTGGATCAGGGGAGATTAAGCCATTGGTCCTCAAGGCGCCCATAGCCACGATTTCTAGTATACGTCCTCACGAGACACTGCTGGTCGTAATGTCGTGATTCCTAGTGCATATCCTCGACGAGATACTACTAGTCACATAGGTTCTGTAGAGCGTAAAATGTCCACGACAGACTTACGAACCAAAACAACAACAATTCCAGCATGTTTTCGCTAGAAAAAGAAGATTGTGATGCCATGATTCCTAGTATACATCCCCACGAGATACCGCTGGTCATGTAGGCTATGTAGATGCGTAAAAACGTCCCTGACAGACTTATGACCCAGAGCGGAGACATACATGTCTCATGTAAGCACGACTCATCCTATTTGAGATCAAGTACTGATTCCTAGTACATCATCGCGAGATACACTGGTCATGTCTACTTTAGGCTCTGACTCGACTAACTGAGGTTTATGATTAATTCCCAGGACATCCTCGCGAGATACGCTGGTTATTCTGCCGGTGGGCCCTTTTGACAGATTCTTAAAACATCCTTCTGAGATACATCGGTCATGTCGGCCCCATAAATACAGACACAATTGATTTCTAACACATCTTTGTAAGATACGATGGTCAAAGACAAGTTAGCCGAAGTTTCGCAGAGACATTATTAGGCCTGCAAGCCTTAATTTCTCTCCCAAACATGTCCCAGCTGACTTCGAAGAGATTCCATCATGTTGGTCAAGTCTTGAATAGACTCCATCATGTTGGCCAAATATCATACGGTCTCAAACCCATCCGCTAAATATCAGAGGGTCTCAAACCCATTTGCCAAATCTCAAACAGCCTCAGTTGCGTCGGCTAAATTCAAGGTGGCCTCATCTGAGCTGAGCCATCTCGTCTAAAAAGTCTTATGCAAGTACAAGACTTAGGCATAAGCCTCATCTAGGCCTCAGGCCTCTTTATTAGCGTCTCAAACACACTCATGGCTAGTAAATTGAGCATGAACTGTACAAGATTATCCAAAAACGTGGATAACTTCTCTTGAGCTCTACACGCTCAACAAAGGGACACATAAGCAATAATATGGTCTCCACGTGACATATGCGACAGGCCATGGAGAGAGGGAGATCAACCTCATCTCATCTGACACTCTACACCTGGTTTTCTGAGACATTCCATGCATTTTCAAGTGACTCATCCTAGCCATTCTCACAAATCATAGAATATCTCCATATCTTGGCCAACTCGGCCAAAAGAGAATATTTCTCTCTCTCAACACATCATCACAAAGGCTGACTCAGCTTTACACAAATTGGGGGATATCAATTAGGGCTTTGGTATGACATTATACGGCACGTGTGAGAAATACACGGCCTATTTCTCACCCCATAAGATAGTAAAGACGGTGGAATAATGAGATAAATTCAACCTAGTTTATCTCTATCTATTCCTGAAATGATGGGAGAATTGTTCGCACAACACGGCAATCCTTATCTTTGCCGACCTGAGATTAGAGAATTCAGCAATAAATAGGTCCTCTATTTCTCCAAGTGGAGGAGAAACGAAAGTTTTTGCAAAATATTAAGCTGATATTTTCAAGGTTATCTCTTTCGATCATTAAGCACTACTGCACTAGCATGTATGTTTTGCTCTCAAAAGGTTGTCACTGATCGCTAAGAATTAAAGTTGATACTCAAGGGTGATTTGGTCATTACCAACAAAAATAGAGGGGTTTTTCAAATTACTTCATAATGTTTGATTATTTTTTTTGGTATCCCCAATTGTGGGTTCAAAAATAGATACTATCAAATTTTCTTATTTGAGATTTCCATGTATTTCTGATCTGGAACAGGACCTATCACATAATATATTTTTTTGGGGGACGATAACTCAGGAAAAGAAATAATTGTTCTTTCATTTGGGAAGGGGTAGTTGGATATTTTATATTTAATTGGACATGGACTTAATGGATAATTTTTGCTGTTATACCAACATGTCAGGTTGGCCGAGTGGTCTAAGGCGCCAGACTCAAGTTCTGGTCTTCGAGAGAGGGCGTGGGTTCAAATCCCACATCTGACAATACTTTTTTATTTTCTCTCTTCATTATTTTTCATTCAAACCAGGTGCCTTGCGCATTGAACTTTTTGGATATTATGCCACATTGGTGGCTTGTAAAATCAGCTTGCAGAACCTGTGCGGGAAAATTTGGATATAGACATATCAATGGCACAGTAAGCATAAAGGAGGCAACCTGAATTTCCCCTAGCAACGAAAAGCATACACAAGTCTAGAATGAGAAAAATGGAAAAAGCTGATACTACATTACCGCCAAACAGAGTGAAATTTTGTTTTCTAATATATCTATTGATCTGATCAAAGTATCCTACAATATAATGTTCAAAAGACAACAAGGGACGTCCGTTATGTGAACCACAAAAAGGAAGACGAGGAACGACGAATTTTTGATCAAAGTACACACAGTAATGATCCCTCAAAAGACAAAAGTAGGCAGGCCATCCCCTAATGAGATCCTAAATCAAACAACACCATTTCTATGAAGAACTAACTATGAGAAACATCTCGCGTTTCTGCATCTTCATCTCCATTCCTCTTCCCGTTTTTTTTTTCTTTTTCTTTCTTTTCTTTTTGTTCAATCTATACCTTTCATAACAAGGGTTACAGGCCAAGAAAGGCTGTATGTTACATCGGGGTAGTGTGTATATTACCTTTGAAGTTGCGGAGAAGAAGGTTGATCAGGAGAAGAGTGTGCCGCCTTTGAACCTCCTCGAAACCTCTGTTGCTCAATCAAACCTACTCCTTCACCATGCTGTGAATCTTCATTGAATCCAGACAAATGTTCTTGCCTAAGGGAGCCGAACTCTAGCTGATCAGGAGAGGAACCATAATCAACGTTGTGACCACCGTACGGATACACCATGACAACAGAGCCTGTTGGTGAGCCCCCATTCGAGTTAACTGCCGGAAGTGGATACATGCCATACGTTACACTATTAGAGCCATTGTTTAATGAAGGAGAACCAAATGCAACAGCCTGGGACTGGTACGAGGTAAAGGACCCATTCATGTATGAATCCCACGGCCTGTTTGATCTGCTGTCGCTTGCTCCCATCCGGTCTGGCCTTGAGTTTGGTTTCCCAGCTTGGTTACGTCCGTGACTGCGCCCAGAAGATCGCGGTCTTGAGTTGATATTCCAGCTACCTTCTCTGTCACCATGGTAATCATTTCGGTCGTAACTGTGATTCACCCTCTGGTTCTTGGGACTTGTATTCTGTTGCTCCCGGAATGATATTTTCTGATACATAAAATCAGTATGAGTTCTCCATATGTAAAATTTTCGACATTTTACATATGGTCAATGCTTGTGAACAAACTTTTACTGAAAATTCTCTGTATGGCAAAGTCAACTAATCCAATCAAGCATAAACAAGTTGGAGTTCGTTTGCACAATTATTCATGCAAACTGATAATGTGATCATCTCGGCTCACAGAAATTTATTGGAAAGTACGTCCAGAATCTAAAAAACATACTCACCTAATTGAAAAACAGCATACATGTATGTATGAAGTAAGGGAAGTAGATAACCAGAAGGATGCTCAAGCACCATGTTTGTGTTAACTTACCGGATTCGGGAGATAAGTCCCCGTTCCACCACGATATCTAGGAGCTTCATCACCAAACCGCTGGTAAACACCAGTTGGCCTACTAGAACTAGGCTGTAGTGGTGCAACAGGAACCAGTCGAGGGCCATACCCCGGTAGTTGTGTAATGAGGTTCACATTTCCTGAAACAGGTCTTCCTGGACCATCCCAAGGGAAATTTCCTTGTAAATACACAGGTGGTACTGCAACAGGTGAGGGGTATATCAAGGGCCCACCTTGAGAACGTGGGTATTGACAGAGCCTCCCAAATTGCAGATTTTGCCAGTGGCTGGCGAAGTCACTGTGAAGGATGTCAGCAGCCTTGTTCTCCTCTAAAGACTCCAAGGAAGCAGTACCCTTGACGGAATTAGAATTGCTGAAGTTATCAGATTGATCATTGATGTCAGCTGAATCAAAATTTTGATCAGATTGATTTGTATGTTCACTTTCCTGACCCTCCAGCCTATCAAAATGGCTCGAGGATCCTTCAGAATTTCCAGCCTCGTTTGGGAAGTTGTACACCGGAAGCATTGTTAAGAAAGGAACTGGAGGACCCGTGGGGTAAAACGCAAAGGGTAATGCACCACCATTATTCATTGCCCTATGATGTGAACCAGGACCCAAGAACATAGGGCCGACAGGTATCATTGAATCTGAACCACTGATGGATGGTTTATGAGATGTGGGCTCCATATTGCTTCTTTCTACCAATTCACTGCCTGCAGTTGATAGTTGAATCCAGTCTCTGCTGTCATCATCCGCCACTGAAGAACCTTGAGATGCAGATGAACCCTCATACTGCCTCCCAGGCCTACCCTTACCATAAACAGTAGAAGGAACTGCTGAGGGAGATACTTTTCTTCCTCTTCTGTCTCTTGTGGACTTATAGCCCGTCATAGATGATTCATCCCATGTATTTTCTACAAAATCTGTGCTTCTCGAAGAACTTGCATGTGAACTTCGCAAATTCTCATTTCTTTCAAAGTAAACCTCATCATGTTCACGAGGAACCATACCCGCAAAATTTCTCTGCCCATAACCCATTGAAGCTAGGATAGATGGTGACACTGGAAAAGGTAAGTGAGGTGACCCCAGATGCATTGGCATCTGAATCTGTCCAGGAAAACCATGTAGCCCAGAAGAAGCCATCATGTTGACGAGGTCTTGTTCCTCCTGGTGCTTATCTATCGAGTCATCAGCGGAACTAAGCTCTGGACTATAAGAACTTAATCCTACTCCTTCGTATAAACTATTTGAAGCATTATTTGAATCAGCAGAATCGTCGAGGCTATGATGAGATGAGCTGTCCCTTAAAGAAGACGGATCTTCAGTCGAAGATCTAATAATATGACCAACTGAAACATCAGAGCCCAAGTTCTTTCTCCTGTAGCTATTAGAATCTGCCTTTGCAGTGACAATCTTACTGTTTCCCGTTTCTGGGGCCTCATAATGGCTTCCTCGAGATGAAACCACCCTGGATGCATCTGAAAGTTCTGGGCTTGAACGTGTTCTGGCAAAACGAAACTTTTCTTGCAGTTCACTGGCGATCAAAGGTCTCGGCCTTTGAACCTTCTCTGTACGTATGCTCTCGCTGCCACCATTAGGTGCATCAGGGCGACGGCCATTGCCATGTCTATCCCATGTGTTTAGAAAAAACAAATTGACTTCACCGATAAGATCCTCATCCGGACAGTCAAGCAACCTTGCCAGCCGTTTAGCCCCAAATGCAAAGGCACTACGTATCCTAAAGAAATTGCCTGCAAATATGACATGGGCTATCTTAATTGACTTGACTACTTTTTAATATCAAAATTATAACTTCTACTTTTAGGAGCTTCAAACGACAGACTCTAATACTAATCACAACTTCTCATGTTAATTGCTAGCTGAAAAATATCATTCTGGTGGATTGCCTTAGAACACTGATACATTCAATAGTTTGTGAAGTAAAAGTCCCTACGACTAAGTGGCAAATGCATGTAGAAAGGACGGCATCAGAAGAACAAAATAATGGAGTATACTCGAAGGTGTGCGGAAAGATGAAATGAGTTTAGAATGTTGACCTTTACTAACACTGCGTCCAAGGTTGTTGTTGGTACGTAATGGATCAACAACGTTAAAATGCTTGGAAACAAAAGGTTGGCCCTGATTTTCTTGGCCATTTTGAACGACGGCATATACTGAAGTACACACATTGAGGAATTGTTTCTTGAGTAATAACTCTCCAGTATCCTTTCGAGGAGATTCCGCTGTAAGGTATTAAACATAAACAGGTAGAAATGAAAACCCGTAATCGGTCAAATGGAGCTATTTTCAGTAAATGACGACTCAATAGGGTTCTGATTATACGTCCAGGAGTACCTGTCATATCTGGGAGCGCTGTAATGGGGATAGGACCCCAGAGGCTTAAGCAAAAGTTCTCCCAATCAAAATTACTGAAAAATTCCAGGAAACGATAAAGAACCTGCAAATATACAGTCAAACACCTTTGGGCGTAAAGTTCAATAAATTTGAAGTCATAAAGAGCACAAAGGTGTGAAATCTGGATTTCTAGTCACCTCAAGAGGCCCAGCAAAATCATTGTTGAAGACATGAAATATGTATAGCACCAACGTCTCGAGAGCATAGGTTGAAATCAGACCATGATGAGCACCCAAAATACGACTCTCATAATAACACCAGGCTTTAATCAGTATAATGCTGCGCTTAAAAAGATGGTTTTGGTTGATCAAATGGTCAACCTACAGACATAAGGATTTTTGTTAGCCAACACGCACAACTCAAAATGAGTCGCAAAGGATTTCTTCTTCAAAACAGAGGTTACACGTATAGTTTAAATTGAATGTTTACCTCCTCGAGGAAACAAAGGGTGCACAGCCCACCAAGCTGGTTAAAGGATATATCTACCACTATGTTCTCCACGAGACACTTTATAATCTTCACCTGTAAAGGCCTAAAAGGATGAATACAATGATAAACCTAAAGCTTGAAGTACATACCTCAAAATCAGGGAAAATCGGTTAATAAACTTAAGAACATACCTCTGCCTGAATGTACTGAACCTCTTTTACACGGAATTCAGCAGTATCACTCTTCTCTTCATTCTCCAACATAATACGAACTTCATTAGCCCATGTATCCTTCGTGTTCGGATTATCACTAAATGCGGTCAAGTCAATGTCCCCATCTGGTAAGTAGGTTTTCAGTGGTACCGACCCAAACGTAAACACCTGCAACGACCTAATTTGTTAAACAAATTGACCGCAGGGAAATAAAGGACTGCTCTGACTATCACATATACACAATACTAACGCATTGAGTTCGGTCGTAATTTGTTAAACAAATTATATCAACTAAAACATGGGCACTGGGCAATCTATAAATTACAATATCTTCCACAACTCTACATTTCTATCAACTAAAACATGAATAAAACTAGAAGATGTACCTGACAAGTGAAGCATCTCATAATGAGGCGCTGAACATAATCGGCGACAGCATTTCTAAGCTCTTCGGAAGGTTGATTAGGCTGAATGCAAGCAATTAACTCAGCAGTTCTCTCTTCAGCTTTCATCCATCTTTCGTGTTCTAAAGGACGAGTTACGAATGCCGCTTCATTGGGCAGTAAACCATTTGGCTGTGCCCAGCTCTCATAATGCCCCCCCCATAAAAAGACCAAATCCCTAATCTTCTTCTTCTACTTCAATTACCTCCTCCCCTCTCCTGAGAGAAAGAGAGAATACACACAATACTACCAATCTTCTTCTTCAATCTCTATAAAAGTAAGACCTTTATGAATCAAAACAAACCCAAATCTTCTTCTCATAACAATCTAAAACAAACCCATACAACATTTCCCATTTAGATCACCAACAATTTGATCAAACAACAAATGAAATCATAATCATCAACAATACCCATCCGGGGGATACCCTAAAAAAAATCTGTGCTGCTTCTAATTCTAAAATGATGATGATAACAACAAAACTTACAGGGATCGAAAGAAAAACAACAGTTTGATTATTAAAAAAGTAAACAAATTTTTTTTTACAGAATCGATTGGGGGGGGAAGACGTGGAAGGAGTCAGGAGGTGAAGAAAGATTGAAAATTTATGATGAAACGATCGATTTTGAGTAATTAGGGTTTCAAATTCAGAAAGGGGGTAATTTTTTCTTCTTTTCTCAGAGATGGGAAATTATGTTAAAAAAAAAAAAAGAGAAAAAAAAAATGGAAATTCTGTTCGGGTTATTAATGGTTCTCTCTGCTCTCTCTTTTGGTCTTATCATGGTCCGTAATCTGATTTTTTTTTTTTGGTTTTCTTGGTGGTGCGTGGACCCACATATGGGACCCACGTCACAAGAGTAATGAAAAAGATTTTGGAAAGGTGAGTGAATTATTTCGAAAGATAACTTTCCGGCGGACGGAGTTTCGAATCTCTAACTTCCGTACCTCTGACAAACATGATAGCCTAGCGAAGTTTCGAACTACTGAGTTTAAACATGATAGCCTCCTGGTATAGCGAAATCCAAACCTTCGATTGAAAACATGATAACCAACAAGTACAGTGAAGGTTTGAACTTCTGACCTAAAATGTCAAAATGGAATCGTTTTTGGCTCGTGGTGGTGCATAGACTTGCTTCACAAAAGGTCCATATGCACACATGGGACCCATCATCACGAGATTTTGAAAGAGCAATTCTACACTCACGGTGATTTTAACACAGTGAGATATCCCAAGTGGAACATGTCCTTGGGACCCACCACCCAAAGATTTATAGGGGGCCCATTGTTTATGTTTCACTCAGTGGGTTTCCACGGTGAATATAAATTTTTTGATTTTGAAAGGTTAGTGAAACTTTGAATATATGCCACCAAACTTGTGACTTTAAACATGATAACATGCGATGGTAGTGGAAAGATTCGAACTTTTAAATTTAGATAAGATTTGAATCTCTCGGTAGCATATAAGATTTGAACTTCTGACTTTAGATATGATTTGAACCTCAAATCTAAAATATGAAATTTTGATTTCTTCTAGCTTATGGTGGTGCATAAACCTGCATCACGAAAGATTCATACCCGCATATGGGACGACATCACAGGATTTCAAAAAGATAATTTATTAATGGAGCGAAGATTCGAGTTTCAAACTTTAAACATAATAATCTTTTGGTATATGAGAAATTTAAATTTTTGATTTTAAAAAGATTCAAACACTGAACTAATTGTTTGTGTAAGAAGTCCACTGGAGTATTCTTGTAACACTCGTTCGACAGGAGAGTATCCTAACTATGTGAAATCTCTTATGTGCCCTTCGTTTAAAGATTTATGTGGGATCAAAGAAGCTCCAGTAATACTGTTGGTGGGAAACTAATAATCGTATTATAATTTTAGTTTTTGATTAGATTTAATTGACTAACGGTAAAGTTAAACCTTGATAGATATAATTTGTTTATTCTGTAATCCTTCTCTTGTGATATAATTAAGGTCACTCGAACCATTTCAAAGATCAACGATTTCAGATCTTCTTTATTGCATGTATATTTGAAGATAGGACTTTTGATCATCTATTTTTAACAGACTTCGTCTATGTATGAACAATCATTAGTGGAATCAATTTGTTTGTGAAGGTACTTTGGAGACTAGAGATTGGGGACTATAAGATTTATTTTTTGTATTCTGATCTTTGTGATAACTTCGTGCACACTTGATTGACTGGGATCAGACAAGATGTTTACATCGAATACTTTAAAGCTTGTTACACATCAATCGGAAATACAACTTTATGTTTCTTTTTGAGATCTACTTTGATAGTTTGTAAACTAAGATTAATTATTTCGGTAATTGTATATCGATCTTGGTTGATCTAACCGAACAAAGGAGTTTAAATTGATTAAATGGAAGAACATTTGTACTCAAGTATATCTCTATTTAGATTAATGATCTAGGAGATCGGTAAAGGAGTTGAGTTGTTGAAGACTTCACAGCAGTTCTATCTCAGGATTAACGTGCTTAGACCATATTGGTTGTAGGCGCAGGGATATTGAGGGAACCAAGTAACTTGGAGTTAGTTTACTTGGTATCAACTATAATAAGTTGTAATAATCTTTGTATATCATCATAATTCTGAGAGTATTTAAAACTGGACTAAGTCCCAAATTTTTTTGATTTGTAGTTTTCCTCGTTGACAAAATCTTGTTGTGTTCCTTTACTTTATTTTTCGCATTATAATTATTGTCATAATTATACTTAAAGTAATAACACTTTACGTTAATCAACACTTGGTTTTATCACATAGATTGGTTATGATTCTAACTTAAGCAATATACCAAGTTTACGTCTTGTTTAAGTATCTCCTTGACAGTTCATGTCTATATTAGATCACAAAAGGTGTGTCTTTCGTAGGTTGATATCAAACATACTATGGTGTACTTGGTATCTTCGTCATTTCACTGCCTTTTTGTTTCTCTTTGTATCTACTTTGGTAGTTTGTGAACAGTAACAGTACTTTTGAATAGTAACAGTACCGTGAACAGTATCCAGCGGTCCCACATGTCATAATCAGATTTTTAATTGTCGCATACAATTGAAAAGCAGCGAAGGAAAATGAAGAAGAAGAAAAAGAAGGAAGAAAAGGACGAAGGCGGATGCATGCGAAGGAAAAAATGACGATTTACAGCCTTTATTTTCAACAAAGCAGCCCGAAATTGGCGGAGAATTGAGATTTTTTTTCCCTATAAATAGAGATCGAATTTCTCATTCAAAGAACGAAAAACACTCCTGAAACTTCATTTTATACTGGAAAACACTTCAAGCAGAGACTCAATAATAATTTCTCGCATTCAAACACTTTCTCCTTTATTTTTCCTTCGCTTAGTAATATCAAATCAAGTATTGTCTTTAAGTTTTTAAAGGATTAGCATTAAATTCTTTGGTACTTTAATTATTTTCTCGCATACTTGACAAAAGCAAGAAATCGTTATTAGAATATTTTCAAGTTTTCTTACATCATATTTCAAAGTTAATTGTCTTTAAGTTCTTAAAAGATTAGCATTAAATTGCTGGTACTTTAATTACTTTCTGCATACTTGACGAAAGCAAGAAATCGTCCTAAGAACCCTTCAAGTTTCAATATCATAGTTCAGGTATATTAATTTCCTATCTCTTCGGTAATCATGTAGTAATACGGGAACGGAATGGTTTTCCATTTCGTAGTAACACCGCAGCTACTCTTTACATTACATAAAAATAATTATGCTTTATTATTAATTTTCCAAGTGGGATAAGTCAAAGTGTGGGTTTAAAGCGGAATTCCCTCCCACATTAGACCCATAATAAATATGTTTATTATATATATATATAAATAATATTAAAGTTTGCATTAATTCTATATAATTGATGCATAAGAATCTTTTCTCAATTTCTAATAAATTTCGGTATTAAAATCCTGCACATAAGTATTGATAAAAGTAAATTATAAACTTTTCCCCTTTAATCATGAAGTAGAGGCCAATCTTACGATTGGGCGGATGATGGGTGCCTAACACCTTCCCATCCCGTACTAGAATCTCCTTACCGGACTCTCGATAGCAGACCATAAATATGCAAGTCATAACTAGGTTTTGTTTTCCTCAAAAGAATTCAAACTAGTTAAAAGGGTCCTGACTCCCTTTAGTCGGTGGCGACTTCAAAACATCTCTTTCTTTCTTTAGAGTTGGCCCTCTTACTAATGAACTAGTAAGAAATTATCTCTGCCAGACCCCTGTGTACATTAAACATCCACGAACGGATGAGAACATGGACCTCGCCCCATGACAATTATGGACAAAGGAAATAGACCGGCACTCGACCCGTGCTAGGCGACCCCCGATTTCTACAGTGGCGACTCTGCTGGGGAAAAACAAGAGATTCGACTTAAAAAATGATTAAAGGGAAATTTTATAATCTTTTCTTTATACTGATATCATAGTTGATTTTGTGATTTCAGCACTTATACAAGCGTAAGCAACCATAACGCGAGGGGGCTTACACTCGTACTTGGCATCGGTCGGAGGAAGGAAGACTGGTCAAGATGGATGATTCACAACATGGGAAATGGGAAGCCAACAATACTGACATCCTCACCTCAAAGATAGAACAAATCATTGAGGAAAAACTCGCCAATTTCTTTAAGAAGCTGCAAGATGAGGCTAGAAATGACGAAAAAGGCTCAGATTCTCATCAACATACAAATGGCTCTGGATCCAAGGACGATCATCAACCAAAAGATCAAAACAAAAACGGGGAATCCGGAGGTACAGGCGAAAATGAAGAAATTCCAACACCAAACAAGGAGAGCTTGGAATTCGAGCATTTCAAAGAACATGTAATGAAGAGGCTGTCAATAATCGAGGACAACACCAGCGTGGATGGTGAAGTATGGTACACTCCGCCAAGTGGATACTTGCCTGAAGGTTTCAAATTTCCAAAAATAGAAAAATATAATGGCATGGGACCCCCGGGGTCTCACATTAAACTGTATCTCCAATACCTAAAGCCCCAAGGTTTAACTGACGACTGGCTGCTAAACTTGTTCCACCAAAGCTTGATTGGGTTAGCCATTGATTGGTACCAACATGCAGAGAAATCAAAAATCTCTACATGGCCACTCATGATTAATTCATTCGTCGAACATTTTGCAAAAAATACATATCACTCTATGGCCTTACGCTAGCTTGAGTCCCTTCGACAAGGGGCACATGAAGGTTTCTTTGATTTGGATGAGTCGGTGGGAAAAGAAAGTGTTCGAAATGTTCGAACGACCATCAGAAGAGGCGCAACTAAAAATGCTAATGAAAAATCTCTCAATGTCTTACAGGGTATTCATCATCATGTCTGCACCTGAAATTATTTCCGATTTTCGAAGGAAAGGAGCAAGCATCGAGGATGCAATAAAGGACGGCGTATACTCCGGATTCAATATAGGGCAAAGCTCGACAAAAAAGAAGGAAATTAATTATGTCAACCCAACTATTGCAACACCTACTTACATCAGAGCTGCAGGGAAAGCACCTATCACCAATGCATTCCGCCAAGACAAAGGACAACAATATGTCGAGAAAAGGTGGAGCCGGAATCGAGTATTTTTTGATCTGGACGGAGAAATGAGTGACTACCTTCCTAGGTGTCACATGCCCATTTAATCGCCTAAAATTTTCATGGGACATGACCGGAAATACTATGTGGTTCAGTGAATCAACTTCACCCACAAGTACTCAGCCTTGCACACTTGCATCAAAGTATGCATCTGCCTTCACTTATAAGGCAATACGCAACGGAAGTCTTTTTTTTCTTTCTCTCTAACTCTTCATGCCCCCATAAGCATAAGAGGTTATGCCATGCACTTCAACAATTCTCACACAAACCAGCAACACAATGAACACAAAGACATGACACAATTAACCCATTTTATTGTATCAAAGGAAGATTACAAAACTCGTCCATCACATGGACCAAAAACAGGCCATTCACCCTCTTGGTGAATGCCTAACTCTCCCAAACATGAGACTAACTCTCTCCTATGTAGCCTACTGATTTTCCTACTCCTTAGGACTATTTATACAGTGGTTACAATGGCCAAAACCGTGCACAACACTTGCACACGCATGGAACATCCATGTGTCCCATCAGGTAGTTTCTATAACCGCCAGCTTACTTTTCAACCGCCACCTTTTGTGTTGTCAAGCCAACAGATGCCACATCTGTTCTTGGTGGTTACAAACACTCCCACATGGTTATAACTTCTTTTATAACCGTTCTACTTTGTCTCACATCATTGGCATGCTTGTGAAGCTCGTAACCAACTCGTAACCGTCACTTGAGCCGTATTGCACCACTTTTTGCGCCATACTGGATTCTGCCTTGCTCCAAAGTTTAGCTCTCTTGGCCCTGCATTTTTATTACTTTAAACTGATGCACGGACACTCTTCTTGCTTTACTTGTCAAGGCCAACTCCTTAAGCTCACTCTAGTTACTTGTGCGTCATATATGCTTCACTTCGCCAATTAGCTCGACAATAGCAATGCAACTCTTGCATTACCAACTTGTTTGCACTGTTCAGACTTTGGCCCTTCCTTGAACCAATGCATAGACTAACTCTTAGTATATTTAACTCTTCTTGCATCATCCTTGAGTTTACGCCAACTCAATTCCATGGATATGCATCGATGCCAACATCGCATGTTGCATCTGTCAACTTTGGCCATGTCTTGCCTTTCCTCAATGAAGCCTTATTGTGTCGGCCAATAAGCTTCATTCCTTAGCCAAATGTATTTACAATGTAGCGCCACTCTTGCGCTTTATTGGCCCTATAGGGTTATGTCATTCTTGACACTTGACAGTTTATACAGTATACCGCTATTATGGCTTCCTATTGCGCCATTACGGCTATCTTGACTTGGCTACAACAACTCGTAACGCGTCATAATTATGCGTCACTTGCAGATACCGTAACAAACCTCCCCACCTAACTGTTCAACATCCTCGTTGAACGCAACATCAGTTCAGTTTTAGCTGAACTTTCCTTGGCCTTATGCACCCATCTGAGCCCTTCTCAGAATCAGCAACTTTGCTTGGACTTTAACCTTGCCAAATCTTTTCTGCCTAGTGCTTTACGCCACCACTTAGCTTGTTTTCTTTGCCATTGAGCCTATGAATTCTAGCTTCATTATCGCATCGTCGACTATGCTTCAATCTCTACTTCATTCGCATCTCAACACCCAAATGCCACTTACAATCTGTTGTTATGCCCTTGCATCAGCACAAATTTTTCTTTCAAGCCATTCCGTTCCTAAGTGTACACTTCAAATAGCCAACATATCTGGGTGATATGTATAACTTAGCTTACTTGCCTTCAATTCCGACTGACATTGCACTCTTGCAATTCAACAGCTCTTATCGTAGACTAAGAGTTCTTCAATCATGTTGCAACACTCTTTTGCAAACTCGACTGAAATGCATGACATTAACCATGACTTAGGATACCCCTAACATTAGACCGACTCTCCCACCGAGCCAAGGTTCCTCTTCACGTGCCTTTGAAACTAGCACTATAAGCATCACTTGCTCTTTCAAACTACTACGCTTTAATGTGGAGGAAAAACAACATCATGTTCTTCCTAACAATGAGTTACTCTTAACTCATTTACTTGATGGACTTACATCTTCATTCTTGCTGCGTTACTCCATGCTATCTCTTCCATATGCCGTCGCATTTCCACATAACTCTCAACAGCAAACTCGACTATGCCACCAACTCCTCTATTTGCTTCTTTCACTTTCATCGTCTTCTATTGTATATTTTGGCTTAATATACTGTGTAGCATCTTCCACGCGAATTAGCTTTACTTTGAACGAAAGAGGCAAGATCTTTCACTTCAAATACCCTCATTCACTACTACCTTACATAGATAGACTTCATTCCAACACCAAGGTCCACTCGACCCAAACTGAAAGGATACTCAAACTTGAGCAAATATGCACGCCAACTGATTGCAACTTGTAAGACCTAACAATCCTTGCAATACTGACTTCAACTTCGCTTCTAAGCAACAAAGGAAGCGAGACATCACCTACTGTCCCCAATGTAGCAATTCACTTTGTCACATGCACTCTTCCAACTATCAACGTTCTTATGCGACTCCCATAATGAAGCATAATATAATTGACACTTAGTTGAATACTCCTTTTAGACTGATGCCATCATTTTGCTTTAGCTTTCATAAAGATTTCTTCAAAAATGGCCACATGCCATCTTTATGCATCACCACTACTTTGTCCTTCTTTTCCATGCATCTATGAGTCGCCTAATTTTTCATTTCCAACCGCATCATACATCTTGGCCATGCCCAAATCTCATTTGGCGCATGCTACTACTGCATACATGCTATTCCAATTAGCACTCAATTCTTGACACAAACTTGTGCACCTTTGCACAACTCGAACGGACTTAACTTGGTGATTATGAGCATCACCATAGGGCTCAACAAGTCATATCACTCAATGACTTCTGCGGACAATTATCTTGGACAATATTAACAAGGCACAATCCTTGCAAATGAGGCGCCACTGTCTACGTTCCATGAAGCAAGAATGCCGCGTTCTTCTTCAAACTTGGAACTCAGTTTTACTGCCCATGCACATCTGGCAACTCTTGTCTTTCCCCTCCGCCAAAATAAACTTGAGTAGCAACAATTGTTGATTTTCAGTTGACAAGAACATCCGCTTGTGGTTATGATCAATTGCAGGTCTTTGGACACCCTTGTCCAAGCATATTGATCCCACTCATAAACCAGGTGCAAGCACACTCCTTGTGCTCATCTAGCATCAACGAAGAACTCTTTGCAAACGCAAGACCGTGGTGTATCGGTTTTCCCCTAACTTACGCTTATTTCTTCAGCCTTTCAATAAGATTTATGCTAGATAAGAATTGGCCATCCAATTCTCCCTTTATGGCATCACAATTGCCACAAAAATGCTGATTCACAATCAGACTTTGCATTACCACCAAGGTACATGCAATCAAGAGAGATAACTTTAATCTTCCAACCAACTAGCTACGATAAAAACACCTTCAATCTATCGCATAGACATGTTCTTCATCTTCTTTGCCCCTGCAAAGGCCATTAACTTCTTTGTATTCCGGAATTTCCCCTAAAATTCCCATTACCTTTTGTAATGTACTTGTTACTGATAACACTACGAAATTATGCATTCCTAATGCATTATCTTCGCATAATTGTGAGAAACATGGACTTTAACACCTGACTTGCACCATAGAAGTCAGCATACTCCTTAGTTTTGTCATGCCATCACTTGAAAACCCGGTTTCCAATGATTCTTGCACGTTCGTCTAACACTTTGGGTAGGAATTTTGACACCTTTGTCATAAACTTTCATGGCCTGCTGCTACTTCAAGCTTCAAGTTCATTCCAATTGATCTTTCCACACAAGACCAATTTCTTCTAGTCTCCATACTAGCGAAACCCAAAAAATTCACAACTGAATTTGACAAACAAATGACACCAACTTTAGTAAAAAGAGAGAAAAATCAGCAACTGTGTCCTCTAACACAGCTCTGATACCCGCTTGTCACATGCCCATTTAATCGCCTAAAATTTTCATGGGACATGACCGGAAATACTATGTGGTTCATTGAATCAACTTCACCCACAAGTACTCAGCCTTGCACACTTGCATCAAAGTATGCATCTGCCTTCACTTATAAGGCAATACGCAACGGAAGTCTTTTCTTCTTTCTCTCTAACTCTTCATGCCCCCATAAGCATAAGAGGTTCTGCCATGCACTTCAACAATTCTCAAACAAACCAGAAGCACAATGAACACAAAGACATGACACAATTAACCCATTTTATTGTATCAAAGGAAGATTACAAAACTCGTCCATCACATGGACCAAAAACAGGCCATTCACCCTCTTGGTGAATGCCTAACTCTCCCAAACATGAGACTAACTCTCTCCTATGTAGCCTACTGATTTTCCTACTCCTTAGGACTATTTATATAGTGGTTACAATGGCCAAAACCATGCACAACACTTGCACACGCATGGAACATCCATGTGTCCCATCAGGTAGTTTCTATAACCGCCAGCTTACTTTTCAACCGCCACCTTTTGTGTTGTCAAGCCAACAGATGCCACATCTGTTCTTGGTGGTTAGAAACACTCCCACATGGTTATAACTTCTTTTATAACCGTTCTAATTTGTCTCACATCATTGGCATGTTTGTGAATCTCGTAACCAACTCGTAACCGTCACTTGAGCCGTATTGCACCACTTGTTGCGCCATACTGGATTCTGCCTTGCTCCAACGTTTAGCTCTCTTGGCCCTACATTTTTATTACTTTAAACTGATGCACGGACACTCTTCTTGCTTTACTTGTCAAGGCCAACTCCTTAAGATCACTCTAGTTACTTATGCGTCATATATGCTTCACTTCGCCCATTAGCTCGACAATAGCAATGCAAATCTTGCATTACCAACTTGTTTGCACTGTTCAGAATTTGGCCCTGCCTTGAACCAATGCATAGACTAACTCTTAGTCTATTTAACTCTTCTTGCATCATCCTTGAGTTTGGTCCAACTCAATTCCATGGATATGCATCGATGCCAACATCGCATGTTGCATCTGTCAACTTTGGCCATGTCTTTCCTTTCCTCAATGAAGCCTTATTGTGTCGGCCAATAAGCTTCATTCCTTAGCCAAATGTATTTACAATGTAGAGCCACTCTTTCGCTTCATTTTCCCTGTAGGGTTATGTCATTCTTGACACTTGACAGTTTATACAGTATACCGCTATTATGGCTTCCTATTGCGCCATTACGGCTATACTGACTTGGCCTGCAACTCTGTAACGCGTCATAATTATGCGTCACTTGCAGTACCGTAACACTAGGATAGTTAAGGAAAAATTAATTCAACTCCGAGATCCTAAGCCTGTACCTAATCCCAAACCTCGGGGTTACGATGAGTCAAAGACATGCGGCTACCATCAGAGTGCAGGACACGATACCAATTCATGTTTTGTCCTGAAACATCTTATCCAAGATTTGCTGGACGACGGCAAGATAATCATCGAGGGAGCGTCAAAGCAACCTAATATACAACAAAATCCACTTCCAGCACATCAAGGAAATCATGGAATCAACTTCATTGAGGCAGATGACGCTGAAATACGTCAACCATCTCTAATATCGGACCCTACGACAAAAGAGAAGGACCAAACAAATGAAGCCTCCAAAGTCGTTGCTAAGAGAAAAATGGAATCTGCAAAAGGTTCCACATACGCTAGAATGAGGGAGCAATTAACTGATAGAAGCGTCTACATGATAACTCTCAACGAAGCAGAGGACGCCGAAACTTCTCCCAATGACAAAAACAATCTGGTGATGATGAATGACGAAAGTCCACCGCCGACGAAGGACGAACCTCAAGAATCCTCGTGGATCCTAGAAGATGGTATTTATATGATTAATTCACCATTAAAATTGAAAAATCCAAAAAAATCAGAAAAACAAAAAAATATAGAAAGGGTGATTTCAGAAATAAAAGAGCATGATGTCTTGGTTTTGGAGGATGTCATTACAGGAAAGTTTGAATATGAGGATGAAGAAATGATAACTTGCCTGAAAGACGTTCCAGAAGAGATCCAAAGCAACGTCGAAAAAAATAAAAAAGAGTCCGAATTCCTGGAAGAAGAAACAATCAACTTGAGAACAGAGGAAGAACCACGAAATGTGAAGATCGGAACGACATTATCGGCTGAAGAAAGGAAGGAGATGATCGAGCTACTCACTGATTTCGAGGACGTCTTTGCTTGGTCTTATGAGGACATGCCTGGATTGAATACTGATTTGGTAGTCCATCGTTTACCAACTTATCCAGACGTAAATCCGGTCAAACAAAAGCTCATGAGGCTAAGGTCAGAATGGACTTTAAAAGTCAAAGAAGAAGTGGAGAAACAACTCAATGCAGGCTTCCTCAAAGCAGTTACTTATACTGAATGGCTGGCTAACATTGTACCTATTCCGAAGAAAGACGGAAAGGTAAGAATGTGCATTGATTACCGCAATTTGAACAAAGCAAACCCAAAAGATGATTTCCCGTTACCGCATATTGATGTCTTGGTCAACAATGCCTCTGGGCAAGGATGTATTTCATTCATGGATGGCTTCTCCGGATATAATCAAATCATGATGGCGATAGAAGACATGGTTAAAACATCCTTCATCACTCCATAGGGAATCTTCTGTTACAAAGTTATGCCTTTCGGATTAAAGAATGCCGGAGCCACGTACCAACGAGCCATGACGACTATCTTCCACGACATGATACACAAGGAGCTAGAAATTTATGTAGATGACATGGTGGAGAAATCTGAACATAGTAAGGATCATGTAAATGTTCTGAGAAAAAATTCCAACATCTTCGAAAATTTCAACTTAAGCTCAACCCCAACAAATGCTTGTTCGGTGCCAAGTCCGGGAAATTACTAGGTTTCATCGTCAGCAACAGAGTGATTGAATGCGACCCATCAAAGGCTAAAGCTATCATAGAAATGTCTCCACCAAGAACGGAGAAGGAAATCAGAGGATTCTTGGGTCGGCTGCAATACATAAGTCGGTTCATAAATCAACTCACTCCCATCTGCGAGCCGATATTCAAGTTGCTAAGAAAGAATGTGCTTACAGTATGGAACCCTGAATGTCAGGAAGAATTTGAAAAGATCCAGAAATATTTGGTTGCTCCGCCAGTACTTGTTTCCCCCACCCCGGGTGTTCCTTTGATTCTATATCTCTCGATTGGCGAAACCTATATGGGAGCAATGTTGGGACAGTACCATGAAGGAAGCAGTAAAGAAAGGGAAATATACTACATCAACAAAACTCTTTCAGGGTACGAGTCAAAATACACCATGTTAGAAAAGACTTGCTTGGCGCTTTTCTGGTCAACCCAACGCCTTCGTCATTACATGTTGGCTCACAAGATTCAGTTGCTATCAAGGATGGATCCTATCAAATACTTGTTCGAGAAGCCTGTGTTATCCAGAAAAATATCAAAATGGAAACTGTTACTTTCCGAGTTTGATATCACTTACATCACTCAGAAATCTGTCAAAGGAAGAGCAATTGCCGATCATCTAGTATCTCATCCTATCCTCGACAACACTGAGCTAAAGATTGAGTTCCCAGACGAATGGGTGATGTATGCTAATGTGGCCGAAGATAAATCATGGAAGATGTACTTTGATGGCGCCTGCAACAAACAAGGAAGGGGTGTAGGGGCACTGCTAGAGTCTCTAGAAGGTATCCACACACCTATTGTTATCAGGCTATGTTTTCCATGCTCTAATAATGTTGCAGAATATGAAGCCTGCATAGCCGAACTGAAAGCTGCTATTGAAATCAATGTCAAAAGCATCTTAGTATACGGAGATTCACTGCTGATCATCAAGCAAATCCAGAAGGAATGGAGGGTTAACGAACAATTATCCCAATATCATACATACCTTGAAGAGATCACAAAACAATTCGATCACATCGAATTCCACCATATATACAGAAACAAAAACTTTGGTGCTAATGCTCTTGCTGTTTTAGCTTCTTTGCTCGCATTCCCCGAAGGAATGACGATGAAACCTATCGAAATAGGCCAAAGAGATGAACCTGCTTTCTGTTACGCCATTCAAATCGCCGCTGAACAATTAGACGGCGCTCCGTGGTTTGTTGATATACGAAGATACCTAGAGAATCAGTCTTATCTAGAAGATTCAACAAAACAACAAAGGAGATACATCCGAAGGGTGGCATGTCAGTACATGATCTTTGCAAATGTTCTTTACAAAGTGTCAAGATACGGAACTTTGTTGCGATGCGTGAACGAACACGAAGCAAGGAAGATCCTGGAGAGAGTACACAGTGGTGAGTGTGGTCCTCATATGAACGCACACATGATGAGCAGGAAGATAGCTCGCTTGGGATACTATTGGACAACCATGATGTCGGATTGCTGCAACTTCGTCATGAGATGTCACCAATGTCAAATACATGGGAATCTTATGCATGTACCTCCTTCTCAACTTCATACACTATCGTCTCCATGGCCTTTTTCTACCTGGGGAATTGATCTCATAGGTAAAATCAATCCATCTTCCAACGGTCACAAGTATATCTTTGTTGCAATTGACTAATTCACCAAGTGGGTAGAAGCCATTTCAACCCGAAGTTTCAAAGGAAAGCCGACGGTCGATTTCATACGAAACCACATCATCTGCAGATATGGAGTTCCACATGAAATAATATCAGACAATGGGTCAAATTTTATCGGTGAAGAAACCGAACAACTTCTTGGAAAGTACAAAATCAAGCATCATCTAGCCTCACCGTATCGGCCTCAAACCAATGGAGCAGTAGAAGCAGCCAACAAGACACTTGTCAAGATCCTAAATAAGATGACATATACATATACAGATTCGAGTGAGAAATTACCATATGCTTTGTGGGCATACAGAACCTCAATTCGCACCGCAACCGGGGCTACACCTTTCTCGCTCACATATGGTATGGAGGCAATGCATCCTATAGAGGTGGAGATTCCAACTCTAAGAGTTCTAAAGGAGAGTCAGTTACCTGAAGACGAATGGGTAAAAGTAAGAGTCGAGCAACTAAATTTCATTGATGAAAAGAGGTTAGCAGCAGCCTGCCATTCTCAGGCATATCATAACAGAGTCGCAAGCATTTTTGATAAACACGTGCGACCCCGCAAGTTCGACGAAGGAGATCTCGTGCTCAAGGAGATTCGTCCGGTCAAGCATACTGACCCAAGGGGCAAATTTAAACCAAAGTGGGAGGGTCCATTCATCGTTAAAAAGATTTTTCAAGGAATGGTGGTACAACTGATGGACCTAGATGGAGAAGAACATCCAAGGCCCACAAATGCTGATCAACTCAAGAGGTACTACGCTTAACCAACGACGACATTCCAGTATGCCTAATCCATGCATCTCCTCAAAAGATCAACTGGTTTGTCAACACTCATGATTTTTATCATCGTTTTCTACGCTATCAATCTTGTTTTAAAAAAAAAAAAAAAAAAAAAAAAAAAAAACAGATTTCTAAGGTTTTGTTTTCAAAAAAAATAAAAAAAAATCGAAGAGTTTATCAATGATGTAAAGCTTAGGATTTGGGTATGGTGTTATGATCAACCAGATAGGCAGCTGAGACAAACTCTCCAAAAAATAAAAATAAAATAAATGCTGATGATGAAAGCCCTAGGATGATACTGTGCCTTGCACACGTACCAAATAGGCAACTGAGGCAAACGTTTCTTGAGTTATTTTAAGCCTAATCATGTTCTAACCATGCTTTAAGCTTTTTGTGAACGACGAGTTATCTGAATTAAGGCTTCTCCACCGGAGTCAGCGATCTGCACAGTCAGTGCAAGTCAAACCAAAGAACAAAAGCACCACCAGAAAGAAAATATTTCATTCACAAATGAAGGAATTACAGAATCTTCGTCTACAACAATGAAAAGCATGAACTCTTCCTTATCTGAAGGATACATGATCAGATCGAGAAAAAAAAGCAACAACAATAAGAAACAAACAAAAGAAAATAAAAAAAGAAGAACAACAACAAGAAATAAAAAAATGATCTGACGGCAAACCAAAGAAGAAGAAATGAAAAACAAATAAGGAAAATTTGGTGATTTTATCTGAGTCTAGACCAAGATCCAACTTCTTCACCATTTCCTATTGATCGAAACCAATGTGTAATAGTGGTAAAAGTGTCCATGTGACACACTAGATCTAGACATCTTCATCACATGCATATCATCCATACTTGTCAGAATACATCTAAATCTAAATCCGATTTCAACTTTGAAATTTGGATTTATCTTTGTATGTATTTTAAAACTGCATATGGAACGATCTTGCATCTTCCCATAAATCATCAGATCTTCATCTTCGAGCCGAACATTAATTTGGATCTCAAGATCTACTATCATCAAGCACGAAAAAAAGAAGATTCATACAGATCTATAATGAGATTCCACCAAAATCTCACTTCAGTTAACACTACTTTCAGCCGCTCAGATTGCATCTCGCATACTCCACCAGTAAATGATTACTATGGCGATAAACCAAACAAGCAGAAAGTGGAAGAACATGAAGAAAATGATCAAGAAAAGAAAGATCAAAGCACAAATCCGGCAGATACAAGAAATATCTGAAGGAAAGATGAAGAAAAGAGGCGGATTTGCAGAGAAGAAGAAGAAGAGGAAGAAATAGAAACTGATGGTCGGGGAAGAAGAAAATGAAGTATTTAAAGTAAAGGATTAGGGCTCCATCAAACTGCTATTCGGGCAAACCTAAATGAGATCCATGACCCGTTGGGTTTCTCCAACCCATTAGGGTCATTCATCCGATCCGCTAGCTCCTTTTCCCTGTATCAAAAAAAAAAAAAAAAAAAAAAAAAAAAAAGAAGAAAAAAAGAGAAAAAAAAAAGAAAATGCAGTATACCTCGTAAAGAAGTCGAAGCGTGGACAATTATTCAGAGATAGTATCAATACGTGCATGCCTCCCCAGGGATTCTCTATTGATTTCATCAAGCCACAACATGATCCAGTACATCTCATTCACCACCAACTTCAATTGGCGCTCACGGCTATCCACCAAACGGAGCAAGTATTCTTGAAGAGGTCTGGAAGCCTAAAACAGGAAATGAGTTAAAAAAAAAAAAGGTATTAAGTTATCAAGAAAAAAAAGGGGTAATTACTTCTTCAAGTAGTTTTTGAAAAGAAATACTTTTTCAAGAATCGTCTCGTGAAAGAAAAACAAGGCATGTCAAGACAAAGTGTGGAAAGCAAGCCAAGAAGATGTTTTCAGAAGGTGAATGAAACCGACAAGCTCAACTGGGGCAGACCCAGCCAACGTTAGTATATTTCCTCATCAACTTAGTCAACTATTTCAATCGGCTCGAACAAAAGGAAATCCAACTGAATCAACCGCAAAGGTTCAAAAATCAAGAAAATGGAACTGACAAGCTTAACTTCGGCAAACTCGTCAACGTCAGAATTTCTTCATCAACCCATCAATAATACCTCTTGGAAAAGATAAGGTGCGAAAGGGTGTTCAGGGCTTTGTTCGTTAACCAAAAACGGTTACTCTCAAAGAGGGGCAACTGTTGACACCCCATTTCCGCACCTTCCATAGAAAATGTCATTCTTATACTTCGGAGCAGAATACAAGAGAAATTCTTTGTGGAACAATAAAGGATTTTCATATCCTTTAAATCAAGACCATAATTTCAACCAATCAAGCCCACAAGCTCTACCAATCAAGCCCATAAGTTCAACCAATCAAGCCCACAAGCTCTACCAATCAAGCCCATAAGCTCAACCAATCAAGCCCACAAGGTCTCAAGCCCACAAGCTCTACCAATCAAGCCCACAAGCTCAGCTCCTACCCATTTCATTATCCTTCCAAACCTGGGAATTCTCGCTATCATGATAGAGAGGAAGTAAATACGAATCCAATGGCGAAAGAATGGAATCATTCTGAGTTTGTATGAAGAAGTTATGAGCAGAACAAAATCTCATAAGACTAAAAGTCAAAGCAGTCAAGTTTCAGGGAAATACTAAAGGCGCCCGATTTTTTTACTAAGGGCACCTCTCTTTCTTCCTCATAAAGAACATGAAGAACATGGGTGTTCTTAATGGTGGTCATCATGATGATCACGATGATGATGGATTTTGATCGACAATGATTTTCGATTTTGAATACATCACTAGGTTCTTAGGGATGATATGGAGCTTGGGTAGGAGACTAATTTCACATCAATCATGTTCTTGATGCTGTGAACAGTAACACCGGTATGAACAGTACCGTGAACAGTACAAGGTGTGTCTTTCGTGGGTTGATATCAAACATACTATGGTGTACTTGGTACCTTCGTCATTTCACTGCCTTTTTGTTTCTCTTTGTATCTACTTTGGTAGTTTGTGAACGAGAATGATACTTTTGAATAGTAAATGATCGGAAGTGAAACGATATCAATGCGGTCCCACATGTCATAATCAGATTTTTAATTGTCGCATACAATTGAAAAGTAGCGAAGGAAAATGAAGAAGAAGAAAAAGAAGGAAGAAAAGGACGAAGGCGGATGCATGCGAAGGAAAAAGGACGATTTACAGCCTTTATTTTCAACAAAGTGTTTTCAAATCATGGAGAATTGAGATTTTTTTTCCCTATAAATAGAGATCGAATTTCTCATTCAAAGAACGAAAAACACTCCTGAAACTTCATTTTATACTGGAAAACACTTCAAGCAGAGACTCAATAATAATTTCTCGCATTCAAACACTTTCTCCTTTATTTTTCCTTCGCTTAGTAATATCAAATCAAGTATTGTCTTTAAGTTTTTAAAGGATTAGCATTAAATTCTTTGGTACTTTAATTATTTTCTCGCATACTTGACAAAAGCAAGAAATCGTTATTAGAATATTTTCAAGTTTTCTTACATCATATTTCAGGTTAATTGTCTTTAAGTTCTTAAAAGATTAGCATTAAATTGCTGGTACTTTAATTACTTTATGCATACTTGACGAAAGCAAGAAATCGTCCTAAGAACCCTTCAAGTTTCAATATCATAGTTCAGGTATATTAATTTCCTATCTCTTCGGTAATCATGTAGTAATACGGGAACGGAATGGTTTTCCATTTCGTAGTAACACCGCTAAAACTACTCTTTACATTACATAAAAATAATTATGCTTTATTATTAATTTTCCAAGTGGGATAAGTCAAAGTGTGGGTTTAAAGCGGAATTCCCTCCCACATTAGACCCATAATAAATATGTTTATTATATATATAAATAATATTAAAGTTTGCATTAATTCTATATAATTGATGCATAAGAATCTTTTCTCAATTTCTAATAAATTTTAAGATTAAAATCCCGCACATAAGTATTGATAAAAGTAAATTATAAACTTTTCCCCTTTAATAATGAAGTAGAGGCCAATCTTACGATTGGACGGCTGATGGGTGCCTAACACCTTCCCATCCCGTACTAGAATCTCCTTGCCCAGACTCTCTGATAGGAGACCATAAATATGCAAGTCATAACTAGGTTTTGTTTTCCTCAAAAGAATTCAAACTAGTTAAAAGGGTCCTGACTCCCTTTAGTCGTGGAGACTTCAAAACATCTCTTTTTCTTTTTGCAGAGTTGGCCCTCTTACTAATGAACTAGTAAGAAATTATCTCCGCCAGACCCTGTGTACATTAAACATCCACGAACGGATGAGAACATGGACCTCGCCCCATGAAAATTATGGACAAAGGAAATAGACCAGCACTCGACCCGTGCTAGGCGACCCCGATTTCTACAATCAGTATCTCTCTCTCTTATCTCAATCCAAAGCCCAACTCTTTCCAAAGAAACTTTTTTTTTTCCAACTCGAGAAGCAGTGATGAGATCTTCTCTGATATCACCAAAACCAAGAATCAAAACCTTTTACATCTAAATCATCTAAATGCAACCCCTTTTCCAGATTTGTAGATCTGTAAACAGAACTTCAAAATTTTCTTAAACCTAGAAAAAAAATTGTTTCTGAAAACAAAAACCCAACTTTGTTGATAGTTGATTTGCAATCCCAAATTTGTTTACAGGTATAAATCATAACTTTGTTGCTTAATTATGTTCGATTTTGACCTAACTTTGCGTAATTTTTGATTGCAGTTGGTTTATTTGTATCTCTAGATGCATGGTGATTTAACCGATGGTGGGAATTAAAGAGTTTTCATTGCTGGTAGAGATTTGCTGTTAGTGGTTCTTTGGTGGTGAAACTGGTGGTTTTGCAGCTAAAGAGGATTCTTGTTATCTAATGGAGATATCTAGTGGTGATGTTTTTACTGTATTAAAGAGAGATGATTTGTTGTGTTTATCTAGGTTTGAAACTGGAGATCAGTATTGCTTTTACCCTAAAAATTGAATGGATATTGTGGAGGAAACAAAGAGATTGCTGATTTGCTGGGTTCATCATATGAACTTTTCGGAAGTCTGAAATATGGAGATCTTCCAAGGGTACTGCCATGGTGATAACTCGCTTTTATTTTTTCTCTTTATTTTATAGGGTTTTTCGCTGCTTAATAATCATGTTATATTGTAGGTATGGAAACCCTCAAATGCAGTTTTTGGTTAATAGTTAGTCTCGTCGTAATCTGTTTGTTTGCATGTATTGTATCCATTAGGGTAATTGATGTGAATCTGTAAACCAAGATTGAAGCTCTTTAAGCAGTACAGTTAGGAGTAACTTGTAATATAGAAATGGTGCAGGAGGACTGGGAGGTATCAGAGGAGGTTTTGGGTCATGTGGTGGAATTGGAGCTGAAGGTACTGAAAGGAGTTGGAGGAAGTACGGGACATGTAAGGTTGGGTTGGTGCTAGAGGTGTAGAAGATGGTGGTGTAATTTGTGGTGGAGGTAGAGTTTGTGAGGTGGCAGGAGGTGTGTCTGGTGGAGATTAGGTTAGTGGAGCATGAATTTGCATTGGTCCTGGGCACAGATGGATGTGAATTCGTTGGAGGTGGTCGAGGTGGAGGATTTCTTACAGCACATTGTGGGTTCCAAACAAGAAGGTTTTCAAGCTATAAAATTTTATCCAGGTGATTAGTACCTCGTCTTTTTATTGGGATTCTACTTGTGAACAATTAATTATTGAGCAGTTCTTAATTTGTATTTTGTTGTTTGTTGGTTATAGTCATTATATCGGACGAACAAGAAGGTTTCATGGCTATCCTAGTGGCACTATCTTACTGTAAGTTCAATTTTGCTTCGACATAGTTGAATGTTTAGGAGTCATGTGAACTCCTACTATCGAGGCACTTTCTTGGTAGGAATTTAACTTCGCAAACACTTGATATCTCTTATTTCATTCTCAACATATCAACCTTTTCTTTCTTTAACATCTTGCATCGTTGTGCATAAGATATTTAATGAATCATAAGCTTAGGATAAGAGTGTGAAGTACTAGTAAGGGATTGATGTGTCTCTCTTGCACCTTTGTGGTCGTTGACATTGTGATATTGATTTTGTTTTCCTGACAGGAAAAGTTATTAAGGGACAGGATCTAGGAATCAACACGATGAATCCCAAATTTAGGATAAGGATGTAAGGAAAATGAAGACGGAGAGGTTAACGGTGAAGCCCCAATTTAGGTTTGTATATGTAATTATCATAGTTCAATATAGTTTCTTAACTGTTTTCAACTATAAGATAGAACTTCAATGGTGGGTATGTTATTGGTAAACCCAGTTTCATTGATTTAGGTATTGAATTTCAAATTCATAATCTCTAAAGTGTAAAGAAGTATACGCTCACTTTAAACCCAGTTTCATTGATTTAGGTGTTGAATTTCAAATTCATAATCTCTAAAATGTAAAGAAGTATACGCTCCCAATGTTGACACTTCCAAGTATTCTTTCCCCCTGCAAGTCTTGTTTCTGGTTGTAACATTTTCAATGAGGAAGAACTATGATCATCTTTAAATATGGGTGAATTACATGGTGCGTTAGATAATCTTTCATGTATACATTCACACCTTCTGATGTTAATTAGTGTGTGGTTTTTTTCTTTTTTTTCTAATGTTTGTTAAGTGATGATGATACTTTATTCTAAAATTCTGTGTTACTTTTAATTTATTAAACAGGTGACAGTAATTGATGATATATACTGCAGGACGCAGTGCCAAATGTTGAAGTTGTTGATTTGGAGGTCTCTCGTCTTCACATTTCAGTATTTTTGTCGACTCATACAGCCAGGCAAGGTTTGAATGCCTCACTTCCCCTTCTTAGACCCTGTATATTGGTATATATTCTGTTCTTTTGATGTCAGAAATAATTATGGTTCTGATTTTAATATCTTTATTGGTGCAGGTCATTTCTTTGGATGTTAATTTACCCGCCAAGCAAGATTTTCACACTCTATGAGCAGACATTTTCTCCTGGTGAGGAATCCGCTAGCATTCCGTTCAGTTTTTAGGTAGTCTGTTAGGATTAAATAAGTTACCAGGCATGAAGCCATAAGATTTTTATTGGTAGTTTGTTAGGATTGAATAAAGTTAGATATATTTCATCTTTTTAATCAAAGCTCATTTCCAGGGAATAATCAGGGTGCCTTTGCGGGATTTCTGCAATGCGCAATTTGTTGGAGTTTTTACTGCATCAGATCGGTAAAGATGGGTGTGTCCCCTATAGGTATATATACGTGACCACTAGTCATCTCTTTGGACACGGTGGTAGATTGACTCGTGTGTCTAATAAGAGTATATTGGTTTTTTTATAAAACACGATTACAGGACTCATAAAAATGAGGATTGAATGTAGAATTTTGGGTTTTAGACTTCATAAAAGTGATTTTTCATTGGTTCATCCTTGAAGGTGATTTGTTTCAAGTTTGTCTTGGGCTTCCAGTGTAAGTTCAATTATATATTTATTTATTTTTGAAACAACCGAATATAATAGTATAGTTGGAACTTTTATTTTCTTGCGGACTCATAGTCGCGAGTCCGTTGCTGCCAAACATGTAGGTGTAGCAAACCTTGTTCCTTCTTTAATGTCTTCACTCTAGGATCAATGGGTTACTTTAGTTTCCAATGGATCACATATATGGAAAGGTAATTAGTGCATATTTTTTAATTAAAAAAAATTATGACTGATCTTCCATATTAATAACAATCATTCGATGCATTTCTCAATACTTGTAAATAAAAACTATAGGTAAGGAGTGAAATGGCTTAAAATCAAAACTTTATCACCACAGATGCTAGAAACTTTGTGTAATTTGTGAAAGCCATGCCTATACACCAAAAGATTGACTGGCATTGGGCAACCCTTAGCTATTCATTTTTTCATCCAAGCAAGTAAATGCCTTGGCTATTTTTATCTTATTATTTCAGGATCACAATTTTTTTTTTTGTCTTCCTTTTTGTTAATATATTCACGAATATCTGTTTTCCTTTTTTCTATTCTTTTATTCTTGATACTTAAGTGATAATCAAAAATTGTTGTATATATTTTCAGGGTCCATAAATGTCGACTAGGAGCTTCCCCAGTTTGCTGCATGGTCAGAAGTGAACTCCGGAGGTAAATTGATGTCAGTTAGGAACTTGTGGATATTATGTTGTTGCTTAACAAGTGCTTAGACCTTAAAAATCTTGTGTACAACCTCCAGATTTCACGTAAATGATTCATGACATCTATTTAAGATGTTTCACTTGTATTCAGGAACTCTCATATCCATTTTTGGTAGGGAAACACCATGCTTTAGATTCATCAATTTATTTCTTGCAATCTATCGATACCTCTCAATTTCAGTGTTGAATTTTAAGGAACACTTTCTTTCTTGCTAATGATATTTTTCCTTGCCGAACATATTATAATGTAGAATGTATTCAGGGTTATAGTGGATCTTTGTAGCTTAATTTGTTTTGCATTCATTGTTACGTTAAATGTTGGTATTTAATGGTGACTGGTGATGCTGCAGGTATGGATGGTGGTGGTGTTGGTGTTGTATACAAAACTGAAACATAATTCAGCTTTTAATGCAAACATACATGGTAGGGTTCTCACTTCATATATATAGTTCTTGCAACGTCACTATTTTTTCAAAATACATATTAGGTTGTCGGTGAATTGGATCATGTGGTTACTAGTTGCCACTCTTAACGTGCTACTTTTCCATTTTACAGGCTAGAACTAGGCAAAAGAAGAACCTTAACTCCTGGTATTATGCTTAGCAGGTAAGAGTCACAAGAAATTCCTTTTATGCGTTGATTACTTAAATATTTCGCAAATCATGGGTGATGTAGCTTTCTGCACCTTGTTCATTATTCAGTTGACAACCCTTTATGGCACTTGCATCCATATGTTGAATGTTGCGTAAACTGAATTAATGGTCTTTAAGTATTTTTCTTTCGTATCTGTGTACGCCTTTTAATTTGTACCTCGATGGGTGTGGGTGCTGCTGGCAACTACAAATTATTTTTGAAAGATCAGCATGTTGTTTCTTTTAGCACTATACTTTGATATGACATACAGAAGTTTGGTTTTTTCTTCAATATGGGACTCTCTCCCTATGAGTCTATGAAAGATTCTTGAGGACCTAAGTACATATTGGAGGATGTTAGTGATGATAATAGGATCATATACTAGTGACACTAAACACACTAAACGTTGTGTGTTACGAAGGAACATATATCATGTAGCTCGATATAAAATATGGTTGATAGCCTCGTATCTGTAGGAAGAAAACTGCTGCACGTAAAATTATTTCTTTTTTAAAATGCCAAATAGATGTACTCTCAGTTGCTATTTTTCAGTCTACTGTAGTTTGGGTTACTACTAAGCTCTACCTAAGGACTAAAGCTACTTGTATTGTTGTTCATATGTATCTAAAATTAGTTTGAGTGTTCATCATATGCTGACAAGATGCACTTTCCTCTTTTCAGGTGCTACTGCAATATTAGAAGTTTGGGCTAATACTAAATCTTGCATCAGGATAAGCTACTCAGCAAGTTCAAAAAATAGTATGTTTCAATCTGTAATGATTCCTGTTTCTGTTTTCACTGGGTTATGAAACCCTTTCTACTTTGTGCATACAAAAAGAACAAGTGAATGCCAGTCACAGGCATGTCTAATCCATGATGATGGATTTTGGTTCAACTGTATTGGTTTTTCGTTATATAGTTTATATAACTGTATCCTGCAAATATGTGATGATTCTTGTAACTTCTTCCATATGAATAAATAATGCCTTTTACTTCATTTAGAATGGTATATGGGTTCACATATCTGTCTAGAATGGTGTGTAGGATGATAAATTTATATATGCAGGTGCAGGAATCTAAGAAAAAGATTCAGCAGATTCCAGTTTTTTTAAAACCTCATTAAAAATTTGCAACGGATTAATAAAACATGATGTCATCTTTTCATTTCTTGTGGGACCCATTGACACGTGGAGATAAATATGAAACGGTCGTATTCGTTGCTAAAAAGAAGATACGTTGCTTAAAATAATCTAAGCAACGTTTACTTACGTTGCTTAAATGCTACAAGGCAACGGATGAAGCAACGCATAAAACGTTGCTTTAATTAAATTAAGCAACGTATGTAGACGTTATAAGAAATTTGTGACGCCGTGTGGGCAACGTACATAAGCGTTGCTGAAATTATAAGCAACGCTTATAAACGTGGGAAATTTGGGATTTTGGTGTAGTGATAGCATTTTACGTTAATTAACACTTACTTTGATACCATAGATTGGTTCGGATTCGAACTTATGTTATTTACCAACTTGGTATTACCAAGTTTACATCTTGTTTAAGTAATCTCCTTGACAGTTCGTGTATGTATTATATTATGAAATGACGAGGATACCCAAATATACTGCGTTTTTCGTTTCAACCTATAAGTCGAGGATACCAAGTGTGATCGTCTATGGACAAAGTCGAGACAATACGATAACCTGATATTCACTTGACAATAGTTATGGTATAAGACCGATTGACTATAGGATCATTTCCAAGTGATTAGGATTAGCGTACAAGTATTATTTAGTTTATTATAATAAAACAATTAAATGTAGAAGTAAAGTAAATGACACGGTAATATTTTGTTAACGAGGAAGCCGCAAATGCAGAAAAACCTCGGGACCTAGTCCAGTTTTGAATACTCTAGGAATTAAGTCGCTAACCAAAGTACAAAGCCAAATTCATATAGTTGAGACCAGTAATATACCCTTACTTAGTTCCCTCAATATCCCTGCGTCTACGCCCATTTGGTCTCGCACGTGAATTCTAAGATAGAAATCACTATCTTGAGTTGCTTTACCGATGTAAAATCTTAAGCACTCAATTCCTTTTGATCGTCTTCTGAACATTAAAGGAACAAAATTGTTTGGTAACTACTCCAATAATATTTTAGAAAAAGATTTGTTGAGTTATGACAAAGGCTTTTCCGTTTAAACAAGTAACTCCTTTGTCGGGTAAGATCAATCCAAATCAGTAACTGAGATTCAGATTCACAACTATAAGATTCGGATATTGAAGAATACCGTCAAATTATAGTTGCCGATCTAAACGACTTTATGATCATATAAATCTAATCTAATTAGGATCCCAGACGATCAAGATGTGTGCACAAATCACGAGATATGAAAACCAGTTAGAAATATCTTCTTGTTATTCAAATCTTCCATTTCCTTATTATGTACTTGCACAACACAAACTTGAATCCACTTATGATCGATCACGCACGGTTCTAAAGATTCCGTCAATATTTTGATATAGTTTGAGTGACCCTTATGTCGGAAGAGAAGGCTCTCAAGAATAATCAAACCAGATGCAATAAAAGTTTCAGCAAGCGTTAGTCAATCAAACCGATAATCGAAAACTAAAATAAGAATGTAATTATCTAGTTTCTCACCAACGAAACTCATAGAGCTTCTTGATCCCACAAATTTTTTTTAAATGAGTGGTCATTAGAGATTTTGCCTAATTAGGGTACATTCATCTTCGGATAGAGGACTCCACCAGAAACAACACGAATGAAGTTTTCCTGACTCTTATGATAGTTTTCCAGAAATGCAAACTTATCTATAGACCAAGGTTGTTTGGACAACAATGAAACTCCATAACCGAAAATATTCTCAAGATATATGCAATAAGTACCTAATTTATCTGATTAAAAAAAAACATCTAATTTTTGTTTTCTTATTTCCAACTAATATCCAACCTGTAATTATGAAATCTCTCATTAGAAAATATTTAATATTAGTTTGGAACTTAACTAATATAAATTTCTAAGAGATACATTTTGAGTTACTGTAAAATCAAAAGCATATAATCGAAAATTCTTAATTAAAAGATTCTCAATATTTCGGATTAGGATCACCTTGAGTATCAAGGAAAATCTTTGGACAATAAAAGATAAGATTTGTATTCACGTCCAAATTGTGTCGACATCTAAAACTTTCCTATTTAGCAAAACCTAATTCCAAACTCACACAAAACTGTAAAGTAATATGTGAATATGAAGGATCAGTTTTTCTATTAGGACTGGTTCTAGCATGATTCTTAACAAAGGTAAATATCGGTTCTACCAAGTCACCAAAATATAGGTAGGGATCGGTTCTACCATGACTTCCAACAAAAGTTAGGATAGGTTCTACAAAGTATCCCAATATAGGTAAGGATCGTTTATACCTGTTAGATCATAGCTCGGCTGAACCCACCAAGCATTGGTATGTCAAGTTTGGTTGTCATATTTTAGTGAACCAAAACTCATTTAAAGAGTTGCTTGATTATTTACTAGAGTCAACTTCGTATAGGTTAGCTTGAAAGTATTAGGATATGAGACATTACAAGTATTACTTGAAGACTTTAAGAATGTGAAGAATCAATGAGCTACAACGACGACATCATCCTTCCACTTGAGGTTGGTAATATTTGACTTGAACTTTCATTCCCTAACGTATCTTTCAAATCGTGCATATTGAAAACATAATTGTGAAGCTGTGAATGATTATAATCTAGTTAGACGTAGTATTAAGGAATATAATACGAAGTATAACACTTATCTTTTGAACTTCGTATATAAGACATCGACATAATCGTATGAATGCTATTGTGATTATGTATGGGTATGAGTGAATATTTCGTCCTAGGAAACAATGTTGTACATTTGTTTAAAGTAAGTACAATTCATAAACTTGTTTTATGAATCGAAAGGGAAATCTCTAGGCTTATTGATATTGTTATTCATTGCAAATCTTTGGATTACCAATATGTGTGTTTAGTATAACCGCTCATAACTTGTTTATGTATCTTAGTAAAACTATTCACAAGGCCTGACTTTTGTATTGGTATGACTTTTATTAGTGAAACCGATCTTAAGTAATCACCTGAGATGGTATGATGGATTTGTTGTAATTCGTATGACCAACTCTAGAATTGAGGGACCGATCCTACTAAGAGGTGCAACCGATCACAAAAGGAGAATCGATCCTTGTAAGAGGTGCAACAAGTTTTTAATAATTGGGGAACCGATCCAATGAACATGTGGGAATACAATCTAGTACCTAGTCAACCAAGTTTTGGTAACTAGCATGACTAATTCTAGTACCCCACATGGAGGTAGAACCGAAACTTGTTTTGGTAGAATCTTGAAACCTATGATTTGTGATTTGATAGGATAATCAATCATATAGTTCTTGGAAGTCAGATGAACCAATTCTAAACTTGTTTGGAAGTGTGGCAAATTGGTTCCAAGATTGTAAATATGAAAAAAGATTTACAAGGTAAAGATGTCGACATACTTTGAACATGTGCAGTAACTCTTATCTTTTATTGTTTAAAGATATTCCTTAATAGCTAAAGGATAATCCCGGATCGAAATAAATTGAGAATCTTTTAATTAAGGTTGTTAGTTTTATATGCTTTTAATTTCCAGCAATTAAAATGCATATCTTTAGAAAATAAAAATTAGTAATGTGCATAAACTAGTTGGAGATTTTATACTAAGATTTCGGTTATTAATTGGACAGAGCATTTCCAGGAATTATGAAAACCTATTTGGTGTTTATTGCATATCTTTGAGAATATTCGGTTTTGGAAATTTCTTGTTGTCCAAACTTCCTTGGTCTATAAATATTGAAGTTTGCATTTCAAGCAAACTAATCCTCAGAGCCAGCAAAACTACCTAGTTGTGTTGTTACTGGTGGAGCCACCTATTCGGAGAGGAAAGTACCCTAATTAGGCGAATCTCTAACGGCCGCTCGGTTTAAAAACTTATTTGGGATTGAGAATCTCTATTAGTACCGCTGGTGGGAAACTAGATAATTGCAGTTTATTATAAGTTTTCGATTAATTTGATTGACTAACGGTTGTTGAACTTTGATTGCACCTAGTTTGTTTATGCTTGAGAATCCTCTCTTTTGATATAAGATTCACTCAAACTAGATCGAAGTTTTGACGGGGATCTTTAAACTGTTTGTAGTTCTATAGATATCTTGTGATAATTCATTGTTAACAGACTCCGTTCTGTGTGTGATTGATCACAAGAGATTCAAGTTGACTGTGTGCAGGTGTTTATTAAAGATCAAAGAATATTTGAATACAAAGAAGATATTTGGGTTCATAATCTCTGGTGTGCACGAAACTTGTTTTCTTATGGAAAAGGATCCAACTATAATCGGTTTATATTTGTGATAGATTTGATTGATTAGTTGAGTAGATCGGCATCAATACAATTCTTTGTGATTAAAAGTATTGATTGTAAAATCTTGACAATTACTTTGGTAATTGTTATTGGATAGATCTAAGGACCTGATAAAGGAGTTTATTGGGATAAACGGAAGAGACTTTTGTCAAACTCATATTGTAATACCCTGTATTTTTTAAGCTACTGTTTCGGGTCGGGTTATACCCGTATTAGTTAACCTTGTAGCTTAGGTTGTTGTTCCTTAGCCTTAGCCTAGGTGGGTGGATTGAATTAGAATGGCTATAAGTTAGGGTGGAAATAAAATAATCAATAAAAAAATAAAGTTAAGAGAAAATGAAAAGATAAATAAAATAGTTTAGAAGAGAAATTAGACAAGTTAGAAAAAAAAAGGCTAGGAAGAAGAAGAAAGAGATGGAGCTAGAGAATTTTAGAGATGAAGGATTAATAAAATCAAAAAGAGTTTGTGACAATTGAGAGGTAGAATGTTTAATCCCTTTCTCTTTGTGTTTTCCTTGTTATACTTTGATTTCCATTTTGTTTATTCTTATATCATTAGGGTTCTGAAATTTGTCTATTTACTTTGATGCATATTATTGATGATCAGACTTCTAATATAGGTATATAACATGATTGGGTATCACTAGTTAAAATTTGAGAGTATTCCACCATATATTCACCGTTGAAAGTTTGTTTGAATTTAGGTGATAGTTTCTGAATTTCTGGACAGTTTCGCCTTGCTGTGCTTTTGATGTTCTTAGGAAGTCTTAATGGTGTTAAAAGTATTTGATGTCTTAATAAAAGTTGTAGATAAACATATTATATTTCAGTGTGCGTTGGATTGGGTCAATTTCAGATTGTTATGAATTTATCATGAATTGTTTGGTAACAACATGTAATCTGCCCAGTTTTTAGGTTGTCATTATAAATTCAACATATTTTGTTTGAACCATTGGTTTGGTGTGAAATTTGTATATGTAATATATGAATGTGTCAATAATGTTCCTGTAAAATTTGGGGATGATCAGATAAAGGTATTATCATGGAACATACAATGTAATATGGCTGCAGTTAACTTGTTAGCATAAATGCTTGAAAGAAATTCATGTTGATTATCCATGGTTGCTTGTGTTGTTTGTGAAAATGATTTATAAAAGGAAATGAGTTCATGTTTTTCCGTTAGATGAAATATGCTTTCATGCTAACGGCGGGTAATGATCCCCGAGAGTTAAATGGGTAATGATCCCCATGGGAACTTGTGTTTCCCGAACGTCGATGGCGGCTCTCTGTGCCTATAAAACGATAGGTGGTGTACGAACCAAGGTTTTCGTACTGTGAATGAAATGGGTAATGATCCCTAGAGCATATGGGTATGATCCCCATAGGAACTTTTGTTCCTGACCATCGATGGAGGCTGTCTGTGCCGATAAACGATAGGTGGGTGTACGAACCAAGGTTTTCGTACCGTGAACTCATGGTTTGAGGTGGTGACTTATAAATATGTGAATAATGTGTTCGGAATCTAAATTAAATGAGTTATTGAAAACATAATCGGTGTTATGAACTCATTTGTGAAATTCAAATGGATGAATTGTTGAAAACAATATTGTTGTTGTGAATTGATGAGTTGAGTCCTAAATGGATGATTTGATAAATGGTTTATTGATAATAATATAAATGTGGTGAACTCATGGCTTGTTGGTGACAATATTAAGTTGTGAATCGTGTGTTAGAATCTCTATTGAATGATTAGTGGAAACCTTATTGGTTTTATGAACTCAAGCATTTAAATAAATTGAAGTATTTGTATGAAAAATTAATATTGTTGTGAACTCACGTGCGAAATCTATTTCAGTGAATTGTTGAATTCAATTATGAAATCTAATTGGATGAATTATTGAAAGTATTACTGGTATTATGAACTCATGATTAAAGGGTGATTTGTTGAAATAATATTAATATTGTGAAGACTTGTTTTGAAATATTAAGATGATTTGTTAGAAACAATATTTGTATTGTGAATTCATGATTAACCAAACATACGTGTGTGGTGATCATGTTGGGTGAGCATCTATATTAGATATTTTCTCGAAATTATGTAGTATGCTCATGTTGTATGTTGTTTGACTCATTGACATTGTTATGCATGTTTTGAGATTGGGAATGCATTCTATTGAGCTGTCATATCACCCCAATTGACACCCTTGCAGATTTATCAGAGTGGCGCAGCGAAAGCTAGGAATGAGTAGCTTAGTGATTGAATTGCTTAATTGTATTGCTTGAAATGTAATTTGAAATAATATGTTTGGTTGAAATCGTTGTTAAGATAATAAGAGGATTTATATGCTTCATTTCATGTTATATAAGGTTTCAACTATGTTTTGTGTAAAATTAAATTAGCAACAAACCCGTAATGCTTCGTGTTCGGATCTCCATACGGGTTTTACCCTGGTCCGGAACTCGGGGTGTTACACATATAACGTTGATTGAAAAGATTTGTTACCGAACAAATTTGTTGTTCCTTTACTGTTTGGAATACGAACCAAATGAATTGTTCCAAGTGCGTGACTTATTGCAAGTTGGAGGCTCAGGGATACAAACATAACTAGGTGAACTATAGGTTTAGTTGCTTGGTCTCAACTATACGAAGTTGGTTTAGATTTTGTATAGCGGCTTAATCCTGAGAGTATTCAATTATGGACAAGGTCATGCATTTGCGGTTTCCTCGTTAACAAAATATTGTTGTGTCTTTTACTTTTCTATTTCCACAATTATAATTATTTTATTATAATTAGAAATTTAGAAGTAAGATACACAAACGTTAATTTCTATTTACTTGATAGCAATCCTATTGTGTTTGGTTAAGTCTGAACCTTTTATCAAGTAAACATACTTCGTTGTTGTATTGTCTCGATCTTGTATCCATAGTCAATCACACAAGTTATCTTGTTGTCGCATTATCTCGATCTCGTATCATAAACAATCACACGAAGTGTGAACCAATTAGTTCTATTGTCTCAACTCAGTCCATAGACAATCACTTTCGGAGAAAGGACTTATAGGTGAAAAGTTTTAGATTGAGGTATGTTTGCGTACCCTCGTCTTTTCACTACCATGACTCCCAACAATAACTGAGATCGGTTCTACCAAGTATCCCAAATAGCTAATTAAGGATCAGTTCTACCAAGGTTCCCAGCATAAGTCAAGATCTACCGCATCTCCCAAACTAGGTAAAGATCAGTTCTACCACAGCTCTCAACATAAGTCAAGATCGGTTCTACCAAATCTAATACCTAGGTACCAATTGGTCATCCAATAAATCTTCAATGAAAATCGAATCAAAATGCCTATTGATTTCCTTTCGATTACGAAACACGTTTCATATATGTACATTCTGTTAGAGCACTACTCGGTCTAACTCGCAAGAGTTATTATCTCATCTTGTTTGTCAAGTTTAGTTGATCAAAACTATACATTTGATTTTTAGTCTACTTATAACTATGTCTCATATTAGGATATAAGTATGTAGTTGAGCTTTAAACTTCACTGCGTTCACCAATTGAAGAAGAAGATCTACTGAAGAGCTTGGAGGAACTTTGTCGACAAAAGGTATGTGGAGACTAAAACTTATCTATCACTCATAAGTCTATTCTATTATATGTTCTAATAAGACTAAGTCGTATAGCTATATAGACTTTGTGTTATACACATTTGAAATTTTGTGATGAGTTTATCTCTTCTATATATTTCCGAAATACGAGTTGGAAGCTTTCCTAGCTTTAGCTGAACTTCATCATCTACTTAACGAGTTTGTCTATAAATACTTTATTTGTTGGAAACTAAATATTAAGTCAAGATGATCATGTAAAAATTACCTTGAACATCTTATATGATTTGTATGAGACGATCATTAATTTGATGTTAACTTGGGAAGTTTCGTATTGATCAATTAATCACTTGAAAATTACTTGAAGCTAGTGGTATGTGTAAGAATACCATTTTTGTCTCCAAGGATGTTTCAATGATTCAATGCGAGTTTTAAAACTACTACCAATGTTTGGATACAACATAGTAGGCGTACCTGGTATGCGAACAATGAAGTACTAGTTCAGGTACGGAACTCTTGTTCGCGAATTGAGTTTGCGAACGGGTTTACCTGTGAAAGGTTTGGAACTGTGGTTCGCGAATAGGGTTTGCAAACGAAAAAACTAGTCAAGGTCAGAAACTGTAGTTCGCGTACTCAGTTTGCGAACAAAGTGATTAGGTTTTAAAATCGGTAAGTATGACAATTCATACTCATGAACTCTGGTTCGTTTGCAAACTCAGTTTACGAACTAAAGTCCTTGCAACTTTAATAATTTATGGTATGTGACCTTTCTTTTCAAACCGTGGCATTGTTGTAAAGACCCTCAAGCTCGTCAACACTATTAGACCAGTCAAGTGACGAATTAGCCGATAATAACTCGTTTAGTTTAACGCAAACATTAATTAATAGGAATTAATCTAACAACGATCTAGATATGAAACTAGTATCATTAGATAGATTTCTAAAAGTTACGCGGAATGGACTACTCGAATGTGTCATTTGGATATCGTACGAAGAAGATATCATCAGATTTGTTGAAGGGCAAAATAGTCATTTTGCTATTTAACCGCCTTGGAAGCCCTTATCCAAGAGCATTGGGTGCCTTAGTAATTTGGTTGGCCTTATGCCTAGTCGATCGAGAGGATACCTCTCATTCTCTTTTCTTCTTCTTCAGTTACTTTCTTCTTCTCTTTCTTTCCTCCCCTGTTCTTTCTCTTCTGAGAGTGAGTAAGAGATGAAGTGGAGGTTTTGTGATCGGTAGGAGGTGGAGAATATCATGGAGTAATTAGTGGTGGCGGTGTTGTTTTTGTTAGAGTTTATGAGGAAGTTGGATTGATGAGAATTATAAGTTAGGGTTCTGTGAGTTGAAGATGAACTGATTTAATTTAATAAGAAGAACATCAATTATTCGTCAGATTTATGAGTTTCAATGGATTTGATGTGAAGTGGAAGGTTATGGGTTTGATTTCGAAGAACATCAATTATTCGTCAGATTTGGGAATTAGGGTTTCTGAGATATGGATTCAATTGAAGATTAAGAGGAAATTTAGGATCTAAGGGAGTGATTAGAGTTGGGTATGAGTTGAATTAGAACTTGAAGTTGAAGAATAGTTTGTAATTGATAGTTAGGGTTTCGTATTTGAAGCTGCCATTGAAATTAGGTTTTGGGGTTGAGAATTGGGAATTGGGAATTGAACTAAAATTTATTGAGAACAAAGGATAGTGATGAAGGATGCTGAGTGTTTGTTGTTTTGAACTGATGAGTTGGTGATGGTCTTGGGAAGAATTACTGAATCAAGTTAAAGTAAGAAGAAGAGTTTAAATTCAGTAGAATTATTTTGAGGTAACTGCTCTTTTGATTAATAAAGAATTTAATCTTGTCAATTGAGTTCAGTTAGCTGATATTTGATTTAAGATTGGAGATGGGTGTTGAATGGAGTTTTGTTGTAGTTAAATTGTTTTGAATTACAGAGAACAACAGGTTCAGAAACTACTTGTGGTTCACTGATAATTGAGAATAAGCTGTAGACTGGTGGTACTGGTTATCTTAATACTTGATAAAGATGCAGTGTAGTTGTATTTGCTGGTGGTAATTGAGAAAAGAGTGTGACTGGAGTTGAAGTGGTATCTAAGGATGAAGATGTTGGCAGTAAGGATTATTGTGAGTAACTGTCATAGACAGCTACAATGGATTTGCATTTATAGATAAATTGCTGAGGTTCTTGTAGAGATGACTCAAAATTTAGGCTATTAGAATTAATGAACTTAAGATGTGAACAACCTGAAGTGATAATGATGTTCGTGTTAAAATTCAAGTTGGTTGATTGTTCCGAGTGCCTGAGTTGGTGTTGCTCAAGAAGAACTGACATGAAAATGAATCCGTTATGTGAGTATGATGTTGAGTGATATTCAACTGTAGTATGGTGGAAGTGGTTGTGTAAGTTACATGATGTGGAAGTAGTAATAGAGTTGATAAGGGGAGTGGCAGAGATATATAAACTCTAAATTAATAGAATTAAAGTTGCAGTGTATAGCTGGGGAAGATAGTGCCAATGGAATTGAGAATGAAGCTACAGTTGTAGAGCTAGGTTTGCAATTGTATTACAAGGACTTGGAACTGAAATAAGGATGTTGTATTGAGTCGCAGAAAGATTGAATGGATGGTGGTGTTGATGGCTACAAGGAGTATTGGTTTGTAATGAACAATACAAAGGAATGGTGTGTGATAGGCTCGGAAAGATACCTACAACTATAAATACTACAAGTGCAGAGTGTCGACAAGCAACACAGGGCAAGCACAGGTCGAACCACAGAGACTTGGATAGTGTAGAAGTTGATTCTAAATCCTGACTAAGAACTGATTCAGAGAGTAACCAAAGGGGGTTTGTTTTTGTCGATACGACGAGATATTGGCAAAGACTTAAACAAAAAGTAATTTGAATTAAAATATGCAATTAAATCAAGGCGTAAATATTGAGAATATGGATACTAGGGTATTCAAATCCACCACTAACCTATGATATGCATTCAACTTGTAATATTATTCTTGTCCTTACAGAAGATTCAAGTCTACCGTATATTTAAGGTGTTTCTCCAATGTATAATTTAATCACAACTAAATTATTTCTCCAAAGCATTAACTGTCTAATTAAAGAACAACTAATCTGAGGATCAATATTTGGTTAAGCATGAGTTGTAGCATAATCAACATAGAGATATTCTAACTACAATGGATACATGGCATACATTGTGAGAGCAAGATGTTGACAAACTTGGATTAAATTATAACTTTAAACAATTCTAAACTTTCAAGAACAATATACAAGATATGAATACATACCAATGAGTTACGGCTTCATTTAAACCCTAGCAAATGAAATTAGAACATGATGAACATTACAACAAAATTGAAATTTGATAAACTAACATGAACAAGCTATTCTTGGATGAGTTTTCAACACAACAACCCTCTCTATTTATACACAAAAACTCTCTCACACTTTGGATTCAAATTTTACTGTAGCAACCACACAACAATTAAACAAAACATGTTTTCTTAATTGATGGATAGAATGGAATACAATGGGGGTGAGGTGGATGTTTTGGAAAGAATCCAATGGGAGTGAGGTGGATGTTTTGGAAATAATCCAATGGGAGTGAGGTGGATGTTTTGGAAAGAATCCAATGGGGGTGAGGTGTAAATGGATTTGGGTCTTGGGTTTTGGATCATGGGTTTTTTAATCCCATGAATTTGTAAATAGGATTCCACTGATGCGCGAGCGGGTTGCAATGCTTCCAACTTTCTTCTCTTTTGTCTTCTCAATTCTTCCAAGCTTTATTTAGTACTTAAAAACACAAAATTAATTAATACAAATATTTATTCTTGAAGATGGTAAGAATGCAGAATTTGGGATAATATATGACTTTGAAGCGCGAAAGATGAGTTAAGTGCCAATGAAAAGGTGTATGAATATGCAATATTTGGCACTCATCAAATACCCCCAAACCTGAATTTTACTTGTCCTCAAGTGAAACAGAACTTAAGAAATCCTAACTATACCACTGTCGCTGGTCTCTCGAATGCATTTAGCGTATGCATTAAGCCTTTAAACCCCTAGGTGTCCCTAGTGGACGATTTGTAGTCTCGTGAGGGCCTACCAAAGATGTACCCACAAAACCTTCTCCAAATTCAGAGAATCCATAGAAATGTCTTCGTCTTCGGTCTTCAACTGTAGATGATGAACTTCGGAATTTCGTAGAACCATGAAAATTTGTAACCAATGTTTTTTTTTATTTTTTTTATTTTTAAGACCCGCTACACATCTGATCATAAATATTTTTTTAGTGACCCGCTACACAGCTGGTCATCAGATAACATACTACAAAAGACCCGCTCCACAGCTGGTCATAGAAGACAACAAAAAAAATGCAAAAGACTACAACAGATCCTACAAAAGACCCGCTACAAAGCTTGTCATAAAAGATAACAACAAAAGACTCAAACAATGCAAAAGACTACAAAGGATCCTACAAAAGACACGCTACACATCTGGTCATAAAAGATAACAACAAAAGACTCAAAAAATGCAAAAGACTACAAAGGATCCTACAAAAGACCCGCTACACAGCTGGTCATAAAAAATGCAAAAGACTACAAAACGCCATATGCAAATACTCCCCCAAACCTAAATCTAACATTGTCCTCAATGTTTCAAAAGATAACAGAAACCACAACAAACTATGAGAACAAAACAGATTCAAAGGAAAGAGATTACCAGATGCCAAACCAGAGACAGTAGAGTATGTCCAAAGCAACCAGCAGGGAAGATATCTGTGGTATGTACAGGGGGTGAACTTTTCAGTCCACATAGATCGGATCAGCAAGATGAGTTGTTTCAATCTCAGGTGGGATTGGTTCAAGGAACGGCTTCAGTCTCTGCCCATTGACCTTGAAGACATTCTTGGTTGCTACATCTTCTAGTTCTACAGCCCCATGGGGGAAAATTGTTCGCACCACGAATGGGCCTGTCCATTTAGAACGTAATTTTCCTGGAAAAAGGTGCAGTCGTGAGTTATACAATAGAACTTTCTGGCCTGGAGTGAATGACTTGCGCAAAATGCGTTTGTCATGGAACACCTTCATTCTTTGTTTGTACATTTTTGCATTATCATATGCATAATTTCTTAACTCTTCCAACTCATTGAGTTGAAGCTTCCTTTGGGTGCCAGCTTTATCTAGATCCAAGTTCAGTTTCTTTACAGCCCAATATGCACGATGCTCTAACTCTACAGGGAGATGAAAAGCTTTACCGTACACAAGTCTGTAAGGGGACATACCAATGGGGGTCTTGTATGCAGTTCTATAGGCCCATAAAGCATCATTCAATCTTAAAGACCAATCTTTTCTAGACGGGTTAACCGTCTTTTCTAGAATGTGCTTAATCTCCCTATTTGAAACCTCTACCTGGACATTGGTCTGTGGATGATATGGGGTTGCAACTTTATGAGTTATGCCATACTTACGGACTAAGCACTCAAAAGGCCTATTGCAGAAATGTGAACCACCGTCACTTATTATAGCTCTAGGGGTGCCAAATCGAGAAAATATGTTTTCCTTTAAGAACGAAAGTACCACCTTGTGGTCATTAGTTTTGGTTGCAATTGCTTCTACCCACTTAGAAACATAGTCAACAGCAACAAGAATGTACAACTTTCCTTCAGAGCTAGGAAATGGACCCATGAAATCAATGCCCCATACATCAAATAGCTCAACAATCAAAATGGGTTGTAAGGGCATCATGTTTCGTTTTGATATACTTCCCAATTTCTGGCACCGGTCACAAGAAACACATAAGGCATGGCTATCCTTAAACAATGTTGGCCAGTAAAAACCACTCTACAAGATCTTTGCAGCAGTTTTCTTTGCACTAAAGTGTCCTCCACATGCTTGATCATGAAAAAAAAGAGATGACATCCCTTTGTTCAGAATTGGTGACACATTTCCTAATGATTTGGTCAGGGCAGTATTTGAACAGATATGGGTCATCCCATAGGAAATGTTTCACTTCGGCCAAGAATTTAGACCGGTCTTGTTTAGACCAATGAAGTGGCATCCTACCTGTAGCAAGGTAGTTCACGATGTCGGCAAACCATGGCATTTCAGAAACCAACATCAGTTGTTCATCAGGGAATTGGATTCCCTAATAATCTCTGATTCATCAGCAGATTCGACATTCAATCTAGATAAGTGATCAGCAACAACATTCTCTGACCCTTTTTTATCTCGAATTTCGAGGTGGAACTCTTGTAACAAGAGTATCAATCGAATTAGACGAGCTTTAGCATGTTTTTTAGATAAAAGATATCTTAATGCGGCATGGTCAATATAAATGATGATTTTAGATCCTATCAAATAAGATCTAAACTTATCTAATGCAAACACAATAGCTAGCAACTCTTTTTCGGTTATTGAATAATTCATTTGAGCCTCATTCAGTGTCTTACTAGCATAGTAGATCACATAGGGGTGTTTGTCAACTCGCTGACCTAAGACAGCTCCAACAGCAAAATCAGATGCGTCATACATGATTTCAAATGGAAATTTCCAATCAGGAGGTCGGACTATAGGGGCTGAAGTTAGAAGAGTTTTGAGCTCTTCCCAAGCATGCACACAAGAATTATCAAACACAAATGCAACATCTTTACTGAGTAGATTACACAGTGGTCTTGAGATCTTACTGAAATCTTTAATGAATCTACGGTAGAAACCAGCATGGCCTAAAAATGATCTAACCTCCCTCACAGAGCAAGGTTGCGGCAGGTTTTGAATGAGGTCGACTTTGGCTTTGTCTACTTCAATGCCTTTTTTAGAGATGATGTGTCCTAGAACTATGCCCGAGTTCACCATAAAATGACATTTTTCCCAATTTAAAACCAAATCTTTCTCTTTACATCTAATCAGTACGCGAGTGAGATGGTTCAAAAATTCATCAAAAGATGATCCAAACACAGAGAAATCATCCATAAAGATCTCAAGGAAATTCTCTATCATGTCAGAAAAAATGCTCATCATACAACGCTGAAATGTAGCGGGTGCGTTGCACAACCCAAAGGGCATACGACGATAGTCAAACGTTCCAAATGGACATGTAAATGTAGTTTTTTCCTGATCTTCGGGTGAAATATGAATCTGGTTGTAACCAAAAAAACCATCCAAGAAACAATAGAATTTACGCCCAGACAATCGTTCAAGTATTTGATCTATGAATGGAAGAAGGAAGTGATCTTTCCTTGTAACTGCATTCAACTTCCTATAATCAATGCAAACTCGCCACCCTGTGGTTACTCGAGTAGTGATTAACTCATTTTTATCGTTTTGAACTACAATAACTCCTGACTTTTTCGGCACAACCTGAATGGGGCTAACCCATTTGCTATCTGAGATTGGGTATATGATACCCGCATCAAGAAGCTTTATAATCTCACTCTTAACAACCTCTTTCATGTTAGGATTGAGACGCCTTTGCATCTCCCTAGATGGTTTAGCATTGTCCTCAAGGTTTATATGATGCATGCAATCAGTGGGACTTATGCCTTTAAGGTCCGAGATGGTCCATCCTAAGGCTTCTTTATGCTCCTTAAGTACTTCTAAAAGTTTACTTTCATGTTCTGTATCTAAGGCAGATGAAATGATTACATGCAAAGTATTAGAAGGTCCCAAAAATGCATATTTAAGAGTATCATGCAATGGTTTCAGTTCGAGCTTTGGTGGCTCAACAAGAGAGGGAACAGACTTGGATTCCAAGACTGGAAGTGGTTCCACTCTAGCTTTCCACTTAGACGTGTCCATAAGTGGTGTGGATTCAAGAAAAGTATTCACTTCACTTATGTATTCATCATCAAACAAATCCAGGTCAAAATTATTCAAAAAAGCATCCAAAGGGTCAACAGACATGCTACTAGACAACGAATCCTGAATCAAACTTTCAATCATGTTGATTTCATGCACATCATTATCATCATCAAGATCTAAATGTTGTTGGATAGTATTGAAAACATTCAACTCCACAGTCATATTACCAAATGACAACTTCAACACTCCATTACGGCAGTTAATGATTGCATTGGACGTCGCTAAGAAGGGACGTCCCAAAATGACATGAATGTGACTGTCAGGGTTTTGCACAGGTTGAGTATCTAAGACGATGAAGTCCACAGGAAAATAAAACTTATCAACCTTAATCAAAACATCTTCTACCACACCACGTGGCACTTTTACGGATCTGTCCGCCAATTGCAGAGTTATAGGTGTTGCCTTCAACTCTCCAAGACCTAACTGCACATATACCGAATATGGTAATAGATTCACACTTGCCCCTAAGTCTAGCAACGCCTTCTTAACCGTTTGGTCACCTATTTTGCATGTGATAGTTGGACTACCCGGGTCTTTAAACTTAGGAGGTGTGTTGCTTTGAATGATTGCACTCACTTGCTCAGTGAGAAAAGCACGCTTATGCACATGAAGCTTTCGCTTTTGTGTGCACAGATCCTTAAGGAATTTAGCATAAGCAGGGACTTGCTTGATTGCATCAAGAAATGGGATGTTGATGTTAACTCGTTTGAGCATTTCCAAAATCTCGTTGTACTGTATACTCTCTTTTTGCTGCACCAATCTTTGTGGGAATGGAGCAACAGGTACATGAGATGGTGCAGAGACATTAGAATTATGGGAATTCTTATGTTGCTCAGATTTGTACTCAACAATAGGTGTTTTCTGTGGGATTTTATGCACTGGTGAGTCTGATGTAGACTCACTCGACTGTGGTACACCTACATTGTTTTCAACAACTTTACCACTACGAAGAGTGGTGACATCATTTACTTTATTATGGGAGGCCTCATTTCGAGTTGAATTTTCTGCTTGATATACATTTTTTGGATTTTGTTGGGGCTGACTAGGGAGTTTTCCTTTGTCTCTTTCATTCAATGCTTCACAAATTTGACCCATTTTAAGTTCTAGACTTGTAAAACGTTGGTCTGTGGTCTTTTGGAGTTGTACCAAATTTTGGGTCAACAAACCGAAACTTTCTTCGAAGCTAGGATTTTTCTCTACAGGGTACTGAGAATGTGGTTGTACTTGGGGGTTTCTAGGATAAGGGTATCCTTGGTTATTATTTGTTGTTCCCCCTTGTACAGGTCCCTTAGACCATGAAAGGTTAGGGTGATTTCTCCACCCTGGGTTGTAGGTATGAGAATATGGGTTGTTCTCTTTCCTTTGGTACAAAACATTGGCTTGCTCGGTTTTAGACTCTTGAAATGCATGGAGGTCTGGACAAGTGTCCACTAGATGGTCTGAACTATGGCATGCGGCACAAGTGGCCATTTCAATTTGACTACGGAGAGTAGGGATATTAGTTTTTCCATTCTTTTCTAGTTCTAGATTTTCTATTCTCCTGGCCAAGGATGCCATCTTTGCACTTCCTTCGAAGTCAGAGTCAATTCTATGAACATTGGATGCAAGGGTAATCCTATTTGGTTCACGTGGGGATTCCCACTGCTGAGTCTTTTCAGCGACTTCGATTAAGAAATCCCAAGACTCATCAGCAGTTTTTTCAATAAATTGACCATTGCACATGGTCTCAACTGTAGTTCGGTTCTTGACATCTAATCCTTCATACAAAATTTGCACAAGTCTCCATTTTTCAAAACCATGGTGAGGACATTGGATCAATAATTCATTGAATCTCTCCAAATATTTTGCCAAAGTTTCCTCCTCTAATTGCACAAAACTATTCAGATTTTGACGAATTGTCGTAGTCTTATGGTTTGGGAAGAACTTTTTGAAGAACTCTTTCGTAAGAGCATCCCATGTATGAAATGACTGTGGCTGTTGAGCACACATCCAAGTCTTGGCCTTTTCTTGTAAAGAAAAAGGAAAAAGTCTCATTTTGAGGTCCTCATCCGTCATTTGGTTGATCCGAAGAGTCCCACAAATTTCCTCGAAATCTCTCACATGGTGGTAGGGATTTTCAGCTTCAACCCCTTTAAATTTAGGCAACATACTGAGGATACTCGCCTTTAGCTCAAATTGTCCAACAACAGCTGGTAAGACAATGCACGAGGACTGGGTTGTCCTCGTTGGGTACATGTAGTCCTTTAGACTACGGACTGGTTCTCCCATTGTTTTGGATAGGCTTGAACTGTCTGCCTCAGAACTATGTATTTCAGTTAACTCTTCTTGACTGATTCTAACTAGTCGGTGTGTATGGTCACGGAAAATAACACTCATAACCTAGGTAGCACATCAAGCATGCTAACCATTCACCTAGAAGGGAAGTTCTATGCAATCACAAACAAGGATGACTCCACCATAGTAAACCTACTGATTTCTAGCAAACAAAAAGCATGATGGCTCCACTTAGATTGTTTTCTAGACCAGCTTCTAATCCTTCGAAAGGGAATTCGTTACAATCTGAGAAAACCCCCTCTGGAATCAATCCGAGTTTAAGTAAATTGAATAGAGGCGAGGGAAGCTGCTAGAGCTTTGATACCCAAGGCCTCACCGTATTACAAGGCGGCGCAGTCACGCATTCAATTTACAGAAACCGTCATGAACTTCGAAGTATGCTTAAAGAGTAACCAATATTTTTCAAACGACTTTCCTACTAAGCTCGTTACCTTATAGGTCTTGTTCTATTTCAGATTTTAAAGCTTAGGTTCGCGTATGTATCGTTTTCCTAAGGCGGGAAAGAAGAGAACAATGATGAAATCCGAACCCTTATCTTGTATGGCAAGTCCTTGCCCTTTACTAGGAAAATGAAGCAGCCGTATTCAAGTCCTCAACATATATGCAAACGAAGGAATACAGTAACTCGATAACAAGGGATTCGCGAGTGTTTCGACAAACTTACCTCCCGTTCCAGACGGGGGATGAACCGTTGTTGTCGACTCGGGCCACAACTCCTATGTCATGAACGAACCCGAGGGGCCGAGGTGATATTGTAATCACCGTCCTTCTCTGCAAACAGTTTGATATTTAATATTACCCTTCCGTAGGGTTTAAAAATAAAAATAAAAATAAAAATAGAATGTCCAAAGTCCAAAGTCCAAAAATAAAAATAAAGTGCAAAAGAAAAAGAAAATTACAAGAGTAGAGGAATCCTAATACAAACTAAAATAAAATAAACTCTCTCTTTTTTTTTTTTAAATAAAAACTTCTTTTGCTTCCTTTCGCTTCCTTTCCTTCGCCTTTACAACAGCTACTCAGGCACCTGTTGAGCTCAAAAGAGGTAGTTAGGGTTTCGAAGTTTGAAAGCAAAAGAAAAATTATAAATAAAAAAAAAAAATTATGAAAAAAAAAAAGGCATTTTTATTACGCTCCCTCTCTCTCGTGCTACAGTAACAAAATTTACTGTAGCAATTCAGGGCGTTTTCGAATTTAGGATTCGGAAAATTCATTGGAAAATTCATTTCATTTTCAAATCACCGACTGTAAACTACCAGCAGCAAACTCCCATTTCCACCACCATCATCTCGATGGGTTACTGAGTGGTTTGGGGGTTTCGTTTTATTTTAGTTTTTATGTTTTCCATGTTGGTACTCTCATGGTGTGTTGATGGGTTAGTTTGTTCATACTCATTTTGGTTGATTGATTTTGTGCTTTTTAATTGTCATACACCTAGAAAACTGCTTGTAATCGGGTGCTACTCGTGTGTTTCGAACCAAAGAGTGGATAATTTATTTAAGCACCCAAACTGTTTGTCATTATGCTTCAATGACAGGTTGCAAGTAAAGGAATCATCGATGTCCGTTTAGAGATTTTCATGGTTGTCCAGATGGGGGACTGGGGAGTAAAGGTTTTTCATGTTTGATTCCCCACCGAAGAGACAACACCTCCGCAATAAAGAAAAGAAGACTACACTCCAACATGCCATAAGAACCGATGTTGATGTCTTCATGAGTTTAGAGGAAACTCGAGAACTTTAAGACAATGGTTGTGCTTCGAATGTATGAGTATTCAGGCTTGGAGAGAGCGTGCAAGCATGAAGGGAACACCGATATTAAGCCCGAGATATGCGAGAGTTCGGTGAAGTAGCCGAAATAATTTTTGGAGTGCCTAAGCCTCGTCTACAGGAGGATTTAGTGCAGCTTGACAGCGACTTTGAATTGAATGAAGCAATTGTGGAAGCAGTCTTTAGAGCCCCAGATGTACGGTTAGAGCATTCCAAGAGGTTGCAGGTTAGCTTTTTCTCATGCCCCTGAAAGCGGCACTACGAAAGTCGCGGCTGAACCTAAAGCTGTTAAACATTGGGTCAGGCTTTTTTGCTCCTCGATGCACTTTGAGAGTGTTCCGACCTAAGGGTAGAGCTGAATGCAGGTCTGGTAATCGCAAGGCGACACAACAACACAAACAAATTATTAGAGCGCTGGCACTTTGGGGTGAACCTAGTGGGACTATAAATCTTGTTCGTGAGATTTTAAAGCTGTAAACAATGATTAGTGTTAGAGATGATTACACGAGAGAAAGATAACAAAGTTGATGACACGGGGAAAGACAACAGGCTCGGTACCAATATCTCTACTTGTTTGCGCAAGGTGGCGGATGGGCACTTCACGGCTTTTGTTAAAGCCATCGGTTGTCCGGGGTGGCGCCATACAACGAGAACACAAGGAAAGCACTTGAGGATAAGCATCCGACGATGCCGCCTCCAAGGAAACCAACCTCGTACGTTGCAGGAGACACCGCTAGTGGCCGAAGAAGGTACCATTCTTAGTTGTATTAAATCTTTCCCTAAGGGAACTTCGTGTGGAAGGGATGGCCTTCGGGCACAACATTTGTTGGATGCTTTGTGGGGAAGGCTCAAGTTGTGGTTGCTGTGGTCACGGCCATAACTAGGGTTGATATCTTTGGATTGGCGGGAGATGCCCTCTTAACCTAGCGGAGTTCATTGCATCGGCTCCCCTAACACCCCTCCTTAAACCGGATAAGAGCATTCGTCTCATTGCTGTTGGGACAATTTGGCGTCGACTGGTGTCCAAAGCGGCGATGAAAGGGGTTGGTAAGGACATGGGCGTATCTACAGGATTTCCAGTTTGGTGTAGGTGTTTCAGGTGGTGTTGAGGCAATCCTACATGATGTGAATAGGTTTGTCAGTAAACATCATGTAGACGCTAGCCTCTCTATGCTAATGGTTGACTTTACCAATGCTTTTAACCTAGTTGACCGAACGGCTATGCTTTCGAGGTACGTAAGCTTTGTCCATCTATATCGCCTTGGGTAGAATACTTGTATGGTCAACCGCACGGCTCTATGTGGGGGACTCCTTTATCTACTCATCCACAAGAGTACAACAAGGTGACCCTTTAGGGCCTTTGTTATTTGCTGGTACTTCATCGCCTTATAGCTAAGATAAATGAGCACGCATATTATCCCTACATGCCTGGTATCTTGATGATGGCACTGTTATTGGAGACACCGAAGAAGTGGCAAAAGCACTCACTATTATCAAAACAGAAGGGCTGCGCTGGGCTTATACTGAATATTAAGAAAATCGAAATATTTTGGCCCTCTTGTGATGGACGAAGGATAAGTGATGGGATGTTTCCTGTCGAAATCTCAAGACCAGATAAGGGAGTCAAACTATTAGGTGGTGCAGTTAGCCTCGACGATGGTTTTGTGAAGGGCCTTGCCATTAAGAGGGCTGAAAAGCAGTGGATTTGATGCAGATTTTATCCAAGCTCCATGATCCTCAAAGTGAATTGCCGCTTTTACGAACGTGTATGGGTATCTCCAAGCTTCTTTTTGGCCTTCGTATTTGTCACCCAGACTATATTATGGAGGCGGTAGATATATTTGATAGAGGCTTGCGAGAAGTGGTGGAAGGCATCGTGGTGTGCGGGGGACCGTTCTTGGAGAGCTACAGTGGAGACTATCTACTCTACCTATCAGATATGGAGGTCTTGGACTTTATTCGTTAGGGAGGCATCCGAGTATGTTTTTGTGGCTTCACGTGTGCAATCTTGGGGATTACAGGATCACATATTGAGGAGTAGTGGTGTGGACGGTATGGATGATAATTTTAATAAGGCTTTGGAAACGTTACAAGTGACTCTTCCTGATTTTGATCTTAACAACTTCACCAATAAAGACAACGCCCCCTAAAGCACAAAGCATCCTGGCGAGTGCTCTTTTTGGTAAAGTGGTTAAGGACATTGATAGAGTTTACATGCTAACGGAGAGACAGAAAGCGGTTTTTGGTTGTTTGCAAGCAAAGACATGCCCAAGATTTTCTTCGGCTATTCCGATTGAGGGGCTAGGGAGGAAGATGTCTCCTTTGGAGTACCGGTCTATCCTCAAATACGGGTTAATGATCCCGCTTTATCCCTCGACTCTCGCTGCCCTGCTTGCATCACAGGTTGCTTGATTCATATGGTGAACATGCAGTTCATTGTAAAGTAGACCCCGGTTATAAATATAGACATGATCATGTGAGGGATATTTTGTATGATGTACTTGTGGAGGTCGGCATTTTTGGCAAAGAAAGAAGCACCTGTGCATTTCCGACATACCCACTTGAAGGAGATCGACACTAAGACCAGCTGATGTTCTTATTTTTGGATGGGCTAATGGGAAACACACATGTGTTGACCTCACCGGGGTATCTCCTTTGGTAGGAATTGGACATGGCACCTTTATTAGTCGGGCGAGCGGCGCTAAAGGCCGCCTCGGGTAAGATATCGAAGCATGAGAAAGCATGTGTTGACAATGGGCATGCTTTCGTCCCCTTTGCTTTTGATACTTTTGGCTATTTGGCTCCAGAAGCAGTTGGACTACTCAAGAGGAAAGTCATGCAATATTAATTTTAAAATTAGGATAAGTTTTGCTATTCAAAAATAGTTGCGCTTGCCTAGTATGTAATTTTTATCTTTTTATGAAAAAAAAAAAAAGTTAAAAAAAAAAATCAATATTAATTTTGCTGAATAGTTCCATGACATTGATTTATGAATAGTTACGTTGCTACAGTTCCATGAGATGAATTATGAACAGTGACAGGAGATAGAAACTTGAACTACACCGCAACCGAGTCCCCGGCAACGGCGCCAAAAACTTGATAGGCTCGGAAAGATACCTACAACTATAAATACTGCAAGTGCATAGTGTCGACAAGCAACACAGGGCAAGCACAGGTCAAACCACAGAGACTTGGAGAGTGTAGAAGTTGATTCTAAATCCTGACTAAGAACTGATTGAGAGAGAGTAACCAAAGGGGTTTGTTTTTGTCGATACGAAGAGATATTGGCAAAGACTTAAACAAAAAGTAATTTGAATTAAAATATGCAATTAAATCAAGGTGTAAATATTGAGAATATGGATACTAGGGTATTCAAATCCACCACTAACCTATGATATGCATTCAACTTGTAATATTATTCTTGTCCTTACAGCAGATTCAAGTCTACCGTATATTTAAGGTGTTTCTCCAATGTATAATTTAATCACAACTAAAGTATTTCTCCAAAGCATTAACTGTCTAATTAAAGCACAACTAATCTGAGGATCAATATTTGGTTAAGCATGAGTTGTAGCATAATCAACATAGAGATATTCTAACTACAATGGATACATGGCATACATTGTGAGAGCAAGATGTTGACAAACTTGGATTAAATTATAACTTTAAACAATTCTAAACTTTCAAGAACAATATACAAGATATGAATACATACCAATGAGTTACGGCTTCATTTAAACCCTAGCAAATGAAATTAGAACATGAAGAACATTACAACAAAATTGAAATTTGATAAACTAACATGAACAAGCTATTCTTGGATGAGTTTTCAACACAACAACCCTCTCTATTTATACACAAAAACTCTCTCACACTTTGGATTCGAATTTTACTGTAACAACCACTCAACAATTAAACAAAACATGTTTTCTTAATTGATGGATAGAATGGAATACAATGGGGGTGAGGTGGATGTTTTGGAAAGAATACAATGGGAGTGAGGTGGATGTTTTGGAAAGAATCCAATGGGAGTGAGGTGGATGTTTTGGAAAGAATCCAATGGGGGTGAGGTGGAAATGGATTTGGGTCTTGGGTTTTGGATTATGGGTTTTGGATCATGGGTTTTTTAATCCCATGAATTTGTAAACAGGATTCCACTGATGCGCGAGCGGGTTGCAATGCTTCCAACTTTCTTCTCTTTTGTTTTCTCAATTCTTCCAAGCTTTATTTAGTACTTAAAAACACAAAATTAATTAATACAAATATTTATTCTTGAAGATGGTAAGAATGCAGAATTTGGGATAATATATGACTTTGAAGCGCGAAAGATGAGTTAAGTGCCAATGAAAAGGTGTATGAATATGCAATATTTGGCACTCATCAGTGTGTATTGTTTGAGTTGAGTTATTGTGAATGCATTATTAGAATGAGGGTTAGATGAGAGCGTGGAATTGAATCTCTCTTGTAGGATCTTACAAATTTTTTTTCAGGTAAGCTATATTGTTTTTGTAATTAAGTAGATTACTAGTTGTTTTGTATGGATGGAATGTATAATGTTATATTTTATATAATCAGGTTGGTAGAAGAGTTAGGCCTATTAGTCATCCCAGTCAGTCTAGCTGACTTATCTGACTCAGACCATCTGACTGAGTCAATCCTGAGCTGACTCAGTGATCCCGATTTGTTGACCTTGTTGACTGATTCTAGTCTGACTCGTTGACCAGTTGACTTGACCTTGGACTTTGACTATAGACTTGATTTAGACGTTGACTGTTAGTTGACCATGTTGACTGTTAGTGGCTGTTAGTTAACCAGTTTAGATTAGGCCTTGGATTAATGGTCTTGATTAGTGAATTTTGGCTTAGTACCATGTATTCTTAGCTCGATATTTTGGACCCTTTGGTCCGAATTGACCTTTGGTTCCTTCTACAAAGTTGTAGATATTCATAAGACATATCTAATGGACTATAGAACCAACCTAATTAAGTTAGTAAACCTTAGTTATGCTAAAGATAGATAACAGTTATGCTTTCTCGTGTGAGCAATTTTGGCTAGATTCTTAGAGTTCTTGTGTGATTAACAGTTAGTCTTTATTAACAACGATCGATTCAAAGGACTAACCAGTGGATCATGGATCTCGAGGTAGGTGTGGCTTGTCATCAAAAGAGGTGGGAATCTATATTTAACTCTTTTGTAACGATTGTTGTTTTTTTTACAAAAGTTCATGTTTAACAAACTCGTGCATTGTGTTGTACTTTCCATGCATTGTTTAACTTTGAATTATGAAAGTTCAGTTATTTATTTTAATCTTTTTCATTGCTTGGAAAGGAATTTTAATGCTTTGTTTGTCTTCATTAATTGTTTGGGAAATAAGAATTTCCATTTGATTGTTTGGAAACTGAGAATTTCCATTTGTGGTATATAGGATACCGCACCTTCATTTATACATACTTACTTTCGAGCTTTTATGCAATGGCTAGGGCGATACACCATAATATTATTATCTAGGTGCGGGACGAGTCACCATATTATATATTGTTTGGAATGAGTTAGTTCTATATACATGATTATTTACCTCTGTGAATGGGTTGTGTTTTAGTGTTAGGGAAAACATGAATTGTTTTCAAATCATTTCTAATGATTACTTGAAAGTTAAATGTTATTTCTACTGGGCACCAGTTTTAGGGATGATGTGCTCACCCATTTCAACTTTCAGTTTCAGAGATAGATCAGAGTTGCGCAGCGAAAGCTTCGAGGAGTTGAGTTCGTTAGTTAGTTAACGTATGTTATGTTTATTATGTTGTATATTTTATTTGTAAACCAAATGACTATTGTATATGTATCATTTGAGAGGAGTTCTTGTATATATATGTATATATTTCAGAGTGGGGCTATTTTTTGGGTTAAGTTTTTTAGCAAAATTTCTTAATTGATTGTTTAAGTAAATGATTTAGATTCTTACTGCCTCTTTATTTACTTAATCTCTTGGATTAGTTAGCTGCTAGCTTTGGGGGCGCTACAATTATGTTCATGAATTAGTTCTTGTATAAGTACTTTGTATGATTACAAACCAAACCAAACCGAATATGCTTCAAATTTTTCATGGATATTTTTATGAGATAGTGAAAAACTCTCTTAAATCACATTTAGATTGATTTGATTAATTATCATAATTGTTTGATTATCATATTTGATCTAGAAGTGTTATATGAATATGGCTAAACCAAAAGTGTTCATATGGATCACTTCGGTTATCTGTTATTCAACTTGTTATACATGTTTAGGTACGGTTCACCCATATCTAAATATAGGTGTATTTCATTTGTGTGTATCAATCTAAGACCATCTAACGGTGGAGATTAATTGCTTATTTTATAAGCAGACTTGGATTGAATCTAACATCATGAGTTCATCAACGGTGAATGTCAATTTCTTTGTTACTAAGCTATCTTAGATTTGATTGTAAGGAACCCTAATTTCAAAGACTATATAAAGGAGAACTCTAGCATCTAGGAAACCTCATTCCCGCGCTTTTGTGTGTCCTAGTTGCAAACTTTGCTAATCATAGTATTCGTACACATTCAAATAAATATTATGTGCAATAAAACTTCAACGATAGATAAAAAAGTGAATAACAATACTAATGCATTAATAGAATAACATGTTCAAAACTTTAGGTTACATCCTTAACCAATTGAAAGTTTAGTTTATCATGGATTTCTTAAAACCCATGTAAAAATAATAAGTAGAAAATTCTAGGTCATAGAAAAAACTTTAAACTCTAAAGCTCCCTGTCCTCCCTCCTTCATCGTAAATATATAATTCAATCATCTTTTCTAAAAGTTTTGGAAGACCTTTTATATATACCCCACAAAATGTAAACTTAAAATCCTTTTTAGAATGGCTAAAACTCATATTTAGAAGTCCAATTAAGTAAAATATACCTTACATACGTCTATGAATACTTCCAATTCTCAAAAGTAGGTATGAAAATCAACTTGTGTTAAGAAATCTCCAAAAATAAGGCTTGGAAAGACCCACTCACATCTAGGTCTAATTAAGAAAATGAAAGTTTTCAGTGATTTTCGAGTGTCACTTACAGCTGGGATGAACATGTCATTTCCTGGAAGTAAGTTTCCCTAGATTTTTATTTTTCCTCTTTGCCATTTTGGTCACAAATCCCTCGTACGATATTTGTTTGACCTCATTCTGTTTGCGTTACCTTCATATCTTCGTACTCTTGAAGATGGTGTTGTAAAATTCTTCATATATCTTCATATATTTTTTAGGCTAGGTTAGGAGGGAATATTTAGTCGAAAGTTACTCCTGATTTTGGGTATTGAGTGTACAACTTGTCTACGTCCAGGTTCTTCAGACTTCCCAGCCGTAAGTGACTCTGAACTTTGCCTATAAATATTCTTCAATTCTTACTTCTCCTTTTCATGCCGAAATGAATTCTTTTCTTCTTATTTGATTGTGACAAGCTCAAAACTCATATAAAACTCAAAAGTAAACGAAATCAAAGCATAATGATGTGAAAACTAGTAAGAAAACAAAGCATTTGAGTACTAAAATAGTGCAATAGGTCTTCCATTTTTCTTTGTAGAAGGGAAATTGAAGCGAAATATCTATTAAATGATGACTTTGTTTTACTGGGGCCATCAACATATTATATTGTTTCATCTTAGTGGAAACACAACTCTTTTCCTGAAGATTCACACAGTAGAATTAGAGAATGAAATAACTAGAAGTAATTTGTTAGAATTACCACCTTCTACAGGGATCATCTATAAAGCGAGTTGAATGCACGTATCGTTACAGTTATCCACACACTGGTTATTGATATGGAAAAATTGCTGACTAAGACCAGGGTACCACTGATACAAATTTTGGACTTTCTTTTGATACATTAGTATTTAAGCAATCTGATTTTTTTTTTGGTGATTTCAAACCTAATCCACATAATGATCAACCCAGTCGACCAATAAAGGGAAAGATTCCTTTATTTCCAGGTTTAATATATGGATTCCAAGCCAATAGTGAATCACCGAACAATTTGCGACTCACTGCTCCTTAGCTTTCTCCTTGCCAAAGATATCATTCGACAATAAAAAGTATCTAGTAAGAATATATTAGATGCAAAGTTAAGTCTTTGTTAAAGCTAAGGCTTATTTTAGGCTGCCATCCAGCTACTTGTAGTCCGTAACTCTTCTTATGAATAAAATTATTGAAAATAAAGAAATCAATGTTCACCGTTCATTATTAGGTTTTTAGTTGGTGTGCGACAGTAAATGTCATTGAGAAAGTTATAACAATGATGGGAACATGTCACTTGTTAATGTTGAAGGCGTACTTCAATAACTGTACCTATGCTTGTTAATGGATTAAAAAAGAAGTTTTTGCACACTTACATTTTTTGTTATATTTTAATTTGGATGCAAGCTCGAATATCTTTAAACGATATATTTCGAAAAAGAAATAATTAAGCTAATTAAAGTAAGCATATATGTGTTCCCAGTAGTTTATACCATTATTTAGTAAAGAAATATACCCATTACATATGGCATACCACATTATCATAAAAATCACAATTATATATATGCACATTATACATTATAACAAATGAACATTATAACAACTGGTAATCTAATGAAAATATCTTTCGCAATCACAGCGTTACGCTGTTATGTCCATGCATAACCTCTTATTTTTAAGTTTTGGAAGAAAATTCAGCTAAACATAATTTAATCTTCTGACGGGGTTGATTCAGATGCTTGATGTGATGTTCTTCAATCAACGTAACCTATTTTTGAATTAATTCTTCTTAGCTTTGGTAGAGTGAGGAGTCATATTTTAGGATTTAAGTTTAAAAAAATTATCATTTATCATGACCACGGGTTTTGTTACATTCGCTTATATTATACAATTTTCTTTGAAGGTGCATCTAATGTTCCCTTGTTTGTGGTGCAAATCAGGTCGTCAGGTATAAGCACAAGAAATGATATAAGAACTTGGTATTCTAAGTAGTTTCATTAGGGAACTACCTGAGCAGTTTTCTTGTTACCATATAAGCATATATATTACAAGTATATAAATTAGAATTCATATATTCTAAGTAATATATGGTATAAGAACTTGGTATTCTAAGTAGTTTTATTAGGAAAATTATCTGAGAAGTTTTCTTGTTACCATTGTTATAAATATAAGAACAAGAAACGGTTAACTTGGATGGTTCCTGATAATGTTCATATTCAATTACTTCTATTGGGTTTTGGCAGCTCTAAGTGTCTTATATATATATACTTTTCTTCGATTCATGCATTTTTAGGCATTCACTTTTTGCTTTAAATATAATTAAGTTGGCTTCTGAATTACTGATTATAGTTTCTTTCAGATATTTCAGGTGTCTAGTCAAAAAATCGAGGTTCAGGTGTTTGGGGCCTATAATCCTCATTCCGGATGTACCCTTCTATGTAGAGCTCCAATGTGAGGGACAAACATTTTGCACACATGAAGAAATTAGGAGCAACCCACTGTGGAAACAAGAGTTCTTGTTTGATATCAACACCGAGCAAATCCACTTCAGAGCCGTGGTCTACTCCTCATGATTTATCATAGGAGAGGTGAATTTGAGATTGTGCCTCAGAGATGGGCCTAATCCAAGTGCTCCTCCAATGTTGGAATATTTATATGTTTCTTCATATGTGTGGAGAGAGATGATGTGGTACCCGAAAGTGCGACTAATAATAATAAGAAGAAACTAACTGGTAATATTATTTTAGGTGCAGTTTCAAGGTTCTTGGCGAAAGCCAATGCTTACATCTAAAATATAATATAATAATCCACTTTTTGTATATAGGAGTAAGGAATTTCTAGGTATTTAAGAAATAACTAGGTATTCTAAGTAATATATTGTATAACATTAAGGAATGAATATAAATATAATTATAGTATAGAGCTAGAAATTAATTGCTAGCAACCTTTCCTCGAAAAAATAATTTTATGTGAAGTCCAAACTTTGAATCCGAATTCGATTGACAAATAAATATGATAAGTGTGATTACTTATATAATATGGGTTTATTGATCTAAATGATAGTAAAAACTATTTGGCATACTTATTTGTGTTACAAAATTAACTTAATATATTCTTTTTAACGAACCGGTACTCCTTATCAAATGCTCATACTAACAATAAAATAATATCGAAAAACGTTAGTTGTCAAATAGTCTCGGTCATTCAAGGTATGAAGATGTAATGTATACAATGACAAACAAAATATTATTTAAGCAATGATAACATAGTGCAAGATCGAACTAAGCATATCTTACTTTTGTAACGTGATTAATACAATATTGATGAACATAGTTAACAAATCAAAATATGTTCAACAAATTGCATTCATTTAAAAAAAGATAAGTGAGTTTGGGCTTCAGTATTTTGCATCTTGGGTATTTCGTTATCCCAGTTTGAAGAAGGGTATGATGTTGGGATTTTAGCTAGTTCAATAATCTTCATAATTCTAGTTACCTTAGGAATTTTGGTTTCTTAGGAATCAGTTTTATATTTGTTTAGGATTAGGACTCTATATGGTGCCTTATATAAATCTTATTGTTCATGTGTTTTAGGCATTTATTTTTTGCAATCAATACAATCAAGGTTACTTATTTTATTCTGAATTACCGAGTATGACTTCATTCGAATATTTTAGGTTTGAGGTGTCTATGTTTGGTTTTATGAGTTGTGGTTTCTTATTATCTCCCTTTCCCATCTTCCACAAGCAATTGTCTTCCATTTGATTTATGTCACACTTGATTCCTTTCCATATTCAACTATTATTTCTTTTAGGAGTGGAATCTTGGTGCATAACATCCTTTTTGGGGTGGTTTTTAACCTTTAAAATGCAAGTCCAACGAGAATTTGGATCTCGTTTGAATGGTCATTTCTTCTTATTTTCTGTTAGATTATTTTGGTCATTTTGAAGAACGCGCGATTGGGGGATACTAAAACTAATTGGGGGATAGAGGAAAAGGATAAAAAATGGATCCAAATATCAAATCAGGGTCACCCCTTATCTAAGTATTTTATATCATTCCTAATCTACCCCCATTAATCAGGTTTAGTGTTTAATTATAATTAGGAAAAATCTTAAGTATTTGTTAAATGATTAGTGTGTATTTTTATTTTTATTTGGGTGAGTGAGGTGAGAGTAGAAGGAGGGAAAAAGTATTTGAGAAGGAACTTTTTTTGGTGAAAATGAAGGATGATTGTGAAGAGAGAATTGCTGCTAAGAGGTTGAAATTTTGATTTTTTTTCTTTGAATCCACCATTTTTGCAGCTGAAAAAGCTCGGTGCCGTCATGGATGTGGTATGAATACAATGTCGGAAGAAACCATACCAGCATGGTATTCATACCACGTCCATGCCAGCACCGAGCTTATCCCATATTTTGAAATTCAAGCCGGCATAGTATTCAACCAAAAAACTATGCCGTTTTGATTTTTTTTTCTAGTTTTAACCAGTCTTCCGGCACAGTTAACTAATTTTCGAGCATGCCGGTACTGCTACCGGCATAGTATGTTGCTTAAATTTCTATGACATCACATGATGTAAAGTATCCAGGATTTTTTTTTCACTTGACTACCGGCATTGATATATTTCTATCGAGCATACCGGCATTTAGTAACGACATAATGTTAGTTACCAAGCATGCCAGCACCATTTTACGACATGATCTTCATCAATTCCGGCATGATCTTCATCACTTCCGGAAATGTAAATTTTTTTTCTTCCAACATGGTCTTCATCACTACCAGCATGGGCTTCATCACTATCGGAATGGTCTTCATCACTACCGGCATGGTCTTCATCACTTCCGAATGTAAATAAATAAATAATTTTTTTTCAAACAGAAAAGCCGGCAGAGAAGGAGAAAATAATTTGAAAGGGAGTGGGGAAAATTTCGAATTTGAAAGGGAGTCGGGAATATTTAGGTTTCAAAGCCCTAATATTAAAAGAGATTAATAAGAAGTGAAGATGGAAATGAGGGATATGATTTTGTTTTTTGATTTTAAGTTTTTTAATTTTTATTTTGAGGGAAGGGTATTTTAGTATTTTTGCCCCAAAAAACACCCCTTAGCAGACACTATTGGTTGGGGGAAGTAATTTATATCCCCAAATTAGTTCAAGTATTCCTAATCGCGCAAAAAACTGAGATAATGATTGGAAACCGAGAAATCTCAGAGGTCAAGGTAATGGTTGGAAGCCGAGCAACAAACTGAGCTACAACCCTCTTCTGAATAGCTACTCCTACTCTATGAAACAAAAAAATTGCTTACCTTAGAAATCGTGTCATGGCTGATAAGAAAATTCTTCAGTCTCTTTAGAAAAACCACAAACTCCTCACCAAGCTCACCCAATGTCGTGGAAGCCAAGATACCAAAACAATAACCACGACTAGAACATATATCTCGATATCTGTTGTACGAAAAATAACCATGCCAGGAGAATTTTTTTGCACACCATTACGGCATTACCTGTAAAAGGTGAAACATCAGTATTGTCGAAACAAATATCCCATCCATCATCCCAGTTATACCAGAATATCTGCATCTGCCGGTCTGGCTAAACCTCCATCACTACTCCTTCTATTTTAGGAAAAGTGATACTTGCGCTTTTTCAACCTCCCTAAATTGGGGCCTATGGTGATTAGTTGGGGCCTATAGATTTCTTCATCCACCCCATAGAGAATGATAAGGGGTTTCTAAGTTTGATGAAAATACCATTTTACCCTCTATGAAATTTCATTACTACTAATTTATCCTCATTAAATCCTATTAACAAAAAAAAAAAAACTAAACTAAATCAAATCAAATCAAATCAAAATCATTTCCATTTCCATCAAAATTAAGAATTCAAAATCAAACAAAAACATTCACCAAATTCACTAAAATAGGTAATTTTTCGTTTTAGCTCGAATCAGGTACTTTTCTATTAACCCAATCCCCTAAAGTAGGTTTCAATAACATGTAATCACTCAAACAATCCAATTTTTTTAAATCAAAGTTTTTTGGGTTTATAATAATTGGTCTACGTCAATGCACTTGTAAACCGATTTCATTTAGAAACGGTTGTTGTTTGTGCCCACAAAGATCGATTGTCTTGGATGGGCATTCTGGTTGGAGGAAATTGAACCAGAATCGGTTTACGTTAATGCCCACATAGCCCGATTCTGATATGGAAGAGATAATTATTTTTCCGTGTTTTTTTTTCATTTTTTTTAGAATCGGGTTACAAGAGTGTTTTAAAAAAAATGATTCCTGTTGTGCAATGTCGGGAATCAGTTTTTATATATGTATCGTGTAAACCGATTCTGGTTAACATATTTTTTTTCTTCAGTTAATACTCGATCATAAAATGAGTATGAAATCATACTCGATTTTATTTCGATTACAAATGAAAATTAAAATAGTTATGTATCATTTTACCCAATTTGAAAACGAGTATAACTTTATACTCGAATTGAAAACAAGTATAACATCTTAAGCGATCTGAGATTGAGTATGAAGTCATACTCATTGTTAACTCGGGTATAAAATGAATTTTAATTTTATTTGATGTTTAACAACACATAATTCACTGATAAAAAAGAAAATTTTTACCCACAATCGGTTTATGTTCTTGCCAATATAAACCGATTATGGATAATCGGTTGATTTTCATGTCCATATAAATCGATTCTGGGTAGAAGCAAGTTTCAAAAAATATCTGTATGTTTTTGAGGTTACAATAGGTTGATACCAATGACAACATATACTGATTCAGAGTTGGTGTTCTTCAAAAAATTTCAAAATTTTTCATGATTAGATGATTCATTGACACAAGTTAATTCACATCTAACACGATATTTTACCACTAATCACCCGAATTAACACTAATTAATCAAGAGTAAATCATCCATTAAAAAAATAATTGGTTAAGGGGTTATTCATTTTACTTCAAAATGTCTTTTTTTGTCACGTAGTGATAGGCCCAAATTAATTCTTATAGGCCCAAATTTCGGAAGGTTTTCCAACTGGGCATATTTTTAAACAAAAATAAAAGAGAAAATTGAACCATCTTTTGGGGACTACCCAAAAAATGTGGGGACTACCCAGTGATACAAATGTCTACCCTATATTATAAGGGGTATCCTAAAAGATTAGGAAAGACTAATCTGCCCTTATTCTAATTAAGGTTATAACTAATCCTAATACAACCCACTAAGCTAACCCACTACCCACTAATTAATGGTTTCACCACCACCACCGACCACCTCGAACCACCATCACAACCACCTCTATATATAGCTTAATTTAAATCATTAACAAAAAAAAAATCAAAATCAAAATTATAACGAACCCATTACTTGTCATTTGTTTTTAGTTGCAAAAATGAGAAGTAATCATTAAAATGAGTTGAAAATGTAAGTTGCAGAGAGAAGTTCGGCTAGGAATTATGTGAAAAACTTTGTCGAACTAGCCGAACTCAACTTTTAATGGAGGTTTTTCTTTTAGAGAAAAGTTCGGTTACATCGCAATTTTTTTTCTCCTAACCGAACTTTTATCTGAAAACCTATATATTGAGTTCGGTTACGTCGCAACTTTTTTCATTTTTTTTTCTCCCAGCCGAACTTTTAGTTCGGTTACGTCGTAAATTTTTTTTCCTAACCGAGCTTTTTTCTGAAACAAAAAACTCCATTGAAGCTGAGTTTGGCTACCTGTGTTTTTAGAAACATTAACCGAACTACACTTGCAGATGAGTTCGGTAACCTATTCTTCAAATGTTGTAGCCGAACTTTGTAAACCAAACGGAAATCAATTTGTAAATTGTTCATTTTTAGGAATGTTTTGGCCAATTCAAGAACCATTGACTAAATTTGAAGTATCCATGAGTACCCAAAACATCATACTCTTATTGTGGCTCTTAAAGAAAAGATCTAAGGTATCATCACATGAATCACTCATTTCATAATTACTAAACTCAAAAAAAGATTTTTTGGGTTCACCTATATTCTTCTTCCTATTTCCTTCTTCTTCTTATCTCTCAAAAAAAATGTTAAAAACAAAACAATTCAACTTATTGGGTCGACCGAAGAGCTCGAAGAGCTCGAAGGGAGGGAGTCCCTTTTATGACAACTTTTTTGTTAAATGAAGAGTAACACAAATGTGTAATTTGATAAAAAGATTAGAAATTCCTATTTTTTAGGGGTATAATTGGAAAACAAACTTTAATATAACATATCTAAAAATCCGTGCCTTGGAATTTTACGAATTTTATCTCGTTGGAAAGGTAATAAAAATAGCTACGCAATGAGTACAAACAACAATATCAAATTTAGAGTTTTACGAAAAATTCAGAAATGACATTCCAACAAAAAAAAAAGTTGTATAACGCGTTATGCAATCAACGGTGTTTCGTTTTTCTTCGGTCGTCCATCCCTACCGTGGCAACGGTGTTCTAGTAAAACACTAATCACTAATCAGTTTTTCACTAATCTTTCTTTTTTTCTTTAATAGGAAAAGAAATTTCATTAAAATTAAACTTCTTGTACATATAGTTTCTCCTTAATAAGGGAATCAAGCTTCACTAGGCCAAGAAGAAATAAATGCCATACTAATTGCATCTTTTGCTAATAAATCTGCAGCACTATTTGTGCCTCTGGGTACATAACTAATAACCCATTTATTGAAACCTTTTAAAAGTTCAACATAGTCTCTAATTATTGCATTGTTTTTCCAATTAATAGCTCATAAATTTCCATCCACTGCTTTGATAACATTGGCACAATCTCCTTCCAGATGAACCTTCACCAATCCCACTCTTCTTGCTATTTGGATTGCTTCATATAACTAAGTTTTTCACTAATTACTAATCACTAACTAAGTTTATCATCAAGGGTAAAATGGGTATAAAAATTTATTTAATAAAGGGTGACCAAATATTACTTCTAATATCCTTTCCCAAAAACTTATAGGTAGTCCCCCCACATTTTTTTGGGTAGTCCCCAAAAATGGTTCTACAAATATCACTCCCGTGGTAGATACGAGAGATAGTTTCCCACAGTGGGCATACTGTTCCCTTCTTCTTCTTCATAAACCCAAGTTTCTGTGCTCAGATTCCCCCCATTAAAATTGAGATGTAATTCTTGAACCCCAGTTTATTACAAGCCGCATAAACAGATTTAAGCATCATCATCTAAAGAAATCAAGTTAGAATATTTTCCCCACAAACCCTAGAAATCTTTTTTCTCCTCAAAATCTGAATTTCTCTTCACTAATTTGTCTAATTTCTTCCAAAGTCAGTCGATTTTAGGGTTTTTTTTTTTTTTTTTGTCACAAACACTTGGATCAGGTAAGGAAACTATGGCGGAGGATTCTGAACCGTCAAATGTACCCGAACAATCCAATGAATCTGTGAAAGAATCATCTAAGGAACCAGGTATGTATTTATATCAATCAATCAATTTTCTTAATTTTGTTTTTGTTTCTGATTACTGTTGAGATTTTGATTTTGATTCTTTAGTGTGTAGTTTCTTCTGAAAACCACATAACTGGTTTGATGGACCAAAGGTCTAAAACTATTGAAAAACCACCAAAAGGCATTGTACCCGTTATCGATATGCTTCTGCCGTATAACATAATGGTGGTTTGCTGTAAACATTCATTGAATTGTAACTTTGTTCTGCACCTTTTTCGATCATGAAATCTATGATATCGAAAATCTTAGAATAATTGCTAGAATTGATTTAGCTGTTCATGTTGTAGAAATGTAGTTTCGTTCAACATAATATGATCTAGTCAATTTGCCCGAGTCTGATTTATTGTGGTGGGAATGTATTGGATCATACATTTTATATCAATTTAAATACAGGTTATCAGTTTTTTTTTTTTTTAACCTCTGGTAATATGTGTTCATGAGTTTAACTTGCATAGTATATTCTTTCGAACATACCAAATCTTATGGTCAGAGTAATGCTGCACCTTTAGAGTGGAGATACTTATATGGAACGCTAGTTGTTGCTGGTTGTGTAGTGTAATATGATAGCTTGTAAGATAGATAAAGTCTCACAATTTTTCTAATGTTTTCAGGATTAGTTTCCGGAGTTCTGCGACTCCAGTTAGTTGGTAGGATAGCATAGGTGACGCTGTCATTAAAACTTATTACGTTCTTATTGGCACACCTCGTCGTACCTATTGGGAATAGCCTTAGATACTTTTTATAGGAATTCTTTTTTGATTTTGTTGATACCAGAGGTAGTTGTTTGACTAGATTCCATACCTAGACAATTTTGTTATTATGTGGGTTTATAACATGATATTATCATCTATGTTTTGGACATCCAGATGTGATTTTGAAACTAGCTTCTTGTAACAACCCTGGGCACCATCAGGTACAGAACCCTCATTAACTTCATTCAGTGAAAGCCTAATTTTAGTAGGACTATTGGAAAAAAGAAAGACAAAATGTTGACCTTGCTAACAGATATTAAACTTCACCATTTCTTGGTTCTTTCTGATTTTGGATTTATAAACCATATCAGCTATTTTGTTTTTCTATATTGTCAAAATGAATGATTTTGCCCAATTGTATACAAGTGCCGATCTCAATGTTTTTCCAATGGCAAATGGAACTTCTAGTTGAGTGACATTTGATTCATCGCAATAGATACAACCAATAAGTTCACGACCTTCATGCAAGTAGCTCTTTCTGAAGAACCAGTGAGCATCGGACATGATTGCATAATCCAAAGCTGGTAATATTATTGCCCAATCATGAATCAATGCTCAGCTTTGTTAAGGTGTAAGTCGAACACGTCGTTTTTAGAACCAACTCTCTTGTTTGCAAGGAGGTATTTGACCAGATGCCCATTAAAGTGAATTAATTATAACCTATTTCAGTTATGAAAGATAAGCTGAGACATTTAGGATGAAACCTAAATCACGTCTCTCTCTAGTCAGCTTAGTACAAGGTTTTCCGCTATAACATTTGTAGGTGAAATTGAGAATTCGATTATGGTAACAATGTATTATATTACTAGACGCGCATGGGCGAATTTCAATAATAAGCGTTATGCATATCAAACAAGCATGTATAATTTTTTTCATCAGGTGTAGGTTAAAATTAGGGACAGTGTGGGCATCTGCCCCTCCCCCTTGCACTTTTGTGCGGATACATGAATTTGTTGCATAATGCACATAACAATTTTAATGTACTAAAAGTTCAAGGGTTCAGACAGTAGGTTGTGTTCAAGGGCAGGTTAAAAAGGCTGGTGTGCTAATGTGGAAATGTATTTGTTTCCTCTGTTTTTGCTCTTGCATGCTGCTATTAATATTCTAAGATCTAGAAGAATAGTTTGCAATACATTTAGTTTTAGATTTTAATATGATGCTAATTTTTTGAAAAAAACTGTTGAAATCATCCTTAGACTTAGAGTAAGTCAATCCTTGGATCATTTTATGTGGTTCGCAGAGGTTTGCTGTGTTAGTGTGCAATGAAGTAAGAAGCCAAGAACTCTTTTTTTTCTTGAAGTAAATGTTCATATTGTTGAAACTCTTATGTTGAATCGAGTACTCCCAGCCTATTATGCTGCAGATTTCCTGTGAAGCTAGTCTCTCGTGTTTCTAATTGTATTGTTATCGGCAGACTTCCAGAGAAGAGGTTGGTAACAAACCAAAAAGGAAGGGAGATCAAGCTAGAGAGGGATTGGTAGATGCACATTTGAGGACAGGATTCTTATGAGTGATATTGCTTTCTTTCGTGCGTGGGCTCAAGTAGAGGTTCCACGTTTTCCACCCATTAGCAATAGCCCTGCAAACCGCTTGATCGTATCTGGCAAAGAAACTCAGAGATGCGGCGAGAGCATAATCTCCTATTTCTGTTAACTAGGATTCACTCTTCAAGGTTGCCTACTAAAGCGAACTCAGAGATGGTTTTAGTTCACGGCTTCAATTTTCCATATCTGATTTTTTTTTTTTGTTTATAGGCGACTGGACAAGCAAAGAAAGTTCAGTCAGATGGTAATCCGAACAGCACCACAAGCTTTACTCCCATTTGAATAAAAAAAAGCCCAAGGACCCTCCTCGTCTTAAGAAGAAGCTTGGAAAGCTACATGCTGTGTTCAGGGAACCCAGGCAGCGCAAAGTTGGTGCTTTTGTCACTCAGCTTCAGGTGTGAAAAAGGAAAAGGTATGATTTTTAAGCTGGTCCAGCTAACTGGCATGATATTTGATCACTAATTGCAGTCCATGTAGAATTCTTATTTTGGATTGTTATGCATCTTTAATTAATAATTACTATATTGGGAGCACTAGTTGAAGAACAAATATTGTTATTCAGGAGTGCATTTCTTTTCCAAAAATATTTAGTAGTTGGTCTTGTAGTTTTGTGAAAAGAGAGACAAACAGTGACAGTGTTGCTGATAAATTGTGAATGGTCTATAAGTCCTCCAAGAACTCCTAGAAAAGGACAGTATTCATGTATTCATGTAACCATTTAATCTTCCTAAAAATAATGTAACCATTTAATCTTATGATCACAACTCAGGCAATACAGCTTAATCTCCACGTTTTTAGGTAACCATAAAGATGGAGAAATCTGCTTGTTTTGTTCAACGTAACCATAAAGTTGTACTCAGTTTTAGGGTTATTAGCTATTTTAAAGTTCTTATTGATTTTTACTTCTGTATGTAATTGCAGACAGCAACGCTCAACCAAGGGAATATAGCTTTGAAGAGAGTTGTGGACTCCATTGCGAATGGGGACTCTCATGTTCCTTTCAGAGGTAGCAAATTGACCATGCTTCGGCAGGATTCATTTGAGGATGATAGGTTGAAAATCTTGATGATATTGTGTGCGAGTCCTGATCCTAAGGAGATGCATAAGACCTTGGCCACTCTCGAAGATGGGGCCAAGGCCAAAAGCATAATGAGGGCTGGTTTGAGAACTAAGCTTGAGTAAATGCAAGGTGAAATACCAGTTGTGTAAGTGAAGAGGAGATCAATTTGAGGGTCAAGGAGAGGGCCCAAAAATCTGAAGCTTGCATTGGATAAGATTCATAAGAAGTTGCAGGAGTGCCAGAACATGGCTATGACTTTGTGGAAACGGTAAGAAGAAGACTGGAAGAGCAAATCCTTCAACAGCAAGAGGAAGTTGAGATACTCTGACGGAGGTTAGAAGAAATTGAATCTGAATTGAGCTGTTCAAAAGGCAAGAATGGTGATGAAAATGGTAGACCTGAAATATAGAGCAACTTTGCAATTAGGCTTATGGAAATTTATGCTGATGGAGAACGAAGGATTGAAGTTTCAATGGACAGTGTTATGGGGAACACGCAACCAACAGTAATTCATGAAGTCAAAGAGGTAGATACATGTCCTCGGCAAACTGAGAGTTTCATGCTTCTGAGCCCTTTAACTTGGATGACTGCAAAAGAGGAGGAAGACAGTTGCATACTTCGACAGTTCCCTGAGAAAGTATGTCTGAGTACTGTATTTGAGGAGGAAGGAGGAGAAAGTGGAGAGGAGGAAGTTCAGAAAGAGATAGTACAGGAGAAGGCGGTGCAGTTCAGTAGGAAGATTGATGATTCTAATCTAGGAGACAATCTGGATATCAGTTCCGTGTCCGTGACTCCAATGTTTGATAAGGGTAATCACGGGATCACGCTGTAGATGAATCTGCTAAACTGGAGGATGCATCATCGGCAAGAAAAACAAGAATTTAGAAAATTTTCATGCTTTGCGGAAATCTCAGAGAGCTCACGCACCATGTCAAAATGCCAACACCTCTTTCCAAGTAGAAACCTGAAGCTTATGAAAACAATTCATCTCTTTACGGGCTAAATGAAGAGCATATTTTAGAAAGTCCCACGAAGGAAGTCTCAACTGAAACCATTCTCAAACCAGAAATCAACATCGTAAAATCTTATCTGATATTTCACTGGAAAACACCATAAGTATCTCAAACTGCGAACCTTGGCAGAGCAAAAGCAATCAAAAGTCAGCAGAAAGATGACTTTAAAGAGAACGCGAAGCCAGAAATAGGACAGAAACCTGATCTAATACTCGAGTACGGATATTGAGGATATATTGGGAAAAGCTCAATTGCTTTCTCCTTGGGAACTTACTGTTGAGTCTAATCAGACAATGTACTTGGAGGGAGTGTCTGGAAGTACAAGAGAAATCATGTAGGTAAATAAATGCACTCTATTCTCTTTTGTCTTAGAGCATATTATGGATGTTGTCTAGTAACAGTATATGTTGGTTTGGGTCCATAGATGAGCTTGGAGTGTTTGAAATGTCAGTCTAGTCTGCAAGCTGTCTCAAACCATAGTAGATATTCTCAAGTGAGCACTTAGTACTTTTTTCTTGTCAACTTCTCATGCGCTTCTTTGTTGTCAGTTCTTAGTTTTTCTAATTCACCGAGTTGCACCTGAGGAAATTGAATATAGCAGAAAACGGAAAACACAATTGAAAACCATGCTTAGGAGGACTATTGGAAGAAAAAAATACAAAATGTTGCGACACTGAAACCTTGCTAACAGATATTGAACTTCACCATTTCTGATTCCTTCTGAAACAAGCGTGATTAAATTTTTCCATCAGGTGTGTTAAAATTAGGGACAAAATCCCTATTAGTTAAGAACTTCACCATTTCTGATTCCTTCTGAAACAAGCGTGAATAAATTTTTCCATCAGGTGTGTGTTAAAATTAGGGACAAAAGCCCTATTAGTTAATAGTGAGAGAATCTGCCTCTCGAACTTTTGTGTGCATACATGTATTTGTTGCATAATGCACATAACAATGTTAATGGGTTCACACTGTAGGTTGTGTTCAAAGGAAGGTTAAAAAGGTTGGTCTGCTAATTTAGAAATGTATTGGTTTCCTCTGTTTTGCTCTTGATGCTGCTATTTATATTCTAAGATCTAGAACAATAGTTTGCAATACATTAAGTTTTAAATTTCAACATGATGCTAATTTTCTGAAAAAATGGGTTGAGATCATCCTTAGAGTAAATCTCCTTGGATCATTTATGTGGTCCACAGAGGTTTGTTGTGTTAGAGCTCAAAACCTTGGCAAATGTGCAATCAAATAAGAAGCCAAGAACTCTTTTTTCTTTAAGTAAATCTTCATAGACACTCTAATTTTGAGTCGTGTACTCCCGGCCTGTTATGCTGTATTAGGAGCTGCAGATTTCTCGTGAAGCTAGTCTCTAGTGTTGCTAATTGTATTATTATTGGCAGGCGGAAAAATAAGAGCTTGATGATAAACCAAAAATGAAGGGAGGTCAAGCTAGACAAGGGATTGCTAGATGCACATTCGGGGACATGATTCTTATGAGAGATATCATTTTCTTGCCTGCGTGGACTCAAGTTGAAATTCCTCGTCTCTTCCTTGTACCTTGCAAGGCAGCTCAGCGATGTGGCGAGAGCATAATCTCCCTATTCCTGATAAAGAATATTCTCTCTACAAGGTTGCCTCCTAAAGCGAGCTCACTGACTCAGATGGTTTTTTTTCTCCATATCTGACCCTTTTTTTTTAATAGCGGACTGAATTGAAGCAAAGAAAGTTCAGTTAGATGGTAATTCCAAAAGCACCAGAAACTTTACTCCCATTTGAATCAAAACCCAAGGAACCCCCTTGTCATAAGAAGAAGCTTGGAAAGCTGCATGCTGTGTCCAGGGAACCCAGGCAGCACAAAGTTCGTGCTTATGTCACTCAGCTTCAGGTGTTGAAAAGGTACAAATTTCTAAGCTGATCCAGCTCTCCCATAACATCTGGTCACTAATTGCTGTCCGTGTAGAATTCTTACTTTGGATTGTTATGCATCTTGAATGCAGTTCGTTAAAATGGAGAAATCAGTAATCTTATGATCACAACTCTGGCAATATTCATCCCGTTGAAATGGAGGAAGTTGAGAAGATTCGAATGAGGAATTTGGGATGATGAGGATGAGAAATGTGAGTGATGATAATGAAGATGCATTGCCTTTTGCGTGTTTCATTTGTCGACAGTCTTGTGTTGATCTCGTCGTTACCAAATGCAAGCATTATTTCTGCAAGCGTCGTGCTTTTAAGGTATTTTTCTTCTTTAACTAGAAATTCTTGCTTAATTCAATACATGTTTAGCATTGCATTTGCATGTTTGATAAAATATGTTATATTCACATGAAACAATGACAATCACAACGATGATGTAGACATTCAAGTAAAATCCCGTAAAATTGACGTTTAATGCTTTAAAATTAGCTTGGGTGGTGTTAGATTTTACTAGTTACAGTCCGTTCAATTTCATCACTCTAAGAGAGAAATTTATTGTCATTTCTCATACTATTTGGAGAAATTTGGAAATTGGAGGAAACCGCATAACTAGGAAACACAGAGAATTTGATGTACCAGAGGTCAAACTATTGAAAATCTACTGAAAGGCATTGTATCCATGAATGATATGCCTCTGTCGTATAGCATAACAATGGTTTGTTGTAAGCATTCACCGAGTCAGAACTTTGTTCTGCACCTTTTTCAATTATGAATATATAATATATGATACCAAAAATCTTAGACTAATTGCTAAGCTGAGATATTAACTTCCCGCCAGTTATAAATAACGTACCTTTCAAAACTATATGATGTAGCTGTTAATTAGAATTCAGATGTATTTTCATTGGTTTGTGTTGTAGATATGTAGTGTTGTTCAACATAATGTGGTCTGGTCAATTTTCCTATGTCTATTGTGCTGGAAATGTATTGGATTTAAATACAGGTAATAAGATTATTTTTTTTTACGTCTGGTAATATTTGAATTTGAATTTTCACGAGTTTAACTTGATTTGTATATTCTTTCTAGCGTAGAACTTATGTCATTTTATTGTGAGGGTAAGCTGCACCTTTAGATTGAATTTTTGGTACTAGTTGTCACTGTGTGTGTAGTATTATGATAGCTTGTAAGATACATAAATGCTCACATTTTTTGTAATGTTTCCAGGATTACTTTCCGGAGTTCTGTGACACTAGTTAGCTGGTAGGTAGGATAGCATAGGTGACACTGTCATGAAAGCTTATTAGGTGCCTATTGGCACACCTTATCTTAACTATTTGAAGTAGCCTTTGACACTTTTTATAGGACTTCTTTTATGGTTATTCTACTGATTTTGTTGATACCTGAGGTATTTGTTTGATTATCTATACCTAGACGATTGTTAATGTGTCGTATCTTAAATTCGTAGCTTTTAATGCCTACCTGATTTGCCATTTTAACCCTTAAACAAGGAGATCAACGGTCCTTTTTGAGTTTTGAGGACCTAGGAGTTGAATTTGCAATCTCGTATATTGGATCTCTTACAGAACTGGCTTGGCATAAATAGAGTATGGAGGACGTTAGTAATTTCTCCTATCTATCTTCATAATATTTTTCTTTTCCTATCCGTATGTATAGTTGGATTCAGTTGGCTTTCCTCAGCTTCTAGCATAGAAATTTAAGCAGGCTAGGAAGATGAATTATATGGCTCAGAGAGGATTCATGTGCATCTCAAATCTCAATACTTAGTAGTAGGACTGTTGGAAGTGATTTTGAAACTAGCTTTTTATGACAACCCTAGACACCATCAAGTAAAGAACCCTCGTTAACTTCATTCAGTGAAAGCCTAATCTTAGTAGGACTGTTGGAAAAAAGAAAGACAAACTGTTGCGAAACTGAAACCTTGCTAACAGATATTAAACTTCACCATTTCTTGATTCCTTCTGAAACAAGCGTGTATATATTTTTCTATCTGGTGTATGTTAAAATTAGGGACAACTTAACAGTGAGGGCATTTGCCCCTTGAACTTTTTTGTGCATACACATATTTGTTGCATAATGCACATAACATTGTTAAAGTACTAAAAGTTCAAGGGTTCAGATAGTAGGTTCTGTTCAAGTAGAGGTTAAAAAGGTTGGTGTGCTAATGTATTCGTTTCCTCTGTTTTGATCCTGCATGTTGTTATTTATATTCTATCATCTAAAACAATAGTTTGCAATACATTTAGTTTTAAATTTCAACATGATGCTAATTTTCTGAAAAAATGGGTTGAAATCATCCTTAGAGTAAGTCAATCTTTGGAGAAGGGATTGCTAGATGCACATTTGAGGACATGATTCTTATGAGTGATGTTTTTTTTCTTGCGTGCGTGGACGTCGTTTCTTCCACCCATTAGTGACAGCCCTGCAACCGCTTGATCGTATTTGGTAAAGCAACTCAGAGATGTGGCAAGAGCATAATCTCCTATTTCTGTTAATAAGGATTCACTCTACAAGGTTGCCTCCTAAAGCGAAATCAGAGATGGTTTTAGTTCACGGCTTATAAATTCTCAATTTTCCATATCTGACTTTTATTTCTTTTGTTTATAGCCGACGAGTGGACGAAAGCAAAGAAAGTTCAGTCAGATGGTGGTAATCCCAAAAGCACCACAAACTTTACTCCCATTTGAATCAAAACCCAAGGACTCTCCTCGTCATAACAAGAAGCTTGGGAACCCAGGCAGCGCAAAGTTCTAAATGTACTACAATGGCTTATGGAACAACTAGTTCAGATAAAGAGTCATACTATGTTCGGCTGTGATAAACAACCAGGGGTTATTAATCATGAACATGGTTGTTGCTAATGGTAGTAATAAGAGTATCAAGTTTTGTTGCAACTCCTTTGATGTCTTGTTGCAAGAGAGAAAGATCTTCCGTATGTCATTGTAAAAAAAAAAAAAAAAAATTGTGCAAATTTAGGGTTTGATCTAACCTGGCTCTGAACCAGATGTTAGGGTTCTTGTCCTAACAAAAACTAGAGCACAATCAAAAGAATCAAAAACGCTGGATAAAACCCTTTGAGTTTCCTCTTCTTAAGAATTAAGGGAAAGAGATAATTGAACTGAGTTCTATTAATAATAACTTGTGTTCTAAAACAGACTCAAACATAGTATTTATACTATATGGTTACTTGATGAACAAGTGACGTAATTAAAGAAGTTTTATCAAACTAGGAAAGCTAAGTATTAATTAAAATAGTTCTAAATAAGGAAAGATAATAGTTTGACAGGTTTGGTGTCGCTACAGAAGACTACTAATTTCTGAAGTGGAGCAAAACTATAGGTTTTTCAGGATAAACGCTTCTAAGCTTTCAATTTCTTCCAGATCGGTCATTGCCTTGCTCAGCACCCTGACCTTCATGCCCTGCAACCTTTGCAGAATCAGCTCCTTCGACCCACCTTGAGGGACACTAGCTCTCATGTTGCTAGTCATTATTTCTTGGTCGGGAGCAGTCTCTGATAAAAGACTAACACCAGCAGCAGCAACATCGGCAGGTGTGCCATCAGACGCAGCATTTGTCACCACCTTCTTAGTTACAGGACCAACATCGGTCTCTACTACTGATCCAAGACCAACAGTAGCAACGCCAGCAGGTTCAGAACCACTTTCCTTCACCTGAACATTCTTATCTTTACTTGTCTTTCCACCTCGGCCAAGAACAATCTCCCTAAGCCAGCAGGTATGACCACGTTTACTACAATGAGTGCAGGTGACAGACTTATGTTTAATGTTGTATTGACGACGGGTTGCCATTGCAGAAGTTTCAACACTAGATACAAGGATCCTTCTCCTTGCTCTGATACCATATCAAGATTGAATCAAAACAAAGAGTTTCATTGAATGAGTTTTCATTTAGATAACATTAATACAATGTTTTTGATATTTTTGGATTATTACAAATGATACTACAAATGCCTATTTATAGGCTTACAAAGAGAAGAAGAGAACTATGCCTATGGAGGCTAACAACTATGCCTTTGGAGGCTAACAACTATGCTTATGGAGGCTAACAACTATGCCTTTGGAGGCTATCAACTATGCCTTTGGAGGCTAACAACTATTCCTATGGAGGCTAACCTTATATTCTTTGTTTCTAGAATAATCTACATGTTTAGAACATGTTTAGAGGTAATTCTAACACCCCCCCTCAAGCTGGTGCATATATGTCGCTCATGCCTAGCTTGCCAACAAACTTCGTAAATATTTTACTTGGAACTCGCTTTAGTTAGAATATCACTACTGTTCTTCCGATCTAATTCTAGGTAACTCCACGATCCCATTATCCAACTTCTCTTTAATGAAGAACCTATCTATATCCACATGTTTTGTGCGATCATGATGAACTGGATTGTGTGCAATATCACACGCCGCTTTGTTATCGCAAAGACAAACGAATTGGTTTCCTAGGAGGATACCCCAATTCATTTAGCGACGTTTTAACCACATAACTTCGCAGATACCCAGCGCCATACCTCGCCATTCAGCCTCTGCACTTGATCGTGAAACAACTCCTTGTTTTTTGCTTCTCCATGTAACAAGATTACCCCCAACGAAGGTAAAATATCCTGAAGTAGACCTCATATCATCACATGACCCACCATAGTCGAATCAAGATATGCCTCCATACTTTTGAAGTCTTGACCTTTCTTAAACAAGATCCCCTTTCCTGGAGCAGACTTCAGGTATCTTAGGATTCGCATTACCGCATTCATATGTGTTTCTCCAGGATTATGCATGAATTGACTAACAATACTCAATGCATATGCAAGATCGGGTCTTGTATGTGCCAAGTACATTAGTCTACCCACGAGCCTTTGGTATCTTCCTTTATCAACATGTGTACTTGGTTGCCATCCGAACATAATTTCAAACTGGCTCTACTGGTGTATCTACAAAGTTGACATCTTTGTCATACCTGTTTCCTCCAACAAATCAAGGGCATATTTTCTTTGTGACAAGAATATTCCTTCGTTGATCGAGATACTTCAATTCCAAGGAAGTATTTTAAAGAAGCAAGATCCTTCATCCGAAATTCACTTGATAGATAATTTTGGAGAGCCTTTCTTTCTTGGATCATCTCCTGTAACTATCATGTCATCTACATATATGATTAAAGTCGTAATCTTACCTCGATTTTTCTTTAAGAATAAAGTATGATCTGAATTTGCCCGACGATAACCAAATGCTCTCATAGACTTGGTAAATCTTCCAAACCACGCTCTCGGAGATTGTTTCAGACCATACAATGACTTGTTTAACCTGCAAACTTTTCCGTTATGCAACTCTGACTCCATCATTCCTGGTGGAAGCTGCATATACACTTCTTCGGACAAATCTCCATGTAAAAAGGCGTTCTTGACATCAAACTGTTGCAATGGCCAACCCAAATTTGCAGAAGAGACAACAAGACTCGCACTGTATTCATTTTAGCTACAGGTGCGAATGTCTCATTATAATCTACACCATAAGTCTGGCTATACCCTTTAGCAACCAATCTTGCCTTAAAGCGTTCAATTTCACCATTTGCCTTGTATTTGACTGTAAAAACCCAGCGACATCCCACGACTTTCTTTCCTTCCGGACATTCAACCATGTCCCAAGTATTATTTTCTTGTAAGGATTTCATCTCATCGATCATAGCTTCCCTCCATTTCGGATCAGATAATGCTTCCTGCATGCTGTTAGGAATAACTACAGTAGATAATTGATTCACACATGACTTATTTGATTCGGTCAGATGGTTATTAGAGATATAATTACTCATGGGATATTTAGCTTTTGATGAAATATCAGGTTCATACATAGATATAGGGATACCTCTATTCCGACGTTCTGGCAATTGTTTCTTTGCAGGTTCAAGAACATCTTCAGCGAACGGTTGGATTGGGGTTGGTGATCTATCATTATCTTCTTCAACTTCATCTGCATTATCTTCTGATCTATATGCATTATCTTCTTCAACTTCATTTATAGCTTCAATTTCATTATCTGTGTTAATTTCTTCCCCACTAACTTTCTGTTCTTTTGGAATTTCAAGAACAACATCTTCTTCGATTATGTCTTCTTCATAGTCAAGAGTCTGAATTTCTTTTTCATACTCCCCCTGAAGTTCAGACTCGAGTAATACATCACGTGTTCGTGAAACTTAACATCCAATGTGATGTACATTCGTTTAGTTGGAGGATGGTAGCACCTATATCCTTTCTGACTTGCAGCATATCCTACGAAGACACATCTTAAATCTCGGGGAGATAACTTGCTCCGTTGGTTCTTGTGTAAGTGCAAAAATACTACACAACAAAATATGCGTGGAGGCAAGTTTGGAACTGTTGGTGAAACTGTTGCCTCACTGAGAGCTTGAAAAGGTGTCTGAAAAATGATAGTGCTGGAAGGTGTACGGTTGATCACATATGCTGCAGAGGCAAGAGCTTCACCCCAATAAGTTAACGACATATGAGATGATATTAATGAAGCGCGCACAACTTCAAGCAAGTGACGGTTTTTCCTTTCAGCTACCCTATTCTGTTGAGGAGTATTAGGACAAGTTGTCTGATGAACAATACCACATTCTTTTAAATAATGCTGAAAATCAGTACTTAAATATTCGCCTCCGTTGTCACTTCGAAGAACTTGAATCTTTGTATTGTATTGTGTGTTGACTACTTTGTGAAACCTCTGAAATAAATTATTCACTTCATCTTTTGATTTCATCAAGCAAACCCATGTCATCCTAGTGCAATCATCAATAAAGGTGACGAACCATCGTGCGCTTCCAAGAGTGTTAACTTTAGACGGCCCCCAAACATCAGAATGAATAATCATGAATGGAATAGGACTTTTATTTAAACTTGATGGAAACGAAGTACGATGGATTTTAGCTAGTTCACATTCTTCACATTGAAAACTAGAAACATCAATCTTTGAAAATAGACTAGGAAATAGCTTTCTTAAGTAGCCAAAAGAAGCATGCCCTAACCGTCTATGCCATAACCAAATTTGTGATTTCTCCTTCTCCCCCTGAGTACCATTCACAACTAAAGCGTTAGATAATCTTTCCGAAATTTTTGACTCCAAATCTAGATAGTATAGCTTTCCTCTTCTAACCCCAGATCCAATCGTCCGCCGTGTTCGAATGTCCTTAAACACACAAGAATTAGGCCAAAAGATAACAACACAATTTAAGACTTTAGTAATTTGGGAAACTGATAATAGATTATAATTTAGAGAGGGAACGACTAAAACGGAATCTAGACTCAATGTATCCGTAAGATTTAATGATTGTTCTCCAATTCATCGGATCCAAAGATCCATCTCATTGTGCAAACGGAGTTGTGTATGGATGTTTTAAGAGGAGAAACCTGTCTGGAATCAAAAGTCATATGGTCTTTGCAACCCGAATCAATTATCCATGAGCTATTAGGAACAACTTGCGAAATATTAAAAACCTTACCATTGGTTGTTTCCATAGCGGAGGTTAGATTACTAACCACATGTGGTCACAATGAATTCTTTTTCTTGGGATCGCATTTATCCCACCAACTGATACCCGATAATCTTAAAGCAGTTGTCTTTGGTATGACCACGTTTACTACAATGAGTGCAGGTGTGATGAGACTTATGTTTAATGTTGTATTGACGACGGGTTGCCATTGCAGAAGTTTCAACACTAGATACAAGGATCCTTCTCCTTGCTCTGATACCATATCAAGATTGAATCAAAACAAAGAGTTTCATTGAATTATTTTTCATTTAGATAACATTAATACAATGTTTTTGATATTTTTGGATTATTACAAATGATACTACAAATGCCTATTTATAGGCTTACAAAGAGAAGAAGAGAACTATGCCTATGGAGGCTAACAACTATGCCTTTGGAGGCTAACAACTATGCTTATGGAGGCTAACAACTATGCCTTTGGAGGCTATCAACTATGCCTTTGGAGGCTAACAACTATTCCTATGGAGGCTAACCTTATATTCTTTGTTTCTAGAATAATCTACATGTTTAGAACATGTTTAGAGGTAATTCTAACAAGAGACGCTAGTACAGTTATGAGAATGCAGAGAACAGAATGCAAGTAGTCTGAAAAATATGCAGATATGTACTTGAATGCAGAATATATCCAAATGATGCAACTTATCAGGATAACAATTATGTTGTTTACTACAAATGTAAATGTCTGAAATTTAACTATTGTGGTTAAACCAAAAGCTGACTGAAACACAGGTGTTAACAAAATGGCAAAGAACAGCTAAACATTACAACCATATATGATTATACTTACTAATGGATATCTACAGGTGGATTTATGCTTTTAAACTATGCATTCCAGACAAATGCACAAAGTAAGCTACAGGATACCACTACCACTAAGATGTTACAGAGTTGAGCTACACATAACGAATGGCAGAAGCAACAAAGTTACAGCAGACTGATGAAGAGAAGCTACAGGTGCAATATATTATGAGATGCACAGCTAAGTTATACTAACAACATCAGAAAATTGAAAAATCTTAAACACATATATACAACAGTAAACTAAAAATCAGTAAAGTTAAACTAACTCATTTTAAGCACAACAAGAACAACAACATGAACATGAATTATCTCAACATATGATTAGGGGTTTCATCTAAATCCTAGCAAATGAATTTAAAACATGATGAAAAAGATGAAAACACAATCAATTATGAAAACTAGTTGATCCAGCTAGAATTGGTGTACTAGAAGCAATATTTAATCCAAAAACTTCACATGAAAACAAAAATACTTAATGTTCAACCTAATTGTTATATTGCAATAAACAAGAACAATAAAGAACAACAGTGAACTCACCAAACTGTTCATTCTGTTGTAGAAAATATCCCTCTTGATAGTATTTATGCCAAAAATAACGGGAAGAATCCGGTCAACCACCACATCACCTTTGCCATCATAAACCACAAGATTTCTCAATTCCTTCATAAATTCTCTATGCTTGCGATCTTTAAATATTATACCCCCAGGGCCATAAAATTCAAAGAAATCATTTCCTTCGTACGCATAACTAAACAATTTTCTTAAGAACTCGAGATCCTCCATCTGTTTTTTATTTAAACCCAAGGCATCAGCAGGATTTGAAATAATCTGTTGAAGAGTCGGTTGAAGAGTAGATGACACACTAGAGCCATGATTTTTAGTACTTTCATCTCTAGCAACCTTTTTCTCACCAACAGAGTCAAGTCTCCCATCACTACCATCATTTTCTTCAACGATACCAGATCCTGATTCGATAACATAATTTTCGTCACTAACAATAACAGATCTAGATTCGATAACATCATTTTCTTCACTAACAATAACAGATCTAGATTTGGGGACATATATACCTTTCTTAGCAAGATCTACGTCATGATCATCTCCAATTGTAGGTACTGAATATCGCAAGATAATAGTTCACGAGTATCGTAATAAATAAAGGAGAAAAGAGTTATAAAATGATACGATGATAGAAGTAGCACGGAGAAATACGAAGTTTTGCGAGGATGAAGTAATTTTGCGAGTATGAATTGCGATACTTCGCAATTCATATACAGCTGTATAAGTTTTACTATAAATAGGAGTTCAAATGTAAAATTCGAGAGGTTCTTTTGGTGAGTGTTAGAAAATATCTTAGGAAAGAGAATAGAGAAAGTTGTAACTATTCTAGTTCCATTTAGATACTTCTTTGTAATCAATTGAGAACATTAATAGGAAAATTGTTATTCATCATCAAGTACTTCTTGAGTTTTTACTAATTCTATTGAGGGTGTAGTTGTAGGTTATTCTGCAACTACATAATTGGCGCTAGAAAGGGGACTTGAGAATTGTGGACTAAACTTGAGAATTGTGGAAAATTTGAAGATCAAATGAAGTCAGTAGATGGAGATTGCAAAAAAGAAGAATGTAATATGATCACAGAGACAATGATTGATGAATTTCATAGTAATATGAAGGGAAAAATATACAAGCGAGATTGTAGGGGAAGAAAGATCATGGAGGAAGAAAAGATAACAACTTTAGAAGAATGGGAAAAGCAGAAAATCACATTTTCAGTAGCAGAAATTCCAAATGAAGACTTGAACCACACTTCACCATTGGTGATCACATTTCCAATCATGCTAGAAGATAAGAAAGCTGAAGAAAAATGGAAATTAAACCGAATTTTGGTTGATACAGGGAGTTCTGTTAATGTTATATTCTATCATGCACTTAAGGGGATGGGAATTAAAGATGAAGAAATCATAAATTCAAAGTGTCTTATTCATGGATTAGGAAAATCTACAACAAAATCTAAAGGAGAAATCGTGCTGCGAATATTACTAGGAGAAATCGAAACACATGTAATCTTGTGTGTGATAGATATGGAATATCCATATAACATGCTGATAGGAAGGCCGTGGATTCATGCGAAAATCAAATTTCCTACACCAAATGGAATACAAGAAATTAAAGGAGATCTTGATAGTGCAAAATTTTGTTATCAAATTGAAGTAACACAATGCGGAGGAAGAGCAAGAAACAAGCAACTTCGTAGGAAACTTGAAGGAAACAAGAAAAGAAGAAGAATTCCGAGTGTATACAATAAGAGCAAAGGAAGGGAGAGGTATACCAAATGAAATTCCAGAAAAAGAAGGGGAACCAGCAAAAATAATCAAAGAGCCAACACCTATGGGGGAGAAAAGTCCAAGCTATGTTTAATTTGAACCAACTAAAGAAATAAATATTGGAAGTAAAGAGGAGCCTTTATTCTTACGAATTGGAACTAAGATGGATGAAGAAGAAGAAAAAAGGACTACGATCTTTTGCGAGAATATAAAGATATCTTCGCAGAAGTGTAGATGAGATACCAGGAATTGATCCATCGGTGGCGTGTCATAGATTGAACATAGATAAAAATGTAAGACCATTCAAACAAAGAATAAGGAAGATATCACAAAATTATCATGTACGAGATAGAAGAAGAATTACAAAAGATGTTGGATGCGGGGATCATAAGGGAAGCAAAATATCCGAGAATGGATTGCGAATATGGTCATTGTTAGAAAAAGAATAAAGGAATAAGAATTTGTATAGATTTCACTGATCTAAACAAGGCATGTCCCAAAGACAGTTTTCCATTACCAGATATACCACAAATGGTGGAATCAGCTGCAGGTCATGATAGAGTCACTTCACTTGATGGATATAAAGGGTATAATCAAATATCACTCGCAGAAGAAGATCAAGAACATACTTCCCTTTTTTGCTCCAAGGGGTTTGTATTGTTATGTGAAGATGCCATTTGGTTTGCGGAATGCGGGTGCTACATATCAACGTATGGTTGAAAAAGTGTTCGCGAAGTGGATACATAAAACTTTGGAGGTATATGTAGACGATATGTTGATAAAAAGCAAGGAAGCTAAAGACCATGTGCAAGATTTGAAGGAAATATTTGAGCAAATGTGAAAGTTCAACATCAAATTAAATCCTGAGAAATGTATTATTGGGGTTTCATCACGGAAAGTTCTTGGGATACATAGTATCAAAGGAGGGAATACAAGTTGATCCGAGAAAAGGTCCAAGCGATTCGTGACATGCCAACACCTGCAATGATAAAGAAGTACAAAAGCTAAATGGACTCTTGGCTTCACTTGGAAGATTTATTTCGCGAATGTCGAGATAAGTGCAAGCATTTTTTCAACATACTTAAGAAGGAGCAAAATTCAAATGGGTGATGAATGTGAAAAAGCTTTTCAAGGAATCAAAGAATACCTCGCAAATACATCTATACTACGAAAACCGAGAAAAACGAAGAATTATTGGTATACCTCGCAACAACTCCATATGCTCTAAGTGCGTTCTGTTACGAGCAGACCTTGAGGAGTAGAAAGGCCCATTTACTACATTAGTAAAACCTTTAATGCAGCAGAGAAGAATTATTCTAAAATGGAGAAGTTAATCTTAGCCCTGGTTTATGCATCATTCAAGTTACGAATATACTTTCAAGCACATGTAATAAAAGTGGTAATCAAAGTCCCAATTGAATCAGTCATGAAGAACACAAAAACGTCAGGAAGAATAGAAAGGTGGAATGCACAAGTAAACCATTACAAGATAAAATACGAAGTGTTGTCATCGCAAAAATCACAAGTTGTCGCAGATTTTTTGGCAGAATTTCCTTTGGAAGAAGATGAAGTAGTAGAAGAAATGATGGATGTTGAAGAAGAATTTGGAAATCCAAAAGACTTGTTAACAGAGCCTGATAGATGGGAAATTCTAGTGTACGGATCATCCAATAGTGAGGGAAATGGAATTGGAGTCGTGTTGATTTCACCAGAAGGAGAAAGAACAACATTCTCATTCAGACTAGAATTTGCATCCACGAACAATGAAACAGATCTGATAGCTGTAGTGCATGCATTAAAGATCGCAATAGAAAAGAAGCTTGAAAGTATAAGGATAACAAGTGATTCGCAATTAGTGATTTGTCAAATTAAAGGGGAATATACCACAAATGAATCTTCTTTGAAGAAATACAAGAAACTCGTTGAAGAATTATCTGCGAAGATACCAAAATTAAAATGGAGACATATATCAAGAAAATATAACCGTCTCGCAGATGCTTTTGCATTTATTCCAAGCATGATGACAAATCCAAATACAAGAAATATCCAAATACAGACAATTCAACACCCATCAGTGGACAAAGAGAAAGAAATTGAGGAAGCTATTGCGATGGAAGTAGAAAGAGAGTTATCAAACAACATCGCAGATTGGAGAAAAGAAATTCATGCATACCTCGAAACAGGAGAAATATCCAGGAACAGACTAGAAGCACATAAATTAAAGAGTCGTGCAACAAACTATGAGTTGCGAGAAGGAATTTTATATAGAAAATCTTTCAATGGACCACCTCTCAGGTGCTTAACTCGCGAAGAAGGAGAAAAGATATTGAAGATGTTACATGGAGGAGAAGCTGGCAATCATAGTGGGGGAAGATCTCTAGCATATAGAGCAAAGATACAAGGATATTACTGGCCTTATATGCATACAGATGCAAAATTGTTCGTACGAAGATGCAAGGAATGCCAACAACATGGTAAAAGAATTCATGCACCAGGGGCCACATTAACTTCTTCAACAAGCTGCTGGCCTTTTGGTAAATGGGGGTTGGATATTGTTGGACCATTTATACTGGATCTGGACAAAGACGATACTTAATAGTTGCAACAGATTATTTCACGAAGCTCGCAGAAGTAAAAGCAATACAACATATTCGTGATAAAGATGTTTTTACGTTTATATTTGAGAACCTCATTTGCAGGTACGGATTTCCAGCACAACTAGTATCTGATAATGGAAAACAATTTGAGGGGAAGAATATAGAGATGTTACTCAGTGCTTTTAGAATAAAATGTGGGAAGTCAACCCCGTTATATCCACAAGCTAATGGACAAGCAGAAGCAACAAATAAAACAATCGCAGATACAATCAAAAAGAAATTAGAAGGACATCTCAAAGGGTGGTGCGAACAAGTACCTAGCGCAGTTTGGGAATACAATACAACTAGAAGAGAAGCAACTGGAATGTCTCCTTATTGTCTAACATATGGATTAGAAGCAGTATTACCCACAGAGGTTGTAATTCCGACAACAAAGAAAGAAGCTTGGGAAAGAAATTTAAGTGCGGGAGTAATATTAAGTGAATTGGATGATTTGGAAGAAAAAAGAGAAAAGGTGTTGCACCATATGAAGATTTATCAAGAACGATTAGCTCGAGAATACAACAAGAGAGTCATTGAACGTGAATATAAACCAGGTGATTTGGTCATGCGAGAAACACCTAAATATCAAAAAGAAAATGGAGGAAAATTAGCACCAAAATGGGATGGACCATATGTTATCAAAGAAGTTGTAGGAAGCGGAGCTTATCGGCTGATGGATCCAGAAGGGAGAGACATGGGTTTGAGGCTTGGTAGACCATGGAACAGACTATATTTGAAAAGGTATTACCCATAAAATTCATGAAATGTTTTACGAATATTGTTTGCTCGCAGGAAATTGGGAAAAGTTACGAATTTCAGAATTTATATTCCGATTAAACTTTCATTAATTTGCGAATAAAATACCGCAATCTGTGATCAGCCTCCAAAAAAGAAAGAGAGCCGCAGAAAATTTTATACATGCAAACCTTTGTGGCGTACACCCTAGTTCGCGAAGCTATAATTCGTAAGAGGCAAAGTCCTAAAGTACGTCATTTAAGGGGGTACCTATAACGTGGCTAAGGGTAACGGAACACCACCAAGGGCCCTTAGTACATGGTAAAATTTTTGGGGTACAACCCAATAATGGGGTACCTATCCGGGTTAGACACCTTGGATTCTCACCTAATCTAACGACATTACGCAATATAAAATGCGGTGTAAGAGGATTTAGGTTTGGCGACTAAGGAATACTGTCTTTCCCAAGAAGTGTAGAAAACGATCAAGGCGCCGAGGTACACGGTTGAGTCAAGAGTGCCGGGTGAGGTTGAACCACATCTGCCATTTTTGACAAGTCTTGGAAAATGATGCACTTGGCCCAAAGATACCCCATAGGGTGCAACCTCGTAACTATAAGCCCTATAGGCAAAAAGGATAAGAGGTTGCGATCAAAAGCTAGTTGTTGGCAGAACCGGATGGGAAGAGCTAACCTTGTATGGTCGATGTACGCTTCCTTGAAGGGGCAATCATGGGGAAGATAAAGGGCAGCACCCTCCATTAGGGAGCTGATACGTGCTATAAGACGCAAATGTCACGAGGCTTCTTGTTTGCGAAAACATAAAGGCTTGTCATATTTGTGCAACAAATGAAGTTCTGCGAGCCTTCTAAAAAAAAAAAAAAAAAAAAAAAAAGAATAAAGAACTCATGAGAACATAATAAATAAGTTAAGATGAGATCAATGGGTCACCATATGAAAGTGTGGAGACGTCTGCGATTTCATCGCAAGACGGCAATGTCATGGGGCTTTATGTTCGCAAGAATATTTAGGCACGTCATATTGTCGCAACAATTCCTGAAGAGGTTAAAATACTATACAAAGAGGTTAAGATGAGATCAATTGGTTTTTGCATGAAAGTGTAAGAACGTCCTGCGATTTCATCGCAAGACGATAATGTCACGAGGTTGTATGTTCGCAAGAATGTTCAGACTTGTCATATTATCGCAAATACAAAAATTTACTACAAAAGAGGTGGCAAAATAAGACCTTTACTTAGGAAGGCATGATAAGACCACAGAAATTAATGAAATTCATTGCATTAACATCATTGAAGAAATTATACAAGAATATACATTATGAAGATCTGAAAAGAAGATAACTTCGTCAATATCATTGAAGAAATTTTACAAGAATATACATCAAGAAATTTTGAAGAGAAGACAACTCTGTCAATATCATTGAAGAATTTTTACAAGAAGTCCTATCAAAGAAGACAACATCAGTGAAGAATTTTAAAGAAGACTTAACAAAAGATGCGATTTTGATAGCAATCAAATACAGATAAGTTCATATTCGTAAAAGTTTACGAGAATTGCATACTTCTTATACTTCTCCATATATTGAATATTTCTCCAAAAGATTGAATACTTCTTATAATTCTTCAAGAATATCTCATATTTATTATACTTCTTTAATGGATATTTCATTTGGTGAAGGTTAAATAATCATTATACTTCGTCATATGTTACATAATTATTCACAGATCGAATACTTCTTATATTTCTTTATTTGATGAGTTGAGTACTTCTAATACTTCTTATATCTCTTAATTTGGTGGATCGAGTACTTCTAATACGTAAAAGGGAATTGAGTACTTCTAATAATTCATTTGGTGAATTGAATACTTCTAATACTTCTTATATCTCTTCATTTGATGGATTTGGTACTTATAATACTCCTACAAAGGTATTGTATATGTAGTATACTTATTAAGGATATTTCATATATTTTAATTTTTATACTTAAAAGGGACGATTTCTTATCTACAATCGTAACAAGTTGAAACTTCGTAAGATAAATTGAGGCAAATATTTTAATACTTCAAACAATGTTTAATCATTTAAAGAGAAATAATAGGGGGAAAAGGATATACTAAGCTTTATCTGTGAGTTATATATTATTTCTCTTCATATGATAAAATGGAGAAAATTTAATCAAAGAAAGGTTAAATTATCTTCGCAAAATATCAGAAAGAAAGGATAAATCATCTTCGCAAAATATCAGATGTACTTCTCAAAAAATAGAATTGTTCGCAAAAAGAAAACCAACAGTAACTAAGGGAAGGAATTCAAAAGAAATAAAGACAGGAGAGTCAATGATAAATTGAAAAAGGAATATTATCATGCTTCATCAACACTCTGTCTTTGGATCTTTAAGATCAGTAGGGTCATTAGCGACCTTCGACTTTTGCGAGATATCATCCTTGGAAGAATATGCAACATGGACATCTCCTTGAGGAATAGATTCTTTCTCATCATCAAGATCTTCATCATCACTCTCATAATCGAAATCACTATCAGGCTCACGAGCAACTTCATCGTCAGATATCTTCATAGGAGTAATTTTCACAGGAGGCAAGCCTATTGATAAGAGAATGTTATTCGTAAAGACTTGAGCTTTCAGATGACTTTCACGAAGTATAGCTTTTTGATGATTGGTATCTTCGATATCTTTGGAATAAGCAAGATAATTGAATCTCCGAGTAGCACGGTCATGAGAGTTGATTAAGCGAGTAGAAAGCAAAGCATTCTTCTTACGAAGCTCGGAACAGGAGGCTTCTAATCCAGCTTTTGCATTACGAAGGTTGTTCTCAGATTCTGCAAATAAAACAAAATTCAAAGAATAAAATTTGCGAGTATAACGAAATTTAAAGATATACAGAGGCAAGTCAAATTTTAATGACTACCTTCTCTTTGCGAAGTAAGAGATTGAGTTAAAGATAGACAACAGTTCTTCATCTGATTCATCGCATTATCAAAACCATCACCAACTAATCCTTTAAGTCGAGATTGAAGCTTTTGATCTTTAGAAAGGATAAAATTCTTATCCTTCGCAAGTTTGGCATTAAGACTTTTTAATGACGAATAATCTTCTTCAAGTTGATTCTTCTTAGCACTCAAGACTATGTTCTTATTAATAAGGGAATTCTTCTCAATAAAAAAAGAATTTCTTTCAGCATCTGAAGACTTATTTAATTCCTCAAGTTCACCTTTCAACAGAGAAAGAAGATTTTCTTGATCTCAACATTTATTCTGAAGAGTTTTTAATTCTTGCAAAGAAACAATCATTGTATTCAAAAACGAACATTTCTCTTCTGATAAGGTTTTGTTCTCTTCTAATAAGGTTTCTATTCTCAAATTAGCTTTAGTTAAGGAAGAAAAAAGTTGAGATATATCATCATTCAAAAATTTTCGATCATATATTAGTTGAGTATTCTCTTGAAAAAGAGCGTCAGAGTTGTCAAGAGCACACGAGTAAAGATTAGATAAATGGGAGAATTGGTTTGAGAGGCTTTCATGCTTGGTTCGATATTCTGTTGCATCTGATTCATGGTGAAGTACCAATCTTCTACATTTCTGGATGGATTATATAAAGGGGAATGGGTTTTAATGGATGTTTCAAACATATGAAGAATATAAGTAAATAAAAGGGAAAATATGAAGATAGTAATCATACCTTTCAATTCATCATTTCTTTTGCGAAGTATCGCACAGTCGAGAGAATTATTCTGAAAATGATGATTTTCTTTACGGAGATCCTCGCATTCTTCTTGAGAAGATTTCAAAGATTGACGAAGCAATTCGATTTCTTTTTCTAAGGATTGACGTGAAGAAGAAATGTCTAGATTGACGAAATTATTCAGAACTTCGCAAAACTCATATTGCGAACGAACATTAGTAGACTTCGCAGCATTTGTCAAAACCTCAGATAACATTCGGAAAGTTGAATAAATTCCATCTCGAATTCCTGAGGAAGAGGAGAAGAATTTGAAGGAATAAGAGCAAGCTGCAAATTGTCTGGAGAAATAGCACTCAAAGGATTTGGAGACAAGACAGGTTTTTTAAAAGAATAAGTTGAAGAAATATTTTGCGAGGACTGTTTTTTAGGAGAAGAAGTTGAAGAAATATTTTGTGAGGGTTGATCTTGAAGAAGTGTTGATAAATTGACACTGATGGGAGATTGAAAGGTATGTAATGGAGTAGAGGCAGGAGTGTGTGAAGAAGCATTTTCATGAGGAGGAGAGGAAAATTCCTTATCAACTTCAGGAAGGAAATCATCAATCGGAATTAATGGTGTGGGTTTAGTTATTCGAGATCTATTACTAGGATTTGGTTTTTCGCCAACCTGCGAATCAAAATGTAGATTAAAAACTGAGGCAACAATATATTGTTCAGGAAAGAAGGCAAAGTATTTTAACTACCTTTTGATTCTCAGATTTTATTCTTCGTGGATTAAGGCTTGGATTCTTTAGTTGAGATTTCATCTGAGGAGTTATTTTGCTGAAATAAACCAAAGTCAGATAACAAATTATAGAGAAATTAAAGAGAAAGAACAAATGAAATGCGCGGAGATAGAAGGAAATTACCTTGGAGAACTCATGAAGATATAAGCAGAAGAAAAAATTGCAGAGAAAACAGTAATAGAAAGTATGAGTAGAAGATAGAATTTCGGAAATAAGAAGAAGAAAAGGAAGAGAATATAAAGGGGTTATATAAGGGAATAACTAGAAAAGAACGGTTACAAAAGACGTGTCAAAATTTTAAAAGACTAAGTAAAGGTTATGTTCTCACGATCATTTCTTCTTCGTAGAATTGACATGAGAAGAGGCAAGATGTAGGTACTGAATATCGCAAGATAATAGTTCACGAGTATCGTAATAAATAAAGGAGAAAAGAGTTATAAAATGATACGATGATATAAGTAGCACGGATAAATACCAAGTTTTGCGAGGATGAAGTAATTTTGCGAGTATGAATTGCGATACTTCGCAATTCATATACAGCTGTATAAGTTTTACTATAAATAGGAGTTCAAATGTAAAATTCGAGAGGTTCTTTTGGTGAGTGTTAGAAAATATCTTAGGAAAGAAAATAGAGAAAGTTGTAACTATTCTAGTTCCATTTAGATACTTCTTTGTAATCAATTGAGAACATTAATAGGAAAATTGTTATTCATCATCAAGTACTTCTTGAGTTTTTACTAATTCTATTGAGTGTGTAGTTGTAGGTTATTCTGCAACTACACCAACAGCACCAAGATCATCTCCAACAGCACCAAGATCATGTCCAACAACATCAACATCGTCTCCAACAACACAATCATAAGGATCTATAACATTTTCTTGATTTGCGATAGAAGCTAAATAGTTATTTCTTCTCAGAACCTGCAGTTTCTAAGGTCTTCTTTGAGTTGATGTTGGAGATGGTGGAATTTCATTCTGACGAGGATCACCTCCTGGTAAATCATCTGGTAAATCATCTGTGGTTTTCATTGTTTCGTCTGGGGAACTGGGAAGATTAATGAGAGACAAGAGAAACGGCGGAGATAGAGAAACGAAAGAAAGAGAAAAATAAAAATGAATGAAGAGAGAGAAGAGAATTTTTTTATACTTATACCACAAACATTAGGTTAAAGAAAAATATGGACCCAGTCGGTTCGAGTTTGGCCCATTTCCCTTGCTTTTGGGCTTCTACAATCAAAAAGACCAGAAGTTAAAACGATTTCCAACAAGGGAAAATTAGGGGCAGGCCCAAAAAAAAATATTCACACTAGCAGGCTCACGATTAAGTTTCCCTACGGTCGCACCCAAAAAATTTTGAAAAAGTTAAAAACGTGAACAAAGTCACTAATACCCTCAGCGGTTTCGTACGGTTAGATAACTCCCATTTATTTCAATTACATCCGTTACTACTGCTATTTCTTCTTTATCTTCATCGGTTTCTCCTTCACGATCTACATTTTTTTTTATCCATTATCATTCGCAGGAACCAAACCTAGAAATCAATTTCAAAACACAAACCCTAGAAACTACTTATAGATTACAGAATCGAAAACCCTAGAAACTACTTATAGATTACAAAACCTAGAAACACAGTTCGTCAAAAATGGAAGAAACGCCAAGTAAAACGCGTCTTCAGAAGTCGAAACATAAGAAAACAGGTATTGAAACTATTTTTAATCCATGTATTATTGCTTGCATTCAGTAAATTTGATTTTTTTTTTTCGATTTTAACTTTTGTTCTTGATGTTGAAGACGAAAGAGAAATTCAGTCGAAGAAAAAGGAAAAAATGGTGAGATTCAGCAATTACTTCATCTGTTTGTGTTTTGATTTTGTTTTTTCCATTTCTGTATCTTTAATTTTAAGTTTTTTTTGTATCAGAAGTGGATGAAAAACCGGAAGCCGTAAATCCCAAAAAGAAGAACAAATCTAAGAAGAAAATTGTTTCTGGTGAAATTTTCATCCTAAATATGTTTACCCCTAATTTCTTTTGCTCTATAACTTACCCACTCTTTGATTTTAACATCAATTTTACCTGATAATGTTGAAGATAAAAAAGCAGAAAGTGATATTGACCAACCAATGGTAAAGATGCAAAAGAAGGAAAAGAAAGATACCGTGGAAAGATTAGAAGTCTCTGGTATGCATCCTCACTAACTGATGTGTGATTCTGCATAAAAAAACTGCATAACAAGTTATTTGAGTGTGTAATAAGTTATGCATACTTTATGAATGATTGCAGAATAGATTATGCCTCTGCAATTGTGAATGCATGACTAGTTCTGTATTATGCATGACAGGTTATGTAGCATAAAATATGGTTATGCAACATCAAAATGAATGTGCATAACATGTTTTGCAGATGCATGACAGATTATGCTTTCAAAAAAACACTGCATAACACCCATTTTTAAGTGTTATTTTTTCATTTTAATCTATTTAAGTTTAACATCATTTTTACCTGCTAATGATGATAATATAGAAGTGGAAAAGGCGGAAACTGATGGTGAACAGCAGCAAAAGGAGACGAGAACCAACGTAAAGCCCGGCACTGCCAAGAAGAAGAAGAAAGTCTCTGGTATGCATTTACATTCCTTCATGTGTCTGTGATCCATGTTTGCATGACTTGTTATGCTTACCAAAATTACTCCATAACCTGATATGAAGAACATATTTATTTGTGTGTCAATAAGATCCTGAAGCAACCACCCCATCAAGGAAGTCGCAGATATTAAAAGACAAGAAATCACCTAGTTCACCTAAGCCTGAAGCAGAAAATAAAACAAAGAGAACAAAGAAAGCTGCACCAAAGGAAATTTAGGGTGATGATGATACAGTTAATGAGGATGATAACACAAATGATGAGAAGGAAGTAGATGGTAAGATTTTCTTGTGATATCTTTTGTGTGATATATTGTTTCTTTAGTGTAATTGATTTGTTTCAATATTGCTTTGGTCCATTTCAGTTAGGAAAGCTGATGATCAGATGAAAAAAAGAAAAAGACATGATCCCAAACAATCAGGAGACCTGAAAAAAAGGAAGAAGAAGAAGCAATCTGAAAGATCCGAAAGTGAAAGGGAAGAAGAAGAAGAATCTGATAGTGAAAAGCAATGTGTTGTCTATAAACAAGGTGCGTTGAATTCCTGTTATGCATCGATTATTAAAATTCTCTTATCAATTAGGTTTCTTGTTTATATGCTAACACATCATGCTTCTTGGATGCTAACACATCATGTTTCTAGTTCATTTACATAATGCATAACCAGTCATGCATTCACATTTGCAGCTGCATAACTATTGATGCATTGATTTATTAAGGTGCATAACATATTATGCACTCATAATCACCAATAATTTATAGTGCATAACTGTTTATGAAGATGCCTGGGAAGTAGGCATGAGTAGTTATGCAGTTCTAAATAGCAGTTCTAAAAATGCTGGTTTTTTTTGTTCTTTTGCTTATGCAGTAAAACCCAAATCTGCAGTTCAAGGAGGTAATTACAGAGAAGGTTTTCTAAGGATTGGTCACTTGTTTGGCAAGATAAGATAAATAGGTGGTTTGACTCCGTTGCAGGCTAACATGATGAATGCGTGTCCGTTTGGGAAATTCTATAACTGGTTATATATTGCAAACATGTCGTACTTGGATGGTAAGAGCAACCAGCTAATGGATGAAGTCTTTATATCATATGACCATGATGATTTGAATCAACATTTGTTCAAGGTGTCCGAAAACAAGTCGATACAGTTAACGTCTAGTGAGATTGCAGTTACTTTTCTGATTCCAAGAATTAAAGGAAACAAAGGAAATGATATTCTGACTTCAAAGAAGGAGGTGGACCTGACTCAGTCACATGCCCTCGTCAAGCAATTCCCATTCAAAACAAAGGAAGGTTATATCAGTACATATCCCAAAGCACGGGTGACAAAAGTGTGAATTGATGATATTAAAAAGCTGGTGTTGGAAAAGCTTCATAAGAAAGGTGATGAAGAGGAAGTTGTCTGCCTTGTATGCCTTTACATGCTAGTTGTATTGTTCTTTTGTACTTCAATGGGAGACAACTTGGACGTCTCGTATGTTGGTTTGGTTAAGGATTTGGAAACCATGGACTCTGTATCTTTTCCTGATTTGATTCATGAACACCTGATGGATGGCATAAAGACTGTCAAAAGAAAGAATCATCGTATCATGAATTGCAATGGGTGCACTATATATTCTCTTGTGAGTTAGTTTTTTTTACTCTGTTAATAAACTTGCACTGTATATTAATTTACAGAATATCTTATTAGTTATTGTTTTTCGCAGCTTTGGTTGGCTGAGCACTCCAACATATATGAGATATCATATGACATCGACAAGGTCAGTCCCAATGCTACACCAAGAGCTGCAAGGTGGTACTTGGCAGCAATGAAGAAAGCAATGCTCAAGAAGCATATTACAAGCTTAGAGGTACTTGTTTATGAACCTTAAAAATGAATGCATAATAAGTTATGTTAGAAAAAACTGAAGTGCATAATAAGTTATGCACCTTAATAAATCAATGCATAACATCTTATGCTGCTCAATTATGAATGCAGGAGAAGTTATGCATTGTTAATCAGGGTTGTGTTTTTCAGAAACTATGAATGCATAATTAGTTATGCACCTTAATAAATCAATGCACAATTATGAATGCAGGAGCAGTTATGCATTGTTTAGAAATGGAAAAGTGTTAATCAGGGTTATGTTTTTAAAAAACTTTGAATGCATAATAAGTTATGCACCTTTATAACTCAATGCATAACATATTAAACAACCTAATGAAAATGCATGACTAATTATGCATTATTTAAACTAGATGCATCACATGTTATGCATATAAATAATGTTGTTATATTAGTTTTGCATTCCCTTGATGAGTGTTATAAATCATGTCGCAGTTCCATGAGAAATTCATAGATGAGTACAGTGCAATGGAGTTGGAAGTCTGTGAACCAAGAGAACCAAGGAAAAGGTCAGTGATACTTGAACTCGTTGCAATGAATCTTGAAGTGAACAGGGACAAGTATGAAGAAGCATTTCAGGATGCAATGAAGATAATTGAACAAGAAAGTTATCCCGCCGATAGTGCAAAATCAAGATTACAGATCATTCAAGCAAAGCTGAAAGACATGAAGCATACTCAGGAGAGGAACAAACATTTTGGAGGAGAGTTCAATGAAAAATTGTATGATTACGTGAAGGAATTTCTTGTTGATTGTGGGAACGAAGAGGTGCAGATGGATTCGCTAGTTGGCCCTGGCGTTGATGTATCATCAGCTGAGACAAGTGTCCCACTCAGCCAAAACTTGCCAAAGAATGAGACTCTTGTAGAACTGGTATCTTCAACAGAACAACCTACACAAGAATCAGTGCCACAAGTCACCAGACTTGATAGCCAAGACCAAACGGCTAGTCAAGGAATCCAGTCTTCACCTTTCAAGTTCATGGACTTGTAAAAAGCTGTTAATATCTCCAGCGACGACAAAGAAACAGTAACTTTCGAGGAATTGCAGACAACACCCAATATAGAAACAACACAAGAAAGAATTGAAGAACAAGAAAAGGATTTTCTGGCTGGTGGTGATGAAGACAATCTTCCAGAGACTCAGAAGAAAGCAGAAGAATATAAAGTGCCCACATTTAACCTGCATTTGTCACAACCTGCTGCTGAAACTAAAAATGTTGATGAAGCACCACAACAATAGCATCAAAATAAAGAACCACAAGATGAAGCAGAGAAGGAGATGGTTGTTGAGACAGATGTTGCACCACAACAACGACAGCAAAATGAAGAACCATAAGATGAAGCAGAGAAGAAGATGGTTGTTGAGACAGTCGTTGATGTCTTGGAGTATCTGGCAGAGAATTCTCTAACTCCATCCACACAAGATGCTGAAAAAGGAAAAAGCTCGAATGAAGATGCAAAGATAAATACAAAAGACATGGTACATAAAATATGAACAGATTATGTTTTTTAAGAAAACAGCATAACATATTTATATGTTTCTTTTTTTAATGTCAAATGAACTATGTACTATTTCAAGTTTTAATCAACTATAAATTATTTACTATGTTGTTATTTTTCTCTGTAATCAACTATTTCTAAATAAATTGTTTATATCTAACATATTTTGGTTACATGAATCTCTAGAAGCACATGTAGGGGAATGTATATCAAGAACAGAACTTCGCAATACGACACCACCAGTGAAGAAAAGGCCAGTAGCAAAGCAAACAAAATATGGTAAGCAGAAACAGAAAGATGAGAACCAGGTGGAAATGGGAAGTAAGGTAAAACGAATCAAGAATAGGAGAACAGGTTAGGAAAGAACATCCAGTGTACTCCTCAAAGATTGTTACCTAGGGAAGTGATGAGCACGAAAGTGTGACGCATTTTCACACATAACTACATTATCTGGGACTCATTTTATCACTGATAAACTTGTTTGTAGGTGTTTTTGTGAAATAAGCTCTTATGGAGAAAGTTGCTCGAAAAGTGGTATTTGCACCCAAGAACAATCGTTAAGGGAACCCTGATCCACATATTTAATTGACACACATCGGAGCTGTTAGAAATAAATGGGCTTAAGAAGGCCATGGCTAATATGGTATTTGCAGTTGGGCTGTTTTGGTGTAAGTATGCAGTAATGAATATGGACGTGCATGAAATTGTGATGGGCTACACATCAGTGCAATAAAAATGGAAATGATTTTATAACGGTTCCTCATTTGGGATTTACTTGCAAAATTAAGGAAGGAAAATCACTATTTTTGATCGTGTTTGGAAATGAATGACGTACAGTATGTCGAGATGATAATTATCTTTCTTTGGATTGCATTGAAATAATAAAGAAAAAAATGATTGCTTATGGTAATAAGGAGGAGCTGGCATACGTATGGGTTTAAAAGAAAGTAAGTCACGCCACAATGTTCCTTTGAGATGACGATAAGAATAGGGGAGGCGAGACTTAATTAAATTGGTGATGTGCTGGAAATGATGAGGTGGTGTATTCCTATTGGGAGGTCTTAAACGTGGCATACCTCGATTGGTTGATGATGTGGTTATTGACAAAAAATGGAAACAAGCTTCTCTATAGAGTATATATGATGCCGTTTTGGATGCAGTTTGGGGGGGAGCCGGGGAGTCTGTACCGAGCAATAATAGTTTTGTATTCTTTTCTTTATTTCCTTTTTGTAATAATGAGTAGCTAAACTCCATTGGTGGGTCGACGGAGGAAACCGAATAATATACATGGGTAAAATTATTTTATTCTCTATTTGACTTTTGCACTTATTTTGAATTGATTTATGATTCGATAAAATTAGTTGTGATTCAATTAGATAGGTTATGCTTTGAATTAAGATAATCTATGCTTAGGGGATACACTTAATGTTTTGAGGATCTACTTTGGAAAAACAAGAGTCAATATTTTATTTGTTTCATTGAGCTTTAATTGTTGAGAATGAATAATTGAACCTATTGATATGAGTTCGGCGGAATCCTAGGCCCAGTGAATCTCTCTTTTATTTATTATTTTCTTTAAACCTTTAAATTTGATCTTCGCAAATCTGAGAGAACAAATCTTAATTACTACTACGAAAACTAAGAAAAATCTTAAATCAGGAAGCAGCCGAAGAAAATAGACAAGCCTGCAGATGATAAAGTTGAAGAAGTAATTGTTCCTAAATCTGGTAATCCGTTCACAAAATTACCACCGCTGGAAACAATGGAATGCTTTCAAGCTTACAAAGATACATTAGAACCATCCACCTAGGAAGTACTTGAGAGATACTTTGAGCAAGCCAACAGCCTGTGAGTACATCAAACTACTTTATGTTTTTTAAAGCTGAATGCATAATAAATTATGCTTTATAAACAAACAATGCATAACAAATTATGCTTTAAAAAATTCAATGCAGCACAAGTTATGCATACAAAAAATCAATGCATAACAGTTTATCACATTTTTTGGGTGACTAAAAAAAAAAGAAAAAAACTTATTGTGTCTTCTGCAACAATTCGGCTTGGTTTATCAAAGATGGAGAATTAGATGAAGACCCATACCTATGGGATATTCGGATTCACGGAGATGTAATAACGCAACTGCTAAATAATCAATACCTGGAAGAACAAGTATTAATCTTCTACTGTTATACGTTGTTCCGCAAGCGGAGAATTGAGAAGGATCTGCTGAGTGTTCAACATAGGTATGCTGAGAATGCATTCATGAGGCCAGCTGCTTGGTTAAGTTAAAGAACTGTTACACCCATTGACTACAGTTACATAATAACTATTTTTTATGCATGAAAAGTTATTCATCTCCGTTTAACTGCATAACCTGTGATACCCACATTGTTTCTTCTGCACAACAAGTTATTTATTATTGTTTACCAAATATGATATGCAATATTATGTTAAAAACAAGGACCTAGATGGGATTTCCAGGTATGTTGAACAATTCATCTTAAATCTACCTGTGGAAGTTGAGAAAATATTCATTCCAATGAACTATATCACAAAGGAAATCCCTTCTGGTTCTCATTGGACATTGTTAGAGTATGACTTCTCTGAGGGTGAGTGGAACTTCTTCAACAGTCTGTCGAGCTATAAAGTTAAATGCAAGCATCAAGTCATTCAGATGGCAACTACTTGTATGCCTTATTTGATCCAAAGATATGACAACCTGAAACTATCAGCACAAGTCGTGGATATACCAAGCTCATGTGTGTGAAAAACCCATGTGAAAATTCTGTCAAAAATAGCTCACCGGAAAACTGGTGCACTGGCCGGAAATTGGCCGGAATCCGGCACCGGAACAAATCTCAGGTCACAGTAATGCCTTCACTGATTTCCGACAGCAAATCAAGCTTATCTCACAAACAACTCTGTACCCATCTTTCAGTTCTTGTAAATTTCAACCAAAACAACCCCAAAACTCATGATATCAACATCTCCTTTACTACCTCAACTTCCCAGCCAAATCTTGCCCAAAATTCCACAAAAGATCAGCTACATACATACCTCAAATCAACTCCATTTAAGCCATGAACTCGAGCCAAGAAACCACCATACCCAAATCGATCTGCAAATTGAACTACAACCTTGAGACAAGATTAACCCCAATTCACCACTGCACTCACCAACTCAATTTAGCTCTTCTTCCCTGTAATTGGGGACAACTCATCTTCAATTTCTCTGTGTTGAAATCACAGAAACCCTAAGTATAATTTCTCCCATGAGGTCATCTGAATTCAATTGCTTCACTAGAATCGAACCCATCATCTCAAATCTCTTCTCGGTTCATTTAAACTCAATCATCTCTGAATCTTCTTTAGAACTGAACCCTCTCTTCATAAATCGAACCCTAACATTCTTCTCAGATTCCATTAATAGAACAGATCTAAACTTAGCACAACCCAAATCAAATCCATTTATTCTTTGAAAACCCTAACTTTTGTATCTCTCTCTGTTTCAATTTCATCAACCCCATCATTCCTTCCATCTTCTCCCTGAATAACTCTCTTGATATCTCTTCTTTTCTGGTATTTTTCTAACTTTAAGACACATAGCCAACACAGCCGCACAAAACATGATTGAGAAGATATTTTCTCTTAATTTTAGGTGTAGGAAAGGAAATTGATATAGACACCCCACTGACTTGGATAAGGGATGCCTAGATCTCATTTAACCTGTCAGTTTCTCCAAACCGACAGCCTAATCACTTTCTTGTTACGCAAATTCTTGCTCCAAATGTCGCCTGTGAATTCCCTCTTTGTCTTTTCCCCTCCAAATGAATGATTTTTCCTTCTTTTGCTCCCAAGGATTCCATTGCACCTAATAAACTCAAACTCACACATAAGATATATAATTTACAAAGACAATAGCAAAGAAAGCATAAATACTAGATATAAAATTAGGTGTTTTAGACACCTATCAGATTCCCCCACACTTAGACTTTGCTAGTCCTCGAGAAAATGAAACAAAAACTTATTCTAAAATATACAAAAAGCTCCCGTGAATGTTTACTAGAGAAATACCCACAAAACCTACATTTCCAACTTACAAGTTCTTCGAAATGATAGTATCCAACGCGCTAAGAAGACATAAATATTCTGCACACTAGTCATAAGAAGTTAGACACAAATATTAACACAATCTTATTCTTAAAAGTTGAGAGAGAAATAACCATCCCCTATCGAAAGAAATTCGGGTTCGGAGTGATCAAAAGTCTTGACTCTGCCTCACAAGAAAGGATTTTATGAAATTGCTCTTAATAATAAACAGCTCTTTATGGGTCACACATGTGTCCAGGTAGGAATGAAGAGAGAATCTTGCGACACGTTGAATAATAGGAAGGCAAACCTTCCGAATTGTTTTGAAAACCCACATCTTTTATTCATTTTGAAAACCATTGTTTCTGACGATATCTAAGAAAGGAAATCAACCACTTAACGAAGGTGGGAATATGCTTACTTACCTCGTTATCCATTCGGCGTGCAGTTAGCACCACTCTCACAGCATCCATAGAAACGTCTTCGGTCTTCAATCTTTGTCTTCGTCTTCGGTCTTCAATTGTTGATAATAACTCTTAAACTTCGTAGAATCTTGACAATGTGATTCTTTCCTCTAATTCCTTGTTGCTTGAAACTTCATTATGGATATTTCTTCTTCCATTGGCTTTATTGAATGAATACAAAAAGAGGTTCCAGGGAAGCTCTTCTTCACTGGATGATTTTGGATTTGGGTGCGTCGGTGAAGATTCATTGGCTTGATGGGTGCTTGTGATTATCTTGATCATTTACAAACGAGGTGAAGTTCTTCTTCGTTGTTTCTTGTTACCCATGGTTATGTCGAGTTTACTTATCACAGACGAGATCTTGGTTGTTTTGGCTTAGATTTTATTTATGGATTTGCGTTGATTTAATTAGTTATGGCTTGTGATTTGTTTATGGATCTTCACTGGTTTTTAGTAGCAAATCTCTGGATGATTTTCACTGGATTTCTTTTGACAAATTCGATTTATACTGTAGCATTTTATTTTTTTTACTCGAAGGGGAGGGTGTTTACGGCGACAGGTTGAGATTCTTGGGTTATTGGTTTTCATTTTATCAAACCATCTCCTCTTGATATCTTCTTTCGTATTCATCATCCTGAAACGCTTCGGTTTGATACCATTCTTAACGTTTTTGCGTTTTATTTGGCTACTTCACGGATGCCTTGTTCCATTACTTCTGTAACTCTTACACCAGCTGTTGTATATGCTACCCCTATCTTGTTTTAATGTCCCTTCAAGGGCCTTGATGGGTGCAAAAATGGTGTTGGTGGAAAGGGTTTATTGAAGGTCTCCCTGTTTAATCATTTAAAGAACGTACATTATAAGAAGGAGGGAGGAATCGACAGATGCCGTGAGAGATTGCGTAGTAGTTCTGATGTCTACCAAGCCTGGGAGTCTACTTTGCTGCAGTTGGAGAGTTGTCTGTGTACTAGATGTATGCACATATTTAGTTGGGGGAAGAAATGCACGCATCAGGGGGAGGGAGAACTTGCACCATCTTCGGTTTCATTTTATGGCATTGTAGCTCCAGTTAGCACAATTGCCCTGGAATCCATTGCTGAGCATGATGTAGCTGCACCTACCCTAGGTTTAGAGCTATTGAACACGATGTTTCTTGCTCAAATACCAACCATCAGAAGTATCCCAGCAAAATGCAGACTGCACTTTGCACGCACTTTCCGGTCTGTGTTGCATAAAGTGATTGCCTCGCCTAGTGATTTTGCCCCATGGATTCATCTCTTACTTTTTCCCCTATGTACTCTTCGTGTTTCTCTATGCAGTCAAGAAGAAACGGCTAGTAACCGGAAGAAGATGCAGATTAAATCTATTAATCTTGCGCTGCGACAATGGAATGAACCAAACGGTTGTGCTATGTTGGTCAAGAGTGTTCTGGAGGAACACAAAGAGAACAAGAAGTTTCTTGAGAAAGTAAAGAAGAGGTATAAAAAGGAGGATCAGGAAGCTACCAATCTGAGGTTATGTCGGGGTAAGATTCAGAATGGGTTGTATGCCGCTGCAATACGCACTCTTACGTCTGTTGGAGTTGCGCCTAATAATGATGATACGTTAGCTGAACTGCAGTGTAAACATACCTCAGCTTCCTCCCCCAAAATCCCATCCGCTCCACCTTCACAGGTTGCTATGATAGCCACAACTGAGTTGGTTCTTAGCAGACTGAAAAGTTTTCCCAAAGGGACAGCCTGTGGGAGGGATGGTTTTCGTGCACAACACCTTCTTGATGTTCTCAGTGGCCCTGCGGATGTTATTTCATACGAACTAATTGCATCCATCACAGATGTGGTTAATCTGTGGCTTTCGGGTTCATGTCCTTCTGTCTTGGGAGAGTTCGTAGCCAGCGCACCTATCACCCCCCTTATCAAGCCTAGTGGTGGTTTACGGCCGATTGCAGTCGGCACAATCTGGAGAAGGCTTGTCTCTAAGTGCGCCGCTTCTTATGTAGGAAAAGAGATGAACTCCTATCTGGGTGATTTTCAGTTTGGAGTAGGGGCTAAGTGTGGTGGTGAAGCGATTCTACATGCCGTGAATCGTATGCTAGAATAAAAAGGGAAACAAGATAATCTTTCCATGTTGCTGGTGGACTTCTCCAATGCTTTCAATCTCATAGACAGAACCTCCATGATCTCTGAGGTACGTATTTTATGTCCTTCGATATCTCGTTGGGTTGAATTTTGCTACGCTTCTCCGGCTCGTTTGTACTACATGGACCACGTACTTTTGTCATCTCAGGGAGTGCAGCAAGGCGACCCTTTGGGTCCTTTATTATTTGCACTTACTCTTCACCCACTGGTTAAGAGTATTGCAGAGCGCTGTGACCTAGAAATGCAAGCTTGGTACCTGGATGACGGTACAGTGATTGGTGATACTATGATGGTTGCAAAAGAACTCAAGATCATACAAGAAGAAGGTGTACCTAGGGGGATGCTCTTGAACATCAAGAAAACAGAATTATTTTGGCCATCCCCGGACCCTAGAGCTGCTATTTTTGGGGTGTTTCCATCGTACATTGGTAGGCCGAAAAAAGGAGTTAAGCTACTAGGCGCCCCTGTGAGTCTTGATGCCCAATTTAATGCAGAGATGGTTGCAAAAAGGGTGCTTAAAACTTTGGAACTCATTGATGCAGTCGAGAAACTTGAAGATCCACAGTGTGAACTTCTCTTATTTCGGAATTGTGCTGGAGTTTCTCGATTATACTTTGCCTTGCGTACCACCTTACCTGTATATTTACTAGAGGCTCAAACTATGTTCGATTCTCGGCTTTTCCAGTTCCTACGGCATGTGATCACAGGGGATGGGCCTGGTTTTGGTCCATTACAGCAACGGATTTCCACTTTGCCCTTCAGACTAGGCGGTTTAGGGGTCTACTCGATGCAAGATACTATGCATTATTGCTATTAGCGTCGTGTTTGGAAACACTAGAACTTCAATCTGTTATTTTAAGGCACACTGGCGTCAATGGTTTTAGCTCACATCTTACGCAAGATGCTTCCTCTTTCAACTCATTGTGTAGTCCCGTTTCTCCTATATGCGTCGATAGCACTGCCACCAATTTAATGAAAACTCTGGCAAATGTTTATTTTGATGCAGTAAAGAAGAACTTGACCTCCAATTTCGAGCTTACCACGCGTGATTTAACGCTATGACAGAGTAACCAAATTCAACATGCTCTGGACTTCCTATTGGCTATCCCTATTGGTGGTTTGAATCAATAAATAGGTGCAAGGCAATTCAGTGCGGTTCTCTGTTACAGACTTGGAATTCCTTTGTTTGAGTTGGATAGTTTGTGCCCTTTCTGCAAAAGGGATATGGATGTGTTTGGTGACCATGCCTTGCATTGTGTGAATGAAGTTGGCTTAAATTTCCTACATGACTTGGTCCGAGATATTATCGCAGACATGTGATATCGTAGCGGAGTGTTGGCAAGAAAAGAAGTGGACTTGGGTCTCCTCGCAGACAATGGCACTTCTATGAGACCTGCTGACATTCTTGTTCTCAAATGGGATAATGGTCGAGATGTCTGCATGGATGTGACAATTTTTTCGCCCTTTGCTGGAGGTGGAGTTCGCTCATTAGAGCCCAGACAAGTCATTAAGGATGCTGTTGCTCGTAAAAATTCCAAATACTTGGATAAGTGTACTTCTCAAGGTTACGGATTTGGTGCTTTAGCCTTTACTACTCTTGGAGAACTTGGAGACGGAACTACTACCTTTATTAAACGACTACACAATTACATGGCTAGCCATGATTCTAATGTTCGAGTTGGTGATTTTTTATTTCATAGGTTAAGTGTAGGGGTTCAAAAAGGGGTTGGAGCCCAGCTTGTTGCTCGGCTGCCGACAAGTTTCTTGTCTGATAAGGATGTAATCCATTTTTATTAGAATTTGGTTATTAAAAAAGCGAACTAAACAAACCAAAATATGATGCAATGAATTATTTTTTTTTCATTTTTTCAAAAAAAAAAAATTCAATTTTTTTTTTGTGCAAGATAAATAGAGTAAATACAAAATGAAAAATAAAAATAAATTAAAACTAATGATGAACCTAATGAACTTTTCTCTTGTCTTTTTTTTTTTTTTTTTTTTTTTTGCTTTTGTTTAAGGGAACTAGCATAATGATGACCATGTCCCAAGTTTTTTTGTTTTTTTTTTTGTTTTTGAGACAAGAGAAACTAAAACAAATACAAATAAATAAATAAAAATACAAGTACAAATGCCATGGTGTGAGTACTTTATCGCTTGATTCTTCACAACTTGTATGTCTCGATATCATAAACTTCTTGAATTCTCATCTTGATAATCTTCACTCTTGTACAATAGTCTTCAACTTGTAAAAATTCTGCTCCTTGTCTTGTTGCTTTACTTGAATCTGAATTCTGCTCATTTCTGTACCGTTGCTTGTAAACCTTGAACGTCTTCAACTTTCCTTAGAATTTGTGATGCTCCTCTTGTTGATGATTATGGTGTTTCTATGGACCTGTTGGTGTAGAGAGAGATAAAGTGGATGGTGCTAACTGCGATCAAGATTATAAGTGATACGTAAGTTAGCAATTCGATGTCACCATCATGATTGATAAAATAGCACTCAAGAGATCAAAATAGTGCTTCTATTAGTGGGAGGTTGGGTAGCTCACCATTCTACCCGGAGTTTACGTACGGTGACACACTCTAAAAGCACATATTTAGACAGGTATAAAGAATTGAAGGTTGTTGCCTCTCATGATGTAACATGGGTAGTCTCCACTATAGGGGACCACTACTCTACCACCAAATTCAGTCTGCACCTTATTTTCCACTGGCATGGTTAAATCCAACTTTAACTCTCATACAAATAAGAAACCCGATCATGTTCTCTGTCATCTCTAAGTTCAGTCACTCTTATGAGAATCTCGATGTAATCTTAGCGACATGTATACTATGTGACTCTAAACTAACCATAAGTTGGAGTTTTCATTCACTAATTTACACAAAAGTTGAAAAATTTGAAAAATTTACAATGCAAAATGCTTAACCACTCCCCCACACTTAAACTTTACATTGTCCTCAATGTAAATTGAGTCATTCAAAGTAAGTCAACGTGGGAAATCATGCATGAAAAATGACAAGAAATCAGGAAAAACAAAAAAAAAACTAAAAACAAGACAAGAAAATGAAAATAAGACAAGAGATACTCATCTTATGGGTTGCCTCCCATTTAGCGCTTGGTTTAAAGTCGTCAGCCCGACTATCTCCTGGCTTGCAAAGCCTTAATTAGCTAGGGTCCCATAAGTTATGGACACCCGAATGAACATCACTTGGATACCGCATGACTTCAAACATGTTGAAGCGAATTATCTCATCATCAAACCTCATTGTGAGTATTCCTTCGTCCACATCAATGACGGTTTTAGCCATCTTCAAGAAAGATCTCCCAAGCAGCAGGGGTATGGATGAATCTGAGCCATCATCCATTTCTAGAACACAAAAATCAGCTGGAAAAACTAGTTGGTTCACCTGCACAAGGACATCCTCAATAATACCCCTAGGGTAGACATTAGAACGATCCGCAAGTTCAAGCACAATATTAATTGGTTTCAATGGACCCAAATTTAAAGACTTATAAATAGATGTTGGCATGATATTCACGGATGCTCCTAAGTCAAGCTTAGCCTTTCCAATCCTTGTATTACCAATCTATACGTGTATAGTGAAACTACCCAGATCCTTGCATTTGGGTGGGAGTTTTTTGTTTGCAAGACCGCCGAAGCGTTTTCCCCCACATTCATAACCTCATTACCGATTAGTTTTTTCTTTTTGGTACACAAGTCCTTCAAAACCTTCGCATATTTGGGAACTTTCTTGATAACATCAATGAGTGAAATTTTTACATGAAGTTTCTTGAAGATGTCTAAAATATCCTTTTCTAGTTCCGCCTTCTTGGAGTTAGCATACCTGCGAGGGAAAGGTAAAGGAGGAACATAAGTAGAAACATGATTTTTAGAGCTAGAAATAGGTACCTCAGAAGTTTGAAGAAAATCATCATTCTTTTCCTCCAAAACAGGTTCCTTTTGGGTCTCCATATCACCCACATCAACAATTTCAGGTTGCACAAGTTGTGTACCGCTTCTCAATGTAATAGCACTAACATTCTCTCTTAGGTTGATAGATTGAGAAGGGAGTCTCCCACTATTTTGTGCCTTCAATTTGTTGATATCAATCGCCATGGATCCCACTTGAGTCTGCAACTCCTTGATAGCACTCTTAGTTTCCTGCTGACTTTCTTTGAACATGGTAGAAATACCTTGCATCATTGCTTAAAGCTTTGCATCGATATCAAAACCTTGGTTTTGCATTGGTTGTTATTGTGGTTGCTGAAATGGTTGTTGTTGTGGTTGAAACCCGCTTGGACGGTTGAAAGTAGGTTGTGAAACCGCACCTTTCTTGTTGGCATAACTAAAGTTCGGATGATCTCTCCATTCTGGATTGTATTTGTTTGAGTAGGGATCATACCGTCTTTGATGATTTGGAAAGACTGCATTAGATTGCTCTAACTCTTCGTCACTAGAAGGTAAAATAACCGCAGCCATCCTTTGGATCATTCGCTCCATATTATCCATCCTTTGATCACGGTGTGATGATGATGAATCACTAACTTCTTTCACTCGCCTAACCATTGGTTCACCTCTTGTGTAGAATTGTTGCGAGTTTGCAACCATACTTTCAATCAACTCAGTAGCTTGGGCCACCTTATTGTTCACTAGTGCACCACCACCCGCAGCGTCAATAAGATATCTATCACATGCTTGGATGCCTTCGTATAAGTATTGGATTATCGTAACATCGTTGAATTGATGGTGAGGACAGCTTGCCACCAATCTCTTGTATCGCTCCCAACATTCGTACAAAGATTCTCCCACATGTTGCTTTATTCCACAAATCTCTTTGCGAATTTGAGGAGCCTTGGACGCAGGAAAATACCTCTCTAGAAAGAGTTTCTTCAACCCGTTCCATGTAGTGACACTCCCGGAAGGAAAGTAATACAACCATTCCTTAGCATTGTCCGCCAAAGAGAATGGGAAAGCCTTCAACATTGCACCATCGGCATTAGTGTTCGGTGGAAGCATGGCCATAATGACGTTGTGGAAATCCATGAGATGCTTGTTTGGATCTTCATTCGCCATACCATGAAACTTAGGCAACTCTCTAATCAACCCCGGCTTGATCTCGAGGGTTGAGTTGGTTTGAATACACCATCGTTGTGCATCAAGCCTATGAGAAGCCAAATCCTTGAGTGTATGATTTGCATCACCCATTGCTTCTTCTTCTTCAACTAGTGGTTCTCCTACGAATAGAACCTCTTGTTCTTCTTCTAGTTGTAACTCTTCTTCCACTTCTAACTCTTGTGCTTCCGTTGTGTCTTGACTTGGTTGGAGTATTGTGCCTCTTCGAATAGATATCCCGCACCTTGGATAGTTCCAATCTTTAGAAGCCATGGATTAGGTACCTGAAAACAATTCTCGTAAATAAGTGAGAAACAAGACAAGAAAACAAAAAGCAAAGATAAAAGCAGAAATTATAAAAAGAAACTAAAAACTTAATTACAAGTCGTATGCCTCCCCGGCAACGTCGCCAAAATTTGGTCGGTTGTCAGCCGAGCAAATATAATTTCACTTTCTTTCTTAACTAAAATAAAAGTAGTATGCGATAAGAAAGAGTTCGTATCCACATAGAGGCTTTTGTTGTTATGCAAATTTCAGTTTCTTAGTAACCAATTGGGGGGATTTTGATTTTTCAAAGCAATAAAAATAAATTGAAAGCAAAGCAAATAATTGGAATAATCAATAAAGAGAGGATATTGGTCACGGGATAGTTTCATTCACAAACATATATTTTCATCAATTACTAGAATTGAAATTTTAATCTCTCATTTACTAAAAGTCCTAGGATACCTTGATCGCAAGTATATCCCGCTAATTCCCTGATTTCATCACAACCACATTAAAAGATGCATATGTGAATTCTTCCTAGAAAGCAACCTAAAGTGTAAAAGCACAATTAAGTTTAACTCCCTAAAAGCAATAAGTTCTATGGAATAAGACTAATCAAGGCAATCAAAATGTGTAAAAGCACTAATTCATTTTAACCAAGGTTATGATTCATTTGTGACTAGTAGGATATATCACTACAAGCACTACCCACAATTATGCTACTTAGAATCAGGGATAAACAACTTTTTCGTATTGAAAACCCTAATATACCTTTAGAAATGAAAGTAAATCGGATTGATTCCGGACTCAACCAAACAAACAATCAAACTATATAACAATATAAACCATGAATCATAAACAATAAAGTATTGAGACAAAACTACATCATTGAATCAAATATCATTTGTGAAATCCACTTTATCCCATAACCAATAAAAAGTGTTTAGTTACTCATAACTTTTGGGTTCATCATATTCATAATCATTATCAATAATAAAAATGAAATGAAGAAGATAAAAAATAAACGAAAGCAAACCCTAATCGCTGCTCTCCTCCAAAACTCCAGTATAAAAAATATATCTCCAAAAAGAATAGAAACTTTTCCTTTTTATAGCTTTTCAACTTTCCAAAATTAGGTCTTCAAAGCCCAAAATCCAATAACAAGAAGTCCACCAAGCTCATGTGTGTGAAAAACCCATGTGAAAATTTTGTCAAAAATAGCTCCCCGGAAAACTGGTGCACTGGCCGGAAATTGGCCGGAATCCGTCACCGGAACAAATCTCAGGTCACAGTAATGCCTTCACTGATTTCCGACAACAAATCAAGATTATCTCCCAAACAACTCTGTACCCAGCTTTCAGTTCTTGTAAATTTCAACCAAAACAACCCCAAAACTCATGATATCAACATCTCCTTTACTACCTCAACTTCCCAGCCAAATCTTGCCCAAAATTCCACAAAAGATCAGCTACAGACATACCTCAAATCAACTCCATTTAAGCCCTGAACTCGAGCCAAGAAACCACCATACCCAAATCGATCTGCAAATTGAACTACAACCTTGAGCCAAGATTAACCCCAATTCACCAATGCACTCACCAACTCAATTTAGCTATTCTTCCCTGTAATTGGGAACAACTCATCTTCAATTTCTCTGTGTTGAAATCACAGAAACCCTAAGTATAATTTCTCCCATGAGGTCATCTGAATTCAATTGCTTCACTGTAATCGAACCCATCATCTCAAATCTCTTCTCGGTTCATTTAAACTTAATCATCTCTGAATCTTCTTTAGAACTGAACCCTCTCTTCATAAATCGAACCCTAACATTCTTCTCAGATTCCATTAATAGAACAGATCTACACTTAGCACAACCCAAATCAAATCCATTTATTCTTTGAAAACCCTAACTTTTCTATCTCTCTCTGTTTCAATTTCATCAACCCCATCATTCCTTCCATCTTCTCCCTGAATAACTCTCTTGATATCTCTTCTTTTCTGGTATTTTTCTAACTTTCAGACACACAGCCAACACAGCTGCACAAAACATGATTGAGAAGATATTTTCTCTTAATTTTAGGTGTATGAAAGGAAATTGATATAGATACCCCACAGACTTGGATAAGGGATGCCCAGATCTCATTTAACCTGTCAGTTTCTCCAAACCGACAGCCTAATCACTTTCTTGTTACGCAAATTCTTGCTCCAAATGTCGCATGTGAATTCCCTCTTTGTCTTTTCCCCTCCAAATGAATAATTTTTCCTTCTTTTGCTCCCAAGGACTCCATTGCACCTAATAAACTCAAACTCACACATAAGATATATAATTTACAAAGACAATAACAAAGAAAGCATAAATACTATATATAAAATTAGGTGTTTTAGATACCTATCAATTATGATATATTAATCTCTATATTTAGTTAACTAAGGTTTACTAATTCAATTAGATTGGTTTTATAATCCATTAGTTAAGTCTTATGACATGACTTCCATCTCATAAGAAAAGGTAAAGGAGAAAGTCATATCTTTACCTTCTCCAAGACCCAAGGTCTTTTGACATATCATCAATTCTTTATTCCAAAATTAATTTGTCTCTAAGTTTTATGGTAATATAATACTTTGGCATTGAAGATGAAATTTTAGGTAAGTATAACTTTAATTTTTTGTTAGCCACATAAGAATGACCCACAACAAAAAAGTATTAATATGACCTCCACCTAGAATTACCTTCACCCCTAGCATTGGAGATGCTCTTAGACTAAGTCTTATGGGTGCTAGTCTAGCACCTAGATTAGCAGTAAGAGCATCTCAAATGCAAAGGGTCAGGGTCATCCTAGGTGGGAGGTCTTGTTATCACCTTTTTTGGTGGGTCATTTGCTAAAAGACAAAAATAAATAAAGATAAAAATTTTGACATAAAATCCATCTCCAATCTTCAAGGTCTTACCTACACTTTTTTAGTTAAATTTAGAGACAAAGTGGTGATGTGGACCTAAGACCCAGGGTCATGAAGAAAGTCTAAATTAGACTTTCTCATTTACCTCCACTTGGCCATGTCATCTTTTTCAATAACCTTCACCCTTGCATTGGAGAAGAAACTTTGGTGGAAAAGGTCATAAATCTTAGGTGTCATACTAATTTAAGACCTTTACCACTTGCATTGGAGATGCTCTAAGGACTACCTCCTAAGTCTTTTGGGAGTGCTAATCTAGCAGCTAGATTAGCAGTCCACGTGCACCCAGCGCTGAACCATTCAGCGCTAAACCATTCCTCGCTCAACGCTAAATGGTTCAACGCTTTAAATCTCAACCGTCAGATCAAAAATAAATCCCTCAGCGCTGAATCATTCCGCGAAAAGGTAGTTTTTCAAACGATGAATCATTCAACGTAACTATCTAGCATGCTAGTTCACATGCTAGCAACTGATAGGAGAGAGAACTAGTGTTAACTTTTTTGCCACATTTTTTTTTTTGAATTGTAACACTTAAGTGATATTCTAGCACCCCAATCTAGCCCATAAGACTTAGTCTAACCATGTTGACTAAATAGGGAGATGGAGGGATTAGTAAAGATTATCCACACAATGTTGACTAACCATCAAATCCAATCCAATCCAATCATCTAACGGTCCAAAAATCCACAACACATGAGTTACCATATTTCCTACATACACATATATACCATTCCCAGACTTCATTACAGAGGTTTTTCCAGTTTTCTATCTCCGCAAACTCTGCGAAATCAAAAGGGGGCGAACAAAACGAATTCTAGGGTTTCATGTATTCGAAGGGGTGGGTTTAATTTCCCAAATTCGTAAATGGATGATCATAAACCCTTCATTTTCTCGTCAAATTTATCTTTCACGACTTGTTTGGATTTTTTTTTGCTTTAACAAAGAGGAGAAGCAGAGATGCCAGTTAGAGAAGAGGGAAGGGTATTTGTGTAGGATTTCTATGACTCTTCTATGAGGAGAGATGCTAATGATGATACTCTATCATAAGGTACATTTCCCGCATTTGCGTTTCTGTTTGATTTTTTGTTAGATTAGGTTTGTTTGTTCATTTAAGTGATTATTTTGATTAATTAATGAATTTGGTTAGTTATTGATTAGGTTTATGTTTTTATACACCAATGTATGACTAGCTTACTGTGAAATGGATACTTTAACATGTTTGCTGGCCGTTAGGGAATAATACTTGGAAACCATGTGTACTTATGGAAATTATTTTAGGTTGGAACAGATTGGGGTGGGTATTTGTTGCTGTAATATCTAGTGGAAGAGTAATAGAAGTTATTTAATGGAAATTGAAAAATATCGTTCTGTTTTAGCTCAGCAATGCTACTTTTGGAGATCGGGTACTCGTTGCAGCTCAGGTTTGAACTTAGAAGGATTTTTCTTTGGAAAGTTGTTGTTCAAACTTGGGTGTCCGTATCTCTTGTTTCTATTGCTGCTCTTAGCATAAATGTGTTTGTTTAATTATGGAGAGTTACACTACTTACACCAAAGTGATATTCAATAGTTTAAGAAGTAAGAAGGATTGCAGCCTTCTATCCTTCTTTCTTTAAAATAAAATAGTGAGAAAAAGAACTAATGAAGCATTTTTCATGAGTGAGTAGTAAAAAACTTAATGTTCTGGTGCTGGTGTAGCTCTATGCATGTTAGTTTAAACAGAAAGAGTAAAAACCTTATATATCAGAAAAGGAAAGGAAAAGAAAAGAAAAATAGGTTATAAATAAAAAGTTTGCGGCGGCATATACAACGGGCATGCATTTTCGTTACAGTCTCAGGCCCTCAGGTTTAGGTTGTGCAATTGTGGACCACTATTCCTGCTAAAGATCTTCATGGTAGTTCAATAGCTTAAGGACATTATTCTATTCATGTTTATTGCAAAAGTATGATGCTCAACTCCATATATTGGGATAGCCTGAAATTTTTAAATTTGATATTAAAGATTTACATTAGATTTTGACGATGTTTTTTCAATGTCTTCACTCTTTACACCGGAGCAGGACGCCGTGATGCCACTTGCCAGTAAATGGATGGAGGGTATACTATGCAGTTATTAGAGCAATAATGAATATCAATGCTGAGTCCTTCCCCATCATAAGAGATAGATCAGTTCCAGGGATGGATGGTCTTTGGCTCAATGCAGGTTATGTAAAAGTGTATTCATACGTCAGGAGAAGTTTTCTCAGGTTATGATACTCCTATCCTTGTATTATTTTTCCTCACTATTTCATAGAAAGAGTTGAAAGTATTAGAGCTTTAGGTTTTGCCATGTATGGGATTTTTTATTTTTTTTTATCAATTATTACTGTTCACAGCTCTACTCCATGTATCACTAAATACTTGGCAATCTTATTTTGTTGTCAATTAGTTTTTCAAGACCTAAACAAACTTTATACTTATTAAACCTTCAGTAGAGCTGCTTGAACATGGTTGTTTGTTGCAAAGTAATATTTGATTTTATGTTCCCTAGCATGCTGCAGAGTTAGGTTATGAGTACGACGGCTACATGGTAACTCAATCAAATGTGACATAACATATCTGATCCTTGTTGAAGAAGCTTGATTGTTGTCTATTATGGAATAATATTTAGTGTCACGTTATTTCAACCACTTTAATAAGTTACACTTGTTTCCTAAGAACTTTGAAGTCAACAAAAGTAGAAATCAAGGTGGTCTACTTATACTGGTGATGATCACACAAATAACAAAACTTAGCTACCACTTCCTCTTTTTTTCCAATTTGTTAAACAAGTGGGATTTGACGTTTTTATGTATACATTCTACTTGTTTTTGCTCCAATAAATTTCATTCTTCACTTTCAATTTATATGATACGATCAGCAGTTTAATTTTAGGTGTTTTCTTTTGCTTAATGCACAATTCTCTTCTTTCTGTATTTTGTTTTGTATTTTTTTTTAATTATAGGAAATTCCTGAAATCAAGATGAAACCGCTAATCTACTTGATTACAGAAAAATTCGTGTAAGCAGAGCTACACGAATTAGTGGAAATAAAATTGAATCGAATCAGTTTGAGTTCGATACCAGTGGATGTATATTGAGGGTGTACTGCCTGTGGTTTCTTGTTGCTGTTCAGTTTACTAATTTAGGCTTGAGCAAAATGAGTTGCCAATTGGCTTGACTTTTGTTTACTCTAGATGCATTTATGGTCGTCTATGTTTGTTTGTTTTTTCTTATATGGAAGAAGGATTTATCAGTTCATCAGACTTTCTTCTCGTTAGAGGTGCATTATTTTGGGGTTAATATAATAAAGGCATAGTTACACAGGTACAAGGGTGTACTGTTATGTGCATTCTTCTTAGGAAAATAAATAGGTCTTATGATGAATAAAACGACAGCCGTTTTTGTTTTTCATGTCATTCTTGTCTTTTTTCTATTTTTTAAAGCTTTAGAGAACTAAGTTGCAAAAGCAAAAGGTTGACAGCCAGTGGACCTGACGAAAACCGGTGTTGTCGCCTTGTTGGCACAGGGATATTCTGGAAAAACAATTCTGTTCTGTCGTTGTCACACTGACTTGTGCACATTTATATGTTTCTGAACTTTTGATTGAAACAATCACTTTCTCGTGTTCTTGACTGTGCTGAATATGCATTTTGGTCTTTTTTGCTGTGCAAATGCTAATGCTAAAACATAATCAAAGGATGTGTTCAATTAAGATATGCTGAATTGAGTTATAGATTAAATTATGCTAGGAGCAGATGATGTAGTTGTTTTGTGATTTCTTATATTGTCTATGTTCATAAATGTATCACCCCTCAAAGTTCCATTACGTTTCTCTTCAGTTGACAATGTAATTGAACCTTTGTTTTCAGAGGATAAGAAAATAACCCCTTCTGGTGGTGGAGTCCTTGAAAAAAAGCTAGCAGGTGGTTTGAGTTTTTTCAGTTCATCCATACAGTACAGTGCCGAAATTCTTAACGTAAAGCTTCCTTGATGGAGACCTTTCTGCTTCCGATACTTGTTGCTCCTAGCTCTCACTTCTCCTTGCAGAAAGCAGTTTTAGAAGTTGAGTAAAGTGCGCCATCATGCATCTGAAACGCATTGGTGGTTGTTGAAGATCCGGATTCACCTGCTCAAGTGGATGTGATTGCCGAAGACCCCTCCACGACTGTTATGAGAGATCCTAGAATGTGATGTGGTCAGGTTCCTGTAGAGTCTTTTCATGCAGGATGCATAGTTGTGATGCTGTTATGGTGATGAGATGTTGGATATTGTCAGGGAACGAGTGACCTTTTGATCACCTATGGTGCAATGGTGGTTAGGCTGTTGTGGGATTATCGAGTACAAAGACCCTCCCAGGCATCTGGAGAAGAAGATGCAGGCCACTGAAGACTATTTGTTTGTTCGCAGAGGACGGTGGTGGTTCCTTTATAGACGAGAGGTTAGATTTGAGCAAGCAATATGCGTATCTGGGGTGACCAGGCAGCTATCAGGGCTAGGATCGAAAGTAATTCACTCGGGTGTGCTGCAGCAAGGATGAAACGTAATAATAAAAAGAGAATGGAAACATCAATCCATATCTGGTATTCCCAGAGCTGACTTTTGTTTCGAAGTTGCTACATTTCCCCCACTTGCTTCCACCATTAGGTGCATTGATATTGGCCATTGAGAGGCAAGGGAATAATAGTTCATTTTGTTACTAAACAGTGGTTGATGATGTTGCTGCCTCTTATTGTAAATTTCACTATTCTTACATCAATAAAAACTTAACTTGGAGCCTGGTTGTGCTGTGATATCAGTTTACTCCGACAAAGCCAAAGAGCCGTTGGAATGGATGAGTAAAGATTTTGAGATTTGAAATCAAGATGAAATCGAAATTTGATGATGCACCTACCCAAAAAGAAGTTTTGCTATCATGTTGCAGGAATGCATAACAATTCAAAGACGATGCACATCCATCAAATTACATCTCTTTAATCACAGATCTGACGGTTTTAGGTCTATGTACACGGTATAGTCAAAATTGAAACGGCGTGTTGTGTAAAATTGAAGCTATTTGTTTGATGCGAACTGATTCCTTTTCTAGATTAGCAGAAAAGAATATAACCAAAGTAATTTTGGGGAAATTTCCTTTCTTCAGCTGGTTTCCAGCACCCAGGTAGACTCGGATTCCAATCTTAGATTATTCTTTTATATTTATTTTTGGTATCAATTTCACCTTCATGTTGAGCTGCTTTGGGAATCAATTTGTGTCGCATTCTCTTCCATTTCAAAAATATAAACATTGAAACAGATTCATGAGTTATTACATAGAAGGCAAGCGAGCAACAAGCTGTCGCATTATAAATATCAGAAAAAAAAGATAATAATAAATTGCATTCACTGTAGGGAACCAACTACTAGCAGCTAGCTCCTCCATCAATAATTAATTTATTAAGTTATGTCGACGATTCAATCCCACCGAATTGCTTCTGGTGATCGTATAACCACCAATACTACCACAGTGAAGAAAAGAGCACATAAAAGAAGAAATTGCGGTGATGCAACAAATACGTCAACAGCGATGCAGAAGAAGAAAAGAAGAGATTGCGGTTATACAAATACTTCAGCAGTGACGGAGACGAAGAAAAGAAAAGATTGTGGTGATACAGTTACTTCAACAGCGATGGGGAAGAGGAAAAGAAAACATTGTCCCGGTGCAACTACTACAACGGTGATAGAGAAAAAGAACAGAAAAGATTGTGCCGATACAATTATTTCAACAGTGATGGAGAAGAAGAAAAGAAAACATTGTGGTGATACAATTACTTCAACAGCGATGGAGAAGAAGAAAAGAAAAGACTGTGGTGGTACACTTACATAAAACCTCTTCAAAAGAAGAAATTGCGGATAAAAAAATGCTCACAAATCTCTTCTCAAACAAATACGTTCAACTTCAAAGACAAGGATGCAGAAGAAGAAAAGAAGAGATTGCTAATTCTAAAACCATTTGGGTTCGAAGTTATAGAGAGATTTGTTGTCAACAAATACTTCAGCAGTGACGGCAATCATAAAGACTTGAAAAGAAAATGAGAAACTTCATGGGATCGGAAAAAGATTTGGTAAAGATTGTGGAATGATACAGTTACTTCAACAGCGATGGGGAAGAGAGACAGAATATGGTCCTAAAAGAAAACCTCATTTGTCCCGGTGCAACCTCTTTCCCTGCAATCTACAACTACTGAAAAAAGGAAACAATTATTTCAACAGTGATGGAGAAGAAGCAATACAAGGGTCTTGAAAAGTATATTGTGTGGAAACATTGTGGTGATACACTCTTGGCCATTTACTTTTCAACAGCGATGGAGAAGAAGAATTAGCGGAAAGCAAAACTCTAGTCCTGGAGTACAGAATAAAATTCTCTCTTCTCATCAAAAAAAAAAAGAAGAAAAGAAAAGACTGTGGTGGTACACTTACTTCAACAGTACTGGAGACGAACAAAAGAGAAGATTGTGGTGATACAATTGCTTCAAATGGGATGGAGAAGAAGAAAAGAGCATATAGAAGAAAGAAGTACCTTCCTCATGATTTAATTATGGAACAAATATTAACAAGTCTTCCAGTCCCGACACTCCTAAAGTCTGTTCTGGTATCACTCCATTCATAATGATCATCAACGCTTAACTTATTCTCATTTCCTTCAATCTCAGAAACAGCCCCAAGTTATCCTTAGTCTTTCAAATGTTAGGTATGGTTCTGAACGTAAGACTGGTGATGCTAATTATGTTTTCAAATTTACTACTACTGCAGATTACTCTAACAAAAATGTTCTAAGGTATGACAAGTTTCGAGGATGTCTTGGTCATCCTGATATGTGGGAACTGCTTGGTTACTGCAATGGTCTACCTTGTATGGCACAAGTGGGTAATTACACAACTGGTTACATAATTTTGGACCCAAACAGGAGGAGAGACCTTGTCTACATTTATTATCCAGTCAAAGTTGGGATTCGCACCGCAAACGCCCACATCATCTGTCACGGATTTGGGTTCAATTCCTCGGCAAACGAGTACAAGTTGGTAAGTGTTTTTCGTACTGCTCAGATGGAGCTTAACTTCGTGGTATTTACATTGGGAACTAATTCATGGAGAGATGTCACTGCTACAAGCAAGCTCTTATCTGCCCAAGGTGGTCGTCCTATTATAAAGATCAGAGCGCCCACAGGTAGTGACAAATCAGCCATCTTCTGCACTACTAGTAGTAGCAGCAGCAGTGGATGTTTGGTGTGGAAGATAATAGCAACTTTGGGGGGGAGCTGGATCTAACGATATCCAACATGATAATAGTAATGAGATGGAGATGTTATTGTCGTTCAACCTCCATGATGAGAAGTTTCAGTTCATTCAGCTACCTACGAAAAGCACAACTAACGAGCAGCAGAAGCACTTACTTGTTGATTATCCTCATCTTCTGGAGTTCAAGGGATCTCCTTGTGTTGCACGTATCGAAAAGAAGTCAGGGAATGGAAGTAATTATCCTCACCGTTGCTGTGGTGATCATCAGGGTAGTAGTAGTTGCTGCTGTTGTTGTAAAATTCATTTATACATATTGAAGGATAAAGTCAGGCAAGTGTGGGTCAAGGAGGAGATTATTGATGTCCGTTTAAATTCTACTCCCACATGGATAAGGGACATGGACCACCTGGCACCAGATCCCTGCTGTTTTTGCTTCAGCAGTGCTACTACACCTCCTACTCGCATCTTCAGTTTCTCAGGTCGATTGTTACTATACTGGTTCGACGGGAATTATCTTCAAGTTTACGACTTGTGTTCTGGAAAACTTCAGCTTGTACTGCCCAGTAGTAAAGAGAATAATATCTTTCATGCTAAGAAGAAAGACCCGCGGCACGTCTTAATTTCTGGTGCTGATGATATTTATTGCTCCAACATGGATTATCAGCTGCACTGTCATGAGGAGAACTTCCTTTCTCTGGAAACCTTCATACCAAAAGGAGTGGAAGGAGTTGATGCTGATGTTTTCAAGGACTTGGATTTGAAGCCATGTTCAGCATTTGTGTCTATCTACAGAGGTTCTGAAGTGTTTTATCCTTGTTTTAATTAGTACGCTTTACTTATTGTCATGGCTGGGGTTGTTAAAATAAAAAGACTACTGGAACAAGTTGAGTGCACGCGCGTTGCACGCCGGCTGAAAAACTTATCATGTTTGAATCTAAAGTTCAATTCAGTTACTCTAAATCCTAAACATAAGCTTTTGTAGTTTCGATATGTTCAAAACCCTAACATAAATTGATCAACGCTGCTCAATTGTTGTAGCGATCCAATGAACCAACACAAATATGATAATAAAGTAGTGGATAAGTTGCTCATGGCAATCAGTTTTTCACTAATTCTCAATCTCACCACTGACGCTGTCTAAGCTCAAATATGCTCTGCCACGGTTATTAGCAATGCCCATTAGCCTCTATTCCCAACTCAGATTTTCCCATCGGACAGATGCCTGATCTGATCAAGAGGAAAGTCATATTAAGAAAACGAAACATGTCTTACGTTTTCTTCTCAGTAGGTTTCAATAATCAAATTTAATTAACAAAAGGGTTTAGTAATCAAACTACTTGCATCTGCTAGGGTACCGAGAATCTGAGAATATACGCCAAATCTAAGATATGAAACAATTAGTAAGTGCCACTTATTGAAGAAAAAAACTTATAATGTTAAATGTAGGTCTCCTGTACCTTTAGGCCATCACATGCCACTGTATGATACACAAAGATTAGTCCCTATGAATTGGATTCTCTACCTCGGTGGTGTAGTTGTCGTTATTTATTTTAATGTTCAAATAACATCTCCAAAACAAAATGAGATATATAAATCAGTCAGCTATAGAATAGAGTTCCATTTTTCTATATTTATTGACTTACCAAAAGATGGCAAGCCATCAAGACACTGGCATAACAAAACTTAATGTGGCAAACTACATTCACAGTATAGACTATCAAAGTGTATAGCGATGCAGCAGTCAGTCCAAGCAACACCTCGTGCACCCAATCAAAATGATATCCCTAGAAACTTAAATTACTAAAGCTCGTCTTTTTTCTTAGCTTCAAAGGGGAAGTTTATGAATTTTTAACGATTCACAGCCTCATATAACCACACAAACATGCTCATTTCACGACGGGTTCGGCATATGGTTTCCCATCACCATGCACAAAACCAACAACCTTAATACCCTAGCCATCATATATTGAATGTATGAGATACAAAAAAATTAATAACACTGAATGTAAAAAATAATCAATCATAAAATCCCTTTGTTATATATAAAGACAAAAATACGCACCTGGTATTTCGAGGACTACCGAAGCACACTTTATTTATTAAATGGGAGGCAGCATCCATCATATATCCATAGATACTTTTGTGTGAAGTACCAAGACAATTGAATCCATATTAACATTATCTTACCTGCATGCAAACAATAAAATGCATTAGACAAAGATTTTGTGTTCAGAATCAACAATGTAAAACATTAGTGTTTGGGATAAGATTCCAAATGTTCATTAACAGTGAAAGAGGGTAAAAGAGAACAGATACCTCAACTTCAGGGAGGGATTTATGAGACGTATATCTTCTAATATAACAATTTCTAATGTCGATCAAGTTCCCTAAAAACATCCAAAATTAGGGAAAACCCTTGAAAAACACACACGGTATTTTTGAATTTGGAGACTCTATTAGTGCTGATTGAGATTTCTTTTAGCCTAGGAAGAAATTTTGTTGAATCTGATCCTGCTTCTCTGTTCAACAACATGGTTTCTATTATCTTCAATCATCATGGGGGCGGAAATTTCTGATTCCGAGTATGAATCGATCAAACTAAATCTCCTGGACATGCGGTGAGATATGACTTAGAATCTCTTCATTGAATTCGGAATATAATTCGAAAAACTGGATGATGAACTAATAATTTGAATCGTGAAACGATTGCATATTCTGTAGCCCTAATTTGTAACGAAGAAGAAATATGATATCAGTACGAATACGTGATGAATTCCTCCATTAATATTTCGTATAACAATTAGGGTTAGCGAATTTGAAATCAAATCAAAACTCAATTCAGTAGAAGAAATTAAGTCAGATTTGATTATATTGAATGAAAGATTATTGGTACCGGAAAGAAACTAACCTGGTGATGAATCAGTACGAATGCATGTTGAATTCCTCCATTAAATCTTCGTTTTCTTCTGTAAATTTACAGAGAAGCTCCGGGAGAAGAGAGAAAAAACGATGAGCTCTTTTGTTTGTTTTCAGTCCCTAGAATTCTAGCCTTACCTTTTAGTTTATTTACAGAAGAACCTATGTGCAGACACCAAACTCGTCAACGTATTTTGAAGATCCGACGGATGAATTTTCAAATCAATTCATCTGACGACTGAAAATTGATGTATAGACACCAAATTTGATCAGCGGATTTGAGGCATCTAACGGCTGATTTTTAAAGTCAGTTCATCTGACGATTGGATTGGAAACACGGAATTGTTTAGTGTTATTTAAAGGGGGGAGATTTACTCTCATGAAAATGCCACTGCTTTAAGCACGCTCATGTCAGGATGTTAGTATTGAGATGGATATGTTACTATCATTCAATCCCCATTATGAGAAGTTTCAGTCCATTGAATTACCAGCTAAAAGTACAACCGACGAGCACCAGAAGCACTTGTCGATTATCCTCATATTTCGCATATGTGACATTTGAAGCGGGAAGACTGTCCATGTTTCGCATATGTGTATATCTAGAGAGGTTCAGGAGTCTTTTATCCTTTGTCTTATCTCGGTAATTTAGAAATAGTTTTAAGTTACGGGCAGGCTTTATTAGGAGAATCTAGCTAGAATTATTAAAGCTTATTAGATTATACTATTGATGAGCATATATATATATATATCAAGTGAAACCATCATAATCTGCAATAAACTTACATGTGTATGTTGATGTATATCTTGAAAGCTAGTTCAATGAGGTTGAGATTTGAACTTTTCTGCAAAATCATGTATGAAGAATTTTGGTTCAGTAATATTGTTCTCTCTTTTCCTGGCATAAGTGGGAGATAAAGCTACACAGACTAAATTTTGATTCCAGCTTATTTAAATAGATGAGCATCAGGAGGTTGCAGTTGACTGTAATTTTCCTGAATTTCTTTCTATGGTTCTTAATTCTTATCACATCTTCAACTTCAGGGTAACTAAATCCATTTTGTTGTCTGAGAGTTAATACAAGAATGAACACATATGCAAATTTAAGCCTCTGAAATACCCCCATCTTCACTGAAAGTCCAAACAAAATCTAGGATCCATCCAATCACAAAGTCTCCTGCAGGGATGCCAGAAACCACTATCCAGACCATTACCTAAAACAAATTTTGTAAAGCCATCCAAATAGAAACATCCCTCTTGAGGGATCTTCAATCTCCAGAAATCCTTGGACTTGATATGATTCTTATGCACCCATTCAGTCCAGAGAGTGTCCTTCCCAGCAGCAAGGTTTCACACATGCCTGCATTAGCAATGGGAGAACAAACCTGACCACAATTGATGGGATGATACTTATTCTGAAGATCAAGAGCTTCCATAAGAATCGCTTAAATGAAGCCATCAGACGAATCAAAGTCGGAAAATCTGGAGGACAAGAGAGGTAACCCCAAACAATTAACAATCCGAGTAAGAGTACTATCAGAGAGCAGAATGAAAGATGGAGGTTTTCTGCTTATTAACCTCCAACAGCCAGGACAAAAGCTAAAAGACTCCAACAAAAACTGAAGCTGCTGAGCGGGAAGTAAAGTAAATCCCCCAGGATGTCATCAATGAAGCAAATGCGTCTTGGATGAGACCTTAAGAATTCAAATAGCCAGCATCGCGTTAAGAATTTCCATAACCAAACAAAAACAAAGGGAGATATAGTACAACCCCCTGCCATAACAGACAACTTAGAAGTAGAAACACACGCCAATAAAAGCATCAGGGAACCCAAAAGCTCTCGAAGCTCTAGCAACAGCCTGCTAGCTAAAAGTACTCGTAAGGTTTTTTAGTCTACTTTTAATGCACGCCTAGGCATGCCAAACTTCCTACTATAGTTATTCATCAATTCACGGGCTAACATAACATTGAAAAAAGATAGTCCTACAAGAAATAATTGCCGACTGATTGGAACTAATCATCCTCCATATACTCCACTGGACGCTTCCCAGCCATTACCTCTTGTACCAACACTGCAAACCCATACCCGTCACACTTTTTAGTTGGCTTTACAGTACGGCATGCGAATTCAGGTGCCATGTGCTATTGACAACTTAACGGTAGCAAGCTCGCCAACCCAAAGTCTCCAACTTTTGGCTCACCGTTGCTATCTATTAAAACATCACTAGATTTCAGATTGTAGCGGACTGTGTCCAGCTGGTGCAAGTGCAAATGTGCCAAACTCTGCTGTACCAAGAATTATGTTGAACCTATCGTGCCATGACAGAGTGTTTCCTCCTGGTCCTTTGTGAAGCTGCTTGTACAGATTTCCTCCGGAGACAAACCCAGAAATGAGAAGTTGCAACGAGGGAGTTCAGAATTTCAAGACGGAATTTTTCCAGCTTCTTGATTTCCCTCTCAAAATCTTCTTGGGACTTCACAAGGCTTGAAACAGTTAGCTGTTAGCTTTTATATGGAAATTGGCGACCATCTCAGAGGACTGCCCTGTAAACAGCTCCGAGTCCGATCCCTCCACGCTCAATCTCACAAGTCACAATCCTTATTGTGCAGTGCATGGGCCCCAGCAAGGAAGTCTGAGTCACCTGAGAACATGACAAGTGTAACACATGTGCCTTGAATAAGGTGGCTTAGTATTGGATTCTAGATGGTCTAATTTCTAGAAAGTCTAACTCTCTAGATGGTCTAATTTCTTAGTTTTCAAAAAGAGAAGGTAGACTAATTCTCTTGCTTGTTTTCAAAAAGGGTTAGCCCATTTGTTTTTTGTGCAAGGGAAGGTGGGCATGAGAACCTATATATACCTTCATTAGTTAGCATTTAAAATCATCCCAAGTATCAGAGAGATACTAAGAGTTCCAAAGAGAGAAAGAGTAGTGTTCTTAAGAGAGAGTAAGGTCTTGTTCTTGAGAGGAGTGTATACTCTTGTAACCTTGTTCTAATCATAGTGCAACGTTATCGTCGTCTTCCAAAGTGGATGTAGATCATATTGATCGAACCACTATAAATCCTTGTGTTGTGTGTGTATCTGTTTTACATTTGTTTTCATTTCTATTTCAATTCTCGATTGATTGTGCTTGGAAGAGCCATTGGTCATAACAAATTGGTATCAGAGCTCCGGGTAAAAGCGATCTACGATGGCGGCAAAGTATGAGATTGAGAAATTTGATGGAAGGAATGATTTCAATTTATGGAGGCTAAAGATGAGGGCTGTTTTGGTGCAACAAGGTTTGGTGAAAACTTTGAAGGGGAAAACGGCTCTAGCAGAAACATTGAAGGATGAAGAAAAGGATGATCATTTGGAGAAAGCACATGGATTAATTCTATTGTGTTTGAGCAACGAGGTCTTGAGAGAAGTGGCGGCGGAAACGACACCGAACGGGCTATGGAACAAGTTGGAGAAAAGGTATATGACTAAATCTGTAACTAATCGTTTATATCTTAAGAAGAAATTACATACTCTTAAAATGCATGAAGGAATGTCTATTATAAATCATATTGATGATTATAATAAAATTCTCTTGGATTTGGCAAATATTGAGGTCAAAATTGAAGATGAAGACCAAGCTTTGGGTTTGCTTTGTTCCTTACCACCATCTTATGAAAATTTTGTTGATACCGTAATGTATGGAAAAACTACAATTTCCATGAAAGGCGTTAAAGCGGCTTTGAACTCTAAGGAGTTAAAGAAGACGGGTATCGACGGTAAATATAATTCGGGAGATGGGTTGTTTGTTAGAGGAAGAGGAAACCAAAAAGGCCGATTTGATAGGAGTAGATCAAAGTCAAGGTCTAAATCAAAATCCGGTAAATTCTATTGCTTTCATTGTAAGGAAAAGGGGCATTTCAAGAAGGATTGTCCAAAATTGAAGACTGTCGAGAAGAATACAAACCAAGGCACCGCAGCAAATATTGATGCAGAAAGTGATGATGGAGCGGTTCTCACGGTTCATATCGAAAGCTCGGAGAACGGGTGGATTCTTGATTCGGGGTGTACTTTTCACATGTGTCCTCATAAAGAGTGGTTTACTACTTATCAAGCTAGATAAGGTGGTAAAGTTCTTATGGGAAACAATGTCACTTGTAAAGTGGTGGGTGTAGGTACAATTCAAATTAAGATGTATGACGGTATGGTGAGGACTTTAACTAAAGTTAGGCATGTTCCGGACCTGGGAAGAAATCTTATTTCTTTGGGTACGCTTGATTCAAATGGATGCAAGTATCAAGGTGAAGGTGGAGTTATTCGTGTCTCAAGAGGAAGTCTTACAATTATGAAGGGCGAGAGAATTAATGGTCTTTATACGCTGCAAGGTACTACTGTGACGTGTGATGCAGCTGTATGTTCAAGCAATGCGGCTAGGGAATATGAGCGAGAGGGGGTTGGATGTTTTGAGCAAGCAGGGATTGCTTTGTGGTCATAAAACAGGCAAGATTGATTTCTGTGAACATTGTGTCTTTGGAAAGCAGTGTAGAGTCAAGTTTAGTACAGCTATTCATAACACCAAAGGTATTCTGGATTATATTCATTCTGATCTTTGGGGTCCTTCTCGGGTCGATTCACATGGTGGTGGTAGATATATGCTGACGTTCATTGATGATTTCTCAAGGAAAGTATGGGTATTCATACTTAAACACAAAGATGAATCTTTTGTCAAGTTCAAGCAATGGAAGACTATGGTTGAGAAGCAAACCGGAAGAAAAATCAAGTGCTTGAGGACAGACAATAGTTTGGAATTTTGTGGGGGTGAGTTCAATGAGTTCTGCAAGGAGCAAGGGATTGTGAGACACCGCACAGTCAGAAAAACACCATAGCAAAATGGTGTTGCAGAAAGGATGAACAGAACCATAATGGAGAAGGCACGGTGCATGCTCTCCAATGCCGGGTTACCGAAGCAATTTTGGGCAGAAGCAGCAAACACATCAGCTTATTTAGTGAACAGATCTCCATCGACTTCCATTGAGTGCAAGACTCCAAATGAAGTTTGGACAGGTTCGCATGCTAACTATGAAGACTTGAAGATATTCGGATGTCCAGCCTATGCTCATGTGAATGAGGGGAAGCTAGAGCCTAGAGCAAAGAAGTGTATATTTCTTGGGTATGCAAAGGGTGTGAAAGGCTACAGGTTATGGTGTCCTGCAGAAAGATCAAACAAGTTTCTTATCAGCAGAGATGTGAAGTTTGATGAGCAATCGATGTTGAAGCCAAAGAATGAAGAACTAGATGGAAAAGCTGAAGAGGGTGTTAGTGATAAGGTAGAGCTTGGTGACAAGGTGGAACTTGAGGTGAAAGTTCAAGGAAGAAATAAGAATATTGTTTCTGATGATGATGATGATGATGATCAAGATATTGTGAAAGAACCTTCCCAGGAAGGAGAAGCACAAGGTCATCAGTACAATCTTGCAAGAGACAGAGAGAGGAGGCAAGTTAAAGCACCTCAGAGATACGGCCATGCTGATTTGGTTGCATATGCATTTGCAGTAGGTGAGAGCATAGATAGGGATGATCCAACAACCTATGAAGAAGTAATCGGTGGTGAAGAATCAGCAGAATGGGGAGCATCTGCAATTGAAGAAATTGAGTCTCTTGACAAGAATGGCACTTGGGAGATAGTTGCAAGACCAAAAGGGCAGAAGATTGTTGGAAGCAAATGGGTCTTCAAGAAGAAACAAGGTACTTCATATGGTGAAGGAATAAGGTACAAGGCAAGGCTTGTGGCAAAGGGGTTTACGCAAAGATAAGGCATTGACTACAATGAGGTATTCTCTCCTGTTGTTAAACATAGTTCTATTAGAACATTGCTTGCTATAGTTGCTTTGAAAGATCTAGAATTGGAACAACTAGATGTTAAGACGGATTTCCTTCATGGTGATTTGGAAGAGCGTATTTATATGCAACAACCAAAGGGGTTTGAAGTTCCTGGCAAAGAAGACCATGTATGTTTGTTGAAGAAATCTTTGTATGGTTTGAAGCAATCTCCAAGGCAGTGGTATAAACATTTTGATACGTTCATGGTGGCAAATGGCTATGACAAGAGTAAGTATGATAGTTGTGTGTATCACAGGAAACTCCAAGATGGTTCATTTGTGTATTTACTCTTGTATGTTGATGATATGTTGATTGCTTGCAAAGACATGTCAGAGATACAGAAGCTGAAGGAGCAGTTGAGTAGTGAGTTTGAGATGAAGGATTTGGGCGCAACAAAGTAGATATTGGGCATGGAGATTCATAGAAACCGAGATGAAGGCAAGTTGCATTTGTCCCAGAAGGCTTACATCGAGAAGGTGTTGGAGAGGTTTGGTATGAAAGATGCAAAACCAGTAAGTACTCCTTTGGCATCTCATTTTAAACTTTATAGAAAGAAATCACCTCAAACTGCAGATGAGGCAGAGTATATGTCTCGAGTTCCATATGCAAGCGCAGTTGGTAGCATCATGTATGCTATGGTTTGTACAAGGCCGGATATCGCTCAAGCTGTGAGTGTGGTAAGTAGATACATGGGAAGTCCCGGGAAGGCTCATTGGAAAGATGTAAAGTGGATTTTGAAGTATCTAAGGGGAAGTACAGATGTTGGTTTAGTGTTTGATAAACACTATGGTGATTCGACGAATGTCGTGGGTTACGTTGATTCTAATTATGCAGGTGATCTTGATAGAACAAGGTCATTGACAGGTTATACTTTTACATTGTGTGGTAGTACTATCAGTTGGAGGTCAGTTTTGCAAAGCACGGTTGCATTGTCTACAACTGAGGAAGAGTACATGGTAGCCGCGGAAGCAGTGAAGGAAGGTATATGGTTGATGGGCTTGGTCGGTGATTTGGGTTTCAAGCAAGAGAATGCAACTTTGTTATGTGATAGTCAAAGTTCCATTTACTTAACCAAGAACCAGATGTATCATGAGAGAACGAAGCACATCGATGTCAGATATCATTTTATCAAGGATGAAGTTGAGGAAGGTAGGATAGCGATGCTAAAGGTTCCTACAGCGGATAACCCTGCAGACATGTTGACAAAGCCGGTTCCAAGTATCAAGTTCAAGCATTGCTTGTACTTGGTTGGTGTCAACAGGTGTTGAGATCCCTTGAGGGGCTGAGCGAAGACGATGATGATGAGTGGTTATGGTATTCAAGTCAAGGTGGAGATTTGTAACACATGTGCCTTGAATAAGGTGGCTTAGTATTGGATTCTATATGGTCTAATTTCTAGAAAGTCTAACTCTCTAGATGGTCTAATTTCTTAGTTTTCAAAAAGAGAAGGTAGACTAATTCTCTTGCTTGTTTTCAAAAAGGTTTAGCCCATTTGTTTTTTGTGCAAGGGAAGGTGGGCATGAGAACCTATATATACCTTCATTAGTTAGCACTTAAAATCATCCCAAGTATCAGAGAGATACTAAGAGTTCCAAAGAGAGAAAGAGTAGTGTTCTTAAGAGAGAGTAAGGTCTTGTTCTTGAGAGGAGTGTATACTCTTGTAACCTTGTTCCAATCATAGTGCAACGTTATCGTCGTCTTCCAAAGTGGATGTAGATCATCTTGATCGAACCACTATAAATCCTTGTGTTGTGTGTGTGTCTGTTTTACATTTGTTTTCATTTCTATTTCAATTCTCGATTGATTGTGCTTGGAAGAGCCATTGGTCATAACAACAAGCTTTCCAGTGTTGCCATCAGTAGTCTGAGAGCGGCTGTAGTCATCGCTCGCTGATAATGCGAGGGCGGCAGCTGAACGACACGATGTGTATCGAGCATGGATATTAGAACTGTGACAGTGTCTACGCCAAGGTCAAGGACAACAGCTGTATCAATCGCAATTAATGCAGAAATGCTCAAAATGATCTTTTCGAGACGCATTTTTGGGGACAAAGAACCGGGTTCAGCCGAATCAGAAGAAGAGTTAGGATTGAAAACATCGGGTTTTTGGAAGGACAGAAGTGCAAGAGCGGTCAACTGTAGAGACACAGCGCTGGATTACCCAACACAGATGGAAGGGAAATGGTATTGAAGACTCCACCAGCGGGTAGTTGGCCTTGGAGTTGATCTTGGAGCTGCTTAGGCAAGGTTCAGGCAGTTTAAAGATAAGTCTACATACAGTCTGGAGGCTGGTGAGGTTAGCCATGGTTGCAGGAATTGGACCATCAAGTTGGTTCTGTGACAAGATCCTATCAATCTCAACAAACAGAAAATCAGCAAGGACATATACATAGCAATGTACATTACCAAGGTGCTAATACTTGGAGACAGCAATTCATTACAACTGCATCGTTGTCTTATGTAGAGATGCAGAAGAATAATGTTCTAAAGTCGAAAATGTGATGGTTACAAGGCATACATCATGACAGGAAAGAGGTATCAGAGTATCATCATCAAAATCATCTTAATTATATCATATTTTAATCACAACCATTAGCATAATGATGAGATTAGGCCTTAATACATTATTTTGGAAACTACTACATTACTTTTATCATCACTAAAAAAAGTGTAAGAAAACATTTATTAAGACTGTAGACAAAGGCGCTGAACAGAAACCTCAGAGATTTGCAAGAAATAGCCGTCACTGATGAGCATAATGACAGTAAGGGAGAGAACTTACAGGTGGTAAGAAATGAATACGTTTTGTAGGAAGGGATTTTCCTGGACAAGGAATTCTTCTCCAGCCTCAACTCCCTCAAAGCAACTTCACCTCCTATTTCCGAAGGAATGTTACATTTAAGTTGATTATCACTGAAATCAAGAACACAGCTCACCAACACTCATTGGAATAACTCCATCCAGAGAGTTGTTCGACCAGTTCAACATTTCCAAACCACTAAAGGCCCCCAGTGAATTCATTGTCCAATACTTGAAGCTTCTGATACGAGCCTTGCAGCGACACCCACAGAGATACCAACTCTTTACTTAGTTTGCTCTCTGACAGCAAGACCTTCTGCAGACCTAACTCAAATATCCACACTGGACGTAAATCCGTCAACAAATTCCGGCTCAAATCCAACCACAACAGATTCGTCAGCTTACTCAACGACTCTAGAAACCCACCATTGCAACAATGCAGCACCCTCCGCGACTGAAGTTTGCTCATTGTCTCCGCTATCCCTTTGGTAAAAGCATTCCCAGAGAGATCCAAAGTATGCAAGCTAGTCATTTCACCAATCCAATCCGGAACTTCACCATCCAACTTTCCATTAATAGTTTTCTCAATCCCATCGGGCATCTCACCAACAAGTGAACTATCGGAAAAATATATAGACCTCTTTAGGAAACACCCCAAAAAACTGATTCGAAAACTCAAATTAACAGCGGCTAGTGTAGAACAAGCACTCAAACTCTTAGGAATCTCACATCTAAGCTAGTTTTTAGCAGCTCTGGATGACGTGGTTGGAAGAAGTGGGGCCCTTCATCTAGACTTTGTTTTAGGTTAGGACCTTGAGTTACAAAATATTATCAAAATACTAGGCTCGGAGTTGTTAACGTTCCGACGGCCCATCACCGCATTAACCACCAAAGGGATGCACCCTTGCTGAACTCAACTCCATTTGCGAGCCGAGTAATGATACAGCGCGCATCCATGCATATACACCAAAGAAACTTCTCTTTTCTTACTCTTATTTTGAAGGAGGAGGTTTCGTGCACTCGAGAAGATTATAGGAAGTGCATACAAGATTCATCGAAAGTGCTTTCTCGAAGACTTAAAAGGGTTTTGCCAGGTTTTAAGACTTCCAGGGAGCTTTTATCAAAGAAAAGTAAATTCTAGATGGGGTGCTTGTAACAAACAATGTGTCGATAGTAGACTTCCAAGGCTAAGAATCCAGGTATGATTTGCAATATCGACATGGAAAAAGCTTTTGACAATGTCAAATGACATGTTTTGTTTTGTATTCTAAAAAGACATGATTTTGGAAGTTGATGGATATCTTGGATGGAATAGTGTTTCTATAACACTCATATTTCGGTATTGGTAAATAAGAATCTACTGATAAGTTCAAGTCTTCTAAAGCTTTGAGACAAGGCGACTGTCTTTCACAATATTTGCTCTTGTTGGTTGTTGAAGTGCTTCCTAAACTCATGAATCATGTTGTTGAGAGAGGTCAAATCAATGGTTTGAAGGTTGTTGACACTGGGACAATGATATCTCAATTTCAGTTTGCAGATGATACTCTTCATTTTATTGACGCTAAGGAGGAGGAGGTAACATGACTCTTTATTATTCTTGTTTTTTTTTTTGAATCACTAACGGGTAAGTAAATTCGATGATAAGTATTGGTACTGATGAGGTAGTAGACGTGTTGGCAAATGAACTAGGTTGTAAACAGAGAAGATACTTATTAAGTACTTAATTAATTCTACCTATTGGAGACAGCTCAAGGATCGTATCAATTTGGGATATTGTTATTTAGAGAATAGAATTAAGGTTTGCTAGCTACTTGAAAGAAAAATATCCTCGGCAAAGGAGGAAATTACCACGTGTGTGATTGATTTCCCAAAATCTTCCGAATGTGTGATTGACCACGAAAATCTTCCACAAGTGTGACTGAATTTACTTAATACCTAAGATACCCTTTTAAAGCCTGGTGTCTACAAATTATAGCATGATGTCTACACTTTATATCCTGATGTCTATACTTCATTGGTTGATGTCTACACTTTATAGAATGATGTCTACATAGTATCCATTGTATAGACATTAGAAACATAATATTATTCCTAGATTCTGGATGTCTACATATCTTTACATGTAATATCTACACATCAGCAAAAAAATGGTGGGGTATCAGTGTGTCTACATATCTGGAATGCCTACACATCCTTACCTGATGTGTACACATATGTTGTCGATGTGTACACATCTGAGAAGAAAACTAGGTATTTCCATAAAAGATAGGGACATATATGTCCGAAGACAGGTCAAACTCCTACTTTTGGAAGATTTTCAAAAAATGTACATTTTGGGAAGATTTTGGGAAATCAATCACACTTTTGGGAAAAATCCCGAGACAAAGAGGGAAGACTTGTGCTCATTAACAGTTGTTTAGCAAGTTTGCTAGTTTACTATCTATCTCTTTTGCTAGTATTGAGAAGTAAATTGATGTGAAATTTACTGGGCGGGTCTGTAGAAGGGAAAAAGAAGATGGCATGGATTGGATGGACCAAGGTTAGTTCTGCTAAATAAAGTGGAGGATAGGTGTTAAGAACTTGAGAAGAACTAATAAAGCGTTGTTTGCAAAATGGGTTTGGAGATTGACTTATTAAGAAGAGATTTAGAGGTTGTACCGTTTCTTGTGGAGGACTAAGATGATGTTTTACTTGTGGAAAACTTCAGTGAAAAGACATGTTACGCTGCCATGGAGGATAATTCAAACTTATGCAGAAGAACCTTCGTACTCAATTATATCTCTGATTGACTTGTTGATCTAAGAGATTGGTAGAGAGGTTACTGGAAAAAAAAAGTCTTTTACTGTCAAAGGATTTAAGTTGCTGAAGATTTCGCAGCAGGTGAAGCGACTTGAGATAGTGGACTCTATCTTAGGATTCACGATTGGTTGTAGGCGCAGGGATATTAAGGGAACTGAGTAACTTGGAATTAGTTTACTTGGTCTCAATAATAAGAAGTTGTAATAATATTTATATAGCATCTTAATTTTGTGTGTATTTAAAACTGGACAAAGTCTCGGATTTTTCTGCTTTGCAGTTTTTCTTGTTAACAAAATCTTGTTGTGATCCTTTGTTTACTTTATTTTTCGCATTATAATTATTTCCATAGTTATACTAGAAATAATAACATTGTATGTTAATCAACACTTGGTTTGATCTCATAGATTGGTTCTGATTTGAAACTTCCAATTGTGAGTTGTTGTCATTAGCAGAAAATTCAAGATATGATCCTTGTTGTAGTTGAGCTAAAGATTCAGCAGCAGCAATTCTCTCTTCACAATCATCCTCCATTTTCACCAAAAAAAATTCTCTCTTCACAATCACCCAATTTTTTTTTCCCTTTTTCTACTCTCACCTCACTCACCCAAATTCAAATAAAAACACAAACTAATCTTATAACAACTACTTAACATTTTTACTAATTATAATTAAACACTAATTGGGATTAGTGAGGGGTATATTAGGAATTAAAAAAATGGATAAGGGGTAACCACGAATTTCTATTGGGACACCGTTTTTGTCCTGTAGCTATATCCCCAATTGGGGGTTCTATTTTATCTTCTTCTTCTTTTTTATGATGGAAAGAGTGGCTTTAAAAAAAACCCTTATTTATTAGATTACCTCATTCAATCTGAGGTTTGGATTATTACATAGCAGAAATAAGTATATTATACAATGATACAACCAATTTAGAGACTCCATATTCGGTAAGATAAAATCCTTCTTAGAAGAGGTAGTTTCCACTAATCATGATTCATTCCAATAGCCATTGATCTTTTTTTGTATAAATCTTGATCATCGTCACTTCGGAACTGTTCATCTTCAAAGATATGCTTGAATCTCTCATTAGATTTCAATATAAAAGCCCAAATGCTATAATAAAACGTAACAATGAAGATTACAAGGCATGAAATAATCATCACACAAAAAAAAAAAAATGTAGCATAAAACTAAATTCCAAAACCTAAATTACAATTACAAACCCTAAACACTCCCATTTTATAGCAACCGTAGCTCGGGACACCAGAAATCAACATTTTGCTATGCAGTGAGGTTTGAGATATGTACAACATTTGTATGTTAATTGGTGGTGGTAAAAAGAAAATGTATGTTCACTATCAGTGTATACCAAGAAAACATTTTTATACAACAAGCCCGTCTAGCTCAGTTGGTAGAGCGCAAGGCTCTTAACCTTGTGGTCGTGGGTTCGAGCCCCACGGTGGGCGCTTTAATTTTTTTTTTAATTTTAATTTTAATTTTAATTTTCATTACATGTATATAATCATGCTGTTACAGCTTACAGCCGAATTGTAGATATAAGAAATCCAAAACAGTAATTTGAACAAAAACATGACCCCAAAATGCACTAAGGTTATGCCCTAAAATGAGGAAAGCATCCAAACAAAAGAAAAAAGACAAAGCCCTTTAGCCTGTTTGGATACACATCCAGAAGTAACTTTTTGACTTCTAGAAGTCAAAAATCAAGAAGTCAGTTTGGGTGTAGAATTTCAGAATGACTTCCAGAAGCAGAAAAGTCGACTTTTTGTGAAGCAAAAAATCTGGACTTTCGACTTCTGCTTCTGGAGAAGTACTTTTGACTTCTACTTCTGCATCCAAACAGCTGTTACAGCTTACAGCCGAGTTGTAGATATAAGAACAGGGGGAGTGGACTCTCCAATTCGTATTGATAATACTTTATTCCCGAGTGTTCTGTGCTTAAAACTTTCCCTTCTACATTCTCCCCAGTCACCTCGGGTCCAAATGCACTAATCACTTTATCAGGCGTCCCCATCATTTCTATGTTAACTTCATCTCCGAGATCTACACATATAAAATAAAATTTGTTTACGCAACAAATAAGAAAAATCAAAAGCAAAGTGGCTCTCAGAGACTTACTACTTGAGAACCTAAGAACAGGTGCAACAATGACAAATAAGAGTCCTGCCTGAGAATTCACAAATCTCAAATCGATTTCTGTCTCCCAAAATATCTGCAATTGACACTGGAACCTGGATTGCAAAGCCTCCCAATAAGAAACCCGGCCGGATAAACTTTGGACCGAATGCTTACAACTTAATATCATTTTCACTAAACTAGGCTGTTGTGGGTTCAACTTAATTGAGAAACGGGGAAAAACGTACAAGCAGTAACTAGTACCATTGTATCAATCAAACAAGAACAAATGTGCTTGACTACACATTCTGACATCTTAGAGTATAGTAAAAATTACAACTGAAATAGGCCACAGGTGGTTGCAGTTAACTGTAATTTTCCTGGATTTCTTTCTCACATCTCTTAGTTGGGCACAATTAAGTTTTTATGGTTCTTATCACATATCTTCATTAAATCCAGTTTGTTATCTGAGATTTTACAAGCCACTGGGTCATCTGACCTCCAAAATCATCTTTCTCTTTTCTCATAGGTAAAAGAAAAGGTTAATAAATCACTGGCAGACCTAATGTGAGACTAGACAGTTTGCAGTCTTGCCCTTATTTGCTTGACGTATTGGTCCACAACCAGGCACTGCGCAAATCAAATAAAAAAAAAAAAAAATCAACGGACCCTCTACTATACTAGGAAAACTCTTGAAACTCTCTAACTGAACTCAGCAAGTTCATCAGCTACTTTATTACATGTTCTAGGAATGAAATTGCAATTCCAGCGGTGAAGTGTTTTCAAACTATCAATAACATCAAGCAAGATGACTTCACTTCCCCAAGCTAGGCAACTTGCTAGGCATAGATTAAAAGAAAAAGGGAACAGTGTGTATAAACCGAGTTGTTGGAATCTGATAACAAAACCACCTATATATGTTATTTAGGTTGTTGCTCTTGCAGTGTCACATAGATGAGTTTGGTTGCGACAAGACTGAAATAAAAATCATGACAAAAAGGATACTGAGATGATAGAGAGAAGATGTTTCTCATACCTTTGAAAAGAATTTGACTCCTCCATCCTCAACTTTGATTAGCTTGCTTTAAGACCCCATTCACCCGACCATTACAACAGTTTAGGCGGTTCTGTCTTTTTGAACATAGTGTAGAGTTTCCAAGAATGCTTAATAACAAATGACTACATTCAGTCTTGTAATCGTAACCAATGGCATTAATAAAGAACAGATCCGGATCGTATAAATGGGGCAAGGGCGCTGAGAATATTTAGGTTTGGCTGATGAGAAAGCAACCAGCACAGGCAGCAGCACTGTAAGTGGTTGATTAATATTCATCTCTGACAGTGATGTATCTGTCCTCGTAAGAACCACAACAAAATCCCCACTTAACTTTTTTACACTATATCCTTGATTTCGATGGTACAGGGTTCGACGATAGCTTATAATTACTAACCACAGTATGCCAGGAATAACAAGATACGAACTTCTTAAGAATATGAAGGTAATATATCATCCGATGTCATAGTCTAATCTATTGGAATCATTATTTTACTGCAGATTAAATTTTGCAATACTTTTTAGTAAGCAGGAGTGATCTAGAATGAAAGAGGTTCCTGTTGTGATAATGTTATCTGACAACAAGAATCAACAAGTCATCACTAGAATGAAAGAGCTATCTTGAACTTATTTACGTCACAGAATCCAGATATTGAGTATATGCTTTTATTACGTCAAAGTAGGTGTTTAGAGGAGCTGAAGAGATCTTGCTAAAGCCCATCCAACAATCAGATGTGAAGAAATTGAGATGTCACATAATAAAACTTATGTGGTTTGTATAATGGCTATGCATTTAATTTTCGAGAATTGTGCCTAAAATGAAATTATCATTTTTCTTGAAACGGAGGGAGTACATCGTTTTATTAGTTGCAACAGAAAATTAGTTGATGCATAAACCAAAATATGGTTACATAAAGTATTATGTATCCTTTACGGTGGTTTGTATAATGAATATACATTTAATTTTCTAAAATTGTGCCTAAAATGATAAATACCTCTGAATTTTTCGTAAAAACTCAAAACTTGATATTGTTGTTTGTGCTCGTTGGATAGGTTTTTTTATTAGCTTTCCAACGACATAAAATTTGTAAAATTCAAGGCACGGTTTTTAAGATATGTTATATTAAAGTTTGTTTTCCAATTATACCCCTAAAAAATAGGATTGGACTAAAAGAGAGGGATAATTGTGTCAAGTGAAAAAGACCAATCATGGACACCAAATTCAATCATTTTGTGTCAATTGATCACTTACTATTTACAAAAAAATGGCCATATAAAGGTCCCCCTCGCTTCGCTCGGTCGGCCCAAAAATTGATACACTTTGGAGATGATTTTGTGATCATTGTGACTACTAATTTTCCCATAGTCTACATGATGTATGTATCATAGAGAATCTTTTATGTTGTGTAATAATATCATGACACTCTGTAACAATGATTGAGAGCAATTGTTTTCTCGTTATTATAGTTATGGGTCTTCAAAAACTATGATGATGAGTTGAACACGTTCAGAATCAGTGGAGTACTTGGAAGTGAGGATTTAGAGAAATGTTGAAGAACCAAGGAGATCAAGCATTTGGATGAGAAGCTACAAAGTTTATTTATTTTGTAATCCATATGTATTGATATTTTTGTCACTCAAATTGACAAAGGGGGAGATTGTTAGAACATTTCTCGGTCGAACTCGTAACCGTTGCTATCTCAAGCTTGTTTGTCAAGTTTAGTTGTCTAAACTATAAGTCTTGATTTCTAGTCTATATACGATTAAGTCTCGGAGTAGGATGGATTATGTAGTTGAGCTTTCGACTTTACGGCGTTCATCAATTGGAGACGAAGAACTACCAAGGCGATCTTCTGGAACTTCATCAACAAAAGGTATGTGAAGACTTGAACTCATCTATCACTCAGAAAGTCTATCTCTACTCTATCTCCTACTTGAGACAAAAGTCGTATAAGTATATAGTTTTCAGATTATACACTTTTGATATTTCGAGCTGAGTTTAACTCGCTTACATATTTATCGAAATATGTGTTGGTAAGCTTTTGCTTTAACCAAGTTCATCTTATGTTCTTGACGAAAGTCAAAAGATGATCATGTGAAAATCACCTTGTAACATCTTACATGATTTGTGTGAGACAGTCATTTGATGTAAACTCAGAATGTTTCTTATTGATCATTCAATCACTTGAAAATTTCTTTGAAGCTAATATTTTGTGTGAGACAGCTATTCATGTCTTCCGAGAATGTTTCAATGATTGCAAATGGAGTTTATAACAAGTAAGCCAGATTGGATATGGAATAGTATGCGTACTTGCATATATGTTGTCCATATCTGAGACCATGACTACTTGGTTTGGTGAAAGTCTGTGAACCATGGTATGCATACTCGTATGCGTACTAATTGGTTAGTGAAGTCCAAGAACTTAGGTATGCATACCGGTATATGTACTATCGTAAGTTTCAAGTTCCGTAGGTTGGAGGTATGCGTACTAGCGAACCCAAGCTCAGTCCCGCCACTTAGGTATGCAAACCGGTATGCGTACCTGAGCTAGTTAAGTTCTAAAATCGGTTATTCATGAACTAATACATTTAAATATTAAGGAATGCAACCTCTTGAAAACTGTGGCTATAATGTTCATGAATTTATTCAAGTGAATCAAAATCAATTTTTCTTCGATTGTGTCTTGTATACTTCTATGAGAATATAAACAATTAAAAAACTCCATAACTAGTTTTATTTGAGTCATTTGAACTAGTTGTGATTAAGATAAATATGGTTGATATGAAAGTGTTCACATGGATAACTTCGGTTAACTATTGTTAAGCCAACAAATGTGCACATTTTTAGGTACGGTTACCCTTATCTAAATGAGAGAACATTTCATTTGTGCATAACAAGCTAATTTCGATATAACTGTTGAAAGATATTAGCTTGAATCTAATAAGGTTTTCATCTAAAGGTGAATATTGAATGCTTGGTTACCAAGGTAACTTAGATTGCAAACCCTGAATTGAAAACTGTATAAAGGAGAACCCTAGCAACTGGGAAATATAATCCCCAAACCTCCTGTGTGATACTAGTTCTGACTAGAGTCGATTCTCCTTTAACCTTAGGTTTTTCCCAAAACCCTATAGGTTAACGACTTAAAGACTTCATTGGGATTATGAAGCGAAACCCAACTATTTTATCTGTGGTTGCGTGTTCTGATATTTTTCTTTTCTATCGTGTTGAGTACTATTTTCTCTAATATTTACTCGAGAATTATTCTCCGATATGCAAGATAAAAAAGTAGTCACAAACATCGTCGTCTCATTGTTTATGATTCCAAAATATCTTGTTTCGCTAACATACAATTAATATTATTGTGAGGTGATTGATATTTCTAGGTTGTTCTTCGGGAATATAAGTTCGGTATATCAATTTTTTCTTGTTCACCTTGATTTATCAAAAGACATAACAAAAACTTTTGGGTGTTTCTATGGGAGACATATTTATTCATATCAATAGACTTTTCTGTGTGAGACAGATTTGTTTATAAAAGCCTTCGACCTTGGGTCATAGCAACTCTTAGTTGTGGGTGAGATTAGCTAAGGGAATTAAGTGCGCAGAGTACTACTGGGATTCAGAGGCATCAGGAACGCGACTGTATCTTAAATCAGTGTGAGATTGATTAGGGTTCAATTACATTTCAGTCCGAAGTTAATTTGGAGTAGGCTAGTGTCTGTAGCGGCTTAATACAATGTGGTTTTCATATATGGACTAGGTCCCGGGGTTTTTATGTATTTTCGGTTTCCTCGTTAACAAAATTTCTTGTGTCTATGTTATTTCTTTTCCGCATTATATTTCTTATATAATTGAAATATCACAGGTTGTGCGTAAGTTCAATCAATTAGATTATCTAACCTTTGGTTGTCGATATAAATTGATTGGCACTTGAGCATTGGTCTTTGGTACCATTCAAGTTATTTCTTTATATTCAATCGGGCTCTCAAATTCATATTTGCTTGATTGAGGATTGAATTGAGAAATTGAGATGTAAATCTCAGATTCTGGTTGTCTAGTTGATTCTCCTATAAAAGTATATTGGAGTTTGTCCATACAGATTGTTAAACCCCGGTTTTTCAAAATGCTTGTTTTAACTTTACCAACTTGAATTTCTTCACGATATTCTTCAAGGATCCATTTTCGTCCTTTGGATTATACTTATCGCCATGTTTAGAGGACTTCATAGATCGCATAAACTCACACTGGGCCTTTCTTGCATCCCATCCTAGACACTTTAAAGTCAATGCTTCAAGATCTTTATAACGCATTGAGGGGTCGCAGCCATCTCGAAGACATTTACCTTCTACTAGTAGGCCGGTGATTCTCATGCAATCATCGGGAGTAATTCACATCTCGACAAATGGAAGATGCAATGTATATGTTTCCATAAAATGTCTCTCGAGAAATGCGGATACGACAACAACATCAAATTCCTCATGTGCGTACTCAATAGATCTACATAACACACATTCTTTAACCCGGTCTTGAAACTCATCACCCTCCAAAGAAAGATCCCATTTGGCCGCCTTTTGATGACTAATAAGACGAATTGCATCATTATGATCCTTTGAAAATAACATCACACTATAATACCTGATGAAACATGTCAACAAAAAAATATTGTTTTGTTAGTCAAGAATAACTTTGTCGCATAGATCTTTGCATCCCATGAGTGTCTATAGCCAAACAATGTTACCCCTAGATCATTTGGAGTACCATAAGTTGGGCTCACTGGTGACAAACACAAATTATCAGGGGGGGATGTGTGAATATCTAGAAAAATGCGGCTTCGGATTCTTTTTATCTTTAATAGGAACAATTTCTTGTTCGTCTTCCTCTTCCCCGTCTTCTTCTTATTCCTCCTCTTCCTCTTGTCATTCTTCTTCCAACTCTTTCTCTTCTTCTCCTTCTTTTCCCTGTCCTTGTTTTTCTACCACTACATCTTTAACCTGTACTCTATGTTCTTCAACCTCTTCATTACCTTGGTAGTTATTTCCTTTCTTATCTCCATTATCATTTTATTCTTCAATAGCATGATCAATTGTATTCTCCATCACTTCTTCATTGACATCTTGGATTACATTACGAAAATTCTCTTGGTTCACTTCCGGTAACGATCCCCCTCCATGTTTATAATTTTTAGTACTACCGTTTCGGAAATCTAAATGTATTTTACCACGAGGGGTGGGAGTTCTCAAATCTTCATCTAGGTGTGGATTAGATCTTTTTACTTTGTTCCTAATGAATGAAAACCACAGTATTATCTAAACAGAATATTGTATAATCAAATAAAATAGAACATGGGACTAATTCAAACACAATTTATTAACAGACTAAAGTTTGGTTAGCTGGTATAAGTTGCGAAGTAACCGAACAACAGATTTGGTGTTAACAGACTAAATTTCGGTTACCTAGTATAAAATGTGAAGTAATCGAACTATATATTACCAAAGTTCGGTTAGATGGTGTAAGTTGCAAAGTACCTGAACTACATATTTGGTGTTAACAGACCAAAGTTCGGTTACCTATTATATATTTCGAAGTAACCGAACTATATACTACCAAAGTTCGGTTACCAACATAAATTTATCGACTACATCGAACTCAAATTTCCTTTATAAAGAAGGAGTTCGGTTACGATTTTTTTTTTTTTGCAAGCTTACCGAACTACATAGTTCGTTTACCTAAAAAATCCTACTCTACCTAAGTGTTCTTAATACTGGAAGTTCGGTACCAGAATCTAGGGTTTTAAAATTTCTCCTAGCCGAAATGTCGACTGTAACTACCATTTTCAATGGGTTTTGATGATTTCTATCGATTTCTTAAACAAAAATCGAATTAAAAGGAATGGGTATGATAAAACTTACCCGCAAATCTGCATATTAATCGAATCGGGCATGTTTTTTCCTACAAGATGCTCGATTTCGACTTGACCTTTTCGTTGAAGTTGTTTCTCAATTTTAAATTTAGAATGGAGATTCGCTACATGTGCGAATCCTGGACTCGATCCAGGAAATCTTGGAGTTTCCTTGGTACACTTTGTTTACAAACAATTGATTAATCGACGATGAATTTTTTTTCGAATCGACGATTAACGAAGATGTATACGAAGAAGAAGAAAAGAAGAAGAACAACAAGAAAAAAAAAGTTTTTTTCTTTCTTTTGTTTTACAAAATTTGTATATATTATAAAAGGTTGAACTAATCGTACAAAACTTTAGGTGGCATCCTAGCAACAAGATGAGCGCCAACACCCTTTTGAATAGCAACACCTAGTCTATAAAAAAGAAATTTACCTACACCACTACTAGCATCATTACTAACTAGGCAATTCTTCAAGCTCTTAAAAAAAAGGTATCATCACCAAGCTCCCCCAGCGTGGAAAATGCTAGAACACCCAAATCATAACCATGTGAAACACATTGATCTAAATATTTGGTACGTTTGCGCAAAACAACATTCACAATAGCTTGGCCCCGAAAAAAAGCACGAACACCTGCACCAGTAAATGGTGAAATGCATGTAACATCCATACAAACATATTGGCCATTCTCTCAACTATGAAAAAGGATGTATGCAGGGCGAAAATCCTTAATGTCATCTATGAAAAAACCACGGACAACTTCTTTATGATTTTTTTTTTAAATCAGTGGGTTAGAGGCAGTAGTTAGATCAGTAGGTTATTAAGATTAGTTATAACAAAACTAGTGGAAAAACACCTAGGTGACCAACTTTGTGGTACAAAAAATCCAGTCATATTATTTTTAATAAATTAAAACAGTTTCACTAAAAAGTAGCACAAAAAACCCAGGTCAAATAATTCTGTGCAAATTTAGTTTTTGTTACTTTAAAAAAACCCAAACATACCCTTTTTAGCCTTTCTTCTTCTTCTTCTTCTTCTTTTTCCCCACTTCTTCTCTCCTTCTCCCCCGCCACCATTACCACAAGCAGCAACAACATATCTCCATGATCACCAGTAGCAACACCTCCGTCACCTCCACGAACACCTCCGTCTCTTTTCTATTTTTTTATTTTCAGATCTATCACCAACAGTAGCTCTGTCACCATCAAACCAGCTGCTATGTCCAGATCCGTCACCAAAAACACATATATTTCATCCACAAACACTTCCTTCTCTTTTCTTCTAGTTTTTTTGTTCAGATTTATCACCAACGGTAGCTTCGCCACCACCAAACCACCTTTTATGTCCAGATCCGCCACCAATAACACCTCTGTCTCCTCCATTAACACCATCATCACTAATTCAACCTCCTCCTTCTATCATCTAAAACCACAAATACCTTTTCATGGTTGAATTGATTTTATATTCCAATGAATTTTAGATCTGAATTTGAAGTCAGGATTGTTTCAGTTTGATTGATTTGTTGTGTTTAATGATAATTTTGTCTCGAGCACTTACAAGAGATGATTCATGTAATGGTTGTTGGTCTAATTAGATTTGAGTCTCTGCTGGTATTGTTGGTGTGATGTGGAAATGGTGTTGTCTGCTGTTTGAGGGATTTGGTACAACTTCAAACCAAATCAGGAAATGAGAATGTCATTGATGAAAGTTGAATTTAACTACAATTAGAGGTGCAATTAGTGGTGTTGAACTAGGGTAATTGTGAAACAGCTTATGGATTAGTTGCAATGATTTTTTCCTAGTTTATTTTGGTTTGGTTTCATCATTGAAGTTGTGTTGGTGAAATGAAAATATGTGGAAAAATGATGAAACCTAATTAGTTTTCATCTAGTTTTGGTTTCATCATTTTTTTCTGTTTGGTTTCATCATTTTTTTTCTTATTTTGTTGAACATTGATCAATGAAATTCATTTTTTGTTGAAACTAGTTTTAGTTGAGGAGGTAATGGTAGTGGAAGTTGTGGTGATCGTGGTTGTGGCGGCGATGGGGGTGGTGAGGTTGACAGTGTTGGTTTGGTTTCATCATTGAAGCTGTGTTGGTGAACTGACAATATGTGGAAAAAGGATGAAACCTAGTTAGGTTTCATCTAATTTTGGTTTCATTATTTTTTTCTGTTTGGTTTTATCATTTTTTTCTTATTTTTTTCTGGTGGTCGGCGGTGGCGCAATGGTGGTTTTCTGGGATGGTGATGGTGACGATGTGTTGATTGGTGGTGGTGGTAGTGGCGAGGTGGTAGTAGTCGGCGGCTGTGACGCGGTGGTAGTTGTCAACGGCGGTGACGCGGTGGTGGTGGTTGGCGGCGGTAGTGGTGGTTGGCGGCGGAGGTGCGGTCGTGGTTGGCGGTGGTGGTTGGTGGAGGTGGTGGCGTGGTGGTGGTGCCGATATTTTGGCGGCGATCATTGGTGGTGGTGGTGGTCGGTGGCGGCAGCGACGGTGGTTGTTGTTGCCGACAGCAGTGGCCAGTGGCGGCACAATGGTGGTTCTGCGGGTGGTGTTATTTTGTGGTGGTGATAATATAATAGAAATTAATGGTGGGGTTGATTTTCTTTTTAGTTGGGGTGATTTAAAATTAAAGGTGGGGTTGTTTTTATTTTTGTTGGGGTGATTTAAACTAGAAGGCTAATATAAACAGTTTATGTTAAATGGGGGTTTTGTGAAGAATTTGTTTTGTTGGGATTTTTGTATATGGATAGTGACACCTTTGGGGTTATAACTCGCGGACCGTAGTTATAATCTTAATTAGGGTGAGCGTAGATTAGTTTTCTCTAATCTTTAGGACACCCTTTAAAAATGTAGGGTAGATGTTCCCATCACTTAGTAGTAGGAGTGTGCAACGGACGGACGGTTGCGGATTAGGGGTCACCCGCAACCAAACCGTAAAAGTTGCGGTTTTGGAAAATCAAACTGTGTCCGGTCCAATCACCCGCGGATCAGCGGATGATGTTGTTTGGTTGCGGATTAACCGCGGATTTACTCAGGAAAAAAAAGAAAAAAGAAAAGAGTAAAACAAATAAAAATACTAAGTTAAGAAACTAGAAATTTATCTTACATCCCCAAGTGCATTCCATGTAAATCCAATTTCCCTTGTAAAGAATCCCATTTCAAGTTCTCAGGTAGTACTGATGAACCATCTATCAGTTCTTGGGTTTACTACCCTACGGTGCGGTTTGATCCGCGGTTTTCAATACCCAACCGCACCCAAACCGCTAAAATATGTGGATTAGAGAATCCCACCCGTATCCGGCCCACATGTCTTGCGGTTTGGGTCAAATCCGCAATTTTACAGACAGATACGGGTGAAATCTGCGGTTCCGATTATTATGCTCACCCCTACAAGTTAGTACCCCTTCTAAAATGGAGCAGTGCCCGAGGCCCAATAAAGACGAGCAACAAATATTTGGATAAGAAACTGGCACCTAAGTATTTACTTTTTGTCTGACTCCACTCAAATGTCAGTCATATTGCATTTTTGTGTTGAATAATTGGAGATCTGACTCAGAATTATGTGAGGGACACATCTGATTAGGTTCAATAATTGTATTTTATTCAAAACAGCTGACAGTCACGCCTCCACTAATCCATGCCTTTTTTCTTGATTAAAATCTGAAGAAAAGTGACGAGTTGAAAAACCTTAATTAGATGAAACCAACATTGGAATCATATTTAAGCAGCTATTGGATTTTCATATTACACTTCCATGATCGATCTGCCAGCATATATGCCATGGAAAAACGAGTACAAGAAAAGCTACCTAAATGATATTTTCAAGTGGATATTTCCGCACCGGCTTTCTAGAACGATAACCTACTCAAAGCTAGCTACATTAGCATTCAGTTAAAGCTAGTAACGGATATGATTCATATCCACAATAAAACTCATTATTTCAGAGGAATAATATAAATCTGTAAGAACTTGGTTTGCAGAAATGTGTCCATAATTCAACCAGATCTCTGTACAACGATGCTTGCATTTTCGGTATACTGAAGCCTCGAACGTCTTCAAATTCCTCATCCAGAAACTTTTTCGGCGGTGCTTACCTTCTTCGTATGGCCAGCACCTGGAAACTTATCTTGTTTTGTTGCACTAGAAACTGCGACCTCAGCTACAACTTGCACTACCCCTGTAAGTTCCTTCTTTGCGTTTGGGGCAGGAGCAGGGTACATACCTTCTGTATGCGTCCTAACTTCAGCAAGCACCCCTATGCTTTGGTCAACTTCCATTGAGTTACTTGATTGCGCCTGAAATGCACATGAAACTAACTACTTCATCTCTCCCTTTTAATCCAGATTTCTGTATAAGCGGGTCAAACTTGCCTTCTTTATATACACACACAACCAGACAACAGCAGTGGAAACTGCTCACGGTCTTGGAAGGGTACACCTTTTAATGTGCTTGCACAAGAGGCCAGAGTTGGCAATACTGCTGTACCAACCAAGATTAGATTTGAATCTGGTTGCTAAGATCAACCCTCGGTATCATTTCTTTTCTTGCTCAACCTTTACTCTTTAGGGGATCTGTAGGAAGACTTGCATCTGAATCTGGTGGAGGCCAAAGGGCTAAAAATGATATAGCGGAGGACTCTTTGAGCATTTCTTCGAATACGATTATTGCTTGAATCATCTGAAAGATCAAAAAAAAACTCACTTTATTCATCTACAAACTTGCAGAAAAAAACATATCGCCATAAAACATACACAATATAATGTTAATGTATAGATTATCCGTGTCAAATTAGATCTCTCCTGAAATGTAATGTAACAGTAAGAATTGCTACCAAATTACCAATATCTTCCCAATGGCGATTACTGGTACAAATTGCTCATCAATGGCCAAGTTTCCATATATTATGTAGATTCTACTCTACAGCACTTGGCACTTGCTACATTTTCTTATGGAAATTGACCACCGGTTAAATATGATGTAATGACAGTTCTAAAACTGTAATTATAACCTAGTCCTACCAAATCAACTATTTCAGGAAGAAAGATGGGAAATAGACAAGTTCACCTGAAATACTGACCCTGCAGATTTGAGAAATGCACCCAAGCAGATCTTTTTAATGGGTCAGACTTCAGTGGCCTGGGCGTTTCTTCAGGAAGAGCAGCATCCATATCGAGTAAGTAAGTTCCTCTTGAGATGCCTTAAAATTGGAGTAACCTTCCCCACCTCAGACTTTAAAATAAATGTTTAGGCACTACACAGCAGGGACCCCAAGGTGCTGGAGTATTCTACTCTGAAGCTGATACTTGGCTGTTGGCTGTTCCTCCTTGAAACCGTTCTTCGTTTCACTAGTTCCTTGTTGGAATCATCGGTGATGAACTTTTTATTTAATCTCCTCCAGGTTATAGGGACAAATCATTTATTTCTTTTGAAATTTTATCACTCTAGAATTAGTGTCCAATTTCCCACTCTTTGATGCCTCAATTCTGCTTATTTCACATGCATGCTCCTTGCAGTTGGTGCTTACTTTCCCTTTCCCTTTTGTGTGATCATCAGTTTCCTTGCTTTAATCATTGTCTGGCAACAGTGAGTTGCACTTCTCATCATTATGCTCCCCGAGTTCCAATTTGGTGGAAAAGGTCTGATGGCAAGTAAGCGGTCTGTAAGGCCAGACCAGCTCTAGGCATTCACACCTATAATATCATCATAAGTTGCTTTCAACTTTCTACCCACCTCTTTGGGACTATATCAGAGATTCAGAGGTTTCTGGCTCCATGCACGGACCATACATTATTTCCAAATATCGCCGAAGCCTTTGTTGCAAGAGAAGGTTCACCCTTTCCACCATCAAAGGACCTCAACCCAGCTTCTTGAGAGAACTGAGACATCAATCTGTGCATCTGCAGATAGGGGGGAACAAAAAATTTACCGAGAGGTGAGAACCAAGCAAAAAGGTTGACGGTTATCAGTTTCTATAAACAGGGAAGGTCATTTTTGTAAGGTAGAGCAGATATCCTTTCAACAACTTTGGGGAACTAAATTGCTAATTTTCTAAGACTAGGAAACAAGTTAGCAATGAACAGCTTTAGAACTTTCGGGAATTCAGCTTCATGACAACTTGAGAATATATGCAAATAAGGTGTCATAAACATACCTTCTCCAGGCTACAGTCCCAATACTCTTTTTCTTCCATAACAGCAGCTAACTTGTTCAGTGCCTCTGAGAAGATACAGGTTCCTTCACCTTGATATCTCTTCCGTCTGCAGTGATGATGACGCGAGTAACGGGTGGTGTCTTTACTTCACCACTTTCAATACATGCGGGACAATACCAGTTTCCAATGGGAATCTTAAGTAGTGGAGGTATCAAGCAGTAAGTATGATACTCAGAATCACAATGATCACACAGTAACACAGTTTCATCACTTTTGTCGATGCCTCAGAGTCTGCAGACACCATCATCTCAAGGAGCTTTAGGGATCTCTTTGCTACACAGAAACTCATTGATTTCCTTCTTTAGTGCAGCGCTTAAGCATTAGGAATCAGCATGCTCCTTAATTTTCTGTACAAGATCAAGCACCTGTTTGGAAGAATATAAGTAAATTTACAAGGTAATACAGGAAATGGATGCACAAGCGCATTGAGAGATTGACCAACGGTGTTGAGATTATTAGTCCCACATTATCTGGGCATCTAAGATCCTGCGGTATATAATCCCTTAGGACCTCTCCACTCATTGCCAATTGGTTTTGAGTTGGATGTCCTTATTCTAACATGGTATCAGAGCAGGCTATTTGCGACGAGTCATTTGACCGCGCCTTTACTCCGCGTCACCCGATTTAATTGTCCACGTGTTAGACCCAACGAGGCTACACGTGAGGGGGCGTGTTGAGATTATTAGTCCCACATTATCTGGGCATCTAAGATCATGCGGTATATAATCCCTTAGGGCCTCTCCACTCATTGCCAATTGGTTTTGAGTTGGATGTCCTTATTCTAACAAACGGAAAATAATCACACCTCTTTTTCATACAGCAGTTCAACATTTCCAGATAATTGTTCAACTAAAAGCATCAAATCTGGCCGGTCTCCATAAGAAGTACCGGTGCCTATGTTGTGCCAAACCTTGATAAAGGGAAATATTAGTAACAATATGTGTTAGAACCTAGAACTCATCCTTCGAATTTCTGGTCTACACGAGACTGATGAGCTTTGGTGCCAGGTAAAAAAAAAAAAAAATCACAAGAAATAGGACATGAAACAACATACCTCATGTACATCCTCCAGAAAAGCTTCATAAAATCCAGCGTAAGTGCCAACTGCTAACCTAAAACCAATGGTGCTAAAATCCACTGCACGAGATACCATTACAGGATATCCAAGAATATCATCAAATAGTATGGCAACATTGTTTCATGACGATATCAGACTATTTTGACACACCTTTCCTTTTTTACAACCACAGGTTTCCTCTCTGAAACTTCGTCAGCCACACGTGTCAGCAGCGAAAGAACAGCTTTCTGCGTATCCAATAAAGAAGATAAATGTAGATTCAAAAACAAGCTGGCCAAAAGGGAGCTCCTTGCCAATAAAATATATTACTTTTGCCAACTGAGAAGACTTGGGTTTCCATACACATTAGCATGGTTTTCAAGATAACTTAAGAGATCATATTCGAAATCTTCTAGTAGCTAAGGGATGGTATGAAAGACAGACTATTTTATACATTCTTTGTATCCCAACTCGTAGCTATTTATTCAATTTCTTTCTTTTTCCGACATTTTAAACAATATATAGGTGATATCATTTAACGTGTGTGTAACTCCACAAAAATGAAGTAAAACAGAAAACTTGATTAAAAAGAAAAAGCAATCTGAAGAAGAAAATTTTGATATATACACTAGAAAAGAAAAGCACCTTTGTAGGCCCTGATGCATTCCCCTTGTATACTTCCTTAGTAATAGAATATCGCAATATATTCTTCTTTCACTCTGGCGGACCTTCATCCAACGCCTCGTAGACACATTCCCCCCTGGTTTCGACATTAGCGGGTAGGTTCCAAGACTTTTGCGCGCCCACTCTGGAATCTCGTTGCTGCTCTCAGTAACGATTGTTTCAGGGGGATCAACCTCATCAATAAACTCCATTGACCAAATATCATTTTCTCTCTTCAGGGACCCAAAATTTTGCTTTTTACCCTCCGCAGGTAGCTGAGAATCAAATAATTTAGTGCTCCTCTAACAGTTATCTATCACCATGCACAGAAGTATAGGCATAAAACTTGTGATAACAGAGCTTGGTAACTGGGCTGCGACCAGATATTTTTTAATTTATAAGGAAATTTCTAGGGTTTGGTTGATTTATAAGAAAATTCAGTGATTCACTAACTGGGATGCAATTATATATCCAGTGGGGTTATTTTAAGAGCATTTTAGTAAATCACACAAATTTCCTTATAGATCAACCCAGCCCTAAAAAATTCCGTATAAATCAATCAAACCCTAGGAATTTCAAATGAAGTAAAACTGAAGATTTGAAGAAGAAAAAAAAAAAGTAAAAGTAAACTGAAGAAGAAAATTTCGCTATATACACTCAATAAGAAAAGTACCTTTTAGGCCCTGATACATTTCCCTTGTACACTTCCTTACTAATAGAATGTTGCACCTTTTAGGCTGACCTTTATCCAACGTCTCGTAGACACATTTTCTAATCCTGGTTCCGACATTAGTGGGTAGGTTCCTTGCAGGTTCCAAGACTTTTGCGCGCCCACTCTGGAATCTCATTGCTGCTCTCGGTAACGATTGTTTCAGGGGCATCAACCTCATCAATATACTCCATTGAACAAATATCATTTTCTTCAGGAACCCAAAAATTTGCTTTGTAGCCTCTGCAAAAAGCTGAGACTCAAATAAATTAGTGCTCCTCTAATAGTTATGTATCACTAGTACCTGATTAGAGCAGGAAAGACTTAAACCTGAGAATAAATATGGAATAAAAAAACTTAAGGACAAGTAAAAAAGCCAAGTATACTACGGCCGAACAGCATTAGATTTCTGACAGCCCATACCGCAACACATCAGCATCTTCTTAGGACGATAACAGAAATTACTTCTGTAGGGCCCGTTGATTGTAAGGTCTTTAGTGTGACCCACTCTTGCATTTAGCAATACATTGAGCACCTACGTAAATTAAAATGTAAGTCCCATAACTTCTCTTTAAATTAGGTTACATGAGTAGGCTCGTAAATCTCCAGGCCACCAATACACTGGGCTAAGTTGTCTATGTGCCAAAATTGTTTTACCGCGCTATCAAGTCTGGATGGCAAAGAACACACTCATTTCCCCGTTAGATGAAGCCTTTAACACCAGTGGTGACAAACTTCATCTACGTTTTCCTACCGATTAATAAGAAGATGGCAAACTATGCCCATCACAAATCCATATTGGCAGACAACTTTAAAACTTAGAAACTCAAATTTGAACAACAAGAATAGTATAAAAAATAACCTAAATATCTGGACAAAGAATAAAGTTGTGATCTAATCTTACCAGGTCATCTGCTTCAATTCCACCCACTCCAGCTAATGAGCAGCAAACCATCTCACCATCACCTTGTAAGCAACGGAACACCATTATAACCTCACGAGATGGAACTTCTGGAGAATCAAGGTTACCTTCCATACATAAGTAAGCTAGAATGTGTCTACGGACTAATTCAGGCCAAGTTAACTCATTAACTGGGAGCATATCAATCTTCAATTTTCTTAAACTTGACAATTTTTCTGCATCTTTCCTTCTCTCTCGCCTCGATTTTGACTCTCCAGCACCAAAATCAAGATCTAAAAGCGCAGCAACTTTCGTCGTAGATCTACCAGTAAATTCAGATTCTTTTTCAGATGATGTATCCACTTTGATGAACTTTGGTGAAAGATCCCCCAAAACTCGAAACAGACCCTTTCTTTTATTCTGCTTCTTATTCAGCTTATAATGCTGCTTCAGCCTTTTACATCTTCTAAATAAACCATCTGCAGCTTCTTCATATTCCATACCTCAAAACAGACCCTTTCTTTTAGCATGAAGTAGTCCATTTGCTACAACTATAAAATTGGAGTAGTCACTTCATCTAGTCAGGAACTCATTATTCTTAACATGTATCGGACTCAGGAAGCTGTTCAAAAAATTCCTGCACAAATTACATATAGAGTCCAAACCAATCTTGGTTCAGCCATTTCTCCACTTATTTGCACATCATCTCAAGCTCACCTAAACTTAGAATTACACAAGGTATGTGCCTGGGACCAGACAAAACACGAAATTTGGACGCGGAACCAACACCATTTGTGTCCTTACGGAGCAAGAATTCGTACCATCTGACTCATGGGTGCAATAGAACTTAACACTGCAGGACTTCTTAAAGGCTACACGGCAGGCCTCAATCTCGGAGACCTTACCCCAAACTGAAGATGATGACCTTCCTTCAGCGAAAAACTCACCAACTAAATCTTGCAATCCCAACTTATTAGAGAAGAGTCCACCAGGTTTCTGGACTGAGCAACTGGCCGCTGGGTCAAAATATCATTTGTAGCACAGGAGGATTCACTAAGGATATTGACTGCATTACATGATAAAAGATCGTGCTCTGGTGGACAAGATTGGAAAGAAGCACCTGAATGTCGGTGTCCTTGGTATCACTCATGTCTGACAAAATGATTATTCCACTTTCTACTTTGCTTTCATCTTCGGACTGACCAAGAATTTGTTTCAGTAGGACTATTGACGCGTCAGGTATGATCTGACCTTGAAGATTGGTCCAGAGCTTCCACATCCAGTACATCACACACAAAAAGAGATCCGGTTACCTTATCGTTCCAGCTCCTAAGAATCATCCTTCCCTAAACAGGTGAGGAAGAGATCTTCAAACTGAACAGGAAGTCCATTCTGAAATCACAAACAAAACCACGTACGATGAGCTGAAAGAACTAGAATTAGCACAAAAGCATTACTAGACTATCATGATAAGATTATAAAAAGGAAGTAAGGAACTGAACAAAGAACCAGTAACCTAGCTAGTTTCTGTTGGATTATGAATTAAAGGTGGAATGTATTCATAAAAAGGATAAGAAGAAAATGCACTCACATTAGCTACATCCGACTCACAGCCACCATTTCCCCACTCCCCTGCTTCCTTAACTCTTGCGCTTCTCCCAAGATTGCTAGCATGAGGTTCTTGAATGTCTTGCGAGCTCTTTTCTTCTGAGCGAATTAAAGGAATTAGTATTCCTAAATCTTCTCATAGGAGTGGAACCTTTCAGAAGCTAATTTGATGGGGTGTGAATTCTCTTGGTACATCAAATCTAGCACCAGGATGCCACAAGATTGGATATTTCACAGGAGTACCGTGGAAAGCCACTAAAATTGGTATTGCCCAGTGTACGCATCCTACAAGCCCAACAAGACAAATTAATTTTATGAGATTAAAATTTGAGCAAGTAACAACGATATTAACCAAAGACCAAAAATCATGCAACAGCCAACAACAGATTTTACAAACTGATAGGGATAGAAGAACTAGTGATCTCCTAAGTCTTAATCAGCTGAGTATGATTTCTTAAAATATCATCGCCAGCAGTTTACTCATAACATCATCTGTTCTTGTATGCTAAATCACAGTCATTGCATATTCCCAACGGTATTAGCCAAAATGGAAAATAACACACATGGTGAGAAGCCATCAAATCACAATCACTAATTACAGTTGCAACTTGTGATTCAATGTGTATCTTCATTAATTTGTTAAGAAGGAACCTAGGTGCACACTTGATGGTCTACGACCAACCATGTAAAACAATACGTAAAGGAATTTATAACAACATATACACATAAGTCACTTTTCCTCAGCTGTGCACAGTGCAGAAGCCGAATAAGATGCTAAGCCAAATAAACAGACTAGATGTGTAGAAGTGGTGTGTTATGACGTGTATCATTGATTACCACTGCGCATCAAATGTCGCAGTACCCAAAATCCACAAATATTCTTAAGGTAATCCCATAACTCAACCTATGTGTATCCTATAAGATGACTGCTCCCCAGAACACCACTCAAATGTTACACTCAAATAACTAAAAGAACAGTGAACTAGATAAGAGAATAACATGGAGATTGGTGTTAACAGATGAGAAGGATAAACAAATATCAACATTATGAAAACTAAATTCTATCTCCAGGTTATAGACTTACGAAAAACATCACTGGAAATGAGTTAACTCAAGGACTGGCTAATAAATCCAAGAGATAGACAAAATTTAGCCAACTCAAATCAGTTTCGAAATCCTTAAGACATCAAACGTTTGGGAATTGGTGGGATTGTTTTTTAAGCAATTTGGAATCCAATAGATAAAAATGAAGGTCATATTGGTGCAATCACAACTTATGTAGTATAACGAAAACTGAAATAATTTGGTGTACAAGTAGTGCTATTTCTATGTACCTAATAAAACCGAAGGTAATTTGGTGTTTCTTCATCTTCTTCTTCCATAAAATGAGCATCAACCTAATCCAGCAGAGCTGATACTCCAAAGATAACAGGTACATCTGATTTTATCACTTGAAATAGGCTTGATAAACAAAATTCTGTTTAAATCGAACTCATTAAGCTGATCTTGAGCTTCTTTTTCAGCAAATCTGGAGACCTCAAATATCTTTTCCAGAGAAACTGAAGAAACCATCCTATCTAGGGTTTTCAAGCAACAGTCTCACTGATTTTTTGCAGCGGAGATTTCAACCAAGTGAAGACTGAAATTTATATACCACTTGTACTTACACCATATTTACATCGGATTTTTTTTTGGACCGCAATTACGTCATGGTCTTGGGCTGTTTGTTAAGTACACCGAACCCTTGATAAAGAACCGTATTTTGGGGACCCTTGTTTTTATGGAGGGGCATGGTTTTTTTAGGGTAGGTCTCCCGAGAGAAAAACTAGGTCTCCCCTTATCAATATATTTTTATTAATACCTAAACTACCCTTTTGATTATTCTTGGGTTATCATTAGTGAAATGATTAGAGAGTTTATAAATTAACCAAAATCTATTTTTGGCTATCAACCAAAATCTACTTCCATTAGTGAAATAATTAGTGAGATTAAATTAAAAGATGTGTTTTTATAAAAAGAAGTAGAATTTTTTAGAGAGTAAATATAGAGAAGATGAAGGAGAAAACCATGGAAAAAAAATTATTTCCAATTCACTAAGTTTGGGTATTCAAGTGATGAAAGCTCATCTAATTCTTCATCTCCATCATCTCCGAAATTTTCAAACCAAATGTAAATTTTTGAAGTAGTTCGGTTACTTTATGTGAAGAACATGTAACCGAACTAATTTGAAAGTGTAGTTCGGTTACTTAAGCCATACACGCAGGTAACCGAACTCTATATTAATGGAAGTTTCATGGATTTCCAGAGTAATGTTCGGTTGTTTCGCAACCAATTAACCAACCGAACTTTAGGTAAAAATAAGATTTAACTTAGTGTACAAAGTTCGGTTGGTTCGCAACCAAAAACAAACCGAACTTGACGTAAAAATAAGATTTAACTTAGTGTACAAAGTTCGGTTTGTTCGCACAATACAAATAAACAACTATCTAACCGAACCATACATAATATAAGAGTATATATACTAAGTTTAATAAGTTCGGCTGTTTCGCAAACTTGATCCCAACAGCATAATTAACCGAAATTATCAAACTTGATAAAGTTCGGTTGCAAAATAGTTTTATCCTTCTTTGCGAACCAACCGAACATATTGGGCAAAGTTCGATTAAATCAAACTCAACATAGGAGGCAAAATAGCACAGTTCGGTTATATTGTGGATTTTTTTTTATTTATTTTTGTAATATTGATAAAGTTCGGTTACAAAATAGTTTTATCCTTCTTTGTGAACCAACCGAACTCAACATATTGATTTTCAGAGAAGGGTTCGGTTTGGTTAACAATTATTTATTTTTTTGCGAACCAGCCGAACTCAGCATTTGTTGTTCGAATAAAAGTGTTTGGTTAAAGGAAAAAAAATCCAATTAACCTAACCAACCGAACACAATATATTGGTTTTCAATGAGGAGTTCGGTTAAAACTATTTTTACGAACCAACCGAACTCCGAGTTCGGTTACGAAAAATTAAATTCGTGAGAACCGAAGTGTTCTTCCTGTTCTTGGTTTCAGAATGTTCGGTTACAAAACTAGTTTTTTTAAAACTATTAATCTCAATGAGGGTTTGGGGGAAAATTAGTAATGTCCACATTTTAGGACATCCCTTATAAATGTAGGGTAAATTGCCTTATAAAAAAATGGTCCCCCCAAATTTTGCATGGTCCCAAAAATACGGTTCTTGATAAATGAGCTATCGTCGGGGAAATCCCTATGTTTGCTTTTTCTAACCGATCCGAGCATAGTTTGATTCAACCCAAGTGGAAGGACAAGTGAGTTTGTCCGTCAAAATTTGGTAAGTTTCATATTTTTTTCTTCTATTTTTACCCTTCCACCACAGTTAGTAACACAACCTTGGTTAATCTTGATATTATTGTTGGGCTCTCTCCCCAGTTCACTGAAAATCACTCCCTTGCTTGATCTCCAAATATAGCAGCAACGACAAGGAAACAACATCAACAATTTATGCAGCAGGTACTTCACAGCTACAATAATCGATGTCTAATCCTGGTATGATCGCTCCTCTTCAAGTTTATTGTTTTGATGTTCTTATTTTTTTTTCATTTCATGGAAAGTTGATATGATATTTCAATTCAGTAAAGATGACTTTTCTGTTTAAAGAGAATCAAACCAAATGAGAATTGCAAGTGTATCAAGTTACTAGGGGATTAAAGAAACAAGGGGAATAGAGAAGCTTATTCGGTGATCGGTGATGTCGCTCATTACACACACCGACTCGGTAACTGGGTCAAGGAAAAGGGATTAATTTTGGGGTAGAAGGACTAAATGGATCTGATATGGTTTTAACTACCAGTTACTCTGTCTTCTCACCCGCGACCGACCCGGTCTCGGACCGATATCTCTATAAATGTTCTATATGTCTTTGTTTTTTTTTCTTTTATATTTGATCTTCTTCAGCTAAACTTGATTGATAGATATGATACTACTCATGCAAATTTTAACTTTTTATTATTTTTCTTGTATCAAATTGAGGTGTAAACTTTTGTTGTTGAATCAATATTGAGAATTCATTGTTTTTCTATTTTGAATGAATATGAATATGATCCTTTAATTGGTCAATTCTGGTCGATTGAATCTATCTTTTGATTAACTTTGAACTCTTAATTTTTCATGGGGTTCAGATAGATTAAAGAGTATAACTATGGTTAAGCTAAAGGACTACAACGTCTTTTCCATACGATTCATTTCCAACCAGAGTTGACCGATTTGACTATGTCCGTCAAAATAGGTTGACCGATACTTGGACTGGATAGGAGGTTTGAATGAAACCTTTGGATTTGTATGAAGATAGCCCTTGATAAATGAATGCTTTTAAGAGTCCTAGCAGTGAGTATTTGGCCCGTAATCCGTGGATTTGATCGGGACCAACCGTATTTTCGCGGATGGAGGAATTTTTTGAAATCCATCGGAGTACGGATCGGGTCCGGATGCAACCTTAAAAATCCGTTGGCATCCAAATCCTTTAAATTGAGGCATTTATGTAGTTTTAGAATATATATATATATATATATATATATATATATATAGTTTAGGAATTCTTAAGGTGTTTGTTTGGAAGGTTGTCCATGGCACTTATATATTTTAGATTATATATATATAATGTGTATAGTAACTATAAGAAGTCACCTATACATTTTATATCCCAAGGCCACCCTCCTTGATGGGGAGTGTAGCAATTCGTTGTTGTAATAAAAATACAATCTGGACATAGCGGTGCAGTTACGAAGTAGTAACATCTCACTCTGAGGGTCTTTACGTTTATTGATGGCGTACATTAGTTGAATAGTCTTATGAACCCTACTCAGTGCCATATTACTAATAAAATTCAAATCCAAACTCACTGGTCCCCCCAAGAGTTTAACACCATTAGATGGTCTGCGAATATCCCGAGGAAAACACCTTCATCACGGCTTCTAGGATCAACGGTAGGCCAAAAGAACTCCGTCTTATTTACATTAAGATGTAAACCTGTACTCGGGCCTTCAGATTCTATGATGCCCAGTGCTTTGGCCACCTCGAGAGTGTCACCAATAATTGTCCCATCATCAAGTACCAAACATGCAAATCAAGAGTGCATTGAGAGGCAATATTTTTCACAAGTGTATGAAGTGTCAAGGTAAAAAGCAACGGACCGAGAGGCTCCCCTTGTGGACTCCAAGTGCCGAGGAAAAAATATATTGATTATAATAAAGTCTAGCAGGCCTACTATAAAAAAATGCCACTCAATGTGAAATATTTGGGAAATGGAGTCGAACTTCCTTAATAAGATGAGACTTGCTCACCAAGTTGAACGCATTTGAAAAGTCAACCAGCAGCACTGACATCTTGGCAGACTGACCAAGTTGAACGCATTTCAATTTTTTTATTTTTTTACTTTAAAAAAAAAATTATTTTTAATCAATACTAAATGACTCTATGACATATATTGTTTTTTGTTTTGTAAATTTTAAATTTTTTAAAAATTAAATCTCTTTCAATAAAAAAATGTGAAATTTTTTGGTAGTTACAGAATGAAGTTCGGCTTATAATTAAAAATTTTATCAACCGAACTACTCATTTTTTTCTTCTCGATGAAGGTGTGATGAACAGTTCGGCTAATAATTAAACACGAAAATGATAGTCGAACTTCACTTTATGAAAAACAACACTAAGTTCGGGTATCATATTTTGTTCTCGAATCAGCCAAACCTAAGTTCGAAAATTAAAAAATGAATTTCGGCTACTAATTAACGTGTCAGCCGAACCTAGATATCTTTCCAAAAGATCTAGGTAGTTATCAGCCGAACCTAGTGTGTTATAAATGTAAAAAAGAAAATAAGGAAAACCTAAAAAGAAAAAAGAAAAATTAAGAAAATTTTTAAAAATAATAAGAAGAAGAAGAAATTAAAATTAAAATAAAATAAAAATAAGAATAATGGCAGTTTTTCTAGGCAAAATATATGGATAAGGGTCTTTAAGGAGTACTATCTAATGCCCTAAAACAGGGTTCAAACCAACGCCCTTAGGACTAGGGGTGAGCATTTTGCCCGTAATCCGTGGATTTGACCGGGACCAACCGTATTTGTGCAGATGGACGTCCGGACAGTTCACTATTGGATTGGATGCGGATGGAATTTTCGAAATCCATCGGAGTAGGGATCGGACCCGGATGCAACCTTGAAATTCTGTTGGACATCCAAATCTGTTAAATTGAGGGCATTTATATAGTTTTAGAAAATATTGTGGATCACTTAGGAATTCTTAAAGTGTTTGCTTGAGGTGTTTTCCATGAAATTTTTACATTTATATACATATATAGGATGTGTAGGTTCTATAATAGTTATCTATGTTTGCTTTGTTTTTTGTTATAAATTTCAACTAAAACAAATCCATTGGATTATCTGTATCCAATCCGTTCATTGGATGAAAATCCATTGGATATTGGATTGGATGCGGATTCCAAATGTGAAATCCTTGATGTATTATTGGATAGGATGTGGATGAGGTGAAAACCGGTTCATACTAGCCCATGCTCATCCCTACTTAGGACCACGAAAATATACTCATTTATTTGGTTTTTTACGTTTATAAATTCTATGTTTTTGAGCCAAAATTTGGTTTAGGTGGAAAAGGGAAAGAAAAAAATTTATATGCATTTCTTTGAGAAGAATTGACTTCTCATACGGATATTGTTGATTGGTTAAAGTATTTTTCTTTATTTATAGTATGTTTTTGTATGAAATTTAGTGATTATTCGTTTATATTTTCGTACGGCCTTTAAGGATTCATTTTTTTTAATTCATCAATGCATTCATTTATCCCCTTGCCCAAGTTGGGACCGAATAAAATTATTCATTTGGCGAGGTTATTCATTTTTCGAACATTCAATTAACGAGGTTAGATTGTATCCTACACGCAGCTTCATGTTGTAGGAAACACACTCAGAATAACATTATGCAACCTGATGCAGCTCGGAGGGATGCATAACAAAAGCTGAAATAATAAGTGCAAAGGAACTCTGGAAAATCGTGATGAGGCACTAACAGAACACGAAAAGTTCCTTTATTTAGGAAGTGAACTGGTGCACTGATTAAGGACTAGAAGGCCGGCTAGTCAGCCTTAAAAGACACACATTGATTCAGACAATCAGTGAAGTGAGTCATTGATGAGTGCCAAATATTGCATATTCATACACCTTTTCATTGGCACTTAACTCATCTTTCGCGCTTCAAAGTCATATATTATCCCAAATTCTGCATTTTTACCATCTTCAACCACTTTTTTACCATTTCTATATAATTCAATGATATTATAGACATTAGAGAATAATTACGAAAAACTATAGTTTTCTTTTTCGTTTTACGGGAATACTTCTTGTCATAATATGTATTGTTAGCTTCTATGTGTAGAGAGCATTAGTGACTTGTTATTGTGCTAATTAGTTTAATTCCCTCCTGTTATATTGGTTCCAATAATAACAAAGAAAATCTAATAACAAAGAAAATCGACATCTGTTTCATTGAAGGATTGGTTTTAATTTGGTTAATTGTTGTTGTATTTAAGTGTCCAACAAAGAAGATTACACGTGATATTTGGAGTTCGAATCTCAATTACACTGGTCTAACACACTTCGTTTTATGAATGAAGTTTGTTTAAAAACAAAGTATAAAATGATTTCACTTGTTTATATACAATCATCTGTTTTTGTCCTTTATATCGGTACAAAAATGAAACATAAAAGATCAGCTGCGGTAATAAAAACCCTACATCATGGTAATAAAAGGAAAAAGATTATAATGGGACAGAGTAAAGAAAATGAAAAGTTCACCGCAATTACGTCGTGGTCTTGGGCTGTTTGTTAAGTACACCGAACCCTTGATAAATGAATGCCCTTAGGAGTCCTAGCGGTGAGTATTTGGCCCGTAATCCGTGGATTTGATCGGGACCAACTGTATTTTCGCGGATGGAGGAATTTTATAAATCCATCGGAATACGGATTGGGTCCGGATGCAACCTTAAAAATCTGTTGGGCATCCATCTCCGTTAAATAGAGGCATTCTCTATATAAAAATTGAGTTTTTTCGAGCGCTCTCATTAATCAGAGCTTCTGGTTGATTCTTGCCCCACCATTTAAAATTTCGGCCAATAAAATTAAAGTAGAATCTTTGGGTCCCATAATATATATTTACAACCAATCACATTCAAGAAAAAATATTACCTATAACAACAAAATCTCATAAATTTACAAAAATTGGTATCGCGCAGAGTATGCATCCTACAAGCGCAACAAGACAAATTAAATTTAAAATTTGAGCAAGTAACAACGATATTAACCAAAGACCAAAAATCATGCAACATGCAACAATTGAATTTTACAAACTGTTAGGGATAGGAGCTGCAGTTTACTCATAACATCATTATCTGAGTACGATTTCTTAAAATATCATTGCCATGTGAATCAGGAGCTGCAGTTTACTCATAACATCATTTGTGTGTGCTATATCACAGACATTGCATATTCCCAACGGTATTAGCCAAATGGAAAATAACACACATGGTGAGAATCCATCAAATCACTAATTACAGTTGCTACTTATAATTCAATGTGTATCTTCATTAATTTGTTAAGAAGAAACCTAGGTGCACACTTGATGGTCTAAGACCAACCATGTAAAACAATAAGTAAAGGAATTTATAACAACGTGTATACACAAGTCACCTATCTTCAGCTATCATGTGCCCTGCGCAGAAGCCAAATAAGATGCTAAGCCAAATAAACAGACTAGATGTGTAGTAGACATAGTGGTGTGTTATGACGACTGCACCTGTTCCCTGTTTAAGGTAAGCCCAGAACTCAACATATGTGTAGCCTATCAGATGACGACTGCACCCCAGAACACCAATCATACGTTACACTCAAATAACTAAAAAAACATTGAACTATATAAGATAAGATAATAACATGGAGATTGGCATTAAGATGAGAAGGATAGCCAAACATCAACATTATGAAAACCAAATTCTATCTCCAGGTTATAGACTTACCAAAAACATCTTTGGAAATGATCTAACACAAGGACTGGCTAATATATCCAAGAGATAGACAAAACTAAGCCAACTCAAATCAGTTTCGAAAGCCTTAATTTAATCGCATTTGGGAATTGGTGGGATTGTTTTTAAGCAATTTGGATTCCAATAGATAAAAATGAAGGTCATATTGGTACAATCACAACTTATGTAGTATAACGAAAACTGAACTAATTGTATTTAGAGATGTACAAGTAGTGTTATTTTTATGTTCCTCATAAAATCGCATGTAATTTGGTGTTTCTACATCTTCTTCTTCCACAATATGAGCATCAACCTAATCCAGCAGAGCTGATACTCTAAAGACATATGTACATATGATTTTATCACTTGAAATAGGTTTTGATAAACAAAATTTTGTTCAAATCAAACTCATTAAGCTGATCTTGAGCTACTTTTGCAGCAAATATGGAGACCTCAAATATATTTTTCAAAAAAATTGAAAAATCCCCCTTGAATCGAGCTCCGATCTAAGAAGAAGAAGAAACCATCCTATCTAGGGTTTTCAAGCAACAGTCTCACCGATTTTTTGCAGCGGAGATTTCAACCAAGTGAAGACTGAAATTTATATACCACTTGTACTTACACCATATTTACATCGGATTTTTTTGGGCCGCAATTACGTCATGGTCTTGGGTTATTTGTTAAGTACACCGAACCCTTGATAAATGAATGCCCTTAGGAGTCCTAGCAGTGAGTATTTGGCCCGTAATCCGTGGATTTGATCGGGACCAACCGTATTTTCGCAGATGGAGAAATTTTCGAAATCCATCGGTGTAAAGATCGGGTCCGGATGCAACCTTAAAAATCCGTTGGGCATCCAAATCCGTGAAATTGAGGCATTTATGTAGTTTTAGAAAATATATATATATAGTTTAGGAATTCTTAAGCTATTTGTTTGGAAGGTTGTCCATGGCACTTATATATTTTAGATATTATATATATATAGAATGTGCATAGTGACTATAAGAAGTCACCTATACATTTTAGTAACTATAAATTTTAATTAAAACAAATCCATTAGATTATCTATATCCAATCCGTTCATATGTTCATCCATCCATTGGATATAAACCCTTTGGATGTTGGATTGGATCCAGATGCTAAATTGGGAATTCGTAATGTATTGGATTGAATGCGGATGAGGTAAAAACAGGTTCATACCGCCCCATGCTCACCCCTAGGGCATACAAAAAATATTTAAGGCATACAAAATGATTAAACTAGCTAGGGTGTGGTGATAAGGGGTATCTAAAAATAGGAAAATTACTTAGTTACCCTCGATAATTTATTAATATAATTATTATTTTAAAATTAAATTTTTTATCTGAAAAAGCGGGGGTCTAACAACCACACCCAATATTTCTATTAGAAATCTGTATGGACAACTCCGTGTTACTTTCCAGAGAATCAACTAGACAGTCAGACTCAATCAATAGAAAATATCTCAAGGAGTTATTATCTCAATCTCTCGATTTGTTCTTTACTCAAGCAAATAGAATCTGCGAGTCTTCATCAAAGAGAGATAACTTGGATGGTACCAAAGACCAATATCCAAGTGTCAATCAATTTAAGTTAACAACCAAAGAGGTCGGATATTCTAATTGATTAAACAACGCACAACCTGTATTATTTCAATTATATAACAAAATATAATGCGGAAAAGAAATAACACAAACACTAGAATTTTGTTAACGAGGAAACCGCAAATGCAGAAAAACCCCGGGACCTAGTCCGGATTAAACATACATTGTATTAAGCCGCTACAGACACTAGCCTACTCCAAGCTAACTTTGGTCTGGACTGTAGTTGAACCCCAACCAACCTCACACTGATCCAAGGTACAGTTATTCTCCTACGCCTCTGATCCCAGCAGGATACTTCGCACTTGATTCCCTTAGTTGATCTCACCCACAACCAAGAGTTTCTACGACCCGAAGTCGAAGACTTTAACAAACAAATCTGTATCACACGGAAAAGTCTACAAGGATAGATAAATTCTCCTTCCACGAATAAACCTATGAGTTTTGTTCCGTATTTTGATAAATCAAGGTGAACAGGAATCAATTGATAAAACCAGACTTATATTCCCGAAGAACAGCTCAGTTTTATCAATCACCTCACAATAAACTTAATCGATGCAGCGAAGAAGATTATTGAGGAATCACAAACGATGGGACAAAGTGTTTGTGACTACTTTTATATCTTGTCTATCGGAGATAGAAATCCCAAGATAATTATTTCAATTGTACTCTTATGATAGAAGATGCAAGGTCAGATCACACAACTATGATAAAAGTAGTATCGGTATGGATTCACAATCCCAATGAAGTCTTTAAGTCGTTAGCCTGGTTTTAAAATAAGAAAACCAAAGGTTAAAGGAGAATCGACTCTAGCTTAGCAAACTAGTATCACACAGAATGTGTGGGGATTAGGTTTCCCAGTTTCTAGAGTTCTCCCTTATATAGTATTTAAATCAGGGTTTGCAATCAATGTTAGCTTAGTAACAAAGCATTCAATATTCACTGTTAGATAAAAACCTAATTAGATTCAAGCTAATATTTATCAACCGTTAGATCGAAAACATAGCTTGTTACGCACAGATGTAATGCACGTTTCTAGGCTTGTGTAACCGTACCCAAACTTGTACATTAGTTGGTTCAACAATAGTTAACCAAATGGTTAGCCATATGATAACGTTCATATCAATCATATTATTCTTCACCATAACTAGTCCAGATGACTCAAATGAACTAGTTAGAGAGTTGTTCAATTGCTTAGATCTTTATGTAATACACAAGATACAATCGAAGCAAAAACGATGTGATCACTCGAATCGATTCATGAACTATAAATCCACGGTTTGCAATAGCATTCCTTAGTTTATTAAGATAAGTTCACAAACATCGTTTTTAGACATAACCTACTCAAGTTCGCGGACTGGGTTCGCGGACTTAAGTTCCCGGATGGAGTTCACAAACTCTAACAGAAATTCTCGGGTCCTAGAACTATGCCAGTTCATTGACTGAGTTTTTATGCTGAGTTCGCGGACTGGGCTCACGCACTACTCCGGTTTTACTTGATCAACAAAGTTCGCAAACTTCGGTTCAAGTAATAAGGACTTATAAATATATGTGTTGCCACAACAATGTTTATATCCTCCAATGGTTATATTGTCTAAACTCTCATTTCAATCATTGAAACATTCTCAGAGGCCGTTATATAATTGTTATTCACAAACTATTTTTCGTCAGAGCGATTTCCAAAATGATTGAAACATAACATGACTTTCCTCACTAGGTAAATATGAACTTGGATAAAGTTAAAGCTTTACCAACACATATTTCGAGAAATAGATAAGCGAGATATGCTCGGCTCGAAATATCACATGTGTATAATCTTAGTCTATATAGTAATACGACTTTTGTCTCAATATAGGAGATAGAGTAGATATACTTTTGAGTGATAGATAAGTTCAATTCTCCACATACCTTTTAGTCGATGAATATCCACTGGTTCCTTGAGTAGTCCTTCGTCTTGTATGATGATCACCATGGAGTTATTGAGCTCAACTACACTTTCCATCCTAGTCTAAGACCTTAGCTATAGTAGACTAGAAATCAAGACTTTATAATTTTGATCACTAATACTGACAGACATGCTTGAGATAGCAACGCATGCGAGTTAGACCGAGAAGTGCTCTAACATTATCCTTTTAAAATCAATAGAATCAGACAAAACTTTGGTTGGTAGCCTAGCAACAAGCTGAGCACCAACACCCTTTTTAATAGTAATACCTAATCTATAAAAAAATAATACCTACACCACTACTAGCGTCGTTACTGACTAGAAAATTATTCAAACTGTTAAAAAAAAACTCAAAGTATCATCCCCAAGTTCTCCCAATGTTGAAAAATCTATGACCCCCAAACCATAACCATGTGAAGTGCATTGATCTAAGTATTTGTTACGTTTACGCAAAACGTCATTCGAAATATCTTGGCCCAGGACAAAAGCACGAATACCCTCACATGTGAAAGAAGCGACGCATGTAACATCCATACAAACATCTTGGCCATTCTCCCAATTAAGAACAAGAATATCAGCAGGCCGCAAGTCTTTGTTATCATCAAATAAAAACCCAATGGAAGCTTCTTTAAGTGCAGGCCCACCATCCTTGTAACAGATGTCCGCAATTACATCATGTATTCATGGGTCGATTACAGCTTGAGCATAAGCCATCTTCGACAAACAGGGGGATATTGAGGCGGTAAAAAACTATAGCTCTAAACTTCCTTGGTCCAAGGGATTGATTCAGACCACTAATGGGTACTTCCAAAAGATAGTCTTGGTCATGCTTAACATGATTACACTGCCACATAATAGAATCTCTTTCCGGCATTGAAAATTAGAAGGGGATTTTTTTCTTAACTGCGTAGAAATAAGTGACTGCCAGGGACTACATAAAAAGGGGGGGGGGACAGTATCATCAATGTAACCGTTATAAGGTAGGCCACGTACCTGGATGAAGTTCTGAAGAGCTAACTGATATGTAGGTCCTTTGTCCGATAAGAACAAGCTACCAAGAATCACCTTTTGTACTGAAACTATCTGACTCTGGGAGGCAAGGTAGCAATAATTACAGGTATCTGCCATAGTATATATCCCAAGGCCACCCTCCTTGATGGGGAGTGTAGCAATTCACTGTTGTAAGAAAAATACAATCTGGACACAACGGTGCAGTTACGAAGTAGTAATATCTCACTATGAGGGTCTTTGAGTTTTTTGATGGCGTACATTAGATGAATAGTCTTATGAACCCTACTCAGCGCCATATCACTAATAAAATTCAAATCCAAACTCACTGGTCCCCCCAAAAGTTTAACACCATTAGATGGTCTGCCAATATCCCGAGGAAAAACACCTTCATCACGGCTTCTAGGATCAATGGTAGGCCAAAAGATCTCTGTATTTTTTATATTAAGATGTAAACTTCTACTAGGGCCTTCAGATTCTATGATGCTCAGATCTTTGGCCACCTCGAGAGTGTCACCAATAATTGTCCCATCATCAAGGTACCAAGCATGCAAATCAAGAGTGCATTGAGAGGCAATGTTTTTCACAAGTGTATGAAGTGTCAAGGCAAAATAAACGGACCGAGAGGGTCCCCTTGTGGACACCAAGTGCCGAGGACAAAATATATTGATTATAATAAAGTCTAGCAGGCCTACAATAACAAAATTCCACTCAACGCGAAATACCTGGGCAATGGAGTCGAACTTCCTTAATAAGATGATACCGGCTCACCAAGTTGAACGCATTTCAAAAGTCAACAAGCAGCACTGACATCTTGGCAGACTGACCAAGTTGAACGCATTTCAAATTTTTTAGTTTTTTAGTTTTTTTTTTTAAAAATATTTTTTTTAATCAATACTAAGTGACACTATGACATATATTGTTTTTTTTATAAAACAAATTTTAATTTTTTTTTAATAAAATAATTTTCATTATTTTTTTAAATTAAATTTCTTTAAATAAAAAAATGTGGAATATTTTAGTAGCTACAGAATGAAGTTCGGCTTATAATTAAAAAAGATATCAACCGAACTACTCTTTTTTTTCTTCACTCTGAAGGTGTGATGAACAGTTCGGCTAATAATTAAACACGAAAATGATAGTCGAACTTCACTTTATGAAAAACAACACTAAGTTCGGCTATCATATTTTTTTCTCGAATCAGCCGAACCTAAGTTCGACAATTACAAAATTAATTTTGGCTGCTAATTAACGTGTCAGCTAAACCTAGATATCTTTCCAGAAGATCTAGGTAGTTATCATCCGAACCTAGTGTGTTGTAAATGTAAAAAAAAATATGGAAAACCTAAAAAAAAAAATATTAAGAAAATGGGAAAGATGTTTGTATGGATGTTACAGGTGTCTCTCCATTTTACTGGGGACGACGTCCGCGATTTTGTCCCTGGTAAGGCTATTCTTGGTGCAGTTTCTCGTATACGTACCAAGTACTTGGACAAGTGTGATGCACATGGATATGGTCTAGGTATTCTGGCTTTTTCTACCTTAGGGGAACTCGGTGAGGATACTCTGGCTTTTTTCAAGCGTCTAAAGAATTGTCTTTTTAGCAATGACGCTAGTAGTGGTGTAAATAGTTTTATTTTTTTATAGATTAGGTGTTGCTATTCAGAGAGGAGTTGGATCCCATCTTGTCGCTAGGCTACCAACCAAAAGCTTTGTATAAAATCTTTATTTTGAATTCTATTTCAAGAAAAATGGAATGTTAAGAAAATTTTAAAAAATAATAATAATAAGAAGAAATTATCTTGTTTCTCAGCTTGCTATTCAGAGAGGAATTGGAGCTCAGCTTGTTGCTAGGCTGCCAACCAAAAGCTCTGTGTAATTGTCTACGTTGAATTGATTTTATAAATTATCTTTCAAATTTTAATATATTTAATAAAATATAAGAAAAATAAGAAATTAAAATCAAAATAAAATAAGAATAATGACAGTTTTTCCAAGAAAAATATATGGATAAGGAGCTTTAAGGATTACTATCTAATGCCCTAAAACAGGGTTCAAACCAACACCCTTAGGACTAGTGGTGAGCATTTTTCCAGTAATCCGTGGATTTGACTGGGACCAACCGTATTTGTGCAGATGGACGTCTGGACCGTTCACTATTGGATTGGATGCGGATGGAATTTTTGAAATCCATCGGAGTACGGATGCATCCTTGAAAATCCGTTGGAAATCCAAATCCGTTAAATTGAGGGCATTTATATAGTTTTAGAAAATATTGTGGATCACTTAGGAATTCTTAAAGTGTTTGCTTGAGGTGTTGTCCATGAAATTTTTACATTTATATACATATATAGGATGTGTAGGTTCTATAATAGTTATCTATGTTTGCATTGTTTTTTGTTATAAATTTCAACTAAAACAAATCCATTGGATTATCCGTATCCAATCCGTTCATTGGATGAAAATCCATTGGATATTGGATTGGATGCAGATTCCAAATTTGAAATCCTTGATGTATTATTGGATAGGATGTGGATGAGGTGAAAACCGGTCCATATCGGCCCATGCTCATCCCTACTTAGGACCACGAAAATATACTCGTATATTTAGTTTTTTTCGTTTATAAATTCTATGTTTTTGAGCCAAAATTTGATCAATTAGAATAAGATATTCAAGAATTAAGTTATATCATTTCTAACTTAGGCTATAAAAATGTTATGAACGTCGACCATCTTTTAAATTATCGTAACGAAAATGATGCAATTATGGAATCGCTTATGGACTAAGAAACTATCGAACCAGTAATAAATGGTGAGAATCATCTTGAACCAGATGATAGTACCGTTATATAAAATGTGTCATCAAAAGAGACCTTTCATGTATTGATCACCATAAAAATTGACTCGTTATGTACAATATGAGCAAAATATTCCATAAGTTGTTAAGCATTACAAAAATTTAATAACGATGTGCATTTTGGTTAAGGTGGAATAGGGAAAGAAAAAAAATTATATGCATATTTTTGAGAAGAATTGACTTCTCATACGGATATTGTTGATTGGGTAAAGTATTTTGCTTAACGAGTTGGGACCGAAGAAAATTATTCATTTGGCGAGGTTATTCATTTTTCGAACATTCAATTAATGAGGTTAGATTATATCCGACACGCAGCTTCATGTTGGTAGGAAACACACTCAGATTAACATCATGCATCCTGATGTAGCTCGGAGGGATGGCATAGCAAAAGTTGAAATAATAAGTGCAAAGGAACTCTGGAAAATCGTGATGAAGCACTAACAGAACACGCAAAATTCCTTTATTTAATAAGTGAACCGGTGCACTGATTAAGGATTAGAAGGTCGACTGGTCATCCTTAAAATACACACATTGATTGAGACAATCAGCGAAGTGAGTCATCACCACTTTTTTACCATTTATATATAATTCAATGATATTATAGACATTAGAGAATAATTACGAAAAATCGTAGTTTTCTTTTTCGTTTTACGGGAATACTTCTTGTCATAATATGTATTGTTAGCTTCTATGTGTTGTGAGTCTTAGTTACTTGTTATTATGCTAATTAAGTTTAATTCCCTCCTCTTATATTGGTTCCAAAAATAACAAAGAAAATCGACTTCTGTTTCATTGAAGGATTGATTTTAATTTGGTTAATTATTGTTGTATTTAAGTGTCCAACAGAGAAGATTACACGTGATATTTGGAGTTCGAATCTCAATAACACTGGGCTAACACACTTCGTTTTATGAATGAATTTTATTTAAAAACAAATAATAAAATGATTTCACTTGTTTATATACAATCATCTGTTTTTGTGCTTTATATCGGTACAAAAATGAAACATAAAAGATTAGCTGCGGTAATAAAAACCCTACATCATGGTAATAAAAGGAAAAATATTATAATGGGACAGAGTAAAGAAAATGAAAATTTTGTGCATAACTGAAATTACGAGGAAACCAGCAACTTGTATGAAAAAAGAGACGACATTTTCTATCGACCTCAGAGCACAAATCCAAGATTCCATTAGTGCATGTACCCCCTTTTCTTGATCCTTCGTTGCTTCACATAAATCTTCATTATATATTTTGACCTCCACTAAAATTGAACGCTAACTTCGAATCTTTTCCATATCTCCCTCTTAATTTTATTTTTCAAAACTTCTTTATTACCCGGTCCTTGTAAAACAGTTAATCACTTCGAGGGTTTCTTAGGCTTTTTTAAGATATTCAAATATTGTTGATATCTTTTACTGAACCGACCAATACCACATTTTTGTACAATCTTAACACAGTTAAACTTTATTTTATAACACATGCTAGAGATACTTTTTAAACACATGCTAATCTTGCAAGTATTGGTGGTGATTAGCATCTAAAAACACTAATAGTGAAGAATATTTTGTACTCAAACAAAGGAAAGACTAAGCTTAGTGTTTTTTTCCAAGTATAAAAGAATGCATATAAGTAAATGCAAAAGAAATGAATTTCAATCTTAAAACAATATTTATATACTGATAATATGTGGAACTTTAGTAGAAAATTACAAATATATAGTTATTATAATATGAAAAGTCAAGTATAGAAAATTTGATATAACTTTTTTGAACATAACATTTCCATGGATGATTTATTTCCAAACTAATCATTATAATGAAGATGATAATATATTTATTATTTTATGTTAATCATTGAATTAAACTATTCTTTCAATGACAACGTCAGTCCATCACTCAGGTAAAACATTCGGAGGTAAGTTAGGATAACACTTACTTTGTTAATATCTTGGACATCACAGTTAGCACTTTGAATGAATCGACAAACAATGGAGTAGACAAGATACAAGGGGAATGCGGTATGCCCCTGCCAGTAAACAAGGAAATAACAGACATTATTATTAGTTAAACTCGAAAACTTAATAAGATTCTCATCGGACGGCCCTCCTTCACTTGAATGTTGCTCACGTCCTCCTCCTTGTTCTGCTGAAGAAGGATAGTTCTCTTGCGATAATGATAGTACAGACTCTGAAACTTGAGAAGCAACAGGAAGCAGTACTTTTGATGAATCAGGAAGTTGAATTGAAGATGCAGATTCATGATCAAGACTTGAAGATCAACGAATTGCAAGTTTTCCATTTGAGGATTCAAGAATCCTCAATTCAATATCAGAAGATGATTCAGTAACTTGTTCAAGAGATCTGTTGTCACCTAACAGTGGATCTCTGCAACTGATTTTACTTCCATCACAGAGATTTGTTTTTCCATCTCGGAGATTTTATTCATTTCTTCATTTGATTTTTCTTCCATTTCAGAGATTTTAGTTTTTGAAGGAAGGCGGCGGCGCTTGTGTTTTGCAATGAATGTGGAGTCTTAAATTGTTGATATTTATAGCTAACCCTAGAAACCTTAAAAACTGACTCTCACAACCTAAACTAAAATTACCAGAAACACCCTCCATCTAAAAAGTAACTCCTAAATTACTGAAATACCCTTTCTCATTAAATGAAAATAAAATAAAATTAGTAAAAAAAAAGAGAATTGAACCTGGGACAGGTAATGTATCTATGTATCACTGCTGACCACCAGACCACCATAGTGTTCATTCTAAACTTGCATATAGTACTTATATATCCATAAACTGAACACTCAATACCTGCCTCCCCGTTCTCTTATTAGCTAGTGAGTATAACCGTGTCTTCACATTGACCCGAAAGAAAACTATTCATGTCTCTTGTATGAAACTTGGTGTTTTATGTTGCTTTGATGTGGCAACATGCAGTGTAGATTTGGGACATGGTTGATCCACACCCAAAGAACGACACTCATTAAAGATATTTCCCACTAATTTACTAGTAATATAGCGGTAGTAAGATATCGTTCCCACAGAGAGTTGTGTAATTGATAGGTTATTTGATCAGCAAAATAAAGTAAATAACAAAGGGGGGTTTGTTTTAAAATTAATAAAGAGACAATAGAAGAAAGGGATGATTAAGGAATCCTTCGCCGTTACCAAGCATTAACAGGATTAGAATACTTATCTATTGTTCGTAAGAACCATTCATCACCAACCGTAGAATAATAGCTAGATCAGTGTTATCCCCAAAACTCCTTCAATCACTGGATATGGAAGTTCTCGACTACCATATTTTATCCAACGAACCACCAAGTAGTAGATCACTCAAGTTGTAATCCAATCGAATGCCTTAAGCTTTGTGAATTTAGGTTGATGCCAGTAGTTAAACTCTTAGATCAAGGTTTACTTGCTGGTGTTGTCTTCACACACTATTTATCCATAGAATCCCTCTGTAAGGTCTCGCGATTTCTACTTGTGTTAGAGTTAATCGATGATTACTTGTCTCATAACTTCTACTAGCAATAGAACAATCAATAGACTAATCTAGTATGCATTCCAAATGTAAGAATCACTCATAAACCTTAAATATAGTAAGAAAGAGTCTGTTCTTCACGTTCTTCACTGGTTTTTCTGCTGCTGCTGCAAATTTCTCTGCAGATGATGATAAAAACTCTCAATAGATTTGTATTATTAATAAAGCTTCACGCTTAGAACATTGAAATCATCCTTAATCAACAAAGGATTTAGCTACTTATATTACAAAGAAGATGAATCATGGTGGTTTCCCCCTAAAGGGGTAAACCCTAGGTTTTTGATGTAAAACTTGTGATATGAGATTGATCGATATGAAAGTCCTAATACCTATTTATATAGGTTTACATTGCTTGGCCATCAAGTATCTAGTTCGGTTCAAGAACTCGATCTGAAACTATGAAATAAAGACCCTAACCGTGACCTTAGGCCTTCACAAGTATGCATATCCATTTTTATACTTGTTAAGTATGTGTACCGGTATGCGTACCTAAAATTCCAGCATAAATTTTCGGAACTAAGGTTTGTGTACCCGTTTGCATACTTTACTGTCTTCCATATTCGATAAAAGCTCGTTTTGGCCACAACTTCTTCGTCTGAACTCGGAATGACCTCATTAGTTTTGAATTCTTTTTATCTTTCAATTATCTTCAAGATGGTGATGATAAATCCTTAATTTAAACGAGATAAGATTGGTCTTTGGCCTGTGTCTTGATTTTGAGATTTTTTCTCCTCTTCATCGCACTTCTTCAACTTATCTTGGACTTGGGCACTTGGATACTTGGGATACTTATCTTCATAGTGAAAAAGCGGGGGTCTAACAACACCACCCAATATTTCGATTAGCAATCTATATGGACATGTCCGAGTTGTTTTCTAGAGAATCAACAAGACTCAATCAATAGAAAATATCTCAAAGAGTTATTATCTCAATATCTCGATTTGATTTACTCAAAAAGATATGATTTGCGAGTCTAATCAAAGAGAGATAACTTGGATGGTACCAAAGACCAATATCCAAGTGTCAATCGATTTAAATCAACAACCAATAAGGTCGGATATTCTAATCGATTGAACAACGCACAACCTATATTATTTTAATTATATAACAAAATATAATGCGGAAAAGAAATAACACAGACACCAGAATTTTGTTAATGAGGAAACCCCAAATGCAGAAAAACCCCCGGACCTAGTCCAGATTAAACATACATTATATTAAGCCGCTACAGACACTAGCCTACTACAATCTAACTTCGGTCTGGATTGTAGTTGAACCCCAACCAATCTCACACTGATCCAAGGTACAGTTATGCTCCTACGCCTCTGATCCCAACAGGATACTGCGCACTTGATTCCTTTAGTTTATCTCACCCACAACCAAGAGTTGATACGACCCAAAGTCGAAGACTTTAATAAACAAATCTGTCCCACACAGAAAAGTCTACAGGTAATAGATAAATCCGTGTCCCACGAATAAACCTACAAGTTTTGTTCAGTATTTTTATAAATCAAGGTGAACAGGAACCAATTGATAAAACCAGACTTATATTCCCGAAGAACAGCTCAGTTTCATCATTCACCTCACAATAAACTTAATCGACGCATCGAAGAAGATTATTGAGGAATCACAAACAATGAGACGAAGATGTTTGTGACTACTTTTATCTTTCCTATCGGAGATAGAAATCTCAAGCCAATTATTACAATTGTACTCGTACGATATAAAGAGCAAGATTAGATCACACAACTACAAGAAAAGTAGTATCGGTATGGCTTCACAATCCCAATGAAATCTTTAAGTCGTTAACTCAAATTTAGAGAGAAAACTCAAGGGTTAATGGATACTCTAGCTTAGAGAAAACTAGTATCACACAAGAAAGGTGTGTGGGGATTAGTTTTTCCAAAGGCTAGAGTTCTCCTTATATAGTCTTTCAAATCAGGGTTTACAATCAATGTTAGCTTTCTAACAAAGCATTCAATATTCACCGTTAGATGAAAACCTGATTAGATACAAGATAATATCTCTCAACCGTTAGATCGAAAACTTAGCTTTCCATACACATATGTACTTGACGTTTTGGGTTTGTGTAACCGTTTCCAAACGTGTACAATGGTTGGTTCAATATTAGTCAACCAAATGGTTATCCAAATGATAACTTTCATATCAACCATATTCTTCTTCACCATAACTAGTCCAAATGACTCAAATGAACTTGTTAGAGAGTTGTTCAATTGCTATGAGATCCCAAGTATTACAAGAGACATAATTGAATCAAAAACGATGTGATTCACTCGAATCATTAATCATGAACTATAAAGCCACGGTTTGCAAAAGCATTCCTTAGTAATTTAGAATAAGTTCACGAACAACGTTTTCAGACATAACCTGTTGAGTTCGCGGACTGAGTTCGCGGACTCAAGCTAATCGGTTGAATTTATAAACTCCAACAGAAATTTTCGAGTTCGAGAGCTTCCGTCAGTTCGCGGACTGCACATGAGCTACAACTTCAGCAGAAATTCTCGGGCACGAGAACTACGCCAGTTCGCGGACTGAGTTGCTGCTTACATTCCGGTTCCACTTGATCAACAAAGTTCGCAAACTTCGGTTAAAGTGCTAAGGACTTATACATATATGTGTTGCCACAACAATGTTTATATCCCCCAATGGTTATATAGTATAAACTCTCATTTAAATCATTGAAACATTTTCATACGGCGTTATACTATTTTTCGTCAGAGCGATTTCCAAAATGATTGAAACATAACATGACTTTCGTCACTAGGAAAAGATGAACTTGGATAAAGCGAAAGCTTTACCAACACCCATTTTGAGAAATAGATAAGCAAGATATACTCAGCTCGAAATGTCACATGTGCATATTCTTAGTCTATTTAGATGAATGACTTTTGTCTCAAGATAAGAGATAGAGTAGATAGACTTTTGAGTGATAGATAAGTTCAAGTCTCCACATACCTTTTAGTCGATGAAGATCCACTGGTTTCCTGAGTAGTCCTTCGTCTTGTATGATGATCGCCATGGAGTTCTTGAGCTCAACTACACTTTCTATCCTAGTCCGAGACTTTAGCTATAGTAGACTAGAAATCAAGACTATATAGGTTTGATCACTAAGATTGACAAACATGCTTGAGATAGAAACGGATGCGAGTTTGACCAAGCAGTGCTCTAACACATAGATCTTTTCAGCACTTTGTAGCTCCTTTTTGGATGATTCACCTATTAGAGGAAAATAAGAAAAAACAATGGTAATACTACGAACACATGCACGAATAATAGCTAAAACATGTATGGAACGGACACTAAAATCATATCAATTATGCACTTATCAATAACCTATATGTATGTGAACTGTTATAGAACCGAAATCCAACAAGAACAAGCCTTGTAAACTTTCTTTTCAAGATACGAATTCTCAAGAATAAATCTTGTAAGTTTTATACAAATTATCAGGCTTAAAAATTGTTTAGGTTAAAAAAACTCACAACCAATATAGTTAGTTATTAAATAGATAAATATCTTAAATCAAAATAAAAAGAAACACCTCTTTTTCTTTTTGATGGAAAGAGGGGCTTTAAAAAAAACCTAAATTTATTTATTAGACTACCTTATTCAAATTGAGGTTTGGATTGTTACATAACATAAGTAATTGGTAGATAGACATGCCCTCCTGTTTAATCATTCACACTGATACAACCAATTTTGATCTATATGAAACCGAATAAAATGGAAAAGACTAATATGAATAACGGTATTTTGATTATTCTTCAACCATTTAGAGACTTCTATTCCGGTAAGATAAAATTCTTCTTAGAAGAAGTAGTTTCCTCTAATTAATCATGATTCATTCCATCTTCTTTGTATAAATTTTGATCATCCTCATGTCGGAATTGATTGTCTTTAAAGATATGAATCTCTCATAGAATTTCAATATTAGAACCCAAAGCCTATAATAAAACACACTGATGACGACGATTAGAATTGTACCTATTACAAGGCATGAAATAATCAAAAAAAAAAAAAGTAACATAAAAATAAATTCCAAAACCTAAATTACAATGTATTTCTTATAGAAAATAAGAAAAATAAACTACACATACAATTACAAAACCAAGACACCCCTATTTTATAGAAATCTAGTTGCTATTCAATGAGGTTTGAGATATCTACTTGTTCTATGGTGGCATACAACATTTGTATGTTAATTAGCACTCAGCAGTGTTAAAAAGAAAATGTTTACAGACAACCAGCCCTTCTAGCTCAGTTGGTCTTAACCTTGTGGTCGTGGTTACAGCCTCACGGTGGGCGCTTATGATTTTTTGTTGGGATGATAAAATTGAAATGAAGACTTTTTTACTAGGATGGGTCTTCCTGGCATTATTTAGTACACTCACAAAGTCCAATTATTGGACCAAAAACCGATTCAAATCTTAAGTCGCCAAAAACCGATTCAAATCTGAGACACACTTGACAGATCTATTATCCCTCTGTTGGCACACATAACTACTTGTTAGGCTTGTAATGCCAAAACTACAAGTATTTTCTATTGTGTGATAGAGAATTTATTGGTATATTACCACGCATATCACTACCATTTCCTTCAGCTACAACATGTTAAATATTCAACGGTGCAATCTTCTTGACCATCCTGGAAATATGTTGATGTAACTCATAATGTATTACAAGTTCGAAGATGAAAATATCGTCAGCTTCAATGTTGCGTATGTTAGCTGATATTCCATATTTGGATGTTGCTCTTTTTGATTACTTCAGAATGTAGATCCACACAAACACACACATTAGCATCTCCTTAAAACATTGTCATGTAGAAAAAAAAACATTCATTTCTTACCTAAGGAAAATTTGGTGATGATTTTCCAATATCAGTCCTCTGAAGATTCACATAAATATAATTGCCAATTTCCTTCTGTGACAAGTGTTTACCTTAGGAAAATTCTACAATTTTTCAAATCCTATGATGTAGTCAACTACGGCATAGTACAAGGCTTATCAAGAACAACTTCTAAAAAATTGCTCACAGTTTGCCAAAGTAAAGGCTTTACACATTTATGTTCGTTGGAATTTGATAATGATACCATGATCTCTCTGAACATTCATTTTCCCATGTCAGAGAACATTCATTTCCCCATATTCTGACATGCTAACTCTTGAAGACCTTGAACGCATTGGGGTATGACCTTGTTTCCGATGGTTAATCGTGCGGGCTAAACTTTGTAAGACCATGGCCCGTAAGTAATATTGAGACCCCACCAAATAGGCCAGGTCCAATAAACTTAGTAGTCAAGATTCGGACTAGAAACTGGCACCCAAGTATTTTTTTTTTTTTTTTTTTTTTTTAAATTAAGTTGATTTAAAAAGCACAAAGAGTTACTCAAATCGTTGGTTGCCCTTATCTCATGACCGTTTGAGATATTGGCCTCTACCAACATATTGTTAACTCCTACAGCGGGAAAAAAAAATTACATTTGAAATTGAAAAGAGAAAATCTGACTGTAAAACATCTAAAATGCATTCAAACATAGGAAACCAAATCTGTTTGTGGCATTCTTTTTTCGCGCTTCTTTTGCTAGAATGTCCGCCACTTTGTTGCATTTCCTATTCTTAAAAGATATACCCAAAAAATTGTTACATGATGTTAATATCTTCATTGCTTCTGATATGATAGCTTGATTCTCCAAAAAATGTTGCTTGGCTTGTTTTGAGCATAAAGAACGAGTCTCTGGCAGTCACCTTCAACACGGAAATTTTGGAGATCCATACTCTTTACCCATCTAGCCACTTCTAGCAAACTCAAAGTCTCTGGTTCCACTCAAATTGCATTTTTGTATAATTGGAGATCTGACTCAGAATTATTTGAGGCACATATCAGACTGGGTTCCATAGTTGTACTCCAATCAGATGGAGTATTTTTATTCAAAATAGCTGACAGTCACGCCTTCACCAATCTGTGCCTCTCTGCCTTAAAATCTGAAGAAAAGTGGCAAGAGTTGGAAAATCTTAACTAGATGAAAACCGAACATACGTTGGCCTCAAGGTTAACCGAATGACTCGTAAAGGCCACTAGCTATTAGGATTTGCAAATTACAAGTCTCGAAAGTCTTCAAATTCCTCATCCAGAAACTTTTTCGCGGTGCTTACCTTCTTCATATAGTTGGCCAGCACCTGGAAAACTTATCTTATTTTGTTGCACTAGAAACTGCGACCTCAGCTACAACTTCCACTACCCCTATGAGTTCACTTCTTCGCGTTCGTACACGAACGGGGTACATACCTTCTGTAGGCGTCACAACATCAGCAAGCACCCCTACTTGAGTTACTTGTGTGCGCCTGAAATGCACGTGAAACTAACTACTTCATCACTGCCTTCTAATCCAGACTTCTGTGTAAGCGGGTCAAACTTGCCTTCTTTATACACACACACAAGCAGACAACGGCAGTGCAAACTGCCCACGGCCTTGGAAGGGTACACCTTTTCATGTGCTTGCATAAGAGGCCAGGGAGATTGAACAAAATTACAGAGTTGGCAATACTGCTGTACCAACCAAGATTAGATTTGAATCTGGTTTCTATGTTTCTAAGATCAACCCTCGGTATCATTTCTTTTCTTGCTCAGCCTTTACTCTTTAGTTTGGGATCTGTAGGAAGACTTGCATCTGAATCTGGTGGAGGACTCTTCTGGTAAATCATGTTAGCGTCAACTGTGTATATGCCAAGGGCTAAAACTGAAATAATGGAGATTTTTGCAGCATCTGAAAGTGATGACCAGTAGTACCAACTATTCTTCAAGTACTCCGTCTTGATCATTTCTTCGAATACGAATATTGCTTGAATCGTCTGAAAGATCAAAACAAACTTTCACTTTATCATGGCAAGATGGAAAATAAAAGAAATGTTATTCATCAACATACAAGCAGAAGAAACATATCACAAGAATACATACACAATGTAATGTATAAATTACCGGTGTCAAATTACAGCTCTCCTGAAATGTAATATAACAGTAAGAATCGCTACAAATATCTTCCCAATGGCGATCAATGGTACGAATTGCTCATCAATGGCCAAGTTTCTAAATTCTATTCTATGGCACTTGCTACATTTTCTTATAGTACTAACGCAATTTGCTAATAACACAAAAAATTGACCACTGGTTAAAAAATGATGCAATGGCAGTTCTTCAAAACTGCAATTATAACCTAGTCCCACCAAATCAACTATGTTATGAAGAAAGAAAGAAAATAGACAAGCTCACCTCAAGTATTGACTCTGCAGATTTAACAAACGCACGCCAAGCAGATCTTTTTAATGGCCCAGACTTTAGTGGCATGAGTGCCTCTTCAGGAAGAGCAACATCCATATCAAGCAAGTTACTCTTGAGCCGCCTTAAAATTGGAGTAACCTTTCCCACCACAGGCCTCAATGAGCGTTCAGGCACTACACAGCAGGGACCCTTAGGTGCTGAAGTATTCTTCTTTGAAGATTCTGGATCTTTCTTGTTTCAACTTTCTGAATCCGATACCTTGGCTCTTGGCTGTTCCTCCTTGAGACCGTTCTTAGCACTTCTTTTTGCGGAGTCTGTGGGATTTCAATCGACTGATACAGTCTTGTTTTTCTGTTGAGATTACACCTCCACGGCACTACACCTAGTACCGTTTTCAGCTTCTTTCAGTCGGGCAATGTTCAAAACTAGTGTTGGATCATACAGATACTGAGATGCAGAGATGTGGATGGGACAAGGGATGGAATCCTGTCTGAACCAATGAGTCATATTCCTTCCAATCTTTGATGCCGCAATTTTTCTTGTTTCACATGCATGCTCCTCACGGTTGGTGCTTACTTTCCCTTTTGTGTGATCATCAGTTTCCTTGCTTTCATCATTGGCTGGTAACAGTGAGTTGCAATTCGCCAATTTCCATCATTATGCTCCTCGAGTTCCAATTTGGTGGAAAAGGTCTGATGGGAAGTAAGCGGTAAGCCGAAGATGAACCCTGCATACCGGGCAGAACCTGCTCTTTGGCATTGCTACTCTTTGAGTTTTCAGAGCCCAGTATAGTCTACCAGCATTGTCCCGACCTAAAATTTCCCCAAGCATAGGTAGCTTGAGAAGCTGAGATTCTAAGCCTCCAATTGAGTTTTCCATACGTGAAATCTCGTTGTTGAGTGAACATCTGAAACAATCCATCGTTACTATTAGTAGAAAACAACATGGTGTAATCGGGAACAAAAACTTTTACCAAGAAGTGAGAACCAAGCAAAAAGGTTGACGGTTATCAGTTTCTATAAACAGGGAAGGTCATTTTTGTAAGGTAGAGCAGATAGAAACACTCACGAAAAGATCCATTCAACAATTTTGCGGAATTAAATTGCTAATTTTCTAAAACTAGGAAAGAAGTTAGCAATGAACATCTATAGAATTTTCGGGAATTCAGCTTCATAACAACTTGAGAATATATGCAAATAAGGTGTCATAAACATACCTCCTCCAGGCTACAGCCCAATACTCCTTTTCTTCCATAACAGCAGCTAACTTGTTCCTTGCCACTGAGAATCACCTTGATATCGCTTCCGTCTGCAGTGATGATGAGGCAACTAACGGGTGGTGCCTTACTTCACCCCTTTCAATACATGTGGGACAATACCAGTTTCCAATGGGAATCTTAAGGAGTGGAGGTATCAAGCAGTAAGTATGATACTCAGAATCGCAATGATAACACAGATTCATCACTTTTGTCGATCCCACGGAGTCTACAGACACCATCGTCCCCAGGAGCTTTAGGGATCTCCTTGCCACACAGAAACTCATCAATTTCCTTCTTTAGTGCGGCTTGGGGATTAGCATGCTCCACACAGGAAACGGATGTACAAGCGCAGTGGGAGATTGGTCAACTGAAAACAATCACACCTCTTTTTCATACAGCGATTCAAAATTTCCAGATAATTGTTCAGCTAAAGCATCATATCTGGCCAGTCTCCATAAGCAGTGTGTATGTTGTGCGTAACCTGATAAAAGCAAATATAAGTAACAATATATGTTAGAACCTAGAACTCATCCTTCGAATTTCTGGTCTACACAAGACTGATGAGCTTTGGTGCCAAGTAATTTTTAATTCACAAGAAATAGGACAGGAATCAACATACCTCACATACATCCTCCAGAAAAGTTTCGAAAGATCGAGCAGAAGTAACCTCAAATCAATCGTTCAAAAATCAAATGCAAGAGATACAATTGCAGAATGCCATCATCCTCATTAGCAAGAGGGTTTAGTGAGGTTGTTCCATGCAAATTGCAGAATGTTTTTGCCTCATCTTCAAGAATAGTACGGCGCAATATTGTTTCATGAAATTATTGGACATTGTTTTGACACGCCATTCCCTTTTTACCACCACAGGTATCCTCTGTGAAACTTCGTCAGCAGCGAAACAACAGCTTTCTGCGTGTCCAAATAAACCAGATCAATGTACTTTCAAACATAAGCTGGCCAAAAGGGAGCTCCTTGTCAATAAAATATACTACTTTTGCCAACTGAGAAGACTTGGGTTTCCATACACATTAGCATGGTTTTTAAGATAACTTAAAGAGATAAAATTCGAAATCTTCTAGCAGCTAAGGGACGGTATGAAAGACGGACTATTTAATGCATTCTTTGTATCCCAACTTGTAGCTATTTTTTCAATTTATTTCTTTCTCCGACAATTTAAACAATAAATTGATGATTTCATTTAATTTTATGTAACTCCGCAAAAATGATGTAAAATTGAAGACTTGATTAAAAAAAAAAGCAACCTGAAGAAGAAAATTTCGCTATATAAACTCAAAAAAAAAAAGCACCTTTGTAGGCCCTGATGCATTGCCCTTGTATACTTACTTAGTAATAGAATGTTGTAATATCTTCTTCGCCTCGTAGACACATTTCCGAATCCTGGTTCCGACATCTGTCAGTAGCTTCTCTTTTGCCCACTCGGGAATCTCGTTGCTGCCCTTGGTAATGATTGTTTCTGGGCATCAACCTCATCAATAAATTTTGCTTTTTAGCCTCTGCAAGTAGCTGAGAATCAAATAATTTAGTGCTCCTCTAACAGTTATCTATCACTATGCACAGAAGTATAGGAATAAAAATTGTGATAACAGAGAATGTCAACTGGGCTGCAATCAAATATCTTTTCATTTATAAGGAAATTTCTAGGGTTTGGTTGATTTATAAGAAAATTCAGTGATTCACTAACTGGGATGCAATTATATATCCAGTGGGATTATTTTAAAAGCATTTCAGTAAATCACACAAATTTCCTTATAAATCAACCAAGCCATAAAAATTTCCTTATATATCAAACAAACCCAAGGAATTTCCTTGATTTTGTGTAACTCTGCAAAAATGAAGTAAAACTGAAGACCTGATTAACAAGAAAAAGCAATCTGAAGAAGAAAATTTCGCTATATACACTTGAAAAAAAAAACACCTTTGTACGCCTTCATGAATTTCAAATTTGAACAACAGGAATAGTATAAGAAATAACCTAAATGATATCTGGACAAGGAATAAAGTTGTGACCTAATCTTACCAGGGCATCCGCTTCAATTCTACCCACTCCAGCTAATGAGCCGCAAACCATCCCACCATCACTTCTAAGCAACGGAACACCTTTATATCCTCAAGAGATGAAACTTCTGAAGAATCAAGGCTGCCATCCATACATAAGTAAGCTAGCATGTATGTACGGGCTAATTCAGGCCATGTTAAGGCATTAACTGGGAGCATATCAACCTTCAATTTTCTTAAACTTGACAATTTTGTGCGTCTTTCCTTCGCCCCTTGCCTCGATTTTGACTCCCGAGCATTAAAATTGGGATCTACAAAAGCAGCAACTTTCGCCTGTAGCTCACCTACCAGTTAAAGACACCCCTGTGCACCTATAGTAAGTGTGAGAAGCTAGTTTAGCTTGTGCAGATTCTTTTTCAGAGATCCACTTTGATGAACTTTGGTGAAAGATCCCAAAAAGCTAGTCTGTTTCAGCCTTTTAAATTTTCTAAATAAAGTTGACAAATCATCTGCAGCTTCTTCGCATTCCATACCTTGAAACACACCCTTTCTTTTAGCATGAAGTAGCCCATTTCAACAATTTTAAAATTGGAGTAGTCAGCAGTCACCACGTCTAGTCAGGAACTCGAATTCTGAACATGTATCGGAGGACCCAGGAAGCTGCTCAATAATTTCCTGCACAAATTCCATATCGAGTCCAAACCTATTCTGGTTCGACCGTTTCTCCACTTCTTTGCACATCATCTCAAGCTCATCTAAACTTTGAATTACATGGGGTACGAGCCTGGGACCAGACAAATCACAGAATTTGGACGGGGAACCAACACCATTTATGTCCTTGGCATCTGTAACTGAGCAAGAATTCGTACCATCTGATTCATGTGTGCAATAGAACTTAACACTGCAGGACTGCTTGGCAGCCCTCAATCTCAGAGACCTTACCCCATACTGAAGATGATTACCTTCCTTCAGCGAAAAACTCACCAACTTCATCCGGCAACCCCAACTTACTAGAGAAGAGCCCACCAGAATTTTGGACTGAGCAACTTGCCTGTGGGGTCAAAATATCTTTTGTAGCACAGTAAGATTCACCGAGGGTACTGACTGCAATACATGATAAATCTTGCTCCGGTGGACAAGGATCGGAAAGAAGCACCTGAATGTCAGTGTCCTCCGTATCACTCAAGTCTAACAAAATGACCATTCGACTTTCTACTTTGCTTTCAGCTTCGGGCTCGCCAAGAATTTGTCTCAGTAGGACTATTGACGCATCAGTTTGACTGATGCAGAGCAAGGACATCGTCTGACCTTGAAGATTGGTCCAGAGCTTCCACCATCCAGTACATCACACACACAAAAAAAGATCTGGATACCTTATCGTGCCAATTAGATCTGTAACCAACAGGCCAGCTATGGCTCCTATCATGATATGATGGTCGAAAATCATCCTTCCCTAAAAAGGAAAGAAACTGAGCCGGAAGTCCATTCTGAAAACACAAACAAAACCATGTATGATGAGCTGAAAGAACTAGAACTAGCACAAAAGCATAACTAGACTACTATGATAACATTACAAAGAGGAACTGAGCAAAGAACTGGTAACCTAGTTCCCGCTGGATTACGAATTACAGGTGGAACGTATTCAAAAAAAGGATAAGAAGAAAAAGCATCTCACATTGGGTCGATCGGACTCCCCCTGTCCTGCTTCCTTAACTCTCGCGCTTCTCGCCAGATTGCTGGCATGAGGTTCCACAATCTCAACATCAGAGGGAAAATCTCCACTTCGAGCATTTCTCAGAGCTTCTCGGTTATCTGCAGAGCTATTAGTTCTTGAATGTCTTGCGAGCTCCTTTCTTCTGAGTGAATTAAAGGAATTAGTGTTCCTAAATCTTCTCATAGGAGTGGGGTTCAGATTTGCATTATCAAAACGCGTACTTTTATGCCAGATTCTCTTTGTACATCAAATCTAGCACCTGGATGCCACAAGATCGGATATTTCACAGGAGTAGCGTAGAAAGCCACTAAAATTGGTATCCCCCAGAGTACGCATCCTACAAGCGCAACAAGACGAATTTAACTTATAAGATAAAAGTTTGAGCAATTAACAGCGATACTAACCAAAGATCAAAAACTCATGCAACAGCAAACAACAGATTTTACATGAATTAACTGCTAGGTATAGAAGAACTACTGATCTCTTACATCTTAATTAGCTGAATATGATTTCTTAAAGTATCATTGCCATGTGAAACAGGAGCTGCAGTCTACTCCTAACATCAGCTGTTCTTGTGTGCTAAATCTCAGTCATTGCATATTCCCAACGGTATTAGCCAAATGGAAAATAACACACATGGTGAGAAGCCATCAGAATACTAATTACATTTGCAACTCGGAATTCAATGTGTATCTTCATTAATCTGTTAAGAAGAAACCTAGGTGCACACTTGATGGTCTAAGACCGACCATGTAAGACAATAAGTAAAGGCATTTAACAACGTACACACATAAGTCACCTTCCCTCAGCTATCATTTGCCCTGTGCAAAAGCCAAATAAGATCCTAAGCCAAATAAACTGACTAGAGGTGTAGTAGTGGTGTGTGTGTGTGTGTTATGACGTGTATCACTGATTACCAATGCTCATCAAATGCCACAGAACCCAAAATCCTCAAACATTCTTCGTTTAAGGTAAGCCCAGAACTCAACCTATGTGTAGCCTATCAGATGACTGCACTCAGACGATACACTCAAATAACTAAAAGAAGAGTTAAATAGATAAGAGAATAACATGGAGATTGGCATTAACAGATGAGAAGGATAAACAAACATCAACATTACGAAAACCAAACTGTATTGTATCACTTCATAGTTCAAAATCTACATTAAGAATTTGGGAATTGGGATGGTTTTTAAGCATTTGGAATCCAATAGATAAAAATGAAGGTCATACCGGTGCAATCACAACTTATGTATAGTATAACGAAAAATGAAATAATTGTATGTAGAGTTGTGCATTTCCTGTATACCTCATATAAAAACTGTGGTGGTGTTTCTCCATCTTCTTCCACAAACCTAATCCATCAGAGCTGACACTCCAAAGACTCCATCTGATTTTATCACTTGTTTGTTTGATGAATAAAATTTTTCCAATCAAACTCGATCGGTAAAGCAGAGATTCCTCCGATACATCCATTATTGGTGGATTTTGTAGTTCCCACTGATTAATTATGCTGATCTTGAACTTCTTCTTCAATACAAAGAAGAAAAACTGAAAAGTAGAGCTCAGATCTGAGAAGAAGAAAAAAACCATCCTACCTAGTAACAGTAGGAGCCTCCCTGATTTTTGGAGCGGAGATTTCAGAGAATTCCTAAAATTATTTTTTTACTCTTTACTTTTAATTCGCTCATATACCACTTTTACTTACACCTTGTTTACATCGATGCTATTATGCCGCCTTGTTTTTAGATCAGGCGCAGCCTCAGCCTGATGACGTCACAGATGACTCATGCTGAAACCTTGGAGCAACTTTAGTTTACTCATGAGTTGCCAAAATCTCATATTGCCATCTTATATATCCTGGCTTGACTGGGGTATACCCAGATTAATTGGGGTATACCAAATGAGACAAAATAAGGTCATTTTGAAGTAAAAAAAGTCACCCCTTAACCAAATATTTTCAAAATGGCAAAAATGCCCTTGTTTAATTAACACTAAAAAAACTGATTAGGTTAATTAATTGAGTTTAGATTAAAATTTTGAAAATGAAAATTCAGTAGGTTGAACCTTTAATCTGTCTTATGAGTTCGATTAAGATCAAAAAAATTGGTTTTCAAAAATGTGATAGGTCGACGTTTGAATAAGGTGTCGGCTATATTTCGCCGGCATGGTATACGTTTGAATAAGATGCCGACCGGGTTTAGCCGGCATGGTCCTTGGATGAAGAAAACGCCAACCATTTTTTGGCCGGCAAGGTATTTAAATGAAGAACATGCCGACTTTATTTTTTTGACACACAGGAGATGGCTATGGAAAAATATTAGTCGGCAAGGTCTACAAAAAAAAAACCGCCGGCTGCTAAAAAAAAAAAATTGGCCGGCAAGGTATTTAAAAAACACCCTTCCGGCTGTTGAAAAAATTTACAGTCGCCGCCATAGCTGTTATGAAAAGTCGGCAAGATATGCATGTTACGACTTTGCCGACCAAAAACACAGAAATCATAATTTTCGATTTCTAACCTAATATAACAATCAAATCACACAAAACAATGATGGGTTTGAGTTTAAACATCATTTATAGTCTTCTTTTCGCTGGTAGAGTCAACAATTTTTTTGGAAAATCAAAGTTGAAGATTTTTATATGGCTTTGGTTGATGGAAGATGAAGATGAAGAAGATGAGAAGATTAAGAGTTGGTTACTTTTTTAATATTAGGGTTAATGAAATTAAGAAATGGGTTTATTTTTAAGATTTAATTAGTTCAAGGGTATTAAAGTAAAATCACTCTTTTTATTAATGACACACCATGTCCCCTTGAAATTGGGTATACCCCAATCAAGCCAGGTTATATATGGCTTTTTTCTTTAGCAATTTCATTTCTGGGAGAGACATTTCCATGTATCAACGTAGTTTAAAACTACTTTTGAAGCCAAATGAAATTTTAAAACCCGACCAAGTTCGGAAAGACATTTAGTTGGACTCAGTTTATAACTCCTTTCCACTTATAAGGTTTTATAAACTACATTTGGAAATGTAAACGTAAATTAAAGCTGCATTTGGTGTTGAACGGTATTTAATAATATGGTGTTGAACGGACTTTATATATGAGAATTGCTAAAAAAAAAGTTCTCAAATATGAGAACTCCATTTGACAATAAAATGGCTTTTGACAACAAACATTGCATTTTCTTTTGTTGCCATATATGGCTTATAGCAACACTATTAATGTTGCTAAGACTAAGTCTTATGGGCTAGATTGGAGGTGATAGATTAACACTTAAGTGTTGCAATTCAAAAAAAAAGTGTAACAAAAAAGTTAACACTAGTTCTCTCTCCTACCAGTTGCTAGCATGTGAGCTAGCATGCTAGATAGTTGCGTTGAATGATTCAGCGCTTGAAAAAACACATTTTCGCGGAATGGTTCAGCGCTGAGAGATTTATTTTTGATCTGACGGCTGAGATTGGTTGCGCTGGGATGACGTGGACTGCTAATCTAGCTGCTAGATTAGCACTCCCATAAGACTTAGGAGGTAATCCTAACTGCTAATCTAGCTACTAGACTAGCACCCCACAAGACTTAGCCTGAACCCCCAAATTACGATTTTATCCTTCCTTGAAAATCTGGTTTCTTCTTTTAGACTAAGTTTTATGGGCTAGATTGGAGGTGCTAGATTAGCACATAAGTGTTACAATTCAAAAAACAAAAGTGTGACAAAAAAGTTAACACTAGTTCTCTTTCCTACCAGTTGCTCGCATGTGAACTAGTATGCTAGATTGATACGCAGAACGATTCAGCACTGGAAAAAGTAACTTTCGCGGAACGAAACAGCGTGCAGAAGAATATTCCAAGCATCTGCGCGGAATTGTCCAGCGCAAGAACGTAGCGCGTTTCCATTACACGCAAATATTTGGCGCTACATGATTCCGCGCTTGACCTTTTTTTTACTTTTCACTCGTTCAGTAATTAAATTTTATACAGTTTTCATTATTTGTTTTCTCACACTCATGTTACACCACCACACAGTTATGTTTTCAAATTTTGAAAAGTTTGACTATTTGTTCCAACGATTGTTTGTTTCAAAATCTTAAAATTTGACAAACTAAGAAATTTTTTGATTACATTGCAAAACAATGTTACAAAGTTTTTTGAAATTAAAATCCTACTTCTAAAAATTCAAAAAGTACATTAAAATTAAAATCTTACTTCTAAAAATTTAAAAAGTACATTGAAATTGAAATCCTATTTTTAATTCAAACTTGAAAATGAACTTCTAATAACTAAAATATCACTCATAATTTAGAGGATTGGATCAAAGCCATTACGAACCAAAATCTCGTTCTTCCATTTCTTGTAAAGGGGTATCTCCCAAGGTTGTACTTCATTCAAATTTTGGCGTAGGATCTTCAAGTCGGATTCCCTTTGTTGGGTTTGTGCCAAGATTATATTGTTTTCCAAATCTTTCTTAAGGAACGCTTCTTCGGTTTCATACTTTTCCACCCTTTGTGCTTGTGAATTTTCAAGAAGATGTATGAGCTTGTCCATTTTATCATCCGCTCTCACCGATTCTTTAGCCTCACGAGCCTTTTTCTTTGCATTATCTCTTCCGCCACTTCTAACATCATATGTTTGTTCGAAATAGCGTCTTCTACGCGATATGTCTGAGGTATCAGAACCTTGGGTTGATTGTGAGCTTCCAAACGTTGCGATATCCTCCAAATCTTTGTCCGTAGTTTCTGGAGATGAAGTACTAGGTTGAGTTGCTTGGCTAGGTCCAACATCATTATTCAACTCTGGATTGTAATCCGGTTGATAGGTCTTCAGGAGCTAGAAAACCGAATCGTGTGTAAAATGTTTGCCGACTGCTGCTTTATAATTTTGTGCTCCTTCACGGTACTGTGGAAAAAAATGAAAAAAAAAATGTATTAGTGTCTTATGAATGAATGAAATATATTTGGAAGAAAAAAAAACATCATTTTTTTAACGGTACTTACATAATCTGGAGGTTGCAATCCCGAAGGTTTATTGCGGAAGTAAGGTCTTACGAATGAAAAATATTTCCTCACTTCGCTTCTCAACGTGTTACACCTTGATTGCAATGACTTTTTATCCCTCTTCGTACCTTCCGGCCATCTTTTGACGAACTCTTGCATAATTCTCTTCCAAAGTTGAGTTTTGTTTTGATCTTTTCCTCTAATCGGATCGTTACTTGCTATAATCCAAGAGATAATTAATTAGTGCTTCATCATTCTCTTTTGTATGAAAGTGTGCCATATTTTGTATGAATAAAATAGAAGAAGAAGAAGAAGAAGAAAATCAATGAAGAAGAGAATCAATTGATTTTGGTGTGAGGGATGAAGGAGAAGTGGCTCTCAATTTATAGGGAAGCCTGAAAACACAACTGTTGAGGTTTCAACGGGCATTAAATCTGAGTCGTTGAAAATGCAACGGTCATCTTGATCTGATGGCTGAGAAGATTAGCGCTTAATTGTCCTGCGTGTGGCGCGTAATTATCCCGCGTGTTGCGCGGAATCATCCCGCGCATAAATCTACCAGCCTTTAGATCAAAAACTAGCCGTTGAGAGAAATATCTAGTTTTTTATCTAATGGCTGGTAGCGTTATACGCGGGATGATTCCGCGCAACACGCTTTTTCATTCTGCGCTGATCGTAACGGATACATTGTGCAGCCCAAACTCATATCACTTCTTCTCTATATAAACTCAATATGTAAACTCAAAATCCCCACCCCAAACTCATATTTCGTTTCACTCTCTTCTTCTACTCCTAAATTTTTAATTTAAATTTCAAGCATGGTTGCATTCTCAATTAACGAAGACAATGACTTGGTGAGAAGTTTTCACATGATTAACACAAATCCTCTCGAAAAGTCTCAAACAACCAACTCCTTTTGGGTACAACTTGTTGAAGAATTTGTGAGAATCAATGGTAATTAAAAAAGTAAAAAACAACTACAAACTCGGTTATCAATCATCAAGAGTTATTGCAAGCATTTTCTCATTTCATTAAGGGCATCAAATGGTAATCGTGAAGATGCTATGACTTTATACCAAACGAAATATGGAATGCCGTTCATTCATGTCACCGCTTTGGAGATGTTTGGTTATGAAGGATATGCATGAAGAAGTATTTATGAAGTTCTAGTTAAATATGAAAACGTATTTAAGAAGTATTTACGAAGTTCTAGTTAAATATGTAATGTAATTGTAATCGTGCATGAAGAACTAATTAAATTGTCTACTTAATGAAAACGTGCTTGATTGAAATATGGAGTATGAAATTTACTCTCCATTCTCATAAAATGCTTCATCTTCTTGAGGGTCATATTGGTCGTCATCGGTGTCCACGTCGGTTGTACCCTCATGAACTTTCGACAATACATCATCAATCACTATACCCGGAACATCTCCATCTCTCAACCCATCTCCATGTCGAAGCCAAATGTGCGTAGTGAGTTCTTCGCGAAGTTCCCCCCAACGCGCCGGGTTGTACAATACTTGAAGAGGTATCCTTACACTTCCTTGAATTGGAGGTTGAGGTTCTTGTCCCGTGATCTTCCCCCAGTCCTCATCGAGATATTCCATTTCAACACACATATTATGCATTATCAAGCACCCCCTCATAATTGCCTTCATATCCGATTTTTTATAATAACGACATGGTTTCAATATAATACCAAACTTAGCCTTTAGACCCCCAAATGCACGTTCAATGTCTTTCCGTTTTTCTTCTTGATATCGATTGAAAAGACTTTCCGAATTGTTTGATGCGGGTTTGTATGCTTGCACAAGACAACCATACATGGGATATGCCCCATCTCCTAGGTAGTACCCCGTATTGTAGTTTCTTCCATTGATTTGATAATGACAAGGAGGTGCTACACCATTAAGTTCTCTATCGAACAAACCCGAAGCATGCAAGACATTACAATCATTATTCTGTCCACCCAACCCAAAATACGCATGCCATATTCATCTATCATATGTAGCTACCGCCTGCAGAACAATCGTGGGAATTGACTTATAGCCCACGTGGGATCCTTCATGATCCACGGGACATGCTCTCCATGCCCAATGAAAACAATCCACACTACCAAGCATCCCAGGAAACCCACGAGCTTCATTATATGCCAAAATCCTCTCAGTATCTTGAGCGGTAGGTTGACGCATGTATCGACCATTATAGATCCAAATAATTGCATCCATAAACTTCTTAGCATAAAAGTAGACAGTGCTAGCTGCCATTTGTGTGTAATCATCTAGAGAATCTGGTGCAATTCCTTTGGCAAAATGTTTCATAACGGCAATCATTTTCATATATGGAGAATGACCAGGAATACCGCAAGCATCGGTTTTTCGACGAAATTCATGGTCAAAATCACAAACTTGCTCTAAAATTCTCAGAAAAAGTGGACTAGGCAGAGCAAACTGACCTTTGAACTTTTTTGGCCCATAAGTACACCTGAAGTTGAAGTATTGATGCATCGGCATCTACACGGTTTCTGTGCACCACCTGACGTTCCTTTACTTTATTTGGGATGGGTTGATGTAGCCCTTGCCTCCTCTCTGACTCCAAAAGCGTAGCCACTGCTAGAACATTCAGCTCAGTATTATCTTCATCATCTGGAAGAAGGAACAAAATTCTTCTCAAGGCTCCTTGCATAATGTACCTAATATAACAAAATTTCATGAACACTCCATAAAATAAATAAAATCCAAATAATTTCATATGTTTTCATACACACTCCATAAAAAAGAAACAACAATCCAAATAATTTCATAAAATCTCCATAAAAAAGAAACAACAATCCAAATAATTTCATAAAATACTACAAGTACTTTTATTCACTCAAAGTAGCGACGGGTTGGTTGGTTGAATTGAGTTTCATAAACCATGTTAGGTTCGGTATCAAACATCAACGCATCGGTAAATTCATTTCCTTGGTTGGTTGGTTGTTGTGAGGTAGTCGCTCTATCTTCATGACTAGGATGGTAACATCCTTGAGTTGAAGGCCATTGATTAAATGAACCACCCAATGTGAGATCTTCATGATTGATTGGTTGTGAGGAATATGCAGATGGTATTGAAGAAGAAGATCTGCCGGATAAGGAACATGAACTTGAGGCATAAATGCGCGCTGTCTCCCTTGGTACTACTTGATGAACTCCATTGTAGAATTCAAATTGTTGTGACATAAAACTGAAGCACTGATCCTACAAGCATAAAGTAGATAGGTTTAGTGATGCATTCAAGAAACTTAAAATGAAAATGCAAACAAATGTGAATGAACTTACCATTGTCAAACCCATCACAGAAAAGTTATACGAACAACGTTGCCTTGGAACTTCTACTCGCTCTTCAACACCAGCTGCATTGATGAATGGTAAAGTGAAATATATCTCCGGAAACTGTGACAGGGGGTCATTCTGTGTGCCATAAGTATAGGTCTGTGGAATCAGATTAGAAGGTGGATAACTAGGTAACAAATGTATATGAACAGCTTGGCTACCCACTGCTATCTCATCGGTATTCTGCGAATGGCATGACTCAGTGATATAAGCTCCAATATTATGTGTCTTCCACCACCTGTTATATTGATCCTCAGTAACTGCCAAATAATGTTCGGCGCATACACCTACAATCTCCCTGTCTCCAACTCTATCCAAATATGGAGGATTTCCTGGAACTATAATCACACCATCTATCTGCCTCTGGAATCGTTCATCCAAATAACAACTAACTCTTTTGTAGTTTTTTTCTAGGTCATAAAATACAACTCTCACTCTGGATAACTGCATAGCATATTCATAATGTTCTCCCTCAGAATACTCACTACCTAGCCATGGTTTCCAAATACATAATGCACTGGTTCTAGTGTCAATTTGTGATCTTGCAGTGGACACTGAGTGTTTCTCCGTATCCTTTTGGCCTCCTCTTTTTCCTCTCTTCCTTGATTTAATGTTAGTCTTCTTGAAGAGACTAATCTTTGGGAAAAGATCATGGTGTTCTCCGGAAGGTGTCTGACAAAGCAAAGGTTGCATGTTGAGGAAGTAATAATAGTACCAATACTCAAGTACCATAACCATGCCAGATAAATCCTTCCCATTCTCTGACCATCCATCAAGAAACTTGTAAGTGTTACCTAGGGAAGCTAAACCCCAGTCATATTCCCCAACTTTATCCAAATTATCCTGCAATAAAACCCAGCATTTATCTACTCTTCCACTAGAACCCGCAATAAGAAAATGACCAAAACACCAAAGAAAGAATGCTCTTGTAAATACATCTGCACATTCAACATTGTTGGTGTTTTCTCTACTTTTAATGTAGGTTCTCAAGATACCTAGGGATATTGCATTATTCTTACTGTTCCAGTTACCAAGTACTTTGATATCTTGAAAGTACAAATCATCCAAAACAGCAATTGTTAGATCACCCAATACCGGCATAACTACTTGATTCTTTGTAGGGTCGCCAATGGGAATTCCAGTTAACATATACCAATCTAAAGGAAGGAGGCCAAGCTCAAATTGTCTAAAATGGAAGCTCCTGGTTTTTATCTGCCATCTCTCAACTATGGCTTCAACTAAACCTCTATTCGCATTGGAAAAGTTAAACTCAAAGACAGAAGAAAACCCACAATTATCACAGTACCTTTGCGCTATCGGATTATCTTTCACTACAATGTTGTATAACGTTTCAACCTCATTAAAACTTCCTCTAAAGTTTATACTTCGGCTATCACTCAAATTATTAGATACATGCCTATCTTCCTTTGCCGAAACTATTTCCAAAGTATCTAAATGTTGTTCCATATTCATACTACAACCTTCCATATCCATACTACAATCAATAACAAAAGAAAAAAAAAGAATCAACCACATTTTATCATTTTCATCATAATCATACAAATTCATAATTCATACAAATTCACAATTATATCAACCACATTTTATCATTTCATCATAATCATACGAATTATACAAATTTAGCTTCATCAAAAATACTAATTAAACAAAATGATCTTCAAAGAAACAATACAACCCCCAAATCAGATTCAATACTAATTAAGCAAACTAACAACCCCCAAATCAGAAATCAAAACAAATTTCAATATCAAATTTCATTCACAAAGTTCACCAATATCAAATTTCATTCAAAAAAATTCAAATTAAATCATACAATACTAGAAATTTCATCTAAATCATCTAAATAACAAATAACAATCATATCAATTTCATCAAAAAATCATGATAATCCGAAAAAAAAAAACCTAAAGTTTCAAAATCTTACCCAAACAAATTTAGTTGACGGTTTCGCTCCAAACTAGTCTCAAATGATTCCAATCGCGATAATGATCAAACCCTTCCAACGATTTGATACGAAACTCCCCGAAATTCTGATCTCTCACATGCATTTTCGGACCGTTTTGGGGAGAAAAAAATGAAATGGGAAGAAGAAGAAAAAGATCGAGCTTCTGTTGAGTTTATCGATTTTCATCGCGGAATGGTCCAGCGCGTCGCGCGGAATCATTCTGCGCGTTGACTCTGTTGACTGGTCAAGCGCGGGATTGTTCCGCGAAATCATCTTGCGCGGAATGGTTCAGCTCAATGCGCTGTTTTCATTCCGCGACTAGCATGCTAGAATAACACTCCCATAAGACTTAGGCGATTTTGCTTGCTAACGTGGACTGCTAATCTAGGTGTTAGACTAGCACCCCATAAGACTAAGTCTTAATCCGGTAAATATAGAGAATACTGAGGGTAGTCAACGAAACCATGTTTTTTATTCTCTTCATCGTCCCAAAACAAAGAATCCGCAATTGGGTGAAAAACAGAAAACGTAGAGAGGTTACTTAACAGCGACTAATGAATCCGAATTCGAACCCTGTTATCCACATTTTCGCTTTTGGTTTTTCCTTTCCTATTTCTCTTTCTTTCTTTTTGTCAAACAGCGACAGAATTTCTTTCTTCATCTTCAGAAGAAGAGAAACTGATATCGCCATGACAAACATTATTCATCTTCTTCGTTCTTCTCGATTAACCTAGCGCCTCACTGAAACAAAAGCAAAGCAAGCCGAAGAATTGATCGGGTCTATCTTCAATCCTTGGTTGTTACATCTCAGAAAAGGTAAAAAAAACTTAATCTAGGGTTTGGGTTTTCAATTTCTTTTTCATAATTACGATTGGTTCGACTTTTCCTTCCTTCTTTGCTGTTTACAATATGGATTAGTCATTGTTACGTTCAATAGCTTTGCAATTTGTGATATGGAGTTAATTACCCTCAAAACAGTTATGGGTTTCAGAAAAAAAGAGACAAATTACTCATTTTATGTGTTCATTACTAAAAGTTTGAATTCCTCTGAAACATTTTTAGTTTCTTGAATATATGTTGTACTAATATGATTTGTTGTTCAATCAAATCTGTGATTTAGAGTTGTGGGTTCTGGCCATATTCTGAGAAACTTGATCTGTAATATCCTTTTGGGTACTTTTTCTAGAATTTCATAACTTAGATTGGGTTTTATGATTTGACAAAATCAATTGTTGATTGTGAATGTTAAATGTTAGAGCCTTAACTATTGCCATTTTAGGTTCTAGCCCTAATCATTTGATAGGTGATTTTGTCGGTCACCTGTAATTAATGGTTTTGCTGTAGTGTAAGTAAGTAGTTAGATTCGAGAGTTTCAGAAAAGTAGACATAAAAGAAGATTGAATGGAATGTATGAACCTACATTTTTTTTCAATATAGTGGCTTTGTTTACTCCAGTGTACTTGCAGTATAGCAATGATTAAGATTTCAAAATGGAAGACACAAACAGCAGATACACAAGATGACATGACTGATAATAACAGACTACGGAGAGAGTTAAACTGCAGTATGTGCGATTTTCGCTTAGCCCTGTTTTCAATAAAATACGTTGCTTTGGATTTATCGAGTTAAATCTGATAAAAAAGTGGCCTTATAATTGCTATTAGTATTTAGGGGGTCATCAATTAACCACTGTAATAACCCACCATGTATTCGGTGATTAGATGTATAGTAGTGTAGTTAGTAGTACATAATAAAATGGTTTCAATTAACCACCATTGTTTGATTCCTTTCCGCAATCTCCTCGCTTCCAAGAACATATCAATTTGGTTAGTAAATTGGTTTCAGTTTTTCTTCCTTATTTGCTGTTTACAATTTTAATTACAATGTGGTTTTGTCTCCGTTACACTCTATAGCTCTGCAATTTGTGATACGAAGTTAATTACCCTCAAAACAGCTATGGGTGTCACAAAAGTAGAGAGAAAAGAAGAGAAACATTTGAGATTTGTGTGAGAGACAATGATTTCAATTAATGATTTTGCTCGCTCGTTTGAATCTGTTTTTGAAATTTCAATTATACCACCATCTTTGATGTGGTGATGGACAGGATTATCCAACTATCCCTGTTTTTTATCTGACATAAAATATCTTTGTTGAAATGCTTAGGAATCTAATTATCAGATTGCATGCCAAATATTTGCCAAAATGCCTAGGAGAAAATTTAATGAATGTTAGATAAGTTAGGTGTAAAAATCCACAATTCTGGGCTAAAATCTGTAAAAATCCACAATCATGTTTCTTATTCCAGGAAAATTCTCCCTGTCATAATGTCATTAGACCCTCTTCTCATCTCTGGGATAAAAAGTCTTGATTACTTTATTCCTAACTTAATTGTTTATGCCAACTACTATAATGACATAAAATTCTGTCAATAGGGGAGTCTTTCTGTAAACATGAAGTGTTGTTAATATGGTAGGGGCGGGCTAGGTATTCCCTGTCTTAGCTCTAAAATCACAGAGAAAGCTCGACCACAATAGAGAACCAAAATTCCATACCATGGAAGTCCTAAAATTCTAGAGCAAGCTCGAACATGAGAATGACAAGATCTAGACATTTCTTTTGTGCATATTCACTCTCTTCTGCTCTATAAGTCATACATACTACTAACTGTACTTTGGTGGTCTCATTTAATGTAAAAACCTGACTTACTTATAATTTGTGAAACATGCAGGGATCTTTATGACTTAAAAGATTATGGACTGAAACGAACAATTAGGTGGGAATTAGAAGGAGCTTAATGTATTTTTTACTAAAGAGAAACTAAAGGTATCCATATTAGATTTTTGTGATTTATTCTTTTATTGTGGAGAGAAACTAAAAGTATCATTTTTGTATAAACATATATTATGGATTGAAATTTATTGAATATAGAGTTCGTTTTTTTTTTTTTAAAGGAATGGCAGTCGCATCGCGCGTGCGTGTTATACTAGTGCTAATTGATAATTTCATGATTTAAACATGATAAAATGTTTTTGATGATGTTTACATTGTTAATGGAAGCTAAACTGTTTGATAAATCGTCACTGATAGGTTTCCATATGGAATTGCAGATTAATTACCAAGAGTAGCAGCAGCAGCAAGTTCAATTACTAAGTGAGGTTGAATTTCAGTAAGTAAAGATGCCTTCTTCATCTTCTGCAGAGCAAGGAAGAGGAGGAGGAAGAAAAACAAAAGATATCTGGACACTGATTCGAACTCGCTTTTGTTTTAAGGTAAATGCATCTTCTTCTTTTTCGACAGAGCAAAAACAATGTGAGACTTTGAATGATAGTAATAATAATAGTTCATCATCAGCATCAGCGTCGTTAGTTGGAAGTAATGTGGACATATTAACTCTCATTTTAACTCGGTTACCATCAAAATCTCTGCTTATCGTCAAATCCGTGTCAAAACAGTGGTTATCTATGATCACTGATCCTCATTTTGTTCGCCAACATTTCATCCAAAACCCTAGGTTTTCAATCCCGGGACTCTTTTGGGGCGATGATGAGTCGGTCAATTATCCTGAGAAACCCACATATTATTACATCTCTCTTGTTGGATATGCAGATTATTACATCCCTTTTGATACCCTGACTTTTACAGAAGATCGATTTGGTATAAAGATTGTTCAATCTTGCGGTGCTTTATTCTTATGTAAAAGTTGCTCATTATCCGCTTTTGATTTTACTTATTACATATATAATCCTTTCACAAACAAGTACAAAATGTTACCTCGATCTGAATTTGGAGCTTCTCGCAAGTTTATCAGCAGTGTTAGCTTAGCGTTCGATCCATTAAGATCCTCATATTACAAAGTTATAACTGTCTGGAAAGATGATAAATCAAGTTGTTATGAATATATAATTGAAATCTACGATTCTGAAACATCCTCGTGGAGGATGTCTGGATTTTATTCATGCACTGCCCAGGCTGAAAGTATACCCTTGACATCTGGAGTCTTCTACAATGGTTCATTGTACTGGTGCCACGGAGGAGGAGGATATTTAGTTTCATTTGATATTGGCCGAGAGCTAAGGGTTTGGCCACAAGAGTTTTCTGGTGAAAAGAATTTCCAAATCGTTGAGTATGGAGGCCATTTCTATCTTTTTCAGACGGATCGTCCTTTTAGTAACCGTTTCAGTATATTCAAGATGGATGCCAACTCCAGTTGGAATTTCAAAGGCCAGGTGGATGTGAGTTTAAATCGATATGGCACATATACGCATTTCTCTGCTGATAGCATCCTGTTCATTATTGAGAGAGGAGAAGAAAGTGAGTCGACAAAGGTTGTGCTGTTATCAACAGATGGTGTGGTTTTCTCTTATGAACTAAAGGATTGGAGCTTTGAAAAGATTTCTTTAATGTGTGACCTGTCAGCACGTCCAAAATTTCGGTACGGTGTCAAATTTCATCCAGAGCAGTTCCAGAAATTATTGGTTCAGTAATTAGTGCAAGTTCTTTTTCCTAGTTCTAATTAACGGGTATAGGTATATTGACTAGCAATAGTTGTTTTTTCTCTCACGGATTTATCATGTATGTATGCATGTTTGTCTAGACTTTCAAGATTCAATCAATTCATCACCCAATAGTAGTTGAGGAAATTCTGTTTGATTCCGAATAATCCTTGTTCTTTGATACCCAATGTGCGTTCGATTCTGGTGGAGAAATTTGAGTATTCAATGGTGTTTTTGTTGGTTAAAAGTGAAGACAGACATGTTGCTGGTAAGCTGTTTGATTAACTACCTGGGAGTGCAGTTCGGGATTTGAGTGGTGTTGGGGAGGAATATTCTGTCTTACAACTTCAACTGGCTAAGGGGACTACATTGTGTCTAGACTACCAAGAAGGTAAACCATTCATTTCTGGTAGTGAATCTTGTAATGACGATGTGGGTTTTCAAGTTAGAAGGATTATAAATGGTGAGGTCAAAGATTTCAGCTCAATAAATCAGTGGAAATGCTTCTACTCCTCTGGCAATAGAGGAAGGTAATTACAGATCTAAACTCAAATCTGTTTATTCTAATGTTGTTCTTCATTTTCAGAAGACTCATCAGTTGTTTGGTATGTGGGGATGCTCGATACTGTCGTTCTTCATCTTAAATCATTTAGAAGGTTGTGTATTCAGTTGGGGGAGTTTTAAGTAACTATAATTCAGCACGGACTCTTGGAACTGCAGTTTGAAGGTCTCCTCCATCTTGTGTTGGGGTCACGGTGATTCAAATTCTAGATATGCTGATGCTTGAAGTGGAAATTTAAAGTGTTTTCATTTTGAGGTCTAAAGGTAGACAGCAACCTCTATTAGATACTTCAACTATTGGTTCTGTCAAGTACATCTTAGCTTCTGTGTTCATCACCTGTTGCAACCATGGGATGAAGGTGTTAATTATTTCTGTCAATTGCTCAATGAGTCTCTCATTTTATCAAATATGATATCCACCCAAGTGACTGAAGTCGGCAAAACAAAAGTGTCGACACATGTGTTCTATGGCAGTCTTATGATTCCGGAAATGGAGACTACTGTTCATGCATTGACTGAAATGTGTAACGTAGCTGTCGAGGACAGAAGAGAATTGATGGAGCAGGGAAATCTACTGAAGAGTCTTGGCAGTAGTTAACATGTGGGCAGCTCGATAAGGTACCCGTGGATGTACATGAACAAGCTGATCTATTCTCGGCGTATTCTGCTCCTGCCAAGAGACAAGATGACTTGCAACAGATTTCTTTATCCTCAAGGACAATGATGTTTAAAAAAGGGGTGTAGGTACTGTCATATCTCTAGTCCAAGGAGAGGATGCCCCATATCCAATCTCGGGCTGTCGTTGGCCTTTTGTGTTAAATAGCAGTTAATAGTAACTAACTTTTGTGTTAAATAGCAGTTAAACTAGTAAATGATATTGGTTGTATCTGGGGTTTAGATTTTAAAAATCTGGGAGTCAGGTCGAGCTTTATAAGCTCTATTTCTGTAATATAGTTACGGTTATCAAATTATAATCTAAAACAATGGATGTTTCGATTTAGGCTTTGGTTACCGATCCTCTCTACAACCAATTTGTCACTGTACATAACATTATATTCTGAGGTGTGAGCCAATATACAATGCAACAAAATTACCATCATGAATATAGTAAAAAATTACTGCTAAGCGGCAATCTTGCCAACCCAGAAGCTCCAAGTTTTGGCTCACCATTGCTGTCTACTAGAAACATAACTAGATTTCAGATCGTCGTCCAGCTGGTGCAAATGTGCCAAACTCTTTGCTGAACCAAGTTTAAGTAGAACCTTTTGTGCCATGACAGAACGCTTCCTCCTGGTCCTTCTTGGAGATGCTTATAAGGCTTCCCCAAGAGACAAACTCAGAAATGAGAAGTTGCAATGAGGGAGTCCAGTAATACCCTTCAATCGTCACAAGATTTTCATGATGGATTTTTCCCAGCTTCTTGATTTTCCTCTCAAAATCTTTTTGGGAGTTAGCTTCTAGAGGACAGTCCTGTAAACAGCTCCAAACCCTCCACCCCCAAGCTCAGAATCCAGAATCCTTATTGAGCAGTGCTTGGGCCCCAGCACGGAAGTCTTGGTCACCTGAGCAAGTTTTGCCATCCGCAGTGGGAGAATGGCTGTAGTCATTACCCGCTGATAATGCGAGGGCGGCAGCTGAAGGAGACCATGTGTATTGAACATGGATATTTAGAACTGTGACAGAGACTATGCCAAGGGCAAATGACAACAGCTGCACCGACAGCAATTAACACAGAAATGCTCAAAATCATCTTTTTGTGACACATGTTTGGGGATTAAGAACCGGGTTCAGCAGAATCAGAAGAAGAGTTGGGATTGAAACCAATGGGTTTGGGAAGGACATCAGCGCAAGAGCAGTCATCTGTAGAGCCACACAGGGTTGGATTACCCAACACAGAGGAAAGGGAAATTAATGGTAATGAAGAATCCACCAGCTGGTAGTTCGCCTTGGAGTTGATCGCGAGAGATATTGGATGAGAAGAGGTGAGGATGGTTGGCAAGCTGCTTAGGCAAGTTTCCTGTCGGTCTGCTTAAAGATAAGTCTAATGACTGGAAGCTGCCGAGGTTTCCCATGGTGGCAGGAAGTGGACCATCAGGTTTGTTCTGTGACAAGATCAATCCCAACAAACAAAAAATCAGCAAGGACATGCATAGAAATATACCTGATTAGAGTAAGAAAGACTTAAAGCTAAGAACAAATCTGGAATAAAAAACGCTAGGACAAATAAAAAGCCCCAAGTATAGTACTACGGGCTACGGCCATACAGCAACAAATCAGCATTTACATAGACATCAACAGAAATTACTTGTAAGATCTTTATAGTGTGACTCACTCTTGCATTTAGCAGTACATGGGACATTTTGCCGTCACATTGAGCCACTACATAACTTTAGTTCAATCTTCTACACACTAATTCCTTGACTTTTCCTTTAGAAACGACAAAATATACGAGAAAAGAAAAACGGCATGAACATGAAGAACACACAAAAGTCCTGACCAGACCACCAATACTTGGGCTAAATTGACTTTGTGCTCAAAAGTGTTTTACAACGCTATTAAGCCTAGATGGGGTAGCCCACGCAGAGAACACGCACATTTGCCAGTTAGAAGAAGCCTTGAACATCATAGAGTGATGGCAAACATCATCAACGTTATCCTACCAACTAATAAGAAGATGGAAAACTATGCCCATCACAAATCCATATTACCAGAGAATTTTAAAACTTAGAAACAAAAATTGAACAGAATAACCTAGACGATATCTGGACAAAGAATAAAGTTGTGATCTAATCTTACCAGGGCATTCACTTCGATTCCACCCACTCCAGCTAATGATCCGCAAACCTTTCTTCAGCTAAAAACTCACCAACTTCATCCGGCAACCCCAACTTATTTGAGAAGAGTCTGCTAGATTTTTGGACTAAACAACTGGTGCAGCACAGCAATACATGATAAAAGATGTTGCTCCGGTGGACAAGGATCGGAAAGAAGCACTGAATGTCAGAAAAAAAATGACTATTCCACTTTTTAGCTTGATTTCAGCTTCGGACCGACCAAGAATTTGTCTCAGTAGGACTATTGGCGCATCAGGTATGACCGATGCAGGGCAAGAAAATCGTCTGACCTTGAAGATTGGTCTGGTTACCTTATCGTGACAACTAGATCTGTAACCAACAGGCCAGATATGGCTCCTACCATGATATGATGGTCGAGAATCATCCCTCCCTAAACAGGTAAGGAAGAGATCTTCAAACTGAACTGGAAGTCCATTCTGAAAACACAAACAAAACCATGTATGATGAGCTGAAAGAACTAGCACAAAAGCATAACTAGACTAGACTACCATGATAACGTAACAAAGAGGAACTGAACAAAGAACCAGTAACCTAATTTCCGTTGGATTGCGAATTACAGGTGAAATGTAAAAAAAAAGGATAAGAATAAAATGCATCTCACATTAGGACAATCGGTCTCACAGCCACCGGTTTGCCCCTGTCCTGCTTCCTTAACTCTTGCGCTTCTCCCAAGATTGCTGGCATGAGATTCCACAATCTCAACATCGGAGGGAAAATCCCCACTTCGACTTTTCTCAGAGCTTTTTGACTATTTCTCAGAGCTTCTGCAGAGCTATTAGTTCTTGAATGTCTTGCGAGCTCCTTTCTTCTGAGTGAATTAAAGGAATTAGTATTCCTAAATCTTCACATAGGAGTGGCGTTCAGAAGCTAATTTGATGGGGTGTAAATTGTACATCAAATCTATCCCCTGGATGCCACAAGATCGAATATTCACAGAAGTACCGTATAAAGCCACTAAAACTGGCATCGCCCAGAGTACGCATCCTACAAGCGCGCAACAAGACAAATTAAATTTATGAAATTAAAATTTGAGCAAGTAACAGCGATATTAACCAAAGACCAAAAATCATGCAACAGCCAACAACAGATTTTACAAACTGATAGGGATAGAAGAACTAGTGATCTCCTAAGTCTTAATTAGCTGAGTATGATTTCTTAAAATATCATTGCCAGCAGTTTACTCATAACATTGGCTGTTCTTGTGTGCTAAATCACAGTCATTGCATATTCCCAACAGTATTAGCCAAATGGAAAATAACACATGGTGAGAAGCCATCAAATCACTAATTACAGTTGCAACTTGTATTAATTTGTTAAGATGAAACCTAGGTGCACACTTGATGGTCCAAGACTGACCATGTAAAACAATAAGCAAAGGAATTTAACAACATATACACATAAGTCACCTTTCCAAATAAGATGCTAAGCCAAATAAACAGACTAGATGTGTAGTAGTGGTGTGTTATGACGATTGCACATGTTCCCTGTTTAAGGTAAGCCCAGACGACTGCACCACAGAGCACCACTCACTTGTTACACTCAAATAACTAAAAGAACAGTCGTGATTCTAGTTCAATGTGTGATTCCAATACAGTGGTGGTGCCAGAACTTACTAAGCCGGTAATGGTGTCTCCCCGCAACTCACGAAGTTACGGAAGCTAAACTGGGTTACTATGATGCGATGAATAATTAGAGATGGTTGACGGACGATGAAGCTCTCAATCGGCAATCTCTTAAGCTTCCTCTTTCTTTGAAGCAAAATTCTTATTTGCAATCTCTTTTTCTTAATTTTTCTTTTTCTGCTTCTCCCTAATGTCTTCTTAATCTTTCTGCAGAGCCTCGTCCTTGAACCATGGGAATTATCCATTATTGGACCGGTCCAATTCTCTCCCACGCTCTCACTCTGTTATCTCTCTATATAGCAGTATGCACTCCATTATCAACGGCAGTTTTGCAGTCCATCAATCTCAAGATGGATTCTTCCAGTATGTCCCAATATTTTCCTATCGATCACGTTTATGATCACCTCAACAAAGCTAGTCTTACTTCCATTATCGACAACACAGTTCTTCTCAACGATGTCTACGGTATCTGCAATTTCTACAGTGTCTACAGTGGATACATTTTGGCGCCAAAGAAAAATCAAATTTCCAATACCTTTGTTTGGAGGCGACATTTCTGTGGTTTGGTTTTTGAGGAAAATTATTTTTACTCAGAAAGGTTAATTTTCACAACCCTTTACACCTTTAATGATAAAAAGGCTGAAATGATGTTGTCTACTGTCGATTGTTTGCTTTCCAGAGATTTTTCAACGTCCTTATTCATTTACCCAAGACAGAGAGGCAGTGTAAATTATTTCTCGATTGGAATAAACAACCGACCAACAACCCTTGATTGGAGGAGTTTAAACGGAAGACATGATCACTCCCTAATCAGGCCGTCTCCTTTTGCCTTTTATGAAAAACGTTCAAATTTACATATGAAGGATTTTCACTTCATAAAAAAGCAGCAGAAGTCCCCTCCTTTTTCCAGTTCTTACCATCATCCTCTTCCAAGAAAAATACCCACTTTCAAAACTTTTTACCAAAGACAAAGTAGCCGTGTTATTACTTTGAGGTTTGAGAAAAACAATAATTCCAATATCCGTAATTGGAGGCATCTCAGCGACAGACTTTTGCAAACTCCAAATAAGTGGTCTTCTTATGCTTTCAACATAAGTATCTCGACTCTCCATGTCCAAGTGGTTCAATTCATAAAAACCCAAGATAACTCTCCTGTTTTAATCACTTCCTTTCATCATTATCAAACCAAAACAATGGCTTCTTCCTCTAATAACCAGATAAGTTCGATCACCAATCAGTTACAGAAAGCAAACTTCAGAAATATTCCCTTGGCAAGAGTAAGACATTCGATTGGTTCAACAAGAGCTTTATCAGCGGCTCAGGAAGAACGAGGTCATTCTTTAATCGGAAAAGCTTTCAACTCTGACGGGCTAGAAACAGATGAGGTCAGAAAGGAACTCAAAGTGCTTTGGAAATCGTACAACTTCAGAGGAATGCGGGCTTTAGACAGAAACATTTTCCTCTTCATGTTTCAGTCGCTAGAAAAGATGAATGACGTGCTCAAGAAAAATCCTTGGAATGTTTGCAAGTCTCACCTTAACCTGCAACCGTATGATGATGCTATCCCTTTACATGACTGGAACTTCACCCACTGTGAATGGACAGTCCATTTCAAAAACCTTTTACTTGAACACCATTCTACTCAAATAATCGATGAAGCTTTATCTGAACTCGGCCCAAAGATATCGACTACCCCACAAAACTGCAGGCCGTCTTATGGTAACATGATCTCTGCCAGAATCAAAATGGATCTAAGTAAGCCCCTCTTTCGAGGTGGATGGTGGAATACAAGAGTTGGAGGAGTTACCTGGGTTAGATACCATTGGGAGCGTCAACCACATAATCTGTGTAATCAATGTTGGACCGTTAACCATAACGATGAAGATTGTGCTGATATAACTCATGATTTACAGATGCGAAGTTACACAAATGAAGAATACACAAAGTATATGCATGACTTGGCTAACGAATACGGAGTTGAAATCTGCGATGACATAACTCTCTTAACTCAAAAAATATGTGACGCTAGCACAGCAAAGGTAGCAACACAAGAGAGTGTCCATGATGAAACTAGAAGGCCAAAAAGACTTAGACAACACGAAGAGACTGGAGAAGAGTTTACCGATGAACTGGCGTACATGGAGGTGAACACGGTACAAAACAATACCAAGAATCCTTCTGTTGAGGTTGATGGAATGGAGCATGATTTATCAGAGGAGGGAGAGAACACCATCAAAGAAAACCCCATGGTGCCGGACGAGGCTACTGCTGCTCTACCAACTCTGGTAACTTCTTCTCCTTTCTGCTCAATTGTTATCCTTTTTCTTTTTATTCAAGTTTCTGGTACGGAATCATTCGACATTAAATTAAATTACTACTGGTTAGATAACTTCTCTTTAAATATGAAAATTCTTGGTTGGAATTGCCAAGGTTTTCTAGGAAAAAATACAAGAGACCATCTGCATCTGCTAAATTCAACTCACTCACCGGACATAATTTTCATCTCAGAAACTAAATTAAATGATAATAGGATCCTCAGTCTTTCCTATTTCTTAGGTTTGCCAAACAAATGCTATGTGCCTTCTGTAGGTATCGCAGGAGGCCTCCTCCTTCTCTGGAAAGATGGCTTTTCTCTAGAGGTCGTAAACAAGTCTGAAAAAATGATACACGCTATTGTGTCAAATGATAGGGCTAAAAGTGACTGGTTTCTCTCCTGTGTTTATGGTACACCTTACAAACATGAACAGAATGCTCAATGGTCTTACTTAAAGCACCTGAGTGAATCTGTAACCATTCCTTGGGTTATCTTAGGTGACTTAAACATTACATTAAGTCCTGATGAGAGAAATAACACTTTTGGTACTACTACTTCTGAAAATATCATTAAAATTATCAGAGACTCTGACCTGTCTGATCTAGGCTTCTCGGGGAATCCGTTCACTTGGACTAGTAATAGTCACGGGACAGGAAAACATAAATCTAGGTTAGATAGAGCTCTAGTTAACTCTCTTTGGTTCATTGATTACCCAGATTCCACTGTCTTGCATCTCAAACAAAATGGTTCAGACCACACGCCTATTCTTCTTAACCTTTACAACCACCATACAACTACTGGTAGAAACTGGAAGTTTTGGAATCATTGGCTCAATAATGAGTCCTGTGTTAGTGAAATTATGCATGCATGGTCAACTAATTTTGCAGGTTCAAAGGCTTACATATTGTCCAATAAACAAGCAAATACTCGTCAGATTCTTTCGAAATGGAGTAAGGCTACTTTTGGTAATACCCAGAAAAAAATCATTGATCTTCAAACCGGTATAGCCAGGCTCCAGGAAACTGATGTAGCAGGTTGCAACACAGATGAAGTTCTCAAACTTGAATGTGAAGTCAGTAAACTTTACGACATTCAAGCTTCCTCCAACCGCCAAAAATCCAAAGACCACTTCTACAAGGAAATGGACAAAAACTCAAAGTACTTCCATATTAGAGCAAACAGACGAAAAGCTCGCAACAGAATCGACTCTCTTCTTGCTCCGGATGGTTCCTGGTGCCAAACTAGAGACGCTATGGAGCACTTGCTTAAAACTCACTTCGAAAAGATCATGTCTACGTCAAACCCTGCAGACTGCTTTCATTTTCTCGACCATATTCATACCTGCATCTTGGAGGAAGACAATGTCGCTCTCACTGCAATCCCTACTGAACAGGAGGTTTATTATGCTTTAATGTCAATGGAACCGTGGACAAGCCCTGGACCAGACGGTTTTCCACCGGGTTTTTATCAAACGCAATGGAGTATTGTTAAAACAGAAGTTTGCAGTACGGTGCAAGCTTTCTTTCATTCGGGCTTTCTCCTCAAGCAGCTGAACCAAACCAGGGTAACCTTAATCCCAAAAACTAAAACAGCTCATAAACCAGAAGACTTCCGTCCAATTGCCTTATGCAACACGGTCTACAAAATCATTTCAAAAGTCATTGCCCTGAGAATGAAGAAGCACATCGAAACAATTATATCTCCAATGCAAACAGCGTATGTCCCAGGAAGACTTATATCTGAAAATGTCAGCTTAGTGCAGGAAATTGTTCAAGCAATGAAAAGAAAAGAGGGATATACCGGTCAACTTGCTCTAAAAATGGACATGTCTAAGGCTTTCGATAGACTAGAATGGAGCTTCTTGATTGAAATATTAAGAAAATTTGGTTTCAACGAAAAATTTTGCCATCTAATTCAGCAGTGTATAAGCACCACAAACATTGAAATCATGATTAATGGTTCTCCTACATCTCCTTTCAAGCCAACGAGGGGCATTCGTCAAGGCGACCCCCTATCTCCGTACCTCTTTATCATTGCGATGGAATCTTTCTCTAGAATGCTTGCTCACTGTGAAGCCACTAGAAAACTTTCGGGTATAAAAATCTCAAGGTCTGCACCAAAGATTAATCATCTCCTCTTCGCGGATGACTGCCTTCTCTTTTGTAAGGCGAATCTCACTCAAGTTAACAATCTTCTCCAAGTGATAGAAGACTTCAGCGCTTGTTCGGGTCAGCTCATAAACTTTTCAAAATCGGCAGTCTACTTCAGCAAAAATGTAAGCCCTTCTTCTGGTCAGATTCTCAGTGGTATCTTGCAGGTTAGACAGCTTAATATCTCAGAGGAAACTTACCTTGGCCTTCCCTTCTTTGTTGGAAGAAGGAAAAAAATCCCCTTCTCGACTTTGGTAGACAAAATGGAAGCAAAATACTCTAGATGGAATGGCATAGACATGGCTGAAGCTGGTCGAAGTGTGATGGTCCGTCATGTCACGAATGCCATTCCCATTTATCACATGTGCAGCTTCAAACTTCCTACCGCAACCATATCTAAAATGAACTCAAGTCAACAAGCTTTCTGGAGAAATAAGAAGTCCAACAAAGGGAGACATGCAGTAAAATGGAAAGATACAAATCTACCCAAAGAAGAAGGAGGTTTAGGTTTTAGAGATCTCAGCATCCTCAACAGAGCCCTTTTAGCAAAATCCGCCTGGAGACTTTGTGAAGCAAACTCTACACTTTGGGCAAAATCCATGGAAGCCAAGTACTACCCTGATGGTGAGGTATTCAATCTAAAGAAGAAAGCCAACTCTACATGGTCTTGGCGTAGCATCTCGTCTGAGCTTCCTTTCATCAAGCAACACAGCTGCTGGAGTCTCGGTAATGGTAACACCATCAAGATCTGGAAACACAGATGGATACCACAGGATAGCGAACCACCTTCACCCAAGCAAAGCGCAGTTAATCCTCACAGTCATACCCATGTCTGGCAGCTGCTTGATCACAATTCCTCCTCTTGGAATACAAATCTTCTCAACTCTCTATTTGAACCAGCTACTGTCGAACTTATTCTGAAAATTCCCATCCACAAAAATAATGACGACAAGTTGGTCTGGCTTCTTGAGAAGAGTGGTAAGTTCTCCGTCAAATCATCTTACAGGAAAATGTACCAAGATAACACCTTAACTGCCTCTCTTGGTACAAGAATGAACCAAATATTCAAGCTGTTATGGAAACTCAACTGCCTGCCAAGAATCCGTCATTTTTTATGGAAATGCATCAAAGGTTTTCTGCCAACAAGAGACAAGCTGGTTACCTATATGCGGCACATCGATCAGCAATGCCCGTTCTGCGAGAATTGTGTTGAATCTCCTGAGCATGTTCTAATAAACTGTAGCTTCGCTCGGGCTGTCTGGTTTGCAGTTACCGGCGATAGGGCTATCGGTACTTACAATCTCAGCGACTGGATTTGCAATTGGTTCGAAAACCTCCAGCAAAACAAAATTACGGAAAACAATCTAGTCTCAAGAGCCATCACGGTGTGGTGCATCTGGCATGAAAGGTGCCAGAGAGTCTTTCAAAACTCTAAAGTTACACCAGATAAAATCATTTTCAGGTGTAGACTATCCATCCAAGAACACAGTAATGCTTACGGCACTACTCAAATAAGAAGCACAAAACAAAATCGAGAAAATCTACAATGGACTCCCCCTTCTACAGATTGTATTACTTGCAATGTAGATGGTTCTTTTCATGATAATTTAAAAACAGGTGGGCTAGGACTAATATTCAGAAATCATGCAGGTTTACAGCAAGGAGCAAAATGCATCTATTTGAATAATGCCTGGAGTGCTGAGCAGGCGGAATGCCGAAGCCTTTGGGAAGCAGTTTCATGGGCCAAAGAACTAAAACTCCAAAAAGTTCGTTTCGAGCTGGACTCAAAGATAGTTGCAGATGCAGTTAATGATGGCAGCCTCAACCTAGACTGGAGGCTCCATAATTTAGTTTTAGATATTAGACGTTTGTTAAATGAATTTAATTTATGGTCTTGTCATTACATTCCAAAAGAGAAGAACAAAATAGCAGACATTCTGTCTAAAAAAGCTAGACTTGATAGATTAGATAATGTTTGGATCAGCAACCCTCCAGGTTGCATTATACGTCAACTGGAGGCAGAAAAACAAAATGTTCCCTCATAATCTCTTAATAGAATTTTCCTTTCGCTTCAAAAAAAAAAAAAAAAAAAAACTAAAAGAACAGTGAGTGAACAACATGGTGATTGGTATTAAGTTATTAACAGATGAGAAGGATAAACAAACATCAACATTATGAAAACCAAATCCAAATTCTATATCCAGGTTATAGACTTATGAAAAACATCATTGGAAATGAGTTAACACAAGGACTGGCTAATAAATCCAAGAGATAGACAAAATTTAGCCAACTCAAATCAGTAATTTAATCGTCTCAGACATTAAAGCATTTGGGATTGTTTTTAAGCAATTTGGAATCCAATAGATAAAAAAGCAATCACAACTTATATGTAGTATAACGAAAACTGAAATAATTGTATTTAGAGTTGTACAGTACCTCATAAAACCGCAGGTAATTTGGTGTTTCTCCATCTTCTTCTTCTTCTTCGACAACATGAGCATCAACCTAAAGACAACAGGTACATCTGATTTTATCACTTGAAATAGATTTGATAAACAAATTTTTTTTTAAATCAAACTCATTAAGCTGATCTTGAGCTTCTTTTTCAGCAAATCCGGAGACCTCAAATATATTTTTCAGAAAAACTGAAAAATCCCCCTTGAATCGAGCTCCGATCAAAGAAGAAGAGGAAGAAACCATCCTATCTAGGGTTTTCTTTTCAAGCAACAGTCTCACTGATTTTTTGCAGCGGAGATTTCAACCAAGTGAAGACCGAAATCTCCGATTTGATTGATGTACCACTTTTACTTACACCTTATTTACATCAGATTTTGTTTGGGCCACTATTGTGTCATGGTCTTGGGCAGTTTTGTTAAGTAGTATTCTAGGCGGCGCAGCCTCATGTTGAGAGGAAACGCACTCAGATTAACATTCTGCATCCAGATACAACTCAGCGGGATGACATAGCAAAAGGTAGAAATTGACGTTTAGTCCCAAAGTTACTGGGCTTGGGACGCGTTAGTCCACTCATCTCAGGCTTAGTACTCTCTAGTCCAAAAAAGCCCCGCCTCCAACAGTTCAGTCCAAATATGGACGAGTTAGTCCAAAAGTGGTTCATGATCCCGATTTTCTGTACTGCCAATATCCCGTAACTACCCTTGAACCGATTCCATAATTATAATCAGGATTTGAAATCGAAAATTTCAAATCTCAAACATGAACTCAAGACAGGGAGCCTGTGAGAGAAGTATTGAGGAGGAGATTTAACAGTTTCAGAGAGAATTTGTTGTAATTCATCGTTTCTTCAACATAATTCAACTTCAGGTTACTGGTGAAATGTTTTGAAATTGATTATTTTTTATCTCAGATTTGAATTCACGACAGATTCAGAGATAGATCGATCCAGGTATAGATTTCAGAGGTGATTTAATAGATTTATAGAGGTTGTGTTGGATTTGATCGTTTCTGATATTTAACAGAATTCAACCTCAGGTTAGTTCTCTTTTTGCTTCATCGTTGAATTTCGTTTATGATATTTAGTTTTTTTATTTTATTTTATCAGTTGATGAGATGAATTTGATCTGTTACATCTTATTGTTTTGTATGTTCTTGATTTGATTTTTATTATATTTTAGCTTTTGATTTTCGTTGAATGATTTTGATTACTTTTGATTTTGGTGTTATGTTGCATGATATGAAATTGAACTAATATTAGATCATAAGCTTCTGGTTTATTCAATTATGTTTTCTAGTAATATTCTGAAGCTTATATCTTCGATTAATCGATGGAGTATCTTTGATTTTAGGTTTACTGAAATTTGATTTTTGGCTTCAATTAAATGTGTACTCCTGTACACTGTTCAAGTTTTAGGTTGTGCAAATATGAAACTATTATTATTTCTTTTGTTATATGTAGGGGTATCAAATATGTCTGAGAAGTTTTTAATCAGTTTTTCTTCTGATTAAAAATTAGGCTCACTCCCGGATTTGCTTGATGTGTACATACTTGTACACATGTTTTATCTGTGATTCTGCAACTGTGTGTACATTGTGGTACAAATGGATTTCCTTAATGTGTACATTGTTGTACACATGTTTTATCTGTATTTTTTCTATTTTTGATTTTATGTTATGTGTTTTTATTATCTTAGTTTGAACGTTATGAAGAAGAATTCTGAGAGCAGGGTAGAAGGTCTTGAGAATTTCAACACTAGGCTCACTCCCGTATGCGAGGCTATACTAAAGGAGAACATCGACATTGGTCGTACTTGGACTGTTGTTGAGTCCATGGAAAGATTGTATGAATTCAAGTCTCCCCGGTCTCATTCTGTAGATATATTGGAGAGAACTTGTACGTGTCACAGGTGACGAGTAAATGGTTTTCCTTGTGCACATGCTTGTGCTTCCATTCAATCTACGATGGAGGACATCTATTCATTTGTTGAGCTATACTTCACCACTGAATGATACAACAGGACATACCATGTGATCATCTTGCCATTCCCCAATTATGACAAGCCGCAGTCTTATGATACTAGTGATAGGATTATTGCTCCCATTCTTGTTCCTCCACCTGGTAGACGAAAAACACATCGTTTCAAGAATACTTGGGAGAAAAAAAAGAGGCCTACGATGTGCATAAAGTGCTTCACCCTTGGTCACCACAACAGAGCTACCTGACCCATGCTTTGATGCTTTTTACTATGTTTGATTTGTTCAAAAGATTCTATGTTTTTGATTTTTACTTTTGGTAATGTCTTTTTATTTTTCTAGGCGTGGATAATTAGTTTCAGAAGTTGTGTACCATTATGTACACCTTCATGTGCACTTTTATTACCTGTCTTTTTACATGTGTACCATTATGCATGTACACCTTGTTGTACAATGAATGCTACTAGTTTATTTTGTTTAATAATATTTTATCTTTTCAGTTCTAGTGCTATTAATCAGGTTTCATTTTTGTTGTTCAATGATTGATACTAGGTTATTACTTTTTTTATTCTATGTTTCTGTTAGTTCATGTGTACCATTGTGTACACCTTCTTGTACCATTTCCTGTCAGATTTTCTACTCTGTCAGAAACTGTGCACAATGACGTACACCTTAATATTTCCTAACCTATAATAGACACCTTAGTACTGACACAAGTCTATTTTCAAAACATCAATATTGAAACCAATAAAAATATTAATTCAAGGTCTTTTATAATGGTGAAATATTGATAAGTCTTAAACAGAAAGTTGAAAATTGAAATTTAAAATGTTGTCTGAAGATTAAAAATGTATAGAAGAAATTCAGAAAGTGATCTTGTATGAAGATTAAAAACTCTTCTTCCTTTTTAATGGATGATTTCCTATATTCTTGCGCCACTCCTTATGATCCTCATCCTTTGCTATATCCCACACCTTTTCATAATTTCCAACTTTTTTCAGCATCTTGGCCACCAATTTTAATCTCATTTGCTGACAAATGTCTTCGGCCATCTACTGATCTCTTTCCATCCTTTTAGTTATCTTCATACTTCATTTCATAAAGTAACAAGTGTATATTAGGAAGTCTGGGTTGATCCTTGTGAAGGGAATGTCATGTTATACTTGACATAGTACTGCAATTACATTGGAAAATAAAATGAATTAGGTTCACCTTAATCAGACAACTAACAAGCATGTACACTACTATAGAAAACTAACAAATCGAACATTGTAGGCCTGAATAAATCTATGTCAAGTAAATATAACAATGTATATCCATGTATGATGTATAGGTGTACATCTATGTACACACCTAAATAAATCTAACAATGAACAATTAACATACCAAGTGTCAATCATAGATGCATATTGGTGTACATCTATGTACATAGCTAAATAAATCTTACAATCAACACTTAACAGACCATGTGTCAATCATATATGCATACTGTACATCTATGTACACAACTAAATAAATCTAAAAATACATAGAACACGCCATATCAATTAGATGTACAACTATGTACATATGACAAATTGTTTTCCGAAACTTACAGTAGCACTCATAATTTCACATCTCAGGTACAAAATAGACAAATGGGAATAAGAAAAGAGAAGCATAACACATAATACTCATACAAAAATGATGGTGTACAAACCAGTACATTGCTATATCATTATAAGCAAAAATGTAACAAGAGCAACAATAATTCCCATACAATGGGCCATATATCATTATACCACCATGATGGTGTAAAGCCTATACACTCCTACAGAAACATCTTTAAAACACACACAACATGCCATGAATCACTGCAATAGAATGCTTGTTTGTACACAAAACTGAAATGAAACAACTCCATAACACATATACCATGCTATGAATCACATATAACATGGAATTAACCATTAAACCACTCAGAAACTCACATAACATGACATGTTGGTTTACAAATCTGTACACACCAGCAACAATTCCTATAAAAATTGCTCAAAAATAGACATAACTGGACATGAATCACTGCAAAAGCATGTTGGTGTACTAGTATTTACACACCAGCGATAATTCCCACGAAAATTTATAAAAAATAGACATAACTGGACATGAATCACTGAAACAACATGTTGGTGTACTAGTACCCATGAAAATTGCTCAAAAACAGACATAACTAGATGTGAATCACTGCAATAGCATCTAGTATTTACACACCTGCAACAAAACTCATGAAAATTGCTTAAAAGACAGACATAACTGCAACAGCATAGTGGTGTATTAGTATGTACACACCAACAACAAATCTCATGAAAATTGCTCAAAAACAGACATAACTGGACATGAATCACTGCAACATCATAGTGGTGTACTAGTATGCACACATCAACAACAAAAATCATGAAATTTCTCAAAAACAGACATAACTGGACATGAATCACTGCAACAACATAGTGGTGTACTAGTATGTACACACCAATAACAAAACTCATGAAAATTGCTCAAAAACAGACATAACTGGATATGAATCACTGCAACAGCATAGTGGTGTACATATCTGTACACATATACAGGAAATCTCATAAAAATTGCTCAAAAACAGACAGAACTGGACTTGAATTGTTACCTTTTTTTTCTTTTAATAGATGTTGAAGGCTTTGAAGTATTTGAAGTCTTTGATTTCTTCTTAGGTGGTGATGTTTTTGAAGTTTCTGGTACTGAAATTGATGTTGAATCTTGTAACGCTCTCTTCGATATAGTCCTTGGTACTGCAACTGATAGAGTTGGGGATGGAATTAATGTTGAATCTTTTAATCCTGACTTTGATCTCATTCTTGTTGATGTTGATTTTTGAATTTCTTCTACCTCAGTTGATGGATTTTCTTCTGCAGTTGATGTTGAATCTTCCATTGTTGGTGTTGTTTTTGTCTTTGAAACTAATTTTTTTCCTTTCAACATGACGTTACTGATACTGAACTCATCTAGGTGTTTTGATTAGGGTTTTGATTAAACGTTTCCAATGATTTGAAGAATTTTTCTAGGGTTTGTCTACAAAAAATTTTCTGAAGTTTTTCTTATGGTTTTAGTCTGCAAAAGAAAAATGTAGAATTGAATGTTTTGTCCATTACGCAACAGTTTTTAATCAGTTTCTATTTGAATCAAACGTGTCACAACCACGTTCATTGTGTCAGTTATAAAACTGATTCAATTCGATGCATGTGTTCTTTATTAAAAGCGTGAGAAGGATAGCAGTGTCATTAAACAATTCTTGGATTAAACTGTACCTAGTCAACTAGGTCTGGACTATTGCGTATTATTTGAGCCGGTTTTGGACTAAACCGTTTTTTTCCCTAGCAAAAGCTGAAATAATTAGTGCAAAATAATTTTGGAAAATCGTGATGATGCATAAGCAGAATACAAAAAATTCCATTATTTAGGAAGTGAACAGGTGCATTGAGTTGGCTAAATAAATTCAGAAGATAAATGAATAATTAAGGACTAGAAAGCCCGCTGGTCAGCCTGAAAAGCCACACATTGATGGAAAGTTGAAACAATCAATGAGCTTCAAAGTCATAACCACTTCTTTTACCATTTCTATATAGTTCAATGACATTATAGAGAGAATAATTACGGAAAGCTGTAGTTTTCTTTTTAGTTTTACGAAATACTTGTTGTCATAATCTGTATTGTTAACTTCTATGTATAGTGAGTCTTAGTGACTTATTATTGTTAGCTTCTAAGAAGAGGAAGAAACCATCTTAGCTAGGGCTTTCAAGCAATGGTATCACTGATTTTCTAAGCGGAGATTCCAACCAAGTGAAGACTGAAATCTCCGATTTGGTTTATATACCACTTTTAGTTACACCTTATTTACATCAGATTTTGTTTGGGCCACTATTGTGTCATGGTGTTGGGATATTTGTTAAGTAGTATTCTAGGCGCAGCCCCATGTTGGGTGGAAACGCACTCAGAATCTCAGATTAATCTGAGTGCAGAATGTTAATCTCAGTGCATTTTCGTGCAGGATGTTTCTTGGCAGGATGACGTAGCAGAAGCTAAGATAATAAGTGCAAAGGAACTCTGGAAAATCGTGATGAAGTACCGACAGAACACGCAAAGTGTCTTTATTTAGGAAGTGCACGGGTGCATCGAGTTATCTAAATAAATCCAAGATAAATTCAAGAGATGGATGAATAGAAGGCCGGCTGGTCGGCTTGAAAAGAGCTTCAAAGTCATAACCACTTTTTTTTACCATTTTATATAGTTCAATGGCATTATAGACATTAGAGAATAATTACATAGAATTGTAGTTTTCTTTTTTGTTTCACGAAGATACTTGTTGTCGTAATTTGTATTGTTAGCTTCTATGTATAGTGAGTTTTAGTGATTTATTATTGTGTTAATTAAGTTTAATTCCTTCCTGTAATAACGTCTCCAAAAATAACAAAGAAAATCAATGTATGATTTTAGTTTGGTTAATTGTTGTTGTATTTAAGTGTCCAACAAAGGAGATTACACATGATATTTGGAGTTCGAATCCCACTCACATAATTTTACAAACGAAGTTTATTTAGAAACAAAATATAAAATGATTTCATTTGTTTATATACTGTTATCTGTTTTTCTCTTTTAGATCAGTACAAAAAGTAAACATAAATGGTCAGCAGAGGTAATAAAAACTAATCACCATGGTAACAAAAGGAAAAAAAGATTACAATGGGACAAAGTAAAGAAAATGAAGAGTTTGTGCATAATTAATATTACGAGGAAATCAGTAACTTGTATGAAAAAAAAAACTAGTTTAATCAACATTGCTACAAAGAGTACTAAATTACTTAGGATACTATGAAATTCATATAAACAAAACTCACTTTCTTTTTAATCGGCAATAAAACAAAACATTTCTTACCACCGAATCTAAAGGATTATAAACCACCAAATAATCATGTAACCCTATAGTAGCGAAGATTTGAATATGCAAATTGAATTGTCACTGGCTTTATATATGCTCGTTTACAGGGTCCTTAATTAGTTAATTATCTTTATATATGCAAATTGAATTGAATTGAATTGAATATGCAAATTTAAAGGGTCCTTAATTAGTTAATCAGAACCCTTGTTTCTATATGCTCATAGCAAACTAAAACCCCTGAACCCTTCATGAGCACCATTTTCGCAAAAAGAACCGACCTTTGCTATTGAGTTCAGAGCACAAATCAAAGATTACATTAGTGTACCTCCCTTTCTTGGTACTTCATTGTTTCACATAAATCTTGATTATGTAGTTTAACCTCCACTAAAATAAAACGCCAACTTCGAACCTTTTCCATATCTTCTCTCTTAATTTTATCTCACTGGGCGGGCTTTTTTTCTTTTTCCCCCTAAGATATTCAAATATCATTTTTATCGTATACTGAACCTACCAATATCGCATTTTTGTATAATTTTAACACACTTTTGAAAACACATACTAATCTTGCCAGTAATAGTGGTGATGGGTATATATCATATAAAAACACTAATAGTGAAGAATATTTTGTGTTCAAACAAGGTAAAGGCTAAGCTTCATGTTTTTTTCCAAGTAGAAAAGAATGCATTTAAGTAAACGTAAAACAAATGACCAATTTTAATCTTAAAATAATATTTATATACTGATAATATGCAGATAATATGGAAAGTTAAGTATATAAAATTTTGATATAACTTTCTTGTACATAAAATTGCAATGGATGCTTTATATTCAATATAATAGTTATAGTGAAGATGATAATATATTTATTAATTAATATTAACTATTGAATTAAATATATTTCATAATTCTACTCTGAAAGATGATTATAATTTTAATCCAACATCAAAGATCTCTTTATTTCTTAGATTTATTCCCATCAAATTAACTTTGAACTTCTAATTGACAAAAAATTAGTAAACCTTCGTGTATAAGTCTTGGATTTCTTCTGCAACTTTTTCCATGGGATGCACCCTAAAGATGTTGATCTTCTAAGTTAATTAACGCATGTACGGTCATCATTTTGTAATTGATCATGCATGGTAGTTCTCTTCCACCTCCGTATTGTACTATATTTTGATCCTCTTCCAGAGCCTGGGGATGGATATGGTGGTGTTTTGTTAACTAAGGAATGTACAATCATCATTCTATAATCAATCATGTATGGTAGTTTTCCTCCACCTGTTTTTAATGTTATAAAACATACTAATTGCGTGTGCAACTTGTGCCGAAGTAGATCCATTATTGGTATTTGACAGTGTGACGGTCAGACCTTCGTCACGCGCGAAGAACCAGGGAGGCATCCAACCTGACTGCAGGACTTCATCTTTAATATCACCGCTGAGGTACCCAAATTCAGAGCCATTGTGCACATCGGTAGGCTATTCTTAGGCGAGGTGAGTTTAGGACGTCCATCTATGAAATCACGTTACTTCATATGGTACGTTTTAGAAAATGATGGTCAACAGGTTGTTGGTAGTGGTCTTTGCATGATCCTGAGCCTCCACGACGTTCCCAGTGTTTTTCCCAATGCACCTCCAATGTTGGATGACGCTTATGGACGTACAGATGAGGCTTATCGGTGGACAGATGATGCGATGATGTATGACCAACATGTAGAGCTTGACAAGCTGGAAAAATATCTTCAGTTAATTTGAACATGTTCAAGTATTTACCCCTAGATTTTAGGTATCATGGAGATGCTCCAAGAAAAGCAGTGGAGCATGAAAATTCTTGCATATGTAATAAAAGTAACATCTTAAACAATGTCACTCTGCTAACATTTTATGTTTATCATAGTTATTCATTTTTTACTTTTATATTTGAAAATACAAAATATTGTGATTTTTGGGACATTTTTTTGCATTTGAGAATATAAAATATAAAATATTACATATATCTTATAGTTGTATCTGGATGATGCTTGTTTTTCTATTTGTTTTGTTAAGTTTCGTACTTAGATAGCACCTTAAAACAAATCCTAGTCTTTTAATTTATCCATGTGCATCAAGTACACAATTTAAACAATGTCATTTTATTTCGTGTAACTAATTTCTTTGATTTGTATTTTTCTAATTGTATCTGATACTCTTCTTGAGATGCTGACGTAAAAAACAAAATTATATGATAGCAAAATTCGTGATTAGAAAAGAAACGTGTTGGTTTTTAATATACAACTATGGAAAATAACATCACGGAATTCAGGATAGACAATTACAACTTTACGTCGTACATCCCTAAACTGCTATATATATATGTGTGTATATATATATCTCGAAAGTTTATTTAATAATAAGTTATAATGTTTTCAATAAGAACACTCAATGGAAAATAAAAATAGAATATTTGAAAATTGAAACGATAGAGGGAATTGTTATAGCATGTTATAACCTTATAGGTAGGGGAATTTGGCCGATTTCATTTTCACAGAAGGATCCTCAGGATCGCAAACGACTGACCTATAAGTATCGCATAAGTCTTGTTTAAGAAAGAATTATGTCTTCTAACATGCAACTTTGGAGACCCATCATGAAATACAGGTTGGACAACCACGCCAATTTGTATTAAGCCATATATCCCAAACCTTATAAATTTACTGAGCTCGATATTTAATTCTATACAAAACTATAATGTTCTTAAGAAGTGAAAACAATCAAAAAACGGAAACAAGACAATTCATGGCTTATTACTTTTCTCTATGAATTTATACAAGCATGATTTCCATTTATGGATAAAAAGCAACAACTGCATGTTAGCTAGGAGCATACATGCTTCCATTCCTAATCTGACCAAAATTAATCATTTCATGTAGAAATTGGAATTCTGCAGTTTCTGGTGATATAATATGTTCTTTTAAGAAAAATTTAAGTTATTTATGATGTTTCCAATCTTTTGATACACATTTTGCTTCCTAGTCTTATGAAGCCATTTATTCTAGTTTGTCAAATTATGTAATTGAAATAACATTGATGTTAAAGCGCTAAAAATTTATTTTGCGGTTACCAATTACCAATTCATTAGATCTAGTGGTTCAGATTGGCTTGTTTAATATGGATCTAGTAACCCCCAAGCCGTTTGGTACCCTCGAATCAGTGTTATGACTTGTGAAACAAGCTGCATTGTTGTTAATAGTGCTTTTCGGAGTAAATAAGTATGATATTGCCTCACCTGACTCGGGTAATATATGTGCATGACACTACACCAAATTCTGGATTTAGAAACTCAGATTAGCAACAATTGTAGTGTTGTTGCGAATTCACAACTGAAAAACATTGTTGCCAAATTTTAGCAACAACTTATTTTTGTTATGAAACTCGCAATAGCCCATGTTCAGTTGCGATTAGAAACATCCAGGAGTATAAGCATGTGATGCACATGTTTACCAGGTAACACTTTTGACCCTAATTCCACCCATATTTTGGAAACTAGTCGATCTTTAAGTTATTTTCCCCCATTGACTCATTGACTTTGCAGATGCATGATTTATAACACCAAAAATTGGATACATAGCCCACCTGCTTCGTTTCTATCCACAAACTCGTTTTCTCTTTCGTTATATTCTATTCTCCATTACATGTTCATCTAGATCTGCAAAAATAGGTCTGCTGCCATTAAAAATCGTCTACCATTAATACTCTACCAAGTACAACTTCAGTTTTGTAAGTTAATAAACTTTGTGTGTATCTGTCTCCTCCATCTTCTGCAGTTGTGTAAGTTAGATCGATGTTTAGGGTTTATTATTATTTTTTATAGATTTCATCTATGTTACTACAAGTGGATCGAAGCACCATTGTGAGAAATTTTTCTTAGCCTAATTAACCTAGGTATGTTTCATATTTTTATTCTAGTTTTATTTTAGGTCAATATATAGGTTGTATCTGAGATTTGGGTGTTTTTTTATTTCGATTTTTAAGGATTTGGGTGTTTATTATGTTTGATTTTGAATGGTTTTACGGTCCGATTTGATATTGATTTGGGTGTAACCAATAATTTAAATCTAAAAACTCATATCGGTTTTGATTTTTATTTGGGTATAACCAAGAACTTAAACCTAAAAACTCAGATTATCTGCAATAAGTTTGATTTGCTTGTTTAGTTCTGTCAAAATTAAAAATTGTAAGCAGTTTAGTGTGAGGCCAAAAACTAATAATTTGTTTTTGATATACATTCACTTTGTACTGAACTTTGTACTTTGTGTCTCTTGATGCAGTATCATAGAACACATTTGTGATTCTGAGGACTTGGTAGTTCAGGTCTTAAGACTTCCATTGAAATTTGTGGCCTAACCTCACCTTCCCCCTAATGCTGTTATAAATTCCCAACTTTTTAAAGCTTCGTATCTGCCTGTTCCTTAGAGGAACAACATAGATTTGGATTTAGGATTTGGACTTGCAATAAAGAGTTTCCTCCCTACAGGTTTCATAGTTCTCTACTGGTCTGTAGTAAATTTTTTTTTTAACATTTTGTTTTCTTCTTTACTTTTGTAATGCATTCAATAATGCATTTGTCAACTCTTTTGTGGATAATTAAGTGCTTGTTGCAATCAGGGGTAACACTTATAGGGATGATAAGTTTAGAATCACAACGAAATTATGTTACGGTCTATTAGAGCTTGATGCTTCTCCATTTTATCTGGGTAAATATTCAGAACTACCATCCATATTCAGTTTTATTGTCTACTAGTTTGAAAGAATATGCGAAAGTTTTGAAAGGTAATCTGCACTTGGATTTCGCCATTACCAAACTGATTTTAGTCCAAGTATGGTGAATCATGATGCAATCTTAGTTCTTGATTTTATGATCATTGTTATTATCAAATTTGTCCCTACTGGTTATTAGGCCTTATAGGAATACTCATTTACTTAGGCATTATGCTGGACATAAATTCTTGCCAGTAGCGATAGTTCCAACTATTACTTCTTATTGTTCTTAAGATCAAGATGACCGACCTTTTACCTCCTTAAGATTCAGGGTATCGGAAATAATAACCAAAAAGTTCTCGTTCTTGCTACGGAATGTACACTTTAATAAAGTGTTGTAACTACAATTGATAACAGCTGAATCCTGATTGCTGAGATATGTTTTCTAAAAATAGGATAATTATACATCTGCAGGGTTGTTTAAGATGCATATGTTGTGCTCAGATGCTAGGTGATGTTCATGCCGCTAAACTTGTTTTTCGATGTTTAGTAAAGTTAATGGAGGACTTGCTCATGGGTAGATCTCCAATAAAGCATGTTGCACTTTTAAAGGTTGGTGCCAGGAAAATGTTTTTATGACGTTATAGAAAATTTCTTGTTTATGAATATTTCTTCCATGAATATAATTTGCAATTTGTGCCTTTGCTTCCTTTCTTCTTTATTTGCTCATGCATCTCAGAAACTTCACCAGGGGAACTTTTTATTATCATTGCAGAAAAAAGCATATCACAGTCACCTGAATTTGTGGCATCCAGTGTACAAAAATTTGTGAATAAGTCGAATCTATAATTCCGGGAATCCAAATTGCTCTTTGGATATGTTTTTGTTTCAGACCATATAGAAGAATCATCCATTTTCTACTGTAGGATCTCTTTTAATTTTTTGAACTTTGGAACTTTATTTTTTTGTATATAAGTATATTTTGGACCTTAGTTCTTTATTTTTTGTAAATCTTGTCATCAACATATATTTGCAGGGTTCGACCATTGTTGCTCATATACTGAAGGAGGGTGGAAAGTTCACTGCGAAAATATTTTGCGGCAAAGATACAAGTCTCTTCTATATGCAGAAACCAGACATCTATGAATCAACTTTTTCGCCTATGTGTGTAGTTTTTGTATGTGTAAATTTTTTTGTGGTTTCTCTTCTGTTATATTTGATTGTGCAGGTGACTATAGTTAGAGTCAACTGAAGCGCTAGTAGCCAGCTGGGGGAATATCAGTGCTTGGTAAGTACTTCAATTGTCAATGCTTATATGATTGCTTTGAAATTTATGGATACTGACCTTCAGTAAATTCTTTCTTTGAGCTAATGATGATATAGATGCTGGATTACGCTATTGGTGATGAGTAACTTCAGGTATTAACCTTCAATAATACTTTTAGTCTCTTAATTCAGTTATAACTTCTTATCATATTATGACATTATGCTCACCTCTTCAGATTCATTTCAAAAAAAAAAAAAATTGTGTAATCATTTGGGAACATGATATCATCATTTCCCATTCATCGAGTATGTATTCTTCAGCAATTTGAATCCATATATTTAGTGTTTGGATTGTGAATCATCTGAAGATCTTGGAGTATTCTTTTCTTTGTTTTGTATACAAACCATAATCAAAACATTGGACAATAATGTTTATAAAGTAAGATAGATAATTGGCTTTGTTTTAATGTTTACCCAAATGGGTGTATCTGATTTTACTTGAAATCTTTTCATTGCTAGTTAAAGAAGACACCGAAAAGATGGGAGGTGCAGAAATTGTTCATCATCATCTTGTTGTAACCGAATAGGTTAGTTACTTGTATTTAGTATCAAGCTTACATTCCGTGAAGATAACCCGCATTTACATTATGTGAGAAGGAATTCAGTTAATTCAGTTACATTGAATGATCCTATGAAAGTTTCTTACGTCGTATTTTCATTGGTTGCATATCAGCAAACTCGATGGCTTTGACTTCATTTTTTTTTATGAAACCTTCATTCGGGTATGATTTAGTATTCCTTCAATAATATTGGTTTAACTCTGTATGTCTTTAGGCTTGTTTCATTTTTTTGGCACTGTCTTCTGTTTTCGTTTCAAATAGTTATCTTACAGAGTTAATCTTAGGAATTTGATATATCTTGAAATTTACGTGTGTTTCTAAATTTTTATTGTTTGTGTAATTTGCAGTTCGTCGACAAACAACATAAGATGATGCTTGTCCTACCAGTGATGAGAAGCAGTCTGTTAAGTTCCGGATTTTCCTTCGATGAACTTGGTCTTCTTATAAGGATTCAAGTTAACTGTTGTATCAATATGTTGTCATGTTTTTTATGATTATTCTTTGAGTTATGATAAACTAGGTCCACTATCCATGTGTGAATCTCAACATAGAACATTGTATGTCTCCAACCTGATACTTAAAGTTGACATTGTGATTTATTTTTTATATATATAACTAGATCTTAACCCGTGCCGTAACGGCACAGGATGTTTTGTCTCTAATACGATATTGTTCACATTCCTCTTGCTTTATTTTATTCGTGAGTAATTATTTTGATATTCAAATAGGTTTTGGGAAACAAAATGGGTTACCTGATATTTTTATTTTTTACTTAAGCATGTTATTCCAATTTATTATCTGGACGGAGTAATAATGTTGTGCCAACATGAAAATAAAATAAAAAATACAGTAAATAAAAAAAATTCCCCATTTATTGTTCCATCATACCATAATTTCAAACTTTAAAAAGAATATTTCGTCTAACGGTACATATACCTAAACTGTTAATCCAACTCCATGATGTTTATGAATACATTTGTTCCGAAATTATTGATAACTAAGGCTCTAAGGAGTGAAGCAAAAACCCATAATATTTTCCCTACTATAGATAAACACTATTTATTTATTTTTTTGCAAATGTGAGAGTTATAAAAATGAAGAACACTTGGCTATTAGAAGGCTGAGATATACACATGTGAGTTGAAAAAATAAACTTATAATAGTAAATCAAAACATGTGTAAGATTCTTTCTCAATCATATTGATAACATAAAATTGAATAAATTCGTGGATAAAAAGATTTCACACCAACTATGCTAAGTAGTGCATGAATGACGTTCTCACATCTAGTGTTACTCAAGTAATTTGGAGTTTTAAAGAGCATAGTCATATTGATATTTGTATCTACATAAATTCAACTAACCTTCGGAAGAAAAATTATTAGTTTCAAGGAAGAGCCGACACAAAATTCTGTCTCCTTCAATGTATACAACACACATTGGGTTTAATTGGCCTTGAGATTAAACAAATACCCCAACATTAGTCAAATAATGTCTACAAATACGGGATCGAAACAAAGTGCTAACTGGAAAAATGAGAGACTAACATCAGTTCTACAAAGAAAATACCCTATATGTATCAAAGTTTGTTAACCAAACATGTATTCAAATTAAAAAGTCATCAACTTAACACAAAAATATAAAAGAACCCAAGTTAAATCAATACTTGCACAAACAAAACTTATAAGAGAATTTTGTAATTATTAAATACCTTCAAAATCACTATTAGAGATTTAATTGCATGCCTCGTTAAAAACTACGGTAGGACGAAATCACCATATTAATCTGTAGAAATTTCACTGGATATATAGCAATTTAGAGAAGTTTACACTGGTGGTGATGCGTTTCATCTAAGTGTTATTCGATTGATTATTTTTTTAGAAGGTTTCGGTTTTCATTGGAGAAACCGAGAGGGAGCGTTTCATTATATTCATTATCATTCATAAATCCAAGACCAACTCGCCCTCTGCTTACGGGATCTCAATACAACCTTAGATTTATCTATTGGACGGAGAAACCTTGATGCTAAATATGTAGCTTTTAGTGTTATTTATTATATAACGTGACATCCAAATGTTTTTTTATTCTTCTTAATTTTCATGTATTTTAACCGAGTTTATATTAGCATTAAAACGATCAACCACATTTCTAATTTATAGTGTTAAACCTTTTGTAGCAGCACATAATTAACATAGTCAATTACTACTCATCAAAACCGGCCAGTACCACAAACCACCAGATATCACTTCTTTCTCCACCACCACCATTTTCCATCCCTCGTAGAATATTGGGCACACTTATAACTTTTAATCCCACACGTCGTGTATAAATTTTAGATTTAACAAACTTAGGTCGTCAATTAATTTATTCAACTATATGTTTTTTGTTAAAACTGAAAATCATGCGTACGAATGGTTACCAAAGATATCAGTGGTACCAAAAACAACCATTTTGTCTTATATGATTTGGTATCATCCCAAAAGTATTTGTTATCCGCCTTTTTTGATCATGTCAAAAACAACCAACTATACTTTTCACAATACAATGTTACCCGTCATGTTAAAAAAATTATTATTTTTGATTCAAAAAGAAAAAACCAATACCACCGCCATTAAAACCATCCATCGCCACTATTTCTTCCACCAAAACTAATGTTACCGCCTCCACCACTTAGTAACACCTTCCACCGCTTCCACCACTTACTTCTTCCTCTACTACCACCACCACCACTAATATCAATTTAAATAATTTTTGTCAAAATTATTATTTATTGATGGAGATATGTATTATTATTAATTAAGGGATATTTATGATGTAAAATTAATAAATCATTTATCATGAGAAATTAATGAGACATCAATTAATAAAAAACTTATACTAATTAATATTTAAGTTGAACAAACCATAACCATAGATTTATCTTTTCTCTGGACAAATCACTTATACTAATTAATATTTAAGTTGAACAAAAAACCACTGTTGATTTATCTTTTCTATCAATTCCAACCAAGGTGGAACAATGGTTAGAGGCCACCCTTATGACACAATAAGTCATGAGTTCGAACCTCCCCGTTATAATTTTTGAAATCCCATATCTTGACTTGAGTATTCATTTTTAATTCATAATATTAGAATGAACACCACGTGTGCGACTTGTAGGGTGTGGCACGGAGAACCACGACCATAGATTTATCTTTGCCCAAAATAAATCCTGGCCACCACTCAGATAGGCAAAGTTAGCCAAACTCTGCTTTATAAGGGAGAAATCCTTTGATGAACCTGTGGGTTATCATATTGTGTAGTTACAACTGATGAATCAATTATAACTGAATGTTGAATGTGAGGAATTGAATCGCCATAATAGTAAGAATCAGTATAATTACCGGATAAATTAGGGGGGATCGATTTTGACTAGGTCAACCAAGACTTGGTCAAAAATAATAATTATGTTGCAGAAATTTAGCAACAGCTAGAATATGTTGCTAAATATGAACCAAAATAACTATATCCATCTCTAAAAACATATATCCCGGAATAGCTCTCAAATTAGCAACTGAATAGCAACAACTTATCGTTGTTGCGGCAGCCGTTGCTGACCGAAATTAGCAACAAATCTAGAGTTGTTGCGAAAAACTTCAACATGGTCTTTCGCAACGGCATAATTCTGTTGCAACCCTAGTCAGCAACAGATTTAAGCTGTTGCTAAACGCTAAACTTGGTGTAGTGTGAATATACTATGAGTCGAACATGTTTGAATTTCCTCTCTAAGAGTGGAAAAGTTAAACATACATGTTTAAAACAATATTATTAATTTTGAAAGTATTTATTTGAGTTCTGCATTTTTATACATATGTATTCTATTAATTGGATTCCGCTTCTCATCTTGGAACTTTAAGTTTAATTGAATTAATATTGCCTGTTTTTTTAACAAGCTTAAGAGGCTATATCATTTGATAGGATTTCCTCTGCGTTTCGTTCACTTTCTATTAATATATATGGTGTATTCGTTTTTCTATCGATCCAACTTAATAAATGATGAATTTGTTGGTGTGGTCTTGGTCTATAACTGCATTCTCCATAAAAAATATGGAGTCGTACAATTTTCATCCTCCATAGAATTTCTTGGCTTTTCTATTCAAAATCACATTTTTTTCCAGTCAAAACCACTAAAACCCCATCAATAGCGCCTTTTCCATCTCATATATTCCTTCTGATTTCTTTCTTCATACCTTTTCTTCTTCTCCCAGATTTTCTAGTTTATTTATTTTTATCTCTTATCTCTTCCTCTTGTCCGGTTTTTCCGCTTAGATCTTATTTTTCTCAGTTTTTGTTACTCTTAAGCCTATGTTTTGCTATTTTTTCTTTGATTATTTGAAGCTTTCTTTGTCATGTTGTTCATTTTAATTTTTTGTCTCTTTAATCTATTTCTTTGATCTTCTTTTATGAAGAATTAATTGGGGGATATGGGAATTAATTGGGGGATATAGCTACGGGACAAAATAGGTGTCCCAATAGCAATTCTGGGTGACCCCCTATGTAATTATTTTTTTTAATTCCTAATCTAGCCCCACTAATTAGGATTAGTGATTAAGTATAATTAGTAAAATGTTAAGTATTTGGGGGATAAATTAGTGTGTATTTTTATTTGTGTTTGGGTGAGAGTAGAAGGAGGGAAAAATATTTGAGAGGAATTTCTTTTTTTGAAAATGGGAAGATGATTGTGATGAGAGAATTACTGATAATAAGAGGTTGAAAAATTGATTTTTTTTCTTTGAATCCACCATTGTTGCAGCTGAAAAAGCTTGGTGCCGACATGGTATTCAACCAAAAACTCATGCCGGCAATTGTTGGAAATGTTCATAAATTGTTTGCCACTATCCGGGGGGGTACGATTTTTTTCCTGGTTTTGATCTTCCGAATGTTGATTTTTTTCTGGTTTTGAACAAAAACCGGCATGGTAATAGTTTTTTCGAAGCGTGCGGTGACTGTTGCATTAAGATAGTATTTTGCTTAAATACCTATGCCGGAACTGAATGAAAAGTATCCAGAATGTTGATTCTTTTTTCACTTGAGTACCGGCATTGATAGGAAATTATCGGTCATTCCGGTACCGTGTTCCGGCATATGGTCTTCATCAATTCCGGCATGGTATTCCTCACTTCCATTTTGAATTTTTCCTGGCTTTAAAAAGCTTGGTGTCGGCATGGTCAGTTGATATGAAGACCATGCCGGTATTGTTTTTCTGCATAGGAAATAAATATGAAAACTATCTTGGGAAAAAATACGGCATGGTCTTCATATAAACCGACCATGCCGGTACCAAGCTTTTTAAAGCCAGGAAAAATTCAAAATGGAAGTGACGAAGACCATGCCGGAATTGATAAAGACCATATGCCGGAACCCGGTACCGGCATGGTCTTCTTCAATTCCGGCATGGTCATCCTCACTTTCAGCATGATCTTCATCACTTCCGAATAAAAAAAAAAAATTGTTTCCAAAGTGAGGTGAAGAGAATTTGATATAGAGTGGGGAGAGTTTAGAATTTGAAAGGGAATGGAGAATATTTGGGTTTCAAAACACTACCCCTAAATAAGATTAATAAGAAGTGGAGATGGAAATGAGGGATATGATTTAGATTTTTGATTTTGAGGGAAGAAGTGGAGATGGAAATGGGGGATATGATTTTGTTTTTTGATTTTAAGTTTTTTTTTTGATTTTGAGGGAAGGGTATTTTAGTATATTCATAACCAAAAGTCACCCCTTAGCACACACCATGGGTTGGGGGAAGTAATTCATATCCCCCAATTAATTCCCATATCCCCCAATTAATTCTTCTCTTTTATTTCCCCTTTCTCTTTTACTCTCTTTTTTGTTTTCTTCTATTCCATGGAGGTTGATTTAATCAATCGGATGTTGAATAATCCCGATCTAAACTTTGATTCTCAAAACCCGGATGTTGATTCGTCTTATGAGATTAATTTCTTATGCAATCTCTTCATTGGTCTTACTGCTATTTCCGGTGATGTTCTCGACCCTGGCCTGGTTACGCAACATAGAAGTCATTTGTGTGTTTCTGAATTCTTGAGAGTTATAACTATTTACCGGAAACCGAGATTAATTATTCCGATGACCTAGTTCTAGGTCAAGTCATCATCGGGTGTTTGGTAAACTACATGATGGATCAGGATCAATTCGGGTATGGTCAAGGTCAAATGTTGGGTCAAGTCAATGGATGGACTAGTCAAGTCAATGGGTAGGTCAAAGTAATAGTTGGAGATGCAAATTCCGTTCTATGCTCTTCAGATATTTACATGTATCACTCTTTGATCTCTATTTGTGGAGCTTGTATCTCTGCTTATATTGATGCTATGGTAGTTTACTTCCTCATAATGATAAGATTAACCCGACTTGATTTCTTCTAGACTTGTGATGATAATAATAATAATAACTTGCATTTATCTAGGATGTTGTATCAAGAGATTAGCTATCTAGTTCATCCTTCTAAGGTGGATAAGGACTTTGATCTGATTTACATAGTTTACTGACTTTCTGGTCAGCTAATTAAGTTAGCGTTTATCTATGATGATGATTTCATAGCTTACCTTTATATTTTTATAGCAAAATTTGATATCTCTAGACAAATTAAATGGATTTATATTTATTCTCCCGTGATCATAAATCTCTAAGTAAGTTGGTTTCGAAGAAGTGTGCTACGTACAAGTTGTATGCTTACCGTGGAGGGCGAATTTGGTCTATGGTTTTCTTGTCCTGAATGTTTATGGAGTAGTTATCATAATTTGGATGATATCTTCCACTGGTCAGTAATGTTTTTGAAAAATATCTACGTAGTGAAAGTTGAAGATTGTATTGGCCTGGATCATGTTCGGTACCGTCGTATGTCAGGAACCTATTGTTATAGTTCCATAGTAGTTAAGGGATGGCCAATTATTATGAGGTAGTTGAGTGGGTTAGTGGTAATTACCTCATAACTAGTCGTTTCTAATCATGTTTAGTAGTCATTGTGTGAGTCACACGTGCTGATGGCTTAGGTTAGTCTTTATATTCCTCTAGTTCTGCATACTAATGTTTCTTATGAAAAATAATAATCAAAAGTATCTTTTCTCTCTAAAATTATGTTCTCCCCAATCTAATATACTTAGATATTTTGAGTTTCTTATGTGCTAATTTGTAAGGTTGATCCTTACAATTGGTATCAGAGCACTCTTCCTGAGTGACCTTACCATGAAAAATCAAGAAGATGAAGAATCAATCACTAGGATTGACATCTTAGAAAAAGATCAATATGAAGCCAAAAAGGCAGTATACCACGAATTATTCTATTTGAGAATGAATTCTATGAGTTTACTCTTAGATAGGAACTCACCAAATCGAGAATTAAATATTCTGCAAACCAGGACTCTCATTTCCATTGCCGAAGAAAAGTTGGAGGCACTACAAATTGAAGAAGTTTGGGATCTGGAGCTACAAAGAGGGAGGAGGAGATTTTCTTGGAAGAAATAATAATTGATTTTAGTCAAAACTCTTCAATTCCATCGGAAGAAGCTTAAGATGAATCTCTCAATCTCGAGTTGATTAATTTTTCGATTTTACTTGATGAAGAAAAAAACGATTCAACCATTAATGTAGTCAAATTAATTGATGGAGTTGATGATGTAGGTGCGATTCAAAGACAGAAAGGATATTCAAGGATCCTAGCCTATCAGGAAGGTAAACCCTTCATTTTTGAAAGTAAATCTCCTAGTACAGAATTGGGTTTCATAGTGATAAGGATTGTGAAAATTGTGGTAAAAGACTTCAACTCGTTAAATCAGAATCTCAATGATAAATTTGATCAGTGTGAATGTCGGAAGTTTATCACTGATGATAACCTTAATTAGTCTATTGCTAACTTATTTAATCTACTAAATATGTCTTTGGTGATGATCATATCTCGAATCACTTCTTCTTGTGTTGTTTTACCAATTTCTGAGTATTTCCGTTTGCTTTTTGATCGTGGAAAGGAGTTGGAATTTATTAGAAGGTATATATATGGTGTTAGAAATTATGATAAACTATATCTGGATGCATTTTGTTGCTTGATTGTTCTTAATTGGTTCAATTTAATACATAAATACAAAGAAATGTTGGTTATAATTTGATTCTAAACTTTGGGTATGAATTAATTTTTTTTAATCAGTGTGTGGATGGGGATGTCAGTTTTTCATCTCCAATATGAAAGCTACACAGAAGTTTTGTTGCAGCAGTTTCGAATTCAATTCCGAATTTTCATAATTGCACAAGCAGGAATGTTTGTGGTTTACTTCATATGATTACAGGTAGTGTTATAATGACTACAACTAGAGTGTTTGATCACAATTATGAGCTGATTGCTGAAACGTTTGATAAAAGTAAATAGAGTTTTAGTTGTTACGAAGAGTATCTTAACTTGCAGCTGGGATATGGTTTAATTAAAATTTATGTGGGTGTCATATGTTATTTGAGTAGTGAAAGGTGCCTTTGTTATGACCAGGATTTTGCTAGAAGAGTATTCGATAGAAGAAGGTTGATGGGGTTGATTATGAGGAGTACCAAATTCTTCCTAGATACTCTTAATCCTTGTATGGTTTTTCCTAACAGGTCAAAAATGATAGCTGAGTACAGTGGGAGTGTTTTGTTGTTGTTACAAAATGGTGGAAGCTTAGAGGCTTTCTAGTTGTTTGGGGAAATATTGCAGCAAGTTTATATTCTCCGTACTATTTTTAGACTTCATATTACAAAGGAACATAAATCCGTCCTTGCACAAGAACCTCGTTGGAAGCTGCTTGTTGGAGATGTAAATCATGTTCAAATGAAAGGAACTCTACAGGGGTTCAAGAAGATGAAAACAGTCTCACCAGTTAGTGTTGTGCTTCTAGTGTGCAGAATGATTATTCAAAAAGAGCATAGTTGTTTGGTTTTCTCATCCCAATTTGGTATCGTTGTATTCACTCTTGGATTATGGAGTATGGAAAATGGCAGTGGGTTTGATTTAATTGTCACCGGGTTATGTCGAGGGCACCCTAATACTTCTATTTGTCATATATCACATACAGGTAGTGATGGATATGTGTATTTTTGTGAACTTGTGTGCTGGTTCTATTGGTTAATCAGTGATATAATTGTTTGGTCCTGAGGGTGCTAGATACAGGGCCTTATTGGGGGCATACTGGAATCTAGTGGTATCTCATTTACTAAAGAAGTATGAAAGCTAAAGAAACATCTCAATTATGTTGTCATTGATTCTTTCCCCTTGTATATTATTCAACACAAATATAACTATTGTGCCCAGTAGTTGGAAATGAGAAGATACATACAATTCGAGTCCTATAGAAAGACAATGTGAATGCTTAGTGAGTCTAGAAATCTGATTGGGTCTGCACCAAGATTCCTTTTCTTTATAATATGTGATGTTATTTTTCTCCCAGTATCCACATTTATGGTGAGGGTTTATATGGTAGTGCGTCAGCAGTGTATGGTTAACATGATGATCCATCCATGTACATTCATCTTTGTCAAGTTATAAGAGCTAATAGAGTAGATAATCTATATCATCTTATTGTATATAAGGTCAAGATTGAAATTCCAAGGGGTAATTCGAAGAATGCATACCAAGATGTGAGTTATGAGGCTGTCAACTCCTTATTAACCAGTCAATTTCATAATTTCTCACCTCGATTTGTGATTACAACTCCTAATTCAGTTAGAAGACGTATCATCAGAGTTATTATGCACAAGCTCAGAGGTAGACTGATATTGTTGGTTCAAGTGTGCCATAACAGCTACTGTCTCTCACCAATGATTGGTCATCTAGCTTTAGTTCACACAGTAACTAGTAGAGTTGCAACTCATTGCAATCTGGATATGATACTGATCAAGCTCAAGCTTGAAGTTTTAGCTAGATGTAAAAATATCTTAAAATTAAAAGTGATAAAGAACCACAACCTCTGGACAATCAAGTTTCTGCAGCTGAAAGATTTTTCTATTGAGAAGGATAAGAAGTTTGATATGCTTATCGACAATGAAGAATTTTATTTTGTGGAGTAAATATTAGGAAGGAAAAGTTTTTGGTGTTACAAGAGAGGGTATATTGGCGATTACAACACTGTATACAAGACGATTACACATAAGAGAACATGAAGATTTACGCTCAAGCCTTAGATATGGTAATAGAGAAAGTTCTTTTATGTTCCGAGATGCTTATACAGTCAGTTGTGATACTATTTTGAAGTTGGTATTCATGATTATGAGGGGTATTCTTGCTATCATTTACCAAGTAGTGAGTTATGAAGTTACTAGATCTTTTTCCGTTGGAGACATGCCCTCAGAATACATAAGTGCATTGACCATTTTTGAAGGTGGAGTATCAACTATTGTTAAATGGGAACTACAACGAAGTTTGATGCATATCGCTCAGATGAATGGTTTCCAGCTTTTCATGGACCTGGGTGTTGAAGTTGTGAAGTTCACATTTCCTACTGCAGGTCGAAAACTGCCGTACTTTTCCTGGGTTAATCTTAGTTCATACTGTTATAGCATTGCTCGGTCGAACTCGCAAGCGTTGCTATCTCAAGCTTGTTTGTCAAATTTAGTTGTCAAAACAATATGTCGTGATTTCTAGTCTACTTATAGCTAAGTCTCAGACTAGGATAGTTAAGTGTAGTTGAGCTCCAGATTCCACGCGATCATCTTATGAAGACAAAGAAATACTCAAGGAATTAGTGGAACTTCATCCGAATGAAAGGTATGTGGAGACTTTAACTTAGCTATCACTCAAAAGTCTATCTACTCTATCTCCTACTCTTGACATAAATTCGTATAAGTATGATAGTTTTCATACATACACATTTGCTATTTCGATCCGAGTTTAGTCGCCTATCTTTTTTTCAAAATATGTGTTGGTAAGCTTTCACTTTAACCACTTTTTATCTTTACCCGTGACGAAAGTCATGATGACGTTTCAATCTTGAAAATAACTTTGATGACGATAGTTGTGAATAACGATTGTTATAACATTATAGAATAATGTTTCAATGATTGAAATATAGATTTGAGATTACCATCTATGGATATAAGAATATATAGCGTGTTCGCACATTAATGTATAAATCCATGAGTCGGAAACCAAGTGTGTGAATATGTGTGCATGCGGTATTGTTGAAGGAGACAGGTTGGGTACGCATACCCGTACACATACTGGCAGAACTTTTCCTCCCAGTAAATTCTACTGAGTTGGGAGTTTATGAACTCATAAACCAGTCACCTTAGGTACGCATACCCGTACGCATACTGGCGGAACTTTTCTACCCAAAAAATTCTGCTGAGTTTGGAAACCAAAACCAACTCAAATCCGGTAGCTAAGGTACGCATACCCGTACGTGTACCCAAGCTAGTTATTTCTCAAATAGGTAGTTCATGAACTTAAAACAATAAATTATAAGGAATACAATGTTTGCAAACCGTGGCTATATTGTTCATGAATTGATTCATATGAATCAAACCGATTTTTTTTCAATTGTGTCTATGCATAAAGACCTAAGAAATAGAACAAATCTTCAACTAGTTCTTTTGAAGTCATTTGAACTAGTTATGAGAAAGATGAATATGGTTAATATGAAGGTTCTCATATGGCTAACCATTGGTTAACTATTTGTGAAGCAACTAAGTGTACACGTTTAGGTATGATTACTTAAACCTAAATGAAATACATTTCATCTGTATGTGACAAGATAAGTTTCGATCTAATGGTTGAAAGATATTAGCTTGGTTGAATCATATTTTTCATCTAACGGTGAATATTGAATGCTTTGTTACTAAGCTAACATTGATTGCAAACCCTAATTTGAAAACTATATAAAAGGGAACTCCAGCAACTGGAAAAAATAATCCCCACACCTCCTGTGTGATACTAGTTGGTTTTGCTAGAGTCGACTCTCCTTTAACCTTAGGTTTCTTCCCGAGACCTTGTAGGTTAACGACTTAAAGACTTCATTGGTATTGTGAAGACAGACGAAACTACTTCTCTCTTAGTTGAGCATTCTGATCTTTCCATTTTCTATCGTATGAGTTCAATTGTAAGATTGGCTTGAGATTATATCTCCGATAGGTCAAGATAAAAAGAAGTCACAAACATCTTCATCTCATCGTTTGTGATTCCGCAATATCTTGTTTCGTTACCATACTATTAAGATTATTGTGAGGTGATTGATAATTCTAGGTTGTTCTTCGGGAATATAAGTCCGGGTTACTGATTGGTTACTATTCACCTTGATTTCTATCAAAAGACAGAACAAAACTCTTAGGTTTATCTGTGGGAGACAGATTTATCTATTATCGTGGAATTTTTTGTGTGATACAGATTTATTTATTTAAGTCTTCAACTTTGGGTCGTAAAAACTCTTGGTTGTGGGTGAGATCATCTAAGAAAATCAAGTGCGTAGCATCCTGCTGGGATCAAATATGTAAGGAGCGCAATTGTAACTTGAATCAGCGTGAGATTAATTAGGGTTCAAATACAGTCCATACCGAAGTTAGTTTGTATTAGAATATGTCTGTAACGGCTTAATACAGTGTGATGTTCAATATGGACTAGGTCCTGAGGTTTTTTTTTGCATTTGTGGTTTCCTCGTTAACAAAACTTCTGGTGTCTGTGTTATTTCTATTTCGCATTATATTTTGTTGTATAATTTAAATATCACAGGTTGTGCGTTGTGTCAATCAATTGTGAAATCCAACCTTTGGTTGTTGATTGGAAATTGATTGATCCTTGGATATTGGTCTTTGGTAGCATTCAATTTTATATCTCTTGTAATTGATAAAGACTCACAGATTTCTATTTTTTTGAGTATAGATCAAATCTAGAGATGGATATATTAACTCCTTGATATACTGTTTATTAAGATTAAGTCTAACTGTCTAGTTGATTCTCTTAAAAGTATATTAGAGTTAGTCCATACAGATTTCTAATCGAAATATTGGGTGAGGTTGTTAGACCCCCGCTTTTTCACATATCCTTGAGGACAAGGATGATTTGAAGGAGTGTGATTTGTCTAGAACCTGTTGTCATAGTTTCAAAGTAGTTAAGGGCTAGCCTATTACTATGGGGTATCTGAGTGGGTTAGTGGTAATTATTTGCTAATCATGTTTAGTAGTAACTGTGTGAGTCACACGTGCTGCTGGCTTAGGTTAGTTTTTGTATTCCTCTAGTTCTGTAAACTGATGTTTCTTTTCTCTCTAAAATTATGTTCTCCCCAATCCAATCTCTATCCTTAGAGATTTTGAGTTTTTTCTATGCTAATTTGTAAGGTAGATCCTTACATTGTAATACAAATACGAATATGAAGAATGTTCTCGATTTCGAGAAACATGAGCAACTTCCCAATTTCCGTACCCACCAACCACAACTACAACCAAAGAATCTTGGGTATAATAAGTATGTTCGTATGAATTATCCACCTATTAATTATCCTGGCTTGATTGGGGTATACCCAGATTAATTGGGGTATACCTAATAAGACAAAAGCTAGGTTATTTTGAAGTAAAAGAGGTCACCCATTAACCATATATTTTCAAAATGGCTAATATGCCCTTATTTAATAAACACTAAAAAATATGATTAGCTTAATTGATTGAGTTTAGATTAAAATATTGAAAATGAAAATTCAGAAGATTAAACCTTTAACCCGTCTTATGAGTTCCATTTCGATCCAAAAATTTGCTTTTCAGAAATGTCAAAGTTCGGCAAGGTAAACATTTGAATAAGGTGCCGACTATATATGGTCTACATTGTCTTTGTTTGAATAAGATGCCGACCAATTCCTGCCGGCATGGTCCTTGGATGAAGAAAATGCCGACCCTATTTAGGCCAGAATAGTCTTCGAATGAAGATTATGCCGACTATCTTGGGCCAGCAATTTAACGGTAGGCATGTAAATATTTCATACAATGCCGGCTATAATACAGTCGGCATGCACATAGTTTATAACACTGCCGTCTAACATGTAGACGGCATGTTAAGAATTTTTAACGATGCCGACCCGTACTTAAAACTAACAGAAAACAGAATATGGGAAGATGTAATTCACTTTATTCATGCAATTTTGGTTACTACATTGATTGAAACATAAAACCTAACTCTTTGTGAGGGTTTACATAGATGTCTACCCACAAAACCTATACAAAAATTTCTAAAGCCATTAATCTTCCTCCTCTGAAGACGATACAACATCCAAGTAGTCCGGGTTATCCTCCGGGATTCTTTGTGCCAAGAAGTGATAGCTTGCATCGAAAGCGAATGCTTCCCCCTTTTCCTCCAAGTAGCGCTCTTTCAAAACTTCGTGCTACAAAAACACAAAGAAATCTTACATTTGTTAGTGGTGTTTAGTAGGAAGATCAAACAACATGGACCACGTAAAATAAACCACAAAAACACTTACAAATTGTTCAATGGACAAGTTGAAGGGGCGAGCGTTGAAAATCCGGGGTTAGAGAGCTAAAAAATCGAGTATCGCATTTTCAATGACTAGGTGCATATCGTGCACTTGTTGAACACTTCTTGCATTCGGATTCCAAAACTCGCCGCTAAATTTGTTGTGTACCCTATCCCAAAAGGTTGTGGAATCCTACCTTTCAGAGGATTGACATCTAGGTCGATTTTCCGCATACCATGCTTTGGTGATTGCCAAATCTTCATTTGAATCAAATGATGCCATTGTTGTTTGTAGAGAGCTATTGAGTAAGTTAGATGGAGTGTATGATGATATGATCTTTGGAGAGTATATGGAACTATTTGTATGTTGTTTTGTAGAAAGAAATAGTGTATTTATAGGATGGTGGCCAAATTTGGCCGTTATAGTTTCCAAGTACATGTCAATCAATGAAATTGTACTTGCACAAAATTTGAATTTTGAATTCGCCGGTGAGGTTTTTTCCCCTCAATAAGCCGACTACACATGGCCGACAGGATGGGAAGTTTCTTACCATGCCGATCTTATGAGTTTTAGGCATCAGGAAAACATTTTCTTCTGTGTATCCACCGGCAATGTAATCTTACATTTGCATGCCGGCCACGATAAGGTCGGCATGGTATAAATTTCTTAACATGCCGACCTTATGACTTTTAGGCATCATGAGTTTATGCAATTTTCTGTTAAACCGTCGGAACGATATTTGTTCACTATCTTGTCGGCTATTATGTGGTCGGCAACAAACCAAATTTATGACCATGCCGGCCTTATGACGATTTTAGGCATCAGGAGAAGGCATTTTCTGCAACAAATGGCCGACATGTTCTATAACGTAATACATTGTCGGCTGCATAACAGCCGGCTTGGTAATGATATGATTACCATGCCGACCCTGGTATGCAAGTACTTTATGCTGTCAGGGACGACAGTCTGACACTTCAAAACCTTGCCATCCCTGGCCTGGTCGGAAGTGTACCTTAAAAATACCATGCCGGCATAAGTATTGAAACTTTATGTAGCTAAACAAACCATTCATTTAATAACTAGAAATCCATCATTTGTTGTCGAAAATACGAAAACATGTCCCATAAACCTTAAAAAACATTTGTCCAACCATTAACCTTAACATTTTTCCAACACAATATAAAGAAATGAACTAGAAATACATTCATTCACCACCATCATCACGACCACGACCATGACCACGGCCACGGCCCCATTTAGGAACACCACCACTACTACCTTCACCACCACAACCACTATGAGCCCTCTTTTTTTCAGCATTCATCTTGGCTTGTGCTTCCCTCCTGGCTTATTCTTCCCTCTTTAATCCAGCCTCAGCTTGCTTGAACATTTCATGGGCATCCTCATTGTCAATATTGTTAACAAAGTCAATGTGCTTGCTTTTCTCTTCAATCGACAAAGGCTTTCCTCATTCTCTCGCGCAACACAACATCTTCGCAAAGGTCTTCAAATGCTCCTTCTATTTTCAATTAAACAACAAACAATTAATAGAATGATTCAATAATGTGATCTTAAAATAATAATAACAACTCTAAAATACTTAAAAAGAACTTAAGACTTGTTGCTGGATCTTTCGATGCCTTCTTCCTCTTACGAGCCAATTCTTTAACAGTCATCCTCCTAATCACAGTAGGACGATACCAACCTAAGTACCACGACATGTATCTCTCACTAGCTTCATGACCGGTGGTCACCTCGCTGGTAGGCTTAGAAAGATACCTACTTCTATGTATAAACTGCAAGTGCACAGTGTCGACAAGCAACACAGGGCAAGCACAGGTCGAACCACAGAGATTTGGAGAGTGTAGAAGTTGATTCTAAATCCTGATTCAAAGAGTAACCAAAAGGGGTTTGATTTTGTCGATACGACGATATGATTTTCAAGTGACTAAAATAATAAAAGATGCAAATAACAAGATATGTAAACAATGAGAATATGGATACTAGGGTATTCAAATCCACCAATAACCTATGATATGCATTCAACTTGTAATATTATTCTTGTCCTTATAGTAGATTCAAGTCTACCTTATAACTAAGGTGTTTCTCCAATGGATAATTTAATCACAACTAAAGTATTTCTCCAAAGAATTAATTGTCTTATTAAAGCACAAATAATCTAAGGATCAATATTTGGTTAAGCATGAGTTGTAGCATAATCAACATGGAGATATTCTAACTACAATGGATACATGGCATACATTGTGAGAGCAAGATGTTGACAAACTTGGATTAAATTATACTTTAAACAATTCTAAACTTTCAAGAACAAGATACAAGATATGAATACATACCAATGAGTTATGGCTTCATTAAAACCCTAGCAAATGAACTAGAACATGAAGAACATTATAACAAAACTGAAATTTAAGAAACTAACATGAACAAGCTATTCTTGGATGGTTTTTCAACACAAAAACCCTCTCTATTTATACACAAAATTCCCTCAAGCACTTGGATTCGAAATTTGGAAAGCATCCACTCAAAAAAACATGTTTTCTTAATTGATGGATTGAATGGAATATATTTGGTTGTGGGAAACAAATTGGGAGTGATTGAGTGAGAGAATGGGGATATTTTCTTTAATTGATGGATGAAATGGAATACAATGGGGGTGAGGTGGATGTTTGGAAAGAATCCAATGGGGGTGAGGTGGATGTTTTGGAAAGAATCCAATGGGGGTGAGGTGGAAATGGATTTGGGTCTTGGGTTTTGGATCATGGGTTGTTTAATCCCATGAATTTGTAAACAGGTTGCCACTCGATCTTGCGAGCGGGTTGCAACGCTTCCAACTTTCTTCTCTTTTGTCTTCTCAATTCTTCCAAGCTTTATTTAGTACTTAAAAACACAAAATTAATTAATACAAATATTTATTCTTGAAAATGGTAAAAATGCAGAATTTGGGATAATATATGACTTTGAAGCGCGAAAGATGAGTTAAGTGCCAATGAAAAGGTGTATGAATATGCAATATTTGGCACTCATCAAATACCCCCAAACCTGAATTTTACTTGTCCTCAAGTGAAACAGAAATCTAGAAATCCTAACTATACCACTGCCGTTTGGTCTCTTGAATGCATTTAGCGTATGCACTAAGCCTTTAAACCCCTAGGTGTCCCTAGTGGACGAGTTGTAGTCTCGTGAGGGCCTACCAAAGATGTACCCACAAAACCTTCTCCAATTTCAGAGCATCCATAGAAATGTCTTCTTCTTCGGTCTTCAACTGTAGATGATGAACTTCGGAATTTCGTAGAACCATGAAAATTTGTAACCAATTTTTTTTTTCTTTTTTTTAAGACCCGCTATACAGCTGGTCATCATTTTTTTTAGTGACCCGCTACACAGCTGGTCATCAGATACCAAACACAAGATCCGATATATATTTTTTTTATTTTTATTTTTATTTTTTTTTTTGGAGACCCGCTACACAGCTGGTCTTAGAAGACAACAGAAGACCTTCTACACAGCTGGTCATAGAAACAAAAGACTGCAAGACCCGCTACACAGCTGGTTATAGAAAACACACTAAAAAAAATGCAAAAGACTACAAAAGATCCTACAAAAGACCCGCTCCACAGCTGGTCATAAAAAAAATGCAAAAGACTATAAAAGACCCGCTCCACAGCTGGTCATAAAAGACACAACAAAAATTGCAATACTCCCCCAAACCTAAATCTAACATTGTCCTCAATGTTTCAAAAGATAACAGAAACAACAAAACATGAGAACAAAACAGATTCAAAGGAAAGAGATTACCAGATGCCAAAAAGGGTGGTGCTAACCATAATTGAATGAATGCTTGGAAGCAAATAATATGAGCGCAAGACAAAAAGTTTGGTTAGCACACAAATATATCAACAAGATTCAAAATTTTACCTACTAGATTATACAATGATGACTCACCATGTACCAACAATCTAAAAAGTTGAGGATCAACCCAAAAGACGTAGTGCGGAAACATCAACAGCCTTACACAATTATAACAGGACAGCAATGCAAGTGAGACTGCATATGTGAATGAGTTACCCCCAAACCTAGATTTTTCAATAGATATATTTTTGGGTACAAAATCTAAAAATTTCAGGGGTGCACCATGCACAAGATCTAGTTCAAAGTGGATTTTGTCAGGGATGGATGGAGAGACATGAGTGAACTCTAATTGTGGCTCATCAAAGGTATTATATTTAACTGCAAAATAGTCCAAGAGGACTTGAGATGCACACAGTTCCAATCCTAGATTAGGTACTCTTAGAAAAGTAGGTTTAACAATAACTGTACAAACCAAATCTAGGTTGGGTGCAAGATTACCAGTTTGTGACATGGGCAGGGAGGTAGGCACATCATTATTAGGCACATCTATAACTCCTAAATCATTTGCCAGTGTCGCAACATGCTCACATTCATAGAAAAATCCATCAAGACCCAAATAAGTATCATGCTCATCCAAAGTTTTATTCTCATGCATAGACAAATCCAAAGAGACATCACAATGTGACCCAGGCAGAGAATCAGACACGTCAATTATGTTTTTATGCATAAGATCATTAGTGTTGACAGGAGATTCAACATTACCTATGTTAGACACAAGTACAACATCATGCTCATGCTCATAAAACAAATCAATAAGCCCCAGTTCACAATCATCCCTTAGAAATTCAGTTTCATGCATAGGAATATCACAAGAAACTTCACACTGTGACTTAGACAGAGAATCAGACACATCAAAGTTATTTTCATGTATAGTATCATTAGTGTCTACAGAAGATTCAACATTTTCTAAGTCACAAACAAGTTGTGTAGCATGCTCTCTTTCACAGGACAACTGCACATGCTCAAGATTAGTAACCACATCACATGTAAATGGAACATTAGAAGAAACTTCATCCATTAAGGTCGAGGCAGATAAGCCTAATGTCTCTGAACCCAAAGGTTCGACAATATTTTCAGTAAAAACATATTCTTCTAACATAACATCATCATCATCATATAAATGCATTTCTTTATTTAAAATCGTAGTATTTCTAGTCCCTTCATTTAAAATAGGTTCATATGCAATATTAGTTGCACAAGTAAGACTAGGCATACTATTTTCACATTTTATTTCATTAGGATAAACAAATATTTCATCCTGAAATTCCTCCTTTCCTACATTTTGTAAATGAATCAAATTCATTTTTAAAAATGCATTAAGTTGTTCAATGGAAGGAGAGTCTTCAACAGTAGGAAATTCATAATCAATGCTATATGGTTTATCATGCAATACACTCCTAGCATTATTTTGTTCGAAGCTTTTGAGATTTTCCTCCACATATTGAGAAGTACAAAATTGTTCAAATTCCCACTGTGGTGGATGATACATGTGTGCATGGTCATTAGGGTCTATAAAATACTGATCGCAACCTTCGAAAGGTTGATTATGGTCCCAATGACTATCAGCTTTGTAATCTGTTGGCATTTCATATTTTGGATTTTCATGATATTCTCTAGATTGCCTAAAATCATGCAAAATATAGCAATTCTCAGCAGGATGGCCTAAGCCTCCACATAAGGTACAAGCATAGATTTGATTGCATTTCTAAAGTTGTGATTTTAGCTTCTAACTGATCCAAAAATGATGATTTGTGAGGGTTGGGCCTTTGTCAAGATGTTCATTTTCACCCTGTGGTGGATGATACATGTTTGAATAGTTATTAGGGTCCATGTATTGATTCTCGTGGATTGTGAAAATGTCCATAAAAATCCCTATAACTATTGACATCATGGTCATTGGAGGCTCATAATATGAAGCATGCCCGTAAGCAAGCTCTCTAATGAATTTGTTTTCATCCTCACCTACGGACCAAAATCGACATGATCTCTAACTAGCACTAGGCTTGTTGCAGAGATTGGGAGGTACACACGAAAAAGAGACCAATATTTTTTTCATTATTTGTTTTTTTTTTTTTTTTTTTTTTCAAGCCCGTTCTCTAATTACCTCGGGCATACATTAGAAAAACAAAATAAAAGAAGAAATAAACGGAAGGGAAGTTCTATGCAATCGCAAACAAGGATGACTCCACCACAAGTAAACCCTCGATTTCTAGCAAACAAAAAGCATGATGGCTCCACTTAGATTGTTTTCTAGACCAGCTTCTAATCCTTCGAAAGGGAATTTGTTACAATACGAGTAAACCTCTCTGCGGAATCAACGAGTTTAAATAAATTGAATAGAGGCGAGGAAGGCTGCAGGAGCTTTGATACCCAAGGCCTCACCGCAATACAAGGCGATGCGATCACGAATTCAATTTACTTAAACCGTCATGAACTTCGAAGTATGCTTAAAGAGTAACCAATATTTTTCAAACGACTTTCCTACTAAGCTCGTTACCCTATAGGTCTCGTTCTATTCCAAATTTTAAAGCTTAGGTTCGCGTTTGGTAACATTTTCCTAAGGCGGGCAAGAAGAGAACGGTGATGAAATCCGAATCCCTTATCTTGTATGGCCAGTTCTTGCCCTTTACTAGGAAAATAAAGCAGCCGTATTCAATTCCTCAACATATATGCAAACGAAGGAATACAGTAACTCGCTAACAAGGGATTCGCGAGTGTTTCGACAAACTTACCTCCCGTTCCAGACGGGGGATGAACCGTTGTTGTCGACTCGAGCCACGACTCCTATGTCATGAACGAACCCGAGGGGCCGAGGTGATATTGTAATCACCGTCCTTCTCTGCAAACAATTGATATTTAATAATACCCTTCCGTAGGGTTTAAAAATAAAAATAAAAATAGAATGTCCAAGTCCAAAGTCCAAAATAAAGTGCAAAAGAAAAAGAAAATTACAAGAGTAGAGGATTCCTAATACAATCTAAAAATAAATAAAATAAACTTCCTTTTTTTTTTTTTTTTAAAAAAAAAACTTCTTTCGCTTCCTTTCCTTCGCCTTTACAACAGCTACTCCGGCACCTGTTGAGCTCAAAAGAGGGAGTTAGGGTTTCGAAGTTTTAAAGCAAAAGCAAAAATTTAAAAAAATAACAAAAATAAGTGTAAAATTGACTGTGAATAGTTGCGCTATGCTACAATAATATGTGAACAGTTCCAGGAGATGAAAAATGAATAGTGACAGGAGATGAAAAATGAACTACACCACTACCGAGTCCCCGGAAACGGCGCCAAAAACTTGGTAGGCTTAGAAAGATACCTACTTCTATGTATAAACTGCAAGTGCACAGTGTCGACAAGCAACACAGGGCAAGCACAGGTCGAACCACAGAGATTTGGAGAGTGTAGAAGTTGATTCTAAATCCTGATTCAAAGAGTAACCAAAAGGGGTTTGATTTTGTCGATACGACGATATGATTTTCAAGTGACTGAAATAATAAAAGATGCAAATAACAAGATATGTAAACAATGAGAATATGGATACTAGGGTATTCAAATCCACCAATAACCTATGATATGCATTCAACTTGTAATATTATTCTTGTCCTTATAGTAGATTCAAGTCTACCTTATAACTAAGGTGTTTCTCCAATGGATAATTTAATCACAACTAAAGTATTTCTCCAAAGAATTAATTGTCTTATTAAAGCACAAATAATCTAAGGATCAATATTTGGTTAAGCATGAGTTGTAGCATAATCAACATGGAGATATTCTAACTACAATGGATACATGGCATACATTGTGAGAGAAAGATGTTGACAAACTTGGATTAAATTATACTTTAAACAATTCTAAACTTTCAAGAACAAGATACAAGATATGAATACATACCAATGAGTTATGGCTTCATTAAAACCCTAGCAAATGAAATAGAACATGAAGAACATTATAACAAAACTGAAATTTAAGAAACTAACATGAACAAGCTATTCTTGGATGGTTTTTCAACACAACAACCCTCTCTATTTATACACAAAATTCCCTCAAGCACTTGGATTCGAAATTTGGAAAGCATCCACTCAACAAAACATGTTTTCTTAATTGATGGATTGAATGGAATATATTTGGTTGTGGGAAACAAATTGGGAGTGATTGAGTGAGAGAATGGGGATGTTTTCTTTAATTGATGGATGAAATGGAATACAATGGGGGTGAGGTGGATGTTTGGAAAGAATCCAATGGGGGTGAGGTGGATGTTTTGGAAAGAATCCAATGGGGGTGAGGTGGAAATGGATTTGGGTCTTGGGTTTTGGATCATGGGTTGTTTAATCCTATGAATTTGTAAACAGGTTGCCACTGATGCGCGAGCGGGTTGCAACGCTTCCAACTTTCTTCTCTTTTGTCTTCTCAATTCTTCCAAGCTTTATTTAGTACTTAAAAACACAAAATTAATTAATACAAATATTTATTCTTGAAAATGGTAAAAATGCAGAATTTGGGATAATATATGACTTTGAAGCGCGAAAGATGAGTTAAGTGCCAATGAAAAGGTGTATGAATATGCAATATTTGGCACTCATCACTCGCCCAAAAGAATCACATCAATATTACGACCACGTCTATCATCCCAATGTTCTTGAGTTGGCGGTGGAGCGTAAGAGACGTTAGTAGTTTTTTGAGACGTGGTGCACTCATCCCGGTTCACAGTAAAGAACGGAGTATCTTCATCGAAATGAGGTTCTTCTTGCACGTAACCCAATTGTCGCATTACCCGATGTGGATCGTATATTGAATATCCTTCAGTGCAGAACAACAGGGGTCCATAGTATAATGCAACTTCATCTCTCCTTTGGATCAAACCTTGATTTCTAGCATACCGATACAGATCAAATATCACCTCCTCCACAGTCAATTTGTCGATAGTCATTCGGATTTTGATAAGATTTTGCGGTATTTCCTTATCCTGAGTACCCTTAAAACTGTACCTCTACGCTCTTGGCTTATCAACAACAACATTCACATCCACTTTGACGTAGGAGTCGGCTTTCACCAAAGAAGGGAAGTGCTCATATATCCAAACCTATGTAAAAAAAGAAAGTTAAGTAAGAATCTTATCTTACGAGAATTTGGTAAGTATAAATGATTTAGACAATATAATTACCTGGAAGAGACATATGTTTCCATTAACTTGCGAAGTGAGTGCCATTGAAGCCTTAGTCAACTCATTGTTCAAGAAGGCGACCACCGCAGTACCCCAAGAATACTCATGCATCTTACTTAAGGGATCCAATAGTTGCAAATAATTGGCGTCGACCAAGCTTCCGGAACTGTCGGGGAAGATACAACTTCCCAGGACGTACATCAAATAACCTGATGCGGTAGCATTGATTCGCACCGGGTCCACCCTTCCTTCCCTATCAAAGATTTTCTTGGTGTCACATAATGTGTCCCGCAACTTATTCAGATTAAACTTCTTACTTAGACGACCATCCTTCATCACAAGCATAGACTCTGTCGCAACCTGATTCCAACCGAATAATTTCTGGCACACTCTGAAGATATCCGTGAAAGAAAACTTATTATCGAAGCCCTCACAAACTTCTTTTCCCTCAACCTCAAGGCCTAGAATTTGATAAGCATCATCGGGAATTATGGACATCTCACCGAATGGGAATAACATCGTATCAGTCTCTCCGTAGAACCTCTCACAGAATACAGATACGGTAACTCTATCATGCTCAATATTCGAACTCTCCATCGCAGGCCATAACCCGGAGTTCTTGACAATCACTTTCACCTCCTCACATTCATCCTCAAGATCCCAAGTCTTAGTCACTGAACATGAATCTTGGCGCCTCATGAGATGGAAGACATTCTTGGGATCCTAAGTACCAAAAAACCAAAATGAAAATAAATACAAACACTTTACGAAAATTTAAGATAGTTACACACTTAAATAAAAAACAAAGACGGATTGAGATTACTTACGATAATATTTTGGATCGTACATGCCCATGAGTGTTTGTATCCATTCGCCACCTTTTTTGGGGTCCCCCTTGGGTCCTCATCTTTTTTCAGTGTAACCATCAAGTGAGAGGGAGGCATGTGGGAATCAGCTGGTTTAGTGATCACCCTCTTATTCTTTCCGGTTTCAGTTGAAGTTGAAGCTTAGACTTGTTGAACATTAGCTTGTTCTTGTTCTTCTCTTTTTTTTTTTTTTTTTTTTTTTTTTTGCTTCTTCTTCTTTTTCTTCCACTGCCTCTTCAACAATTTCATCTTCTCTACCCTTACCTTTATATCCATTACCATCATCAACATCATCATCATCATCATCACCTCCTCCAACATTAGGCATATCCTGATCACCATCACCATCATCATTGTTGCCTCCTCCAGCAGCCGGACTTCTTTCATTAACATCATCATCACCACTTCTTCTACCAGATGGAATTAATTGGTCTTCATCTGGAGTCTCGTCTGAATCACTGGTTTCCGATGGTGGTTCATAATCATCATTCGGTACACGTATCTTAAGTGTTCCCGGCACAACATATGCCCCTCGATGTGTTGAAGTCGATAGTTTATCGCCAACATGAGGAGGTATTGAAGGAGGACTAAGAGCTTTCAGAGCTTTCTTATCTTCCTTTTGCAACCTGAACAAGAATAACTAAGAAGAAAAATAATAAGTCAGCAGGGTCGACAAATATAACATTGTCGGTGTTGATGGTGGTTTTTAGACAAATGGTAAAATCGTAAAACCCAAAATAACCCAATGTCACCGGTGACACATTTATTAGAAAATTTAATACATGTAGTCAGTAATTAATAGGGGGTATTTTTTCAAATTAGGGTTACAACGAGAAAAACCCTAATTCATCTCCGTGCCAATGGAAAATCATGCCATCCACACAAAGCCCAAGCTAGCCGCGCTATGCCAAACGCACTCTGCCTTGTCCCTAGCTATGCTAGTCACACCAAACACGCCAAATCATTCCAACCATGCTAGCCGCACCTCCGTGCCAATGGAAAATCATTCCAGCCACACCTAGCCCAAGCTAAACGCGCCATGCCAAACGCACTCTGCCTTGGCCCTATCTATGCTAGTCACACCAAATGTGCCAAAGCATGCCAACCATGCTAGCCGCACCTCCGTGCCAATGGCAAATCATGCCAGCCACACCTATCCCAAGCTAGCCGCGCCATGCCAAACACACTCTGCCTTGGCCCTATCTATGCTAGTCACACCAAACGCGCCAAAGCATGCCAACCATGCTAGCCGCACCTCCGTGCCAATGGAAAATCATGCCAGCCACACCTAGCCCAAGCTATCTGCGCTATTCCAAACACACTCTGCCTTGGACCTAGCTATGCTAGTCACACCAAATGCGCCAAAGCATGCCAACCATGCTAGCCGCACCTCTGTGCCAATGGAAAATCATGCCAGCCACACCTAGCCCAAGCTAGCCGCAGCATGCCAAACGCACTCTGCCTTGGCCCTAGCTATGCTAGTCACACCAAATGCGCCAAAGCATTCCAACCATGCTAGCCGCACCTCTGTGGCAATGAAAAATCATGACAGCCACACCTAGCCCAAGCTAGCCGCGCCATGACAAATGCACTCTGCCTCAGACCTAGTTACGCTAGTCACACCGCGCCAAGCCAATCACCCTTACCTTGGCCTTAGCCGCGCCATGCCAAAATAACGCCCATGCCTAAGCTTGCAAACCGTGCAACCTAGGCCAAATTGGCCACGCATGCCATTGGCACATGCCAAACATGCACGCTGGTAGCTTTTCTTACCAGGCCGTGGCCCTAATGGCCAAGCATGCCATTGGCACATGCCAAACACGCACGCTGGTATCTTTATCAACTTGCACTCAATGTGCAACCTACCACCAAGGCATTCCACACATGCCATTGGCACATGCCACACACGCTACTGGCAGCTATGGCATTGCCGCTTTCACTCAACGTACAACCTACCACCAAGGCATTCTGCACATGCCACACGCGCCACTAGCAGCTCTGACATTGCCATTTGCACTCAAGGTGAAACCAGCAATGATGGCATTCCGCACATGCCATTGGCGCATGCCACACGCGCCACTTGTAGCTCCACTTGCACTCGAGGTGCAACCAACACTCGAGACATCAACACAAACTGGGGGATGCTTTCCAGGGTCTTGGTTTGGCGGCCACAGCATGCAGCGTACACTACGCTCACTTTAAGAAAGCGTGAAAAGGAATAAAGCGGTCAAATAAATGAGGAAATAATGGTGAAAACGTTTTCACCCATAAACACCATACGGTTACCACCTCATCCCATTATTTCACCCTTTACTCTCTTCCTTCTTGAGGCCAGGGTACATTTCAATCTCGACTTGTATAAATTGGTCTTACCTATTTCCACTAGACAACAAGTCTCGGTTAGGAGAAAAACACAACACTCTCAGAAAAAGTCAACTTTGCAAGCTCTCCAAAAAGATTTCATCTCTTGCAAGCTTCCGAAGCTTTCACTTTCTGATACAAATCTAAACACTACTCTCCCAGAATTATTCTGGTCTCAACACCTTTTTTTGCTTCCCTCCCCAAATTAACCGTTCTCCTCCACTTTGTGACCGAAGCAAGTCTGGAACGACCATTTCTTGGTTTAGTCCGGACTTGTAAAGATTGATATCTCGAATCTAGAAAGTGCTCACGTGCAACACATTTGTTTAGGGTTTCAACCAGTTTCTCACTCACCTACTAAATTTACCAAAATCGACAGAAACTATTTTTACCCATAAACAGCCGGCTATATAGCAGTCGGAAGGGTTGACAAAAAAATGCATGTCGGGTAAACAGCAGCCGGCAATGTGCGATTCACATAACCTGCCAGCGTATAACAAATATGAACATAGTAGATAACTAGATTTTTCACCAAACCAGTCGGCAAGGTCCATTACCCATACATTGCTAGCTAAGAATAAGCCGGCATGGTTTTATCCAATTACCATTCCGGTTTTAAAATCCAAGGCATCATGAGACACAAAACTTGAAATAAAGACGGCAAGGTAAAATTTTATAACCAATCCAGCTAACAAACAAAACTGACGCCGACAGGATCTGAGGTTGAATAACCTGCCAACCCTGCAAGTAGCATTTTCAGGTATTCATAGGCCGGCAAGATATTCAACCTAATTGCTTGCCGGTCAAACCCTAACTATGAAAAGTAGGGTCGATAACAAAATACATTGTCGGTTATTTATAACTGGAAATCAAAGAAACGATTTTTATGACCTAATTTGACATGCAAACATGAAATTGAAGTACTGGAGTGATTTTAAGTAGGACCTTACTTTCTTAAGCGCACCATTTCTTCATTTTGAGCGGGTTCAATTTCTTCTTCAACAACCGTTTTTTGCTTCATTTTCTTTTGAACCAAACTTACAATTCCAGGGTTGTATTGAATGGGTTTTCGATTAGCGACTTTCATATGAGTTCCCTTACGCCGCGTTGGATCCATTAATGAAGATTAATCGGAGTTTTCGAATCGACGATGTTAACGAATTAATCGACGAGTTTTGATGGTGGTGGGGGTGATGGAGCTGGTATGGTAAGAAGAGAAGAAGAAAATGAAATAAAAAGATTAAAACTAATTTAGGGTAATAGGTTTTTAAAGGATGAGGGTAGTTTTGTAACTTACCCATTAGGACTCCCCCTATAACCCTTAATTATGGACCATCATCTCGTGCAGATTGGGATTACGATACACAGATCCAAATTTTAGGTATCATAGAGATGCTCCAAGAAAGGCAGTGGAGCATGCAAATTATTTTTTTACTGACTTATTTAGACTTCCTCCTCAACCTCCGCAACGTCCAATGAGGGGAAAGTTCCCTTTATTTTACGGGTTCTAGTACAATTATAAACTTGAAACAAGCAGTTGTAGTATAATTTGATTGGATTTCAAGGGCCGAGTGATGTAGGACATCCGTTAGATTTATGATTAGTATTTTTATTATTATAGCTAGAAATTAATTAATTTAGAGTAGTATTTCTTATTTTTGGAATTACTTATTTTTAGAAGTTATTTAATTCTAGAAAATTATTTATTTTAGGGATTACTTATTTTCCAAGTTTAAGTCTTAGAGTTATTTAAATAGGAGACAAGTCCTGTGTATTATTACAACATTATTATTATAATCAAAATCAAAGCTTGATTTTTCTCGATTATTCTTCTGCTTTATTATGCTCCAACATTATTATTAGTTCAAGAGCTTGGGCTTACGATCCTCTTATTCTTTTCTTCTAAATCTTCTTTACCATTTCGTCTCCTCTACCTTACCTAGATCTCCGTATCTCTTCTTATAAACCAACTATCCTTTTATTTTCAATTCTTAATTCTCAATTCTCAGAAAAAAAAAAAAAAAAGGTCAGCGCAGTTGGTCTAGGGCGAAGAGAAGGAGTTTGATGCCGCACGTTATTTTTTATAGACTAAGCATTGCTATTCAAAAAAGAGTTGGAGCCCAGCTCGTGGTTAGGTTAATGCTCTGTGACAGTGTTTAATGCACCTGCATTCCACTTCTAGACCTGCCTCTACCACCTCTTGAACCTCTACCTCCTCTTGAACCTTTACTTCCTGTGGACCCTGTACCAGCAGCAGTGTTTGTAGGTTGAGATGATGATGCACCGGCATCAGCATCACTATTTGTAGGTTGAGATGATGATGCAGCAGCAGTAGATGAAGTTGATGCAGCTGCTCTTCCTCTTGTTGCTTTTCTGCCTCTCCTACTGCTACTAAGCTCAGCTGGATCTGGATAAGAAACTGAGTGAGATCCTCCTTGAACCATAGTCCTTTGCCTTTTTTATTTTGTATTGGATCCAACAGGTGCACCAGCACATGTTCTCTTGTTGTTCCCAACTGTTTTACACCTTGTACAACTCCTAACCTTCTTCTCCTTGTGACCTCCATCATAAGCTCTCTTCATTTTCTTACATGATCTCCCTGGTTTCCTGATGTCAATTGGAGGCCTCATATTAACTATGTCTTCTGGCTGCACAAATAAACAAGAGAGAAAGAGATAAGAATGGATAAGAAAAGAAGAAAGAAATAAAAGAAGACAATAAGTAATGGAAGCAAACCCTAATTATTAAAAAATATTTTTGTCATAAAGTGAAAGATTCCCTAACAGTGTAAATTACATAAAAGGACAATAAAAGAGAGTAATAAAGCTGGTAATTACCTCATCCAAGTCTTCTCTTCCTAGTAATAATCCCATCTCAGGAGCATAAGTTGCTCTCAAAGCATCAACCAGATAACACTTGTCACAATAACTGCCATCAGAAGGACAAAAGCATTAATAATGACAAACTCAACTAGAATGCAACCACATTATAAATAAAAAAATATGGAAGAGAACTTACTCAGCCCAATTGATTCTCATATCCATCAACACACACACAACATGAAGAAAATGAATTCCTCTAAGTTGCCACTGAATGCAACTACAAGTCTTGTCAACAATATCAACTTGAAACATAACATTGGTTTCAATATTTTTAACCTCATATAACCTGCCATAAACTTCCCCATTTGGTCTCAGGTGAGATGTGCAATTCTGCATCTTCTTTATCAACTTCATAACTTCTGGCACCAATGTTCCAAGCTCCAACTTATCAGCCTCATCTCTTCTTTTGTAGAACATACCCATAATGAGTTGACCATACATCATTCCCAGGGTACAAATGGGCTTGTCTCTTATTTGGCCAGCCATGTTGTTGAAGGAATCACATAAATTGTTGTTGGTGTGCTCAGAAGAAGTAGACTGGTCATAGAAGTCTCTAGACCATTGTTGTGGTGTTTCCCTCATCATATATTCTGTTGCTGATGTAGACAACTTCACAAGCTCATCCATGTGGACCTAGTGATTATAATAAGGCATTCATTATTACCACTGCCAAAACATATTCCCAAATAAAGAGTATTGCAGCATAATACTAACCTTCCAATGTCTTTCCTTATAACATAAGCAGCATTGAAAACCAGGTTATGTAGCTTTCTACCTTTATAATATTTTTTGAAATTTGTATACATATGTCTGTAGATAAACACACATCAAAATTAATCACAATTGTCAAATTAACCAACCAACTAAACAATTCAAATTAAAAATACAAACTAAAATTTACCTGAAACAGTATCTTTGGTTATGATCTGGAAATAACTCAGTAATGGTTTCCAACAACCCTTTTTTCCTATCTGAGATAAAAGTCAGCTTTCCTCTAAGGTGGTTGACAATGTATGGCTTCAATGCTTTTATGAACAAGTGCCAGTTCTCACCAATTTCATTTCTAGTCACCATTATAGCCAATGGGACAACCCTATTCTCTGCATCCAAAGCTGTTGCAGCCATCAAACAACCACCATGTTTTCCAGTCAAATGACAAGCATCAAATCCTATCACATTTCTACAACCATCATGAAAACCTTTGAGTGGTGCTGCAAAAGCAATTGTCATTGACTCAAAGCATCCATCAACAATGCAACAAATAACCATTTCCATTAATAACCATGCTTCAAAGTTAAAGAGTTAATAAAGTAAAACAATTACAACTCAACATGTATGAACTATGTAAAAATGTATGCCAACTTACCTTCCAAATGCGTAGTTTGTCAAAGAACCAGGATTTGTTTTCTCTACCATATCACAAAAAGCTGGAACAAGTCTGTAAGACTCATTATAATTTCCATTCACTCTTTCCAGTGTCTTAGTTCTAGCTCACCAGGCCACATGATAGGGAACACTAGTGTTTTGAGTAGTATGGAACTGATCTTGTAAATTGAAAGGTGATGGCATTGGGTCTCCACTCTTCAGCTTATCATACAAGAACTGTGCAACAAATTATGCATTTGCTGTCCTATTTCTGGTTACACCTTCAGTCACACATGTATGCTCCAAGTTCATCTTTCTCACTATGAAAGTTGGTTCATGACATCTGACACTTGCATAAATAAAAAACTTATAACTCTGGGACCTGTTATACTTGCAATTAACTTTGATCCTTTCTTTTTCATTGGGCTTCAACTTGTACTGAAACTTTATCTTCACTGCATATGCCATTAAGTGCTTCTTAAAGTCTTTCCTATCCATAAACTCCATCCCTACAAACATTGTATCAACATCCAAAAACTCCTCAGCATCTCCAGTGTCATCATCAAAAGCAGTTGATCTGTCAGCAGCTTCTACGTGTGTCCCCCAAACTTGCTCATACTGATTGATCCAAACTGTGTTCTGGAAATCATCCTCTGCAACTCCAGACACTTCTAAGGTACCTTCATCTTCAGAGTCACTACTACCAGAACTATCACCACTGTCAGTATCAGATGGTACAACAGATATTGCTTTTCCTTTTGGGTCACATTCCTCAACACCACCACAATTTATGTCATTTTGGGCTTCAACTACAACCAAATACAGACAAGTTAAATTGTATTTAATCAAAAAAATGCATACAAATTCAAATGTATTTAATTTAAACAAATACAAATCATACCCGCATTTCTCTTTTTCTTATATTGTTGTGGATGTAAGAAATCAAAAGAGTCTTATCCCCCAAAATATTTGTTCACAAAATCAGTATACACTTCAATACCTATTTCTGCATTATCAGTAGCTGGACTTCTACAGTCATCAATGGGATGACACATATCTTCTACCATATTTGTGAGTTGTATGTTTCCATAATCCAACTCAGCTTGTCTTGATTCAAATGATATTTCTTCATCCCTCACCTCATCATCATCCACATCAACAAATAAATTCTTACCATTGACAGTACCCAAACTACCAGTGACTGCTGCAATGGACTTCTTCAACAGCCTAAGACTTCTTCTTAGTAACTCAGGTGACTTACTATATATAATCCACTTCTTAGGTGTTAAAAAGAGGGATGGGTCAATCGTCACTGCTGCTGCATCTCTTTCAATACGTAGTCTTGATGTACTCTGCACCTTCTCAGGGGTCATCATAAGACTCTTTGAAACTGAAATATAAGAGGATGAAGGGAATTCATCACTAAGAGGCACTTTCCTGTGTGTAACACTCATGTATAGATAAATGTATCCATCTTCTTCAACCACTGCTATGTCCCACATCTCAAAGAATTCTTCATTATTACCAATATAGAAAGGGTCTGTGTCACTGAACCAGGTCAGACTAACCTTCTTAATAGGGAGTAACTGATATGCAGCATGAACAACATCACTATAACCATTTAGTCCACCACAATTCACAGAAATATTATCAAAATACCTAATCTTATTTGTATCAAAATACCTAATCTTATTTGCTTCTAACTGGGTTTTTCACATACTTCCTGCAATACACATTATCAAATTCAATATTTCAGTGTGACTAGTAACAGATAACAAACCCAATTTTCCTCGATTAGGGTTCATTAAATTTACAGACAAAATACCAAATTACTAGCAGATAACATACACAACAATCCTCAATTTTACAAACCCAAATTACTGAATTTCTAAAATACCCAAATTACTGAATTTGTAAAATACCCAACTTTGAGAAATTAGGGTTTATAAAAATTCAAAAAATCGACTGATTAGGGTAACTGAAATCGAATGTGAAATTGACAGTTTGATGGTTATGATTACCAACCTCATTATGTTCTGGTACTTGGTAACGAAATCTTGTAAGAAAACCACCGCCGTTTGGAAACCATTTACCTTCTTTGCTCTCTAATCTTTACGAATAAGCACTGAAGATGGAAAAAAAAAACATCAACACTACCAGCCTAATCTGTTTGCGACATTAACCACTGAAAATCTTACGTTTTCTAGTCTGTCGCCATTTCTGCAGAGAGTTTAGAGAGAGAGATGAAACATACGAAATGAAAAGAGTTTGCCTCATTGCCTGAACCCTAAACTGTTATAGCTCGAGTGTTCCAACTTCTGATCATGTCCTTCCGTTTCATCTCGAGATGCATAAATAGGAAGATGTATGGTGCTAGATTTAACCGGGTCTGGTTAAGGGCAAACTCGTCAAGTTACCAACGCATTTAACTCTGCACCAGTGGGTCCCAGTGACATAACCTTGCTTTTAACGTAAGTAGGACCAATTTGTTAATGGTTGGTAGCAGTATGACGGTTTTGCAAACCGGGTCTTAATACTGGGACTGTTTTTTAATTAGCCCAAAGAATATCAATGAAAATCGATGTAAAAAAGGAAATTGGAATATATAAACATTAAAATTGCTTCCAAGAAAAAATGAAAAAAAAAAAAAAGACGGCAAAAGGTAATGGTCAAAGATACACGTGACGTGATATCACTTAATGGAAAAATACGTGGCAACTTGTTACTAAGACCGAGAGAAGGAAACTCAGTCATCTTCCTCCGTGCATCTCCTCTGGTCTGTTCTAAAGCATTTCCATTTCACATCTAAAAAAAAATCTCCACCATTGAGAAAAGATGTTTTCTTTGTGAGAAATATAGAGGAACAAGAAAGGAAATCAAAGAGATGTAGTCTTAATTTTGCTTTCTTCATACCCTTCATATCTCAAAAAACAATTGATTTTGGTGTGTGATATGTAATATGTACACAAGTTTGGTTCCCTCCCTCTCTGTTTAAATTAGACGTATTATGCCCAAGATTTCACTTTTACAGGTAAAACTTCTACTATTGTGTTTTGATTTTTGCTGTGTGATGTGCTCTTTTCCTACATATCTCCGAAAATGGGGTTTTAATTTGAGATTTTTGTTTGCCTTGGATACATTTAATCTCGAATTTCTTATAATTTTAATTTTCATGAAATTTGGTAGTGGTGGTGGATATTGGTCATGGTGGTGATGGCGTTGCTGGTGAAAAGCAAACGAAGAAAGATATGGGTGGTTTTTGAAATTTGGTGGTGATGGTATTGGTTACAGTTTCTAATGGTGGTGATAGTTCTCCTGGAATTGATGGAGGTGAAGGAAGAGGCCGATGGTGGTGAAAATTGAAAAAGATGAACCTGAATGTTGTGTATGTAAAGGTGGTGGTGAAGGTTATGGGTATTGGTGGGCAAGCAATGATTAGTGTTTACGGTGGTGCTGATGGTGAATGATTGACTGGTCGGTGGAGGTTGGTGGTGCTGGTTAGGGTGGTAGTACTAGTTATAATGGTGGCGATGGTGTTGGTTTAGAGGTGGTTACGGTGGAGCTAGAAGTCCTGGGGAGCTGGCGGAGTTGCTGTTAGTGGTGGCGATGGTGGTGAAGGTGTATTGGCGCTGTTTAGAGATGGCTGTGGTGGCGACGCTGGTTAGAGATAGTTGTGAATTGTGATGGCGACGCTGGTAATGATACCGGCGGTAGTGTTAGTTATGATGGAAAAGGAAATATAGACGAGGATTATGAGGGAACTGGTTTTTAAGTGCATGGGTGTTTTAGTATTTTCAGCTCCCAAAGACTACCACCAAATCTCAAATCTTTTCTCAAATTGTAAATTTTCGTTAGGTTTCGATTAACAAAAAAGTGGTCATAAAAGTGACTCCCTCCTTACGGGACCTCCCATTCGGTCGGCCCAATAATTCCTAATATATCATATTCTTTAAGGGTATAATTGGCAACCAAACTTTAATATAACATATCTAAAAATCCGTGCCTTGGAATTTTACAAATTTTATTTTGTTGGAAAGCTAATAAAAAAAGCCTATCCAATGAGCATAAACAACAATATTAAATTTAGAGTTTTTACGAAAAATTCGGAAATGTTTATCATTTTAAGCATAGTTTTAGAAAATTAAATATATATCAATTATGCAAACCATTACAAAGGATACATAATACTTTATGTAGCCATATTTTGGTTTATACATCAACTAATTTTCCTTTGCAACTAATAAAACGATGTACTCCCTCCATTTCAAGAAAATCGATACTCTTATTTTAGGCACAATTCTTGAAAATTGAATGCATAGCTATTATGCAAACCACTACAAAAGACACATAACACATCATGCAACCATATTTTGGTTTATGGATCGACCAATTTTTTCTTTAAAAAAAAAGTCATACTTTCACATTCCTTTTCGGGAAAAGTGATACTTTCGATCCATTTCAGGAAAAATAATATTTTCCTTCCCTTTAGGGAAAAGGGGTGAAAATATCATTTTTCTGAAACGGAACGAAAATATCACTTTTCTGAAACGGAGCAAAAATAGTTGCAGACAAACCTCATCTTTAGATTCTTCTTCGGTCGGCCCTCCCACCGTGGCAACGGTTGTACTAGTTAAGCAGTAATTTCCTGTCGTAGACTAAGAACATGCACAGGACTGTGCTGTTGTAGACCAAGACACAAATACACAAGATCATGATTTTTTTCCGTTTTCTCATGATAACCGATGTACTTAATGATTCATGCCTTCAAATATTTTCATGTCTCCCTGTTGGGACAAATACAAGTGCAAAAAGCTGTTTATTTTCTTACATACCTCAATGCAACAATATACCATCATGAACACAGTAAAAACAACTCTTGAAAAGACCAGAAGCACATTTTAGGATGCTCAGGACTCAAAAACGAGACCATCATGGATGGTGTTTTAAGGATATGCAATTAGTGACACTTAGCTGCTTCTAGTTGAGTACGTAAGGTTGGTTTCAACACATCATGCGGAGAAGAGAAATGCCTTGTGTTCACTTTTACTAGTAGTTCTGTAGCATTACTTTGAGGTTATGCAGAGGCTTTTGGCTGGGGAAAGTAATGCACTTGCAAATTTTCTGTAAACAATCTGACGTTTCTGTTTTGCAAGGCGGAGTGGAAGCAAACCAATTCCTCTCTGTCAAACCAAATAAGGAGAAAGATGGATGAGATTCTGGTTATTGGCAAACATCTCAAATACGTCTATTCATGAATCAGAATGAAGTTATGTTCGTTAGTATGGAAAATGTAACAACGGTGAGGAAACTTACATTAGCTGAGATTCACAGAAGCCTGCATGAAAGTGTTTCGTCACACAATGTTGCTGCATGGACTGCAGAGATGGCCAACATGGATGGAGATCATGGCATACTGCATAAGACCCAATTCCGCCAAGAAATAAACCATGTTCTTCTCCATCTAAAATCAAAGAACATTAAAAGTCAGAAATAAAGGTACACTAATTAAGCTTTCTGCATCATACACCAAGTCAAAAACAGAAGGAGAATTATGTATACCTTCTTATCGAAGTAGAAAATCATCCATCCAAGCTTGCCCAGCATAGATTTCTCCATGGTTAATATATGTTCTCTAGTTCTGTCTTGACACACGAACGAAGTCACTTGTCAACAAAACACAGCTGGAGAAATAGTCCACCACTTCATCATTTTTGGCTTTTAGCCTATGAAGTTTATCAATAAATCTGCTGAGATGTACATATGAGACCTAATTTCTTCACAGGGATAGCTTCCTCTGCCTGGAAGTTCCCGATTAACCTTGCGTCCACACATTCTTCTACCTTCCTTTCTTCTAATGCCCCCTTTGTCATATAGAACCACCACATCATCCTCCATATACTCCCTTCACTGGCCCCTTCCCAGTCACCACCTCTAGTACCAACACTCCAAACCCATACACGTCACACATTTCGGTTATTTTTACAGTATGGCCTGCGAATTCATGTGCCATGTATCCAAGTGCATTCTGAATCTTGCTACTGAGAACATAACAATCTAGCATTGGCAGCAATCTCGCCAACCCAAAAGCTCCAACTTTCAGAAGACTACTAAATTTCAGATTGTAGTCCAGCTGGTTCAAATATGCCAAACTCTTTGCTGAACCAAGTTTTAAGTAGAACCTATCGTGCCATGACAGAACGTTTCCTCCAGGTTTTTCCTGAAGCTGCTTATACAGACTTCCTCGGGAGATAACTCAGAAATGAGAAGTTGCAATGTGCGAGTCCAGTAATGCCCTTCCATCGTCACAAGATTTTCATGACGGTTTTTCCCTAGCTTCTTGATTTCCCTCTCAAAATCTTTTTGGGACATCAGAAGGCTTGCAACAGTTAGCTTCTAGATGGCAACTGGGTATCCATTCCGGAGAAAAGTCCTGTAAACATCTCCAAACCCTCCACGCCCAAGCTCGCAGTCCTTATTGAGCAGTGCATGGGCCCCAGCACGAAAGTTGTCACCTGAGAACATGGCAAGCTTGCAAGTTTTGCCATCAGTAGTTGGATAATGGCTGTAGTCATCGCCCGCTGATAATGCAAGGGCGGCAGTTGAAGGAGACGATGTGCATCGAGCGTGGATATTTAGAACCGTGACAGCGACTATGCCAAGGGCAATGACAACAAGTGCACCAATAGCAATTAACGCAGAAGTGCTTGAAATGATCTTTTTGTGATGCATGTTTGGGACAAAGAACTGGGTTCAGCCGAATCAGAAGAAGGGTTAAGATTGAAAACAATGGGTTTTGGAAGGACAGTAGTGCAAGAGCAGTCATCTGTAGAGCCACACAGGGTTGGATTACCCAACACAGGAAAGGGAAATGGTACTGAAGACTCCAGCAACAGGTAAGTTCATCTTGGAGTTGATTGTGGGAGATATTGAAAGAGAGGAGATGAGCAAGATTGGCAAGCTTCTTGTCAAGCTGTTTAAAGATAAGTCTATGGACTGGAGGCTGCTGAGGTTAGACATGGTGGCAGGAATTGGACCATCAAGTTTGTTCTGTGACAAGATCAACCCCAACAAACAGAAAATCAGCAAGGACATGCATAGAAATTTACCTGATTAGAGTAAGAAAGACTTAAAGCTGAGAACAAATCTGGAATGAAAATATGTTTAAGTAAGGACAAATAAAAAAACCCAAGTATAGTACTACGGGCTATGGCCATACAGCATTAAGCCTAGATGGGGTAGCCCAGGCAAAGAACACACACATTTGCCGGTTAGAAGAAGCCTTGAACACCATAGAGTGATGGCAAACTAATAAGAAGACAGAAAACTATATATGCCCATCACAAATTCATATTACCAGAGAACTTTAAAACTTAGGAACACAAATTGAACAGAGTAACCTAGACGATATCTGGACAAAGAATAAAGTTGTGATCTGACCTTACCAGGGCATCCACTTCAATTCCACCCACTCCCGTTAATGATCTGAAAAACCTTCCCCGCCGCTGGATTGTGACTCACCAGCATCAAAATTGGGATCTACAAAGGTAGCAACTATTGTCTGTAGCTCACCTACCAGGCAAAGACACCCCTGTGCATCTATACTTCCACAGTAAGATGTTGCTTGTATTTTAGCGGATTTTTTTACCAAAAAAACTGGAGTGTATGAAACAGCGGGTTAGCGTTTGTTTCTCTCACTTCTTATTACATAATTACCCCCGAAAATCCTTTAGATACAAAATAGAATTATTGATCCATCTGATCGTATTTAGAGTTCTAATTAGCGCTAAATACCAAGTTATCAGTGTTTTAATTTAATTTGAATGCCCATCATTTTTTTCAAATGATACAAGCATATATCAGAATCATACATACAACCAGATAATTTGATTTCTTGCTATCTGATATCAGGTTATTTAGATCGGACGGACTGCAAAAGTTTGGATACATCATACGAGTTTTTCACTTTTTTACTTGTTAAATTTAATTTTTTCACTTTTTCGGTAAAGTACGATTTCAAGATAAACTTGGTGAAAATAAATAAATTCCGTTTTGTATATAGAGGATTCTCTGGGGTAATTACGTAATAAGAAGTGAGAGAAACAAACACTAACCCGCCGTTCCATACACTCCAATTTTTTTGTGCAGCTTTTTTTTCAGATGTTGTATTCACTTTAATGAACTTTGTGAAAGATTCCAAAAAGCTAGTCTGCTTCAGCCTTTTAATTTTCTAAATAAACTTAATAAATCATCTGCAGCTTCCTCGCATCCCATACCTTGAAACATGCCCTTTCTTTTAGCATGAAGTAGCCCATTTCAACAGCTATAAAATTGGAGTAGTCACTATGTTGAGTCAGGAACTCATATTCTGAACATGTATCGCACCCAGGAAGCTGCCTAATAATTTCCTGCACAAATTCCATATCGAGTCCAAACATATCCTGCTTCAACCGTTTTTCCACTTCTTTGCACATCATCTCAAGCTCATCTGAACTTTGAATTACAAGGTGTATGAGCCTGGGACCAGACAAATCACAGAATTTGGCTGGGGAACCAACACCATTTCTGTCCTTGAAATTATCTTGAACTGAGCAAGAATTCGTACCATCTGACTCATGGGTGCAATAGAACTTAACACTGCAAGACTTCTCAAAGGCTTCACGGCATGCCTCAATCTCGGAGACGTTACCCCACACTGAAGATGATGACCTTTCTTCAGTGAAAAACTCACCAACTTCATCCAGCAACCCCAACTTATTTGAGAAGAGTCCACTAGATTTTTGGGCTAAGCAACTGGCTTGAAATTATCTTTTGTAGCACCGTAAGATTCACCAAGGGTACCGACTGCAATACATTATAAAAGATGCTGCCCCGGTGGACAAGGATCGGAAAGAAGTACTGAATGTCGGTGTCCTCACTCAAGTCTCACAAAACGACCATTCTACTTTCTACTTTGCTTTCAACTTCGGACTGACCAAGAATTTGTCTCAGTAGGACTATTGACGCGTCAGGTAAGACCGATGCAGAGCAGGGACATTCTCTGACCTTAAAGATTGGTCCAGAGCTTCCACCATCCAGTACATCACACACACAAAAAGAAGTCTGGATACCTTATCGTGCCAATTAGATCTGTATGGCTCCTATCATGATATGATGGTCATGAATCATCCTTCCCTAAACAGGAAAGAAATAGATCTTCAAACTGAGCCGGAAGTCCATTCTGAAAACACAAACAAAAAGATGTATGATGAGCTGAAAGAACTAGAACTAGCACGAAAGCATAACTAGACTACCATGATAACATTATGAAGAGGAACTGAACAAAGAACCAGTCAAACAGTAACCTAGTTTCTGCTGGATTACGAATTACAGGTGGAACTTATTCATAAAAAAGATAAGAAGAAAAAGCATCTCACATTGGGTCAATCGGACTCACATCAACGTTTCCCCCCCTGTCCTGCTTCCTTAACTCTTGCGCTTCTTCCAAGATTGCTGGCATGAGGTTCCACAATCTCAACATCAGAGGGGAAATCCCCACTTCAACCATTTCTCAGAGCTTCTCGGTATTCTGCAGAGCTATTAGTTCTTGAATGTCTAGCGAGCTCCTTACTTCTGAGTGTTCCTAAATCTTCTCAAAGGAGTGGCGTTCAAACTTGCATCATAAAAACTCGTACTTATATTCAGTTCCCAGTTTAAGAACCTTTCAGAAGCTAATTTGATGGGGTGTGAATTTTCTCGGATATTTCACAGGAGTACGCACCCTACAAGGGACAAATTAAATTTATGAATATAAATTTTGAGCAAGTATCAGAGATATTAACCGAAGACCAAAAATCATGCAACAGCCAACAACCGATTTTACAAACTGCTAGGGCTAGATGAACTAGTAGTGATCTCCTAAGTCTTAATTAGCTGAGTATGATTTCTTAAAATCTCATTGCCATGTGAAACAAAAGCTGTAGTCTACTCATAACATCAGCTGTTCTTGTGTGCTAAATCACAGTCATTGCATATCCCCAACGGTATTAGCCAAATGGAAAATAACACACATGGTGAGAAGCCATCAAATCAGTATTTACAGTTGCAACTTGTAATTCAATGTGTATCTTCATTAATTTGTTAAGAAGAAACCTAGGTAATAAATCCGAGAGATAGACAAAACTAAGCCAACTCAAATCAGCTACAAAAGCCTTACTTAAATTGCCTCAGACATTAAGCATTTGGAATCCAATAGATAAAAAATGATGTAACCAAAATTTACAGTAAAACGAATACTGAAATAATTGTATACCTCATGAAACTGCAGGTAATTTGGTCTTCTTCCAAAGACTCCATTTGATTTTATGACTTGTTTGCTTGAAATAGGTTTAGATGAACAAAAAAATTCCAATCAAACTCGATCGGTAAAGCATAAGTAATGATTTCATTACTTCTTCTTCAATACAAATAGGAAAAACTGCGAGCTCAGATCTAAGAAGAATCTTAGCTAGGGTTTTCAGTGGGAGTCTCACGGATTTTTTGGAGCGGAGATTTCAAAGAATTCCTAAAATGATTTTTTTCACTCTTCAATAGGGCTGCCCATGGTTCGGTTTTCTGCCCGAACCAAACTGATCCAAACCGACAAAAAAACCCGAAAAAACCAGAGACCGAAAAATCCAAAAACCCAAAAACCGATTCTAAGTGGTTGGTTTTGGATTGATGTCACAAAAGAACTAAAAATCCAAAAAAACCAAACCGAAAAAGAAACCGAGAGTAAGAACCAAAAAAACCGACAAAAGCCATAATAATATGTAGCGAACTTTCCATCATAGTATAATATATATTCACTTCAATGAGTATATCTATAAATAAAGTAAATATAAATGAAAATGTATCTAATGTTGAATTATATATGTATAATATATATGATTTTAATGAGTATACCCATAAATAAAGAAATTATTTTGATGATTTGATTTACAATTTTGATTTATGAGTTACAAATGAAAGTCTATTAAAAAAACCAAAAAACCCAGAAAAACCAAAAAAACCGGTGGGACGATTCTGGTTTCTAATATTCTAAACCGAGCATGGTCTGGTTTGGTTTCTTAAAAGAGATATTGGTTTGGTCCTTGGGTTTGGCTGAAAACCAAGCCAAACCGAACCATGGGCAGCCCTACTCTTCAATTCCAACTTCATTCATATAGTACCACTTTTACTTACACCTTGTTTACATCGATGCTATTATGCCGCCTTGTTTTTAGATCAGGCGCAGCCCCAGCTTGAACGGGATTGGTCATCACTCATCAGCAACTACTAACTTTGACCTCTTCTTCTACCTCCTTTTACCTGCCCTGCATCTCTCCTTCTTCTTCGTCGGCGGAGGGTCAAGTGCAACGTTTTCCGGTATTCTTCTTTTACTCTGTCTATAACTTTGATCGAGTTTTGAAATGAGGTTGACTTTCCTTTTAACTGTCTTCTGACTTATACAGTGTGTGAACGGATTTTTTTGCTGTGCTTCTTCCTTCACCTCACCGCCGTGAAAGAGAGTATCAGGCTCTGTTCTTCTACATCTCCGAGGACAAATCATAGGGTGAAGGTATGCATGATGCATTTTCTTTTGAAAGTTTTATACCTAGCTGAAAGAATTAGGGAGAGTCTAGATTGGGGAGAAAACTTGTTTGCAAAGAAATTCAAATTAATTCCACATACACTATTGATCTTCCAAATTGTTTGTTTAATATATAAATTTTGATATCCTAGTTTTTGTTTATGTCTTGATAATTAGATATTTCAATTTTTTGTACAAATTGCTAAAAAAAACACAATTTTGACAAGTAAAGTTGGACGGAGGGAGATTTAGACACCATAAATAGATTGTTGGGAAGGGGTACTAGTAATAAGCACATAATATTTTTTGAATTTTATTGTTGTAAGCACATAAACAGATTGGCTAATAAATGTGCGGACAAATTAGCTAAGCATGCCCGTAAAAAGGGTACTAGTAATAGTTGGGAAGGGGTAACTCCATCTTTCCTGTCAAACTCTATTATGTACGACTCAGCTTGATCTATTGAACATTTTTTCTTTGTAGCAAAAAAAAGATTTAGACTCCATTTTTCATTCTAGCATGAAAGAAGGGAAGGAAGAATGGAAGATCATAGTGATTGAAGATTTAATAGCAGCATTGTTTTCAAAAAATCCATTATGGGAATGAATGAAGAAGGAATTCTTTAAGTTTCCTTGGTATAACAACAACATTCAGTTTAATTTTTTTAAGGCTTCTAGATATCCTAGCTAGATATTACGAAAGATCAATCAATCTTTGACCTAGTTTGAAGAATTCTTTTCCATTGCTGATTTTGGGCTAACTCAAAAATTACACTTTTTGAACATGTACATGGTCATATCCATGATGTTGTTGAAACCTTGCTTCATGCCTTTTATCATACTCATCAACTAGATGGATCTTTGCTAAATGCTAACTAAATAACTTGAGTCTGAAAAACCTTCTATTACCAGCATTTCTAGGTTCTGCCCCTTTTCCTGAAAGCAGTGAAAGGCCTCCAAGCATTTTTGGAAGTTCAAACAAAGGAAACAAAAATGCTTTGGGTGTATGACCTCAATTTACTCATGATTAGTAAAATTGTTCTCCACATCGTAAAATCTTCTAATAATTGAATATTGATGTATATAAATGGAATCTAGCTTTCTATAGATGCATTATACTACAAACTACATCCAAATGATAGAAATCTTCTTCTCATGCAAGTGAAAGTAAGAGCTTAACAATAGACACAAGGATATACGTGGTTCGGTATGATTACCTACGTCCACGGGGTGAAAGGATGAATCTTATTGCTTCAAGGTGTTACAATGGTGTCACTCTCCGAGTTGAACTCTCTTCCTTACCAAATGAACTAATTCTCCAATCTCTTTCTCTTTTGTGCGATTACAAGTCTCTCTCTCTCCCAAAATTACAACCTACCTCTCTTGGGTACAAGTTCTTATATTTATAGGGGAGGCTACATACAACTAAACTATGGTGTTGGTCACGATATATCTATCTTGAAGTCATGTGTCGGGCCAGCTCGCATCGTCTCTTCTTCCACAGATCTGGCCGATGTAATTTGGTTCTTCGGCAGCCTCTTATCCGAGCCGATCTTTAAGGTGCTCTCTTGGTGCGATGTCTCCCCTCCAATCCTGTCGCCCTTTTGGCATGTACCTTCTTATCCCTTTGACTAACGCCTCTTGTTTGACCCAATATGTCTCGTCTGTCAGATTTTCCAGAGGTCTGGGGTCAAGTCTTGTCCGACAGTTGTAGAGTGATCATGTCCGAGCCACGTGATTCCTTAATCTTCGCGCCTACCAGCCTCTGTCCCATGCTTCTCGCTTTTTCCTCCTTGGGTACATCATAGCTTAAGATGTTGCCACCTAGCCCTGTGGATAATCTACACCTACATTTATGCCCCTTCTTTCGCTCGTGTGGTGGACACGAGTGGAAGAAAATAGTCTCATCTTCCCACGTCCCCGTTCATGCCGCGATTTCCGCCATGCAGTCCCCCATTAACTTCCCTTTATGACCTGTAACTGTCGGAGCCGGTCACGCTTCTTTCTTCCTTTAAATACCCCATTTTCCTATTCTCTTTCTTCTACTCCACCATTTTCTCAATTTTCAGCCGCTGTAACCATTTTCTCTGAGATTCTTCATCACTTTATTCCTCTGTGAGCCCTTGTATTTTTAATTCTCCTCCTTCACATCTTCATCACCGAGCGCTATAGTTGCTTTGGTTACGTTTCAATCGTTCCAACCTTCTTCACCAGCTTTTGAGTTTTGCACTACTCACCTCCATGGCTTCTTCTCCCTAAATGACTGAGAAAAGGTGTGTTGATGACGTTTTTTCCGAAATTGATGAATTTACCCTTGTTTACCTATTTTAATTTGATAGCCCTTCTAAGTACGATGATCGTGCCATAAAATATATCTTTCCTGACGATTCTCCTTCTATTTCGTGCAGGTCCGAGAAAAGGGCGAAAGATCTCTCTGATGAAGAATTCATTGAGCAGTTGAAAGAGAAGTATGATCTTCAAGACTACGAAGTTACCCTGATCTCGGGCCAAAACATCACCTTGAGGAAGTCCGACATGGATAAGTGGTAGGCTCGGAAAGATACCTACTATTGTGTATACTGCAAGTGCACAGTGTCGACAAGCAACACAGGGCAAGCACAGGTCGAACCACAGAGACTTGGAGAGTGTAGAAGTTGATTCTAAATCCTGATTCAGAGAGTAACCAAAAGGGGTTTGATTTTGTCGATACGACGATATGATTTTCAAGTGATGAAATAATAAAAGTAAAAGATGCAAATAACAAGATATGTAAACAATGATAATATGGATACTAGGGTATTCAAATCCACCAATAACCTATGATATGCATTCAACTTGTAATATTATTCTTGTCCTTATAGTAGATTCAAGTCTACCGTATAACTAAGGTGTTTCTCCAATGGATAATTTAATCACAACTAAAGTATTTCTCCAAAGCATTAATTGTCTAATTAAGCACAACTAATCTAAAGATCAATATTTGGTTAAGCATGAGTTGTAGCATAATCAACATAGAGATATTCTAACTACAATGGATACATGGCATACATTGTGAGAGCAAGATGTTGACAAACTTGGATTAAATTATATCTTTAAACAATTCTAAACTTTCAAGAACAAGATACAAGATATGAATACATACCAATGAGATTAGGGCTTCATCTAAACCCTAGTAAATGAAACTAGAACATGAAGAACATTACAACAAAACTTAAATTTGATAAACTAACATGAACAAGCTATTCTTGGATGAGTATTCAACACAACAACCCTCTCTATTTATACACAAAAATTCTCTCACACTTGGGATCCGAATTTCACTGTAGCAACCACTCAACAATTAAACAAAACATGTTTTCTTAATTGATGGATAGAATGGAATACAATGGGGTTAGGTGGATGTTTTGGAAAGAATCCAATGGGGGTGAGGTGGATGTTTTGGAAAGAATCCAATGGGGGTGAGGTGGAAATGGATTTGGGTCTTGGGTTTTGGATCATGGGTTTGTTTAATCCCATGAATTTGTAAATGAGTTTCCACCGACGTTGCGTGGGTTGAAACGCTTCCAACTTTCTTCTCTTTTGTCTTCTCAATTCTTCCAAGCTTTATTTAGTACTTAAAAACACAAAATTAATTAATACAAATATTTATTCTTGAAGATGGTAAGAATGCAGAATTTGGGATAATATATGACTTTGAAGCGCGAAAGATGAGTTAAGTGCCAATGAAAAGGTGTATGAATATGCAATATTTGGCACTCATCAAATACCCCCAAACCTGAATTTTACTTGTCCTCAAGTGAAAAAGAAATCCATAAATCCTAACTATACCACTGTCATTTGGTCTCTCGAATGCATTTAGCGTATGCACTAAGCCTTTAAACCCCTAGGTGTCCCTAGTGGACGAGTTGTAGTCTCGTGAGGGCCTACCAAAGATGTACCCACAAAACCTTCTCCAATTTCAGAGCATCCATAGAAATGTCTTCGTCTTCGGTCTTCAACTGTAGATGATGAACTTCGGAATTTCGTAGAACTATGAAAATTTGTAACCAATTATTATTATTTTTTTTTTTTAAAGACAGCGACACAGCTGATCATCATTTTTTTTTAGTGACCCGCTACACAGCTGGTCATCAGATAACACACTACAAAAGACCCGCTCCACAGCTGGTCATAGAAGACGACAAAAAAAATGCAAAAGACTACAAAAGATCCTACAAAAGACCCGCTACACAGCTGGTCATAAAAATGCAAAAGACGCAAAGCATCCTACAAAAGACCCGCTACACAGCTGGTCATAGAAAACACTCTACAAAAGACCCTACAAAAGACCCGCTCCACAGCTGGTCATAGAAGACAACAAAAAAAATGCAAAATACTACAAAAGATCCTACAAAAGACCTGCTACACAGCTGGTCATAAAAAATGCAAAAGACTGCAAAGGATCCTACAAAAGACCCGCTACACAGCTGGTCATAGAAAACACTCTACAAAAGACCCTACAAAAGACCCGCTCCACAACTGGTCATAGAAGACGATATGCAAATACTCCCCCAAACCTAAATCTAACATTGTCCTCAATGTTTCAAAAGAACAGAAACAACAAAACATGAGAACAAAACAGATTCAAAGGAAAGAGATTACCAGATGCCAAAAAGGGTGGTGCTAACCATAATTGAATGAATGCTTTGAAAGCAAAAAATATGAGCGCAAGACAAAAAGTTTGGTTAGCACACAAATATATCAACAAGATTCAAAATTTTACCTACTAGATTATACAATGATGACTCACCATGTACCAATAATCTAAAAAGTTGAGGATCAACCCAAAAGACGTAGTGCGGAAACATCAATAACCTTACACAATTATAACAGGACAGCAATGCAAGTGAGACTGCATATGTGAATGAGTTACCCCCAAACCTAGATTTTTCAATAGATATATTTTTGGGTACAAAATCTAACAATTTCAGGGGTGCACCATGCACAAGATCTAGTTCAAAGTGGATTTTTTCAGGGATGGATGGAGAGACATGATTGAACTCTAATTGTGGCTCATCAAAGGTATTATATTTAACTGCAAAATAGTCCAAGAGGACTTGAGAGGCACACAGTTCCAATCCTAGATTAGGTACTCTTAGAAAAGTAGGTTTAACAATAACTTTACAAACCAAATCTAGGTTGGGTGCAAGATTACCAGTTTGTGACATGGGAAGGGAGGTAGGCACATCATTATTAGGCACATCTATAACTCCTAAATCATTTGCCAGTGTGTCGCAAAGATGCTCACATTCATAGAACAATCCATCAAGACCCAAATAAGTATCATGCTCATCCAAAGTTTTATTCTCATGCATAGACAAATCCAAAGAGAAATCACAATGTGACCAGCAGAGAATCGAGACACGTCAATTATGTTTTTATGCATAAGATCATTAGTGTCTACAGAAGATTCAACATTAACTATGTCAGACACAAGTACAACATCATGCTCATGCTCATAAAACAAATCAATAAGCCCCAGTTCACAATCATCCCCTAAAACTTTAGTTTTATGCATAGGAATATCACAAGAAACTTCACACTATGACTTAGACAGAGAATCAGACACATCAAAGTTATTTTCATGTATAGTATCATTAGTGTCTACAGAAGATTCAACATTTTCTAAGTCACAAACAAGTTGTGTAGCATGCTCTCTTTCACAGGAAAACTGCACATGCTCAATATTAGTAACCACATCACATGTAAATGGAACATTAGAAGAAACTTCATCCATTAAGGTCGAGGCAGATAAGCCTAATGTCTCTGAACCCAAAGGTTCGACAATATTTTCAGTAAAAACATATTCTTCTAACATAACATCATCATCATCATCATCATAGAAATGCATTTCCTTATTTAAAATCGTAGTATTTCTAGTCCCTTCATTTAAAATAGGTTCATATGCAATATCAGCTGCACAAGTAAGACTAGGCATACTATTTTCACATTTTATTTCATTAGGACAAACAAATATTTCATCCTGAAATTCCTCCTTTCCTACATTTTGTAAATGAATCAAATTCATTTTTAAAAATGCATTAAGTTGTTCAATGGAAGGAGAGTCTTCAACAGTAGGAAATTCATAATCAATGCTATATGGTTTATCATGCAATACACTCCTAGCATTATTTTGTTCGAAGCTTCGAGATTTTCCTCCACATATTGAGAAGTACAAAATTGTTCAAATTCCCACTTTGTGGTGGATGATACATGTGTGCATGGTCATTAGGGTCTATAAAATGCGATCGCAACCTTCGAAAGGTTGATTATGGTCCCAATGACTATCAGCTTTGTAATCTGTTGGCATTTCATATTTTGGATTTTCATGATATTCTCTAGATTGCCTAAAATCATGCAAAATATAGCAATTCTCAGCAGGATGGCCTAAGCCTCCACATAAGGTACAAGCATAGATTTCAGATTGCATTTCTAAAGCTGTGATTTTAGCTTCTAACTGATCCAAAAATGATGACTGTGAGGGTTGGGCACTTTGTCAAGATGTTCATTTTCACCCTGTGGTGGATGATACATGTTTGAATAGTTATTAGGGTCCATGTATTGATGCTCAGGATTGTGAAAATGTCCATAAAAATCCCTATAACTATTGACATCATGGTCTGTTGGAGGCTCATAATATGAAGCATGCATGTAAGCAAGCTCTCTAATGAATTTGTTTTCATCCTCACCTGCAGACCAAAATCCTGACATGATCTCTAACTAGCACTAGGCTTGTTGCAGAGATTGGGAGGTACACACTGAAAACAGACCAATATTTTTTTCATTATTTGTTTTTTTTTTGTTTTTTTGTTTTTGTTTTTGTTTTGTTTTGTTTTTTTTTTTTCAAGCCCGTTCTCTAATGACCTCGGGCATACATTAGAAAAACAAAATAAAAGAAGAAATAAACGGAAGGGAAGTTCTATGCAATCGCAAACAAGGATGACTCCACCATAGTAAACCTACTGATTTCTAGCAAACAAAAAGCATGATGGCTCCACTTAGATTGTTTTCTAGACCAGCTTCTAATCCTTCGAAAGGGAATTCGTTACAATCTGAGTAAACCTCTCTAAAATCAATCTGAGTTTAAATAAATTGAATAGAGGCGAGGGAAGCTGCAGGAGCTTTGATACCCAAGGCCTCACCGCAATACAAGGCGGTGCAGTCACGCATTCAATTTACATAAACCGTCATGAACTTCGAAGTATGCTTAAAGAGTAACCAATATTTTTCAAACGACTTTCCTACTAAGCTCGTTACCCTATAGGTCTCATTCTATTCCAAATTTTAAAGCTTAGGTTCGCGTTTGGTAACGTTTTCCTAAGGCGGGAAAGAAGAGAACGGTGATGAAATCCGAATCCCTTATCTTGTATGGCAAGTTCTTGCCCTTTACTAGGAAAATAAAAGCAGCCGTATTCAAGTCCTCGACATATATGCAACCGAAGGAATACAGTAACTCGCTAACAAGGGATTCGCGAGTGTTTCGACAAACTTACCTCCCGTTCCAGACGGGGGATGAACCGTTGTTGTCGACTCGGGCCACGACTCCTATGTCATGAACGAACCCGAGGGGCCGAGGTGATATTGTAATCACCATCCTTCTCTGCAAACAGTTGATATTTAATAATACCCTTCCGTAGGGTTTAAAAATAAAAATAAATATAGAATGTCCAAGTCCAAAGTCCAAAATAAAGTGCAAAAGAAAAAGAAAATTACAAGAGTAGAGGAATCCTAATACAATCTAAAAATAAATAAAATAAACTTTTTTTTTTTTAATTTAAAATAAAAACTTCTTTCGCTTCCTTTCTTTCGCCTTTACAACAGCTACTCCGGCACCTGTTGAGCTCAAAAGAGGTAGTTAGGGTTTCGAAATTTTAAAGCAAAACCAAATTTTTTAAAAATAACAAAAATAAGTGTAAAATTGACTGTGAATAGTTGTTATGCTACAGTGATTATGTGAATAGTAATATGTGAACAGTTCCAGGAGATGAAAAATGAATAGTGACAGGAGATGAGAAATGAACTACACCACTACCGAGTCCCCGGCAACGGCGCCAAAAACTTGGTAGGCTCGGAAAGATACCTACTATTGTGTATCTTTGCGCAAGTGCACAGTGTCGACAAGCAACACAGGGCAAGCACAGTCGAACCACAGAGACTTGGAGAGTGTAGAAGTTGATTCTAAATCTGATTGAGAGTAACCAAAAGGGGTTTGATTTTGTCGATACGACGATATGATTTTCAAGTGACTGAAATAATAAAAGTAAAAGATGCAAATAACAAGATATGTAAACAATGATAATATGGATACTAGGGTATTCAAAAACTTGGTAGGCTCGAAAAGATACCTACTATTGTATAAACTGCAAGTGCACAGTGTCGACAAGCAACACAGGGCAAGCACAGGTCGAACCACAGAGACTTGGAGAGTGTAGAAGTTGATTCTAAATCCTGATTCAGAGAGTAACCAAAAGGGGTTTGTTTTTGTCGATACGACGATATGATTTTCAAGTGACTGAAATAATAAAAGTAAAAGATGCAAATAACAAGATATGTAAACAATGATAATATGGATACTAGGGTATTCAAATCCACCAATAACCTATGATATGCATTCAACTTGTAATATTATTCTTGTCCTTATAGTAGATTCAAGTCTACCGTATAACTAAGGTGTTTCTCCAATGGATAATTTAATCACAACTAAAGTATTTCTCCAAAGCATTAATTGTCTAATTAAGCACAACTAATCTAAAGATCAATATTTGGTTAAGCATGAGTTGTAGCATAATCAACATAGAGAAATTCTAACTACAATGGATACATGGCATACATTGTGAGAGCAAGATGTTGACAAACTTGGATTAAATTATATCTTTAAACAATTCTAAACTTTCAAGAACAAGATACAAGATATGAATACATACCAATGAGATTAGGGCTTCATCTAAACCCTAGTAAATGAAACTAGAACATGAAGAACATTACAACAAAACTTAAATTTGATAAACTAACATGAACAACTATTCTTGGATGAGTATTCAACACAACAACCCTCTCTATTTATACACAAAAATTCTCTCACACTTGGGATCCGAATTTCACTGTAGCAACCACTCAACAATTAAACAAAACATGTTTTCTTAATTGATGGATAGAATGGAATACAATGGGGGTTAGGTGGATGTTTTGGAAAGAATCCAATGGGGGTGAGGTGGATGTTTTGGAAAGAATCCAATGGGGGTGAGGTGGAAATGGATTTGGGTCTTGGGTTTTGGATCATGGGTTTGTTTAATCCCATGAATTTGTAAACATGTTTCCACTGATGCGCGAGCGGGTTGAAACGCTTCCAACTTTCTTCTCTTTTGTCTTCTCAATTCTTCCAAGCTTTATTTAGTACTTAAAAACACAAAATTAATTAATACAAATATTTATTCTTGAAGATGGTAAGAATGCAGAATTTGGGATAATATATGACTTTGAAGCGCGAAAGATGAGTTAAGTGCCAATGAAAAGGTGTATGAATATGCAATATTTGGCACTCATCAATAAGAACGAGCAGTCGGCTGAATGCGTAGTTATCACTCATGGCCAGCTAGAGTTAGGCCTCCGTTTCCCTTTGTAAAATCTTGATAGCCCTTTCTACTACGAGATTCTCTCCCAGCTCAAGACTTATCGAGCTCTGGCTCAGTGGAATGGCAACACTTTTCGGATTATGGATGAGTGGAGAGATCGCCGAGATGGTCATGGCTCCATCGCCGACTGGTATAATCTCGAGGACGCTCCAGAATATACCGATTTCCTTGCCAACTATCGAGCTGGTACTTCAACCAATGGTGACCTTGCCGGTTTTGCTGCTAGTCCTCATCGTCACAGAACTATGCCTAAGAATGTTGAAAGGATGATGTTGGATGCCGATCCCATCGGCCAAGGTTCTAACAGGCGACCCAGTCATACCAATGAACCAATTTATCCCCGAGTTCCACTTCTTGTCCGAGGGCCCATTTTACATGGTAGCTTCCCGTCGCCTCCATTTCCCACCGAGCCCTATCCTTTCTGGGTGGTTAATGATGATAAGGCTGATAAGGTATGTGTCTCCTTCTGCTTTCCTCAATTTCTAGCTTGTTAGTTTTGACTCCGATTGGTTATTTGTTGTAATCAAAGTCTCAGGGCTACTCTACCAAGGCCGCCGCATCGTCGAGAAAGAGGGGTGCTGGCACAAGGGTTGAGGAAGACCAGGGGAAGGTAACAAACACCATGATTTTATTATAAGTACATGTACTTGCCCCTTTTTTTTTTCCTTCACATGTTCTGACGAGAATCCTTGTGCAGAAATTTCCTAGGCACGATGATGATGAAGCCGGTGGGTCCGATGTGCATGAGATTGATCCTCAACCTCTTAGGCGTAATCCCTCTAGAGGCAATCATGTCGTTACTAGGCCGCAGCCGAGGCAGAAACCAATCATCGATATCCCCGATGAAGATGACATATTCTGTAGCGCCCCCTAAGATAGCAGCTGACTAATCCAAAGAATTAACTAAATAAAGAGGCACTAAGATCTAAAACATGTACTTAAGCATTCAATTAAGAAACGCGATACAAAACTTAACCCAAAACTAACCCCGCTCAGAAATATATATACAAGAACTCCTCTCCAATGATACATATAAAATAATCATTTAGTTTACAAATAGAATTTACAACAAAATAAACATATCAGAATATATAAAAAAATAACAAAGTTAACTTCTCGAAGCTTTCGCTGCGCAACTCTGCTCTGTCACTGAAACTGAAATGGGGAATAATTAACATTTAATTTCTAAGTAATCATATGCAGATTTGGAAAACAGATTTGGAAAACATTACATGTTTTCCCAAACATTACATGTTTTCCCAAACATTAGAAGACAACAAAACTACTGAAATAAACAATCATGTATATGGACCTAAACGCCTCCTTTAGATTTCTGCGGTGACATTTACACACCTTATAATTTCTGTGGTGACATTTACACACCGAAAGTAAAGACAAGTTAGTCTGTGGGTGATTGGTATACACACCCGTAATATTGATGCCAATTCCACACCTATTATTAATATTGCGGTGTATCGCCCTAGCCATAAATTCTGAAGGAGCAGTATCCAATATACCAAAAATGGAAATTCTCATTTCCCAAAGACAATCATAAAGATAAACAAAGCATGAAATAAATGAATAGACAATGCATGAGTTTATTAAATAAAGACTTTCGTAAAAGAAATAATAATGATTACAAAACTGTTAAATGCATTCCCACACCTTTTTGATGACAAGCCATGCCTACCTCGAGATCCATGATCCACTGGTTCATTCTTGAATCGATCGTTGTTAATAGAATCTAACTGATAATCACACAAGCACTCTAAGAGTTTAGCCAAAAGGCTCACAGAAGAATCATACAATTCTATCTAATGGTTCTAAGCCCATTATGATATCTTATTCTCTATCTTTGGTATAACTAAAGTTTACTAATCCAATTAGATTGATTATATAGTCCGTAGCTAAGTCTTGTGAATATCTACAACTTTGTAGAAGGAACCAGATATCCAATTCAGACCATAAGAGGTCCAATTCAACTATGTAAAATAAGATAACTATTCATAAGCCCAAGTTCTCTAAACATGCCCATTATACAAATCCGGGTCCACTAGAGTCAATTAACAGTCACTAACGGTCAAGGGTCAACTAACAGTAAACGTCAGTCAAAGGTCAAATCTAGTCCACGGTCAAAGGGTTAGTTCGGTCAAAGTCAGCTGAGACAATTAGGGAATCGGTCAACTGAGTCAATTAGGTCAAGGTTCACTGGTCTAAGGGCCAATGAGTCAAGACTAATGACTCAGTGGGTCAAAACCGATCCAACCTGATTCGACCCAGTCAGATGGACTGAGTCAGCTAAACAAGAAACGAGTCAGACTGACTAAGCTCAGTCAGACAAGCTAAAAGTTCTTACACAACATAAACTCTATCTTTATAACTCTAACTCAAGTTCACTTCAATCTAATAATATACATTCATTTAAAGAAAACATTAACTCAAATACAAATGTATGCTAAGCTTACCTTGATCAGCAATTGCAGGCTTTCACACTCTACTACCAATTCAGCAATACAACTATCCTATCAATTCTTTCTCACAAAAACTCAATTCTGCTCAACTCCATCTCCACACTCAGCCGGACCTATCACCAGTCCTTGTATTCCACACACACTATTCATATCAACAGCACCACCACCATTTCTATATCATTAACTAGGCATGACATCTGTACTTGCAATTTCAGCTCCATTGACATCTCAACTCTTAACTAACTCATATTTATCTGCCACCAGACTTATCACAATTCAATCACCCTTTGCATCTATAACTCATATACTTAGCCCCAAAACCAATCTCTTCTAATTAAACAATCTTCACTGCTGCGATAACGCTTATAATTCACTCAAACCATAACACCTCATTCCACCTATAACTTAATTCAACAACAACTCCATTCCCATTCCATACAAACAACAACACAACCACAACTTCTAAACCATTCATCTTACTAAAACATACACAAACTCAGTTCATGCATATGTCCCCTGCGATTTCAACTCTGCATAACTTGCATTCCATTACCTCCACCAGTTATTCATACAATCACAAATTACCACCATCTGTAATTCCAACCAAGAACAACTCTGTACCACTATTACTTGTAAACCAACATATTCCAAAACATGAAGTTCAGCTTCATTACATATTCATTAACATCCATAAACCCATAAACTCACTGTAAGAACAAAATAACTTTACTAATCTTCTAAAACAAACATTTACCTCAATATGGGTTGCTGAATATTTTATCCCTGTGCTTCCATCTCAATTCAGCCATTTCGAATCCAATAGTACTACTCTAACTTACTACCATTACCATTCTATTCAATTTTAGCTCAACACAATCAATCCTACAACCACTATGAGCTCTTCCCTGTATTGCAATATCAAACCAAACACAGCAATAGCATCACACAACCAAATCTCAATGTCTATTATCTCTTATTCACACTACACCCAAAAATTCACCTGTAACTCCAGTTCTACTCATTATACAAAACCATCACCTGTACTTCCACTTCAATTATACCAATTTCATCTTTAACATCATCATCTTATTTTACTGTAACACACAAAATCCCTATATCACCTGCATCATCACCCACACACATTTACAACCCCCACAATCAACATAAACACAGACACCACCACCACTTTTAGCTATAATTCTTCACCTGAGATTCCCCTACTTTAACCAATCTTAATTCTTATTCAACAACAAAAAAAACTTAATAATTCAATGATTCATCTTTCATTAACACTCAAAACAACATCACAACTCCATGTATCTAACTATAATTCAAATTAATGAACTGAACAACTTACTAATTTAACTCAGAGGACTAATTACCTCAAAGTAATTCATCGTAAGGAAGCAACCATCCACCAATTCAGTTCAACCCAAAACCGAATCATCTCCATCAGTCCTCAACCGAACTCTAATTTAATTTAAATCCATCTCACATTTACATCCCAACACGTCAATTCCATCTTCAATCTCATATTCCGAACTTCATCAAACCCTAATTCAATTTGGGGAAGAACAAAACAAACCCTAACTCTTTGATTCTTCGTCTAACTTCATCAAAACAACCTTACACCATCAATTAAACCACAACCCTCGTAATTTTCATCTAACAGCAAAACGAATCACATCTCAAATTTCAGCGACAACTTTAACCTCTTAGAGTAACGTCATCTCCTCCTCCTCCCGAAACTAAAACATCTTCAATATCATCACAAGCTTCCTCGATTCAACAGGTTACAAAGATTTCATGAATTAATCACAAAATTACTTAATCTTCTTGACTTGAGATCGACAGAAGAGAAGAAGAAAAACAGAAGAAGAAGAAGAGAAGGAAGAAAAAGAAATGAGAATGTTGAATGAGCTTATCTGCCCGATCGGTTCTGATAAGGCTTAGGGAAATTGATACAGGTACTTACCCAGATGATATGGGGAGTCCAGGTCGGCTGAGTTTACAAAATAACTATTTTTCCCTTTGAATCAATCTGATGATATCCTCTTCGTCTGATATTCGAATGACACGTGCGAGTAGTCTATTCCGCGCAACTTTCCGAGATGAATCTAACGATACTAGTTTCGTATCTAAATCATTGTTAGATTAATTCCTATTAATTAACGTTCGTGCTAAACTAATCGAGTCATTATCGGTTAATTCGTCACTTGACCGGTCTAATAACGTTGACGAGCTTCAAGGCCACTACATTCTCCCTACCTTTAAGTATTTTCGTCCTCGAAAATCGAACTGCCTTCTAGTCTTGAAAACTCCCCACCTTTAGAGAATTACTATCTCTTGACTAAGCGAAACCAATAAGAAATAAAGCACAAGCCTACACGGCTTCTACAACTAAAATTTTTAGTTCTAGGTTGAACTATGCTGATTTAAATTCTATCCAATAGGAAAGTCTATGCTTCTTAAATTAAGTTCTATTTTTATAATATATCTGTCTCTAACTTCAAGGATGAATCCTACAAATATGTCTAAGTAAGATTGAAACTATCGGTTCTTTAAAGATTTAAATTATACTTCTATGATCAGTCATCTCTGAATGCAGTTGCCCTGTCAAGGTTGGCCAATCCAAACAATGCCTTCCTACGAACAAAGAAAACACAACCTTCACTATTCTCCAGTGCTAGATAAACTAATTATTAATTTATTAAAATTTAATTAGTCTATAAACTTTTATCGTAATTTATGTAACTTAAAAAAATTTACTTTGTAAAAATAAGTAAATAGTTCACAGAATTTTAAGTAATTTAGCTATCTGAATTAATTATTTTATTTTATTTTTATCAATATAAGTACTTCAAATTCAGTTTCAGGTGAATTTATAATATCTGATAATTTAACTTTATTGTACAGTTATATATAAATTTTCCAAGTATTATCTATTATAAATTTCCTATTAGTTTAATTACTCAATTACTTTTATCAACTGTATTATTATTTTCAATATTCTTAAGTTGACAGTCTGGATGATACCTTAAACCTTAATCTTTTAAATATAATTCTTCATTCATTTAAAGGTTGATATAATAATTTTTATTTATTTAGATTGAATTTGAATATTATAAGTTGTTAAACAATATTGTTGGAAATTTGATATGATTTAAATTGAGTCTGCATAAATTACAATGAATCCTATTAGTTTTTGCTATTATGTAAATTTAATATATAAATTTATTTTCCTTTAATCATAATATTACGTTGAGCATTCGAATACTATTATTATTACTTCATGTATATTTGTTTCATTTTATAAATTTACTGAATCATTTGTTAAATTAAAGATAATTTGCAATTTAGTTCAATTTACAAAACTTAATTGTAGATAAGCGTAAATAATTTTCCATAACTATTTATTCATAATTATTAATTTTATCGTTACATTTCTTTAATGATATTTTAGTTAAGTTGAAATTCAATATTATACTAATTAAGAAATGCTAACCTTACTTATCAAAATTATCACTTTTATTATAATTTACGATTACGGTTATAATATTTTTATTATTAACATTGATGGTTGAACTATTATTCACTACTCTTTCAATTATTATTAAGTTCCAAAAATATTATTAATATTTATGTAATTATAAATTGTTGATTTCTATGTATAATTCAGGGTATTCAATAAATTTTATGTAACTTTTAAGATTTATCAATTGTGTTAATCTCACTATCTTTCTATTGGATTATGTACTTGTTCATACATTTTAGATTAATTATTATCAAATCCTAAAGTTATTGGTGTACCCTACAATTTTTACTTAAATACATAAATAAACAATCAAACAAACAAATCAATCAATCAAATAATTATTTTAATTATTGATAACTTTTAGTGATTAAGATTTATCTCACAAACCCAACCCAGTTCTAACTAATCAAGTTCACTAACTAGCACTGGCTATTTCCATATAAGACCTAATAGTGAGCTCTGATACCAACTTTGTAGCGCCCCCTAAGCTAGCAGCTGACTAATCCAAAGAATTAACTAAATAAAGAGGCACTAAGATCTAAAACATGTACTTAAGCATTCAATTAAGAAAAGCGATACAAAACTTAACCCAAAACTAACCCCGCTCTGAAATATATATACAAGAACTCCTCTCCAATGATACATATAAAATAATCATTTAGTTTACAAATAGAATTTACAACAAAATAAACATATCAGAATATATAAACAAATAACAAAGTTGACTTCTCGAAGCTTTCGCTGCGCAACTCTGCTCTGTCACTGAAACTGAAATAGGGAAAAATTAACATTTAACTTCTAAGTAATCATATGCAGATTTGGAAAACAGATTTGGAAAACATTACATGTTTTCCCAAACATTAGAAGACAACAAAACCACTGAAATAAACAATCATGTATATGGACCTAAACTCCTCCTTTAGATTTCTGCGGTGACATTTACACACCTTATAATTTCTGTGGTGACATTTACACACCGAAAGTAAAGACAAGTTAGTCTGTGGGTGATTGGTATACACACCCGTAATATTGATGCCAATTCCACACTTATTATTAATATTGCAGTGTATCGCCCTAGCCATAAATTCTGAAGGAGCAGTATCCAATATACCAAATATGGAAATTCTCATTTCCCAAAGACAATCATAAAGATAAACAAAGCATGAAATAAATGAATAGACAATGCATGAGTTTATTAAATAAAGACTTTCGTAAAAGAAATAACAATGATTACAAAACTTTTAAATGCATTCCCACACCTTTTTGATGACAAGCCACGCCTACCTCGAGATCCATGATCCACTGGTTCATTCTTGAATCGATCGTTGTTAATAGAATCTAACTGATAATCACACAAGCACTCTAAGAGTTTAGCCAAAAGGCTCACAGAAGAATCATACAATTCTATCTAATGGTTCTAAGCCCAATATGATATCTTATTCTCTATCTTTGGTATAACTAAAGTTTACTAATCCAATTAGATTGATTATATAGTCCGTAGCTAAGTCTTGTGAATATCTACAACTTTGTAGAAGGAACCGGATATCAATTCAGACCATAAGAGGTCCAATTCAACTATGTAAAATAAGATAACTATTCATAAGCCCAAGTTCTCTAAACAGGCCCATTATACAAATCCTGGTCCACTAGAGTCAATTAACAGTCACTAACGGTCAAGGGTCAACTAACAGTAAACGTCAGTCAAAGGTCAAATCTAGTCCACGGTCAAAGGGTTAGTTCGGTCAAAGTCAGCTGAGACAATTAGGGAATCGGTCAACTGAGTCAATTAGGTCAAGGTTCACTGGTCTAAGGGCCAATGAGTCAAGACTAATGACTCAGTGGGTCAAAACCGATCCAACCTGATTCGACCCAGTCAGATGGACTGAGTCAGCTAAACAAGAAACGAGTCAGACTGACTAAGCTCAGTCAGACAAGCTAAAAGTTCTTACACAACATAAACTCTATCTTTATAACTCTAACTCAAGTTCACTTCAATCTAATAATATACATTCATTTAAAGAAAACATTAACTCAAATACAAATGTTAGCTAAGCTTACCTTTATCTGCAATTGCAGGCTTTCACACTCTACTACCAATTCAACAATACAACTATCCTATCAATTCTTTCTCACAAAAACTCAATTCTGCTCAACTCCATCTCCACACTCAGCCGGACCTATCACCAGTCCTTGTATTCCACACACACTATTCATATCAACAGCACCACCACCATTGCTATATCATTAACTAGGCATGACATCTGCACTTGCAATTTCAGCTCCACTGAAATATCAACTCTTAACTAACTCATATTTATCTGCCACCAGACTTATCACAATTCAATCACCCTTTGCATCTATAACTCATATACTTAGCCCCAAAACCAATCTCTGCCAATTAAACAATCTTCACTGCTGCGATACCGCTTAGAATTCACTCAAACCATAACACCTCATTCCACCTATAACTTAATTCAACAACAACTCCATTCCCATTCCATACAAACACTAACACAACCACAACTTCTAAACCATTCATCTTACTAACACATACACAAACTCAGTTCATGCATATGTCCCCTGCGATTTCAACTCTGCATAACTTGCATTCCATTACCTCCACCAGTTATTCATACAATCACAAATTACCACCATCTGTAATTCCAACCAAGCACAACTCTGTACCACTATTACTTGTAAACCAACATATTCCAAAACATGAACTTCAGCTTTATTACATATTCATTAACATCCATAAACCCATAAACTCACTGTAAGAAAAAAATAACTTTACTAATCTACTAAAACAAGCATTTACCTCAATATGGGTTGCTAAATATTTTCTCCCTGTGCTTCCATCTCAATTCAGCCATTTCGAATCCAATAGTACTACTCTAACTTACTACCATTACCATTCTATTCAATCTTAGCTCAACACAATCAATCCTACAACCACTATGAGCTCTTCCCTGGATTGCAATATCAAACCAAACACAGCAATAGCATCACACAACCAAATCTCAATGTCTATTATCTCTTATTCACACTACACCCAACAATTCACCTGTAACTCCAGTTCTACTCATTATACAAAACCATCACCTGTACTTCCACTTCAATTATACCAATTTCATCTTTAAAATCATCATCTTATTTCACTGTAACACACAAAATCCCTATATCACCTGCATCATCACCCACACACATTTACAACCCCCACAATCAACATAAACACAGACACCACCACCACTTTTATCTATAATTCTTCACCTGAGATTCCCCTACTTTAACCAATCTTAATTCTTATTCAACAACAAAAAAAACTTAATAAGTCAATGATTCATCTTTCATTAACACTCACAACAACATCACAACTCCATGTATCTAACTATAATTCAAATTAATGAACTGAAAAACTTACTAATTTAACTCAGAGGACTAATTACCTCAAAGTAATTCATCGTAAGGCAGCAACCATCCACCAATTCAGTTCAACCCAAAACCCAATCATCTCCATCAGTCCTCAACCGAACTCTAATTTAATTCAAACCCATCTCACATTTACATCCCAACACGTCAATTCCATCTTCAATCTCATATTCTGAACTTCATCAAACCCTAATTAAATTTTGGGAAGAACAAAACAAACCCTAACTCTTTTATTCTTCGTCTAACTTCATCAAAACAACCTTACACCATCAATTAAACCACAACCCTCGTAATTTTCATCTAACAGCAACACGAATCACATCTCAAATTGCAGCGACAACTTTAACCTCTTAGAGTAACGTCATCTCCTCCTCCTCCCGAAACTAAAACATCTTCAATATCATCACAAGCTTCCTCGATTCAACAGGTTACAAAGATTTCATGAATTAATCACAAAATTACTTAATCTTCTTGACTTGAGCTCGACAGAAGAGAAGAAGAAAAACAGAAGAAGAAAAAGAGAATGAAGAAAAAGAAATGAGAATGTTGAATGAGCTTATCTGCCCGATCGGTTCTGAAAAGGCTAAGGGAAATTGATACAGGTACTCACCCAGATGATATGGGGAGTCCAGGTCGGCTGAGTTTACAAAATAACTATTTTGCCCTTTGAATCAATCTGATGATATCCTCTTCGTCTGATATCCGAATGACACGTGCGAGTAGTCTATTCCGCGCAACTTTCCGAGATGAATCTAACGATACTAGTTTCGTATCTAAATCGTTGTTAGATTAATTCCTCTTAATTAACGTTCGTTCTAAACTAATCGAGTCATTATCGGTTAATTCGTCACTTGACCGGTCTAATAACGTTGACGAGCTTCAAGGTCACTACATTCTCCCTACCTTTAAGTATTTTCTTCCTCGAAAATCGAAATGCCTTCTAGTCTTGAAAACTCCCCACCTTTAGAGAATTACTATCTCTTGACTAAGCGCAACCAATAAGAAATAAAGCACAAACCTACACGGCTTCTACAACTAAAATTTTTAGTTCTAGGTTGAACTATGCTAATTTAAATTCTATCCAATAGGAAAGTCTATGCTTCTTAAATTAAGTTCTATTTTTATAATATATCTATCTCTAACTTCAAGGATGAATCCTACAAATATGTCTAAGTAAGATTGAAACTATCGGTTCTTTAAAGATTTAAATTATACTTCTATGATCAGTCATCTCGAATGTGATTCTTTTGTGTCAAGGTTGGCCAATCCCAACAATGTCTTCCTACGAACAGAGAAAACACAACCTTCACTATTCTCCAGTGCTAGATAAACTAATTATTAATTTATTAAAATTTAATTAGTCTATAAAATTTTATCGTAATTTATGTAACTTAAAAAAATTTACTTTGTAAAAATAAGTAAATAGTTCATAGCATTTTAAGTAATTTAGCTATCTGAATTAATTATTTTATTTTATTTTTATCAATATAAGTACTTCAAATTCAGTTTCAGGTGAATTTATAATATCTGATAATTTAACTTTACTGTACAGTTATATATAAATTTTCCAAGTATTATCTATTATAAATTTCCTACTGGTTTAATTACTCAATTACTTTTATCAACTGTATTATTATTTTCAATATTCTTAAGTTGACAGTCTGGATGATACCTTAAACCTTAATCTTTTAAATATAATTCTTCATTCATTTAAAGGTTGATATAATAATTTTTATTTATTTAGATTGAATTTGATTATTATAAGTTGTTAAACAATATCGTTGGAAATTTGATATGATTTAAATTGAGTCTGCATAAATTACAATGAATCCTATTAGTTTTTGCTATTATGTAAAGTTAATATACTCCCTCTGTCTTTTTTATCTGTCCTAATTTCTACTTTGGTCTGTCTTTTTTTATCTGTCCGCTCTGTTTATAGACATACTTTTCCCTTAAACTATCAAATATACCCTTTATGTTTTATATTTACAAAATCATTTTTAATATAAACTTAATTCCAAATCATAAATATCATTACCATATATTAGGAAAAAATCCATTCAATATTTTTTCATATTAATTGTCATTCCTTTTTTAAATAAAAATATTTATGAGTAGTTATTACATTCCTAATACTTCTATTTAGTTTTGGTAATAAGTTAAAATTAAATAGGTTAGTCAAGGGTTAGTCATGACTTTTTATAGGAAATCCTTATTATTTTGACAAAGTCAATTAGGACACTTATTTTAAGACGGAGGGAGTATAAATTTATTTTCCTTTAATCATAATATTACGCTGAGCATTCGAATACTACTATTATTACTTCATGTATATTTGTTTCATTTTATAAATTTACTGAATCATTTGTTAAATTAAAGATAATATTTTCGGAGTGTAGGATCATGTATATTTTCCTTTAATCATAATATTACGCTGAGTCAAGTGTCCTTCTGCTAGCCGAGATAGCTAGTATAGGTTTAGATGCTTCTTCGGAGTGTAGGATCATGAAGAGGAAGTGGGATATTGAAAAGGATTTAGTGGAGAATCTTCATCGGCGAATGGCAAACAAGGATGGAAAAATAGATCTCCAAGCTGATAAGATCGAAGAACTTCCAGGTGAATTAGACCGATATCGTCAGTTTGAGTATGCCCCTGAAGAAATAGACAACTTGCGGGCTCATTTGGGTTCTTCTTAATGCCTTGCTGCTGAGAAAACTGCTTTGGCCACGGACCTAGAACAACAAGTAGACTCTTTACAATTGCAGAACCGAGACCTTCACGAATATCGCCGACGAATTTTGAGGGATAAAGATGTAGTGGAGCGAGCTAACATGGATTTGATGGGGAAAGTGGGTGAATTTGACAAAATGGTGGGTGAACTAGAATGGAGTAGGTCGCAGTTGTCAGTGCTCCAAGTGTCGCGCAATCGTTTAATGGACGAGTGGAGTGAACATAAAAAGTAATGCCCCAATAATGAATTCAATGAGCAATGCTATAATGAGCTAACCATGAAATTGTCCAAGGCTGAGGATGAGTTGTCCAAGTCGGTAGAATCGCTTCAGTCAGTGTTACCAGCCCTTTCAGGTCTCGTAGGCGATGTGTTGAGGCTCCTTAGGATTAGATTATATTATGTACTTGTGAAATTGCTAAACCATATTCAATGAATAATCCCGTGTTGTTGCGATATTGTAGCCGATAAAAAACGTTCTCAAGAATTGGATCTGGAGGTTCGACGGTTGAAGCGGGTCAAGGAAGATTTTGGTACCAAGTTGACCAATGCCTAAACGGCCAATTTTCATCTTACTCAACAAGTTGAGGATGAACGCGTCTCCCATGAAGAGGAGATAGACGAGAAGGTCCATTTAGGTATTGCTGAGTATGTGGAGAATAAGCGGTGCGAGATCACTCAAAGTATGGACGATGTTGTTCCTCCCAAGGATTGAATTATCTTTTTGTAGTGATGCGCCACTAAGTTTCCCTTTGTCCTGGGTTGTAAATCGCTTTGAACACCTCTTCCCTTTTTACTTCTGATACACTGCTTGTTTGTATAAAAGGGGGTACTGCATCCGGTGTTGTTCCTTTTATTCCTGTTATACTTTTCACTTCGTGGGGTTTTATGACGCTTTTTGTGATTCCTTAATTGGCGTATGACGCTGTCTCTTTAACTTTTGTTTCTTATATCGTTCCTGCAATTGTTGATCATGTATGTTAGTATTTTAACCTTTTCTGTCGAACACACCCATCAAGGAGGGTCATCGGGCCCAATGCCATGTCCTTATTGGGGTATCTCATCACTATCTCTTGGATTCAGTGGAAGGGTACTAGTCAACCTAATTCTAGGTTCGATTGCCCCGAGCGGTTATCGATCAACCAATATCGTGCAAGTGGTCACAGCCACTTGCGATGGGGGCGACCTTTCAAATGTAAGTAGGCCACCTAGCTGAGAAGACCTCGCGTCTTATCATCTTGTGGAACTGGTTTCCAACCACCAGAACCCTTAGGCTACCTCAGCACTTGCACACTGCCACTTCCCCGAGTACGAATAGTCAGGCGACTGTAAGTCACCTCGGCACTTCCACACTGGCTTTGCCCCGAGTACGAATGCCCATTCGATTGTAAGTCACCTCGGCACTTCCACACTGGATTTTCCCCGAGTACGAATGACCATTCGAGTGTAAGTCACCTCGGCACTTCCTCACTGGCGTTTCCCCGAGTACGAATGACCATTAGTCGCTCATGCCATATCTCATACCCCTCACGGTTTTATAGAAATAGAAGACAAGTATGCTCACCTTTTCTCCGCACCTCCCTTCAGGGGTGGTAAAGCTTCAGATACTTGACGTTCCAGGGTTTGGGATCTTTTGTTCCATCGAGTCTCAGTAGTCGATACGATCCCTCGCCTGCCTTAGACGCAATTATATACGACCCACCCCACTTTGGTACTAGCTTTCTGCCCTTTTTGTCTCGCTCCCATTCGGCCGGAAATTTTAGTACTTGCTGCCCTGGTTAGAATTCTCTTGGATGAACACGCTTGTTATACTCTCGTTGTAGCCTCCTTTGATAGTTTTCCAGTTTTTGTAGCGCCATCTCCCTTGTTTCTTCCAAATCGTCGAGTTTTACCAAAATTTGATCGGACGAGACATTTCGCCTTCAAGATTCTGTCCTAGTAGTGGGGATCATTCCTTCCGTTGGTAGAATTGCCTTGGTTCCGTAAGTAAGCATGAACAGCGAGAACCCTGTAGCTTCCCTCCGCGTGGTTCTATATGCCCATAAAACGTTGTACAGCTCCTCACACAAGTTAACATATTCCCCATCCAATTTCTTTTTCATGTTGTCGGCGATTATTTTGTTAGTGATCTCGGCCTGCCCATTACTCTTGGGTAAATGGGTGTAGCTTTACTCTTCCTGATATTATACATGTTGAACAAAAGATCAATATTTTCCCCTTGGAGTTGTTTACCATTATCCGAGACGATAACTGCTGGGATCCCAAAGAGGCAAATGATATGCTCCCAGATGAACTTGAAGACATCTTTATCTCGGATGTGCCTTAGTGGTGCTGCCTATACCCATTTGGTAAAGTAATCTGTGGCCACAATCAAGTATTTCCTCTGCCCTGTTCCTACATGTAACGGTCTGACAATGTCTACCCCCCATTTGGCAAAGGGCCATGGGATTATAATAGAGTTTAAAGGTACTCCTGGTGCCTGTATTTTCTTGCCAAACCGTTGACATTCTTCACAAGATTTCGCCATTTCCTTTGCATATTCGTTCATGTACCTCCAAAAATAGCCTATTGTCTTTGCCTTGGCCGATAAGATTCTCCCCGAGCTGTGGTTTCCGGCGGCTCCATAGTGTAACTCATGCAAGATTGCGCGGCCTTCCTCTCTACTTAGGCATCGTAAAAGTAGCCCCAAGTAGGATTTCCTATATAAGATCCTTTCTCTTAGCTCGTAGGCACCCTACTTACTCTTGATTTTATTCATCTCGGGCCAACCCTTAGGTAGCTCGCCTGTTTCCAAGTATTGGTGTATCGGCTTTCTCCAATCTCCCTCTTTATATCGATCGGCTGTGTTAATAGCCACATCGATCCTTACGTCCGGTGTTTCTGGGATTGAAGGAGTAAGGAGCCTCATAAAACGAATGCCCTATATGCTCGGGTCTACCAGCTGTGAGGCGATGTAAGATAGAGCGTCCGAATGCCTGTTATCTTTTCTACAAATGTGACGGAACTTAATGCTTGGTATTTGGTTGATGTAAAATTGGGCGAGCTCCCAATACTTTTGCAACACGGGGTCGTGTGTCGCATATTTTCCCGTAATCTGCCGAATCACCAACTGTGAATCACTAGTTAAGCGAACCTCCTGCAGCCCCATTTCGACAATTATCCGTAAGGAGTGGATTGTCGCTTCGTAATCGGTGACATTATTTGTTGCTTTGAATTCTAGCCTGAACGAGTGCACTATCTTTCTTCCTCTTGGTGTGGTGAAGACTAACCCAAGGCCTGACTCCTCTTTGTTTGATGCCCCATCGACAAAAACTTCCCATCGTGTTGAACTACTGGCTGCTAATAGGTCAGCAGGCTCTTCTCGTTCTTCCATCATCCCAGGTATATCTTCAACCTCGTCTTCATCGCTTAGTGGGAAATCTGCTAGGAAGTCGGCCACTACCTGTAATTTGATCGCCATCCTCGTCTCGTACACCATATCATATTATTTGATTAAGGCTCCCCATTTAGAGATTCTCCCTGATCGCCCTGCATTATCCAAGACTACTTCGATAGGTGATTTGGTTAGAACTCGTATGCGATGAGCTTGAAAGTACATTCGGAGTTTAGAAGCGGCAAAAACTAGTGCAAGTACCATTTGCTCCATTTTGGTATAGTTTTTCTCAGCCGGACTTAGTGTTTTGCTAGTGAAATACACCGTCTTCTCCGCATTTCCCTCCGTCCTAAAAAAAACTGCACTAATGGCATATGGTGTCTCCCTTAAGAATAAGGTAAGAATTTCTGTCGGCTCGGGCCTCTGCAGAACCGGGAGGCTGGCTAGGTGTAACTTGATATTCTGAAAGGCCTCTTCGCTAGCATCCGTCCATTGAAACTTTTCCCCTTTCTTCAGAATGTCATAAAAGGTTTTACATTTTTCCGACGACCGTGACACGAATCTCCCCAATACTGCTATACAACCATTTAGCTTCTGCACATCCTTTACTATCGCGGGAGATGGCATCTCTAAGACAACCATAACCTTCTCGGGATCTGATTCTATCCCTCTGGGGGTGATGATGTATCCTAGGAATTTCCCCGATGTAACCCAAAAGTCGCACTTGGAGGGATTAATCTTTATCTTGTGTTTCCTCATCGTCCGAAAAATCTCGCTAAGGTCTCGGACATGATCCTTAGCTCGGTGGCTCTTGACCAACATGTCATCCGCGTAAACTTCTATGGTTTCGTGGATCTTGTCTTCGAACATGTATCCTACCAATCTATGATATGTAGCGCCAGCGTTCCTAAGTCCAAATGGCATATTGGTATAATAATACAGCCCCCTTGGTGTGAAGAAGGAAGTATGCTCCTGATCCTCGGGTGCCAAAGGTATTTGGTTGTAGCCCATGTATCCATCCATCAATGTCATCGCCTCATATCCAACTATTGATTCTACAAGTTGGTCTATGCTTGGGAGAGGGAAGCTTTCCTTCGGGCAGGCCTTATTCAAATCACTAAAATCAATACATATCCTGACTCCTCCTTTTTTCTTTGGTACCACGACCATATTAGATATCCACTGCGGGTAATGGGATTTCCTGATTATCCCGGACTCTTGTAGCTTCTTTAACTCGGCCTCTACCGCTGCCTATAACTCTGGTGCGATCCGCCTCATTTTCTGTCTAACTGGTTTGAACCTCAGATCAATCTTCAAGTGGTGGCAAAAGACCTCCGGGTCAATACCCTCTAAATCGTGTACTTCCCAAGCGAACGCGTCTAAATTTTCCTTTAACACTGTCATGAGTTGACTTGCTTGTTCATCCGAGAGTAGTGTCCCGATTATTACTATCTTTGGTTCCTCAACCGTCCCCAAATTCACTTCCCGAGTCGGCTCAACTGTCGAGAAATTAGATTTAGGCTCCCTGAACGGAGCTGTTTCCTTTAATTGCTATAAAGGGTCTTTCTCTTGAGTCTCGTACACCATGACCGCTTGTGAAATAGACTCCTCCAATTCTTTTGCAGCCTTAACTTCTTTGGATTTGTTCTTCTCCCGCCTTTGTCGAGCTCGCCGATCTTCATTAATTTCGGCATCAACCTGCATGCATTGTCGTGCTACTTGGGAGTCACCTACAACCTCAGCTACTCCCTTGTAGGTCGGGAACCTTAATCTATGATGATATGTCGATGCCACGCCTTTAATCCCAGCGATCCATGGACATCATATAATTGCTTCATAAGGCGAGGCGATGTCGACCACACAAAAGGTGGTTAGTGTGTCATGGTAGCCCCCACCGTCCGAAAATCTCAAAGTTACCTCGCCCTTAGGGATGGTTACTGTCCCATTAAAGCCGTAGATGCGATATATTGAGGGGATGAGGATGTCATCCGACAGCTCCATTCTCTTGAACGTGTCGTAGAATAGCACCTCAACTGAACTTCCGCTATCCACGAGAATCCTTCTTACTCCCCACTCCTCAATCAGTAGTGTGATGACCAAGGGATCACTGTGTGCTTTCCCATCCTTGGACGGGAACGAAATAGGATGCATCATCCACGGTTCCATCAGTAAGGTCTTGGCTACGCTAAATATTTCCTTGCCATCGCGATCCCTTTTGTGAATTCTTGAAGTGATTACTGGTCCGAGAGTGTAGTCTTGCATAGCTGAGTGTGAAATGGTATTCACAAATTGAGTTGACCTATCAATGCGAACTTGATGAACCGACACATCGGGTGTTGCTGTCGGCTGAGTTGGATGTCAGACGACCTGTCTCAGGTATCCATCTCGGATGAGGTGTTGAACGATATCCTTCACTTCCCGACAATTATTAGTGGAGTGGCCCCTATACTGATGGTAGTGACAGTACTCGGGGTGATTCTTGGTTTCTTGGAACTAGACTCCCCTTGATGCTGGGTAATTGATATTGTTCCTCTTCTCGACTTCCTTGAATACCTCCTCAAAAGGAGCGTTCAAAGGGGTATATGATCGGGCTTCATGCCTTGGCCTCTTCCATTTGGCCACACATTCTTTCTTCTCACTGCTCCTTGGTGGAGGGTCTGATCTCTTCTCGGGAAGCCTAACAGGATCGTACATAACTATTTTAGCCTCAACACCAGCTTCAGCACTAGCTTCTTGTACCCCTCTATCTCTCGATTTGGCTTGAATTTCTTCTAGGGCGATAAAATGTTCTTGTATTCTTCGCATCTCCTTTAAGGTTTTTGGATTTTCAGAGAACCTAGCTATCCAGATGGGGTCCGATCTTCCAAATGCGTTTTCGAATCCGAAGATAGCTTGATCTACTGGTACTTTTCCAATTTCAGTACACAGTTTCCTCTACCTATCGGTCAAGGTTCACAAGGGCTCCCTAAACCTCCGGGCGAGGGTGAAAAGTTTGTTCATCCTAGGCCGAGGTCGGATATTATGCATATATGTTTCAAGAAAGGCCTTGATTATTGCATCGTCACCATCGATTGATCCAGGTGGAAGTGAATAAAATAAATCTCTCGCCTCGCCCTCAAAGCTGGACGGAAAAAATTTGCACATGACTACCGTGTTGCTTTTTCATTGGATCAATGACATGGTGTACATTTTTAGATGCTCGACCGCATCTCCTATTCCGTCGAATCTAGAAGGAAATGTAGGTAAGGTACACTTTGGTGGAAATGACATTTGTTCTAGTTCTTGGAGAAATGTGTCTTCTCGGCCTCGCTCATAATCTCTGCCATTTTGTTCTCTTCGTCTCTTCCCGATAGCTCCTTAATATTTGCTTCCAACTCTTTGATTTTAGCTTCTGTCACCCTGTCCTGTCATCCGCCCCTTCCTCTCATTTCTTCATCAGTAGACGAGTCCTCGGGTGGTCCATATCCCTGTGGGGAGGGTATGGGGGGTCATCTAGGCCCAGTCGTAGGTGGTTGACCTGATCGGTCATGATTACTCGAGGTTCCTCGGCTGGACGATCCTCTTGATCTAGTTCGCTGATTCCTTAACTGATAATTCTCAAACTCCAGGGCGAGATTCTGTTGCTGGAGTTCTCTTAAAGCCGCTTCTTGTCTCCTTTGACTTTATAAGAAGGCCTATAACGTCGGGTCTGTACTTTCATGACTAGAATGTCCATTAGGGTGGTGCGGCCGAGACTGTAATGGTATCGACGGTTGTGGTGGGGGTAGTATCGGACCAGTTGCATGACCAGTTGCACGGACAGGTACATGGCCGACGTTGCTAGATGCTCCTCGCCTTAACTGAATCTTCCTGAGATGATCTTGCTCTCTTCCTAAGGATTCCTGGTACTCAGCTTGTTTCCTTGCTCTTTGTCTCTGGGCTTGTGCTGCAAGCGCTTCCTCATCGTCCTCCGTATCTGAAGCTGTATGTCCATCGACTTGGTCAACTCTCCTATGGGTCAAGATAACCTGGTCTAAGGGTAGGGTGTCATCATCTCTCCCCAGATCCACTTCCTCATCAATAATTGGCATGCCTCGTGCAGCTACATAAGATTCCTCGGGCGGTGGTTGTCGATTGTCTCCTTGCCTCGGCCCAGTTACCCCTGCCTGCATGTTGCTGCTAGTAACTGTATGATTCCTCAGCGTCCTTCCCATCCCTGAAGTACTAGCCATCGGATGTGGCGCGTGTTGAGACGAGTATCGTCCCTACCTACGTCAGCAAATACAAAGAACACCTTACTTTGACCTGATATTTCAAATAAACATTCAACAGGGTGAAAAAAACATTCGACTGACAGAAAATTGTCACTACGTCAGAGCTTGCAGATACAAAGCATGCTCTGGTTATCAAATGGGTTCTGCCTATCTACCCTATTTTGACTCTATGCTGACTTTGTGGAAGATTTTACGCTACGTCACTATCATTCCGTACGATGTCGCCTTCAGTACTTGACCTCCGCATTTAAGCTAGTTTGTCCTTCATTCTATATGCTTCAGATCATTAAACTCATGCATGTGATGATTGAATGGTATGGCGTGTAGGTTCAAAAATCAACTAAAGTCTCTACTGTTGTTATTTCCTCAAGATCTCATCATGGCCGTCTTCCATGGATCCTCTCGACGAATTTTCCTACGGCTAGACAGCATCGTCGGACAAGATTTTTCTCCCTCTTTTTTCTGACCAGACGACATGGGTTGTTGTCGATCGACGAAGCAATGGTCTAAACGCGAAAAGGAACTTGGAAACAAATTATCCTTACTAAAGAAACATCTAGAACACGACTTCCACGACGGGAAGCTTAACATTGGCAGCTTATCATGCAAATGACACCTTAAACTTAACCTTTTGTGGTTCTAAGCACACAAATTTTGTACCGCAACAAGAAAACAACTTATTTACCACTAAAATTCGCTCAGACATCGTGAAGAAACAGTCCTCCTATCGGCAGATCCTCAACCTAGCTCCTAACTTGTGTTGTTTATCGCCGGTGAGCTTATGGAGATTTTCTGCCGATAAAACTGTTTGGGGGATAAGAAACGAGAACTCTACTACACCTTGTAAAGACGTAGCTACTGCTTCAACTTTGGATGTACACTAAACGACTCAAAATAACAATAAATAGGCGGTCTCGACCAACAGAGTTCATCCTAGGTTCAACTTCAACACTTAAACGTGTATTTAGGATCCTTTGATCGTCTATGAAGGCATTTTGGGAAAGGTATCCGGAGATCTTAGTCGGATCCCCTTAGTCGGCGCCAGAATGTAGATGCATTCTACTATCAACTACATCCAAATGATAGAAATCTTCTTCTCATGCAAGTGAAAGTAAGAGCTTAACAATAGACACAAGGATATACGTGGTTCGGTATGATTACCTACGTCCACGGGGTGAAAGGATGAATATTATTTCTTCAAGGTGTTACAATGGTGTAACTCTCCGAGTTGAACTCTCTTCCTTACCAAATGAACTAATTCTCCACTCTCTTTCTCTTTTGTGCGATTACAAGTCTCTCTCTTTCCCAAAATTACAACCTACCTCTCTTGGGTACAAGTTCTTATATTTATAGGGGAGGCTACATACAACTAAACTATGGTGTTGGTCACGATATATATATCTTGAAGTCCTGTTTCGGGCCAGCTCGCATCGTCTCTTCTTCTACAGATCTGGCCGTGTAATTTGGTTCTTCGGCAGCCTCTTATCCGAGACGATATTTTAGGTGCTCTCTTGGTGCGATGTCGCCCCCCCAATCCTTTCGCCCTTTTAGTTGGCCGATATGGCATGTACCTTATTATCCCTTTGACTAACGCCTCTTGTTTGACCCAATATGTCTCGTCTGTTAGCTTTGCCAGAGGTCAAGGGTCAAGTCTTGTCCGACAGCTGTAGTGTGATCATGTCCGAGCCACGTGATTCCTTAATCTTCGCGCTATCCAGCCTCTGTCCCATGTTTCTCGCTTCCTCCTCCTTGGGTACATCATAGCTTAAGATGTTGCCACCTAGCCCTATAGATAATCTACACCTACACTTTCCATTAATTTTGAAATATTTTGTTTGCTTATGCTCCACATCCTTTAGATTATCAACATCCTATTATATGTTTGTCTTAGGTGAAAGAGATCATTTATGTCAAGTCCAAATCACTGTGACTTGGAATTAGCTAAATGTACATTCTTTTAGTCAATCACAACTAGCTAGATACCTATTTTTCTTGAAAACTCGGACAATATATACCGATTTTTCAGACTAGTACAAGGATAGAACATGTAAAAGGGAAGATGGTGATTCAAGATTTAATAGCAATTTTGCATTTTTAAATATTGATTTAAGAATGAGATTTAAGGATGGGAGCAGAAACTCTTTAAGTTTCCCTTAGATATCTCTTGACTATGTCTATATCCTCATGAGTCATGACATAATTTATCTTCATCCTATTGTGCGTTTTGCTTCTTCTCTCACAATTAAATGATGTGTATAATCTTGTCTTTAACTCATGTATCTTGAAGAGTTCTCTTCCATTAGATCTTCGAAAATTCAAAAATGACGCTTTTTGTTGAATACGACAAGTAATGAAACACTCATAATATAGTTAAATCCATGATGTTGTTGAAACCTTGCTCCCTGCTTTTCTGTTATCATGTGAACAACCAAATAGTTCTTTGCTTTAATGCTAACAAGCTTTTCTAGGTTCTGTCCATTTTACTTAAAGCAACGAATAACCTCAAAACTTTTGTTGATGTTTAAACAACATAGGAAATAGAATTTCTTTGAGCATATGACCTCAAGTTACTCATCATTAGTAACATGGTTCTGTCTTTTTATTATCTTCCACGTCGTAGAATCTTCATGTAATTGAATATGATAAATAAATTTGTTTGTGTACTGTAACGTTGCATGTAATAATCTAAGAATAGCCAATTCTGATCATCTATATGGTTCATAATTTCTGTGTTTCTTTCTGTTCTGGTTATGTCTATACAAGGTTTTTTGTATGTGCTTTCATTTTTACTCATTCATCAAGTAGGTCATCCCATAACTAGGAAACACATATGCTGACTTGTGCATGGAAAATTTCAAGCATAAATGTTTCTGCATATCGAATGAGCATGTATTAGTTTTTGCGTTAGTTGCATGTCAAAATTTGGGACCAAGTCACAAAAGCCTATTAGCGAACAATAATGAGGGCATATGCCCCTTATACTTTTGCATACATACCTATATTTGTTGGACAATCTACATATAACATGGATACCTTGTTTTCATTCACGTATTATTTAGGATGCCGAAACTAGGTGTTTTTGTGCTTGGATGTCAACTGCTCAGGCCGTCAGATTGGCATGGTGGTGCATTCCGTCTGTTCCTTGAAGTTTCATTTTGTAGGACCTCCACGGACCGCCGCACCCTCTCCGGGCACAGCCACATAGCACCGATACTGTCCCCACTTGACCACCTTGAGGTTAGGTGTGGGGTTTTATCCAAAAGGCCTCGGTACTATGTAGGGAGAATGTCTAGCTTATATATCACCATATGGAACTTGTCTTCCTCCATGTGGGACTATCCTTAGCTACCCCATGTGTGACTCACATGTGTGTATTTGAGCCACACAACTCCAACAATCTCCACCTTGGCGAGAATACACACCATCTCGCCACCTCCGTCCGTATGCTACCCATCGGACAATGATTACTGCCACCAGATGCTCTTGGAACACTACTCATACTTTGAGCTTCCCGGATCCACCTGCGACCTTATGACTACCGGAATTCCATAACCACTCTTCAGCCCGACTCCCGGCAGCTCCACCTTGCCATGATACCATTTTGTAGGACCTCCACGGACCTCCGCATCCTCTCCGGGCACGGCCACATAGCACCGATACTGTCCCCACTTAACCACCTTGAGGTTAGGTGTGGGGTTTTATCCAAAAGGCCTCGGTACTATGTAGGGAGAATGTCTAGCTTATATATCACCATATGGAACTTGTCTTCCTCCATGTGGGACTATCCTTAGATATCTTATGTGTGACTCACATGTGTGTATTTGAGCCTCACAACTCCAGCACATTTGATAGAAGGAGATGCAGAACCTCAGTAATAGAAAAAGATACTGATCCTTTTTGAAATCAGTAATCCAGATAATCTTGAAAATTTTCACCTTGAAGCTTCAGCCTATTCCGATAATGTCTATCTAGGTGGAGTTAGGATTAGTTGTTCTAATTTGGTCCCCGAGTCACAAGATTTTTTGTGGTCATTGTGTTTGTAGAAGGATGGTGTAAGATCTGCTAAGAAATTGCTTACCTTTCAAGTTTATATTGTTGAAGATGAAATAAACGATGAACTTTTACCATCACAAGAAGATTTCCAGACGGGGAATTTTGGGCAATTTTCTTCGCCACAAGATTCTTCTGAAGAGGATGATGTAGCAGTTTCTTCTGAAGAGTATGATGTAGCAGTTTCACTTGAGGATTCATTTTTTGGTGGAACTGGAAGTGAGAGTTACCATTTTTGGTCAGCACCTCAGTCAGCATCTCTGCAAGAAGATCTCCAGCCTGCTTATCTGCAAGCTGACAGAGAAGAATCAAACCTCAAATAAGAAAGAAAAGAAGAAGATGTGCATGCTACACATGTTGTTGTCGCAATAACAAATAATGTGGATACAACAAACCCAACACTAGAAGATCTTGTTAAAGGTCAAGCTGAGATGCTGGCATACATAAAGTCGATGGCTGAAAGTCTGCCATCAGTCCAGCTACCGGTTTCATGCAGTACTACCATAATTGATAATGAGGGACCGCCCCGAAAAGCCTTTAATTGTTCATTGTGTAATTCAACAGATGCAGAACTTTTTTACTACAGTAGCTACATTTTTACACAACCTAGGTACTTGTGCAAGACTTGTAGAAAGTATTGGACTGAAGTTGGTTCTTCTTCTGCTGCTTCTTCTTCTTATTCTTCTTCTTCCAGGCATACTTCTCAATGGCCACAGGTATGTGTTATTATATTTCTTCATCCAAATAATATTGATGAAGTTTAAGTATATTTTTTTTTTATTTACTGATACTTCCACTTGTTAGGGTTGGGTAAGAGTGAATGTAGAAAATCTAAATACTGATGAAGTTTCTGAACCTGTTTATGCTCTATCCAAACAAATGCTTGATTGTGGAGCAGCAGATTTAGCTATTGAGGAGGTGATTTATTCATTGGATAAGGCTTTTCAAGAAGGGTCTGTGCAATTTGATCAGTATATGAGGAATGTTAGGGCTTTATATCGTGAGCAGTACTTTTATCGTGCTATAATTTTAAAGGCTAGAGATGAATAGGAGAGGCAAGCCCGGCTTGCTAAGCAACATGGCATCTAGTTACAATAGTTGGTAGGGATTTATAGTGTTATTCTTAGTATGTTATATTTATGGCTCCTATTACTTACTTACACTGCCATAGAAATATTTCCCTGTTAAGAATCTGCATTATCAGGTTAGGTGTGAAACTTGTCAGTGTTTTATTTTTTAGAACTTTCATCTCATTCTTCACTGGGAGATATATAACCATAATGGATCCAATAGATAATATATCATCTGATATTCTGAGAACCTATCTTTTATCAGTGAGAATCATTATTATATGTGAATGATATATGTTGTTCATTTTACATCTTGCCCCATTTTTGTATAGTTATACTGTATTTCAGATCTTAAACTGAATGTGGGAAACTGGATAACCTTTAGCATTTGAATTTTCCTGATAATCATCTGACAGGATTTATGTATTATTTATCTGTCTTCTTTCGACGTGAAGAAAGTTGACAGAAGAACAGAAAGAGCACTGCCAGTCAATCTCTGAATTCTCTATGGGATGTCAGTAGAGTTCCTATTGATTAAGTTGATAATATATTCCCAGTCTCCTTCAATGATGCAACTTTTATAGTTTGCTAGCTGGATAGACTTTAGCATTTGAATTTTCCTAATAACAGAGCCGGTCTTGAGTCTACAAAGGCCTTGTGCGAAAAAACTTCGCAGGGCCTTTTATAAGGTCAACTTCTTTTTTACTAACGCGAATGGTAATTTTTATTTGTTAATGTACACCTACAAGAAGAAAAATGTTGAGGATTAGTCCCACATAGCTAATGATCGATGTCGTAGGCGTCAAAAATAAATTACACTTTCTTACTACTCAAAATATATAATGAAGCAAGGGCAAGAAAGGATCATTCTCACTGGGAGGACTAGGTTGTCAATATGTTTCGATTTCTTATATAAACAATGGGGGGATTTTCTGATTTTTATGAAACTAAAAATAAAATCAAAGCAAATAAAAAGTAAACACGCAAATCAATGATGTGAAATATTTGGTAAATGTTTCATCTTCAATTGTAAACAAGTTTTGAATGTATGAATAGAATTCTTATTTAATCTCGCTATCATCAAAAGCCCTAGAATACCTTATTGAAAGAATGCTCCATAAATTTCCTAAATTTATCAACACACACATTAGAGCTGCGTATGTGAATTGTACCTAAAGAATAACCTAACGCCTTGCGCTAATTAAGTTCAATTCCTAGGAGCACTAAGTTTTAGAAATAGGATAATCAATGCAACTATCATACATTGCGCATGATAATTCGGACAAATGTGAATTTCTACATATGATTACAAGAGTGTATCACTAAAAACAGTAATCATATCATGCTACTCGTATTCAAGGTTATCGCTCGATGATGAACCCTAAAATAGCTATAGATATGGATGTATGTTCAATCACTTCTAGACTCAACTAAACAAACATTCAATCATATTGCAATGCATCAATCATGCAATTATTATAATCAGTAGAAATCAAACGATAATATTGAGAGAAAACTAATTCATAAAATCAATAACTTGGTTGCAAAATCCAACTACATCTTTAACCAATAAAAATAAATCAACTACTTGTGTTTATGGAGTTCATCATAAAAGTTGGAGAATAAAATTATCATGCAAACCCTAGAAAGAAAGTAGAAGTCTCCCTAATGGAAATATATCTAGGTTTAGAGAAAGATTTTCTATTTATATGCTTCTTCCATTCCAAAAGGATACTCTTTCTAATATTAGGTCTTCTCAAAACCCATCTCCAAGTGGTCCACCAAGCCCATGTGTGGAAAATACCCGTGTGAAAATTCTGTCAAAAATTGGGTCGCCGGATTGCTGACGTCATCACCGGAATCCGGTCACCGATTGCCGGAATTTGTCACCGGAAAACTATCTTCGTCCATTGAGCCATCATAAACTGTCAACAGGCAAATATTTACTTCCAGCAACTCATTTCTCCTTCTCTATAGTTCATACATTCACAAGAATCATCCATACCAATTCCTTATCTCTTGCGAAAACGTGCCCAAAAGCGTGACCCGTAGCTCATATATCCGGTCGTAGAATCTTGGGTCTGACACATACCCCCTTCGCTATTCAGTGAAACTTTACGATTCCCACTTGATATTCTCGCAGCATTTTCGTACTGTTTCTGCAGCTTCATATGCACAGCATTAACCACTGACCATTATGCATACCCACAGTTTCTTCACTGCCACAGCCCACTGCAACTCCCATTCTCTCTTTCTCTGAACTTCCAACCCTGTAGAGAATTCAACTGGATCAGTGTTCAACACCATCATTTATGCTGCTTCAGCTACAAATACCCCTTGCAATCTCCCATGACTCCATTGTAAACATAAGGCATTAGTTCCAACTGCAGCCATAACCCTGTAATATAATCCTCAACCACAATTAGCCAACTTCACAACCTAAAATTCATCTACCAAAAGCTCTAGACCATCATTCGTTTTTGCAATCCTATACAGCTTCATTAGCAGACCACTACACCTACGAAGTGCAGTTCAATTCCTTATAATCTTCCAGCTGATGGCAACAGATCTAGTACCATTTCCTTCTCCATTCAATTCATTCTTCATGCACATCATATTTCTTTCTTCCATGTATCTCCAGTCTTGTAGTTTCACACAACATCAAGTTCGCTTCATCGAATATGGTCATCGCATTAACCTCCAACTCTATTAACAACAACTGTTATGCATCACTGCCTGTACCTCTTACTTTTGCCAGGTTTAGCATCCAAATATCTCGAGCTTCACTGCTGACTACATCACCAGCGTCACTGCCATACTCTTCATCTTCGAATTCATCTCTATCATGGCAGTTGCAGCAGTCACCAGTTCACTGCCAGCATTCCCAACCATCTTGTTATATCCATGATCACTAGCACACGCCACGTCTCCACAAACCCATGAAAATCATCACCTGCAGTTCATTGTCAACAGCTGCAATTTATTCCAATTCTCTCTGTGATTCAGCTCATACACACATTCTATGGCTTCAAACACCACTCATTGCTTCTGCACACAGCCACTGCATTTCAGCTCACCATTTTGCTTCAGTTCAGTTGCAAAATCACCTGCAACACCATAACCCATTTCAGCTTCTAACACCTTCCAATAATCAACCACTTCTTAACATTCATAACAAGCCACCAGAAATAACTCCCAATTTTATTCCCATTTCCTCGGCTCTGTTGAATTCTAAATACACCCAAGTTCCTTCTTTGTCTCAGATAGTAAACCTGCTTTAAACCTCCGGAAAGTACCCAATGGATCATGGCTAATTGACTGCCTGAATTTGGTGTAGCGACAAAGTAATCTAAAATTGATAAGAACAGGTAGTTCGGGCCTTTAAGGAAACACATTGTGTGTATCCTGAGCTGGTGATGGAGATATGAACCTGCTATTGAGTTAACTCTCTTTTGACATGCAATATCAAAATAGGTAAGAACCTATCAATCTGAAACCATTCAGGACTCTAAAGAACCTTTAATAATCACAAGCATTCATGGCCTGAAACAATGACAACGAGTTCATATGGAGTAGTATCTTCACGGCCTGAAATCTATGCCCAAAACTAGTAAACAACTCAATTTTTTAATACATCAATCCTTGGTAGTGTTCCTAGACTCACTCGAACTCAAGAATGAATTCCTAATCCCTTGAGTCATCTATGGCAACAACAAGGTTCTTCTTCTCTTCTTTCTCTATTTTCTCACTTAAAAATACTATCCAAATACTACCTGGATTTGCACATTTCACTAATTCCTCGTCTTTTTGGTCTTCAAAAATCCATCTCAATCCTTGGAAAGCAACGACAAGATCTTTAGATCACCAACTCATTTCATTCATTTTCTCTCAATTTCTCTATTTGTTCTTCCCCCTCATTGCAGCCATAAAGAATAAAATGTTGTCTGAACGAGTTGAGCTCGACCTAGCTAGGTCAAATAGTGTGGGACGGTTATTGGAACCCCATGGGTTAGGATAAGGACTACCTCCATTCAGCTGCATAATTCGTGTACTGTCCGTTCCCTGGAACTGACAATCTTATTCATTGATTTTTCTCATAACTTTCTCATACGATGTCGGAGTGACCTCATTCTTCCGCCATTGGCTTCATATTTCCATTCTCTTGAAGATGGTGATAAGAAATCTTGGATTTGAGCAAGTTCTACTTCCTTTTTGCTCCAACGACTCCAAAACACCTATAAAACTCAAAAGTAATCATAAGATACATAATTTACACGAAAACATAGAAAAGAAAGCATAAACTATAGATATAAATGAAGGTTTTTATGACACCTATCGACTAACCTTCCTAAACTAGATCCTCCTTATATGCATGAGGGACTCTCCAATTATTGCCAATTGGTTTTGAGTTGGAAGCCCAAGTGTTAGTAAAAAATACCCGAAGGAAACTCAAACCATGGGTTATATACAAATATTGGTATAGGATCTATCAATGGGCAAGTGATTGTGGTAATAATATGTTAAAGATTCAAATGTAGATGCAACTTGTCAATTAATATTGGTGGTTTGCTGAATTACCTTATATACCGGAGGCTACTTGTTCGAACCTCTCCAGTTTTCTTTTTTCTCCATAAACGGTTATAAGAGCAACTTGAGCTTGAAAAAAGGCCTTAGATCAGAGCCGGGCCTGGTGCGTCACACCCTCTGAACCCCCTCAGGACCGACTCTACCTGATAATCACCTGACATGATTTATGTATTCTTGATATGTCTTCTTTCGATGTGAAGAAAGTTGACAGAGGAACAAAAATAGCATTGGTTAAGGATATGTCCAGTTAATCTCTGGATTCTCTATGGTATGGCAGAAGAGTTCCCATTGATTAAGTTAATAACTATCCCTTAACCCGTGTCGTTACGGCACGGGCCATGATGTTGGTTCATTTTTAATATATCGTATAATTTGTGTCCTGAATACTTATCAACTCATTATATGATTTAATATGTGTTTGTCATAAAAATAGTTGGGATTTTCCTCTCTTTTTTCTTTGTTTTTTCCTTTAATATTTTACCGCCGGAGATTTGCTCAAACGAAAGAAATAAAATCTTAACTTCCAGATACTTTTTTATTTAGGTTCATTGCTTATAATGAGATAATGCTCTACATGAACGTGGAAGTTTAAATAATTTTTAGAAATAAGTCGTCAGCAGCGCTCATCTCAGTGAAATCAACTAATCAATATCATCCATAAAAGTCTCCACATGCCCCTATTTCACTCCAACTGACTCATCTATCATGGCCATGTTGTCGATCCTCCAAATAGGCAGAGAATAGTTTTTTTTTTCATCGAACGAATGATACAAACTATCCAATATGACATGATTTTCCTGTAATTTTTCAACACCCATTAGATGACAATGTTTAAAATGTGTACCCATTACCTTTTCGAAGGGATTGTATATATGCGAACCTCTGCCATTAAATCTTCAACAAAGTATTGTGCCCAGCAATTCGTCTTAACGAAGGCTTTGGTAACTTCAAAAGTCTTGGAAATTTTGTCACTTCCGTATGTTCTTACGTTCACTTTGAATACAATCTGGCGACACATTACCTCATAAAGAACCTTCAACACATATTGTACTCATTGATCCTATTTCAAATTAATACGTTGTCAATAGATCTTTTACCAAAAGCTGACATATTCTACGTTGAATGTTTATAAAAAAAATTATGGTCTTGTGGATCGTTGCTTTCTAAGATTGTAGTTTTAAAAATGTTGAGGATTAGTCCCACATAGATAAACTTCCTAAACTAGATCCTCCTTATATGCATGAGGGCCTCTCCACTTATTGCAAATTGGTTTTGAGTTGGAAGCCCAAGTGCTAGTAAAAAATACCCGAAGGAAACTCAAACCATGGGTTATATACAAATATTGATATATGATCTAGCAATGGGCAGGTTCTTGTGGTAATAATATAATAAAGATTCAAAATGTAGATGCAACTTGTCAATTAGTATTAGTGTTTTGATAAACTACCTTATATACTGGAGGCTACTTGTTCAAACCTCTCCAACCTTATTTTTTCTTCATAAACGGTTATAAGAGCAACTTGAGCTTGAAAAAATACCTTAGGTCAGAGCCGGGCCTGCCCTCTGAATCCCCTCAGGACCGTCTCTGCCTGATAATCTCCTGACATGATTTATGTATTGTTGATCTGTCTTATTTTGATGTGAATAAAGTTGACAGAGGAACAGAAAGAGCACTGGTTAAGGATATGTCCAGTCAATCTCTGAATTCTCTATGGGATGGTAGAAGAGTTACCATTGATTAAGCTAATAATATTTTTCCAGTCTCCTTCAATGATGCAACTTTTATAGTTTTCTAGTTGGATAACAAGAGATACTCCTTGTGTTTTTATTCAATGAGAGGAGAGTCAATTTGGTTGGATATAATATCCTATCCTCATTTGAAATTGTAGTTGCAGCCGAAGAGATGTTTGTTCCAATTGCTGCATCAAAGTTGATCTTGAAGTAATTTTCTTATGGCGCGGGATCCAAACTGATGAGGACTCGTTCGACTCATTGTTGAAGAAGGTGGCCATTTCTTGCATGCTTTCAGATCTTAACTCATGGGGCATGACAGTAGATCATGTTTGGTTGCTGAGTCTCATGAGGTTAATGGGAGAATTTTTTTTATTATTGTAACTGTAGCAAAATCCTACAACACACCTAAATGAGAATATTTGTTTGGAGCTGTCATTCCAATTTTATTATTGTAACTGTAGAAAATTCTACAGCACACCCAAATAATATGATAATGAGGAAAACTAAGACATGATGATCCAAATGAGAATTATTATTATGAGAAGATAATTTAAGTATATTCTTACAGACCAAACCCTAACTTAGCTCTCTGTAATATCACTCACAATTCAAAATTACTCGACCCTCTTTACAATACCCTAAGGCTTCCTTAGGGATGGCAACGGATAGATATCCGGCGGATATTGGAAATTCTGATAAGGTTAAGGTTAAGGATTATCGGATATCCGGTATCCGATAATATCCGACGGATACCAAAATTTCCAATTCGATAAGGTTAAGGTTAAGCTATTGGATATCGTATTTTTATCCGTTAATATGGGAACAGAACCAAAAGCTAAAATTTAACATAATTTTTGTTCAAATATTTAGCAACGCATGCTTAATTCACTGTCAATTATTTTTTGAATCGCGACCAAGGTTCACAATTCAAACCAACCCCCCCCCCCCCCCAAATCTGTTGACATTGCTACAATAGAAATTACCCACAGTTGCCTTCACTGGTTTGCAATCTCTGTCAACATCAATTTTAGACATAACCATTATAGATAAAAGAGAATTAATTTTATCTATCCAATCATCATCTACACCTCCACTACTTTTATGATCAAATCGAACCCAATTTCAGTATACAACAAACCCCAATTCCATTCTGTTATTGATGTTAGCAATTGAGTTAATCATGGCTAGGAGTTGAATTGGATCAACAACCTTAGGTATCATTCCGTGGAGTGCTGGCTTCCATCTTCATTCACTTCTTGGTAGTAATTGTGGATAATGATAATTGCGATGATGAATTGAAATCGTAGATGAAGAAAATAAAATTGGTGGGTGGTACTAGCTAGATAGGAGAACAAAGGGGATCGAATAATCAGTTTTTTTTTTTAGCTCCTGATTGATCCATTTATAGAGGTGATCCTTTGAAATTCATGTTTGCAGCTCTTGATTGCTTTGTTGGGAAAGGTGATCTTGAGTTTTTGTTAGCAGCATCTGGATATTGACGGAGAACATTTAGTGTAACCCCTACCTTATCGGATATCGGATATTAACCAATCGGATAGAGCCCAATCTGATTCCGATAGGTTAAGAGGAAATATCCGATAACTTATAGGATCGGGATATCCGGTATCCGATATAACGGATAAAATCCTATAGGATTTCGAATAATCGGAAACGGATCCAGGATATCGGTTATCCATTGCCAGCCCTAGGCTTCCTCTTATAGGTGTTCTGTGAAGTGGAGTACAAGTCATTCTTACTTTGCTAACATTCACAAATTTCACGTGATTTCACCTTTCATTTCGCTACTTAGATATTAATTACAAAATGTTACTATCATTTCGCCGATAACCCCGGTTCCTTGTTTGTACATCTGTCCTCATTTCTTGTTCAACAATCTTTCTTCGCTATAGATTACGTCGTTTTACTTTGCTTAGCTCATTTTAACGAGTTACATTCTTTGTTTGATTCCTTTATTCATCTCGTGGTTATTATTTCGTCATTTATTCTCTTCGTGACTTCCACTTCGTAACTCCAATTTTCGTAAAAGTTCTTATGTACTTTTCTGGTAGTTGATTTGACCTCTTAATAAATGTTTATATCAAGTTTTGGTGATAGTATCTTTGAGCGATATACAACTGATTTTATCTCTTCATAGACTACACACGTGACGAGTATATTTTCGGTACTTATATTTTGCCTTTTCTCTTTATGTTCGAATGAAGTAAGAAATAAAAGACAACGCCTCAGCAATTAATGCAACCGCCACGTCCCCGGAAATTTCACTATTGTCTACGTGTAATAATTTCCCTTTATCTTGTTGTTCTTATTGGCTATTCAAAATAATTATATAAAGTTAAAAATTACATACTAGGCAAGCGAGCGACAAGCTGTGCCGCTATCCCTTTTTGAATAGCAAAACCTATCCTATTAAAAATAAAATCTCGTGAGCCAGGGGTCATTACATTGCTGCGCATGACTTTCTGGACCCTGTTGAGTAGTCCAACTTCTTCTGGAGCCAAATAGCCAAAAGTATCAAAAGCAAAGGGGACGAAAGCATGCCCATTGTCAACACATGCTTTCTCATGCTTCGATATCTTACCTGAGGCAGCCTTTAGCGCTGCTCGCCCGATCGTAAAGGTGCCATGTCCAATGCCTACCAAAGGAGATACCCGGTGAGGTCAACACATGTGTGTTTCCCATTAGCCCATCCAAAAATAAGAACATCATCTGGTCTTAGTGTCGATCTCCCTTCAAGTGGGTCTGTCAGGAAATGCACAGGTGCTTCTTTCTTTGCCGAAATGCCAGACCTCCACAATACATCATACAAAATATCCCTCACATGATCATGTCTATATTTATAACCAGGGTCTACTTTACAATGAACTTCATGTTCACCATATGAATCCAAGCAACTTTGTGATGCAAGCGGGCAGCGAGAGTCGAGAGGATAAAGCGGGATCATTAACCTGTATTTGAGGATAGACCGGTACTCCAAAGGAGACATCTTCTGCCCCAGCCCCTCAATCGGAATAGCCAGAAGAAAATCTTGGGCATGTGCTGCTTGCAAACAACCAAAAACCGCTTTCTGTCTCTCCGTTAGCATGTAAACTCTATCAATGTCCTTAACCACTTTACCAACAAGAGCACTCGCTACCAAAAAGAGCACTCTATCAATGTCCGTTAGCATGTAAACTTTATCAATGTCCTTGTTGTTCTTATTTTAATTTTCATCGTCCTTACTACCGTTTCCTTTGTAGGAATTTAATCGTCATCTCGCTAATCTTGTGGTGGCTCGAGCATTTTTTGAACGATTAGGCCATGCTAACATTCATATCCAGGAGTTGGAGAAAGATCTTGCCGAAGAAAAGAAGCATGTGTGCAAGATCGAGCAGAAGAATAGAAACCTAAAAAAGAATATTCTTGCCTTTATATTTATATTATATGGTTTAGTTCTTTCCTTTTATTGTATCGTTATTTCGTCTTTCTTCAAGCTTGATGTGTGAAACGTCAAATGATGCCTACGAAGCGAGTTATAAGTTTGAATATATTCAAGATGAAAATTTGAACCTAATGAATCGGGTTGATGTTTAGGTACTGAGAATGTGATATTGAAAGAAAAAATTGAAACCCTCCATTCCAAAGTAGATCATCTGACCATTCAGCATGACTGTAACTATGGAAAATCCATAGTTACACCCACTTCCTAATTTAGATTACAAAGAGTAAATCACACACGAAGTGAAACAAAACTTTTATTTTTATTATTAGTTAATGAATGGGAGGATACAAATCACTGAGGAACACTCACAATAACCCTAAGTTGTCTCTCTTAACAATCTCTCACTTATCCCAAAAAACGTTCCAACCCCTATTAAAATGGACCAAATCCTCTATGTATAGCGAAAAATGCATAATGGGTTACAACTCATTTTACTTCGCCTAGAGTCATACAGTTCACATGACTGTATCTTTTACCTCGCCATAATCATTTTCAATAAAGTTTTTCCTACCTTTTCGCCTTAAAGATCGGTTATTGTCGGGGATAGCTATCCTATTTATTGCGTAACAATCCATACTTCGGATCTTCTACTTCGTTAACTTTATCTTTTCTTGCGTAAGAATCCAAACTTCGGATCTTCTACTTTGTCTTATTTATTTCCTTCGCGAGATATCTTTTTGTGCAAGCCACTGCTACTTCGTTAATTATTACTTCGCAGATCTAATATTCGTTAAAGTAAATCTGACACTTGATTTGACTCTTCACTGACACTTCCCTGGGAATTAGTGAATAATATCTTGTTTGAAGATTCACTTCGTTGCCTCGTTCATTCTTGTTGGGACACGTGGCGAGAAGATTTTCTGTACCTACATTTTGCCTTTTCTCCTTCCATTCGCGAGGATCAAGAATGGAAAGAGAACTCCGCATTAAATTCGTAAATGCCACGTACCCGGTTTTCTCGCCACCTTGTCTCCCACGTTCGCTGTAACCGTCAATAGCCGGTTCGTCTCCCCCTATAACCGTTTCTCCCAGTCATTCCTTGGTCCACTATAAATAGCTCGCTTTTTTTTTTTTTTTTTTACTTTACCCTTTTATGAACTCCGTCTTCTTCTTCTCCGGCGACATCATTCTCTAGAAAATATTCCTTTATCTTCTTTTTTTCTTGATTTTCCCTTCTCACTTTAGTTCTCAAAGAAATGGCTCCTAAAAAATTCCCTCCTCCTACTACTTCCAAAACCCTTGAAGATTTTCAAGCAGATTTCATAAAGAAGGGTTTATCCTTGACGCGATGGTAGATTCCTCTGTTTCTCTTCCGGTCATAGCCACAAAGTTCATGGAGTTGAACTACAGGTGGATTCAGGCGGAAACATGGACTCCTACTATAATGATTACTACGCTGGGTCAGCTTCGTGTTGGGTTAGTTTTCCCTCTGTACGATTTCGATAACCCTCTGTTTTACGAGATTTTGTTTAAGGTCGGAAGGGGCGTCTTCCAGTGGAATGGGAATTCAATCCGTATTGCAAATGAGTTTGTGATATGCTCTAGTGGTGGCAAGTCTCATATTCTGCTAGCTGCGAAGGACTTCGACTCAGCAGACTACATTCTTGACTCCTTCTTGGAGAACTATGTCGACCGAACTCAATCTCGGAGGAAATACCAAGAATGGGGTATTTCTATGAATCGGAAGTCCATAAAGGATCCACCCAAAGTCATTCTTCTTGATGTCGAGCCTATTAACACCTCGAAGGATGCTCCGAAGGGCCCTTCCCTTCATCTGACTAACGATGAAGACTGGATGATGTTTCCAGTGATTGTTGAAGGCCCCCTAGTCTGGGGTTTTGACGAGAATGGGAAATCCCGAACTGGTACCCTCTACGAGCATATTCATCTCGTTGCTTATAAGACTGGATGACTTCGCTAGAAAGAAATGCCCAACGAGGTAGATTCGTTGATCATTTGCTTTATCTATCTTTGTGTTTAGTTCTTTAAATTTTCTCATTTCTCTGCAGTATGATCAAGGATCGATCGACTAAGAAGTCATCTACTGGATCCCCTATTTGTGATCAGGTATTTATCTTTATCTCGCTTCAGATATCTCTCCTTCTCATTTTAAAACTTTGGTGGCTAATCATTGTATTTCGTAGGAGGATAACCTCGTGGAACCTCAAGCCACTGTTCCATCACGATCTTTAATAAAGCGTGACCATCAAGAGAGTCCTTCTTCTGCTACCAAGGTATTTCGCTATTCTTCCCATTTTGTGTCCATATATTTCGCTTTATTGACTTCGCGCTTTCATACTTGTTTGTGTTGACTTCATACTTTCTAGGATGCTTTGCCTCAATCTCCTTCAATGACATTCTTAAGCGACGTAGGGGTTTGGACATGGATGCCTTAACTCGCGTTCATTCCTCCAGGAAATCTTCATAATCATCTGTTCCTCCTCCACCCAAGGGTAAACCTGATAAAGTCTCGTAAAAAGCCATCCCTTCTCAGATTCCGAAGACTGCTATGCCGACTCCTATCATTGTTGTGGGTGACTTATCTGTAAAGTCATCTATCAGTCCTGCTGGTGGGTCTCAAGGGAAAAAGAGGAAAGTCTTCGAAGTGGAAGATCCAACTTACGCGCCCGACATGGATTTTCTGAGGAATGCTCTCCTTCTAACTGGTGATGCTCCATCTGTAAGATCTGCTGCCACTGAGTCTGAGATTGCTTTCAGTTCTGATTCCTTCGTGGATGAGGATCAGCCTTTTATTTTGAATGCTTCACTGAACCTTTTCACAAATCAGCACGAGTATTACTGATCTTGACTTCGTTGTTTATCCCCATTCTTTTCTGACTTATTCGACCTCGTATGAATTTAACCGGCACATGTCTCAGCTCGTAGAGACTAGAGTTGCCCGTGGGAATTTGGAGACTGCCAAACCTTGAATTCAGGAGCTCAAGAATAATCTTGCTGACGAAAGGGAACGCTCATCCAAGAAGGATCAGAAGATTGAGGAGCTTCGCAGTAAGTTCAATTTCTTCTTTATTTCTTGTCTCACTTTATTGTTGTCTTTACTATTCTTTTATTTTCGTCAAGCCCACCCTGCGAAGTGCTATATGGATTATCATGAGGCCAAGGCATATGCCGAAGATTCTCAAGATGACCAGACGAATATGTTATCTCAAATCAACTATTACTTGACCGAGAATAAAATTTTAATTGAAGAGTTGACGACGTCATACTCTCTGTCAGAGCGTCTAGCTAACGAATCTGTTGGTAACGAAGAGTTGAACTTGCATCTTCACGAAGAAAATGAACGTTTGAGAGTTGAGTTATAGCGAGTTAACAATCTCCTTACAACTTCGCGGAATCTTCATTCCTCGACCATGGTTCAGAATAAACGTTTAGAGGAGGATAAAGCTCGAATTTTTAAGAAGAAGGATAAGTCTGAAGCTGATGTGCGTAGACTTAGGAATGAGATTCGTGATTTAGGTGTCTAAAATAATAAGTTAAGGACTGAGAATGGTACATTAAAGGATGAGAAAGTTAAGTTAAATGACGAGATGTCCTCTGTATTAGCTCGTCTAGAAGGATTCAAGGTAAGAAGGCAGCTCTTGCTTCCTCATTGAAGAAAAGGCATGTTACTCCTTCGATGGGTGGTAAACTCATTATTAGGTCTTCTGATGGTGATGGACCTGTGTCCAATCTAAATAAGGACGAAGATACATCTTCTCATGAGCTCTGCAGCTTTCTTGAACCGGAAGTGTCAAGACTTGACCATTTAAACCTCGACATTCAGAAAACTTTAAAATATGTTATTTCGTAGAAAGAAGGTAGTTCTAGGAGATGGCTATTATATTTTGTATCTCTTTCTGTTAATTTTGTTTCTCACTTCGCTGTAATTTTTCGCAGAATCTGTGGACAATTGGAAAAATCAAGTCTTGCATATATCTCATGAAAGGGATGATCTCGCTAGGGAGGTGTCCAATCTGAAAGAAAGTCTTTTGTGCCTGAACGAAGATTGCGACAAGATGGAAAAATATGCTAAGAAGGTTGCGAAGCTAACTTGCAAGAATGCCTAGGAGGATAAGGTGAAATACCTCACTGAGTTCTGCAGTTCTCATGGCCTTACCTGTCCTTCCATGGATCTCGAAATATTCTCCGATGATGAGCCTGCCGTTTAAGTCGATGATGAGGATGAAGACACAGATACTGATGAGGATGATGAGGATACAAAGGGTGAAGTTCCTCAAGGCATGGATGGTAACAGTGGAGTTGGCGCTGGCGGTACTGGTGCTGGGATTCAAGGATCTGGGAGTGGTTCTGTTGAGGGGGATGCTGGAAAACCTTGATCTTTTATTTTGATAACAGTTTAACCTTTTAATCCTTCATTTCTTTAACATTTTATCTGGGCGCTCCCAAGCTTGGGGGGCATAACATTCATCTCGTTCTTGTTTATTGCCTTACCATCTCGCTTGCATTAATATATCAGCTTTGTTTCTTTTTCTCCTTTGGATTCAACTCATTCATTTATCTGCACTTGATGCGGTTAACATATCTAATTCGTATATCTGATAGTAATTTCTTTTGCCTTTAGTTCGCGGAATTTTGCAATTTCGTGAAATAGTAGTATATGCAAATGTTTTGTATCTTATAAAGAAATTATGATTTAGTGTATTGGTTTACAACAAGTATATATTTGCGAAGAAAATAATCAAAGAATAATAATTAGAAAAAGTATGTACTTGCCTCTTATTCTTTGGATATTTTCGGAGTATATCCGGATTTAGGATATAAGATGCCATTTATTGTCTGTGCGAAGTAATGGATGCAAGATGAATGCTCAAAAGAATAATAAATTTGAAAAAGTATATACTTGCCTCTTATTCTTTTATGGATTTATGTAGCATACCTTATGTTATTGACCTTTGTGTTTCTATTCTCCTTGCCTTCATTATTTGTTGTTTGTGCCTCAGATTCATCTTTGCGTTCCTTTTCATTCTTATTTCGTCTGTAATTGTACCTCGTTGCCTTTTTAGGGCTTGTTCCTGCATTATTAGCGTTCTCATCATGACATAATCAAGTTAAAGATATTTTTGTATGCAATGCTTTGATTGCAAGTATTTCTCATTCAACGAAGATTTTTCAAATCTTCATGATTCTTTCAAATCATGCCTCTTGTCTTCCTCATGTTTTGTTTATAATCTCGGGGTCTTATTTTGCCACCTAGTTAATGTCTTATTTTTCCCTACCCCGTTGATCAGGGTTTTGGTGACGAAGTCTCAGGCGCTCTTTATTCTTGCGAAGTAAAGATCCATCAACCTCGCCTTAACTCGTTCATTGATATCTTATTATGCGACAATATCACAGGCCTACCTATTCCCGTGAATACCATCCCCGTAACATTGCCGTATTTTTTGGTCACTCAGCTCCCTAAAGGAGGGTGTCGTCCCTTTATATTCCCCATGAGAACCCCCTTTCTTTCGGGCTTAGGTATCAGTTATTTCGTGACTTCGTCCCCTTAGTCGATATGGCTCTTGGTTACGAAGTCACATCCTAGGTGGGGTTTCTTTGGGACCGAGTGGAGGAATCACACCAGGCCATCTTCTATCTCCACTGGCTCGTTCCTACACCCCTTACCGAGTGGTTACCCAATTTGGGCCCTCGGCGGATGGGTCTTATTTTTTCCCCTATTTGATGTTTCTGAGATTGTATCTGTCACGCGTTAGGTCTTATTTTTGCCTCTTGCACTGTTTGCGAACTAGGTTGCACGCCACGAGGTCTCAGCCTCCCTAACTAGAGGTTTTATAATCTCCATGGAGATTGTTTTTTCTTTTTCATGTATTCTTTATCTTTTTTGGGTCTTATGCAGCCTCCTAATGAGGTCTTACTTGCCCGCTTTGAGGTCTTATTTCGCCCAATTTGTTTTTGATTTTTTCTCGTATTTTCATTTCATATTCTGCTTTTTTTTTTGATCAAGCTTCATGTTTTGCTCGATAAATACTTCATTTCATTTCTTTTTCTTTGCTGAGTTACAAACTTGCTTCTTCATTGTGTGTTACATGTCTTTGCGAGTACATCTGATGGCTAAAGATAATACTTCTTTATATAAACCGGATTCCAAGGATGATCCAGCCTCCGACCTTGTCTTTCTATCTCGCCGTATATGTTATTTCCTTCATCATCTGTCTCTTTGTCGTGACAGTCTACGAGTTCATATGCTCCATTTCCTACCACTCTTTTTACGATGAATGGCCCTTCCCAAGTAGGTTCTAGCTTTACTCCAGGTCCTTTCTTATATGGATGTATTTCTCGCATGACTAACTCGCCCGGGACGAAACTCCTTTCTTTCACTCTTTTATTATACTCGCGAGATAATCTTTGATGATAGTTTGTCATGTGTTGTAGCGAGGTTTCCATATTTCTTCCAAATCATCCAACTTCGCCAGAATCATGTCCAAATTCAGACCTTTCTTCCATGCCTCCTGTTTAGTTGTGGGAAACATTATCTCGGTGGGTAAAACTGCTTCTACTCCATATGTCAAACAAAAGGGGGACATTCATGTTGCTTCTCGCCTCGTTGTTCTGTACGACCATAGTACTTTTGGGACTTTTTCACACCAGTCATGTAGGTTCCCTTCCAATTTCTTTTTTAGAGTTGATGTTATTGTTTTATTGGTCGCCTCTACTTGCCCATTACTCTGTGGATATAGCAGAGTCGATTTTCCAGATTGTATCTTGAACGTATTGAACAACATGCTTACATTTTCGCCTTCGAATTGTTTTCCATTATCAGAGACGATTTGCAAAGGAATCCCAAATCTGCAGATTATATGCTCGAGAATGAAGTCATATATGTCTCCATCTCGTGTATTCTTCAATGGCTTGGCTTCAACCCACTTCGTGAAATAGTCAGTTGCCACTATCAGGCACTTCCTCTGTTGGCTTCCTATGATGAATGGCCCCACAATATCGACCCCCCCACATGGAGAACGTACATACACTCAATATGGAATTTAAACTCGTTGCTGGCGCATGTATAAATTTTCCAAATCTCTGACATGCTTCATACCTTTTTGCTATGTTTTTTGCGTCTTCATGCATGTGTGGCCAAAAATACCCTTGTATCTTGGTTTTGTGTGCAAAGATCTCGTGCCGCTATGGTTCTTGGCATCACCATAATGGACAGATTTCATGATCTGTATTCCTTCTTTTTGTGATAAGCACCGCAGAAACGGGCCTAAGAATGACCTTTTATACAAGATTCCTTCTTATAGCTCGTAATTCGTGGACTTCCCCTTGATCTTGTGTGCTTCAAATCTGTCACGAGGTATATCCCCTCTAGATAGATACTTGTAAATTGGAGCTCTCCAATCATCTTCACTTATTTCAACAGTTGCATTTTAGTTCATAATCATTAGAACTTCTTCTCCTTCCAATTTGTTTGTGACTGATGGCTGCATTAATCGTTCAATGCGGATGTACTTCTCCGAGGGATATTCAATGATTGATGCTATGAAAGCCAGGGAATCGGCATGTCGGTTATTATCTCTACTCACCTGCCTCCAGATTATATTTGGTATTTTCTTTGAATATTCTTTCACGAGTTGTAAATATCGGTTCATCACGACATCATTTTCCTGGTATCTGCCTTCTATTTGTCTGACCACCAGCTGCGAGTCACTGGTTATTCTTATTTCCTCTAACTTCATTTCGATAGCTAGCCTTAGTGCTTGTATGACTTCCTTGTATTCTGTTTCATTGTTAGTTGCTTTATATTCTAATCGAAAGCAGAACACTGTTCTCGCTCCTACTGGCGAGGTAAACACGATTCCCATTCCTCCTCCTGCGATGTTGGATGATCCGTCCACAAATATTTCCCACCTCCTTGGATAGTTTTATTTTAGCAAATCCGTGGGATCTGGGCGATATTCATCTATGTCCAGCAGTCCCTCCACTCCCTCGTCTTCTTCTATTGAAAATTCGGCCAGAAACTTAGCGATTATGTACGACTTCGTAGAGGTCTGGACCTCGTATTTCATCCCAAATTGGTCAATTCGGGTATTCCATCTTTCAACTCGCCCAACTCTCTTCGCATTCTTCAAAGTTGACTCTATTGGGATTCTGGTTAAAACTTTAATCTTATGAGTCTGGAAATAAGTTCATAATTTTTCTGATGAGTATACCAATGCTAGTATCACTTTTTCAATCTTTGGGTTATTTTTTCCGCTGTATTGAGGGTCTTATTGACGTAAAAGATTGGTTTTTCCATGCCTTTATTCGTCCGAAGTAGCACTGAACTTATTGCATTTGGTGTAGTTGCGAGGCAAATCAACAACTCCTCGTCTGGTTCGGGTTTTTTGAGGATTGACAAGTTGATGAGGTGTTCCTTTATATTTTGCAGTGCCTGCTCACATTCTTGCGTCCATGTAAACTTGGCCCCTTTCTTCAAGATATCAAAGAAATGCTTGCACTTGTCCGAAGACCTAGAGATAAATCTTCCCAAAGCTGCTAACTGTCCATTTAACTTTTTTACGTCTTTTACTGTTGCAGGAGAAGGCATGTCCAGTATAGCTTGAACCTTGGCTGGATCTACTTCAGTCCCTTTTTAGGACACGATATGCCCCAAGAACTTCTCGAATTCTACTCCAAATATACAGTTCGCAGGATTAATTTTCATTTTATATGTTCTCATTTGCTCGAAAATCTCTTTCAAATCCTCCACATGATCTCCCGACTCCTTAGTATTTACTAACATATCGTCAACGTATACTTCCAACTTGGTGTGCACCCACTTAACAAATATTTTTTCAACCATCCGCTGGTACGTGTCCCCCGTATTTTTCAATCCAAAAGGCATTCTCGTATAACAGTATAACCCCCTTGGGGCGAAGAAGGCTGTATGTTCCTAGTCTTATTCCGCCAGAGGTATCTGATTGTAACCACAATAGCTATCCATCAACGTTAGTCGATTGTATCCAGATGCTGATTCCACCATCTGGGGTATATTGGGTAATGGGAAACTATCCTTCGGAGAAGCAGTGTTTAGATCGCTGAAGTCTATACATATTCTTATTCCTTTGTTCTTCTTTGGTACTATTACCATATTTGCAATCTAGGTAGGGTACTTTGCGGGCCTTATTATGCCCGAATCCAGCATCTTCTGTAGCTCTTGCTCTATTTTGCTCGTGTTAATTAGTAGCTATCTTTCGAATTCGCTTCCTTATCGGCTTGATTGTTGGGTTGAGATCTAATCTGTGACATGCAATTTGCGGATCTATTCCCGGAATCTCATTCATATTCCATGCAAATATATCAATATATTCTTTTAGAACCTTTATTATCCTTTCTTCTTCATATGCTTCCATTATCGTCCCAATCTTCACCAATTTTGCTTCTTCTTCATTACCCAAATTTATTTCCTTCGTGGGTTCTACTACAGCGAAGTTCATTACCAGTTCCCCGAGTGGAGATGGATCTTTCAATTGCAGTAAAGTTTTATCTTTGTCTTCAGGAATCTAACTTGGTATAGCCCATCCCTCTTTTGCTTTGACCATGTAAATCATCAATTCTTCTTCCTTCTTCGCTTCCAGTACCTTTTTCCTCTTCTCATTCTTTCTCTTCAGCCTTCCTTCGTAGTTATGGAAATCTTTCTCAATGTAATCTTTTGCGTCTTTCTGATCTCCTTTTATTTCGCCAATTCCACTTGGCATAGGGAATCATATGGCTTGGTGATAGGTTGATGCTACTCCTTTTATCTCGTGTATCCATGGTCGACCAATCAGATCATTATAGGGAGATTATATATCCACCACACATACCGTTACCTCGGTTTCCCATTCTCCTTCGAAGATATTTACAACCAACTCACCTCTGGGCTTGGATGCAACCCCGTTGAACCCATAGATATTGTATGTTGATGGCACCAGGTCTGAGTCTCTATAGCCCATGGTTTTGAATGCATGATAAAAGAGAATGTCCACTGAACTTCCCGTGTCCACCAAGATTCTGTATATCGCTCATATTCTTCCTCATTGAGTCATTTTCCCACTTCGTACATTCTCTGAAGTTTAAAGTTATTACCAATGGGTCCGTGTGCGAAGCTCCTCCGTCTGGTGCGTCTACTGCTGAGAAAGTAATTGCTCTTTTTTGCAACTCTTCTAATGGCTCCTTCTTCGCAATGTCAAATATTTCGTTTCCCTCGAAATCTCTTTTGTGGACTATTTTTAGTACATTTTCGTGGAAATCTTGATGTTCTTCGCAGAATGAATTATAGAGTTACAATTCAGCCTCGGGGTTCCCCTATCAATCTCAATCCTGTACACTTGCGCTTGATTTTGATCGTTCTTACGAGGTGGTGGTGGTGGCGGTAATGGTCCGTTATTTTCCAAAAAATGCTTGAGATTTCCCTTTTCGATTAAGAGAAGTATCATTCGTCGGATATTCCTACAGTCATTCGTGCGATGACCTTGGAAACGGTGATACTTGCAAAAGTCTCCTCTTCTTGCGCTTGATAGTGGTTCCACCCCGAAATTAGGCGGTGGAGGAATTTCTTCAGTTAAAACAATAGCCTCCCATATCTTTTCTACTGTCGTGTTTAGCTCTGGTAGGGCTGTATCTTCAAAAGGCGGTCTTTTTTCCCCATATCGCTGGCTTGGGTTGTTTCTTCGCTGATTATGCGAGTTGTCTCCCCGCGAATCATAATTTCTTTGCCTCGAATCATTATATCTCGGATGTTGATCAATCCATTCTTGATCTCCACTAGACACTGCTACCAACTTTGCTGGGATTATGGTTAAGGGTTTAGATTCTACGTATGGCATGCTATCATTCACTGCATTTGCTACCCTTGGTAAAAGTCGCGAACTCCCCTCCTTGGGCTGTATTGGAATTATCTCGCTGACCTCCCTTTTTTTTCCTTCTAGCGTTACGTACTCCTCCTGATACTCCTTGAGCTCGTTCATTGTTATTGTATTTCGGATTATGAATATTTGATTGTGCAAGAGATCCGTCGGGATCATAGCATTCACAAATGCTAGGATGAAATTCCTCTCATCTACGTTTCCTGCGAGTTCGCTGCATATCGTCCTCCATCTCGTTATCAAACTTCGCAAACTTTCCTCTGGATTTCTCCTCAGGTTAAATAGAGTCTTTATTCCCGACCTCGTGCGCGTTATTGCTTATGTAATTCGTTAAGAATATCCTTTGTAAATCTTTGAATGGTGAAATCGACCCTTCAACTAGCCCATCAAACCACTTCGAAGCTTCCCCAGTTAAACTCGCAGGGAAATACTTGCATAATACATCTTTGTATTTCGCCCATTGCATCAAGGATAGAGTATACTGCTTCAAATGTTGCACTGCGCTGCCCGTTCCGTCGAATACACTCCCGAAGGTTGGTAACGAGCATTTTCCTAGAATTCTTGCCTCCAGTAGTTCGTGTGAGAATGGGGATCTGCCTGCCTCGATTATTGCCTCTGCTAACTGTAGTCGTCCTCCTCTCCTCGAGTTGGTAAGCAATGACCTCATGTCCTGGAGTTCGTTCATAACCGCTTGATTGATCTCGTCCCTTCCGTCATCTCATCTACGCCTCCTCCTTCTTCTTTCTCATCTATCATCCTACACTATCCTTTCTTCTTCCCGCCTCCTTCTCTATTCCTCACGAAGTCTTTCTCCTTCACGAAGTCTTTCCTCCTCGCGTGTTCTTTCTTATTCGAAACGATGTCTTTGATCTTCCCATCTAGTTTCTTCAAGGGCTCTCCTAAGCCTTCTTTATTCGCTGCTTTCTCTTCTGCGCCTCCTCCTTCTTTCTCTTCTTTCATCTCTTTGTTCCTCCTCCGGTATTCCTTCCCCTTGGTGTACATTTCTGCCTGCACCTACTTCACCTCGCGGATCATGAACAATTCTTTCTTTGTTGAGTTGATGATTTTGATGCATCAGAATTTCATTCTTCCTCATGAGTATGGTTCTTTGCTCCGTCAAATCTCTCTTTCTCTCTCCTGACGCAGAACCTCCCTAATCTGTTCTAACATCATGTTTTCCTCATTAATGTTCTCTTCTCCGTTTTCTTGTATAGGCTCTTCTTCCATCTCCATTTCGGTGTTAGAGGTATGGATAAATCCTTCTCGATAATGATCTTCATCTCCCTGTTGAGTTGCACCACGTCTTTCTCACCTGTTTGACGTCTCACCTCTCTCCATTCTTCCTCCTCTTCTCTCCGCTAGACGTAAACTCCTTCTTGATGCAATGATACGATGTGCTCGTTCCGGTACTCTTGCCATAAACAGCCTCCGATATTAGATGCTATTCCCCGATTCTCCGACACCCCTTTTTTTTTTTTGAACCAGACCTAAGTTACTTACTTCTAAGATGACCAGATCTAACTTTTTTTACTCTCAGGGAAACATATCTAAGATTTGTTCTTTTCTCTCAACACTACTACAATTTCTAAGTTTCCAACTTATAACTTTATGAAAGAACAACTCACCAAATGATTTTTGATGAAAAACTTTGAAGATGATTACAACTTTCTCAATCTATCCCAAGTGAGAGTAAACTCTCAACATGAGATCCCTGTTTCTGGACGCCATAATGTAACTACGGAAAATCCATAATTACACCCACTTGCTAATTTAGATTACAAAGAGTAAATCACACACAAAGTGAAACAAAACTTTTATTTTTATTATTAGTTAATGAATGGGAAGAAACAAATCACTCAGGAACACTCACAGGAACCCTAAGTTGTCTCTCTTAACAATCTCTCACTTATCCCTCAAAACGTTCCAACCCTTATTACAATGGACCAAATCCTCTATTTATAGCGAAAAATACATAATGGGTTACAGCTCATTTCACTTCGCCCAGAGGCATACAGTTCACATGACTGTATTTTTTACCTCGCCAGAACCATTTTCAATTAAGTTTTTCCCCTTTTTGCCTTAAAGATCGGTTATTGTCGGGGACAACTGTTCTATTTCTTGTGTAACAATCCATACTTCGTTAACTTTATCTTTTCTTGCGTAACAATCCACACTTCGGATCTTCTACTTGTCTTATTTATTTCCTTCGCGAGATATCTTTTTGTGCAAGCCACTGCTACTTCGTTAATTATTACTTTGCAGATCTAATATTCGTTAAAGTAATTCTGACACTTGATTTGACTCTTCACTGACACTTCCGTGGGAATTAGTGAATAATATATTGTTTGAAGATTCACTTCGTTGCATCGTTCATTCTTGTTCGGACACGTGGCGAGCAGATTTTCTGTACCTACAATGACAATATGGAGAGACTGAATTTTCGCCTCCACAACAAGAGGGTTGACTGGGAACGAGAATATAGATTTTGTTGCGCCAAAGCCTGCGGAAGCGTTAGGTTGCACTACTACAATGGTACTCCAATATTGCCAAGAACACAATCACACACACAAGAAGAACAAGTATTTAACGAGGTTGAATCCTCGGGAAGGAATAAGCAATTTTATATATCACCGTATAGGTTGGAATATACAAAGCTTTAGACGAGAAGAAGAGAACTCTTACTTAGTTCTAGTGTGTTTTCTCTAGTTCTCTCTATGGATATTTATACACATCAATAGGACTGGACACATTCCTTAACAAGGATTACTTTCCTAAAAGTACAGGGTTTCCTAACTTAGCTCTAAGAGACAAACCTCTTAAGCTGCTATACTTAGGACACAAGTACTTGGTTTCCTTAACCAACTAGATTTCCTAATCTAGTCCTTGACCGATCTACCAACAATTCTCCACCTCGGATCATGCATTCATGCACGAGACGATCAATAGATAAAATCACCTCCATCTTCTAACGTCGATTGAACCATCACTGGCTGCCTACGTATCCTCAATAGGAATCAAACCTGATCGTAGTTCTCTCAAATGGTCTTGCTAGAAGACCTCCACTAGGTTCATAAGAACCTCTACCCCAAATAGGGCCTTTCACCAAACTGGAAGGATGTGGATCAATTTCAAACAATGTCGAAACTTGATCCCAGAAACTGCTTTAGTCAACATATCAGCTGGATTGTCTTTGGTATCGATCTTCACAAGTAGAATGTCTTATTCTTCAAGAATTTCTCTTACGAAGTGAAATCGTACGTCTATATGTTTAGTTATAGCATGATGCACTTGATTCTTAGCTAAATAAATTGCTCTTAGACTATCACAATGCACGGGAAGTTGGTCTTGCACAACTCCTAAGTCATCTAGTAAACCTTGTAACCATATAGCCTCCTTAAATGCCTCAGTCACTGCCATATACTCCGCCTCCGTAGTTGAAAGCGCCACAGTAGACTGCAAGATTGATCTCCAACTTTCTGGTGCTCTTGCTATGGTAAATACGTACCCTGTAGTTGAACGTCTCTTATCCAAATCACCAGCATAGTCAGAATCCACATACCCAACACACAACTGATTGTTACTTTTATCCTTCACAAACTCCAAGCCAACATCAATTGTACCATAAAGATACCTTAAAATCCATTTCACAGCATGCCAATGTCCCTTACCAGGACAATGCATATAATGGCTAACCATACTAACTGCATGTGAAATTTCCGTCCTTGTACATACCATCATATACATCAAGCTACCAACAGCCTCAGCATATGGGACTTGAGCCATATACTTCTTCTCTTCTTCAGTAGTGGGAGACATACGAGCATTCAACTTAAAATGAGCACCAAGGGGAGTACTTACATATTTAGTTCCTTCATAGACACCAAACTTCTGTAACACTTTCTTAAAATATGCCTTATGAGACAAACAAACCCCACCCTTCTCTATGTTACGTTGAATCTCCATACCAAGAATCTTCTTAGCTTCTCCCAGATCATTCATCTCAAACTCAGATGACAACTTGCACTTCAAATTATCGATCTCTTTCTTGTTATTCGATGCAATCAGCATATCATCGACATACAAGAGCAAATATATGAAATATCCATCACATAGATTCTTAAAGTATACACAATGGTCATAGTGACTTCTTGTGTATTTTTGGCCTATCATAAAATGATCAAATCGTTTGTACCATTGTCTTGGAGACTGCTTCAGCCCGTACAACGATCTCTTTAGTTTACATTCACAATTTTCTTTTCCAGCAACCTTGAACTATAGCTAGCAAACAAGCCAAAAACCCGCGGATTTACCCGTCCCGGCCCGTAAAAACCCGCACCCGGCTTGGCTGGTTTCTAAACAAGCCGGGTTAGGGTTGGAGAAATGCCGGCTTGTGAGAAAACGGGTAAACCCGTCCCGGCCCGTAAACCCGTAAACCCGTCTACAATAACTAATCAGTAAATTATATTTAGTCCTGACTGTCAGATTACCTAGGGGGTTAATCTTATCCCTACGTTTAAGGTACAAAAGGTTAAACCCTAAAACTAAATGAAGACTGAAGAGACATCTTTTTTTCTTCTTCTCTCTTTTCTTCTTCTTCGTTCTTCTGCTGGTGGAGAATTAGAGATGGTAGAGAGATTAAGACCCAGAGTTGAGGGGAAAGGTTCAGTTGGTGTTAATAATGGTGTTATTGAAGTTAATTAAGTAAAAGAGGATGAAGAATTCGTGAATTGAAAAGGAACGAAGTCTGTGTTGGTAGAGAAGAAGACAATGAAGAATGTCGTCATGGTGCTTTTGAGGACTTCTTTTAACAGCAACATCAATAGATGGGTTCGATTTGATTGATACTTCTCAATTGAGAAACAACATCAGCGATTCAGCAGCATCAGGTTCGAGATGGGTTTTAAATAGGGCATAAGTGAAGTGTTTTCATGGCTGAAATTAGCAAGGAAGTGTAGATCAGTGTATTATACAAATGGGTTTTGAGTATCAGATTTATGGGCAGTATTTCAGGCATAGAGGGAGATGAAATTGTAGTCTGAGATGGGAATTTTGAGGAAACAACGATGGGAATTAATTGGGAGTTGTTTGATACGAAGCTGTACTATTCTGGGAATTTCTATTTGGCAACAACAAGACATGAGGTTGGTTGTTCTGGCTGATTCAATGGAAGGTAGTGGTGATGTCACTGGTACCTTGAATGGGTTTGTATTGCTGGTGGTGGTTGAATAAGGTATAACTGGTCATCATTAGTTCTATTGATTGTTTGCACAACAAAGATGGAGTTGGATGGGGACCAAAAGTGGGTTTAATTGAGAATTCAGGAGAGGTGATGCTCAGTTGTTCCCGGAACAAGAAGGTTGTTGTCTTGACTCTTGTGGTTGGATTTGGGAAAGCAGGGACCTGATTTCAGCAATTTGAGTTTAAGTCATAAAATGTAATTGATTTTGGGATAAACCCCTTTGATTAATTTGGAAATCATGTCAGAGAATTAAATAAATTAAGTTTTAATTTTGAACATTAATTTTACGGGTTAACCCGTGAACCCGCAAGCTTTACACGGGACGGGCGCGGGTTAGAGAAATGACCACCCGTGAAGAATTTCAACCCGCAAGATTTGGCACGCATTAACCCGTAACCCGCGGGTTGGTCACAAGCCAGCCCCGGCCCGCCCGTTTGCCAGCTCTACCTTGAACCCACTCGGCTGAGTCATATAGATCACCTCTTCTAGATCACCATGTAAGAACGCTGTCTTGACATCTAGCTGAACTAGGTATAAATCGTATTGTGCTACCAAGGCCAACAAAATTCGGATTGATGAGTGTTTTACCACCGGAGCGAACACCTCATTGTAGTCAATCCCTTCTCTTTGGGCATAACCTTTTGCAACTAACCTTGCCTTGTAGCATACTTGATTCACCTGAGATACTTCTTTCTTAGCATATACCCATTTGCACCCAATGGCCTTCTTACCATTCAGAAGCTTTATAAGAATCCATGTGCCATTCTTATAGAGAGACTCCATCTCGTCCTGCATTGCACCTTCCCATTCTTTACACTCTGCACTACGTACAGATTCTAAATAGGAAGTAGGAGTACCATCTTCTATAACTGGTAATGCATAAGCGATGTAATCATTCATCCAACCAGGCTTCCTGGTTGATCATCTTGGTTTGCTGGTTGCTATGGTCTCCGTGACCGTAGCTTCTGTATCTTCTACTGACTCTTGTTCCTCTTTCTCAACAATGTCACTATCATTTGGAACTTCAGTAGTTACCTCTCTTGTAGACTCAATGTCTTCAGAAGTATTCTGAACAGATACAGACTTAGATGGAATTAGTGGAGTTGCATCAATCTCCACCTGCTTTAAAGGCTCACTAGTATTGGTGCTTCTGTCCTCCACCTGCAGAGAACCCCAATACTTTACCATAGACATCTCATCAAATGTGACATCTCTACTCATGACTATCTTCTTCTCAACTGGATTCCAAATCTTGAACCCTTTTACTCCATTCTTCATACCCACAAAGATTCCTTTAACATCACGGTTATCAAGCTTGTTTTCACTAACATGATACCATATAGGACAACCAAAGATATGAATTGAGTCATAATCATAAGCTGGTTTACCAAACCACTTCTCCATAGGAGTTTTACCTTCTAATGCAGCTGATGGAAACCTATTAATGAGGAAGCAAGCATATGTAACTGCCTCATCCCAAAACGCTTTACCTAATCCAGCAAAGTACGATTCATGCGTTCAGCTACCCCATTTTGTTGCGGTGTCTTCTTAAATGTGAAGTGCCTCTTTATCCCCTCATCCTGACATACTTGCAAGAACGGATCACTCTTGTACTCTCCACCATTGTCCGAACGTAGTACTTTGATCTTTCTTCCAGTTTGAGTCTCAGTTGCATTTTTCCACCTCACAAAGATTTCTAGGACTTCATCCTTATGCCTCATGGTGTACACCCATACGCGCCTAGAATAATCATCAATGAACGACACAAACCAATGTTTACCTCCCAATGATGCATTCTTGGAAGGACCCCAAACATCTGAGTGAACATAGTCAATAACTCCACTAGTATTGTGGATAGATGTGCCAAAGATTGTTCTTGTTTTCTTGCCCTTAACACAATGCTCACAAAATGCTAACTTGCAGGCGATAACACCTTTCAACAAGTCTTGTTGAATCAACCTATGCAACAACTTCTCACCTGGATGTGCAAGTCTCATGTGCCATAACTTCGTCTTCTCGGTAGCTGCACTTTCGATGTGTTCAAAAATAGACACATCCCCTGTTGTTGTACTCCCAATTAAGTAATACAAGTTATGATGACGTATGCCTTTCATGATTACCATAGATCCAGAGATTACTTTTAGAACACCATTTTCAGCGACTAACTTATAGCCCTTAGCTTCCAAAGTTCCGAGCGAAATCAGATTCTTCTTTATGGAAGGTACAAATCTTACCTCCTTCAGCTCTCTAACCATACCATCATGCATCTTGATACGAACACTAACAATCCCAATCACCCTGCAGGTATGATTGTTTCCCATACGTACTTCTCCATCAATCTCTTCAAAACTTGAGAATCAGTCTCGATATGGACATATATGATATGTTGCTCCAGTATCTAATACCCATGTACCATCTGTAATAGTACAAGCTGATGGTGTCACAGTTAACGAGAAATCAGAAGCATCATCTGATTCTTCATTACCTTTAGCAATGTTCACCTCAGTATTATTATCTCCTTCTCTTGCCTTACGCTTGGTACAATCCTTAGCCCAATGACCAAAGTCATGGCACCAAGCACACTCATCTTTATGCAGTCGCGTTTTACTCTTATAACGTCCTCTACCTTTACCATAACCACCATTCTTCTTTCTCCTGTCTGTTGAACGACCTCTTGCAAGAAGCAAGTCATTATTAGCTTCACTTGCAAGGTCTTCACGATCCATCTTCCTGAACTCCTCACTACGCAACGCTGTAGTAACCTCGGTGTATGTCATCTTGTCCTTGCCGTGCATGAAAGCTTTAATCACGGGTTCATACTTTTCAGGAAGAGAGTTTATCAGGCACAAAGCTTGTTCCTCGTCGTTGATATTTTCATCGTAGTTAACCAACTCAACAAGAAGTTTATTAAATGAATCTAGGTGCTCGGTTAGGGTTGCACCTCTCTTCATGTTATAGCGATACAAATTCCTTTTTAGATGTATCCTATTTTCCACGTTCTTCACAAGGTATTCCTTCTCTAGTTTTTCCCATAGATCCTTAGATGAAGTCTCGTGATGATAATTAACTCTTACTACAGTTGCTAAACACCCTCGTATCAAAGAGAGACATAATTTATTCATCTTGTTCCACTTCTTTTCATACACCTCCACTGGCTGAACTTCTAGAGCTTCTTCTAGGTCAAGATGAACAAGAGCATCCATTACGTCCGTTCTCCATAAACCAAAGTTATTGGTTCCTGTAAACTTTTCTACCTTGAGTTGTGATATATGTGAATGAAGTATTTCTTCTTTTGTTTCTTTATCTTTATTTGTGGACTCCGAATGTTCTTCATCAGAATCGTTCGGATCAACTAGTTTTCCCCCGTCAACCATTGTTCTTAAAAAACCAAATATAGATAAAAAACAGAACCTTTGAGATTAGTATTACCTCAAGCAATCTTCAGAAAAATACCTTTAATTCAACTGCAATCTGAGTTCCCGTATCCAATAGCGTAACCTTGCTCTGATACCAATTGTTGCGCCAAATCCTGCGGAAGCGTTAGGTTGCACTACTACAATAGTACTCCAATATTGCCAAGAACACAATCACACACACAAGAAGAACAAGTATTTAACGAGGTTGAATCCTCGGGAAGGAATAAGCAATTTTATATATCACCGTATAGGTTGGAATATACAAAGCTTTAGACGAGAAGAAGAGAACTCTTACTTAGTTCTGGTGTGTTTTCTCTAGTTCTCTCTATGGCTATTTATACACATCAATAGGAATGGACACATTCCTTAAAAAGGATTACTTTCCTAAAAGTATAGGGTTTCCTAACTTAGCTCTAAGAGACAAACCTCTTAAGCTGCTATACTTAGGACACAAGTACTTGGTTTCCTTAACCAACTAGATTTCCTAATCTAGTCTTTGACCGACCTACCAACAGATTTGCTGATCATCATGTGAATATTCTTAATAATGAGAATTAGGATATGAATATCGAGCTCAGGAGAAGTAACAATAATCTTGAGTGCCTTGGGAAACTTTATTCTTCGTCTAAACACTTAATCGAGCAACTAAAATAGGACAATACCCGTATAATTAAAAGGAAGGATAAGGACAGACTTCGTAGGGCTCGTAATGATATTAGTGAATTGAAAGATGATAATCTCCGCTTAGAAGAAGAAGTCAAATTTCTTGTCGCTCGCCTTGATAAGGTTGCACCTCTTCGGGAGAAAAGATCGGGCACATCTCGTCCAAATGAAAAGAAAGTAACTCTTCGGAAGGATAAAGCACGGGTTGATCGATCCATATCTTGTCAAGATGAGAGACTAGTTGATTCATATTCCGACGTATGTTCTCAACTTGAGGCTGTGAATCTTGAAATCTTAAGATTAGATAGTTTAAGTGAAGATATTCAACTGACTTTAAAATCCACCCTCCTTCATAAGGAGAGTAGTTATGTAGCAACCATTATTCGTACTTCGTTTCATAATTCTTTTACTTTGTTTTCTCACTGTCTTCTTTTCCATTGTAGAAACTGAGTCTAGCTTGAAGAACCAAATTATCCACCATTCTCGTGAGAAGAGCGGGTATCTCGATAGGGTTGAATGTTTGAACAAGGATCTGAGTAAGATGGAGAGAGATGCTGTGAATATTTCCAATTTAGCCCAGAAGAATGCTAATAATCCTAAGCAGAAACTCGCCAATGAACTCTCTGACAAATATGGTTTTCCTCGCGAAGTTCTTGAGTTTGACGAGATATCTAAGGATGAACAGTCTGAGGAGGAAGCGACTGATTCCAAGGATGAGGATGATGGTGATGAGGATGATGAGGATGATGAGGATGATGAGTAAACTGATGATGATATTTTCAACATGAGACCGCAAATATTTCTGGAAAAGTCCAAGTATCAGCTTCTGTGAATCCACCTGAGAAACCTTCAGTCATAATGGAGTCTTCCGAGCAACTTCAGAACACTAACGAAGCTCGTGTCATTGAAGAAGATAATATCCCATTGAATCAGTTGGTTAATCAGGCTTGATCCCTTTGATTGTTTGTTTTTGTGACATATTTTTCATGTTCTTTTATATAACATTTCGTTTTGAACTGGGCACTCCCAAGATTGTGGGGAAAACTTTATGAATTTTTGCACTTTTTGATCTTTCCTTACCTACATATTCTTCGTTGTTTATGTCCTGTCTGTTACATAAAATTTCTACTACATACTTGGAATATCATTATCAGAATCCATTTAACATGTCATGGTCAGACTAGGCTTAACATAACTTGACTAACATATAATATCAAGACGTCTATGATTTACCGCTAAAACTTAATGTTAACAAGGATATACTCATCCTTGGGAGTAAAAAAAATATTAAACCTGGTCCTAGTATATACTTGCCTCTGTTTTTTACTTTCTAGTGATGAGAAATTATAAGAGCTGAGGATAAATAATGTGAAGGAAATACACAAAAGAATATTAATATTTAAAGTATATACTTGCCTATATTCGGTTGTGAAGTTTCGAAGTTGATTTATCCTTGTTGTTTCCCTATGTTCGAAATCATCTCTGCATCATTAGAAATGTTACCTCTTTTCTTTTGTGGAGTTCCAAAGTTGACTTATCATCCTCGTTACTTTTCATCGCATTAGACTTTGTTGCCTTGGCTTTGAATTTCTTGCTTTTTAAATAATATCGTAAATTTTTGCAACAATGATGTTAAATTTTCTTTTGATTATTTTTGTTCTTTCCCGAGGTCTTATTGTGCCTCCTAGTTAAGGTATTATTGCACCTCACCCTGTTTTGTAGGACTTATTTGCCTCAGGGTCTTCATTTTCACGACGAGGTCTCTAGCGCTGATTACTCTTGCGAGTAATAGATCATTGATCTCGCCTTAGCATCAGTATTGTTACCTCATCAAGATATTTATTTCGTGACAATACGACATGACTGATTATTCCCGTGAATAACAGCCCCATAATATTGTCGTCTATATGGTCACAAAGCTCCCTAATCTGGAGGGTGTCGTCCCTTTATATCCCCTATGACTTCCATTTCAAGGAGGTTACCCCTAACATGTATGTTGAGATCCTCTCATCCAGTTATGCAACAATCAGTTGTTGTCGTGACTTCTTATCCCTTCGACGATATGGCTCATGGTTACGAAATCACATCCTAAGTGGGGTTTCTTTGGGACCGAGTGCATCATAGCCAGGACTTTCCATACGGTAATGGCCGGTAACGCTCTAGACGTCCCAGGCACCTGTAGATCAACCGAATACGTCGGAGCCCTGGTCATATTTTTGCACCCCTTACCGAAGACCATCGAGGATCCTCTGCGGATAGGTCTTATTGTTCCCCTATTGGATTTCTCTAGGGTTTACCTAATATGACGTGTCTTAGGTCTTAAGTAGGTGTGCCTCTTGCACTCTGTGTGAACTAGGTTGCATGCTAAAAGTGGGTCCTAGCCTTCCTAGGCGAAGGGTTTAAAGTTTTTAAATTTGGGATCTTATGTATCCTCCTAATGAGGTCTTATTGGCATGTTGAAGAGGTCTTATTTTTCCCATAAGGTCTTACCAGGCCATTGAAGATGTCTTATAGTGCCTCTTGCTTTCGCTAATTATTTGTTGTTTTATTATCTCTTCTTTCGGGTCTTATAGTGCTTTACTCGTTGATACTTGCGAGAAGATATTTCATTATATATTTTGATCAAATGATGAGTACATTTCTTCTCCTTTATTCATATTAAATAACATTTTATTCTTTCCTATGGATAATATTTATTGATATATATATTGGATTCCAAGGGTGGTCAAGCTTGCGATCTTTCCTCGGTGCTTCGCCATATATTGGGTTACCTTCTCTATCTATTCATTTGCCTTCCCATTCTACGAGTTCATAAGCTCTATTACCTACTAATCGTTTTACTATATAAGGTCCCTCCCAGTAGGTTCCAGCTTGCCTCCTGATCCTTTCTGATAAGGGGGAATTTCTATCAACACCATCTTTCCAGGCTCAAAACTTCTCGAATGATTAAAAATGTGGATGAGCGGTGGTGTATGGAAGTGAACTTCTTTAAGCAGCTTGACCCTTGCAATAAATCTCCAGTTGGCCATCCATACTCAATCTGAGATTGTTATACAGTGCATGTAATGATGTGCAACTACACTTCTTAATGTCACTGCACTTCTAATGTCTTTTTCTCTTACCTTCTAGATGTTCCAGCTCTTGATCGACGTTTAGCCTGCTCGATGAGCCTTGGGTTTCTACGGAGTATGGAGCTAGAACCATCCATTTGTGCTCTGTGTTCAAATAATATCCCATATTCACATGCAACAATTCCTACTTTTACAACATTTAAGGTCTGATCTTATTAGAACACCCATCTCTAAAGACCAATCGATATACCGTAAGAAAATTAAAAATAAGAACATGCAATAACTATAAACTCGTAGATTTTTTAACATGGTTAGCCAGCAACTGAACTTGCAATAAAAAAGCTAACCCTATTATCTAACAGTTTCAATAAATAACTTTTTTAATACAGGGAGGAAGTCCTCAATCGTTGACTGCAATTGAAAAATTGCTTTTAGTATCCTAAAAAATAAGATACATAATGAGTTATAGTAATTTGACTAAAAAGGAGGGACAATTTTGTCTAGTGAAAAAGTAACCATGAACATGGAAATTTCCAATCTTTTTATCAAATTGCACATTTGTGTTACTCTTCATTTTACAAAAAAAATGGTCATAAAATGGACTCACTCTCTTCGAGCCCTCGGCCCAATTATTGAACTAAATGATATTTGGTGTCTTATTCGACCCATGATGGGTTCCTTGAAGAAATTTCAAAGTCTGGCGTGCGTGGATCCAAAATGCATAATAGTTGCAGGCAATGGCATTGGATGTGATACTGTGGGCTTAAATTATGAGTATTCAAAATGCAAAAAATCGTGGTTCACGTCTTTGAGAGCATTTCCAAATTCCAACAGTGACTGTTAAAAATCATGTGGAAATTTATTAGACAACTTCAAACTTCAATTACCACATCTGGTAGATTAATTAAGCACTAATTTCCAGTTATGGACCAAGACCATGCTCGGTCATGTATGCACCTACCAAAACCAAGACATAATACACAAGATCGGTACTAAAATCATACTAACACTGTACAACCCAACAAAATACCATCATGAATATAGTAAAAAAACACCAGTGGTTTGAGGTTATGCAATTAATGACACTGAGCTGCTTCTAGTTGAGTACTCATGGAAAGAAAAATGCCTTGTGTTCGCTTTTACCAGTAGTGCTGTAGCATTACTTTATCCAGCCAAAAGCATCTGGATCATCAAGCCGGGGAAAGTAATGAAACAGCACCAAGTACAGGGCTTGCATATTTCGTGTAAACGATCTGACCGCTTGTGTCTGGGCTGAAAGCTAACCAATACTCTGTCAAACCAAATAAGGAGAAAGATGTATGAGATTCTGGTTATTGGCAAACATCTCAAATACGTCTGTTCTTGATTCCAGAATGAAGTTATACTCGTTAGCATGAAAAACACAACAACGGTGAGGAAACTTACAACAGCTGAGATTCACAGAAGCTCTGTATGAAGCTTAAGTGTTTCATCCGATGATGGTGTCTGGTCCGGGATGGAGAGAGGAACATCACCATGGCATACTGCATAAGACCCAATAAAAGAACCCTGAATCAAAGAACACTGAGAGTCAGAAATAAAGGTACACTAAGCTTGCTGCATCATACAACAAGTCAAAAACAGAAGGCGAATCATGTATACCTTCTTATCGGCCACCACAGCCTTAACAGAACACACAAGGAAATGCGAGGAGTAGGGATGGTTAAACCCAATAGCATTATTTTATTTCACTACAACTCCTTTTGACCTTCTGGAGGGCATCTGACCAGCTCCAATATGTTAACTACCTCTCCCGTGTCCGGCCTATCTGAAGGTACCTGAGATGTACATATGAGACCTAATTTCATCACAGGGATAGCTTCCTCTGCTGGGAAGTTCCCAATTAACCTTGCGACCACACATTCTTCTACCTTCCCTCATATACTCCACTGGCCGCTTTCCAGTCACCATCTCTAGTACTAACACTGCAAACCCATACACGTCACACATTTCGGTTATTTTTACAGTACGACATGCGAACTCAGGGTGCCATGTATCCGAATCTTGGCACTGAGAACATAACGATTTAGCATTGGAAGCAACCTTGCCAACCCAAAATCTCCAACTTTTGGCTCCCCATTGCTGTCCGTTAGAACATTACAAGATTTCAGATTATAGCAGATTATGTCCAGCTGGTGCAAATGTGCCAAACTCTTTCCTGAACAAAGATTATGTTGAACCTAACGTGCCATGACACTCCAGGTCCTTCGGGAAGCTGCTTTATAGACTTCCTCCGGAGACAAACTCAGAAATGAGAAGTTGCAATGAGGGATTCCAGTGATACCCTTCAAGTGCCACAACAATTTCATGGCAGATTTTTCCCAGCTTCTTGATTTCCATCTAAAAATCTTCTTGAAACAGTTAGCTTCTAGATGGCAACTACGCATCCATCCCGGAGGACAGTCTTGTAAAGAGCTCCGAACCCTCCATGCCCAAGCTCACAATCCTTATTGAGTAGTGGGAGAAAGGACGCCAATAAATAAACCACGTACACCATCTAAATCAAAGAACATTAAGAGTCAGAAACAAAGGTACACTAAGTTTTCTGCCAAATACAGAAGAAGAGTTGGAGTTATGTATACCTTCTTATCAGCCACCAGAGCCGTAACAATACGGACAAGGAAAGCGTAAGGAGTAGGGACAGTTAAAGTCCATCCAAGATTGATTTCTCCATGGTTACCAACGAAGTCGGTTACCTACAAAAAAAAGATGGAGAAATTAGTTATTAGTTTACCACTTAATCATTTCAGGCTCTTAGGCTATAAAATTTATGAATAGATCTGAGTTTAGGTGTGAAGTAAATACCTCTGGTGCCCAAAATTCTTCATATTTACTAGCACTGAGCACATAAGTGATGCCTAGTAGCTGCAACTCCCTTTTTTACGACAATGTGTGTGGAGAGGTGTATATCAATCAGCAGTGTTTGCTTGGATGGTAACATAAAGGGTTTCAGGGGTGAGTTCAAATTTGATGTGAACTTCAATCAAACAGTCTACACTCTACAAGAATCATCCTCTTCCTTGGATTTCAAGATTCCCAATAACAGTGGGAGGAAACACTAAGATTTCCCCAAAAAGGAAGTATTCCAAAATCCAGATGATTCTTAAAGATCCATCATTTGAGTATCTCAAAAGTGGAACATATATGATCTCCTGATTTTCTTTCTCAAGTTTCTCCATGAAAGATGAATCATGAAATCAGGGTATTATAAGCTCCCGCTCCTCAAAAGATAAGGTTTCCCTCAGAGCCAAGACACCACTGAAACACCAAATAGTCCAGACTATGCCACTTAGATACTTGAGATCCAAAATACAACTACCTGTAAAACATCACCAACCAGCTCTGCTGATAACTTTGAGCTCAACGGCTTGCCATGAGGAAAAATGTCTTCTGATTCCAAGGTTTTGAACCATATTCTGCTTCAGCCTTTTAATCTAAATAAACCATCTGCAGCTTCTTCGTATTCCATACCTCGAAACAGACCCTTTCTTTTAGCATGAAGTAGCCCATTTCCAAAAACTATAAAATTGGAGTAGTCACTTCGTCTGGTCAGGAACTCGTATTCTCAACATGTATAATCAGACCCATGAAGCTGTTCAATGATTTCCTCCACGAATTCCATGTCGAGCCCAAACCTATCCAGGTTCAACCAATTCTCCACTTCTTTGCACATCATCTCAAGCTCATCTAAACTTTGAATTACACGGACCAGACAAGTCATAGAACTTGGATGGAGTACCAACACCATTTCTGTCCTTGGCATCTCTAACCAACCAAGATTTGTACCATCTGACTCATGGATGCAATAGAACTTAACACTGCAGGCCTTCATCTCGGAAACCTTACCCCACACTGAAGATGATGACCTTCCTTCAGCGAAAAAACTCACCAACTTCATCCTGCAACCCCAACTTATTAGAGAAGAGTCCACCAGATTTTGAATGAGCAACTGGCCTCTGGGGTCAAAACATCTTTTGTAGAACAGTAAGATTCACTAAGGGTACTGACTGCAAAACATAATAGAAGATCTCGCTGCGGAGGACAAGGATCGGAAAGAAGCACCTGAATGTCGGTGTCCTCGGTGTCACTCATGTCGAAAAAATGACTACTTGCTTTCAGCATAACCAAGAATTAGTACTCCTAAGTCCTAAATCTTCTCATAGGAGTGGTGGGGTTCAAATCTGCATCATCAAAACTCGTACTCATATTCAGTTTGCGGTTTCAGAAGCTAATTTGATGGGGTGTGAATTTATGCCGATTCTCTTTGTACATCAAATCTAGCACCTGGATGCCACAAGATCGGATATTTCACAGGAGTAGGTATGGAAAGCCACTAAAATTGTATGGATTCCACCACAGTACGCCTCCTACAAGCGCAAAGACGAATTAAACTTATAAATTTAAAGTTTGAGCAATTAACAGCGATATTAACCAAAGACCAAAAATCATGCAACAGCCAACAACAGATTTTACATGAACTAACTGCTAGGGATAGAAGAAGTTCTTGTGTGCAACAGGAGATAAATATGATTTCTTTTAATATCATTACCATGTGAAACAGGAACTGCAGTTTACTCATGATATCAGCAGTTTTTGTGTGCTAAATCACAGACGTCGCATATTCCCAACGGTACTAGCCAAATGGAAAATAAGTAAATAACACATATGATGAGAAGCCATATTCAATGTGTATCTTCATTAATCTGTTATGAAGAAATCTAGGTGCACACTTATGATCTAAGACCAACCATGTAAAACAATAAGCAAAGGAATTTATTAAACAGATTCAAGATCCTAAAATAGTAGGTACTGCATCACATACACAATATGCATACAATAACAATCAAAATTCACGAGAGCCCTTGATTAGATCCTTCAAAAAAAATAATCAAATGTTATGATTATTACGCCCTCTAAACAATGTACTAAAATGAACATCCTTAGTTCTGGGAAGAAGTCTTCGCTTTCGTGAAGTTTATTCATCTTTGTTCTCCCTTGCTTGGCCAACCAAACCATTTTCAGCTTTACATTTTACCAGTCAGCTAGTAGTTTCCTTATCATCAGCCACTCAGTATAGGACCTTCCCCAAGTGTATGATCCACCCAAACTGATGGACTAATAGTTTCAGCAGAGGAGATGCCTCATGTTGCACCCATGATGTCTAGAACGCAAGGGTTCAATGTCAAAATAACCTAGAACCAGCAAAACCTTTTCCTTGTTGTCAGCTTACGCATGAGTGCATGACAATTTCCAAAATGGCAGGCATGAGAATTTTAGAGGTGACTTAACTCAGGACAAGCATAAGGTGGCTCTCAAAGTTTCTTATCCATTTTCTTCCAAGGCTAGAACCTCATGTTTAGCTAGAGTTGTGGACTACATAAGCATAAGGTGACTCTCAAAGTTTAATCATGACGAATGGAATAAAGAATTCCATGTGAAGGCCCTTCAAATATCTAGTGGTTATTTTATAAGCCAATGAAACTTGTGCTGCATGAAAAGTAATCTTAAAACACATGCTCGCTTCACTTAAAATGCAGATATGCTTGAAATGATAAATGTGTCTTTTCTCGGTCATTTACCCCTTGAACAGATTAATATATTAACTTGATTAAGTATCGGTAAACCTATAAGTTTTTACACATTCTGAATGTAGTTAAGTTAAAATTTAGTAACGTGTGGTTAGAGTTCTTCCTGCTAGACAACAGATCCAATTAGCAATTTAATTTATTAGTGCGACGGGTAGATAATTTATTATTAGAGCCAAAATCCTTAGAAGATTATGGAATCCTACTCCTTGCCAACCATCATATCCTATTTGTTACACCTCCCTCAAACAAATAAAGGTTTTAGGGTTAGTTATTAATAACATTGTACTAAGCTTTTAGAGGTTCTGGCTCCCTGAGGTGGAGTACTGGTTAATATGATTCTTCCCCCAGAACCTAGCTAGACGTATTTGTTGCTAGTCCTTTATCAAAATGCTCGAGCTTTCAAGAAGTTGTTGTTAATATCGCAAGCACCTATGAGATGTCCTGCCTGAATGCACTACAAACCCGCCATATCCTGATTACTTTCCCCTCTTTCCAATGAATCAAGCTCTTAGGGTTTGTTACTGTTAATATTGTACTAAGTCTTTAGAAATTGTGGTTCCCTAAGGTGGAATAACAACTGTTAACATCTAGTCTCTTCATCAAACCTTTACGAAGCAAACAAGTGATGAAATCAGAAGGACTTGTTGCCCTTGAGCATCAACTAACTTGGGTTGTGTTTCCAATACCTTGCTATTCCTCCTCCTCCTCCGGCTATCAAACACATACGTGGTTGTAACACCAAGTACCAACTAAGAGACAGTTATGACTCTGCTCTAGATGATCAACAACATATATACATAAGTCACCTTCCCTCAGCTATCCTGTGCCCTGTGCAAAGGCCAAATAAGATGCTAAGCCAAATAAACAGACTAGATGCGTTGTAGTGGTGTATGTGTGTTATGACATGTATCACTGACTACCAATGCACATCAAAACATACAAATATTCCTTGTTTAATGTAAGCCCATAACTCAAATCTAGCTATTCGAATCTATGTGCAGCAAATCAACAGATAGGAAGCCAATTCCTTTTCTTTTTTTTAAACAATAGGTAGATTCAAACGAAAGATAATAATTAACACTTGCAGTATAACAATGAAGCTGAAAATAATTGTATATAGAGCTGTAGTGCTATTTCTATATACCTCATCTTACTGCAGCTTTGGTGTTTAGATTAACCACGATAAGAAGATGACAGCTGCCATCAAGATTATGAATTCAGATTACATCCCTAAGTTGGTTTCCAGTGGCAGCTTGTATGTTACATGATGACTGCACCCCAAAACACCAATCAGATGTTACACTCAAATAACTAAAAATAAAAGAAATAACATGGAGATTGGCATTACACTCAGACATTAAGCATTTGGGAATTGGTGGGATGGATTTTAAGCAATTTGAAATCTAATTGATAAAAATGAAATAATTGTATTTAGAGTTGTAGAGTACCTCATAAAACTGTAGGTAATTTGGTGTTTCTCCATCTTCTTCCACAACACGAGCATCAACCTAACCCAGCAGAGCTGATACTCCAAAGACTCGTATGTACAAGTCCATCTTGTTTGCTTGAAATAGGTTTGATGAACAAAATTGTTCAAATCAAACTCGATCGGTAGAAATAATGGTGAAATACCTGAAGGTAGTGGTGATGATACTGTTAGATCCCACTACTAGAGATCTTGTTTTAGGCCTTGCATCTACTGTGAAATCAGTTGGTAACTGCTGATTCTTCCTTGGCTTCCCTATCTTCCTGTTTGAATGAAAAAACTAATGATCGTTGATAAATGAATTAAACCAGTTTTCTTCGAGGGAAAACCTTAAACCTCCATAACTCAACAAAATGTCGAATTGATAACTTCTTCAAAAAACATAACTGACAATATTGTTCAAGCTTACATAAATAGATAGAAACTGTAAAAGAAACTGAATGCAACTGCTCCTAGTAAATAGGAACCCACGACATATGTTTGGACTTGGTAAGCAAACACATACTAGACAGACTCTACAGCAAACACATTATGTGCAGCCAGGCACATAACAATCCTCCCCCCTAAGAAACACCCTTGTCCAACGTTAGTCGATTGTATCCAGATGCTGATTCCACCATCTGGGGTATATTGGGTAATGGGAAACTATCCTTCGGAGAAGCAGTGTTTAGATCGCTGAAGTCTATACATATTCTTATTCCTTTGTTCTTCTTTGGTACTATTACCATATTTGCAATCTAGGTAGGGTACTTTGCGGGCCTTATTATGCCCGAATCCAGCATCTTCTGTAGCTCTTGCTCTATTTTGCTCGTGTTAAGTAGTAGCTATCTTTCGAATTCGCTTCCTTATCGGCTTGATTGTTGGGTTGAGATCTAATCTGTGACATGCAATTTGCGGATCTATTCCCGGCATCTCATTCATATTCCATGCAAATATATCAATATATTCTTTTAGAACCTTTATTATCCTTTCTTCTTCATATGCTTCCATTATCGTCCCAATCTTCACCAATTTTGCTTCTTCTTCATTACCCAAATTTATTTCCTTCGTGGGTTCTACTACAGCGAAGTTCATTACCAGTTCCCCGAGTGGAGATGGATCTTTCAATTGCAGTAAAGTTTTATCTTTGTCTTCAGGAATCTAACTTGGTAAAGCCCATCCCTCTTTTGCTTTGACCATGTAAATCATCAATTCTTCTTCCTTCTTCGCTTCCAGTACCTTTTTCCTCTTCTCATTCTTTCTCTTCAGCCTTCCTTCGTAGTTATGTAAATCTTTCTCAATGTAATCTTTTGCGTCTTTCTGATCTCCTTTTATTTCGCCAATTCCACTTGGCATATGGAATCATATGGCTTGGTGATAGGTTGATGCTACTCCTTTTATCTCGTGTATCCATGGTCGACCAATCAGATCATTATAGGGAGATTATATATCCACCACACATACCGTTACCTCGGTTTCCCATTCTCCTTCGAAGATATTTACAACCAACTCGCCTCTGGGCTTGGATGCAACCCCGTTGAACCCATAGATATTGTATGTTGATGGCACCAGGTCTGAGTCTCTATAGCCCATGGTTTTGAATGCATGATAAAAGAGAATGTCCACTGAACTTCCCGTGTCCACCAAGATTCTGTATATCGCTCATATTCTTCCTCATTGAGTCATTTTCCCACTTCGTACATTCTCTGAAGTTTAAAGTTATTACCAATGGGTCCGTGTGCGAAGCTCCTCCGTCTGGTGCGTCTACTGCTGAGAAAGTAATTGCTCTTTTTTGCAACTCTTCTAATGGCTCCTTCTTCGCAATGTTAAATATTTCGTTTCCCTCGAAATCTCTTTTGTGGACTATTTTTAGTACATTTTCGTGGAAATCTTGATGTTCTTCGCAGAATGAATTATAGAGTTACAATTTAGCCTCGGGGTTCCCCTATCAATCTCAATCCTGTACACTTGCGCTTGATTTTGATCGTTCTTACGAGGTGGTGGTGGTGGCGGTAATGGTCCGTTATTTGCCAAAAAATGCTTGAGATTTCCCTTTTCGATTAAGAGAAGTATCATTCGTCGGATATTCCTACAGTCATTCGTGCGATGACCTTGGAAACGGTGATACTTGCAAAAGTCTCCTCTTCTTGCGCTTGATAGTGGTTCCACCCCGAAATTAGGCGGTGGAGGAATTTCTTCAGTTAAAACAATAGCCTCCCATATCTTTTCTACTGTCGTGTTTAGCTCTGGTAGGGCTGTATCTTCAAAAGGCGGTCTTTTTTCCCCATATCGCTGGCTTGGGTTGTTTCTTCGCTGATTACGCGAGTTGTCTCCCCGCGAATCATAATTTCTTTGCCTCGAATCATTATATCTCGGATGTTGATCAATCCATTCTTGATATCCACTAGACACTGCTACCAACTTTGCTGGGATTATGGTTAAGGGTTCAGCTTCTACGTATGGCATGCTATCATTCACTGCATTTGCTACCCTTGGTAAAAGTCGCGAACTCCCCTCCTTGGGCTGTATTGGAATTATCTCGCTGACCTCCCTTTTTTTTTCTTCTAGCGTTACGTACTCCTCCTGATACTCCTTGAGCTCGTTCATTGTTATTGTATTTCGGATTATGAATATTTGATTGTGCAAGAGATCCGTCGGGATCATAGCATTCACAAATGCTAGGATGAAATTCCTCTCATCTACGTTTCCTGCGAGTTCGCTGCATATCGTCCTCCATCTCGTTATCAAACTTCGCAAACTTTCCTCTGGATTTCTCCTCAGGTTAAATAGAGTCTTTATTCCCGGCCTCAGCGCATTATTGCTTATGTAATTCGTTAAGAATATCCTTTGTAAATCTTTGAATGGTGAAATCGACCCTTCAACTAGCCCATCAAACCACTTCGAAGCTTCCCCAGTTAAACTCGCAGGGAAATACTTGCATAATACATCTTTGTAATTCACCCATTGCATCAAGGATAGAGTATACTGCTTCAAATGTTGCACTGCGCTGCCCGTTCCGTCGAATACACTCCCGAAGGTTGGTAACGAGCATTTTCCTAGAATTCTTGCCTCCAGTAGTTCGTGTGAGAATGGGGATCTGCCTGCCTCGATTATTGCCTCTGCTAACTGTAGTCGTCCTCCTCTCCTCGAGTTGGTAAGCAATGACCTCATGTCCTGGAGTTCGTTCATAACCGCTTGATTGATCTCGTCCCTTCCGTCATCTCGTCTACGCCTCCTCCTTCTTCTTTCTCATCTATCATCCTACACTATCCTTTCTTCTTCCCGCCTCCTTCTCTATTCCTCACGAAGTCTTTCTCCTTCTTGAAGTCTTTCCTCCACGCGTGTTCTTTCTTATTCGAAACGATGTCTTTGATCTTCCCATCTAGTTTCTTCAAGGGCTCTCCTAAGCCTTCTTTATTCGCTGCTTTCTCTTCTGCGCCTCCTCCTTCTTTCTCTTCTGTCATCTCTTTGTTCCTCCTCCGGTATTCCTTCCCCTTGGTGTACATTTCTGCCTGCACCTACTTCACCTCGCGGATCATGAACAATTCTTTCTTTGTTGAGTTGATGATTTTGATGCATCAGAATTTCATTCTTCCTCATGAGTATGGTTCTTTGCTCCGTCAAATCTCTCTCTCTCTTTCTCTCTCCTGACGCAGAACCTCCCTAATTTGTTCTAACATCATGTTTTCCTCATTAATGTTCTCTTCTCCGTTTTCTTGTATAGGCTCTTCTTCCATCTCCATTTCGGTGTTAGAGGTATGGATAAATCCTTCTCGATAATGATCTTCATCTCCCTGTTGAGTTGCACCACGTCTTTCTCACCTGTTTGACGTCTCACCTCTCTCCATTCTTCCTCCTCTTCTCTCCGCTAGACGTAAACTCCTTCTTGATGAAATGATACGATGTGCTCGTTCCGGTACTCTTGCCATAAACAGCCTCCGATATTAGCTGCTATTCCCCGATTCTCCGACACCCCTTTTTTTTTTTGAACCAGACCTAAGTTACTTACTTCTAAGATGACCAGATCTAACTTTTTTTACTCTCAGGGAAACATATCTAAGATTTGTTCTTTTCTCTCAACACTACTACAATTTCTAAGTTTCCAACTTATAACTTTATGAAAGAACAACTCACCAAATGATTTTTGATGAAAAACTTTGAAGATGATTACAACTTTCTCAATCTATCCCAAGTGAGAGTAAACTCTCAACATGAGATCCCTGTTTCTGGACGCCATAATGTAACTACGGAAAATCCATAATTACACCCACTTGCTAATTTAGATTACAAAGAGTAAATCACACACAAAGTGAAACAAAACTTTTATTTTTATTATTAGTTAATGAATGGGAAGAAACAAATCACTCAGGAACACTCACAGGAACCCTAAGTTGTCTCTCTTAACAATCTCTCACTTATCCCTCAAAACGTTCCAACCCTTATTACAATGGACCAAATCCTCTATTTATAGCGAAAAATACATAATGGGTTACAGCTCATTTCACTTCGCCCCCGAGAGGCATACGAGTTCACATGACTGTATTTTTACCTCGCCAGAACCATTTTCAATTAAGTTTTTCCCCTTTTTGCCTTAAAGATCGGTTATTGTCGGGGACAACTGTTCTATATCTTGTGTAACAATCCATACTTCGTTAACTTTATCTTTTCTTGCGTAACAATCCACACTTCGGATCTTCTACTTGTCTTATTTATTTCCTTCGCGAGATATCTTTTTGTGCAAGCCACTGCTACTTCGTTAATTATTACTTTGCAGATCTAATATTCGTTAAAGTAATTCTGACACTTGATTTGACTCTTCACTGACACTTCCGTGGGAATTAGTGAATAATATATTGTTTGAAGATTCACTTCGTTGCATCGTTCATTCTTGTTCGGACACGTGGCGAGCAGATTTTCTGTACCTACAATGACAATATGGAGAGACTGAATTTTCGCCTCCACAACAAGAGGGTTTACTGGGAACGAGAATATAGATTTTGTTGCGCCAAAGCCTGCGGAAGCGTTAGGTTGCACTACTACAATGGTACTCCAATATTGCCAAGAACACAATCACATACACAAGAAGAACAAGTATTTAACGAGGTTGAATCCTCGGGAAGGAATAAGCAATTTTATATATCACCGTATAGGTTGGAATATACAAAGCTTTAGACGAGAAGAAGAGAACTCTTACTTAGTTCTAGTGTGTTTTCTCTAGTTCTCTCTATGGCTATTTATACACATCAATAGGACTGGACACATTCCTTAACAAGGATTACTTTCCTAAATGTACAGGGTTTCCTAACTTAGCTCTAAGAGACAAACCTCTTAAGCTGCTATACTTAGGACACAAGTACTTGGTTTCCTTAACCAACTAGATTTCCTAATCTAGTCCTTGACCGACCTACCAACAATTCTCCACCTCGGATCATGCATTCATGCACGAGACGATCAATAGATAAAATCACCTCCATCTTCCAACGTCGATTGAACCATCACTGGCTGTCTACGTATCCTCAATAGGAATCAAACCTGATCGTAGTTCTCTCAAATGGTCTTGCTAGAAGACCTCCACTAGGTTCATAAGAACCTCTACCCCAAATAGGGCCTTTCACCAAACTGGAAGGATGTGGATCAATTTCAAACAATGTCGAAACTTGATCCCAGAAACTTCTTTAGTCAACATATCAGCTGGATTGTCTTTGGTATCGATCTTCACAAGTAGAATGTCTTATTCTTCAAGAATTTCTCTTACGAAGTGAAATCGTACGTCTAGATGTTTAGTTCTAGCATGATGCACTTGATTCTTAGCTAAATAAATTGCGCTTAGACTATCACAATGCACGGGAAGTTGGTCTTGCACAACTCCTAAGTCATCTAGTAAACCTTGTAACCATATAGCCTCCTTAAATTCCTCAGTCACTGCCATATACTCCACCTCCGTAGTTGAAAGCGCCACAGTAGACTGCAAGATTGATCTCCAACTTTCTGGTGCTCTTGCTATGGTAAATACGTACCCTGTAGTTGAACGTCTCTTATCCAAATCACCAGCATAGTCAGAATCCACATACCCAACACACAACTGATTGTTACTTTTATCCTTCACAAACTCCAAGCCAACATCAATTGTACCATAAAAATACCTTAAAATCCATTTCACAGCATGCCAATGTCCCTTACCAGGACATTGCATATAATGGTTAACCATACTAACTGCATGTGAAATTTCCGTCCTTGTACATACCATCATATACATCAAGCTACCAACAGCCTCAGCATATGGGACTTGAGCCATATACTTCTTCTCTTCTTCAGTAGTGGGAGACATACGAGCATTAAACTTAAAATGAGCACCAAGGGGATGACTTACATATTTAGTTCCTTCATAGACACCAAACTTCTGTAACACTTTCTTAAAATATGCCTTATGAGACAAACAAACCTCACCCTTCTCTATGTTACGTTGAATCTCCATACCAAGAATCTTCTTAGCTTCTCCCAGATCATTCATCTCAAACTCAGATGACAACTTGCACTTCAAATTATCGATCTCTTTCTTGTTATTCGATGAAATCAGCATATCATCGACATACAAGAGCAAATATATGAAATATCCATCACATAGCTTCTTAAAGTATACACAATGGTCATAGTGACTTCTTGTGTATTTTTGGCCTATCATAAACTGATCAAATCGTTTGTACCATTGTCTTGGAGACTGCTTCAGCCCGTACAATGATCTCTTTAGTTTACATACCCAATTTTCTTTTCCAGCAACCTTGAACTATAGCTAGCAAACAAGCCAAAAACCCGCGGATTTACCCGTCCCGGACCGTAAAAACCCGCACCCGGCTTGGCTGGTTTCTAAACAAGCCGGGTTAGGGTTGGAGAAATGCCGGCTTGTGAGAAAACGGGTAAACCCGTCCCAGCCCGTAAACCCATCTACAATAACTAATAAGTAAATTATATTTAGACCTGACCGTCAGATTACCTAGGGGGTTAATCTTATCCCTACGTTTAAGGTACAAAAGGTTAAACCCTAAAACTAAATGAAGACTGAAGAGACATCTTTTTTTCTTCTTATCTCTTTTCTTCTTCTTCGTTCTTCTGCTGGTGGAGAATTAGAGATGGTAGAGAGATTAAGACCCAGAGTTGAGGGGAAAGGTTCAGTTGGTGTTAATAATGGTGTTATTGAAGTTAATTAAGTAAAAGAGGATGAAGAATTTGTGAATTGAAAAGGAACGAAGTCTGTGTTGGTAGAGAAGAAGACAATGAAGAATGTCGTCATGGTGCTTTTGAGGACTTCTTTTAACAGCAACATCAATAGATGGGTTCGATTTGATTGATACTTCTCAATTGAGAAACAACATCAGCGATTCAGCAGCATCAGGTTCGAGATGGGTTTTAAATAGGGCATAAGTGAAGTGTTTTCATGGCTGAAATTAGCAAGGAAGTGTAGATCAGTGTATTATACAAATGGGTTTTGAGTATCAGATTTATGGGCAGTATTTCAGGCATAGAGGGAGATGAAATTGTAGTCTGAGATGGGAATTTTGAGGAAACAACGATGGGAATTAATTGGGAGTTGTTTGATACGAAGCTGTACTATTCTGGGAATTTCTATTTGGCAACAACAAGACATGAGGTTGGTTGTTCTGGATGATTCAATGGAAGGTAGTGGTGATGTCACTGGTACCTTGAATGGGTTTGTATTGCTGGTGGTGGTTGAATAAGGTATAACTGGTCATCATTAGTTCTATTGATTGTTTGCACAACAAAGATGGAGTTGGATGGGGACCAAAAGTGGGTTTAATTGAGAATTCAGGAGAGGTGATGCTCAGTTGTTCCCGGAACAAGAAGGTTGTTGTCTTGACTCTTGTGGTTGGATTTGGGAAAGCAGGGACCTGATTTCAGCAATTTGAGTTTAAGTCATAAAATGTAATTGATTTTGGGCTAAACCCCTTTGATTAATTTGGAAATCATGTCAGAAAATTAAATAAATTAAGTTTTAATTTTGAACATTAATTTTACGGGTTAACCCGTGAACCCGCAAGCTTTACACGGGACGGGCGCGGGTTAGAGAAATGACCACCCGTGAAGAATTTCAACCCGCAAGATTTGGCACGCATTAACCCGTAACCCGCGGGTTGGTCACAAGCCAGCCCCGGCCCGCCCGTTTGCCAGCTCTACCTTGAACCCACTCGGCTGAGTCATATAGATCTCCTCTTCTAGATCACCATGTAAGAACGCTGTCTTGACATCTAGCTGAACTAGGTATAAATCGTATTGTGCTACCAAGGACAACAAAATTCGGATTGATGAGTGTTTTACCACCGGAGCGAACACCTCATTGTAGTCAATCCCTTCTCTTTGGGCATAACCTTTTGCAACTAACCTTGCCTTGTAGCATACTTGATTCACCTGAGATACTTCTTTCTTAGCATATACCCATTTGCACCCAATGGCCTTCTTACCGTTCAGAAGCTTTATAAGAATCCATGTGCCATTCTTATAGAGAGACTCCATCTCGTCCTGCATTGCACCTTCCCATTCTTTACACTCTGCACTACGTACAGATTCTAAATAGGAAGTAGGAGTACCATCTTCTATAACTGGTAATGCATAATCGATGTAATCATTCATCCAACCAGGCTTCCTGGTTGATCATCTTGGTTTGCTGGTTGCTATGGTCTCCGTGACCGTAGCTTCTGTATCTTCTACTGACTCTTGTTCCTCTTCCTCAACAATGTCACTATCATTTGGAACTTCAGTAGTTACCTCTCTTGTAGACTCAATGTCTTCAGAAGTATTCTGAACAGATACAGACTTAGATGGAATTAGTGGAGTTGCATCAATCTCCACCTGCTTTAAAGGCTCACTAGTACTGGTGCTTCTGTCCTCCACCTGCCGAGAACCCCAATACTTTACCATAGACATCTCATCAAATGTGACATCTCTACTCATGACTATCTTCTTCTCAACTGGATTCCAAATCTTGAACCCTTTTACTCCATTCTTCATACCCACAAAGATTCCTTTAACATCACGGTTATCAAGCTTGTTTTCACTAACATGATACCATATAGGACAACCAAAGATATGAATTGAGTCATAATCATAAGCTGGTTTACCAAACCACTTCTCCATAGGAGTTTTACCTTCTAATGCAGCTGATGGCAACCTATTAATGAGGAATCAAGCATATGTAACTGCCTCAGCCCAAAACGCTTTACCTAATCCAGCAAAGTACGATTCATGCGTTCAGCTACCCCATTTTGTTGCGGTGTCTTCTTAAATGTGAAGTGCCTCTTTATCCCCTCATCCTGACATACTTGCAAGAACGGATCACTCTTGTACTCTCCACCATTGTCCAAACGTAGTACTTTGATCTTTCTGCCAGTTTGAGTCTCAGTTGCATTTTTCCACCTCACAAAGATTTCTAGGACTTCATCCTTATGCCTCATGGTGTACACCCATACGCGCCTAGAATAATCATCAATGAACGACACAAACCAATGTTTACCTCCCAATGATGCATTCTTGGAAGGACCCCAAACATCTGAGTGAACATAGTCAATAACTCCACTAGTATTGTGGATAGATGTGCCAAAGCTTGTTCTTGTTTTCTTGCCCTTAACACAATGCTCACAAAATGCTAACTTGCAGGCGATAACACCTTTCAACAAGTCTTGTTGAATCAACCTATGCAACAACTTCTCACCTGGATGTGCAAGTCTCATGTGCCATAACTTCGTCTTCTCGGTAGCTGCACTTTCGATGTGTTCAGAAATAGACACATCCCCTGTTGTTGTACTCCCAATTAAGTAATACAAGTTATGATGACGTATGCCTTTCATGATTACCATAGATCCAGAGATTACTTTTAGAACACCATTTTCAGCGACTAACTTATAGCCCTTAGCTTCCAAAGTTCCGAGCGAAATCAGATTCTTCTTTATGGAAGGTACAAATCTTACCTCCTTCAGCTCTCTAACCATACCATCATGCATCTTGATACGAACACTACCAATCCCAATCACCCTGCAGGTATGATTGTTTCCCATACGTACTTCTCCATCAATCTCTTCAAAACTTGAGAACCAGTCTCGATATGGACATATATGATATGTTGCTCCAGTATCTAATACCCATGTACCATCTGTAATAGTACAAGCTGATGGTGTCACAGTTAACGAGAAATCAGAAGCATCATCTGATTCTTTATTACCTTTAGCAATGTTCACCTCAGTATTATTATATCCTTCTCTTGCCTTACGCTTGGTACAATCCTTAGCCCAATGACCAAAGTCATGGCACCAAGCACACTCATCTTTATGCAGTCGCGTTTTACTCTTATAACGTCCTCTACCTTTACCATAACCACCATTCTTCTTTCTCCTGTCTGTTGAACGACCTCTTGCAAGAAGCAAGTCATTATTAGCTTCACTTGCAAGGTCTTCACGATCCATCTTCCTGAACTCCTCACTACGCAACGCTGTAGTAACCTCGGTATATGTCATCTTGTCCTTGCCGTGCATGAAAGCTTTAATCACGGGTTCATACTTTTCAGGAAGAGAGTTTATCAGGCACAAAGCTTGTTCCTCGTCGTTGATATTTTCATCGTAGTTAACCAACTCAACAAGAAGTTTATTATATGAATCTAGGTGCTCGGTTAGGGTTGCACCTCTCTTCATGTTATAGCGATACAAATTCCATTTTAGATGTATCCTATTTTCCACGTTCTTCACAAGGTATTCCTTCTCTAGTTTTTCCCATAGATCCTTAGCTGAAGTCTCGTGATGATAATTAACTCTTACTACAGTTGCTAAACACCCTCGTATCGAAGAGAGACATAATTTATTCATCTTGTTCCACTTCTTTTCATACACCTCCACTGGCTGAACTTCTAGAGCTTCTTCTAGGTCAAGATGAACAAGAGCATCCATTACGTCCGTTCTCCATAAACCAAAGTTATTGGTTCCTGTAAACTTTTCTACCTTGAGTTGTGATCTATGTGAATGAAGTATTTCTTCTTTTGTTTCTTTATCTTTATTTGTGGACTCCGAATGTTCTTCATCAGAATCGTTCGGATCAACTAGTTTTCCCCCGTCAACCATTGTTCTTAAACAACCAAATATAGATAAAAAACAGAACCTTTGAGATTAGTATTACCTCAAGAAATCTTCAGAAAAATACCTTTACTTCAACTGCAATCTGAGTTCCCGTATCCAATAGCGTAACCTTGATCTGATACCAATTGTTACGCCAAAGCCTGCGGAAGCGTTAGGTTGCACTACTACAATAGTACTCCAATATTTCCAAGAACACAATCACACACACAAGAAGAACAAGTATTTAACGAGGTTGAATCCTCGGGAAGGAATAAGCAATTTTATATATCACCGTATAGGTTGGAATATACAAAGCTTTAGACGAGAAGAAGAGAACTCTTACTTAGTTCTGGTGTGTTTTCTCTAGTTCTCTCTATGGCTATTTATACACATCAATAGGAATGGACACATTCCTTAAAAAGGATTACTTTCCTAAAAGTATAGGGTTTCCTAACTTAGCTCTAAGAGACAAACCTCTTAAGCTGCTATACATAGGACACAAGTACTTGGTTTCCTTAACCAACTAGATTTCCTAATCTAGTCTTTGACCGACCTACCAACAGATTTGCTGATCATCATGTGAATATTCTCAATAATGAGAATTAGGATATGAATATCGAGCTCAGGAGAAGAAACAATAATCTTGAGTGCCTTGGGAAACTTTATTCTTCGTCTAAACACTTAATCGAGCAACTAAAATAGGATAATACCCGTATAATTAAAAGGAAGGATAAGGACAGACTTCGTAGGGCTCGTAATGATATTAGTGACTTGAAAGATGATAATCTCCGCTTAGAAGAAGAAGTCAAATTTCTTGTCGCTCGCCTTGATAAGGTTGCACCTCTTCGGGAGAAAAGATCGGGCACATCTCGTCCAAATGAAAAGAAAGTAACTCTTCGGAAGGATAAAGCACGGGTTGATCGATCCATATCTTGTCAAGATGAGAGACTAGTTGATTCATATTCCGACGTATGTTCTCAACTTGAGGCTGTGAATCTTGAAATCGTAAGATTAGATAGTTTAAGTGAAGATATTCAACTGACTTTAAAATCCACCCTCCTTCATAAGGAGAGTAGTTATGTAGCAACCATTATCCATACTTCGTTTCATAATTATTTTACTTTGTTTTCTCACTGTCTTCTTTTCCATTGTAGAAAATGAGTCTAGCTTGAAGAACCAAATTATCCACCATTCTCGTGAGAAGAGCGGGTATCTCGATAGGGTTGAATGTTTGAACAAGGATCTGAGTAAGATGGAGAGAGATGCTGTGAATATTTCCAATTTAGCCCAGAAGAATGCTAATAATCCTAAGCAGAAACTCGCCAATGAACTCTCTGACAAATATGGTTTTCCTCGCGAAGTTCTTGAGTTTGACGAGATATCTAAGGATGAACAGTCTGAGGAGGAAGCGACTGATTCCAAGGATGAGGATGATGGTGATGAGGATGATGAGGATGATGAGGATGATGAGTAAACTGATGATGATATTTTCAACATGAGACCGCAAATATTTCTGGAAAAGTCCAAGTATCAGCTTCTGTGAATCCACCTGAGAAACCTTGGTCATAATGGAGTCTTCTGAGCAACTTCAGAACACTAACGAAGCTCGTGTCATTGAAGAAGATAATATCCCATTGAATCAGTTGGTTAATCAGGCTTGATCCCTTTGATTGTTTGTTTTTGTGACATATTTTTCATGTTCTTTTATATAACATTTCGTTTTGAACTGGGCACTCCCAAGATTGTGGGGAAAACTTTATGAATTTTTGCACTTTTTGATCTTTCCTTACCTACATATTCTTCGTTGTTTATGTCCTGTCTGTTACATAAAATTTCTAATACATACTTGGAATATCATTATCAGAATCCATTTAACATGTCATGGTCAGACTAGGCTTAACATAACTTGACTAACATATAATATCAAGACGTCTATGATTTACCGCTAAAACTTAATGTTAACAAGGATATACTCATCCTTGGGAGTAAAAAAAATATTAAACCTGGTCCTAGTATATACTTGCCTCTGTTTTTTACTTTCTAGTGATGAGAAATTATAAGAGCTGAGGATAAATAATGTGAAGGAAATACACAAAAGAATATTAATATTTAAAGTATATACTTGCCTATATTCGGTTGTGAAGTTTCGAAGTTGATTTATCCTTGTTGTTTCCCTATGTTCGAAATCATCTCTGCATCATTAGCAATGTTACCTCTTTTCTTTTGTGGAGTTCCAAAGTTGACTTATCATCCTCGTTACTTTTCATCGCATTAGACTTTGTTGCCTTGGCTTTGAATTTCTTGCTTTTTAAATAATATCGTAAATTTTTGCAACAATGATGTTAAATTTTCTTTTGATTATTTTTGTTCTTTCCCGAGGTCTTATTGTGCCTCCTAGTTAAGGTATTATTGCACCTCACCCTGTTTTGTAGGACTTATTTGCCTCAGGGTCTTCATTTTCACGACGAGGTCTCTAGCGCTGATTACTCTTGCGAGTAATAGATCATTGATCTCGCCTTAGCATCAGTATTGTTACCTCATCAAGATATTTATTTCGTGACGATACGACAGGACTGATTATTCCCGTGAATAACAGCCCCATAATATTGTCGTCTATATGGTCACAAAGCTCCCTAATCTGGAGGGTGTCGTCCCTTTATATCCCCTATGACTTCCATTTCAAGGAGGTTACCCCTAACATGTATGTTGAGATCCTCTCATCCAGTTATGCAACAATCAGTTGTTGTCGTGACTTCTTATCCCTTCGACGATATGGCTCATGGTTACGAAATCACATCCTAAGTGGGGTTTCTTTGGGACCGAGTGCATCATAGCCAGGACTTTCCATACGGTAATGGCCGGTAACGCTCCAGACGTCCCAGGCACCTGTAGATCAACTGAATACGTCGGAGCCCTGGTCATATTTTTGCACCCCTTACCGAAGACCACCGAGGATCCTCTGCGGATAGGTCTTATTGTTCCCCTATTGGATTTCTCTAGGGTTTACCTAATATGACGTGTCTTAGGTCTTAAGTAGGTGTGCCTCTTGCACTCTGTGTGAACTAGGTTGCACGCTAAAAGTGGGTCCTAGCCTTCCTAGGCGAAGGGTTTAAAGTTTTTAAATTTGGGATCTTATGTATCCTCCTAATGAGGTCTTATTGGCATGTTGAAGAGGTCTTATTTTTCCCATAAGGTCTTACCAGGCCATTGAAGATGTCTTATAGTGCCTCTTGCTTTCGCTAATTATTTGTTGTTTTATTATCTCTTCTTTCGGGTCTTATAGTGCTTTACTCGTTGATACTTGCGAGAAGATATTTCATTATATATTTTGATCAAATGATGAGTACATTTCTTCTCCTTTATTCATATTAAATAACATTTTATTCTTTCCTATGGATAATATTTATTGATATATATATTGGATTCCAAGGGTGGTCAAGCTTGCGATCTTTCCTCGGTGCTTCGCCATATATTGGGTTACCTCTCTATCTATTCCTTTGCCTTCCCATTCTACGAGTTCATAAGCTCTATTACCTACTAATCGTTTTACTATATAAGGTCCCTCCCAGTAGGTTCCAGCTTGCCTCCTGATCCTTTCTGATAAGGGGGAATTTCTATCAACACCATCTTTCCAGGCTCAAAACTTCTCGAATGATTAAAAATGTGGATGAGCGGTGGTGTATGGAAGTGAACTTCTTTAAGCAGCTTGACCCTTGCAATAAATCTCCAGTTGGCCATCCATACTCAATCTGAGATTGTTATACAGTGCATGTAATGATGTGCAACTACACTTCTTAATGTCACTGCACTTCTAATGTCTTTTTCTCTTACCTTCTAGATGTTCCAGCTCTTGATCGACGTTTAGCCTGCTTTCGATGAGCCTTGGGTTTCTACGGAGTATGGAGCTAGAACCATCCATTTGTGCTCTGTGTTCAAATAATATCCCATATTCACATGCAACAATTCCTACTTTTACAACATTTAAGGTCTGATCTTATTAGAACACCCATCTCTAAAGACCAATCGATATACCGTAAGAAAATTAAAAATAAGAACATGCAATAACTATAAACTCGTAGATTTTTTAACATGGTTAGATTTTTTAACAACTGAACTTGCAATAAAAAAGCTAACCCTATTATCTAACAGTTTCAATAAATAACTTTTTTAATACAGGGAGGAAGTCCTCAATCGTTGACTGCAATTGAAAAATTGCTTTTAGTATCCTAAAAAATAAGATACATAATGAGTTATAGTAATTTGACTAAAAGGGAGGGACAATTTTGTCTAGTGAAAAAGTAACCATGAACATGGAAATTTCCAATCTTTTTATCAAATTGCACATTTGTGTTACTCTTCATTTTACAAAAAAAATGGTCATAAAATGGACTCACTCTCTTCGAGCCCTCGGCCCAATTATTGAACTAAATGATATTTGGTGTCTTATTCGACCCATGATGGGTTCCTTGAAGAAATTTCAAAGTCTGGCGTGCGTGGATCCAAAATGCATAATAGTTGCAGGCAATGGCATTGGATGTGATACTGTGGGCTTAAATTATGAGTATTCAAAATGCAAAAAATCATGGTTCACGTCTTTGAGAGCATTTCCAAATTCCAACAGTGACTGTTAAAAATCATGTGGAAATTTATTAGACAACTTCAAACTTCAATTACCACATCTGGTAGATTAATTAAGCACTAATTTCCAGTTATGGACCAAGACCATGCTCGGTCATGTATGCACCTACCAAAACCAAGACATAATACACAAGATCGGTACTAAAATCATACTAACACTGTACAACCCAACAAAATACCATCATGAATATAGTAAAAAAACACCAGTGGTTTGAGGTTATGCAATTAATGACACTGAGCTGCTTCTAGTTGAGTACTCATGGAAAGAAAAATGCCTTGTGTTCGCTTTTACCAGTAGTGCTGTAGCATTACTTTATCCAGCCAAAAGCATCTGGATCATCAAGCCGGGGAAAGTAATGAAACAGCACCAAGTACAGGGCTTGCATATTTCGTGTAAACGATCTGACCGCTTGTGTCTGGGCTGAAAGCTAACCAATACTCTGTCAAACCAAATAAGGAGAAAGATGTATGAGATTCTGGTTATTGGCAAACATCTCAAATACGTCTGTTCTTGATTCCAGAATGAAGTTATACTCGTTAGCATGAAAAACACAACAACGGTGAGGAAACTTACAACAGCTGAGATTCACAGAAGCTCTGTATGAAGCTTAAGTGTTTCATCCGATGATGGTGTCTGGTCCGGGATGGAGAGAGGAACATCACCATGGCATACTGCATAAGACCCAATAAAAGAACCCTGAATCAAAGAACACTGAGAGTCAGAAATAAAGGTACACTAAGCTTGCTGCATCATACAACAAGTCAAAAACAGAAGGCGAATCATGTATACCTTCTTATCGGCCACCACAGCCTTAACAGAACACACAAGGAAATGCGAGGAGTAGGGATGGTTAAACCCAATAGCATTATTTTATTTCACTACAACTCCTTTTGACCTTCTGGAGGGCATCTGACCAGCTCCAATATGTTAACTACCTCTCCCGTGTCCGGCCTATCTGAAGGTACCTGAGATGTACATATGAGACCTAATTTCATCACAGGGATAGCTTCCTCTGCTGGGAAGTTCCCAATTAACCTTGCGACCACACATTCTTCTACCTTCCCTCATATACTCCACTGGCCGCTTTCCAGTCACCATCTCTAGTACTAACACTGCAAACCCATACACGTCACACATTTCGGTTATTTTTACAGTACGACATGCGAACTCAGGGTGCCATGTATCCGAATATTGGCACTGAGAACATAACGATTTAGCATTGGAAGCAACCCAAAATCTCCAACTTTTGGCTCCCCATTGCTGTCCGTTAGAACATTACAAGATTTCAGATTATAGCAGATTATGTCCAGCTGGTGCAAATGTGCCAAACTCTTTCCTGAACAAAGATTATGTTGAACCTAACGTGCCATGACACTCCAGGTCCTTCGGGAAGCTGCTTTATAGACTTCCTCCGGAGACAAACTCAGAAATGAGAAGTTGCAATGAGGGATTCCAGTGATATCCTTCAAGTGCCACAACAATTTCATGGCAGATTTTTCCCAGCTTCTTGATTTCCATCTAAAAATCTTCTTGAAACAGTTAGCTTCTAGATGGCAACTACGCATCCATCCCGGAGGACAGTCTTGTAAAGAGCTCCGAACCCTCCATGCCCAAGCTCACAATCCTTATTGAGTAGTGGGAGAAAGGACGCCAATAAATAAACCACGTACACCATCTAAATCAAAGAACATTAAGAGTCAGAAACAAAGGTACACTAAGTTTTCTGCCAAATACAGAAGAAGAGTTGGAGTTATGTATACCTTCTTATCAGCCACCAGAGCCGTAACAATACGGACAAGGAAAGCGTAAGGAGTAGGGACAGTTAAAGTCCATCCAAGATTGATTTCTCCATGGTTACCAACGAAGTCGGTTACCTACAAAAAAAAGATGGAGAAATTAGTTATTAGTTTACCACTTAATCATTTCAGGCTCTTAGGCTATAAAATTTATGAATAGATCTGAGTTTAGGTGTGAAGTAAATACCTCTGGTGCCCAAAATTCTTCATATTTACTAGCACTGAGCACATAAGTGATGCCTAGTAGCTGCAACTCCCTTTTTACGACAATGTGTGTGGAGAGGTGTATATCAATCAGCAGTGTTTGCTTGGATGGTAACATAAAGGGTTTCAGGGGTGAGTTCAAATTTGATGTGAACTTCAATCAAACAGTCTACACTCTACAAGAATCATCCTCTTCCTTGGATTTCAAGATTCCCAATAACAGTGGGAGGAAACACTAAGATTTCCCCAAAAAGGAAGTATTCCAAAATCCAGATGATTCTTAAAGATCCATCATTTGAGTATCTCAAAAGTGGAACATATATGATCTCCTGATTTTCTTTCTCAAGTTTCTCCATGAAAGATGAATCATGAAATCAGGGTATTATAAGCTCCCGCTCCTCAAAAGATAAGGTTTCCCTCAGAGCCAAGACACCACTGAAACACCAAATAGTCCAGACTATGCCACTTAGATACTTGAGATCCAAAATACAACTACCTGTAAAACATCACCAACCAGCTCTGCTGATAACTTTGAGCTCAACGGCTTGCCATGAGGAAAAATGTCTTCTGATTCCAAGGTTTTGAACCATATTCTGCTTCAGCCTTTTAATCTAAATAAACCATCTGCAGCTTCTTCGTATTCCATACCTCGAAACAGACCCTTTCTTTTAGCATGAAGTAGCCCATTTCCAAAAACTATAAAATTGGAGTAGTCACTTCGTCTGGTCAGGAACTCGTATTCTCAACATGTATAATCAGACCCATGAAGCTGTTCAATGATTTCCTCCACGAATTCCATGTCGAGCCCAAACCTATCCAGGTTCAACCAATTCTCCACTTCTTTGCACATCATCTCAAGCTCATCTAAACTTTGAATTACACGGACCAGACAAGTCATAGAACTTGGATGGAGTACCAACACCATTTCTGTCCTTGGCATCTCTAACCAACCAAGATTTGTACCATCTGACTCATGGATGCAATAGAACTTAACACTGCAGGCCTTCATCTCGGAAACCTTACCCCACACTGAAGATGATGACCTTCCTTCAGCGAAAAAACTCACCAACTTCATCCTGCAACCCCAACTTATTAGAGAAGAGTCCACCAGATTTTGAATGAGCAACTGGCCACTGGGGTCAAAACATCTTTTGTAGAACAGTAAGATTCACTAAGGGTACTGACTGCAAAACATAATAGAAGATCTCGCTGCGGAGGACAAGGATCGGAAAGAAGCACCTGAATGTCGGTGTCCTCGGTGTCACTCATGTCGAAAAAATGACTACTTGCTTTCAGCATAACCAAGAATTAGTACTCCTAAGTCCTAAATCTTCTCATAGGAGTGGTGGGGTTCAAATCTGCATCATCAAAACTCGTACTCATATTCAGTTTGCGGTTTCAGAAGCTAATTTGATGGGGTGTGAATTTATGCCGATTCTCTTTGTACATCAAATCTAGCACCTGGATGCCACAAGATCGGATATTTCACAGGAGTAGGTATGGAAAGCCACTAAAATTGTATGGATTCCACCACAGTACGCCTCCTACAAGCGCAAAGACGAATTAAACTTATAAATTTAAAGTTTGAGCAATTAACAGCGATATTAACCAAAGACCAAAAATCATGCAACAGCCAACAACAGATTTTACATGAACTAACTGCTGAGGAAATTTCCTAGAGTGTCTCTTTTTATTTAGGAATTACCAAAAAAGTTTGAAATTACCAAAAATGTTCTGTACAGTGAATTCGTCAACAAATTGGTCTAATTTTGGAGTATATTTACTCTAATGCCACAATGTGTACACATCGCCTGCACATTATATTTCACGTTATTAAAAAAAAAAAAAAACTCATCTCAAATCTCACTTCTCACTTCTCACTTCTCACTCTCTCATCCTCGTCTGCAACTCTCTCTTCCTCATCCCTTCCTCGCCTGAAGTCAGCGAACTTCCATCTGGATCAGGCTATTCGTTAACTAGGATTTCATTCTTCATTAGAATTTGAAAAAGAAGACTTGCAAGTTCAGATTGCAATTAAAATCAGGTAACTTTTCTATCTTGGGTTTTCAATAATGAATTTTTGATTCATCGATTACCTATGTAAAACCCAATTTTGTAGTGAAGATTGAAAGAAATAAGAGAGATGATGTAATAAAGAAGACATGCATGTTCGTGGTTAGGTGAAAATCGTGTAATTTTTCTTAACTAGGGTTTTCAATCAATCATGATTTAGAAAATTAGGTTGTAGTTTATTCCTAAATTTTATTCCTAGCAGCTGTTTTGAGAATTATTGATTGCTTTAAAAATAAAATTCCAAAAAATTCCCTTTTTTTTCAATTTCAAGTTTGTTCGATCTGTTTTTGATAACGGCGATAATCAATTTGAAGTTTGTAGAAAAAGATTGCAGTGATGTTCAGTTACAATTTTAAGGTGTTTATTATGTGTATTTATCGTTTTTTAGCTTTTTCAATATAAGGTTTTTTTTGTTAGAGTATTGCTTAAAAAAAAGGAATTCTGGTAATTAACTAATTTAGTGGAATGGATTGTTGCTATGGTTCTCTTATTTAGAAAAATCTGTCTGGTCAATACTATGTGGTTTATTTTTTGATGAATAGGTACTATCTGGTTTGGTTTTTAATTTTGATTATGTTGTGTTATTACTTTCATACTTTGAGATTGCTAAGAAAGGTTGGAAACTTTTTTCTGTTTCATATAAGCTTTCAAGGATAATTAGAGGTCATAATATTCAGCTTATTACAAACGATTTAGGTAGCTTTAGTGGTTAGTTACAGATAGTTGGATTACCGAGGATGTATGCAAGTGATTTTCCACTACCCGATACCTGGATTTCAAATATAGATTTTGGTTAATAAATAGGTACTTTGGATAAGACAAGTTTAGTGGCTTAATCGCTTCATATGGGTTCCACTAGTGCAAGGTCCTGGCGGATGTTTTATTGTTGTCCATGCTCTTCGGATAGTGTCCTTCACCTCCGCTTTTGCTTAGTATTTCTCATCTCTGTAAATAATTTTTTGTTTCATTAATACCTCATCCAAATTGCGAATATGGTTCACATTTTATTGTTCCGTGAATCGCTCATAGTTTTTGCTTCCGTTGATTTATTATTTAAAATGATCCACTAATGCGTGATGTATTAATAGTGAAGGGTTTTCAAAGTTGAAGTCGATTGGTTCTACGAATAGAGCATGTGCGTCTTCATTTGTTCAACAGGTAGGATCGAAACTTTTCACATATATAGTTGGTGACTTGGTTATACTTGTACTTACCTACATAAAGAATCTTAATGTATAACATGAAGTAATATGCAATGCAATCTTTTGTACTTAACTATTAATAATCTGAATGGATATAACTTTTTGATACAATGTATTTTTGTCATTTATGATATGGTATCTCTTTGGATATGTACGTTAAAGACTAAGTTTGTTGTTATATTGAGCTAACTACTTTGAATTTCTTAAGGTTTACGGTAATTCATGTTGCAGGTGCTATAGTCCACCAATTGCTCTAAAAATTGTAAAAAGTTTTTGATTTTGGCATTTGGCTGTTGCTCAAGCTGCATAAGATATTTGCACATCTCCCAAAAGTTACTTCTCTAGAATGGATTATTGATTAATGAAAGTGCATTTAGGCCTAGTTTTTTTGGTTATGAATTAGCTTATTAACAAATTAAGTTTGTGCAAATCAGTTTGCTATTATTATCTGTTTAGTTGTATGTACACTACTTGGTTGAAAAGACTTGTGTAATGAGTACTATTTCAGTTTGATAACTTCAAATTGGGTTCTATAAATACTTGGGTTAGTGAATATTTATGCTTGTAGGAAAGCATTGGGGATATTCTGGAATTTCATTAGGTTATAGTGGTTTAGAACTTTTACATATTCAATTTTGTAATGATGTTTATCGATGGAACTCCAATTTATATCTGAAAACCTTTTTTTTCGTGTATGTACAGGTTCGGGTTGGCATACATATTTTCGCATAGCTTTCATTCATGTCTTGTTAGATTTTTGAGCCTGTAGCCTAGTCCCCAAACCTGCAGGAATCAAAGAAAGGTACTGTAGGCTTGATAATGTGATCTATTTCCCTTCCGCAACGCCTTATAATACAGATGTTTGTAGGTTACTTCTCCTTTCATTGAAATTGGCTGAATTTCTCTTCTACAGAAAGGTAGGGGTTCTTTCTCCTTTTATTCCTTTTTCTCCACCTTTTTCGATTCATGTCGATTCATGTCGATTCAAATGCTATTTATTCGTTTGTCTCCTGATTTTTCGATTCATGTATATTCAAATGCAATTTTCTATTATTGTACAACACTATTTTAACTGGATCTAAAATTTATGAGTTGAGATGTTTTTCTCAGCCGTGAAATTGATAATCTTTGTCCATTAACTTTTCCCAATCTCTCCCTGTTTTTGTTGAACTTTGCTTGAAAACTTTATTTACAAAATAATCATTCCTGACATATTAAACCATGTGTGATTTTGGATTTATAAACGTTTCTTTGAAGATTAAATATGATTGCATCTATGAAAATTTAGCTTTCCATCATAAATGAGGTAATGGATTGAATTTTTAAGCTAGCCTCTCAGTTGCTTGTTAAAATTACCCAACGAGTTCCGTTTTGAAACATTGATGTCCAATTTAGAATTGATGGACAGGTTCACTTTCATGTTTGTTATACCATTATTAGTTATCATTTATTATTTTTTAAAATTGTTTCTAAAAAAGGACTCACTGAAGTCCATAATTTCCCCCTAGCTTTTCAACTTAAAAGATTATCTATTCAATGTTTTTGCCTTATGGCACTAGTTTAAGTTTGTTTTCAAAACCTCATGTTCATCATTTTGATATAATAAATGTACTGTCTCACATTTAAACTCCAATGCATGTCCCTGATTATCTCAATTAATTGTTTATGTATGTGTTGAGAGTGAGATTGTTTCATCATGTTTGAAAAGTCACTTGCAAATTAACCTAGTTTTTATGGGCAGTTGCCAATTATAGTCACTTGCCTATATGTTTGTTTTAACCGTGTAATAATTTTCTGCATAGCTTTCATTCCCGTCTTGTAAGATTTTTGACTCTCTAGTGTAGTCCCCAAACCTGCAGAATCCGTAAACGTAATGTAGCTTGAGAGTGTGATCTATTGCCCTTCCACAATGCCTTATTATTCAGATATTTATTTATTAATTGAATTATGTTTGTAGGCTACAAGCATGCGTCTTTGGTAAATTGCCCAAGAAAACACATAAACTCGTTGTTGTTGTTGAGGAAAGGTAAATATGTGGATTAGTAGTGTATTAACGAATAAGGATCTTTTCACGAATAGAACCGGTATGTTTTTGGTGTAACTTTTTGTTGTGTTGTGTAGGCAATATTGTTACCCAGATGAGTACGGGTACCGGACAGGTTCCTGCAAATTGATTACTTACCCAGCTTACGATGTACTAAAAGCCGTGCGCGAAGAATTGTCCGATGTTGAAAGTATTGTTCCAATCAACTACAATTGGTCACCTACTTTACATTCATGTTGATCAAAAGATGTCTGCGCCGATATTTAATTTCTTAATGACTAGGCGGATTTATGTACCGCAAGACGAGGCTATCTGGTTCAGATTTTGTAATGGAGATTTTAGTAAGGAAATTTTCTTTGGAAAGCGGGAGTTTGCCGCAATATCAGGCCTTAGCTTCAGGAAGACGGATGCACCGTGTGCTGTACCCGCGAGGGACGTTTTCTATAACACACGAGACAAAAAGTGAGTGAGTAGTCGAATTATGAAGTGAATTTCCAGACAAAAAGTTAGTGAGTACACTAAAATTAAAAAGTGTGTCGTATTTATTACTTTTTACTCCCTCCGTCCCACTATTACTTGGTCTATCTCTTTTCACTTACATTTTCAGGTCTAGGACAAAAACTAGCTATTCTGTGGTGGCGATAACCAGAAGGGTAATATGGTTATTTTCACATTCTCCATAATATTTATAGCACTTATCTTCAATGAGGGAAATATGGTCATTTTCAAAGTCTCTAATATTTACTTTAATTATTTCTGATAATGATAGGCTGGTCATTTCATGTAGTCTTAATAATATCTATTGCACTTATCTCCGGTAAGGGTAATATGGTCATTTTCAAAGTGTCGAAAATTTACTAAAATTATTTATGATAATGGTAGTCTTGTCATTTTCATAGTGGTCATAATATTTATTGCACTTATCTCCAGTAATACAATCATTTTCACTATTTGTAATATTTACTTTACTTATTTCTGATAATGGCAATATGGTCATTCTCATAGTCGTCATAATATTTGTTGCACTTATTTCTAGTATGGGTAATATGGTCATCTACACATTCTCTAAAATTAACTTTACTTATTTTCGATAAGGGTGGTCTAGTCATTTTCACAGTATCCATTGATATTTATTGCACTAATTTCCTTTGAGGGTAAAATTGTCATTTTCACAGTCTGTAATATTTACTTTACTTATTTAGGAAGTGTGTCGTATATATGCAAAAGACAAAAGAGCTATTTGAAAATAAATGTCACAGGCAAACATAAATGTCAGAAGTTATTATTTATGGATACTGTAGATTTGAAAAACAAATGTCACTGCACATCAACAGACAAACAATTTCAGAAGTTATTATTCATGGATACTATAAAGTTTAAAAGAAATAGCATTTCCCATGAAAATTTAAAATCTATTGTAACAAAGAAAAACATAATACAACATTAGGACCGGCAAAATTTATCAATTTATCGCGATATTAAATAATTGCATAATTAATAATTATTAAATTATATTTTAATTAGTTTAACAAAATAATTTTTAATTAAAAAAAATATTAATCAACAAAATGAACCAATACACCTTATTCCATTGCTAATTGTTTTCGTCATTATAAGATTCGTTCAATGGTTAACACCGTCATTATAAGATTCGTCCATTGATAATAATGGAACTGTGGGAATCGAAAGTGATGATGTGGAAATCGAAGATGGAAATTCGAAGAACTCTTTTAATGTTAAGAAAAATCCATTGAGGGTTCCATGAATATGTTTTTATTCTTTGCAAAGATATTGAATATGTTTTTATTGAATATGCTTCTTTTAATGTTAAGAAGCTATCAAAGCTGCAAAGATATTGAATATGTTTTTATTGCAACAGGAAACGACAGGGACCTATAAAAAGCATAAAAAAAAATTATTATTTTATAAATTTAGCATGTTGGTCCCGAGTCGGTAAACTGCTTATTGCGGAGTAATTTATTGTCACTGACTTCTCTATTGTGAACATAATGTGAAGCATTGGGTACACATTCTAAATTATACCTTATTGTGAACACAATGGAGAACAGTGGGGTACACATTCCAAATTTTACCTTATTGTGAACATAATGTGAAGCATTGGGTATACATTCAAAATTATACCTTATTGTGAACACAATGGAGAACAGTGGGGTACACATTCCAAATTTTACCTTATTGTGAACACAATGTGAAGCATTGGGTATACATTCAAAATTATACCTTATTGTGAACACAATGGAAAACATTGGGTACACAGTCTTATTTTTCACTAAAATAAAAAATTACCTTATTGTGAACACAATGGCAACAGTGGGTACACATTACAAATTATACCTTATTGTGAACACAATGAAAAATAGTGGGTATACATTCCAAATTATACCTTATTGTGAACACAATGGAAAAAACTGGGTACACATTACAAATTATACCTTATTGTGAACACAATGGAAAACATTGGGTACACATTCTAGTTATTCACTAAAATAAAAAATGACCTTATTGTGAACACAATGAAACAGTGGGTACACATTCCAAATTAATCTTTATTGTGAACACAATATTAACCCATTGGGTACACATTATTCTAAATATAAAAAGATTTTTTTCGTATTGTGCACACAATTTTAACAATGGGAACACATTTCATCAATTAAAATATTAATTAAGATGACACTATTTCTAAAAAGGTTTCCAAATAATAGTAAAAAAATAGAATGTGCAGGACTTAACGGTCATAAAAATTTTAATTCAAGGGTAAAATAGGAAAAAATAATTCAAAAAAACATTTTTAGGAATTTATAAAAAAGTGAACATTTTTGGTAATTACAATTCCAAAAAGAACACTTTAGGGCATTGCCCCTAACTGCTAGGGATAGAAGAAGTTCTTGTGTGCAACAGGAGATAAATATGATTTCTTTTAATATCATTACCATGTGAAACAGGAACTGCAGTTTACTCATGATATCAGCAGTTTTTGTGTGCTAAATCACAGACGTCGCATATTCCCAACGGTACTAGCCAAATGGAAAATAAGTAAATAACACATATGATGAGAAGCCATATTCAATGTGTATCTTCATTAATCTGTTATGAAGAAATCTAGGTGCACACTTATGATCTAAGACCAACCATGTAAAACAATAAGCAAAGGAATTTATTAAACAGATTCAAGATCCTAAAATAGTAGGTACTGCATCACATACACAATATGCATACAATAACAATCAAAATTCACGAGAGCCCTTGATTAGATCCTTCAAAAAAAATAATCAAATGTTATGATTATTACGCCCTCTAAACAATGTACTAAAATGAACATCCTTAGTTCTGGGAAGAAGTCTTCGCTTTCGTGAAGTTTATTCATCTTTGTTCTCCCTTGCTTGGCCAACCAAACCATTTTCAGCTTTACATTTTACCAGTCAGCTAGTAGTTTCCTTATCATCAGCCACTCAGTATAGGACCTTCCCCAAGTGTATGATCCACCCAAACTGATGGACTAATAGTTTCAGCAGAGGAGATGCCTCATGTTGCACCCATGATGTCTAGAACGCAAGGGTTCAATGTCAAAATAACCTAGAACCAGCAAAACCTTTTCCTTGTTGTCAGCTTACGCATGAGTGCATGACAATTTCCAAAATGGCAGGCATGAGAATTTTAGAGGTGACTTAACTCAGGACAAGCATAAGGTGGCTCTCAAAGTTTCTTATCCATTTTCTTCCAAGGCTAGAACCTCATGTTTAGCTAGAGTTGTGGACTACATAAGCATAAGGTGACTCTCAAAGTTTAATCATGACGAATGGAATAAAGAATTCCATGTGAAGGCCCTTCAAATATCTAGTGGTTATTTTATAAGCCAATGAAACTTGTGCTGCATGAAAAGTAATCTTAAAACACATGCTCGCTTCACTTAAAATGCAGATATGCTTGAAATGATAAATGTGTCTTTTCTCGGTCATTTACCCCTTGAACAGATTAATATATTAACTTGATTAAGTATCGGTAAACCTATAAGTTTTTACACATTCTGAATGTAGTTAAGTTAAAATTTAGTAACGTGTGGTTAGAGTTCTTCCTGCTAGACAACAGATCCAATTAGCAATTTAATTTATTAGTGCGACGGGTAGATAATTTATTATTAGAGCCAAAATCCTTAGAAGATTATGGAATCCTACTCCTTGCCAACCATCATATCCTATTTGTTACACCTCCCTCAAACAAATAAAGGTTTTAGGGTTAGTTATTAATAACATTGTACTAAGCTTTTAGAGGTTCTGGCTCCCTGAGGTGGAGTACTGGTTAATATGATTCTTCCCCAGAACCTAGCTAGACGTATTTGTTGCTAGTCCTTTATCAAAATGCTCGAGCTTTCAAGAAGTTGTTGTTAATATCGCAAGCACCTATGAGATGTCCTGCCTGAATGCACTACAAACCCGCCATATCCTGATTACTTTCCCTCTTTCCAATGAATCAAGCTCTTAGGGTTTGTTACTGTTAATATTGTACTAAGTCTTTAGAAATTGTGGTTCCCTAAGGTGGAATAACAACTGTTAACATCTAGTCTCTTCATCAAACCTTTACGAAGCAAACAAGTGATGAAATCAGAAGGACTTGTTGCCCTTGAGCATCAACTAACTTGGGTTGTGTTTCCAATACCTTGCTATTCCTCCTCCTCCTCCGGCTATCAAACACATACGTGGTTGTAACACCAAGTACCAACTAAGAGACAGTTATGACTCTGCTCTAGATGATCAACAACATATATACATAAGTCACCTTCCCTCAGCTATCCTGTGCCCTGTGCAAAGGCCAAATAAGATGCTAAGCCAAATAAACAGACTAGATGCGTTGTAGTGGTGTATGTGTGTTATGACATGTATCACTGACTACCAATGCACATCAAAACATACAAATATTCCTTGTTTAATGTAAGCCCATAACTCAAATCTAGCTATTCGAATCTATGTGCAGCAAATCAACAGATAGGAAGCCAATTCCTTTTCTTTTTTTTTAAACAATAGGTAGATTCAAACGAAAGATAATAATTAACACTTGCAGTATAACAATGAAGCTGAAAATAATTGTATATAGAGCTGTAGTGCTATTTCTATATACCTCATCTTACTGCAGCTTTGGTGTTTAGATTAACCACGATAAGAAGATGACAGCTGCCATCAAGATTATGAATTCAGATTACATCCCTAAGTTGGTTTCCAGTGGCAGCTTGTATGTTACATGATGACTGCACCCCAAAACACCAATCAGATGTTACACTCAAATAACTAAAAATAAAAGAAATAACATGGAGATTGGCATTACACTCAGACATTAAGCATTTGGGAATTGGTGGGATGGATTTTAAGCAATTTGAAATCTAATTGATAAAAATGAAATAATTGTATTTAGAGTTGTAGAGTACCTCATAAAACTGTAGGTAATTTGGTGTTTCTCCATCTTCTTCCACAACACGAGCATCAACCTAACCCAGCAGAGCTGATACTCCAAAGACTCGTATGTACAAGTCCATCTTGTTTGCTTGAAATAGGTTTGATGAACAAAATTGTTCAAATCAAACTCGATCGGTAGAAATAATGGTGAAATACCTGAAGGTAGTGGTGATGATACTGTTAGATCCCACTACTAGAGATCTTGTTTTAGGCCTTGCATCTACTGTGAAATCAGTTGGTAACTGCTGATTCTTCCTTGGCTTCCCTATCTTCCTGTTTGAATGAAAAAACTAATGATCGTTGATAAATGAATTAAACCAGTTTTCTTCGAGGGAAAACCTTAAACCTCCATAACTCAACAAAATGTCGAATTGATAACTTCTTCAAAAAACATAACTGACAATATTGTTCAAGCTTACATAAATAGATAGAAACTGTAAAAGAAACTGAATGCAACTGCTCCTAGTAAATAGGAACCCACGACATATGTTTGGACTTGGTAAGCAAACACATACTAGACAGACTCTACAGCAAACACATTATGTGCAGCCAGGCACATAACAATCCTCCCCCCTAAGAAACACCCTTGTCCTCAAGGGTTAAATTTGGGAATCGTCGTTGTAGCACATTTAACTCTTCCCAAGTTGCATCCGATGGAGACAAACCTTGCCAGTGTACCAATACCTCTTGTTTTCTTTTTCTAGTGCGACGATCCAGAATTGCTTGCGGGTAAGGACCAATAAAATCTTCTTCATCCGGAACAGTGGGTAAGGAAGTATCAACCTCTAGACAGTCCCCAATTTTTTTCTTGAGCAAGGATACATGGAATACTGGATGAACTTTTGAACCATCAGGCAATTTCATCAGTCTGTAAGCCACTTGCCCCACCCTGTGAGTAACCTCGTATGGCCCGTAATACCTGGGTGATAACTTCAAATTTCTTCGTAATGCCAAGGATATTTGTCGGTACGGCTGCAACTTCAAGTAAACAAAGTCATCAACTTCAAAACTTCTATCTGTACGCTTCGCATCATAAAACTTCTTCATACGTTGTTGGGCCATGACTAACTGTTCTCGTAATTCCTTGATGATTTGCTCCCTGCTCTTTAACTCTACATCAACTGCTTCAACTCTTGTAGTTCCCGTAAACTACCTCATAAGGAGTCTTCTTGGTTGATGAGTGGACACCAGTATTGTAACAGTACTCAGCCCAAGGAATCCATCTCACCCATTCTTTAGGTCTATGACTTGTAAAACATCTGAGATACATTTCCACAGTCCTATTTACCACCTCCGTTTGTCCATCAGTTTGCGGATGGTAAGCCGAGCTATACTTAAAACTTGTTCCCTGCAGCTTGAATAACTCTTCCCAAAAAACGCTTGTAAATATGGGATCTCTATCACAAACAATACTCTGGGGCATGCCATACAGTTTAAAAATGTGCTCAAAAAATACTTGGGATAAAGTTGCAGCAGTGTAGGGATGAGAAATGGGAATGAAGTGAGCAAATTTTGAGAGTCGATCTACTACCACAAATATTGTTGTTTTTCCATTCGATTTAGGAAGACCATCTATGAAATCCATTGAGACATCAGTCCATACCTGTTCTGGAATCGGTAAGGGTTGGAGAAGGCCTGCCGGTGAAGTATTATCTCCCTTGTGTCGCTGGCAAATGTCACACTGTTTGATGAACTCTTCAACCATCTTCCGCATTCCCTTCCAATAAAACACTGATCTTACTCTTTGTATGGTCTTGTGATAGCCTTCATGTGTACTTGAGTGCATCTCCTTCACAATAACAGGAACTAAAGGTGAATCCGACAACAAATAGATTCTACTTTTGAAATAAAGCAAATCATTTTTGACCTCCCAAGGTCCCACTGCTTCATCTTGTTCACACTTCTCTACCAATTGTTGCAAGATTGGATTGGTTTGTATCTCCTCTTTAATAGGCTTTACCCAATTTGGTACTGGTGTTGAAATAGCATTAGTTTCACATTCGTCTTCTCTTCGTGAAAGAGCATCTGCCACAATATTTTCCTTCCCCCTTTTGTATTCTATTCCAAAATCATAACCCATCAACTTAACAAGCCACCTCTCTTGAGCTGTAGTACTGATTTTTTGATCCCACAAATGTTTTAAACTTCGTTGATCAGTCCTTACCACGAACCTGCTACCCAGTAAGTATGGTCTCCACTTTTCCACAGCGAGAACAAGAGCCAACATCTCCTTTGCATACGCCGATAATAGCAAATTTTTACCTTGTAATGCATGACTGTAAAATGCTATTGGCCTGTTTTGCTGCATAAGAACACCACCAATTCCAGTACCAGAAGCGTCACACTCTACTACAAACGGTTCAGAAAAATTCGGCAAGGCTAATACTGGTGCTTGTGTCATCACCTTCTTCAATAACTCAAAAGATTCTTCTGCTTCCGAATTCCATTTAAAGCCTCCTTTTTTCAGCATCTGAGTTAAAGGTCTTGTAATCTTGCCATAATCTTGAATAAAATTTCGGTAGTACCCCGTCAAGCCCAAAAAACCACGCAAGGCTTTAAGTGTTCGCGGTTTTGGCCAATCTAACACAGCAGCAATCTTATCAGGATCCATCGCGACACCTTCTCTAGAGATAACATGACCCAAATATTTTACCTCTTCCTGTCCAAATGCACACTTTTCTTTTTTGACATATAATTTGTTAGTCATCAGAATAGATAAAACAATTTTTATATGTTCTACATGTTATTTCCATGACTTACTATAAATTAATATATCATCAAAGAATACTAATACGAACTTGCGTAAATATTCTCTAAAAACCTCATTCATTAATGATTGGAAGGTTGATGGTGCATTCGTAAGACCAAATGGCATTACTAAGAACTCGTAGTGTCCCTGGTGAGTCCTGAAAGCAGTTTTAGAGATATCATGAGGATGCATTCTGATTTGATGGTATCCGGAACGCAAATCCAATTTAGTGAAGTACTTTGCCCCATGAAGTTCATCAAGTAACTCGTCGATGATTGGTATCGGAAATTTGTCTTTGATTTAAGGCTCGATAATCAATGCATAGTCTCCAAGAACCATCATGCTTCTTCACAAGAATAACTGGTGAGAAATAAGGACTTTGGCTTGGTCGAATTACTCCTGATTTCAGCATGTCTGACACTAACCGTTCAATCTCATTCTTCTGGAAATGCGGATAGCGGTACGGCCTAACACACACAGGTTCACTTCCCGGCTTCAGTGGAATAACATGGTCATGCGATCTCGGAGGCGGCAGAATCTTAGGCTCATCAAACACATCTTTATACAGTTGCAAGACATTATTTAATTCAGGTTTGACTGGGGTTGGAGGAGTTGTACCTTGTGTACCCTGCTTAGAAAGTGAACAAATTTGCAATATTACTCCTTCTTTCTTCGTCTTTATTTCTTGAATAATTTCCTGCTCTCCTACCACTTTGTCTTCCTTAGGAGCTATCCCATTCAACAACACCTCCTTGCCTTCAATTTGAAACTTCATCTGCAGCTTCGAAAAATCCCAAAGGATAGGCCCCAACGTGCTCAGCCACTGAGCGCCTAGTACAGCATCATATCCACCCAAAGGGAGTAGGTAGAAATCAATGGTAATAGGTACCCCTGAATACTCATGCAAACTCCTTTACAAAGACCTCCACTTGAAATTTTCTCACCATTTGCCACTGCCACATCAAACTTTCCTACTCCCACAGCACTAACACCAATCCTTTTTGCAACCTTGTTACTTAAGAAATTATGAGTGCTACCTGAATCAACCAAAAACTGAATTTGATGCTTACCCAGTTTCCCTTGCACCTTGATAGTTTGTGGAGTTTGAACACCATATATTGCATGAATAGACACTTCCGGTATTTCTTCCACGGTCTCACATATTCTCTGCTCGGGCGCATCATCATCGTCACTACTTTCATCTTCTCCGTCAGACCAAGAGCCCTCAATAAGAAATAATTTTTTACATCGATGACCAGGACGAAATTTTTCATCACAATTAAAGCAAAGCCCTTTATTATATCTCTCCTTCAATTCTGCTGGAAGTAACTTCTTCGTAGGTATAAACCTGTTGTCATTACCTTCAGAAACTGATGCTTTGTTAGGCCTCCTCATTTCGAAATTGGTTGATCTTCTACCTTGTTGTTCGTTGCGAGCTTCATATAATCGAGCCAACCCAATCGCAGCAGAAAGAGTTTCCGGCATACAAGCTTGCACATCCGTCCTTATGCTTTCTTTCAAGCCACTAACAAAACAACCCACTTGTTGAAACTGAGTTAAGTTACCAGCACGTATTAACAATTTTTCAAATTCATTTTGATATTCTCTTACCGTACCGGTTTGTCTCAACTTCGTCAAATCTCCAAAGAAATGTTGATATAAAGTTGGGCCGTACCTGCTATGAATACATTGTTTGAACACTTCCCATGTGATAATTGGAGTTTCTTGCTTCTTTAATTGGAACCACAGTTGAGCATCCTTATCCAAATTAAATGAGGCTATATGAACCTTCTCTTCTTCTGGCGTGGAATGAAAATCGAAAAACTGCTCTGCCCGACACAACCAACTTGTTGGATCTTCAGTCCCAAAAAATTCTGGAAATTTTAATTTTGGTCCAAAAGAAGTGGAAGCACCGTATGTCGCTCCTTTACTGCCATTGGTTCGACCATTACTGCGATTCACACTACCATTTTCTTCATCGTTCTCCCTGTTACTTTGATTTTTAAAGAGTTGATCGAGATGTGTAATCATGGCTGCAAAATTTTCGTCCATATCCTTCTTCAAATCAGTTTTCATTTTGTTAACTTCCTTCTGTAACTCATCTTGCTTGGTGCCCATATTGCTAACTTCTGTCTCCAAATTCTTTAATTTGTTCTCGTCCATCGCTGGCTCTGATACCAAGTTGTTAGATCCCACTACTAGAGATCTTGTTTTAGGCCTTGCATCTACTGTGAAATCACTTGGTAACTGCTGATTCTTCCTTGGCTTCCCTATCTTCCTGTTTGAATGAAAAAACTAATGATCGTTGATAAATGAATTAAACCAGTTTTCTTCGAGGGAAAACCTTAAACCTCCATAACTCAACAAAATGTCGAATTGATAACTTCTTCAAAAAACATAACTGACAATATTGTTCAAGCTTACATAAATTGATAGAAACTGTAGAAGAAACTGAATGCAACTGCTCCTAGTAAATAGGAACCCACGACATATGTTTGGACTTGGTAAGCAAACACATACTAGACAGACTCTACAGCAAACACATTATGTGCAGCCAGGCACATAACAGATACACATCCATTAGAAGCTGTTTTTGTTGACGTTTCCCACTGATTGATAAATTAAGCTGATCTTGAGCTTCTTTTTCAGTAAATCTGGAGACCTCTCGGAGCTCAATACAAAGAGGAAAAACTGAAAATCCCCCTTGAATCGAGCTCAGATCCAATAAGAAGAAGAAACCATCCTAGCCTCCTAGCTAGGGTTTTCAAACAACAGTCTCACTGATTTTTGGAGCGGAGATTTCAACCAAGTGAAGACTGAAAATCCTAAAATGAATTTTCTCATGTGCTACTATGTCATGGTATTGGGCTTTGCCCTTACATGTTTGTTAGGCATGGCCCGTATGGGATTGTTGTCATGTTTTTACCCTTTCACGAGTCGGATTTTGTGCACACTTGCCCGACACTTAAATTTATGCTCTTTATTTGATTGAGAAATTTACGTAATGGGGTTGAGATTCTAAATATAAATGGTAATAGGCCATCAGTTAACTAATCAATCGTCAAATAAAAATGTCGAACATACACTCTTTAAAGAAAAGAAATATGTACAAATTTTGTACTCCACTTTCACAAATGATGATGTAAGCAGTCTTATTTGGTAGCCCATCCGGCTAGAGCATCACATGCAATCTTTCCCGCTTCAAGGAAGACTAATGATTTTAACTCGCAAAGTCTGTTCTTTCAGCTTCGTGTTGAAGCCAAAGCTGCATGGAGAGATTTCAGGACCAAAGCAACCCAGTTACATGAATTATTCAAGCAAAAATTGCCAAATTGGTTATCAGTTTCTTATAAAGAAAAAAAAAATCTCTTCAAAAATGAGATTTGCCGAAAAAATAGAGCCTGTTCACAATCAATTATTTTGAATATAACCCTTTTAACTATAATTGCAACGGAATTGATAAAGCTCCAACACGTGATCTACCATTTCTCTTTCTTTATAAGCAAAATAAAGAAAATACTTCAAACCCCAAGGCAACAATCTCTTTCACCCACAACTATATATTGAATCCTCTTGACTAACTTCATCAACTTCATTGTAGGGTTTGCATTACTATTACTAGTACTACGATCACCTTCGCAAAGTTTCTTTGTAAGATATCTACTCAATGACACATTCCATGATCAAAAAACATAACCATCCTAGGAGTTTTTCCGTTCAACTTATTAGAAGATAAAATTTGAATTGCAAGAGTGTCAATTCTTGTCAAGTATCATGTGATGTGTCCTGACAATGTATTAGAACTCAAATCCAAAGTTTATACCCTAGACAAGTTTTGCAATACCTTTTAAGATATCACCTGAGAAATGTTTGTTTGACAAGCTAAGCGAAGAGAGCAATTAGGGTTTCAACTACACAAGTCAGATTCAGAACCAAAACTCCAATAAAAACTAATTAATGATTAAAGCTAATAAGGAAAAGAAGCACAAAGTGAATAGAGGTTGGAGTTGTTTTGCTCAAATGTACCCCGAAGGGGAAGACCCGACCAAGAGAAGATTCACGCGGCTTGGGTTTTATTTTTATTTTTTAGGAGAGACAAATTTGTAGGACTTCGGAGTCTCAGACTCATGTTTATTATTGGTTTTAGATTGGTTATATCAATACGCTCCAAACATTGTTTATCTTTTTAGTTTCACCTACAAATTATAAAATATGCAAAGTTTTTATAATAACCGTGTTTAAATTATATATGCTAATTTCTTTTATTTTCTGACATAATAATGTTAAACTTAATTGATCTTATATGATGCTAAAACTCTATGTAAACAATGTCAAAACTTCATATCTTCAAAAATATAAGAAAATATATACTACTAGTGACGATTGACATAACATGAGCACAAACTAGTCTTATTTATGCGATACTAATATAAAGGACTATAATCAATCTTTTTGGAAATTATAATCCTACGAAGAACCGTGGACCAGATGTTTGTTTTTGAATGATGATGTTACAAGTGAAGTAATATCATTTGTCAAGTTCTTTAAGGCCAAGGGAATCAATAATAGTTTGTAGTAACTCTCCTCCACTATGTTAGAGCATAGCTAGGTTGAACCCACTAAGTGTTGGTATGTCAAGTTTCACTGTCATATTTTAGTATCAAAACTCATCTAGAGTCGTTGTATTAATTATTATAGTCAAATTTGTTTAGTTTAGACTAGAAAGTCTAGGAATGTTGAGACTTACAAGCATTTTTATGAAGACTTGAAGAATGTGAAGAAGTAACGACTGCAACGAAGACATCATCCTTCCACTTGAGGTTAGTAATACTAACTTGATTTGTTTCCATTCCTAACGTATCACTAGAGTTTCATAAATATAGCTTCTCATGTTATGTTTTTAATATAAATCGAATTGAAAGATACGTTATGTCCAAAGAAATCCTTATTTTATTGTGAAAGTAAGGTCGTTGTTGTTGTTCTTCCGGGAATGACATTTTATGGAGGGGAGTTATTAATTGAACTTGTGATTAATTGCCAAATCTTTATGAGGAGTGCGGTTGTGGAATATTATAGAGATTATCTTGTATCTTTATAAACTCCTTGATGAATGCATTTAGCTTCGGCTATATGATTGCATCTAAAAAGTTGATATGTGCTTTATTTTGGTCATGAAATGTCTCTATGGAAATTTTATTAGGATCCCACTAGTTTTCGTACCTTTTCCAATTTTATTGACAAAAAGGGGATAATTAATGTGTAGTTCACACTACAAATACATATGGTTTTAGGATCGTTATATAAGTGGGAGTGGTTTCCATGTGAGATGGAGTATTGACTAAGGGGGGTGATACATATCACCATGGTATTGTTGTCGAAGTTGTGATCCAATTGAACTTTGATGTTGTGTAATAATACTATGACACTGTGTAACAATGATTGAGAACTCTTATTTTCTCATTGTTATAGCTACGGATTTTCAACAACGATGATGCTAAACTTACAACCTTTGGAATCAATTGAGAACTTGGAAGTGACGAAGATTTAGAGTAATGTTGAAGAACCAAGTTGATCAGACATGTGAAAGAGAAGCTACAAAGTTTATTTATTTATTTTGTATTCCATATGAAAGTTTTCTTAAGTTATTGTATAAACTGTGACAGACTTTGATTAACGTGTATAATCAAAGTCTATATAGCAATACGACTTTTGTCTCAAGATAGGAAATAAAGTAGATATACTTTTGAGTGATAGATAAATTCAAGTCTCCACATACCTTTTAGTCGTGAAGTATATTGGAGTTAGTCCATACAGGTTGCTAATCGAAATATTGGGTGTGGTTGTTAGACCCCCGCTTTTCAGAGACGAAGGAATCAAAGAATAAATTATATCTGGGTATGCAGAAAATATCATCTCATTGTGTTATACAATATTGTAAACATTATCTTGTTTGGGTGAAGACACTATTTTAGAGTTATGGAGCGTTTATGAGAGTTTCTTGTGTTCGGTGACATTTTGGTGAGCTAACGAAATGATTTATTCAATTCTTATGTAATTCTCAGTTGGTGGTTTCTATAACAAAGAATAAGATAGTAGCCATTTTGGTGGATGTAGACAATATACACACATCGTGTATATTGTTGAACCACATTAAATCTGTGAGTACTTTACTTATTTGATTTTTGCTTATGGAATATGCATCTGTATGTGAATATTTCTCTCCTTCTTATCCTAGATCATAGTGAGGTTTATGGGCCAACCCGAGAGATGAAGTGTTTCTATTTAGCTAGTTTATTTCCACAAGATTAATTGCATGTGTAGATGGATCTGAACCCAACAAATGTTGTAGCATCATTAGAAACAAATCTGAATGAAATTTCCTTGAAAAGGTCTAAGATGAAACTATTGTATGAAATACTAACTAAGGCTATCAGATAAGCTAAAGAAAATATCTAGAAGAAACATACATTGGTTGTTGATGAGTGGGGAAAAGAAGTTGAAGAGGAGGAAGATACCAAAGAAAACGCAGAAAGTGACGATAATGAGAAGCATATTTAGAATCCTCTCAAGTTTCCAATGGTTTTTGATGATAATCCTATTCCCTACTAGTTATATAACCATCATGGTCTATGCTAAGAATTTAAGTGAAAGATTTGTGGGTCTCATAGTTATAGGAGTCATAGAGACTTTGAATGGAACTTTAAAGAAGGGAGTCATCAACATGGTATGAAATATCTTGTGTATTCTCAACACGAAAACCTTAAACGAACTTATATCGATTCAGGAAGCTAAAACACTGTGGGAAAGGATACAATCACCCAAAATGGTGAACAAATAGAGGCCAGATGTTGAATAATAGTACGAAGATTAGGAGGGTAACAGCTATAAAAAAGACAATCATTGAACTACAATGCCATGAAATGATATTTTTCAAGTGATTTTTTGATCTGCAACTCCTCTACAAAGTCATTTTATGGGTATTATTGGTTTTTCAAGTTTTGAACACACCGACTGAGAAGGAGAATCCAAAAATACTCTTTAATTTTAGAAATAATTTTTTCTTATTCTAATTTGGTATCGCTGAAGGTTCAATCCTGACCTTTAAACCACTTCATGTCTCAGAGTTTTTCAGGGTACTGGACCAGTAATATTCGTTTCCCTATGATGTGAACTACAACTCCAAGAACATAATACCAACATGTATCATCGAAACTGAAATGAGATGTGGACCCCAAATCCAAAATTTTGTTACCAAATTTTTTTTGCGCCTGATTTATTTATTTTGATTTCCGACCGAGTTTTCACGTTCCCATCGATTTAACTTATTAACCAATATTCTACTATTTTGTCTTTTTTTTTTCTAGAATTTCTAGGATTTTTCTCCCATGATCCCCATCCCTTATAAAATAAATAAAAGAAGATCATACTAATGAAATAAAAGTAAGTATTTATCATTTGATATCTAATTCTTACCTTGTTGTGTATAATAACTAAGAGTTTACTTTTGTTCGATGTCTTGTAGATATAGAACAAGAAAGGAAAATGCATCTTTCTAAAAAAAAGAAAAAACAAAAGTTGTTGTTTGGCAACTTAGATTACAATTTAGTGCCACAATTCAACTGATACTTCGACGAAGTTTATACAATTTGAATTGGATGACAATTGAACTGATGGTAGTATTTTAATATATATATATCTTTCCCATATTCATGTTGTTATACAATGAGTTTTTTTTTAAGAAATGTGAGTATTTGATATATGAAAAACTGTCTTATTAAGTAGAGCATCTTCTAAAAAGGTCTTAAAGAATGGGAACTGGCCTAGTCACATCACTTTTTTTTATGTCAGAGTACTATGTTAGCTTCTGAATTACTCATTATATATTTTTTCAAATATTTCAGGGGAGTCGTCAACACCTATTGGTTGAAGTCTTTGGGGCTTTTGATCTCCTTCCGGATGTACCGTTTTATGTGGAGCTCCAGTGTCGGGGTCAGAGTTTCCTCACAAATGAAGAACTCGGGAAGGATCCATTGTGGATATATGACTTCGAGTTTGATATCAGCGCTGAGAAAATCCACTTCAGAGCCGTTATTTACAGTGCTGGGTTAGTCTTCGATGAGGTTAATTTAGGCCATGATTCTTTCTACTCTGATAATTTCATATTCATTTTTTTTTTTGAGGTTTTAATTTGATATAACTATCAATATTGTGCTTTAATTTTTCATATTACTACTAATAATAAACATCTTGCATAGGTAATATAAGTAATATCTTACACAATGTAACTCTGCAATTTTTTTATGTTTATCATAGTTATTCATGTGTTATTTTATATTTAGAAATATAAATTAAATATGGTGATCTTTTGGACATTTTTTGCATTTGAAAATATAAATGCCACACACATCCTGTAGTTGTCAATGGAAGAAGAACCTATATTTTAAGAACTACAAGGATTAAATCCCTAAAAAAATGAACAACATGGAAGGAGAATAAGAGTTTTACAGGTATGGCTATACCAACAAGTATATAAAAAATGGAGAACCTATTGATTTCGAAAACAATCATGGAAAACTTCCCAATTTCAAAACCAACTATCCTCAACTATAACCAAACAATCTTGGCTATCATCAGTATGTTCGTATGAAATATACACCCATTAATTTTGGACCATCATCTCGTGCAGACTGTAACTATGGTACCACCAGTATAGATTTTAGGTATCATGGAGATGCTCCAAGAAAAGCAGTGGAGCATGAAAATTCTAGCATATGTAATAAAAGTAACATCTTAAACAATGTCACTCTGCTAACATATTATGTTTATCATAGTTATTCATGTTTTACTTTTATATTTGAAAATACAAAATATTGTGATTTTTGGGACATTTTTTGCATTTAAGAATATAAAATATTATATATATCTTGTAGTTGTATTTGTATGATGCCTGTTTTTCTATTTGTTTTGTTAAGTTTCGTACTTAGATAGCACCTTAAAACAAATCCTAGTCTTTTAATTAAAATTCTCCATGTGCATCAAGTACACAATTTAAACAATGTCATTTTATTTCGTGTAACTAATTTCTTTGATTTGTATTGTTCTAATTGTATCCGATACTCTTCTTGAGATGCCGACGTAAAAAACAAAATTATATGATAGAAAAATTCGTGATTAGAAAATAAACGTGTTGGTTTTTAATATACAACTATGGAAAATAGCATCACGGAATTCAGGCTAGACAATTACAATTTTACGTTGTATATCCCTAAACTTCTATATATATATCTAGCTCGAAAGTTTATTTAATAATAAGTTATAATGTTTTCAATAAGAACACTCAACGGAAAATAAAAATAGAATATTTGAAAATTGAAACGATGGAGGGAATTTTATAGCATGTTATAACCTTATAGGTAGGGGAATTTGGCCGATTTCATTTTCACAGAAGAATCCGCAGGATCGCAAACGACTGACCTATAAGTATCGCATAAGTCTTGTTTAAGAAAGAATTATGTCTTCTAACATGCAACTTTGGAGACCCATCATGAAATATAGGTTGGACAACCACGACAATTAGCATTAATCCGTATATCCCAAACCTTATAAATTTACTGAGCTCGGTATTTAATTCTATACAAAACTATAATGTTCTTAAGAAGTGAAAACAATCAAAAACGGAAACAAGACAATTCATGGCTTATTACTTTTCTCTATGAATTTATACTAGCATGATTTCCATTTATGGAAAAAAATAACAACTGCATGTTAGCTAGGAGCATACATGCTTCCATTCCTAATCTGACCAAAATTAATAATTTCAAGTAGAAATTGGAATTACGCGGTTTCTGGTGATATAATATGTTCGTTTATAAATTTTGGTTTAAGAAATTTGTAAGTTATTTATGATGTTTCCAATCTTTTGATACACATTTTTCTTTCTAGTCTTATGATGCCATTTATTCTAGTTTGTCAAATTTTGTAATTGAAATAACATTGATGTTAAAGCACTAAAAATTTATTTTGCGGTTACCAATTCATTAGATCTAGTGGTTCAGATTGGCTTGTTTAATATGGATCTAGTAACCCCCAAGCCGTTTGGTACCCTCGAATCAGTGTTATGACTTGTGAAACAAGCTGCATTGTTGTTAATAGTGCTTTTCGGAGTAAATAATTATGATATTGCCTCACCTGACTCGGGTAATATATATGCATGACACTACACCAAATTCTGGATTTAGCAACTCAGATTATCAACAACTGTAGTGTTGTTGCGAATTCACAACTGAAAAATACAGTTGCCAAATTTTAGCAACAACTTATTTATGTTGTGAAACTCGCAACAGCCCATGTTCAGTTGCAATTAGAAGCATCCAGAAGTATAAGCATGTGATTCACATGCTTACCAGGTAACACTTTTGACCCTAATTCCACCCATATTTTGGAAACGAGTCGATCTTTAAGTTATTTTCCCCCATTGACTCATTGACTTTTTGACTTTGCAGATGCGTGATTTATAGCACCAAAAATTGGATACATAGCCCACCTGATTCATTTCTATCCACGAACTCGTTTTCTCTTTCGTTATCTTCTATTCTCCATTACATGTTCATCAAGATCTGCAGAAATAGATTTGCTCCCATTAAAACTCGTCTACCATTAATACTCTAATGTCGTTAATACTCTACCAAGTACAACTTTAGTTGTGTAAGTTAATAAACTTTGTGTGTATTTGACTCCTTCATCTTCCACAGTTGTGTAAGTTAGATCGATCTTTAGGATTTTTTTTTTTTATGGATTTCATCTCTGTTACTGCAAGTGGAAGCACCCTTGTGAGAATTTTTTCTTAGCTTAATTAACCTAGGTATGGTTTCATCTTTTTATTCTAGTTTTATTTTAGGTCAATAGGTTGTACATGAGATTTGGGTGTTTTTTTATTTCGATTTTTTATGATTTGGGTGTTTATTATGTTTGATTTTGAATGGTTTTACGGTCGGATTTGATATTGATTTAGGTGTATCCAATAATTTAAATCTAAAAACTCAGATTGGGTTTAATTTTGATTTGGGTATAACCAAGAACTTAAACCTAAAAACACAGATTCTCTACAATAAGTTTGATTTGCTTATTTAGTTCTATCAAAATTACAAATTGTAAGCAGTTTAGTGTGAGGCCAAAAACTAACAATTATTTTTTGATATACATTCACTTTGTACTGAACTTTGTACTTTGTGTCTCTTGATGCAGTATCATAGAACACATTTGTGATTCTGAGGAATTGGTAGTTCAGGTTTTAAGACTTCCATTGAAATTTGTGGCCCAACCTCGCCTTCACCCTTATTTCTGTTATAAATTCCCAACTTTTTAAAGTTTCGTATCTGCCTAGTCCTTAGAGGAACAACATATAGATTTGAATTTAGGATTTGGACTTGCAATAAAGAGTTTCCTCCCTACAAGTTTCATGGTTCTCTACTGGCGTGTAGTAATTTTTTTTTTTATCATTTTGTTTTCTTCTTTGCTTTAGTAATGCATTCAATAATGCATTTGTCAACTCTTTTGTGGATAATTAAGTGCTTGTTGCAATCAGGGGTAACAATTCTAGGGATGGTAAGTTTAGAATCACAACGAAATTATGTTACGGTCTATTAGAGCTTGATGCTTCTCCATTTTATCGGGGTAAATATTCAGAACTACCATCCACATTCAGTTTTATTGTCTCCTAGTTTGAAGGAATATGTGAAAGTTTTGAAAGGTAATCTGCACTTAGGTTTCGCCATTACCAAACTGATTTTAGTCCAAGTATGGTGAATCATGATGCAATCTTAGTTCTTGATTTAATGATCATTGTTATTATCAAATTTGTCCCTACTGGTTATTAGGTCTTATAGGAATACTCATTTACTTAGGCATTATGCTGGCCAGAAATTCTCGCCAGTAGCGATAGTTCCAACTGTTACTTCTTGTTGTTCTTAAGATCAAGATGACTGACCTTTTACCTCCTTAAAATTTAGGGTGTCGGAAATAATAACCAAAAAGTTCTCGTTCTTGCTGCGGAATGTACGCCTTAATAAAGTGTTGTAACTACAATTGATAATAGCTGAATCCCGATTCCTGAGATATGTTTTCTAAAAATTGGATAATTATACATCTGCAGGGTTGTTTAAGATGCATATGTTGTGCTCGGATGCTAGGTGGTGCTCATGCCGCTAAACTTGTTTTCCGATGTTTAATAAAGTTAATGGAGGACTTGTTCATGGGTAGATCTCGAATAAAGTATGTTGCACTTCTAAAGGTTGGTGCCAGAAAAATGTTTTTATGACGTTATAAAAAATTTCTTGTTTATGAATTCTTCACCCATGAATATAATTTGCAATTTGTGCCTTTGCTTCCTTTTTTCTTTATTTGCTCTTGTATCTCAGAAACTTCACCAGGGGAACTTTTTATTATCATTGCAGAAAAATGCATATCACAGTCACCTGAATTTGTGGCATCCAGTGTACGAAGATTTGCGAATCAGCAGAATCTATAATTCTGGGAATCCAAATTGCTCTTTGGATATATTTTTGTTTCAGACCATATAGAAGAATCATCCATTTTCTACTGTAGGATCTCTTTTAATTTTTTGAACTTTGGAACTTTCTTTTTTTGTATATAAGTATATTTTGGACCTTAGTTATTTATTTTTTGTAAAGCTTGTCATCAACATGTATTTGTAGGGTTTAACCATTGTTGCTCATATACTGAAGGAGGGTGGAAAGTTCAATGCGAAAATATTTTGCGGCAAAGATACAAGTCTCTTCTATATGAAGAAACCATACATTTATGAATCAACTTTTTCGTGTATGTGTGTGGTTTTTGTATATGTATATGTTTTGTGGTTTCTCTTCTGTTATATTTGATTGTGCATGTGACTATAGTTAGAGTCAACTGAAGCGCTAGTAGCCAGCCGGGGGAATATCAGTGCCTTGTAAGTACTTCAATTGTCAATGCTTATATGATTGCTTTGAAATTTATGGATACTGACCTTCAGTAAATACTTTCTTTGAGATAATGATGATATTGCTGCTGGATTACGCTATTGGTGATGAGTAACTTCAGCTATTAACCTTCAATAATACTTTCAGTCTCTTAATTCAGTTACAACTTCTTATCAGATTATGACATTATGCTCACCCCTTCAGATTCCTTTAAAAAAAAGACTCTGTGTAATCATTTGGGAACATGATATCATCATTTCCCATTCATCGGGTATGTATTCTTCAGCAATTTGAATCCTTATATTTAGTGTTTGGATTGTGAATCATCTGAAGATCTTGGAGTATTCTTTTCTTTGGTTTGTATACAAAACATTGGAAAATAGTGTTTATAAAGTTAGGTAGATAATTGGTTTTGTTTTACTGTTTACCCAAATGGGTGTATCTGATTTTACTTGAAATCTTTTCATTGCTAGTTAAAAAAGACACCGAAAAGATGGGAGGTGCAGAAATTGTTCATCATCATCTTGTTGTAATCGAATGGGTTAGTTACTTGTATTTAGTATCAAGCTTACATTCCGTGAAGATAGCCCGCATTTACATTCTGTGAGAAGGAATTCAGTTAATTCACTCACAATGAATTATCCTATAAAAGTTTCTTACGTCTTATTTTCTCTGGTTGCATATCAGAAAACTCTATGGCTTTGAGTTCATTTTTTTTTTATGAAACCTTCATTCGGGTATGATTTCTTATTCCTTCAATAATATTGGTTTAGCTTTGTATGTTTGTAGGCTTATAGGCTTGTTTCATTTTTCTGGCACTGTCTTCTGTTTTCGCTTCAAATAGTTATCTTACAGAGTTAATATTAAGAATTTGATATATCTTGAAATTTACGTGTGTTTCTAAATTTTTCTTGTTTGTGTAATTTGCAGTTCATCGACAAACAACATAAGATAATGCTTGTCCTACTAGTGATGAGAAGAAGTCTGTTAAGTTCTGGATTTTCCTTTGATGAACTTGGTCTTCTTATAAGGATAACTATTGTATCAATATGTTGTCATGTTTGTATGATTATTCTTTGAGTTATGATAAACTAGGCCCACTATCCATGTGTGAATCTCAACATAAAACATTCTATGTCTCCAACCTGATACTTAAAGTTGACATTGTGATTTATTTTATATATATATATATAATCCTTTGATGAACCTGTGGGTTATCATATTGTGTAGTTACAACTGATGAATCAGTTATAACTGAATATTGAATGTGAGGAATTGAATCGCCAGAATAGTAAGAATCAGGCTAATTGCCGGATAAATTGGGGGGAGATCGATTTTGACTAGGTCAACCAAGACTTGGTCCAAAAAAAAATTATGTTGCAAAAATTTAGCAACAGCTAGAATATGTTGCTAAATATGAACCAAAATAACTATATCCAGCTCTAAAAAAACCCGGAATAGCTCTCAAATTAGCAACTGAATAGCAACAGCTTATCGTTGTTACGACTGCCGTTGCTGACTGAAATTAGCAACAATGTTTCAACCAAGCTTTATTGGCAAAGGCAGCCTGGATATTAATCCAGCATGAGAAGTATCTATGTGCAAAAGCTATGAAGGAGAGATACTTTCCTAATACTTCATCTCTATATGCTAAGAAAAAGAAAAACAGTACGTGGGCTTGGCAGAGTATTCACAGCAGCATGGGTTTTTTTTGAGACAATTCAGCTTCTGGGTTGTTGGAGATGGCAGTAGAGTATGCACTTGGTTGGATAACTGGATACCGGGAAGAAAATCACCACCAATAACATCAGCAGACATTCAAATTGTGGAGAAGTACAACCATGTTAGTGAACTGATCGATCAGGACACTAAAACTTGGAAGGAAGAGATTGTTCGTAATCTCTTCACAGAAGAGAATGCAACAAAAATATTACAAATTAATATACATCATAACTCTGAAGATATATTAAGGTGGATGTTGACACGCAATGGGGTGTTTACAGTGAAATCGGCTTATAGAAAACTGGTTGAATTTAAGAATATAAATAATTCATTCGGTGAGGAAACAACTAAGCTATGGAAAAATCTTTGGGCTATTCCTACTCTGCGAAAAGTCAAGCATTTCTTATGGAAGTGCATGATAGATATTGTGCCATCAAATGAGAGAATGGCTAGAGTTAATGGATACATAGGAGATCAATGCAAGATGTGTCAGAATGGTACTGAAACAACTAAACATATTCTATGGGAATGTTCGTTTTCTAGATCAGTTTGGACTACACGTCCTGGGGCGAGAAGAAACATGACGAATCCAGATATAATTGTACAAGAATGGATCAAAAGCTGGTTCAACAGTGAGTTTTCTCAGATTGAAGATGACTGGATTATTAAGATGGCAAATAGGCATGGGAGATATGGAAATAACGCTGCAAATGTGTATTTGATAATGCAAGACCATACCCGATGGGAGTATTTAAATCAATCGAGATACTGAATGCTACAACATGACTCAAAATGGTGCACAAAAACCAAATTGAAGTTTCTGTCATTGACAGTGGAACAACTATTACCAAATGGATGCCTCCTCACTCACCTTATTACTCTATATGTTGTGATGCATTTTTTAAATGTGCTAATAATATTGAAAATTCTGGTTGGGGACTGATTTGTCGTGATTTTTTAGGTCAATTCATCCTAGCTGAATGCACCTATGCTAATGGAATCGTCAGCGCAGAGGAAGCCGAGTGCAAGGGATTGATTAAGGCTATGCAAGTTGCTGAAAATATAGAGCTACAGATGGTGTGCTTTGAGTTAGATGCGAAGCTGGTCATCAAGGCTATAAATGGAGATATACAAGTATTTACATGGCAGAACCAAGTACTAATTTTAGAGATAAGATCTCTTTTAGGAAAACATCCTTTATGGGTTTGCAATTTTTTAAGTAGAAAGTTTAATAAGCCAGCCGATAGATTGGCTAGGCATGCGATAAATATGAGAGTGTCCAATATTTGGCATACTTATCCTCCAAACTTCATTGCATCTATAATCTTGGAGGAGGCAGCAAACCATGTTCACAATCATTTTTAGCTTATAAAATTTACCTTTTGAATCAAAAAAAAAAAAGAAGCTAGGGTCGTTGCGAAAAAATGCAACATAGTATTTCGCAATGACATAATTCTGTTGCAACCCAAGTCAGCAAAAAATTTAAGTTGTTGCTAAACGCTAAATTTGGTGTAGTGTGAATATACTATGAGTCGAACATGTTTGAATTTCCTCTCTAAGAGTGGAAAAGTTAAACAGCAATATTACTAAGTATTTATTTGAGTTCTGCATTTTTATACATATGTATTCTATTAATTGGATTTTGCTTCTCATCATGGAACTTCAAGTTTAATTGAATTAATATTGCCTGTTTTTTTAACAATCTTAAGAAGCCATATCATTTGATAGGATTTCCTCGGCGTTTCGTTCATTTTCTATCAATATATATATGGTGTATTTGTTTTTCTATCGATCCAACTTAATAAATGATGAATTTGTTGGTGTGGTCTTGGTCTATAACTGTATTCTCCATAAAAAAAATATGGAGACGTACAATTTTCATCCTCCATATAATTTCTTGTCTTTTCTATTCAAAACCACATTCATTTTCAGTCAAAACCACTAAAACCCCATCAATACCGCCTTTTCCATCTCATATATTCCTTCTGATTTCTTTCTTCTTCTCCCAGATTTTCTAGTTTGTTTATTTTTATCTCTTATCTCTTCCTCTTGTCCGGTTCTTCCGCTTAGATCTTATTTTTCTCAGTTTTTGTTTCTCTTAAGCCTATGTTTTTCTATCTTCTCTTTGATTAATTGAAGCTTTCTTTGTCATGCTGTTCATTTTAATTTTTTATCTCTTTAATCTATTTCTTTGATTTCTTTTATTTCCCCTTTCTCTTTTACTCTCTTTTTTGTTTTCTTTTATTCCATGGGGGTTGATTTAATCAATCGGATGTTGAATAATCCCGATCTAAACTTTGATTCTCAAAACCCGTATGTTGATTCGTCTTATGAGATTAATTTCTTATGCAATCTCTTCGTTGGTCTTACTGCTATTTCCGGTAATGTTCTCGACCCTGGCCTGGTTACGCAACATAGCAGTCATTTGTGTGTTTCTGAATCTCTTGAGAGTTATAACTGTTTACCGACAACCGAGATTAATTATTCTGATGACCTAGTTCTAGGTCAAGTCATCAGCGGGTGTTTGGTCAACTACAAGATGGATCAGGATCAATTCAAAATAGGGTATGGTCCATGTCAAATGTTAGGTCAAGTCAATGGGTTGGTCAAGGTAATAGTTGGAGATGCAAATTCTGTTATATGCTCTTCAGATATTTACAGGTATCTTCTTTTGATCTCTATTTGTGGATATTGTATCTCTGCTTATATTGATGTTATGGTAACTTACTTGTTCATAATGATAAGATTAACCCGACTTGATTTCTTCCAGACTTGTGATGATATTAATAATAATAACTTGCATTTATCTAGGATGTTGTATCAAGAGATTAGCTATCTAGTTCATCCTTCTGAGGTGGATAATGCCTTTGATCTGATTTACATAGTTTACTGACTTTCTGGTTAGCTACTTAAGTTAGGGTTTATCTATGATGATGATTTCATAGATTACCATTATCTTTCTATATCAAAAGTTGATATCTCTAGAAAAATTAGATGTATTTATATATATTCTCTCGTGATCATAAATTTTGAAGTAAGTTGGTTTCGAAGAAGTGTGCTACGTACAAGTTGTATGCTTATCATGGAGGGAGAATTTGGTATATGGTTTTCTTGTCCTGAATGTTTATGGAGTAGTTATCATAATTTGGATGATATCTTCCACTGGTCAATAATGTTTTTGAAAAATATCTACCTAGTGCAAGTTGAAGATTGTAGTGGCCTGGATCATGTTTGGTACTGTTGTATGTCAGTAACCTGTTGTTATAGTTTCAGAGTAGTTAAGGGATGTCCAATTACTATGGGGTAGAAGAGTGGGTTAGTGGTAATTATCCCATAATAAGTCGTTTCTAATCATGTTTTACTAGTCATTGTGTGAGTCACACGTGCTGATGGCTTAGGTTAGTCTTTATATTCCTCTAGTTCTGCAGACTAATGTTTCTTATGAAAAATAATAATCAAAAGTATTTTTTCTCTCTAAAATTATGTTCTCCCAATCCAATCTCTATCCTTAGATATTTTGAGTTGCTTATGTGCTAATTTGTAAGGTTGATCCTTACAATTGGTATCAGAGCACTTTTCCTAAGTGACCTTACCATGAAAAATTAAGAAGATGAAGAATCAATCACTAGGATTGACATCTTAGAAAAATATCAATATGAAGCCAAAAAGGCAGTATACCACGAATTATTCTATATGAGAATGAAGTCTATGAGTCTACTCTTACATAGGAACTCACCAAATCGAGAATTAAATATTCTGCAAACTAGGATTTTCATTTCCACTGCCGAAGAAAAGTTGGAGGCACTACAAATTGAAGAATTTTGGGATCTGGAGCTACAAAGAGGGAGGGGGAGATTTTCTTGGAAGAAATAATAATTAATTTTAGTCAAAACTCTTCAATTCTATCGGAAGAAGCTTAAGATGAATCTCTCAATCTCGGGTTAGTTAATTCGTCGATTTTACTTGATGAAGAAAAAAAATGATTCAACCATTAATGTAGTCAAATTAATTGATGGAGTTGATGATGTAGGTGCGATTCAAAGACATAAAGGAGATTCAAGGTTCCTAGCCTATCAGGAAGGTAAACCCTTCACTTTTGAAAGTAAATCTCCTAGTGCATAATTGGGTTTCATAGTGAGAAGGGTTGTGAAAATTGTGGTAAAAGACTTGAACTCGTTAAATCAGAATCTCAATGATAAATTTGATCAGTGTGTGTCGGAAGTGTATCACTAATGATAACCTTAATAAGTCTATTGCTAACTTATTTAATTTACTAAAGATGTCTTCGGTCATGATCATATCTCGAATCACTTCTTCTTGTGTTGTTTTACCAATTTCTGAGTATTTCCGTATGCTTTTTGATCGTGGAAAGGAGTTGGAAGTTATTCGATGGTATATATATGGTGTTAGAAATTATGATAAATTATATCTGGATGCATTTTATTGTGTGAATTTTCTTAATTGGTTCAATTTAATACATAAATACAAAAAAAATGCTGGTTATAGTTTGATTATAGACTTTGGGTTGAATTAGAATTTATTAATCAGTGTGTGGATGGGGATGTCAGTTTTTCGTCTTCAATAGGAAAGCTACACAGAATTTTTGTTGCAGCAGTTTCGAATTCAATTCCGAATTTACATAATTGCACAAGAAGGAATGTTTGTGGTTTACTTCATATGATTACAAGTAGTGTTATAATGACTGCAACTAGAGTGTTTGATCACAATTATGAACTGATTGCTAAAATGTTTGATAAAAGTAAATAGATTTTCAGTTGTTATGAAGAGTATCTTAACTTGCAACTGGGATATGGTTTAATTTAAATTTCTGTGGGTGTCATGCTCTATTTGAGTAGTGAGAGGTGCCTTTGTTATAACCAGGATTTTTCTAGAAGAGTATTCGATAGAGGCATGTTGTTGGAGTTGATTATGAGGAGTACTAAATTCTGCCTAGATACTCTTGATCCTTGTATGGTTTTTCTTAAGGGGTCAAAAATGATAGCTGAGTACAGTAGGAGTGTTACGATGTTGTTACAAAATGGTGGAAGCTTAGAGGCTTGCTAGTTGTTTGTGGAAATCTTGTAGCAAGTTTATATTCTCCGTACTATTTTGAGACTTCATATTACAAAGGAACATAAATCTGTCCATGCACAAGAACCTCGTTGGAAGCTGCTTGTTGGAGATGTCAATCATGTTCAAAGGAAAGGAACTCTACAAGGGTTCAAGAAGATGAAAACAGTCTCACCAGTTAGTGTTGTGCTTCTAGTGTGCAGAATGCTCATTCAAAAAGAGTATAGATGTTTGGTTTTCTCATCCAAATTTGGCATCGTTGTATTCACTCTTGGATTATGGAGTATGGAAAATGGCAGTGGGTTTGTATTAATTGTCACCGGGTTATGTCGAGGGCACCCTAGTACTTCTATTCGTCATCTATCGCATCCAGGGAGTGATGGATATATGTATTTTTGTGAACTTGGGTGCTGGTTTTATTGGTTATTCAGTGATATAATTGTTTGGTCCTTGGGGTACTAGATACATGGCCTCATTGGGGCACTGCATACTGGAAGCTAGTGGTATCTTTTCTAAAGAAAAGTATGAAATCTAAAGAAACATCTCAATTATGTTGTCATTGGTTCTTTCCCCTTGTATATTATTCAACACAAATCTAACTATTGTGCTCGGTTGTTGGAAATGAGAAGATACATACAATTCGAGTCCTATAGAAAGACAATGTGAATGCTTAGTGAGGCTAGAAATCTGATTGGGTCTGCACCAAGTTTCATTTTCCCTGTAATAGGTGATGTTCTTTTTCTCTCAGTATCCACATTTGCGGTGATGGTTTATATGGAAGTGCTTCAACAGTGTATGGTTAACATGATGATTCCATCCATGTACATTCATCTTTTTCAAGTTATGAGAGCTAATAGAGTGGAGAATCTACATCATCTTATTGTATATAAGGTCAAGATTGAGATTCCAAGGGGTAATTCGAAGAATGCATACCAAGATCTGAGTTATGAGGCTGTCAACTCCTTATTAACCAGTCAATTTCATAACTTCTCACCTCGATTTGTAATTACAACTCCTAATTCAGTTAGAAGACGTATCATCAGAGTTATTATGCACAAGTTCAGAGGTAGACTGATACTATTGGTTCAAGTGTGCCATAACAACTATTGTCTCTCACCAATGATTGGTCATCTAGCTTCAGTTCACACAATAACTAGTAAAGATGCAACTCATTGCAATCTGGATATGATACTGATCAAGCTCAAGCTTGAAGTTTTAGATGGAGGTAACAACATCTTAGAATTAAAAGTGATAAAGAACCACAACCTCTGGACAATCAAGTTTCTGCAGCTGAAAGATTTTTCTATTGAGAAGGATAAGAAGTTTGATATGCTTATCAACAATGAAGAATTTTATTTTGTGGAGTAAATATTAAGAAGGAAAAGTTTTTGGTGTTACACGAGAGGGTATATTGGAGATTAAAACATTATATACAAGCCGATTGCACATAAGAGAACATAAAGATTTACGCTCAAGCCTTAGATGTGGTAATAGATAAAGTTCTTTTATGTTGTGAGATGCTTATACAGTCAGTTGTGATACTATTTTGAAGTTGGTATTCATGGTTATGAGGGGTTCTTGCTAGCATTTACCAAATAATGAGTTATGAAGTTTCTAGATCTGTTTTCGTTGGAGACATGCCCTCAGAATACATAAGTGCAGTGACCATTTTTGAATGTGGAGTATCAACTATTGTTAAATGGGAACTACAACGAAGTTTGATGCATATCACTCAGATGAATGGTTTCCAGCTTTTCATGGACCTGGGTTTTGAAGTTACGAAGTTCACATTTCCTACTGAATTCAAGATAAAGCTGCAGGTCGACAACTGTCGTGCTTTTCATGGGTCAATCTTAGTTCATACTGTTACATCATTGCTCGGTCGAACTCGCAAGCGTTGCTATCTCAAGCTTGTTTGTCAAATTTAGTTGTCAAAACTAGATGTCTTGTTTTCTAGTCTGTTGATAGCTAAGTCTCGTACTAGGATAATTAAGTGTAGTTGAGCTCCAGACTCCACGCGATCATCTTACGAAGACGAATAAATACTCAAGGAACTAGTGGAACTCCATCCGACTAAAAGGTATATGGAGACTTGAACTTATCTATCACTCAAAAGTCTATCTAATCTATCTCCAACTCTTGGGATAAATTCGTATAAGTATGATAGTTTTAATACATACACATTTTCTATTTCGAGCCGAGTTTGGTCGCCTATCTTTTTCTCGAAATATGTGTTGGTAAGATTTTGCTTTAACCACTTTTTATCTTTACCCGTGATGAAAGTCATGATAGTGTTTCAATCTTGAAAATAACTTTGATGACGATAGTTGTGAATAACGATTGTTATAACATTATAGAAGAATGTTTCAATGATTGAAATGTGGAGTTGAGATTACCAAAACCAACTCAAATCTGGTAGCTAAGATACGCATACCCGTACGTGTACCCAAGCTGGTTATTTCTCAAATCGGCAGTTCATAAACTTAAAACAATAAATTATAAAGAATGCAATCTTTGCTAACCGTGGCTATATTGTTCATGAATTGATTCAAATGAATCAAACCGATTTTGTTTCAATTGTGTCTATGCATAAAGACCTAAGCATTTGAACAACTCTTCAACTAGTTCTTTTGAAGTCATTTGAACTAGTTATGAGAAAGATGAATACGGTTAATATGAAAGTGCTCATATGGCTAACCATTGGTTGACTATTTATGAACCAACTAAGTGTACAAGTTTAGTTATGATTACTCAAACATAAATGAAATACGTTTCATCTGTGTGTGACAAGATAAGTTTCGATCTAACGGTTGAAAGATATTATCTTGGTTGAATCAGATTTTTTATCTAACAGTGAATATTGAATGCTTTGTTACTAAGCTAACATTGATTGCAAACCCTGATTTAAAAACTATATAAAGGGGAACTCCAGCAACTGGAAAAACTAATCCCCACACCTCCTGTGTGATACTAGTTGGTTTTGCTAGAGTTGATTCTCCTTTAACCTTAGGTTTTTTCTCAAGTCCCTGTAGGTTAACGACTTTAAGACTTCATTGGGATTGTGAAGCCAGACGAAACTACTTCTCTTGTAGTTGAGCGTTCTGATCTTTCCATTTTCTATCATATGAGTTCAATTGTAAGATTTGCTTGAGATTATATCTCCGATAGGGCAAGATAAAAAAGAAATCACAAACATCTTCGTCTCATCGTTTGTGATTTCTCAATATCTTTTTCGTTACCATACAATTAAGATTATTGTGAGGTGATTGATAATTCTAGGTTGTTCTTCGGGAATATAAGTCCAAGTTGCAGATTGGTTCATATTCACCTTGATTTCTATCAAAATACGGAACAAACTCTTAGGTTTATCCGTGGGAGACAGATTTATCTATTATCGTGGACTTTTCTGTGTGATACAAATTTGTTTATTCAAGTCTTCGACTTTTGGTCATAACAACTCTTGGTTGTGGGTGAGATCAGCTAAAGGAATCAAGTGCGTAGCATCCTGCTAGGATCAGAGATGTAAGGAGCGCAATTGTGCCTTGAATCAGTGTGAAATTGATTAGGGTTCAAATACAGTCCATACCGAAGTTAGTTTGTAGTAGGCTAGTATCTGTAGAAGCATAATATAGCGTGGTGTTCAATCTGGACTAGGTCCTGGGGTTTTCTGCATTTGCAGTTTCCTCGTTAACAAAACTACTGGTGTCTTATTTCTATTCTGCATTATATTTTGTTATATAATTGAAATATCACAGGTTGTGCGTTGTATCAATCAAATGTGAAATCCAACCTTTGGTTGTTGATTGAAAAATGATTGATCCTTGGATATTGGTCTTTGGTATCATCCAAGTTTATATCTCTTATATTTGATAAAGATTCACAGATTTCTATTTGTTTGAGTATAGATCAAATCGAGAGATAGAGATATTAACTCCTTGATATACTGTTTATTAAGATTAAGTCTGACTGTCTAGTTGATTCTCTTAAAAGTATATTAGAGTTAGTCCATACAGATTGCTAATCAAAATATTGGGTGAGGTTGTTAGACCCCCGCTTTTTCACATATCCTTGAGGACAAGGATGGTTTGAAGGAGTGGGATTTGTCTAGACCCTGTTGTCATAGTTCCAAAGTAGTTAAGGGCTGGCCTATTACTATGGGGTATCTGAGTGGGTTAGTGGTAATTATTTGCTAATCATGTTTAGTAGTAACTGTGTGAGTCACACATGCTGCTGTCTTAGGTTAGTTTTTGTATTCCTCTAGTTCTGTAGACTGATGTTTCTTTTCTATCTAAAATGATGTTCTCCCCAATCCAATCTCTATCCTTAGAGATTTTGAGTTGTTTATGTGCTAATTATATGGTAGATCCTTACATTGTAATATAAATACGAATATGAAGAATGTTCCCAAATTCGAAAACCTATTGATTTCGAGAATAAACATGAGAAACTTCCCAATTTCGGTACCCACCAACCACAACTACAACCAAAGAATCTTGGCTATCATCAGTATGTTCATATGAATTATCCACCTATTAATTATGGACCATCATCTCATGCAAATTTGGATTACGGTACCACAGATCCAAATTTTAGGTATGATAGAGATGCTCCAAGAAAGGCAGTGGAGCATGCTTTTTTTTTTTTTTTACCGACTTATTTAGACTTCCTCCTCCTCCTCCTCCTCAGCCTCCCCAACGTCCAAGGAGGGGAAAGTTCCCTTTATTTTACGGGTTATAGTACAATTATAGACTTGAAACAAGCAGTTCTAGTATAATTTGATTGGATTTCAAGGGTCGAGTGATGTAGGACATCCGTTAGATTTATGATTAGTATTTTTATTATTATAGCTAGAGCTTAATTAATTTAGAGTAGTATTTATTATTTTTGGAATTACTTATTTTTAGAAGTTATTTAATTCTAGAAAATTATTTATTTTAGGGATATTTTCCAAGTTTAAGTCTTAGAGTTATTTAAATAGGAGACAAGTCATGTGTATTACAATATTATTATTATAATCAAAATCAAAATCGAAACTTAATTTTTCTCAACTATTCTTCTACTTTATTATCACATTATTTATTCACACTTCCGTTCTGCATTAAGAGGCATCAAGAGCTTGGTCTTACGATCCTCTTATTCTTTTCTTCTAAATCTTCTTTACCATTTCGTCTCCTCTACCTTACCGAGATCTCCGTATCTCTTCTTCAAAACTAACTATCCTTTTATTTTCAATTATCAATTCTCAAAAAAGAAAAAGAAAAAAGAAGTCAGCACAGTTGGTCAAGGGCGAAGAGAAGGAGTTTGATGCCGCACGTTATTTTTTATAGACTAGGCATTGCTATTCAAAAAAAAGTTGGAGCCCATCTCGCGGTTAGGATACCAACCAAAAGTTTTGCATGATTTTATTTAAGAAAGGAATGAAACCAAACAAGATTAAAAACAAACCAGTCCGCGAATTCCACCAAAACCTTTTCCACCACTTTCTTTCCTTGATCACATCACCTAACTCCGCCTCTTCAGTCTACTGTCTTTCTTTTCTTACCGATCTTTACTTTTCTCATCCAGTAGCCATTAGTCCAAGCCCACTACCTACCAAGCCTAGCTACTGCGTCTCTACAAAATAAGATTGCCAAGATTTTTATCATGTATAATTTTGACTATATATTTCGAGAAATTGCGGAATTTCGAAAAGAAAATTATTGCGGACTCGAAAAATTAAAGATTATGTTAGATCAATTGGATTCATCACAGCCCGTTATCCTTCATGAGGTTACTCCTCCAACGATACAGGTTTCGATACCAACACTTATACACCAATAATAGAATCATCATCAATATCTTCTTTACAGGTTTCGAAAGCTATTTCAGCTGAAGTACTAGTTGTTCCTATTGTTGAAGATAAAAAACCAGCCACAAAGATGCCCGCCGATCAAACGTACTCCAAGAAAATTACTATGAAGGACATATCGTAAAACGTCAATAACATTTTTAGTGTTCGACGGTCTGTTTTGTGGTTCTCATTGTACGGTCATCCAAATACTCAAAGTATATTATTTGTTGAATGGGTCATTTGCAATATCTGCTGAACTCGAAGACGACTTCTTTCCCAAATGATGGGCCTGATGTATCACATGTTCTTCAATACTTTGTTAATTCGAGACGAATTCTTTTCAAGATGGCAGGTCGGATGTAAGACATCCGTTAGATTTATGATTAGTATTTTTATTATTATTAGTAGAGCTTAATTAATTTAGAGTGGTACTTCTTATTTTTTGGCCTTTACTACCTTAGGGGAGCTCGGTGAAGACACTATATGTTTTTTCAAACGTTTGAAAAATTGCTTAGCTAGTAGTGATGCTGGTAGCGGTGTAGGAAGATTTGTTTTTCATATATTAAGTGTTGATATTCAGAAGGGAGTTGGCGCTCAGCTTGTCGCTCGGCTGCCAACTTAAATCTCTGGTGTGTGTAATAAGTATTTTGTTAGAACAATTATATACTCACAAGAAGTTATTTAATTCTAGAAAATTATTTATTTTAGGGATTTCTTATTTTCCAAGTTTAAGTCTTAGAGTTATTTAAATAGGAGACGAGTCCTATGTATTACAACATTATTATTATAATCAATCAAAACTTGAGTTTTCTCAACTATTCTTCTACTTTATTATTAATTTTTTTATTTACGCTCCTGTTCCGCATTACAGAGCCAAAACGTGACAGGGAGCAAAATTCTTTCAGGAGTAACAAAAATGCACATATGGGTGTAGAAGCCCACTATTAAAGAAAATTTAGGCTCGGAAACCAGTTGAATTGGGTGTAGAGTTTATTTAAGATAATTATAACTTAACATGAAAAGGTTTGGCCAAATGTCTATTAAGCCAATTTTTGAAATATTTGGAGGGAGAGAAACGACATGTAATCTCCATTAATGGTTCAACCTCACATGACCATTCAGATGATTTTGGCTTGGCCAGACTGCGCATTTTAAAGCATAATGAATTTTCTTTTGGTCAAACGTATATCACACCATTTTCTGAAATATATGGAGGTAGAGAACCGACATGCATAATGCTTTGTAACGAAGGTAAATCTTCTGATGCTCACAAAAGTTGGTGCTCTCCAAGTGATGTTTTCAAGCATGAATGCTGTTGAAAATGACACGCTAGTGAACTGAAAGAGAATAATTTAGGCGTAATTCTGTTGGTGTTGAAGTTTAGGCATCTTACACTATGCGGTTTAGGATAGCATGGCCATTACCAAATACTTTGCTTCAATTATTCCAAGCATGGTCTAACAATGTGTTGCAAGGTAGAGGTGAGGATGTTTGGAAAATCTTACACTATGCGGTTTGCTGGATTTTATGGAAGGAAAGGAATGGAAGAGTTTTCGGAGGTCGGCAAAAGAGTGTGCAAGAAAGTATTGATTTGGTTAAGCAACTTATAGTTTTATGGTCTTGTGACAAAGGCACTTTTAAGTTTGTCGACCCTAGTTTAATTTGGAGTAATTGTGATACTCTAATGTATATGTAACTTCGTTTTTTAACTTGGGTTTAATCCCGGGTTAATTCGGGTTTTTTTTTCCTTTTAATATAATCTTCTTCCTCAAAAAAAAGTTTAGGCATCTTTTAAGTCATGTATTAATATCACAAAATAGCTTTTGAATAACTCTGGTAAAATTTAGATCATGGGGCGGGTTTTAGGATCCCGTGATAGATTGTGGGTGATAACCAATGAATGAATGATTTGGTTTAAATGCAACAGCTGCAACATTCGCAAAGTAAAATAGAATCATCTCTCCTGAATATCATTTTTTTTTTCTTTTCTCTAAACAACAAGAACAAAAACAAACATGTGGGTTCATATTCTCTTTTGAGCCAAATTTGTTATGGCCGAAATAAACTGGGTTGATATAATGAGTTGTCGGATACTAAAATATCATAATGATATCAAGTCGCAAAAGTTTGAGATGCAAATTTTGCAGCATACAAATGAAATCATTATGATCGACCACTTGCTACATGCAGATGATCCTCAGTTTGAATTTTGCAAAAAGTGTGATAGCGTTGATTAAGTTCAAAGTAAAATTAGTATCATCATTGATTTCAGTTTCAACATATGTAATGCCCGCATAATGCTGGGAACCCATCGTGGGTTCAGGCGTACGTTTATAAATATAAGTTTTTGCACTTAACCAACTAGTCGGTAAATAGTACTTAACTGTGGAATTTGCACCCCCTTTGTTATCAGAAAAGAGAAGAGCATGAAAACTACTGGAAAGTTGGTTCCATATTCAAAAATATTTTTTGTCTACTCACTCCGTCCAAATTAGTAGCAGTGTTGCCACTTTTTGGTGTACAATGACATAGCCAATGTCCTTCTATTACGCCAATTTATTGAGCAATAATAATATATTCGTTGGAGATACTATAACTGATCAATATTTGACGATCAACGGATAAGGATGCATTCACCTGCATTTTCTCATTGACTTCAGTTCAGTAGTACTAAAATAAGCAGTTAGAGATAAGAAAGTCTATAAAACAAGTAAAGGTAGCTATACGTTGGACTCTATGGAAATGCAGGAACGACATAGTCTTTAATGATGGGATTGGTGATCTAAATGTAGTCATAAAACAAGTAAAGGTGCAAGCCTTCTTCTGATGCCAAAACAATGAAACTCTTCAAGGTCTTCACTTAGATCAGACTATTGCCAATCGGGACCAATTTTTTATCTAGTTATCTTTTGATCTTCTTTCCGGGACTGTGTAGTTTTGTCTTGATTCATTTTTCTTAACTCTTTAGGGCCCAATATATATAGGCAGTTACCAATACGCCATTTGGGTCGCCGTATCATGTGTCCGGCCGTATGGACACAACCACATACGGCAATATTCCAAAAATACGGCAAAGTCATTAAAACTATTATTTTAATTATAATGTAACGAACACCTACTTTGAAGGAGGTAAAAATTGAGAAAGTGTGTATGTTAGCCCTTATTACAGCTGTGTGGTTATCATCGTCGGCACACGTTAGCTTGTAAGTACTACTGATATACATGGCCACTTCATGCTTTTTTGTATAAGCTTTTTACAAGTATAAGATCAAAACTAAAAATTTAATTGAACTTCTGTTATATATTTTGAATCAACATTGAGTATTAAACACACGGACACCCGTGGCCGTATTGGTGCAACCCAGGGAAGTACACAGCCGACCTTAGACAACTCTAGTATTTTCTACATATTTCAGTTCTTATCTCTAACTAATTTTTTTTAGTTCACACTTACAACCGTCTTCGACCAAGATATTACAAGACTCTTCTACACTCTTCTTTTTCTTTCACCATATATTACAAAACACTTTTACTGTTTTGCAGCTTAGGTGATTCTAGAAAATGCATTAATTCCAACATGAACCCAGTTTGTTTGTCAAAAAAAAAAAAAAAACCTAGTTTGGATTTTGCGCGATTTTCTTTATGTTAGCGGGGTTGATTAAGTTTATAAAAATGTTTAACGCACCGTGGCTGTGCACCGAACACTGTCCCGCGGAGAGAGAATGTGAGACAAAGAAAAAAAAGAGGCCCCCACCCCTTGCTAATCACCGCTCATTTCCCTCACAGCCGTTCGATTTCTTCACGGTGCACAGCCGCGGTGCGTGTATCATTTCTGTTAAGTTTAAACAAATTAAATATTTAGTTTCAACATCATCTCATATAATATTATGTGTGCATCTATTCCTTTAAACTCCTAAGACATGCGAGGCCATGCGTCGCGCGGTAAGAATACCCACCCTTGGGTGAGCGTCACCGCACCCTTCAAATTTCTACATTCCACTTTTCCTCAAACGTGAAGAATTTAACAGTAAAAAACTTTGTCGGATGTAAAAAACGGCATAAACACCGGAGGAAAAAAGCAGTTCTCTTGGATCACCCGGAAACAGAAAAAGAAGAAAAAACGTGGATCTAAAACCTAAAACTCGCCTCCCTCTCTTCGCTCTTTTCTTCCAGAGAAAACTCTATCTCTGCCTCTCCACCACCTACACATCTCTGTTCAATTTTTATGGTAATCTCTTCATTGATTTACCCTATGTTACCCTTTTGTAATCCCTAACCCTTTTGTTTGTTTTTTTTGGGTTTTGTGAAGGAAATCTTGGGTTTCTGATAAGTAGGTTACAAACAAATTTAATTTAGGGTTTAGGGTTTCGTTAATTGAAGGAAAGTTTGGGTATTTGATACAGTGGGTTGCAACAGATTCAATTTGGAGTTTATGTATTGTCTTAGTTGGTTAAATTAGATTTTATGTCAAGCAGGAGTATTTTTTTGCAGGGACGATTTGTTTTTTTTTTTTAATTTGCAGGGACGATTTTCACTTTACTGAGAAAGGTATAACCTTTAGTACGAAACCGTAACCCTATTCAATCCCTGGACTGGATGTTTTATTGGTTTTGTTCTTACCAAATCAAGCAGAAGTTTTTTTTTTAGGTGTTGATTTTTGGTTATCTTTTTTTTGTGTGTGTTTTGATTGCAGCGTGCAGGATTGAATAAATGTCAAAAAAGAATCCCGTCGAAGACTTAAAAGGCGAAATTTTTTGGAGTCGATGTAACTACATGACACAACCTGCGTGCTAATGTCTCCCAGGTAAATTTCGCTATTGTTTCCTGCATGTATTACCTTAATTAGATATTACTGATAATATTTAAGCGGATGATGCCCTCATTTTTGTTCTTCTTCTTTTCCTGAGTAGTTAATATGCTACTACAAACTTTGTCAGTTGAAGTTTTCTCATGACTATAGAATTTTTGTCAAGAAGATGTGGACATATGTATCCTTGTGTAGGTTCATATTAAAATAGGAAAACAAAGTACCTGATATACTTTACTGAACCATTAATCACTGTATTGCAGGTTTGGGTAATAATGATTCAATAGCAGAAGTTGATGGTGGTTTCACTGTTGAAGGTGGAGTAGTGTTCTTGCAACAAACCAAAAAGAATATGAAGGTGTGCATCTTAACCTATAGTTATACCTTCACACTATTTTTATGGAGTCTGTACAAAAAAGTGGGACAGAAGATAGGGCATATGTACCTGCACATGGTTTATGCGAAAGAAAAAACAAAATTATTGATCATAACTATTGTGGGAAATCTATTGCAAATCAGGAGTAGCGTGTCCGACTATCTCAAGTGACGGTGTTCGAAGATAGATTCATGTCACGTAATATGTAACAGTTTTATTTATGTTTTATTTGCATTTTTGAGATTCTTAACAATCACTAATTAGAAGCTTAGATTTGTATCTGCACATGGTTTATGGATAGATAGACAGATGATGCAGATATGGGTTTATAGAGATATCTAATCCTTCTATGGATGATACAAAAATGTTGCACTTTTTGGAACCCTAATCTACTTTGTTCATTGGTTGGGATGTGATGATTTTGAACACCAACTGATTTTTTTCTTTCTAGAATAACGGTAAGCTAAAGGTGCTGGAAGTGGTACAGGTGGATTTGGTACTGGAGCTGGCGTGGGCCGCATGCTAGGTGAATCCTTAGTGCTGGTGGATTTGGTTGCGGATGATAAAACATATCCATAGTTGTACCAGGTTAGAGATTTGAGTCTTTACGTGTGTAGTATAGATTTTTCAATGAGAACATAAGTGGATTTTCAACTTTATTTAATTGAAAATTGAAAATTTAGGGGTAATGTTTCGATTCATACAGGTTGTAGTTCATGCAGAGTAAAGAAAAGGCTGTGTCATTGGTGCCTTAAGAAATCCTTTTACTGAAAATGAGGTTTGCATTGTTTGTAATGCCAAGTATTGCAGTGACTATTATTCTTAAGTCATAAATCTCTATTGGTTGCACCCTTTCACTGCCATGGAGAAGATATCTATACCTGAGCAGGTAAGGTAACTAGCTCTGTTATTTTACCATCATCTTTTATCTAAACGTGGTTAATCATATGCTAGACTTTTGTGCACATTCTCAAATAGTTGGATCCTTATATTTTAATTGAAGCATTTAGAGTATATGATCCTATTTACGCATTCCTTCACAAATAAATAACTTTTGTGGTGTTATTCATTGCTTATATTCCAAGAAGTTGAAAGCTCTTAGTAGGAAATTTGATAGATACCTAATATGTTTTTCTCTTCCCCGTGGGTTTAGATGGAGCATTTGCACAAAAAATTAGAGCTATGGGGATCTTCATAGGAGACAAACCGGGGGAACCTCAAAACTTATGTACAAGCTTATTTACGCTTCAATACCCATTTAAATTAGCATCATCACAATTGATGGAAACACTTCTGGCTATCAATCCATTTGAGTGTCAAAAAGCTGGATCTTCATTGAGGAGTGAGGCAACCTTGCAATAAGTTTCTTTTCTTTTAGTTCAATTAAGTTAAGTTGACTTTTGATCATTAGGCCAGCAGCCAAACAATTTCATATTTTGATCACCTCCACGTTGCCTCTCATGTTTTTAGATTTAGATTTTGATTTTCTATTTCTATATTTTTGTTTTTTGTTTTCTGTGCATCTCTTAAGTTTGTAGTTTCGTGTTTTGATTAATTTTAGGATTTATTTTCTTCTAATTGATTTGATTGGTGTGTTTTAGGAGGAAGCTGGAGAAGTTTTTAGGAATTTTACAGTTAAACTATCTGGAGCTTGTTGTTCATCTTGCAGAAAGGGGGAACCTTAACCGAGCAGAAGCTTAGGTAAGTCATGCTCCTGTTATGGACTACATAGGAACTACATTGGAATATGCACGATATTAACATGAGAGGCAATGCATTGTAGAGTATTAATTTGCACTGAATTCCCTAATGTAGTGGTAAAGGCCACAGTTAATATTATCTAATCAGCATCGCATTTTGTACACCACGGAACGTGTCGGCTTATTCAAAGTTTGCTATTCTTAAAAGTTTGATGATGTTTTTTAAAATGTAAGTATTTTTATTTTTTTTGTTAATCGGATGTGTGAATATGCCAAAATGGATCATTGAGGAAAGCATGTCAGTTAACATCAAAGCTATAGACTATCTAATAAAGCAATAAACCATTCTCCTCGCAGTGCTGTTTTCCCATACTTTACCGTCTAACTACTTTGTTTAGTTCACAGAGCCAAATGCAGTCTAATCGAGACCTGCTTCTACCGAATTTACAGAAGTGGCTGTGGCTGACGTAATACTAACTTACCGTTCATGACCTACATGTTCAAGGACGATGGATTTTAGAGCGACATAAGCGTTTGTGTATACACTCTATTTGTAAATCTCTCATGGCAGTGGAAGCAAGTGTAAAGCTCTCATGGCTAGAAATTTGTATGCAGAAGAAACAAAACATTTCATTGTTTTTTTAATATGTGGTATTGTTTTTTTAAGAAGCAGTACGAAAATGAAAATTGCATATCCATCTATTTCTAACTTCATGTCACAAAGCTTATTTTATGAAAAATCTATACTACAGCAGCGCATTCTCATTGAAAAATCTATACTAAAAATGATAAGTTTTATGTCAATGTACATTTTGAGAGTTTTATCTATGTGTGAGATTTCTGGAAGTTTTGCATACGTATAAGCTTCACTTAAGAGCCGTTTTGTGGGCCATGTATATTTTGCATATATTATGTAGTCTATACGGATTCAAGTTACCAAAACAAAGTCAACAAAAAGTCGAAGTTTTTAATACGTTGAAGTACGTACGTATATGCTTCACTTAAGCTGTGTATTAACAAACAATGTTGATGTCAAAATGAACCAGGACGAGGGTATATGGAACCACACTGAAAAATGCATCGGGACAGGGTGACGCGAAGCCGAGCCATACCAAATCAAAAATCCTAAACAATGGGACGATACAAAGCCGAGCTATATCATATCAAAAACGTATCGTGACAGGGCGAGGCGAAGCCGAGCCATACCAAATCAAAAATGTATCACACCAAATCAAAAATATAGTTAAAGGAAAAAATGCCCAATGCGTAGCACGGGCATAAATCTAGTTATGTAAATAATGACCTATTAAGATATTCAAAATTGGAATGTATTAGTAACAAAGGCAAACGACTTCTTCAGGAGTCAAATGTACTATATTTAGATATTCTATTATTTTGATAACTATAGTTAATCAACATTTGACGACCAGCAAATGTATATTATTGTACTACTCCACTCGCCTAACATTTCCCATTGACTCTTCTCGACATGATTGGCCAATTGTAGTATCTCTCTCCAAAATTCCAAATTAGTACTAAAATAAGCACTTAGAGCTAACAAAGTCTTGTTTTGTGATCATGTGGACTTGTTTAATTAAAACTGTGAGATACATATTCTTCTGTCTCGTGCATTAACACTTTATACCGCTTTTTACATGCATGAAATTTTATATTCTTGTGTGAGCTAACAAATCCAGTTTGAATTTTCCACGTTTTACTTTAATGTTAGTGAAAAGTTAATTAGTATCTGCATTTGTTGTCAGCTTTAACACATATAATGCACACGTAATCATCATTTTGTTTAACTGGTCTTGGGAAAATAGGTAAAATGTCTTAAGATGAACAACATGTACTACATGGCCATTTAATGATATGGGAAGTCAGAAGTGCGCCAACGTTCTAGATTTAGAAAATGCCCAATTTTGTTAAATTTTCCATCCAAGCAGCATTTGATGCGGGGAGGGGAGGAAAAAGACTACAAACTAGCAGGTAGCGACAGCAATATTGGCAAGTTACAAATTAGTCAATCAAGATTGACAGAGAAGCGCGCATACGCACGAGCCTCTTGAGATATCAATCAACATCATTTGGTAATTTGTTGTCTGTTTCTTTTTCTTTGTAGTAAGCGGATTGTTTGAATGTAAATAATAATTGAGTCATCTGACTCAGACTCAACTAGTTAAAAAAAAAAAAGCAGCACTATCAATGGTTTAGACTAGCTACTTACCCATAACATAAGAGATAAACGCAACAGAATCTGTTTATAAACCGACTCAGCCAAAACACTTTTTCTAAAGCACATGAATATCAAGTTGTAGCAAGAAGTTGATGAAATTAGCACATTGATTAGCTATACTCTATCGAGTACAGTACAGTACAGCCAAGGAAGGGACACTCGTGCAGCCATAATGCCCTCTCTAAGATTTTCCTTGCATGATTTCATCTCGGTTTGTAGCACATAGGAAATATGTTGCTTTGGTATCAATGGAAAGTTTTTTTTTTTTTTTGAAGCATAATGGAAAGTTGTCACTGTCAGGCTCCGGATAAAGAGCATCATTCAAATTCTTGGCGTTATAAAATTCTTTGATTTAATTTCACCCCACTGTCTGACTAAAAAAAAATGCTCTATCAAGTCAATTAGGATTAAGATTAAATTGAATTAATTTATTTTAGTTGAAAAATTGAGATAAGCGACTAGGTTTCATCATGCCACGCTTATGAAGAGTAAAGTCAGACTAGCACAAATGAAGCAAAAGCAATAGATGAATCGATTATGCCTTTATAATGAAATGATTATATCCACGTAATTCCTTTTTGTTTTTTTGTTTTTGTTTTTTATTCTGTAACGAGTTATTTGAAGAAAAGTATAGCATCAACCTATCTTTCTTCGTACACACTTACGTATGTGCTTCAAACTCTTATCGGGTATAGTCCCTCCTGTGGCAAAAGAACTAGGACGTCCATAAGCGTTGGGTTGATAGCCAGACGCTACCAATATATTATCGACATCGATAACCAAGATTACATGAAAATATGGATTCTTGTATATCAATCAAAATACTGCATCCTATAAATATTACTCACACCTGCATATTACAAATATAAGAGAAGTTGTAGTAAAAATTAAGGTGAAGGAAATGTTGGAATATTTTCAACCGCGCTACGAAGGGGGGTCCTGGGGGGCGTAGCCCCCCAGGCTGTTGTCGACCTGAATCCAATTTTTTGATACGCAACTGTTTGGACAGTTAAAATCGTTTACAAAAATTTCAAATCCAACAGACACCATTAATGTCTGTTGATGAAGAGACCTGACGTTTCGCATTGAAGAGAAACTTGTCTGTTTCAACAGACGTAAAAAAACCTATAAATAGCATCTCCCAGAGTCGTTTTCAATCATCAAAAAAAAAAACTATATTCTGTTCTTCTTTCTTACAAAGCATCATCAGAAACTTATTTACATGTGTTCTTGATTGGGTCAAGGGGTGCAAACCTTGAATCCAATTTTCGGTTGTAGGGCTTTCATTGTATCTGAAGGCGATATTTCACATACCTGTTGCAATCGCCAATTCGTTGGGAGGGTAGAAATATTTGTCTAAAAGAAATCACCAGAGCCTTGAAAGTTTTGAGTACAACCACAATTGATTTCTGTCATTCATCTCCATTGCAGCCCGGTAATTTTTTCCAAAAGGAAATTGGCGGATCCTGGGTGGTGTCACTATACTCATCAGCCATCACTAATTATGGGGACTGGGGAGTACATGAGTGATGTCACTACACCAAATTAAGACAAGATTGAATGTCTGACTCGATCTAAGGTTCTTCTGCATTACCTCACCATCTCACGCTTTTGCCTTTTTGTTTTGTTTTCTTTCCGTTTGGTCTGCTTTGCCTCCCTATCTCCTTTCTTCACAATAAGGAATTATACATTTTTCTTACTGGTGAAATGGTGAGGTAATGTAGAAGAATCACCTTTTTTGTTTTCTTTCCGTTTGGTCGACCGCCTCTCTTTCTCAGCACACACATACAAAACACAAGAACACTTGTAATTTAGCTATGAAAGGTATTACTGGTCAGAGAAGTGTCTTATGTGGTGCTTGTTTTTAGGGTTTTTATGATCTCAAATTTATTTTTCTTAGATTTTTATTTAATCGAAGTGATTGAGAAATTAAATAGAAAATAGTTTCATGCATGGTAGGTGGGACCACTAGTGATGTAAGTAGGGTATAATAATCAAAAATCGATTAACTGAAAATAAAAAGAAAAGAGAATAATAAAAGTTTTCAAAAGAGGAAAGGATCGAAGGAATGATTTCATTTTTGCTTCCTTTCTTTCTTTAAGTATAATAAAGTTACTAAACTTTCCAATTATATTCTGATGCTTCTTTTACATCAAAATGGACTAATTAATGACTAAATTCATAATTAGATTCATTTTACTACAAAACGTTTTCCCAAAGACAAGATTCATTATCAACAACAAACTAATTGAAAAGGTAATAACCTTTCTTCACAGTGAGGAAACATATTCTGATTGTTTTTTTCTTTTTCTTTGCAGTAACTGTTCAAAGGTAAAACATATTTGAGTCATCAAACTCAGACTCAACTAGTATAAATAAAAGCAGCACTATCAATGGTTTTAGCAGGACATTGTTCGTTTAATCAAAATTTATCAACTTTAATTTCTTTACTGACTACTTACCCATAACATAAGAGATAAATACAATAGAATCTTTCGGAAAGAATCTTTCCTTAAACCGACTCAGCCAAAGCACATATATGTCAAGTTGTGGTAAAAAGTGAATGAAATTAGCGCGCTGATTAGCTATACTCATCAGTCATCACTACGTATATAGGACACTCTATCGAGTACAGCCAAGGAGCAGACACTCGTGTAGCCATAATGCACTGACTAAGATTTTCCTTGCACGATTTCATCTCAGACTGTAGCACGTAAGAAATAAAATTAGATTATTTGGAATTAATTATCTGAATTGAAAAGTTGATACAAGTATCTAGGATCAATGAACCTAGCTAGACACTATTCCTTTCATAAAAATTAAATAGGAAGCCGTATACCCAAATTTTAATAGAAAATGCTATAATATGGGAACTAGAAACCAAAACCAATTCCTGTTGTGAGCCAAAGGCCAAGAAATGCCTAGTCTGTATAGTATAGGGCAAGAGAGTGTCATAAGTGCACAAGAGTGAGCATCTTTGGGGCCACTTATATGCCTTCTCTAGCTCGCAGGTCATGCAAGTTATTGAAATATTATTCTGTTTCTGCCTCCAGTAACTTCAATTTTGTGTATGATGGTTGGAAAGTTGTAACTTTGTAAGTCGTTACAAAACCTTAGAATGGAATTGGTTTGTCAAAAACTCATCATGGCACGAACAAATATTATTACTGCAGTAAAACTAAAAACAGTTAAATAAATATCATAACAGTAAGAACAAAAATAAATGCTTCAAAACTAGAACAAACTAGTTCCATATTGAACCTGGTAAGTGGGGTTAAGTGTTCGCATCTAAATCGAACCCAAATTGAACCTGGTTAGTGTGGGCATGTGTGATTGTTTTTTATTTGCTTTTAGATGATGTGATTTGGAGATGCAAATTGTCACCAGAGCTTATGTCATGAAGGCAAAGTATGAAACAGTTCTAATATACCTGGCTGCTAATAGGCCTAGGGGTATCAATTTTCTTGGGTGTGATTGTTTTCTTTTTTTATTTCATATGAAGTTTTATAAAATCCCAAGTATGATGACAATACGATAATCCCTATCAGCAATCTCAAATATGATGACAATACGATAATCCCTATTACTTCCATTAAGTTTCATATGTGGAAAAGCACATTAACACCCCTTCTTTTCCATTTTGACTCTCACCTACTGATGAATCAGAAGAATTTGAAGGAGAAGTCCATAGCATAAGCAAAATCCTTCCAATGTGATAAAGTAACATAGTAACTATTTTTCTTTGATAAAGGGGTATTTCCATGGGCATCGGTATCGTGTTCATACCCTTGCTCTGAGATAATCCATTGAAAAGGAGAAGTCCATAGCATAAAGCAGTCTTTTCCAATGCGATAAAGTAACATAGTATCTATTTTTCTTTGATAAAGGGGTATTATATGGGAGCATCTAAACCCTCAGAACTTATAAATTGAGAGCATCGCATTAGAACTTATAAGACAGAGAGCATCACATTTTCTTTCAATAAGCCAAACAAAATTCAGAGCTTCTTGTTTAGGTGCAATCTTTTTAGTTACATCTGTTAAATTCAAGAATAGAAGAGAGTAATTACATAGCACGGAGTGCAACATTTAGTAGAGTTACGTCCATCACAGTTCACATTTCATTGAAAAAACTAAAAAAATGCAGACTCCATCATCATATTCTTCTTCTTCTTCTCTCGTAGAAATGGAGCAAATTCCGCAGGTAAAATTATTTAAGCAGTATATTTTTTGAACAATGTATTATTCTTTTAATTGTCATTACGGTTAATGTATGTTACTTATGACTAATTAAATTTGGTTTTTTTTTCTTTTCTCCCTTGATGAAAGTATATAGTAGTCCAATTTTATTGGGTTCTGCTGAATCATACCAAGAATCAGAAATTTTACTCAGTTTTCTCACAACTCACAAAAATGCTTGCTGGAGCTTTAAAAAAAAAAAAAAAAAAAGGTTGCCGGATTACATTACTTTTGCCGGAGTTTTTTAATATTGATGTTTTGACAAATGAAAAATCTTTGCCGGAGTTTTTCTATATCGGTGTGTTAATATAAAACAATGTTTGCCGGAGCAGGAGTCACACTACTTTACACTTTAGCCTTTAGCCTTTGCGGGGACTACTTTTATCCAAAGACTTTACACAACTTCAAACTTTACTCTATCAATGTTGATTGGACTCTCCAGCAGCAGCTTAACCAGGCAACCCGTAGTGGCATGTACTGCGTTTATTTATGACGTAAAAGGCCAATATTTCTATTTCACTATATATTGGCTAGGGGTGGGACTTGGGTTGGGTTAACCCATCCAACCCGTGCCCAACCCGAAAGTTGGGCGGACATGGGCAACATATTTCAAAATTTTGGGCAAGCTTGAGCATAAATTTTAAAAACCCGAGTTAAATTTGGGCAAGCATGGGCACAAATATTTTTAACCCAAGCAACCCGCCCAACCCGAAAACCATAATATAATTATATAAAACTATTTTTATAATTGGTATTATTATCTATTTAGAGTAATTTTAGATATTATCTTCAAATCTAATAAGGAAAATATAAATTATATTCATCTCATTAATCATTCAATATGAAAAAAAATTATATTATTGTAAATAATCTTCAGTTATTTGGAAATTTAAGATAAATGGAGCAATTGAATCTTATTATTACTAAAATTTGTTATTGTCATATTAACAAAATCGTATATCTAGCGAAACTTGGGCCAACCCGGGGAACCCGAGGAACATAACTTGGGCAGACTTGAGGAGTACCTCCATGGGTTCTACGAATTCGATGGGCAATCTGGGCACAAGATTCCTAGCTCGGGTTTGCCTCGGATAAGCCTTCTAACCCGCTCAACCAACCCAAGTCCCACCCCTAATATTGGCTTGTTCTTTGGGACTTGCCCAAAATAAATGGGCAACCGAATTGTTTTAGAAAAAGTTAAACGTTAGATCCGCAAGTGCAGTTGAATACTGAGTTTCCTTTGAATCATCATTTAATGTCTTGATATTTATCCAATTTGAACCAATCATTTACTCTGATGCTTCGGTTTGTTAGTTGTACATGTATTAATCGGTTTACCCAGTTTGTGGTGGAAATGTTTAGTTTATTGGAGTTCTTCACCATGTCATTATTAGATATACAACATTTTTATTCTTTCCGGTAGTTCTTTCAGGTTGGCAACAACCTCAAACTTGGGGTTGTGGTGTATGGGGCGCGCAAACTTATTCCAGGCAAAGCAGCGTATGTCAAGCTGGAGTTTGAAGGACAAACTCACTACACCAGAAAAGTGGTGGGTGTTAAACCTGTCTGGAACCAAACCTTCATCTTCAACGTCAGTTCATATCTTAGACTTCATGATCTCAAACTTCAGGCTTCCGTCTATAGTGGTGGGGTATTTATTGGGGAGGCTAGCCCTACCTGGTTGACTTTTGCGCAAAATGATCCTATCGAGTGGGATTTGATGAAGGATGGACGATTTTTGAAGGGTAAAAGAATTACGCTAAAGACGTTTTATAGTTGTGAACCAGTGGTTCCGAAGATTTAAGAAACCTCACTTGTTTCTGAGAAAAATGAAGTGCAGAAATGGGATTCAACGTGGGATTGGGTATTTAAGAGTGATTATGTTTTTGAATAAGCAGGGGTTTTGTACTTCTACAAAATCTTTGTATTTTAGAAGAATAAACTTTGTGTGGACTTAGTCCGCATGTCGAGTCCCCTGTGCTGTAATAGACTTGTGTTTGCTTTAAGGAGTATGCTTATTACTATTTGTATTGTGTTTTATTTTTCGTGTTCGCAGTTATTTATACGGAAATTGGATCAATTGTCCAAATAGTTTTAAAACATGGTTCTAATAGACGAGTAAAAATTAGTATAAGTGAAATGGACATAAAAAAAATAACAAGAATGAAACTGGATTCATCCTAGCTTAAACTTAAAAAATAGCAAGGATGAAACTGGATGCATCCTTATGTAAACTAAAAATAAGAAAAAATATTTAAAAATGGGTAGGATGACATTGTTACATCCTGGCTATTTTTCTATTCTCGTCCATTTAAACAGTATCAAATTTTATATGTTTTTTTCAGTCAAAAATTATTGATTTTGGTCTATTTAACAAAATTTGTGGAGCAATGTTTACTCTCATTTATCAAAGTTTAGAGTCGTGTTGTCGCGCGGATGCGCGCGTGATAGCGAAAATGAACTCGCACCTCATGGCCATTAGATGTGCTATTTCTCGAGATTCTCAAATACAAATCCGTATTTAGTGTTATTTTCTAACTCCTAATATCTTACTTATCTTTTAAGCCCCTGTAACCTTAGAACCCGGATTCAAGTTTATGAATCAAACGTAAGCTCCTAAACAGAGGTAGAGAACCGACAAGCATAATGCTAACGAAGGTAAATCCGTTTGTACCATAATATTTGGGGCCAATATCTACTGACGCAAGCCTTATTAGCAAGATCAAATTCGGCTCATGTCCAGCGACACGTTTCACCGGTTCGTTTCCGCCAACCCGTATCCACGATCCAAGGAGGAGGTTCTAGAACATCTAGATTACTTGGGCACAATTGTATAAATATAGGGAATCTTAACCCTAATGGACATGGAAGAAATACCATGAAAAACACATTGTAATCTAATCAATAAAATAACTCTCCTTATGGAGATTCATCCGTGGACGTAGGTTCAATGCCGAACCACGTTAAATTCTTTGCCTCCTTTGTTTTCTTCAATTCGTTTCTAACCCTAATTTTACCCTAATTTTCAATAATCATCCTCGATTCAATCTTGTTTTGTGCCTTAAAGTAATTTTAGGTACAAACATTGGCGCCAAGTAAGGGGAAAAGATTTTTCCACAATCAAAGAGGTCATCGTTTGGAACGTGAATACTCAACTTCCATTGAATCAGGGGTATTTGCGGGTCTTGAAAGAGAGGCAATTATGAACGAAGGGTTAAGCAAGAACGGCGACCAAAAGGAATAAGACTTCAGTTATCACAAAAACAAGCTAAGTTTCATCCATCCTAAATAATTATTTTTCTTACAGATTCTGATCAGTCTTAGCAATAAGCGCACACGAAGAGTCGACGGTGACTTGCCATGGCAATAAACCGTACCGGCACTTTTTGCACCAGCCAGTTATTTATCGTATGGATACTATGCGACTTCCTCTGGAGCATGAAGGTTCAGTAAAACGGTGCAGGCCAACGTATCTAAGAGTACCACCAAAAATGGGTTATGTACAACTGCCTCTATCTGTTCGCTCCTGTTAACTATTTACATGTTATTATATCACAATTAAAAGTAAATTGTAATAAATCATATAAACTAAAAAATATGAATTTTACCAACAAATTTGATGATATTTGAGGAATGGCCAGTGAAATAAAATTCTGCCTAAGAATTTATCTTCTTCATTGTCTTCTTCAATAAGATAAAATTGTCCCAAAAGGGAGTAGTAGGCACACAACATCAAAATCACGATTACTTCGGGTAGCCATGGATCTTCATGGAAATGTTTGTTGATGTAATTGAAACGATTATAGCAATCGAGAATTTGTCGCAGCAATGCAGACTTTTATTATTCCTTTTTTGGTGGTTTTCATTGTTGGTGGTAGAGGTGTAAAACGTGCCGGCCCGGCACAACCCGGCACACAAAATAGCGTGCTTCACGAGTCATGTGCCGTGTTGTGCTGTGCCAACGATTTAAACGTGATGTGTCGTGCTGTGCTTTACTAGTCAAAAGCTAGGCACAGCACATCCCACGGAGACAGCACACGAATAAACGTGTTGTGTTGTACTGTGCTGGCACACGTGCTATAAACAATTTGAAATCACTTAATGTATACATTAAGTCGAACATTATCACAAGAATTTAATTAAACAACATATCATTTGAAATTATTTCAAGTAAAACTAACAAGTTTATTCAATAAAAAGAAATAGCCCATCAAATATAAAATTGGATTATTGTCATGTAAATTAATGTTCTAGTTAAATATAGGTGACGATATTATAACAATGATATTGAAATATATTTTCCAAATATTAAGGTATTATATGTGTTCTTATAAATAAGTCAGCATAAAATATTAAAAACTAGGTAGAATAGTGACTCTTTTGTGAATATACAAAAAATGTGATGTATTATGCCTTGTTATATGGTGTATTTGTACATGTTATGCCGTGCTTTCTTATCGTGTTGTGCTGTGCTGGGCCACGTGCTTATCCGTGTCGCGTGTTGTGTTGTGCTAGTGCTACTGTGCCAATTAGTCAAACCCAGCACGTCCAATTTAACTAACGTGTTATGCCGTGTTGGGATAAGTCACGTGTTGGGCTGGGTTGTGCTCAAATTTTAGCGTGTTGTGCCGGGTTGTGTTCGTGCTGGCACAACCCAATTTACACCTCTAGTTGGTGGTGCTAGGGAGGAGGCATTCACCGGTGGTGGTGGTGGTTGATGCCCACATTATGGGTCGCACATGTGTAATACTAAGGGTATTATCGACGTAAATATCATTTTAGGGGGGAAGTTGCTGACATTAACAATTTAGGGGGAAAGATCATTCACTAAAGTGTTTAGGGGTGAACTCAAAAACCCAAATAACATGGTGCAACATTTATATTACTAATATAACCCTGAACTTAAAATTGTAAACACAAGGTCATGCATGTAATAATTGAAAAATAGGAAGGATGTATATGTCAAATAGACACGCAAAGGATCAGTGGTCGATTCCGGATAGAGAGAATTTTGTGCACCAATATTTTCGTTTCTTCTTTATATCTCTTCGACTTCGTATCTTTTCTTCATTTTTTTCCAACTTGGTTTTACCATGAAGACGATGGTGATACGCTAAAGAAAATCAAGCCATTAACTCGGCGAAACCTCTCAAGTAAGTATCAAAACGGCATATAGATTGGCTATATGTAAATTTCTTGGTTCAATTTGGTATGTTATACTGTTACAAACTTCGCCAAATTTAATTTCAAATTGGTTGCATGTAGATTATTTTTTGTTCCGTGTGATTCAAATTATGAAAAACACTGAGATAGCGAAAGCTGAATAGGTTCTATGGTGAATTTATGGCAAAGTTAAATTCAAATTGGTTTTAGGTTCTTAGACCAAGTCTTATGGGGTGCTAGTCTAGCAGCTAGATTAGCAGTCAGGATTACCTCCAAAGTCTTATGGGAGTACTAATCTAGCAGCTAGATTTTTTAGTCCACGTCAGCCTTGCGCCGAACCATTCAGTGCTTTAAATCTCAGTCGTCAGTTCAAAAATAAATCTCTCAGCGCTGAACCATTCCGCGAAAAGGTGGTTTTTCAAGCGCTGAATCATTCAGCGTAACTATCTAGCATGCTAGCTCATATGCTAGCAACTGATAGGTGAGAAAACTTGTGTTAACTTTTTTGCCACACGTTTTTCTTAATTACAACACTTAAGTGCTAATCTAGCACCTCCAATCTAGCGCATAAGACTAAGTGTTATGTTGATTTTTTTCGTTTTACTTTTGGGAATTATTATGAAAAACAATGTTAAGCTCAAACTGGGTGAGGTTTAAAATTCAATTTTTTTTGGTTTTGAATTTAGATATGGGTGATGGTCACTATATAGATGAGATCTAGGAGGTCATTAAAATGTTCATGAATGAATATAGTTTTAAAATTCATGAATCCTAATTTAATACCCAACCATATTTAATGGGATTTATGCTCTAATAATCGATGGTTCATGCTATGTTGTGTTTGGTTTTTAATGGAGGATATTTCAGCAATATGCTTCGCCTTGAATAATTCTGGCCCTTGTTCACATACATCTCCGATCATTTCACCAAGATGTCCAGTAACTATTCTTTTCCCTTGCTTGATTTTCTTTCAAGCTCCTCGTCCATGGGTTTAATTCTTATATTGTTGTTGTTTGAATTCTGGTTGTTGTATGCTTCTATTCCTATTCAGTTGCATATGTTGACCTTATTTATCTCAAGTTTGAACCTACATCAAATCATATTTTACCCGCAATTATCTATTATATTGAACCTTCCCTCCCCTGTTTCTTGTGCAATCCCCTTCGAATTTCATGATCAATACCTCAAGCCTCTCTTTTTTTATCTCTTTAAATGCCTTTTCCTAGCTATATGATTCCTCATTTGTTTTCAGTTCTCGTGTCTTCCAAATCCTTTTCGTTTATGATTGGTCTGGGTATGAACAATTTTTATTTATGCATAGTTTTCTTTCTCCATGGCCACTGGTTGGTCTGGTTTATGCCATAGCGTTTCGTGTTTCATTTTTGTTCGTCTTTGTTTTGTTGTCTATGGTTTTTGGTTCAAGAATCATGTTATTTGGTATTTAATGTTTTGGTTCGGGTTGGTTTTTTGTTAGCCTTGTTAGTTTCTCTTCTGTTAAGGCTGGTTTTCTTCCTAGTTTGGTTTGTGTTCGAAGGAAAAGACTTGTGTGTCTTTGGAGTTGTGTTTCTGTAAAAAATTTAAGAGCATTATGAGGATTTGTATAACATTTAAGAGCGATATGAGGATTTGTATAACTAGATCTACCCATGTACCCATGGAAAGCTTGAGATGAAAATAAAGGTACCATTCAATTTCATACATAGAAGAGTAACAGTGAGGAATTCAATCTGACAATGATACCGGGGCAATTTCCCTCAACCAAGCTAAGACTTATGTCATCTTATAGAATAAAAGCTTCCCTGAGGCTAAACAAACAAGTTTAGAAGGTTTATCAACTTCAAATCCAGGATTGTTTGCTGACTTCTTCTGTGACTCAGCAACTAACCTAATGAAGCAACAATTTTATTTTTTTCCTCCCACCTTTGGTTTTGTTCGAGCTTTTTGGATCCATCTATCAAGATCAAAATCATGACCATGACAACTCACAGTCGTCAGTAAATATTTTAGAGATCAAAATCATGACCAGGACAACTCACAGCCGGCAACAAATATTTTAGCTTCCCGTTTATCACAAAAATTGAAGGAATCAATGGAGCTGCTCAGAGCAATTCTTATGGCAATGGCCAAATACAAAAATTTGTTCAGCCACGTGGATGGCCAAATTGAGTTTTCCACTATGGTAAAGCATAGGGCGTTGGACCAACAGGCGCGCGACAGGAAGACAGACACGGGCGACAGGAGGACAGACTCGGGTGTTCGGTTGGAAAATGCGGGCGTCAGTGAGCCTGACGCGGGCTTTAGGAACGATGACGTGGCGTTGGGAGGTAAAACTCCAACGTTCGACTCCCCAACGCTCATATTTGCAACGGTCAAATTTTTTAAACCCTATAAATTCGGCTACATTTCTTTCATTTTCATTCACACCACTTCCATTTCCTTCAAAAATTTCTACAACTACTCTTCTAAATCAAAATTTTCTACAATATGAATATAGTGAGACAGGCGGCGAATAAAATTAAGAAGAAAAGAGATCGAAAAAATGAATCTGCATCGTTGCCTCCCACAGGTGTAGATTTTTCTCAAAATCAAGAAAAAGAGTTTGCTAACCAAAAAATAGATGTTGGTCTATCATTAGTCCCAGGTCATGTGTCGGGGCATCATGAACGATCTGAGGAATTTCATGTCACGAGGGATGGATTTTCAGAACTAAATGATGTTTATGTTGGTCTACTGCCTGCAGTCCTAGAAAGGGTTGACAGATATCCTTGGCGTGCGCTTTATAGAATAAAGCCTAGAAACCATAACAAAAAAAATCCAAAAACAGTGATAGAAAGGTGGTGGAGTACGACGCGCACATTCCATTTTAATGATTTCGAAATTGGTAAGTTTTTTTAACTTAACTTAAATTAAACTTTTTAAATAATTATTAAATAAACCAAATAATTAATCATAGTTGATATTATACTTGTAATAGGAATTATTCCCCTTGATTTGTATTTCATTGTTGGGATTCCAAGTGGAATGGGAGAACCACCACCATTCAATAGAGAGGACTGGGTTTTAAAAAGTAAATGGAAGATTCTTTGTCCCTTGTTTTTGGAATCAGCAATGCGTGAAGATTATAAAGAATTGAAAGGAAATGGGATTAGATGTGCGACGTTGAAGACGTTCCTAACCCAACCCATAAACCCAGAACATGTAGATGACTATCCTGAACTCGAAAGTATGTTTATCTTATGGGTATTGAGTTAGGCATTCTTTCCAAACTCAACTTATGTTGCTCGTGTTGGTTGGTTTAAAGCGTTAGAAGATCTCGACAAAGCACCAGATTATGATTGGGGATCTTCAATTTTAGGAGAATTGTACTGTGCGCTGGATAGAGCGTCCCTGGGCGATGGAAACTTCGAGGGTTTCTGGAGCATCATTGAGGTAAATATCAAAATAATTATTTTTAAATTTATTATTATTACTAATGTAGATTAATTATTTAGTCAAAATTCTAAAATTATGAAGTAATTTGCAGTATTGGTGGTATACCTACTTCCGTTTTGGTAAAACAATCCTAGAAGACCAGACAGTTAGATTTCCAATGTTGGACATGTATATGACGAACAACATGCATAAGAACACTGGCAGCGACATTTTTGGTTCCAATTTTGTTCACAGGTTACAGCAGATGACTCGGTGCCACAACAACATAGTTGTTCACCCATACATTGATTTACCTCAATATCATGGTGATGTTGGAGTACGTATTCTTGATTATTCTATGCGTAGAGTTGTTTTTTACATTCCGGAATCACAAAGATGGGTTTGGTATCTGGGAGAAAGAGTGCAGTACCAAATATAAGGTATATTTGCAATTGCAATTAACCCGCCACCACAGATGCAAACCTCTGCATCAGATTTTGATCGGCTGGGAAGAACCGGTTGGACGAGGTATGAACTAAATACACAGTTGAATATTGATGAGGCGTAGTATGTCAACTGGTACGCGTCAATTACTGCACAAGTAATTGGGACAAAGAACATGCACGTCTATGGGTTAGATTTCCCAGGGTTCTCCAACATGTCTCATGATCCAAACATTATTACAAGCCAACCACCGCCAGAAGAGCCAAGCTTTATTACTTATCCGAGGAAGGGTGCAAGTTCTTCATCATCGTCATCCAATATGCCCGAAATTCGATGGGAGATACAAAGGATTACTTCACAAGGTGAGCCAACCGCTATTCCCATTGTTTCCCAATGTATGGAACGTGATTATCCTTACAACAATGTGACTGCCACTGACCCAGAGATGAGGAACCAACGCGCGTTAGGTATGCGAACGCTGGCGTTTTTACTTCTGACGCCAGCGTTTTTTTGAATGAAACGAGTCTTTACATCAAACGCGCGCCAGAAGTTCCGACTCAGTGTTCAAACCATCAAATTTGTTCATTTGAACATCCGTTTTTCAAGTTTGTTCATTCCATAGTGGGAGCAAAATGAACAAACTCTAAGTTTGTTCATCCCATAGGAATTGCTCTTAAGTTTCTTCCGAAATTCTCAATATTACAACTGTTTATAGGTGAAAATATTTCCTACCGTTTTTGGTAATTGTAGGTGCGAAGGTGAGAAACAGTTTAAACCCTAAATAATGTACTGCAAGGGAGTACTTTTAAGTTCGAGAGATCAATCTATACAAGTCCGGCCTAAACCAAGAAATGGTCGTTCCAGACTTGCTTCGATCACAAAGTGGAGGAGAAGGGCTGGTTTAGGAAGGGAAGCGAAGAGAGTGTTGAGACCAGAATAATTCTAGAGTAGCACTTGACTTGTATCAGAAGGTGGAATCTTTTGGGAAAGCTAGCAAGAGTTACTTTTCTGAGTGCGTTATTTTTCTCCTGACCAAGAACTTGTGTTCTGGTGGAAATAGGTAAGCCTATTTATACAAGTCAAGAAAGAGACGTACTCTAGCCTCATAATAGAAGGAAACGGGTGAGTTAAATGGGAAGAGGTGGTAATGCCTGGAATTGATGGGATTTAATAGAATTGATGTCCCATTATGGAGGAGTGTTTCACCGTTGCTTCTTTCATTCACAGACCTCCTTACTCCCACTACACTATCTTAAAATGGGCATTTGTGTATGCCGCATGCCATAGACCACCAAACCAAAACCCTAATGAGCATCCCCCAGTTTGTGTTGATGTCTCGAACGTTTTGGAAGACATGTAAAATGTTGTTGTGGCTTGGCAAGTCGATCTTGGGGAACTTGCTAGCTAGGTGACCTTTGACGGTCGAGATGTTACATCATGAAAGGAGGGGCAACCGTTGATCGTTGCACGCCTTCGCTTTGGTAGTCGTGTAGCGAGGTCCAACAGGGTGGCACGGATAGGGTGTGTTCATACTTGGAATGAGGAGCCAAGGGTTTACCATGGGCGCTAGGTGCGCGACCAAGCTATGGTTTCGGGTCTAATGTCGTGAGGGGACTTTAGACGGCCAGGATTTGCTCCTGGGAATGAAGGGAAACCATTGATGGTCGTCTGGCTTCAATTTGGTAGCCGCATGGGGAAGGCCAGTAGGGTGGCGCGGCATGAAGGGCCATGGTGAGGCGTGTTTATCATGGCGCGACTAGCTTGGATAGGTGCGTGACCAAGCTAGGTATAAAGTCATGAGGAGACTTTATACGGCCGGGATTTTCTCCTGGGATTGAAGGGAAACCTTTGATGGGCGCCTGGCTTCAACTTGGTAGCCGCATGGGGAAGGCCAGTAGGGTGGAACGGCATGAAGGGCCATGGTGAGGCTTGTTTAGCATGGCGCGGCTAGATTGGCTAGGTGCGCGACCAAGCTAGGGATAAATTCATGAGGAGACTTTATACGGCCAGGATTTGCTCCTGGGATTGAAGGGCAATCGTTTATGGGCGCCTAGCTTCAATTTGGTTTAGAAACCCTAATTGGTTCCCTTCACTAGAATCGTTACAGCATTCTATTAAGGGCTCGGATTTTGATGGTCCGCCCCTCAAATCAACCGGAAAAGAATTTCCTATCTCCTCCCGCAAGGATATTTAGGTTTTGAACTCGTTCGGGGGGGAAACAGCCCGAAACCAAGACTCAGGAAGATTTCATGAGGGATAGCGGCATGGCCATGCTATCATGGCATGCCTCGGCGTAGCTAGGTTGGCATATGGGGCCAAAGGTTTTACATGGGTGCATGGCTTGGCTAGGGCCAAGTTATGGCGCGACTAGCTCAGGCTAGGTGTGGCTGGCATGATTTTCCATCGGCACACGAGACGTGGCTAGCATGGCATGGTGCAATTGGCATAGCGCGGCTAGCTTGGTCTATGCGTGGCTGGCATGATTTTCCATTGGTGAAGCTAGCATATATAGGGTCATGGCATGGCGCGGCTAGCTTGGGCTAGGCGTGGCTGGCATGATTTTTCATGGCACGCGGGGTGTGGCTAGCATAGCTAGGGCTATGGCATGGTGCAATTGGTATGGCGCGGCTAGCTTAGGCTAGGCGTGGGTGGCATGATTTTCCATTGGCACGCGGGGTGCGGATAGCATGGTTGGCATGCTTTGGAGCGGTAGGGTATAGATGACATGATTTTCATTGGCACACAAGATGCGGCTAGCATAGTTAAGGCCATGGCACGGTGCGATTGGCATGGCGCGGCTAGCTTGGGCTAGGCGTGGCAGGTATGATTTTCCATTGGCACGCGAGGTGCGGCTAGCACGGGTAGGGCCATGGCATGGTACAATTGGCATGGAGCGTCTAGCTTGGGCTAGGCGTGGCTAGCATGATTTTCCATTGGCACGCGGGGTGCGGCTAGCATGGTGGGCATGCTTTGGCGCGGTAGGGTGTGGCTGGCATAATTTTCCATTGCCACACGAGATGCGGCTAGCATATCTAGGGCCATAGAACTGTGCGATTGGCATGGAGCGGCTAGCTTGGGCTAGGCGTGGCTGGCATGTTTTTCCATTAGCACGCGGGGTGAATTAGGGTTTGGTTTGCCGTAACCCTAATTTGAAAAAATATACCCTAGTAATTATTAGGGACATATTAATAGCTTTTATCAATGCACCTAGTAAATGCTTGTTTTAAATGTCTGCTAGGGTTTAGGGTTTTACAATTTTAACCCTAAACTAAAGACCACCATCAACATTAAGTCCCTTGGTTAGCTCGGAACATGTGCCTTGTTGCGGGGTAAGCATATGATGGTGACAGACTACGTAAATCATTACAAAGATGTTTAGGAGAGTCCGACTAACCTTTTAAGTGGTAGAGCGAGTTTCGTTTTCCATGTTGGTGGCCACGGCAAAGGGAGCACGGTCTCGGAAGGTGGAGCAGGTGGGTAACTTTGACTGAAAGGGCCGAGAGGAGACATGGTCTTGACCACGACAATGGTATGGTGGAACACGTCAGGGGCGTCTAAGCGCGGTGGAGCTGTGGTGATGGAGCGAGGTCTAGGGCCGTGGCAAGGTGAAGTGTGGTCCGGCACGGTGCGGTCTTAGCATGGGGATTGATCTTGTGGGGCCGGTTTCCTCTTTTCTCTTCTTGACTCATAATAGGAAATCCTATTTTTGATCAAGTTCCCACGTACCATGCACATAAAATGAGGGCCGGCCTCTCTTCTGTTACACGTCCACTTATTCTTCTTAGCCGTGCGATGATAGTAAAGCAGAGCGGACAAGCGAACCTTAAGTATGCCTTCCAATACTTTTCTTCTAATTTTTTTTTTGATGCCACCGGCTTTGTTTCCGAAGTTCAGCATTGGTGGTGGGAGGGGACAACACACTCTAGTGTGCCCCGAGCACGTTACCTCACCCTTTCTTGCCAACCATAATTATTCCCCATAGGCAGGCATGGGGTTTAATTGGGATCTGATATCATGCCTTAACTCACGGCTGGTACAAAAAGAAAAAAAAAAACTTTCCCTTTTGAGATTGCGTCATCTTGACGTGCATAAAATACGATCTTGCGCTCTTCATTAGGGTAGTTTGTCTTCGTCCGTCCTCTTTACAGGTATCGCCTCATGTTTCCTTCTTCCTCTTTCTTTTATACTACTTTCTATACGTGCATAGATAGGATGGAACCAGATCATTCTCCCTGTTCTTTGTAGTGTATGATGGGATCCTCCAGGGACAGCCCTGTCTTCAATTCTTCGAAGAAGACTTTCAGAATTGGGTCTTATTCCCATGAGGAGGCACTGGATATACTTGAATCCATGTTACATGAAGTTGGTGAGGTCATCAAGGACCTTCCTTCTATCTACCTTCATGAAGTGCAGGTGCGTGTACGGGCTTTCTTGGGTTCAGTGAGCATGGAGGAGGGACGGGAAATCAAGGAGGAACCTTGGTGTGCTGAGAAGTACCGGCGTGGAAAAGACTTTCCTCGGTCCAATTGTATGGCGAGTCGAACTTCTCCTAGGTCGAAGCAACGGAAGACCGAGAGCGTTAAGTTTTTGGAGGAGAGCACCATGGTTCTCGGTCTTGATGCGAATGAATCGAAAAATCTTCTTCGGGGTTCGATGAGAAATCTTTCGAAGGAGCATCTGTCGGAAACAAAGTTGCCTCTAAAGTTGATGCTGGAGGTGTCGTTGGCGCTATTGGAGGGGTCATGGTGGCGTATGCTGTACTGGTCGTCGAAGCGGACACTATTACAGTTGTGGATGCTTCAGGATGGGATGCTGGAGTTGTTGTTGCTAATATCGTCGAATGGGATCTTTGTTGCCCGAGATATTGCTTGGGAAAGTTCTTGAAGATGGCCTTGACCAAGGGGAGTCGGGTCCCATACTTCGAGATCTAGTTCTTCCCTTTCATTATTCCTGTTTCTTAGTCGTTCTGATGTCCTTGTAGACTCCTCTTTACCAGTTAACGTTCCACTTGTATTTTTCTTTTTTTGATTGGTTCAATAAGGTACTTTGGTTACAATATGATGGGTAATAGTTTTCTGGGTTAGTTTGATGTATTTCTCTAATATCCAGAAAACTTATTCGGAAATAGATGTATTAAATTTATTTTTTTTGGCGAAAAAGAGATTCCAAGGAAGAATACAAACGGTGTATTTATCTTGGGGAAATACAAATATTAAGAGAAATTGTTGAAGGGAATACTAAAGGGAGTGTGACTTGGAAGTACAGCATTTTAAGGAGTGTAGGCCCTGAGCCATCGTGAGTGAATTACCACGCCTTCAGGTGCGTCGGCGTTAATGAGCTTGCAGTCTCCTCCTAAAAGGACGTCCGCCACCAGATACGGTTCATCTTCTCTCCCGTCGGGCAAATCGATCTGAATAGCCATTTTTAACATCATCTTCCCTACTTGAAACGAGTTTTCCTTGCTCACCACATCTCCGATTGAAAATGGGATCCGATGTTTCTCAACCATTTGAGTTTTGGCTTCATTGGTTTCAATGGAAGCTTCCAATCTTTTCACAAAGTGCTTAAATGGCCTAGCTCCCCATTCACATTTCTTGATATTTTTCATGCCGATAGTCGCGTCGAGTCCCCATGACGGGATGGGGAAAGGAATGACTAAGTGTAGAGAAGGTTGTTCAGTCAGGCTTACTTGCGTTTGAAATCCATGAGCTAGTGCCAGATGGTCTCCTCCGGACGTCTGGGTTCCTTTGGTAGTTCGTTGATACGATAACCAGTGGGATGAGCGGTTGGGAACTCCTTCAGGCATGGACATCGGTAGAGGATGCGAGTCTAGTTTCGCTTTGTTGTCGAGTGCCCACAGACATCCCAATATTATGTCATGACCTAATTCCCTGACAATGTAGAATTTTTTATGTGTTGCAGCGTCTCCCACCTTTACCTCGAGGTTGATGTAGCCGTGCACCTTCAAAGTTTCTCCTCTCGGGTCCTTAATTACATACGGGTAATGGGTAGCGTCTTGTTTTGTAAATCCCGCTGCCTTTAACGTCTTGAAAGTGACAATGTTGAGGCCAGAGGCCATGTCGATGAGCATGTGTTATCAAGTTCGATACCTCTTAAACGAGACATGGTCATCAGTCCCCAATTCTATCCTTTGGCTCTGCTTGGTTGGGAAGCCTGTGTCCCTGGCATGGTTTCCGGGGAGAGAAAAAGTCGTTTTCCGGATACGACACGATTGAGAACTGCGAAAATATCTTGGCGCTGCACCTTGGAAAGATAAAGAATTTCGCATACATGCTGCATCATGGATTGTACCGTCTCATGTACGGAGTCCCTAGCGGACCCGCAATTCCTTATCGGGAGTGGGTCTCGATGTACTCCCTCGTTCCCTAGCTGGAGCTCTCCCGCTTCTATCTTTTCTTTGAAAATATGCTTTAGTTTGTTGCAATCACTGGTCGGGTGGTGAACGAACCTGTGGTAATGGCAGTACTTGGGGTTTGCCATCTCGGCCTCAGTTGGTGGACGTCTGGGAGGCGGAAGTCTGATAAAATCATCTTGAACCCAGGCCTCCAGGAGGTCGATTACCTCCTCCATGGGAAATGGGAAGACGAGAGTATTCCCATCAACTTCATGATGATGCATAGGAGTTTTAGTGGCAGTCTTCCGTGGCAGGTCCTCCCGTTGCGCCGGTGCTTCATGTTTCGGCTGGTAACATGTAGTTGGGGCCTTCCTTTTCCCCCTTTCGTTCACTATGTTCACGGAGGGTGAGCCAACGTTAAATTGCTTTCTTGTGAGGCGTCTATTACCTCGAGTCTCATGGGCGTCTTCAACTCGAGTTGACCTAGTTCTCTCCAGTAATGCTGGCGCTGTCGTTGCAGATCGTCTGGCGGCTTCATGGAGTTCGGAGAATGTTTGAAAGCACAAGTTCTCTAGCAAGGCACGGTAAATAGGAACCATACCATTGATGCAAGCGTTCACCAGTTGTTGTTCAGTCACATTTGGGTCGTGACAGTCGAGCGCTTGGGCCCTGAACATCTTGACAAAGTCGTTCGGATGTTCGTTATCCCACTGGTACATTCTCCCAAGGTCTGAGAAGGTGACTTGTTCGGACATGAATAAGTACTTTCTGTAAAACGTTGTGACCATGCTGCCCCAGTTGGGAATATTGTTTGGCGGTATGTTGTTGTACCCTGTATACGCCCTTCTGGTAAGTGATTTTGAAAACTCCCTTAGGCGAAGAACGTGATTATACTCATGTTCACCTAGGGATTCCAATAAACGGGAACCATTTTCATATGCATTACCGGTACCGTCATACAGGGTGTATTAAGGACAGGAGTACCCCCTTGGAAGAGGAACTCTTTTCATTTCCGATGGGTAAGGGGGTTGGTGTTGATGCATGTCCAGTTCATCATTTTTTATTCGGTTGCGGAGAAGTTGCTCCAAATCTTCCCGCGTGACGAAGTTGGATGACTGATCTCTTTCCACTGGGATTCTAGAGCGAATTTCCTCGTCCATGGAGGCGCGTTCCGCTGAGGTGCTAGCTTTTGGGTTATTGGAGACGTTCCTAAACGGATCTAGAGGGTGCGACTCACGTGGTACCCGCTCTGTCAGAGTCTTGAGAAAAACGAGTACTTATTTATGTGTTGAAACCATATTTGTCTGAGCTATAGAAAGCTGACGAGGTGTCGAACTCGCAAAAATAATATTTCTCTACTTCTCTTTAAACTAACTAGTAGTAAACGGATAAGAAGGTTCGTTCCTAAGGGAGAGTTGAGTCTAACTTGTCGGTTCAATTTTTGAATAAGAAATGAAAATATGAGACTGAGAATGATCAAGGACTTCTTATAAGTCACAAAACATGAATCTTAATGACATAGCTAGTTTCTGAAAATTACTCATTACTAATAACCCTAAAATAATTAGTACGCTCAACTATTCCGTTATATCTCCTAAGTTCACCGGACACGGAAGCGCTCGACTACTAGATTCTACTTGGCAAGTTTCCTAGAGGTACGCTTACTAGGTGTGACTCAAACAAGTGCATTAAGCTCCGTGAGATAGGTTATTACTAGTGACAAACACAAAAGATCGATTCATCTACTAGCGTCATTCAATACATATGATTACTTAACAAAATTCCAATTACTACTTGTATTAAGACTCTCTAGACAATTACGGGTCGAAGAGGTCTCAACTAGCATTATAATCATCCATAAACCAATTTAATTTTCAACTTAAATGATTTAAGAATAATTCATAACCAATATTAGCACCGTAGAGAATGAACAATAACAATATAAGTGCAAGAAAAAGGATTTTTAAATATCAATATGAATTCATGCCCGGACGTCGAAATCGTCCCTAATCAAGATGCAATTAGCTACTGGAGTTCATGGCAAAATAACACAACAAATAAAAACATAAATACAAAACCAAACAGCAGCTGCAGGTGGAGTTGAATGTGGACTGCATGGTGGCGGCGAAGGTATGATCTGGTGATAATTGAGTGGTGGTGGCGTATGCAAGCTGCTACTGCCTTGGATGTGTATTTTATATGCTCCCTGCTTCCTAAGTGTTGTGGATATGGATGTGGATTGCACAGGAAACTCATGTTGTTGTTGTGTATGCCTTGGATGAACTGATGGGTGAATATGCATGTGCAAGTGGTAATGGATGATGATGTATGCTGGTGATAGTATGCTAGTGAATATGTTTATGTATACGGATGCAGGTGATGATGGAATGCTATGAGGTGCTGGTGGTATGCAAAGAGGTGATAATGGAATGGTGGTGGTGGTGGTTGTTCAGCGAGCAAAAGCTCGCTTAAACTAGGGTTGCGGAAGTGATGGGGTTATGGGATGATCTGTAGCTTTAGGTTTGGCCCCTTTTACACCTTCTCCAAGACCTGTGAATTCGAATCCGATTGAAACCCAACTCCTCTTTCTTCGCAACTTCCAAATTTTGTCTTCAATCCTTTCCATCCATCACTGAAACTAATGGTTGTAACGTCACTTGCTTAGATAACTTCACGGCTTGAAAATCTTGCCCAAAACTAAAGTAACTGATGCCCTTTATGTTCTCTTCCCAGTTGGTGTCGAGAACAACTCCTATCAATGCCAGATTCCCCCTAGTACACATCCACCTGAACCGACTTGGCTGAAAAACTGGTCGGTCAGGCCTTTGTTCAAACACCTTGTTTACCAGAAAGTGGTGAATTTAGGAGATGAATATGCTATAAATATCAATCAAAAAACAACTCCTTCCCTGCTCAATTCACATTATACAAACACATTCATTCGCAAATATGAAACAAAGTCTCTAGCATCTCTTCAATATCCTCTATCCATCACCGTTAATAGTGAAGCCTCTGTATCATATTCATGACTGCTTTCTTGATGAAGTCTCTGTCTACATATTCTTAACGATCTTCCTTGCATCAGATTTTAGCAGACCCATATCCTAAATCTCCTCCATTCATGAATTATTCACCTCTAATTTCAGTGGCAGTAAACTGAACTTCTTCCCTGGATTTCAAAACTTTCGCAAATTGTACCAATTATTAATTCCTTGCCTTAGCCTCTGAAATCTCTCAACTGGCCATATGTGCACAACGTTATTAGAGCCATGGTTTTTCGGCAATGGGTACTTGGGGCAGAGGTGGATTGAGCTGGGATGGGAACTGAGAACCTCGACCCGCTCTGTACCTTTAAGAAGTAAAGTAGAAGAAGGTGGCCCTTAGCAAACTGTAGTATGTACTTAACAATCCTCAGATGGTTTTTCATTATACTCTGCTGGCCTCCCGACAACACTTTCCTTTAAAATGACATTCCTTTCTAGATTGCAACTGTTTCTTATTCTTTTACTCCGATGACTCCAAAACACCTGTAAAATACAAATAAAGCATAATATACATAATTTACAAGAGAAATAGCTAAGAATAACGTAAGAAATTGACACTCAAATGATATAATTTAGGCATTTATCAAATTCCCCCACACTTTATCTTTGCTAGTCCTCGAGCAAACAAAACAAAACTAAAATACAACAAGTCCTTCTCGTCGAGATTACGGTTACTTTTAGCATAAATAACAAGCCTTTAAACCCCTATGTGTCCCTAGTGGACGAGTTATAGTCTCGTGAAGGTTTACAAGAGGTGTGCCTACAAAACCTTTTTTTCCAACTCCGTCTATTTGTGACAAATCAATGAACGAATCCAAAATGAATACAGGAGGAGGTACCTTGATGTAAATTCAATTCATATATAAGTAAATAAAGCTCTAATTAGATAGTCGAACAAACCACAATACTCGGAAACTAACAAACTACAATCACAATGAAAATATTAAGAAGATGGATATAGAGGTAAATGCTTGTGAATGTTTACAAGTAGTTGGTGTTTCCCATATCTGTCTGAAGGTCACCACCAAGATGAACCTATGCATCCTATTGGATTGAGCTACTGGTCTGAATTATAATGTCAACACACTGTCATATACAAGGGAACCAGCGATCAACAAACTTAATTCTACATCAACTCAACTGGCATATACAAGGGAACCAAGAGTCGACTTTATTAAACAATATTTTTATTTTATTTTTTATTTTTTTTTAGACAGCATGATTCGAATTTTTTGGATCCAAGCGCATGCTTATTGTCAGTAGATTACATAATAGTTCCCTTGGATCCTGCATTCCACGCTTGTTTAGGCGACGGAGACATGGAAAACACGCACATATTGCTTATCCAAGTGTCATTTTTATTCCGTTTGGTCTAATTGGTCGGTCTCTTTTTTTTTTTTTTTAGCAACTCAATCACTATATTTCATCCTAACAATAATAACAATTCGATGTTTAGTGACCCACCAAATCACTTAGATAACAATAGATAAATATGGAAAAATAAAAATAGAACGTGATATGGTGATATTCCGAGATATGCTAACAACTATCATTTTATTTATAATTTCTGAGCTACGTCCTTCCTTTTAGTTAATGGGTTCCTCAACTCCTGCAATCACAATGGTTCCATCCACTAATATTGTCATCATAATGGCACAAGTTTCTAGATTTTGGAGTTCAAAAAGCACACTTTTTTTTTCCCTTGGTTTTTCTCTTTTTCTGATTTTTTTTTTAAAGGCATAAAACAAACTATACAAAGATATAAATGCTCCCCCACACTTAAACTTTTCATTGTCCTCAATGTAAAATTGAATCTTCCAACGAGAGTTCAAGGTGGGAAATTCCGCAAATCATATGCAAAGACGAGAGAAAATAAAGATAAAATACTTAAAAATAAATAAAAAGATAAGGATAAAGATACAAAACCGGTGGGTTGCCTCCCACTAAGCGTTTGGTTTAAAGTCGTCATCCCGACGTTCAGCTCCAATTACTCCTCTAAAGGGAGTGGATCACTCAATGTGATCATATCCTGATTCTCCGTCACAAACTGCTCATAGTATGGTTTCAAACGATGGCCATTGACCTTGGAAACCAGACCTGTTTTGGGACTAGTAATTTCAACTGCACCATGCGCAAACACATTAGTAACAACAAATGGTCCAACCCATCTGGACCTAAGTTTACCCGGAAACAATTTAAGATGAGAATGGAATAAAAGAACTTTCTTCCCTACTTCAAAACTCTTTCGGGAAATCATCTTATCATGGAAATCCTTGGTATTTTCTTTATAAATGCGTGAACTTTCATATGCATCATTTCGTATCTCTTCTAACTCATTGAACTGAAGTTTCCTATGTTCACCAGCTGCATCTAATTCCATATTACATACCTTGATATCCCAATAAGCTTTGTGTTCAAGTTCGACGGGAATATGGCAAGGTTTTCCATAGACAAGCCTAAAAGGAGACATACCGATGGGTGTCTTGTAAGCTGTCTTATACGCCCACAAAGCATCATTGAGTCTATAACTCTAATCCTTCATTGTAACATTCACCGTCTTCTCTAGGATGGACTTAATCTCCAGGTTGGGAATTTCATCTTGACCACTCGTTTGTGGATGATACGGTGTGCCAACTTTATGAGAAATGTTATACTTTTTTAGAAGAGCGTGAAAAGATCTCTTGAAGTGTGAACCTCCATCAAAAATCACCACTCGAGGTGTTCCAAACCTAGAAAAGATATGTTCCTTCACAAACTCACAAACAACATGAGAATCATTGGTAGGAGTGGCTTTAGCCTCCACCCACTTAGAAACATAATCTACAGCAATAAGTATACAAAATTTCCCATTGGAATTCACAAAAGTCCCCAAAAAGTCTATACCCCAAACATCAAAAATCTCAACAGCGAGAATTGGTGTTTACGGCATTTGGTTTCTAGCACCAAGGTTGCGTGTCCTTTGCCACCTATCACGAGCCTTGAAAAATAAATATGCATCCTTGAAAAATATAGGCCAATAAAAACCACTTTCAAGAACCTTCAGGGCTGTCCTCTTGGCTCCAAAATGGCCACCACAAGCATATGAGTGAAAAAAATTCAGAATTGATTGGAACTCGGATTCGAGTACGCACATGCGGATCATTTGATTGGAGCAATGCTTCCACAAATAAGGTTCATCCTATATATATTGCTTGGCAATCTTCTTGAGCTTGTGTTTTTGGAATGAAGACATGGAACTAGGTACTTGTCACGTCACCAAGAAGTTAACAATATCAGCATACCATGGAGTTGTGCCACCAACCGCAAAGAGTTTCTCATCCGGGAAGCTATCATGCAAAGGAATCGCTTCTTCGGACATAACCAATCTGCTTAGATGATCCGCTACGGTATTCTCACTGCCATTCTTATCCTTGATTTGCATGTTGAACTCTTGAAGAAGGAGTATCCACCTTATGATCCTTGGCTTAGCATCCTTCTTTGTTAGCAAGTATCGAAGTGCAGCATGGTCGGAGAAAAAAACCACCTTTGTACCCACTAAATAAGATCTAAACTTCTCGAGTGCAAACATTATGGCCAAAAGCTCCTTTTCAGTAGTGGAGTAGTTGATTTGTTCTCCGTTGAGAGTTCTAGAAGCATAATAAATGGCATATGGAACTTTAGCATCTCGCTGCCCCAACACGGTTCTAACGGCATAATCACTTGCATCGCACATCAACTCAAATGGCTTGCTCCAGTCCGGTGGTTTGATAATTAGTGCGGTAGTCAACAACTCTTTCAAGGTGTCAAAAGCTTCCTTGCATTCTTTGTCACAATCAAAGGCCATATCTTTCTGCAAAAGTCTACACAAGGGAATTGCAATCTTGGATAAATCCTTGATGAATCTCCTATAAAAACCTGCATGACCAAGGAAAGAGCGAACCTCCCTCACAGTTGTGGGGTATTGTAAGTTCTGAATCAAATCTATCTTAGCCTTGTCAACTTCTAACCCCTTAGAGGATACAACATGGCCTAGCACAATCCCATGATTCATCATAAAGTGACACTTTTCCCAATTAAGCACATATTAGTTTCGACGCATCGTTTAATAATAAGTGCAAGGTTATCTAAGCACTTGTCAAAAGAATCACCATACACGCTAAAATCATCCATAAACACTTCTATGATGCTTTCTACATAATCTGAAAATATGCTTACCATACAACGTTGGAAAGTGGCTGGAGTATTGCACAAGCCAAATGGCATACGCCTATACGCAAATGTGCCAAAAGAACAGGTAAACGTCGTCTTTTCTTGATCTTCCGGAGCTATTACAATCTGGTTATAACCTGAAAAACCATCAAGAAATCAATAGTAAGCATGTATATCCAACCTTTCAAGCATTTGATCAATGAATGGTAAAGGAAAATGGTCCTTTCGGGTGGTAGAGTTGATATTTCGGTAGTCAATGCAAACTCTCCAACCAGTCTGGATTCTAGTTGGAACCAAGTCATTATCTTCGTTTTTCACCACGGTGATTCCAGACTTCTTTGGAACGACTTGAATCGGGCTCACCCGTTTGATATCGGATATGGGATAGATAATCCTGGCATCCAACAACTTCAGGATTTATTTCTTGACTAGTTCCATCATTGTAAGGTTTAAGCGACGTTGAGCTTCTCTTGTTGGTTTTTCCCCCTCCTCAAGATGTATGCAGTGCATACATGTGGAAGGACTGATTCCTTAGATATTGGAAATGGTCCATCCAATGGCAGACTTGTACTCTCTTAGCACTCGAACAAGTTTATCCTCTTGCACCTCAGTAAGGTTGTTGGAAATTATCACCGGTAACTCTTCCTAGTCACCTAAATATACGTATTTAAGGTGATCCGGAAGAGGTTTCAACTCAAGAATAGGTGCCTGCACAATCGACGGTAAAATTTTCTCATTAGTAAGCGACAAAGAAACATAAGACGCATTATACTTTTGTGGAACTTCTTGTAATGAGTTAAGAGATAAAACAACCTCTTTATGTTCTTCACAAATAGACAATTCACTTTCAAGATCTTTGTATTTCCCATAACCTAAACCTTCCACTATGTTGTTTTCTAAAGCATCATCACCATTTAATTCAAACATCTGTTGAGATAGAGAATCAATAATATCAATAGAAAAACATGAATGCACATCACTAGGATATCTCATAGCCTCAAAGATATTGAAACTTATGATCTCATCATAAAATTCCATAGTTAAAGCGCCCTTGAAGACATCAATCTTCGTTTTAGCGGTTCTCATGAATGGTCTACCCAACAGCAAGGGGGTAGTCGATGGTGAATCTCCATCCATCATGTCAAGAACATAGAAATATACCGGAGATATGAGTTGATTAACCCCTTTCGGGTAACCACAAAACATATTCAATAACCCCTTTCGGGTAAGTATTAGACATATCAGCAAGTTGTATAACAATACCGGTATCTATAAGAGGACCAAGTTTCAATGATTCATAAACGTAGGCAGGCATAACATTAATGGATGCTCCTAAATCTAAAAAAGCACGCTCAAACCTGATTTTACCAATAGTACATGGTATAGTGAAACTATCGGGATCTTTCAATTTAGGTGGGAGTTTCTTTTGAAGATATGCCGAAGCATTTTCCCCCACACTCATTACCTCATTACCGGTCAATTTGTGCTTGTTAGTGCAGAATTCCTTCAAGAAATTTGCCCGGCGCGGAACCTGCCTTATTACCTCAATGAGTGGAATGTTCACTTCAATCTTCTTAAAGATTTCCAAAATATCTTGGTACAATGTCTCCTTGTTCGAATTTTCAAACCTGTTAGGAAAAGGAGGACGCATAACATAAGTAGAAACACGAGTTTTAGAGTTAGAATTTGTTACCGGATCAGCCTTTTTAGGGGCTGTTTCACCCTCTTCTTTCTCCAAATCAGGTTCATGTGACACCGGTGATGTTTCTGGTTTCTCTACTTGCTTCACACTACGCAGCTCAATAGCATTTGCATTATCTTTATGATTCAGTGATTGCGAAGGAAGTTTTCCAGATCTTTGTTCCTTGAGTTGGTTCATATCATTAGCCAATTGACTAACTTGGTTTTGCACATCTCTCATAGCCATCTCGAATTTATGCTGGAATTGATTGAACCCTTGCATTGTCTTTGTAATCTCTTTCATACTTTGCATCATAAGAGTAAACTTGTCATCCACACTTGTACCTTGAATTTGTTGTTGTGGTCTTGGCATGAATTGGTATCCTCCTTGTTGATTGAAAGTAGGATTTGCTGAAGCTTGCTTGTTGGCGTAGCTAAAATTCGGATGATCACGCCAACCCGGATTGTATGTGCTAGAGTACGAATCATACCTCGGCCTTTGCTAATTTTGGTACATAACACTTGGCTGCTCAACATCTTCAGTATATGATGATGGTATGACAGCAGCTGTTATCTGTTGCATCATACTCTTCATGTTACCCATCCTCTGTTCCATGTGTGGATAATTATCAACTTCATTCACTTTCCTTGCCATTGATTCATCTCTAGTGAAGAATTGTTGTGTATTTGCAGCTATATTCTCCAACAAACTTGTAGCTTCAGCAATGGTCTTGTTGGTAAGTGCACCACCACTTGCGGCATCGATCAAATGTCTCTCATTGGAAAGCAACCCCTCATAAAAATATTGAATCACAAGTTGATCGTTGATTTGGTGGTGTGGACAGCTAGCTAAAAGCTTCTTGTAGTGCTCCCAATACTCATAGAGAGTCTCTCCCGATATTTGTCTAATACCAAAAATCTCCTTGCGAATCACAGCTGCTTTTGATGCTGGAAAATACTTCTCAAGGAACAATTTCTTCATTCCATTCCATGTGGTTATGCTTCCAGCGGGTAAGCAAAAGAACCATTCTCCTGCAGCATCTATAAGGGAGAAAGGAAAAGCTGACATCATTGCCATATCGGCATCTGCAATTGCTAGCTTCATACTAGTCACAACATGATGGAATTGTTTCAAGTGACGATTAGGATCCTCTCCCGCTAAACCTATGAATTTGGGCAACAAGTGAATCAATTGCGGCTTCAACTCAATGGTTTCATTCAGCTGAATACATAAAGTCTGCTGGTCAAGTTTTAGAGAAGTGAGATCCTTGAGTGTTCTTGAAGCAGGTGGTCTACCTTCCATTGTGTTGTCTTCCTCTTTGTACGATTCCGAGAATTCACTTGGTGTAGAACTAGGAGGAAGTGGAGTGTTGACTGCTCGAATGAAATTTTTAAGTAAAGTGCCCGAACGAAGACGTATACCAATAGGACTTGGTCTTCCTTCTCCACGCATTCATCGAAGAAATAGTACCTGAAAATCAGATTCTAAGAGACTGAATAAGTAAACTGAAATTGAAAATAAAATAAAAAGTAACAACTAATAATAAAAATAACAATTAAACTTGCCACTGCATCCCCGTCATCGACGCCAATTTTGACGAGGTGTCGAACTATCAAAAATAATATTTCTCTACTTCTCTTTAAACTAACTAGTAGTATACGGATAAGCAGGTTTGTTCCTAAGGGAGAGTTGAGTCTAAGTTGTCGTTTCAATTTCTGAATAAGAAATGCAAATATGAGACTGAGAATGATCAAGGACTTCTTCTAAGTCACAAAACATGAACCTTAATGATATATCTAGTTTCTGCAAAGTACCAATTACTAATAACCCTAGAATAATTAGTACGCTCAACTATTTCGTTATATCTCCTAAGTTCACCGGACACGGAAGCGCTCGACTGCCGGATTCTACTTTCCAAGTTTCCTAGAGGTACGCTTACTAGGTGTGACTCAAATAAGTGCATTAAGCTCCGTGAGATAGGTTATTCCTAGTGACAAACACAAAATCTCGATTCATCTACATTCAATACATATTATTACTTAACAAAATCCCATCGTCAATAACCACATATTACTACTTGTATTAAGACTCTCTAGACAATTACGGGTCGAAGAGGTCTCAACTAGCATTATAATCATCTATAAACCAATTTAATTTGCAACTTAAATGATTTAATAATAATTTATAACCAATATTAGCACCGTAGAGAATGAACAATAACAATATAAGTGCAAGAAAAAGGATTTTAAAATATCAATATGAGTTCATGCCCATACGTCGAAATCGTCCCTAATCAAGATGTAATTAGCTACTGGAGTTCATGGAAAAATAGCAAAACAAATAAAAACAGAAATACAAAACCAAACAGCAGCTGCATGTGGAGTTGAATGTGGACTACATGGTGGCGGCGAAGGTATGGCCTAGTGATAATTGAGTGGTGGTGTCGTATGCAAGATGCTACTGCCTTGGAGGTGTATTTTCTATGCTCCCTGCTGCCTTAGTGCTATGGAGATGGATGTGGATTGCACAGGAAACTCCTGTCGCTGTTGTGTATGCTGTGGATATGCGAGGTGATGATGCAGAAGAGATGGATGAACTGATGGGTGAATATGCAGGTGCAGGTGGTAATGGATGATGTTGTATTCTGGTGAAGATGTTTATGTAGACGGATGCAGGTGATGATGGAATGCTATGAGGTTCTGGTGGTATGCAAAGAGGTGATAATGGAATGGTGGTGGTGGTTGTTCAACGAGCAAAATCTCGCTAAAATTAGGGTTGCGGTAGTGATGCGGTTATGAGATGATCTGTAGCTTTAGGTTTGGCCCCTTTTATACCTTCTACAAGACCTGTGAATTCGAATTCGATTGAAACCCAACTCCTCTTTCTTCGCAACTTCCAAATTTTTTCTTCAATCCTCTCCATCCATCACTGAAACTAATGGTTGTAACGTCACTTGCTTAGCTAACTTCACGGCTTGAAACTCTTTCCAAAAACTGAATTAACTGATGCCCTTTATGTTCTCTACCCAGTCGGTGTCGAGAGCAACTCCTATCAATGCCAGATTATCCCTAGTACACATCCACCTGAACCATGGCTAGCTACTGCAAGACTTGGCTGAAAAACTGGTCGGTCAGGCCTTTGTTCAAACACCTTATTTACCAGAAAGTGGTGAATTTAGGAGATGAATATGCTGCAAATATAAATAACAAAACAGCTCCTTCCCTGCTCAATTCATATTATACAAACACATTCATTCACAGATATGAAACAAAGTCTCGAGCATCTCTTCAATCTCCTCTATCCATCACCGTTAATAGTGAAGTCTCTGTATCAGATTCATGACTGCTTTATTAATGAAGTCTCTGTCTACATCTGCTTAACGATCTTCCTTGTATCAGATTTCAGCAGACCCATCTCCTAAATCTCCTCCATTCATGAATTATTCACCTCTAATTTCAGTGGCAGTAAATTGAACTTCTTCCCTGGCTTTCAAAACTTTCACAAACTGTACCAATTATTAATTCCTTGCCTTAGCCTCTGAAATCTCTCAACTGGCCATATGTGCACAGCGCTATTAGATACATGGTTTGCCGGCAGTGGGTACTTGGTGCTGAGGTGGATTGAGCTGGGATGGGAACTGAGAACCTCGACCCGCTCTGTACCTTTGGGAAGTAAAGTAGAAGAAGGTGGCCCTTAGCAAACTATAGTCTGTACTTAACAATCCTCAGATGGTTGTCCCTTATCCTCTGCTGGCCTCTCGACAACACTTTCCTTTAAAATGACATTCCTTTCCAGATTGCAACCGTTTCTTATTCTTTTACTCCGATGACTCCAAAACACCTATAAAATACAAATAAAGCATAATATACATAATTTACAAGAGAAATATCTAAGAATAACGTAAGAAATTGACACTCAAATGATATAATTTAGGCATTTATCACAAGAATCTCATGTCGCTCCATCAAATCAGCGATGGTGACATAAGGACGGCTTCCCCTAGTCCCTCCGGTGTCTCATCCCATCGGTGCGGTGGCTGGAACCTTAGTTGCGGTTGGAGATTCCATGCTATACGTGGCGCTGGGACTTGCAGCGGCGTCTCTGGCTCTGGTGACTGGTGGCGTAATGCCCTAGGAGGTGTTTTCATTACCATGATTAGATTTTAGTGCACATACACTTAAGGAGGCGGCGGCTCTGGCCCTGGTGATTGGTGGTGTTACGCTTGAGGGGGTGTTTTCGGGGTTTCCACAGTCAGTAGGTACTGTAGCGACATTATTGGGAGAGACATTAACATCAGGAACGTGCTCTGTGCTGGTGTTCTCGGCTGCCGCTCCGGACCTAAGTTCCACCATATTGGTTTTGCTGTTCTGGAAAAGAAATCAGGAGTTTAGAGTTTATATTGTAACCGATAGACCAATCCTCCCGCTGTGGTCTCCAATTGTTTATAGGTGAAAATAGTTCCTACCGTTTTTGGTAATTGCAAGTGCGAAGGTGAGAAATAGTTTAAACCTTAAACAATGTACTGCAAGGGAGTACTTTTAGGTTCGAGAGATCAATCTTTACAAGTCCGTCCTAAACCAATAAATGGTCGTTCCAGACTTGCTTCGATTACAAAGTGAAGGAGAAGGGCTGGTTTAGGAAGGGAAGCGAAGAGAGTGTTGAGACCAGAATAATTCTAGAGTAGCACTTGACTTGTATCAGAAGGTGAAAGCTTTTGGGAAAGCTAGCAAGAGTTTATTTTCTGAGTGCAGGGTTTTTTTCCTGACCAAGAACTTGTGTTCTGGTGGAAATAGGTAAGCCTATTTATACAAGTCAAGAAAGAAACGTACTTTGGCATCATAATAGAAGGAAACGGGTGAGTTAAATGGGAAGAGGTGGTAACGCCTGGCATTGATGGGATTTAATAGAATTGATGTCCCATTATGGAGGAGCGTTTCACCGTTGCTTCTTTTATTTACTGACCGCCTTACTCCTATTACACTATCTTGAAACGGGCATTTGTGTATGCCGCACGCTATAGACCACCAAACCAAAAGCCTAATGAGCATCCCCCAGTTTGTGTTGATGTCTCGAACGTTTTGGAAGACATATAAAATGTTGTTGTGGCTTGGAAAGGTGAGCTTGGGTAACTTTCTAGCCAGGTGACCTTTGACGGTATAGATGTTGCATCTTGAAAGGAGGGGCAACCGTTGATCGTTGCACGCCTTCACTTTGGTGGTCGTGTAGCGAGGTCCAACAGGGTGGCACGGATAGGGTGTGTTCAGACTTGGCATGAGGATCCAAGGGTTTTCCATGGGCGCTAGGTGCGCGACCAAGCTATGGTTTCGGGTCTAAGGTCGTGAGGGGAATTTATACGGCCAGGATTTGCTCCTGGGATTGAAGGGAAACCATTGATGGTCGCCTGGCTTCAATTTGGTAGCCGCATGGGGAAGGACAGTGGGGTGGCGCGGCATGAAGGGCCATGTTGAGGCGTGTAATTTAGCATGGCGCATCTAGCTTGGCTAGCTGCGTGACCAAGCTAGGGATAAAGTCATGAGGAGACTTTATACGGCCATGATTTGCTCCTGATATTGAATGGCAACCGTTGATGGGAACCTCACTTCAACTTGGTAGCCGCATAGGGAAGGCCAGTAGGGTGGCGCGGCATGAAGGGCCATGGTGAGGCGTGTTTAGCATGGCGCGACTAGCTTGGCTAGGTGCATGACCAATCTAGGGATAAAGTCATGAGGAGACTTGATACGGCCAGGATTTGCTCATGGGATTGAAGGGCAACCGTTGATGGGCGCCTGGATTCAATTTGGTTTAGAAACCCTAATTGGTTCCCTTCACTAAAACCGCTACAGAATTCTACTACGGACTCGGATTTTGATGGTCCGCTCCTCAAATCAACCGGAAAAGAGTTTCCTATCTCCTTTCACGAGGATATTTAGGTTTTGAACTCGTTCGTGGGGAAAAAAAGCCCGAAATCAAGACTCAGGAAGATTTCATGAGGGACAACGGCATGGCCAGGCTATCATGGCATGCCTCGGCGTATCTAGGTTGGCATATGGGGCCAAAGGTTTTCCATGGTTGCATGGAGTGTCTAGGGCCAAGTTATGGCGCGACTATCTCGGGCTAGGTGTGGCTGGCATGATTTTCCATCGGCACACGAGACGTGGATAGCATGGCTTGGGCCATGGCATGGTGCAATTGGCATGGCGTGGCTATCTTGGGCTAGGCGTGGCTGGCATGATTTTCCATTGGTGCAGCTAGCATATCTAGGGCCATGGCATGGTGCAATTGGCATGGCGCGGCTAGCTTGGGCTAGGCGTGGCTGGCATGATTTTCCATTGGCACGCGGGGTGCGTCTAGCATAGCTAGGGCCATGGCATGGTGCAATTATCATGGCGCGGCTAGCTTGGTCTAGGCGTGGATGGCATGATTGGCCAGTGGCACGTGGGGTGAAGCTAGAATGGTTGGCATGCTTTGGCACGGTAGGGTGTGGCTGGCATGATTTTCCATTGGCACACAAGATGCGGTTAGAATAGCTAGGGCCATGGAACGGTGCGATTGGCATGGCGCGGCTAGCTTGGGATAGGCGTGGCTGGCATGATTTTCCATTGGCACGCGGGGTGCGTCTAGCTTGGATGGCATGATTTGCCATTTTCACACGAGATGCGGCTAGCATATCTAGGGCCATGGCACGGTGCGATTGGCATGGAGCGGATAGCAAGATTTGCTATTGGCATGCGGGGTGCGGCTAGCACGGCTAGGGGCATGGCATGGTACAATTAGCATGGCGCGGCTAGCTTGGGCTAGGCGTGGATGGCATGATTTTCCATTGGCACGCGGGTTGGGATTAGCATGGTTGGCATGCTTTGGCGCGGTAGGGTGTGGCTTGCATGATTTGCCATTGGCACACGAGATGCGGCTAGCATAGCTAGGGCCATGGCACGGTGCGATTGGCATGGCGCGTCTAGCTTGGGCTAGGCGTGGCTGGCAGGTTTTTCCATTGGCATGCAAGGTGAATTAGGGTTTGGTTTGCTGTAACCCTAATTTGAAAAAATATCCTCTAGTAATTATTAGGGACATATTAATAGCTTTTATCAATGCACCTAGTAAATGCTTGTTTTAAGTGTCTGCTAGGGTTTAGCATTTTACGATTTTAACGCTAAACTAAGACCACCATCAACAACAACATAATGCATCAAGTTCTAAATTTTTTCTATCTGGGTCGATGGAGAATCCACCCTCATCTACCTATTTTCCTAGAAAACATTAGTATTTACTAGTTTCATGTAACAAGCTTCAAGTTTAGTGTCTAATAGTTTCCGCAGTAGTTTTTTTGGTTTAGAAAATTTATTCTCTTTTAATTAGGTTAGCTTAATCAAGTTTGAGTCTGTAATTTTTCTTGGTTCTCTTTTCAGTCTCTAGTATCATATTAGTAACATTAGTAGCAGTAATAATCTCTAGTAGTGACATTTTTTAGTACTATTTTCGAGTTGTATTTTGCTTGCACCAAAACCTTTGAGGATATTGATCATTTATCGGATACTTCTTCGAGCAACAATCGGAGCTACATCCACATTTAGAAGATATGGATCAATCCGGAAAAACAAGAGATAGACAGATATCATTCGGGCAGTACTCAGCATATGGATGCAAATGCCTGATTAGCAACTTCATTCAATTGCGTTGAACCCCCTTACCATCAACTGAGTTCCCATGGACACTGTCGTTTCCATCAAAAACACAGCTTTTCTTGTGGAAAGCATTAACCGAAGGCCTTTCGATCTTCGACGTCGACTCCAACATTCACCCACGATGCAACTCAGATCCGAAGACTGCTATTCACACTTTGCTCCAATATGACGTTGTAATCGATGAATCTCGGGGTATCTTATACCCTATGTAATAGCCCGTAGTAGCATAATATTTTTTATGCTTCAAAACGATAAAAAAATATCACGCCATTAATTGTTACTCCTTGCAAAAAGTCATGGAAGCACTTCCAATCACGAGATCTTGCCAGCGAGAAAATCGGTAAATTGGGAAACGAAAATATTTGATTAGGCCTGCACCAACCTCGATCACCATCTGCAGATAACTGTTATGTACCCTCGAATCTTAGAAGTTAAAGAGATTCTCGTTAAATTAATTCTTTATTATTTACTAGGATATTGTTTAATTTGTATTTACTTTCAAAAAATTAACTCTTCATAAGTTATTAAATCCTTTTGTCCCATGGTGTAAATTGGGTCTTCATTCACACGTGGAAAAAACTGCTCGCACCCTGCTCGAGAATTGTATATAGCAGCATCAAAATTCAAAATCAGGGGCGGAAGTATGCATGGACTAGCACTGCTGCACTGGCTGAAGCCACCCCTACCAATTTTTTTTTTGCTTACTTACGTAGCAAATTCAATCCCAGATAGACCTATTACCAAGTCAAGGCAAGAGTTCAGTTAAGTAATAAAATATTCTTTATTTTACTTAGGTTGTGTTTGATAGGAGTTAATTCCATGGAATTAGCCATCTTTCCATGGAAATAACGTGTTTTCCGTCGTTTGATCAAAAATCTGTTTTCATGGAATTGCAATAAAAGCATGGGCTAAAGTATGTTTTAAACTCAATTCTGTGAAATTCCATGGAAAGTCTTTCCTTACCTCCCCAAAAAACTGATTCCATATGGAAACATTTTCCATGGAATTGTTTCCTTTCTCTGTTATCAAACACGGCCTTAGTTTGAGCGGGAGAAAGAGGGGAACAAGAAAACCTTAGGTAAGAAGATGAGATTTCATTTACGGTGGGTTTGGTTGCAGAATTCATAATTTTCAGGAATTTGTAGTCCCACGAAATTACAAATTCTGGGATTCATGTAAATCCCTCGTATGTTTGGTAACTCAGTTGAGATTCCTAAGATTCATAAAAAAAATTGTGTTAAAGTCCATGTATTGTTTGGCATTGTCTTAAGAAGCTTAAAATTGTATATATATGGGATTTGGACTAAAAAAAAGTGGGTCCATAAATCCCCTGATAAGTTTCCCACCAAATCTTAGGGGGAAGGTGTCGGACTCCATATGGAGGATTTGGTGGAAAAGTGAATCCCGTCGAAACGTGATTCCAGGAATTTGGGCAACCAAATTTAACGAGGGAAACATAATTCTTCTAAATCTCCTGGACCCATGAATCCCATCTTTAACCCACCATTAAGGAAATGAGGATTTCTATTTTTTTTATTTTTTTTACGTTATAGTCTTTAGGAAATTTTGCAGATAATGGATAGATATCATAGAATTGAAGACACTGTTTTTAAGAGTATATAGGAATAAATTGTAACTGATTATACATAATGTTTTATGACATGGTGGTATTATTTACTAATTTCATTCTTGAACGAAATGTATTCGGAAATCTTACTATAGGTAATAGTGGTTGGGCCCAGTTCGGCCACCGATCAAAATAGGCATAAAATTAACAGCACGTTTGGTTCAAGGAATTGGATTCCTGGTAATCCGATTCCGGGGGAATGTGACCAATTCCTTGAACCAAACGGTCCAAACCAACTCCATATGATTGAGAATTTTGATTCCCAGAAATCCAGTTCCCTCCAAAATAATCATTACATTGGTCTAGTAATGCAATAGAATTGGATTCCAAAGTAAAAATAAAAGAAATTAGATTACCTCAACCAAACGCTAATTTGTTTGGAATTGAATCCAATTCCATGGAATTCAATTATAAGAATTGGATTACCCCATAATTGAATTCCTAAGAATCAAATTCTTCCAACCGAACGAAGTATAAGAGTTGACTTTACCTGAGGTGCAAATCAAATGTAACAAAAAAAAAATCCAAATCTTCTTGATTTGTCCCCGAAGATCATGAGAATTCAATTTAAAATAGATGGAATAATAAAGATTTTGTTATTGGGGTTGAAAATGCAAGCCAACAAGGCAAGCAATCTATAATATTCATATAAGCATATCTTCAAAAACGAATCTACACGATATGTCAATTAAAATAATAATTTGTAATAATTTTCTAAAATTAAATACGTTTTTTTTTTTTTAGTCAATCAACATATTTCAATTCATTCAAATCAAAATACTGATTACATGATCGCTTACAAGAATAACAAAAACATCAAAATACAAGATGATTAAACCCCTGATACAATTAAAGATACCAATTACAAGTATATCGCGAAGAGAAAGAGCGATAAACCGTAAATATACCCAAATTTTGTTTATGTAGTAGGGAAAAATGATGGTGTTATCTGTAATCAATCCCGACCATTTAATCTGATTTTCTTCTTCTTTGATAAGAGATGCTCCTGAGAGAAAGGAGTATTTTGCCCTTAATCTTGTATACCCAAACGAACCTGGATGCCCTAAGTCTCTTATGATGAAAATAGATTCAAAGCGATACCGTGTTGAATGATTGATGTTTTTGAACCGAGAATAGCAAGCCACGATCCATCCATGAAGATTTGAAAAAATCGCCCACAAAGCGAAGAAACAATCGTCCAAAATGACGAAGAAAAATAGCCCCGCCAAATGGCGAAGAAATATGCCGAAAGACATCAAAACAATAGAAAACATGTTTTATTTGATTAACTAATTACTAAACTTAAAAAAAAAACAAATGAAATCTTGCTCAGATCTGGTCCAAAAGGACCAAATCTGAGCAAGATGTTGATGAAAGCTTGGGTTTTTTTTCTTCTTTTGGAGAGAGAAAAGAGAGAGAAGAGGAAGAGTTTTTTTCTTCTTTTGTAAACCCTAAGAATTACTTTGAACTTAATTATAGATCAAGGACAAGAAATGTATATGATAATCAAATACTTAATAACATCGTTAATAAGCTAATATCGGTTGTAAACACCATGTGATAATGACTCATGAATGTGTCATACTGTCTAGACTCGAGACCTTCATCTCTATAAATATAGCCCTAATGCTTTAGGAATAATCTCACATTTCTAAGGTTAATTAGTTGATCCTAAAAAGATTTGGAATTATGGCGAAGAATGCTCTCATTTTTTCTCCTTTCTTCTTTAGTTTACTTTTCCTAGTTTTGATTGCTTCCATCTCTGAGTAAGTACTCTCTTTCTGGTACTCTTGTAGTGTGGCTTCCTAATTGTGAAGCCGATATGAAACTTTTGTTGCTGTTTTTAATTATTATTCATATTATATTGTTTCCGTCTCTAACAAAAAAAATTTGTTTTTGGATTTTGCTTTGGTTGCGTGTTTCAAATGATATTGCAGACAAGGAGGAGGTGTGAGAGGTCAAGACTGTAGCGGTGGGTCTGGTAAGCCTTTCGGATCCAGGGTTCAGCTGGATAGTACTTGTGAAGGTTGTGATGATTTTTGCAAGTCACTTGAGATTCCGGAAGCATTCCCTTTCTCAAAGTCTGGTGATAAATCAGGAACGTGCTTTCAGGCTGCCCCTCCGGGTGCTGATCCAGTAAATGTCTGTTTGTGTTGTGTTACTTGAAGCAAAATCATACGAATGTCTTGTTTCATTGCACCACCACCATGCACAATTTCTATCTCCTCCTCATAAATGTAACCACCAAATAAGCGAGGGAGAGTGCACTGTATTTGTGTTTCTGTTGGCTATAACCAGTGCTTCCTTTTATGTCTTTTTCTTCTGGGGTCTTTGAATTTATCCCCTAAATGAATTAGTGATTGAACTTATCATTTACCCTATAGCTTTAATTGGCTTTTGAGTTAATAAGAATATGTTAATCATGATCACTCTTCGCGCAACTATTACGCCTACAATCTTATAAGAACGTTAGTTAGATTGGAAGGACGCGTGATTTCGATTAGATGTTCAAGTTCAACATACATGACGGGGGTTCTACTACTACCATTTCTACACCTCTTTAACTCACCGTAAGTGTCATTTTACATATATTCTTAGATGATATTTCGTGCCGGAGTTCAATCGGTTTTTGACTCAATTACATAGTATACATCAAATCTTCATCTCAAAAATCCGTGAATAGATTTTTGTTTAGGAGATTTCTGTAGTGATTGTGGTATTGGGAAGGAGTTGTATATTCAAAGGTCGTGTGGTAGATGTGCACAGGTATGAGTCGCACAAGTATAACAAGGGTATTTTTGTCCAGATCATTATTTTAGGGAGTAAAGTTGCAACGATTAATAATTCAGGTGGATAAACCCCAAAACCCTTTTCTTTTCTGCGTGTGTGTCATCCTTCAACGGCCCAAAGAATTTAAAATCGTTTACAGGTCCTTCATTTTATCTTACCGTTAGTGCAAGCAAATATTAATATTTAGTCCGCCAAGACCATTGGGCGAGGTAAATTTGGAAAGACCATGGCTACACGGGCTATTTTAATCTCTGACCCGAAAGTAGGATTAAATTGGAAAATTTGTTGTTTTATATGCTCCCTCTATCCTAAAATTTTTGTCCTCTATTTTATTTTCGCCTATCTTAAAATACTGGTCAGTTTCTGTTTATAATCATATCTTTTAGTCAAACTCTCAAATATATTCTTCAAACTTTTACAATTATATAATTATTTTGAATATCACCAATCTAAATATTAAATGATATCTTCATAAATGGGAAGCAAATCTATTAAATCAATCCATAAAGATTTTTATTTTTATCTTTTATTTATATATTTCTATAAATATTATTATTACCAATGTATTTTTCTTATATACTTCATATACTCCTTTTAATTTTAGTAATAACATGGCATTTAATGGGGGTAGTTTTGTACACTCCTCCGGTTTTCTTAATATCTTGACTTAGTCAAAGCGGACTAATAATTTAGGACGGAGCGAGTATTTAAAAACATAGTTTTTTTGTAGGACCTACGACCCATAAATGTACAGCCCAACTAGATACCCAGGGTTTGACTTTCTATGTATATATAGAATATTGTACCCATGTAACACCTCTCTCTTATCAATAAGAAACTCTCCGTCTCTTTGTGTTGTCATGTGATTATTACTCCAAAACGTTATCAAGCACGACTCTACCAACTGGTGTATTTTTTTTCTTCGTTCAAGATTGGTTATAGATTATTTCTTGAAGATTAGCGTGATTCTGATACAATTTGTTTATCTCCATGGATGCGTTACCAGGTATTTCTTTTGAACGAAGATATTTTGTGTTCATAGTATATATTAGGATTCCACAGATGTATGATTATAAAACATAAAGATTTCACCGTTATACTTTTATGAAATTTTACTATGTTCAGCCAGATTAGGTTTTTTTTTTTTTTTGAATAGAAAAGTTTATATTAAAGGAAAATCCAAAACGAACAAACAAAGTCAAAGGCAAAGAGCCACAATTCAGCCAAGATCATCATCCCAACCCAGAGCTACATATTAATACACAGATCCCAGTTATGCAAGATTTGACTACTATCTAGAAATTTGAAAGTGTCCTTGTCGCAGCTCCATAGCACCAATGTCTGCTTGATACGTACAATGATTTCCGTAGCTTCTCTAGGTCTTCCACCAAAGTTCCAAACACTCTATGATTCCTCTATTTCCAAATATTCCAGATTATAGCAAAGTGCATGATATTCCAAATTTGGTTGCATCTACCTTTTAGAACATTACAACTCCAAGCTTCGAAAAGTTGCAAAACAGTTCCAGGTATCGGCCAAGAGATATGCAAAGATTTTATGAAGTAATCCCACAGCTGAAAAGAGAAATCATAGTGTAGCAGCAAGTGATCTGCAGTTTCCATAGTTGTGCTACACAAAGGACAGGCCGTACTCGGAAGCTATACTCTTCTATAGCTAAGCATTTCTCTTGTACGAAGAGAATTATGGAAAACATACCACAACAAAAAGCTACATTTGTGAGGTATATGATTTTTCCAGAGAAATTTCGCAAAAGAACAATCTGGAACATTGCCTGCAAGAGAAGTATAACAAACTTTATTACTGAAGTTACTTGGGAACTCGATTTCATCTTCACCTTCCCCCAACTGTGGTGCATTACCAAGATCACGCCTCAATAAATCCCATTCCATTTTTCATTAGCATTAAGATGATTCTTAAAGTCTCCATACCAAATGCCATCTCTAATCTTCTCTGATAAACTTGCTTGTTTGTTAGTGCAGGCTCTATACACCACAGGAAGCAAGTCCTTCAAGCAACCGTTCACCAACCACCTGTCCAGCCAAAATCTAATACCTTTACCACTTCTCAACTTAAAATTTATCATGTAATTATTAGTTTCTGGTACCATCCTCACAACATTTTTCCATAAGCTTCTTCCTTGAGGGTTGTTGTCATCAACCGGCATAACCATCTCTCTATTTGCTTTAGATTTCTGTTGAACAATGTTCCTCCACAAAGCACTCTTTTCTTTTAAATACCTCCAAATCCACTTAATAAGCAGAGACTTGTTGGTAATTCTGAAAATTTTAACACCTAATCCCTCATTCTCCTTTGGTAAACAGATTTTTATCCAAGAAACCCAAGCCATTTTCTTTTTACCTTCTATAGCACCCCATAAGAAATTGTGCATCAATTTTATCATTTCCTTTTCAATTTAAATAGGAAGATGGAAGAGAGATAGATAGTACACTGGGAGACTTGCTAGGAATCCCTTTATTAACACCAATCTACCCGCTTTATTCAAAAATTTCTTTTTCCAAGTCGCTAGCCTCTGCTCCATCTTTTTCAGCACAGAATCCCAAATAGAAGTGCATCTTTAAGTAGCACCAATTGGCATGCCAAGATATTTTATTGGCAGAATCTCATTTTTGCATCCTAACTCTTTAGCTAAAACATCAATAACCCCATCAGCGCCAACACTCACCATAGTGTTTTTTTCTAAATTAAGCTTCATCCCAGTACGAGTCTCAAACACAAACAAAATTATAAACAATCTTGTTACCTCTTCAGCATTTGCATCCATGAAAATGAGTATGTCGTCTGCGAATTGGAGATGGGATATCATGCTCCCAGACTCATCCACCTTAAATCCATGAATTTGACCTCTTTCAACAGCATCATTCATGAGTTTAGACAAAATTTCAACAACCAAAAGAAAGAGATATGGTGATAAAGAGTCACCTTGTCTCAGGCCCTTCGAATGTTTGAATTTCTATGTAGAACCACCATTCACAAGAACAGAAAGATGAGACGAAGATACACACCATTTGATCCAGCTTATCCATTTATCACCAAAGCCATGTTTTTGAAGGATGTGAAATAAAGAATGCCAATTGATGTTACCAGATGCTTTCTCCATGTCAATTTTGCACAAAATTCCCGGTTTCTTTGACTTCATCCTTCTGTCAACACATTCATTTGCAATTAAGACCCCATATAGTATTTGCTTGTCATGTATAAAGGCTCCATAAAAGTCCGATATAAGTTTTGGCATGACTCTTTTCAACCTTTCTGCAAGAACCTTAGAAAGAATTTTATACACACTTCCAATAAGACTCAAAGGCCTGAAATCTTTAGGAGTACATGTGTCTTCTTTCTTAGGAATAAGTGTAAGGAAAAAACATTTTAATCTCCAGTCCATTGAACCATATCGGTGGAATTCATTAATCATACTCATGAAATCTTTTTTGATGATGTTCCATCACTTCTTATAGAATTCCATAGTGAAACCATCTGGACCCGGAGACTTATTGGAACCCGTATGTTTAACTACTTTCCCCACTTCTTCTTCAGAAAAGTTTCTTTCCATCCATTCCTTGTCTTCCTCCCCCACAACTGGGAAGTAAATGTCATCCAACGAAGAATTAATAGAGTAATGAGAAGAAAAAAGGTTGATATAATAATTTCTAATCTCTTCTTTAATAAGATTCTGATCCAAATAATCAACACCATCAATCTGTAGCTTCGCAATTGTGTTCCTTTTTCTTCTCGCACTTGCAATTGTATGAAAATAACCTGAATTAGTGTCCCCCCATCTGAATCCATTTTGTTTAGCTCGAAGTTGCCACTTCCTCGCTCCCGTTCTTTCAATAAATCTGAGTTTACTTTTCCTTTGCAATCTAACCTCTTGCTAATCTGAATCTAAGGCATGAGTCTCTTCAATAATGTTTAGTTCTCCAATCTTTGCAGTCAAAATATCTTTGGGTAAAGAGGCAAAATGCCCCAATTTGGACCACCAAGAAACAAAAATGCCCCATACGTTAGGCAAGAAACCAAAATGCCCCAAAACGCGACCAAAATGCCCCAATCTGTTATATATTCCGTTTGACATGGTTAAGTGGTCAAAACAGTGAGCATGTGGCCATGCACGTGCCAAAAATTGTCAATTTTGCCCTTCTTTTAAAATGACCCACACGCACATGAATTCTAGTTAGGATTGCGACACGTGGCTATTTAATTGGACGGCCAGAGATTGGGTGGTTATATTTACCGAAATGGGTTTTCTTTTTAAACAATGACCAGCGTGTCCTAGTTAGGATTGCGACACGTGTTCAATCTTAAAAATAAACGGCTAATATTTCGACCGTTGAAAATCAGACCGTTAAAATGAGACCGTTGTAAAATCCGGCCGTTGCAAATTCCGGCCGTTGTAATAACGGTCAAATTTTTTTAGCAACTTTTTGTCTACTTATAAATGAGGAATTTTCACAGAAGCAAATCAAATTATTGGTTACAATGGCTAGCTCAAGTGAGAAAATGAAAATGGTAAGTTCATTATCAAGAATTTTTCTCAAAGATGATAATCATCAATCTCACTTTAATTTTTTCTTTAATTTGCAGGAATGTGAGATGTGCAACGAAAATAATCATCAACCAATTGATTGTCCTTGGATCTACAGTAGGTGTAAATTAGTTCCTTGTAATGGTATTAGGAAACTTTTAAAGGTCAAAGAGGGTGCTAATTCAGGGAACAAATTCTTCTTTTGCTCTAATCCTATGTGTTCATACTTCGAATGGTTTGATGATGGTATTAAAACCACACCACCTCAGTACAAAGGAGGTTGTAAAGCTTGTGTTGGTGATCACAAATTTGTCGATTGTCCTTGGTCAAAGACTCTTTGTATCAACCCCAAATGCAATTCAACTAAGGTGAGGATGTTAAACATAGCTCAAACATCATGGAATTATGGTATTGGGTACCTAAAATGCCAAAAATGTGAAGAATTCCAATGGGTATCTGATGCTATCTTTATGGAAAAACAAAAGCAATTTAATAATACTGAAGATCAAATTTGTGCACAATTTAAAGACAAAGTGAAGCTAAAGTGCAAAGTTAGAAGTTAACTCATGTAAACAAAAGAAATGTAACAGATTGGAATCAATGTAATGTTTGCAGATTTGAGTACATTATAAAGCATATTTTTAAAACCATAGATCCTTAAAAAGATATATTGTCAACATTCATACAACATAACTGAGTACTACTAAAAACTGTCAAAACAAGTTCATACATTCCTGATATTACTGATATTTAGAGTTAGGCTTTCTAACTCTTTTTGATGGTGGCTCAGAATTGTTGATTGATTGATAGCAATATTAACAAGATACCATGATAAGTCTGGTTAAAACAGGCAGATGAAGGTGTAGAAGAATTAGGATGTGTTACCTTCCTTTTGGGTGCATTGGAGGAGGTGGGTGCAGTAACAGCTGCTTTTCCCTTTTTCTTGGAACCAGCTGAAGAAGTAGATGTTGATGTAGCAGCTGATTTACCCTTTGACAATGGTGGTACTTCAGCAGATTTGTTAGATGCAGATGTTGTTGCTTTCTTTGAGGAGATGTTGATGCGATTTTTGGTGCAGACAATGCCTTCCTCATCTTCTTTGTTGGTGCAGCAGTAATATAAAACTCATCCCCATTAACAGAACACTCCATTCTAACTCCTTTCTTCTTGGGGTTAGATCCAACTGGAGGACCTTGACAAGTTAAGATGTTATGATCAATACCTTTACAAACACTACACTTGTTTACTCTCTTCCTTGGCTTGTTCTTCTTATACCAGGACTTCTTTCTTTTGACACAAGGTCTTCCCTTATCTCTTAATCTGTGTGGAGGTAAAATGTTGATCTCAGTCTGCAAAGAAATAAAGTTAGGGTTAGTATACTTTAAATGCACAGAGATCTAGAGAATAATGAAAACAAATAATACAATAAAGTAAAAGTACAAAAGTAGATAATACTATTCAATGAAAAGATTCTCAAGACAAAAATATTTAAAATCAGACATTGAAAAAGGTTAAAGCATTTAAAATTCATGGTGGTTATCAAACCTTATTGCAATACTCATCAATGTCTCCCAATGGTGTTATTGACCATGAGTAGGTGGTCCTATAGTAATCTTTCAGTATAGAATTTATCTAGATTACGCACAAATAAAAGATGCAATTACTCATCACGATTTATTGCATAACCACATTCAGGTGTAGTAAAATGTACTCACTTGGACCAATCAGGATTGAACTTAAACAATGCAACTACACCATGTATGCAAGGGAACTGCCTCAATTGCCACTGTCGACATGTACAAGTTTGTTCTTCCAGTTGAACAACAAACACTTTGCCGATGCTTTATTGGTAACCTCATACACTTTGCGCTCAATAGAAGGATCACATTCATAGTTACCTCTAAGATCACACATCACCTGAAAGAGATCTTTCCCAGCAGGAACAAGGTCACCAGATTCCCAGGTTGCAGCCAGCTTTCTTCTATTTGAAAACATCACCATCACCATATGTGTGTACATGTCCACCAACTGAGTGAGAGGCTTGTCTCTGAACTTGAGGGCCATGTTATTAAAACTTTCTGAAAAGTTAGAGTAGATGTGCTCACAAGCAACATCATGAGGAAACCATGATCTTGCCCAAGATATAGGCTCGCATCAATCGGTATTGATATGCAAATTTGAACTTATCTCTGCAATTTCTTTCATGGCCTCCTAGAAAAAAGTTAGTTTTATAAGTTAATTCACTTGATGGAAAAAGGATTGACTGAAAAAAATGAACAATCATTATAATAGAACATTTCATACCTCCCAGTGATGAAACTTGTATGCCTTTGCAGCCTGCCAAAGAAGCTGAGTGAGTCTTGGGTTTCTGAATCCCTTGGTCAGGAAATTCTTGTATAGATGCCTGCAACAAAAACAACAAAAACATGGAAAATATTAATCAATTTCAAGTGATAAAAATCAGTTACTTTAACAAATATACAACAAAATTGGTTGTGAGAATAAAAACTACCTTAGGCAGTATCTATGATTTGCCGAAGGAAACAATCTTTTTACTGATTCAAGAATGCCCTTCATTCTATCAGAAATAAAGGTAAGTCCAGGCATATCTGGTATCCTTTTTCTCAATTCTTTTAACATCATAAACCAAATTTCCTCAGTTTCATTCAAAGTTATCATAATACATATAGGAAATACCCCATTCTGGCCATCTATACCAACTGCTGAAAGCATAACACCACCTAGCTTACCATTTAAGTGAGCTCCATCTAAGCCAATTACCAATCTACACCCATGAAGAAAACCTTTGATCTGTGCATCATAGGCCACAATGACACTCTCAAACCTGTTATCTTGACCATCTTTGGACCAACTGAAATGCCCAATGCTATTTGGGTTCAATGAAGTAGCAGCTGTGACCAGTTGTGGTGCTTTTGTGTAAGATTGTTCAAATGTCCCATTCCTATCTGCTAGCACCAAATTCTGTGTACACACAAATCAAAAATTAGTATTTCCAATATCAAAATAAACCAAAATACAAAAGGCACCAAAACAAGGATCAAAATCATACCCTTGCTCTTCTAGCAACCCATTTTGGTATGTCAGTTTGCAACTGAGGTCTAATGATCTTCTTAGCTATATCATCAGCCTTGTCCACTGGTGAAGCAACATCCATTGTCTTCAACAAATACTTGGCTACAAATTTTGCATTGCATTTCCGCTGTGATCCGCATTTGGATTCTTACATGTGTGTTGTGTGTTGCATTCTCTAAGCGTAAATCGTAGGATCATCTTCATCTGGTAGCTTTCTTGCATTCACCATCCAAGCACATCCTTGGCTATCCTTGTAAGCACAATAAGAATAGTGTCTTTTCTTGTCTCCCTTCTTCACCTTAAAATCCCTGTGTTTCAACACTGCATACTCCCTTAAATGATCCTTGTAAGCTTTCATGTTTCCAAAAGTCATACCACTACTTATTTCACCAGGAACAACCTCAGGAACATCTTCATTTATCATTTGTAGACAATGTGGTTCATTTAAATGTTGACCAAAATCTTCTTGCCACTTCTTTTCTTCCTCTTGGGATGGTTCATATCTGGGAACTTCTTCATCTGTTGTGGCATTCACTGGTGCACTCTGTTCTTCATAAAAATCACCTACATTAAATTCATAATTACAATCATCAGGCTCATTACCAATATCTATACCTTTAGCACACATAGATACCCAATCTTCATAGTTGTACTTTTCTTGTGTTTCTTCATCTTCACTTTCCTCTTCACTTTCCTCTTCATTATATTCCTCAAACAAAAAATCAGGCCTATCATTAGGATGACAGTCATCTGATTGTAGATTAGGTAAATTCACCTGGTCATCATCTTCATCTCCACCACCTACCTTTTCCTCATTCCACTGACCCTGGTTGTCTGCAACAGATGCTTGTGTAGATACTCCTGGGTCATCATGCATAAAATCAATTCTTGTAGGTCTCAAATTTGTTACCCCACTATCACTAGAAACCTTATTAAGTCTTGGACTCCTCCTAACCTCAACCTTTATTTTACTGACAGTTTTCTTCTTCAAGGGACTCACATAATCAGTCACACCACTTACCCCACTAACACTAGCATTAAAAACATAACCCCAATGTGGAATTGTAGGGATAACTATAGTAATCCACAACCTAACCAAATTATCATTACCGGTTTCCCATTATTCCAAAATTTAATGAAGTTATCCTCCGATTCACACTTATCATGTGGTTCACCTTCATCATCATCAAATAAAAACAGTTCTAGTGCAGAATTCATACCTGTTCATCCACCAACTCTGCATTTTAGCATAGCCATAAAAGCTTCTCCACTGGTACCACTTTACAACCAAATAGGTATAGGTCCTTAAACCTCTTACATATATCTCGTAATCCGGTAAATCCCTATCCCGACTACCCATTCTGAAACATTAAACCAAAATAAAACAAGTTACACAATATTCAACAAAAGCAATTAAAGATTTAAAGCAAGTTATATAGTTTCACGGTGCCATTATAAAGTGCATATAATGGCATTACAAAGTGCCATTTCATATATTCATACATATAAAGCCATTACGGTGCCATTTGAGTTCATTTCGGTGCATATAAACACATTTTAGTGCATATAAACCATTCATAATACTTGTCAAAACATGTATTCATACATAAAAAGCCATTACGAGTGCCATTTAAGTTCATTTCAAAGTGCATATAAACACATTTCAAAGGTGCATATAAACCATTCATAATATGTCAAAACATGTATTCATACATAAAAAGCAGATCAAGCATATAAACCATGTATTCAAGCATATAAACCAGATCAAGCCATCACATAAATAGAAGATCAAGCATATAAACCATTATCGAGTTGCATATCAAGCATATAAACCATTCATAATATCTTGTCAAAACATGTATTCATACATAAAAAGCCATTACAAAGTGCCATTTCGGTTCATTTCGGTGCCATTACAAAGTGCCATTTAAACCATTAAAACAATCCATATAAACCTAATCAACATTCTAAACTAACCAACTGATTCCAAAATCAAGCAGATCAACAAGACCATTATCAGAAGGAACCAATTTGAATCTTAGAAGTAATTGGGAAAGCCAAATTACTTTGCACAGTACCATTAACCCCAAATTCAATTATACCCAAAAAAAAGGAAAACCCCCAAATTATAATCCCCAATTTCGTATTCAAACCCTAATTAGAAAGAGAGATAACCCACAAATAACCCAAATTGTAAAAAGGAAAACCCCCAAATTATAATCCACATATAACCCAAAAAAAAGGAAAACCCCCAAAAGCATAAATTTATAATCCCTAATTTCGTTAATTGAAAACACACAAATAACCCAACTGAAACCAATTTTGTTTCCCTAAAACCAAAATTACAGATTCTGAAACCCTAAAACCCTAATTACAGATTCTGAAACCCGTCCTTCAAAACCCTAAATCGAAAACCCTAAATCAAAAAAAATAGCATCATCACCAACCCGTCCTACAGATTCGAAAAAAACAATAAATCGAAAAACAAATTTAGGGTTAAACGTTACCGTTAATCGGTGGGTTAAGAAACGCGATCTCTTATCTTCTACAACTCATCTGTCTTCTCGATCTCGCCACTTAGGTTCTTCTCTCTTGATCTCTCTCTCGTCTCTCGATCGATCTCTCTCGATCTTTCTCTCTCTCTCTCTCTATCTCTCGTAAAAACATTTCTGCGCCTGAAACACGACCAAGAAAGAAGATAAGATTCTTTCATTCGTGCGAACCACATGTGTGGTACATCTGACTCAACTGACGTGTCAGGAAAAGTCCACGTGTCTGCCAGGTCACCAATCTGTTCCACGTGTCGACCAAATAGGTTGTACGCGTGTCTTTTTTTATTTCCCACGTGATATGACGTCAGTCTCACATGGGTGGTGATGTCATTGTATGCGGCTTTATCTGTTGAAGGGAAAAATTGACTTTTCATCCCAGAGTTGACCAGTCAAAGTTAACCAAAATGCCCCGGTTTGACTATAATAGGTAAAACTAACGGATTGGGGCATTTTGGTTTCTTGCCTAACGTCTGGGGCATTTTTGTTTCTTGGTGGTCCAAATTGGGGCATTTTGCCCCTTTACCCAATATCTTTCTCTCGTTTCACACCACCAAAATGTTGAAAACCCCAAGCCTTGATGAAAAACTTCAAATTTTGGAGCTTACGAAAGAAAATCGTACTTGCACTTCTCGTAAACACCATCTCCCCCACCATATTTCAACATTTTTATAGAATTCCTTATGCTCAATCCAGGTTCTTTCCAGCTTAAAATATGGTTTACTACCCACAGAAGGACAAGTAATAAGCAAAAGAGGGTTGTGATCCGATATAGTTCTGGTAAGAGCCAGATGGATTGCACCGGGAAAGACTTCATCAAAACCAATATTGAAAATAAATCTATCCAACCTACACAAAAGAGGGTTGGTCTGATTATTCGGCCACGTATAAGCACCACCTATAAGTGGTTGATCAATCAAATGTATTCCTCCACTATCTCCTACAGAAGGGATGTAAGTCCAATCAAAATGATCATCATACCACAACTTCCTTATGAACTAGTTAGAAAAACGCATCACCTTAGTTTCTTGAACTAAAAAAACTGCACATCTATGACTTGCATTCAAATTTTTCAGCGCATTTATTTTATCAAAATCATTTATTTGACGTTGAAGCAAAGAATTTTAAAATCCATCTCCACCACTCTGCTCCCTTACAACACCAATAATATCATCTTCATGCGGTAGACTGTTGCATTCGGATTCTTCATTCTCTTCCTTAGAAAAGCCCTGATGCACTTCATCTTCCTTATTATCATGTCCTTGTTCCTTAAATCTTCCCTGGTAACATAACACTAGATGAGTCATTTTCTGTTTTAACGAGTTAATGTCCTTGTTACTGATATTCCCATAACTGCATGCCAAGTTAACAAAAGCATTTATTGTTTTCTCAATTACCTCCCCTCCATGTTCTTCAATTGTTTTAGCTTCAAAGAGATTCTTCACAATATCATCCTCCATATCATTCATGTTCGTACCTTCTGGAGTATTCTCATTAGAACTCTCTATAATATTAGGGCTCTCCTCTGTGGCAAGAGCATGAAATCTCTACCCTGAATTGATATTCTCCGGAATTCGGTGCTGCACAGAGTTTGTATTACTCTTTTCACTTCTCTGGGATTTAGATACAAGTATCCAACTTCCTTCTGCGTCTTCTCTAATCACCTGACCCATTCCATTTTTAATTTGATCATTAATAGTAATATAACTTACCACCCTCGGATTGGACCCATCTTGTCCCTCTAATTCTTTCCTTAAACGCGAAGAAGAAATTGATTTTGAAATTTCAGGTTTTTCCAAAATCATTATCTCCTTAAATCTATCATCGAAATCTCTGATTTCCCTAAGATAGTCAGTATTTGATAACTGAGATAATGGCGAATAATATGCATCCCATTCAATTTTCAGAACAACCTTTTCTCCATCGATTTCCGTCAGTAGCACCGCTGGAACCCCTTCAAAGCCACCGTCAATGGCTATTCTGAAAAAAATGAAAGCCTTTGATTGATCTGATTTGTAATTTTTCCATAGAGATTGTGATCAAACCACCCAATTCATTACCTATTTTCGTAAAACTGTCAGAATTCCACCACTTTGAAGGTAATCCTCTTATCTTTAGCCATTTTTCTATCACATTAAAAGAGTCAACAAAATATGTTTTTTCTTTTCTCGTATTGATATAATGAGAAGATTCCATCTCTGCCACCTTTTTCCTTTCTTCAGTCTTCTTATGATTTATCTCTCCAATACATCTACATATTTTTATGATTATACCTTTATGGTCCCAAATAATTGGAGACCAAATCTTACTCCATTCCTCCTTTTCCAGCGATATATAGGCTTTAAGCATGTTAACTTCCTGAAAATCCAAGTATCTTTTAGTCTGAAGTTTCTCCTTAATGACTCCATCTAATTTTCTCCATTGGGTTTTATGAGATATTTTCACCAATCCTTTTCTTGATTTTTCCTATGTGAGGTCATGCAATAAAGGATATCCTTCTTTAGATGCAATTGGAACCCATTCATCTTGTTTTATCTCTGAGTCAGTAAAACCTTCTAGAATTTCAACCAACCATGCCCAACATTCTCTTTGTTCTCCACTTGGAAAACAGACGCTGAACTTCTTACTCTCCCCATCTCTTCTAAACCATGATACCCTCGTGTATTCTCCTGCTTCATTATTTTGAATCTGAGCAAGATATACTTCTTCACCCAATCTTTCAGACCATTTGTTCTTCATTTATTCTTGAGACGCAACCATTGCAAAAGTATGTTTTAGCCACCCCATGACCTTTGGGTTAAAAACAAGCCATGATCTATATCCTCCATTCCCTCTCTCTGATATCTTTATAATTTTAAAGGCACCAACGAAGTCTTCCTCAATAGTGAAAGTTTTCCTTTCCAACTGTATTGTTCTCTGTAAAAGCTTCTTAATGCTGCTCCTACCTCCTCCGCTATCTGAGTTGCTTATAGACCTCAGAGACACCCCAGTAGATTGAGACTTATCAAGACCTTTCATCATTCTCTCTTTTCTTTGTAGAGATCTTCCAGTTATCATGAAATGAAAAAATAAAATAAAACCCGATCTAAATCTAACTCTAAAATTGCGAAAAGAAAAACTCTACTAATTAATAAATCCCGACCCCAAGGGGAAGGATCAAAGATCCTTCCTTGGACAACGGAGAAGTTCAATTAGCACTCTCACAAACTGAATCAAATCCTAAGAATGACACGAAGGTGAGGCTGAGTTTACAGAGTGAAATCGCCATCCCAGACTAGAAATTATTGCAGACTTGGTTTCAATCAAGAAGCTTCCTAAGAGGGTATACAGATTGGCCCATTTACATAATTCTAACAATTATTGTAGATTTATCAGTATCCGTAACCCCTTCAGTCATATAGATGCCAAATTTCGAACAATTATCTACCAATCCATTTAACTAATCACCCGTAGTCTGAATTAGTAATTGATTGAGTGAACTGAAGAAAGATTACCTGATTGATTGAAGACAGATAGCATTGAAAAAATTTCGAACGAAGAAACTTCTCCGAGTCAATCGCCGATTCGCAGAGCGCGACTCACCTCCGATTCGCAGCACTTTTCCAATTCCTATTTAACCCTTAGGTATTCATTATTGTGTCAAAATTTCAATCAAATCGGAATATGATGCAATCTCCAAAACCTTATTTGAATAAAACTGTGTACGTTCAGAAAACCCTAATTTTTAATAGTGTCGAAAACCTAAATTTTGAGAATTTCAACCATTGGATTGTGCTATATTTTTGGTAGGTTTTGTATTTTTTTTAATGGAGGTACTTTATACATTTCATAAAGATCCAACCATGGGAAATACTCTAGAGTACGTGATATTTCCAGCCGTGTGCACAGAAACGTGAATTGGAACAGTCATACGTTGTCATGTATATTTCTTTATCTAGCCGTTGGACCACCTTGAATTTTTTTTATTTTTAGCGAAATATTTTTATGAATCTTCTGTAAAATTTTCATCATCATTGGATATGGTTAGAATTGTTTTCCGATCACTAAAGTTGGATAATGAAATTTCCAATATTAAGGCTAACAATAAATTTGGGCCTATATGCGAACAGCTTCAAGTTTATTATCGATGGGCCTGAGTACTTCGTATATAATTGAACACATATGTGGACTCTTGTTAATCAGGACCTAATCAACCCAATGGACCGGGGCCTTGACCAATCTGCCCGTGTTTTGATTAAACCAACTCAATTAAAAATTTGACCTTTTGGACTCAGAAGTACTTGGGCGCCATTAAAGAGCCTTTGATACTGAAGTTGATTGTGTCTACAAGGGATTTACTCCCATCATGAAAACCTTCAACCAGTGATGATGCATTGTTCAAAACATGAACGCATTACTTCTACGTTTTAAGGAGACATATTGATTTCAGACGATGAAGTGCTTTGAAGGAAGTTTTTTGAAACATTCATTGGAATTTAATACACTTGTAATATTGGCTCAAGTAGTAACAATACAAAGTAAATGTATTTACTGAGCATGAGACGGAGATGTAATTCTGACTCATTTGAATGAGAGTTGGGCATTTGCACTACAAGAAAACTTGGCATTAGCGACGACTTTCTTAACAACTGCAGTCGGTGGAACTCTTCAGCGAAAACTTTTGGTAACCAAAAATAGCTACAGTTGTAAGATATCTTTAACATCCAGTTTTCCATCAACGACAGTTGGTTGAACATTTTAGCCACGATGACCTAACAACCGATATATCATATTTGTCTTTATAGACCTCCAGACACCATGGTTAGGTAACAAAAATGTACCATAGAAGGTATACATTTTTTGTCACTTGCCTTACCCACCAGAAAACTCTGTCGGTAGACACCTAATCCAACCATTTGATTGTTGGCGTTTCTAGTATATTTCGGCAACTATTGTTTGGCGACTAAAAAATATAATAGAAGTAATATATTTCTAGCAAGTGCAGTTAGCCACCAAAATTATATGTCTGTGGACACCTTTACTAACTGTAAAAGTAAGTACATGGCTATCGAACGTTGATGAATAACGAGTGAAATTGAATGAGGTTGATAAAACCAATGACATCGAGTGAGATTAAACATAGCCTAGAATATAGATTCATATAAATCAAGATAAATATATGTTCTTTTGCCGGAATGATATATTATTTAATGAACAATGAATTTGAGCCTATATAAGGGAAATTTAGTGAAATTGGTTGATGACATATGAAACTGAATAAGGCCAAAAAAATTTTTATCTATACTTGGATCTTTTCGTAAGTTGATTCTAAGAAAAATAAATATAATTTTAGAATTCAATCGATTTTATGAAAAACCTTCAAACGCTCGTCATATTATTTTTAGTGATCTCTTTTTCAAAATCGGGATCTTCACTAAAACCATAAACCAACCGATGTTAGTTATATTATCCTTAGTGGTGTCTTACTCTAAGTCGAAATATCTACTGGAACTCTAAATCTATTATCAGTATACTTAGATATTCTATCTAGTCGTAAGTCAATGACAATTATTGAATTGAATTCATTTCTCATTCTTCTGATCTGATTTATACTTATATATATTGCAATTTATGCATAATCGAAGGTCGATAACAACAACAAGATTTTGGTTTAAAAAAAGAAAAACATTATCAAATTTTACTATAACTTATGAATTATTCTTCGGATTTTTGTCGCATGGAAGATTTTTAATAATAAAACCGAACGCACGCGTTCGTTTTACTACCCATATATTCCTATCAATCCGTATGAGGCTCCCAAACTAAATCTTCACCGTCTGAAAGGTTTCCTACTCTCCTTTTCCACTGTTCGATGTTTTTTATAAGGCATTTGATTTTTTCCTCCTCACTTTCCTCTTTCCCTATCCGTAATCAGAAAACACACGATAAAAGCTAGGAAGAGAGAGAAAATTCATAAACTTAACCTTATCCTCTCTCTCTATATCCGCCGCTCACTCACCCTCCCTTTCTCCTCTGCATAAACCTAAACCACATATCATTTCTCATCCATGAAATTAAGACATGCCAATCTAATCATTCTCTTCTTTCGTCAAAGATTTCTTTGTAAATCTATGTTTGATTTAGATTCTGTTTAATTTAGATTCTTATTATGATTTGGGTTTCTTGGGATTTTGTTGGTGAGATTCAGGTATTTTGTTTTTGATTTTGTTTTCGTTTGATTGGGGTATTGTAGGGTTCGCAAACTCAAATCGATGTTAAAGTTCAAGATGATGGAACAGGTTCATGTGTTGATCAAACATCTAGTGAAATAAAGGGGAAAAACCCTAATAACTGTCGACATCTTCCCTAAAATCAAAACCTAAATCAGTCTCAGTCTCCGTCGCTTCCTCCACCTCGTTCACTCCTCTTACTGACCTCCTTTTCTCCCTAACCTATTCTCAGATCTGTAAACTCATTTCCCGTGAATCATAATCTTGTGATTTCCTTTAGAATGGAACTTAAATGAAAATGGATGGGTAAATTGAAGATCTCTCAAAACCGATGAGGAACCAGCAGTAGCCGAAGACATGAAATCCACTTTAATGGAAAATACTGATCGAGATCTTAGCCGAATAAGTTGTTGCTGGTTTTGCCAATCACCGATGAACTTCACTAAGGTTACTGCTATAGCTTTTGGTTCAACACTAAGGTTAGTGATTTTTAGCTACAAACATTTACTTTCTTAATTGGGTTAAATTTGTATAATTTTTGTATTCAGAGAACTCATTCTTGATTTCTCTCTGTAATCAGGTGCGGTACTAAATTATTAAGACATTATTGTAGCAATGGCTCCTCGGTATGATTCATAACAAAGTGTGTATTAGTATTATTTTTGTAAGAATACTTATTTTTTAATGAGTTAGGGATTTATAGAGATAATGTTGTAATTGGGGTTTGGTTGTTTTGCTAATCTCAGCGGTTCATTAACAGAAGAATCAAGAGATTTACCAGCATTAAGGTAATTTAATGGTTACTTATATTTATAGATTGTTCTTTATGATTTTCAAGAGCCGTTTGTGAAATTAATTGTTATTTTTCTCTAAATTGTTCAGGCTCCTCCTAGCCAAGCTTGACAAGGCAGATCGTGCATTTTTCTTATCTACCGGAGTAGTAGCTTTTGATGCAGTAATCCATCTGGTTAGAACTGGTATTTGCACACTCTTTTTAATTTTCTTTTACTGGCAATATGCATGTTCTGTTTCTAGTGACTAATAAAATGAATGAATAAATTTTAGGCGAAGAAGTTGTTTCTGGAAATGCCATGTATGGTGGTTCTGATCGATTTCTTTCACAATTACTTCTGGGGAGAGGAGTAGCAGTAAAGTTAGTACCCAATTTCTCTTCTTGGAGTTTGATTTGTAATTGCTACTTAATGTAATAAGTCCTAAGCGAATACCTTCAATATGCAGGCGTGTGGATATGAATGATCTAAGTGCGGTTGCAAATTCCGTCGGTCCCTAGACAAAACTAGTGTGGTTAGAAAGTCCAACTAACCCCTAGCTTCAAATTTCTGATATAAGGGTAAGAAACTGACCATCTGTTTTTGATTCATAATCTGGGTATAATACTATTGTCTTAATTAATTGTGGCTAATTTTACTAAATTCATCAAACTATATTGAAGTTTTTAGGCTCCAGAAGGAATAATTTCGTCTATTATTATATTGATTTATTCTCAAACATGGCTTTCTTTTCAATGTCCAAAAAATAGCCGAAATTGCTCATGGAAATGGAGCCCTTATGCTGGTGGATAATAGTATAATGTCCCCTGTGTTGTCTCAGCCATTAGAACTTGGAGCAGGTAATTGCAATAACATCATATGGTTGGAAACATTTTCAATTACAATATATTGCGGTTGAGGTTCTATTTTTCCTTTTACTTAATATCCATCTTTTGCAGATATTATGATGCACTTAGCTACCAAGTTTATATCTGGGAATGCTGATGATCATGGAAGGAGTCATTGATGTTAAAGGAGAAAGATTTGCGCCCTCATCTTACAGATGGAGGTTGGAGGTTTTCTGAATGAGGGTCAGAAATGAACTGGAGAATTTGATGAGGTAAGCTTTCTTGCATCCATGCTTTATCTATTTAATGTGGGGGTTTGGTTCCTAATTTGAACTTGAATTTGGTTTGTAGTTACAACTTTCTTTGTAGTATATATTCAGCTTTGCCTCAAGTTTTAGATCCTGACTATTTCATTTTTTCATCTACTTTAGATACAATGTATATGTTGATTTACGGTGTATGCCGTATGTGTCTCCTTATAATAACATATGTTGTGGTATTTGTATATATGTTTCACGGTCCAATAATGGTCCGTGATGTATTCCGTCTTGCAAAAGAAAATGCTCATGCTATTATCTTTATTGATGAAGTAGATGCCATTGCTACTGATATAGGTTTGATGCCCAAACTGGAGGGGATAGAGAAGTTCAGCGAATTCTCATGGAGCTCCTGAATCAGGTAAATATATACGCTTTAGGCTCAGCTGCTCCCAGTTTTTATTGCGAAAATCGACCATAAAGATGCTCGAACACCTGAGCATGTAATATTATGCTTTCTTTGTTTGTTTATGATGCTATTCTTTAAATTTTCTCAAGTTGCTTCAACAGAGAATTTTAAGGTCATAATGGAAACTAATCGAGCTGAAACATTGGATCCTGCACTTATAAGGCCTGGTAGACTTGACAGAAAAATTAAATTTCCTCTTCCTGATAGACGACAAAAGCGACTGGTGTTCCAAGTAAGAATTGTGATGCATTGTAACTGTCGTGTGTCACCATATTTATGATGTCTTTTTATCAGTGAAAAAAGTTGATATTTTTCCCAGACCTTTGAGCTTCTGCTTGTTGGTAGACTTGTTTGTTTATCTAGAAATTCTTAGTTTTATTCAACCACTTCGTCATTGGTGTTGCTATATATCTCCTTCGTTATAAAATGGTGACTCAGATTTATATATCTCCTTGGCCAGAACTTGTATTAACGTCGTTGTGACTTCTATTTGTGCTGGAAAGTAAATTTATCCTTCAGTATATGATTTATCTTTGTGCAGGTATGCACTGCAAAGATGAACTTGAGCGATGAGGTAGATCTAGAAGTCTATGTCTCTCGTCCAGATAAAATTAGTGCAGCAGAGGTTAGTTGGTTTCAGATTTTATATTTTGTGTTCTTTTGTAGGGTGTCGTAACTATTAGCGGTAGTACGAAATGGAATACTATCTACTTTCTCATCTTTTATGTTTCCTGATTTGATTAATATAATCTCAGATATCTGCTATCTGTCAAGAAGCTGGAATGCATGTTTTTCGCAAGAACCGATATGTTATTCTTCCCAAGGATTTTGAGAAGGGATATAGGAAGAATGTTAAGAAGCCAGACACAGATTTCGATTTCTACAAGTGAAGAGAAGGTTGTCCAGCAGTAAAGGAAAAAACGCTCTAATGATCAAAAGCACTGGAACTTTTGACATGTGTGAAAGAGAGTTGAGACAAATCTTCGCTTACATATGTGAGAGAGTGGTCGATCGGGATGATATTTTGCTCATCGACCACAATCTCTCACAACGTTTTTTTTTTATTTTCTTTTTCTTGGGAAGGGAGTACTTCACAACACTCCTGCCAGAAACCTAGTACAGGACATGACATATGCCATCTTATCCCTATGAGTTTATGTTTCAACCGTTTACGGTTGTAGTGGAAATTGATTTTCACTTGATTCATACTAAAACATTTCTCCTTTTTTATTCTTTCTTGGATTGTAGTTTTCATATTCAGTAACCCATTGTTGTTTCCGTTTCAGGTAGTTTATATTTGAAGGAATTAGAGAGAAACATGTAAATATGTGGTTTGTGTGACGGCTCCAATAAAGAAAGCTAAATCACTTCTCTAATCCTTTCACCTGCTTGGTTAGGTGCGATGGATAGGTTTTCATTCTTACTTTCTGTCTGTGTGATTATTTCATGTATCCACTTCTTGTTCAGTTGGTGTTGGTTTGGATAAACATGTTGCTCCACCTATGGGAAACTGCTTGAAATCATGTGTGTTTCCATTTTATGTATGTTAATGGAAGGGACAAATAGACCGACTCATTTGTCATTGTTGTTTCCTTTTCAGGTAGTTTATATTTGAAGGAATTAGAGAGAAACATGTAAATCTGTGGTTTGTGTGGCGTCTCCAATGAAGAAAGCTAAATCAGCATCCAAGAGTGCTCGTCAAGTAGTGAAAAGAAGGGTGTGCAAAAAAGCCAAGAAATCTGAGATGAAGACGGTACTCACTTCTCTAATTTACTGGTAACTCCTTACAATTTTGGTTACATTTTCAGTATTTGGGTGAAGTTACATTAGATTTGATCTGGAATTTGTAATTCATTAATGTTCACCTGGTCATGAAGTTTAACCAGTGGTGCAATATTGTGCGTGTATGATGCATGGACACATATATATGCACATAGGTTTAATCTTTGAAAATACTCATCTTGTAAATTAGAGTGCTTGCTTAAACGTATATATATGGTATTCAGTTGCTTAATCTTGTTCATTGTAGCACCAAGTGTTTTCTTTTACTTGATTTGCATAACTTGGTTACTATGAAAAGTCAGTTTGACATTATTCTAAAAAGAGTCCAGTGCTTTGTGTTTTGTCTGCTTGCTTGTGTCCCTGGATGTGTTTGCTACTCATGGCCGGCTATTAAGGTTTGTATTGTTTTATTGTTAAGTAATAATGTTCTTTTATTAGTTGCATATTCTGGACAACAAGGATCTTAGTACTAATTTAAATATATCTGAGTTCTCCTGCTTAATACTAATAGTATATATATGATATACTTAAATCTTGTTTTCTGTGGGCCTGTGGCGTCTAACTATTTTCTTTTACTTATCTGTATTACTTGGTTAGTCTATAAAGAAAAAATTCATCACATGTTTGTTCTGTTACTAGTATACTTTTTGTTGTGTTTTTCAGTATATTTGCAATGTTGTGGTTTCATTATTGTTGAAATAATCGTCATTAAATGTATGTTGAAGGTCTAAAGATGATGAACAAGGACAAAAAATTCATGCTTGAAGACACCTGGTTCAAAAGCTGAAAGTGTCAAATTGATGCGACTACCGATCAATTGCTCTCATTTGGGTGGCCATTTCTGAAACATCCATAAGGTGCAAATACTTGTGTAAATTCTTTGTAATTTATCATTGTTCAAATATGTTATAATTATAGTGATTGAAAACAATGAATAAAATCAAATATCTGAATAAAAGAAATGCTGAAGTTTTGTTTTTTTATGTGATAATTACCAACACCTTAAGCAGCTCAACTGGTAATGGTGAAACGAGCAACTCAATTTGTACTTGCCTAAGGTTGGTTAAAGACGCCAATTTCATATTCGAGACTAAAGCACCTACCAACTACGTGATTAAAAAACTTCACCGACTGATTATTTTGTGGATGGAATCCTTGAGCAGCTAAAATTTCAGTGCCCAGAACCCTCAACCAACTGCCAAGCAACTAGATATTCACTAGTGGAAAATGAGATTTTAACCACTTTCTTGGATTTAAGAATACGACTCTCCATAGATGAACTAATTATTAGTGCCCTGATACCTAGTAGTTTTATTGGTAAAAAAACAAAAAAAATTAAACTTGTCTCTAAAACAGTTGTTTTCCTGAGGGGTATTTTTGTAAAAACGAATTTTTGAGAAACAACCGTGAGAGTCTTTAGTTTTTGTGAAACTCAATTATTGGTCATGTGAACTGATTCCTGTGAGCCATTGATCTAAGGAGATCTTAGCCATCTATAGCAGCCTATATGAATCCAAAATAGCTTTACCCTAAAATCCTAATTCTGAAGCCGCCTCCCTCATCGTCTTCTCAACTCACTCACCTAAACCGAGCTACCACCATATCCAAGTTTAGTTGTTGATTCTTCTTCAAAGAGATCCATCTTAAATGAAAATCTTGAATCCTTAATTTGTTAAATTTCTCTCAAACTGAATCGGTATGAAAAAAATCTAGGGTTCTCTCCATGCGAAGAATATTGCTTGGTGGATTTTTTTCTATTTCGTGAGGTTAGTTTTAAATGATAAGACGATGAGATTAGTTTGATTGTTTAATTTAGGGTTCTCTTCATATGGGTTTTATTTAATTTCTAATTTTGGGTTTTAGGTTATATGATGATGATGGTGAGTGGATGTTGTTTCAGTTTGGCTGGTGGTGAAATGGGTTTTTGAAGAAAAGCTTCAACAACTTCATGAGAAGCTAAGGTATACATACAAACATCATCCTCTGATTTCAATTTCTCAAATTAGGGATTCTTTAATTTATACTGTTTTTGCTTATTTTGGGTCCTCTGATTTCAATTTCTCAAATTAGGGCTTTCTTAATTGTAGCTTTTTTTGTTTATTTAGATTCAAATATGTGGATTTGGGTTTCTTTAGTTTTCATGTTCTCATGTTATTGTTCGTACTGTGGTTGGTTTAGGTTTTTAAGTAATGGGTTTATTTGGTTTAGGTTTACTGCTTACTTCAGCCTTGAGACAATCTACAGATTGTGGGGGTTGGTTAGATGACTTGTGAGGATCAATAATGCAAAGGGTTAGCCTTTTTCTATAATTGTTGATTTAATTTGAAATTTGTTTCCTGTGTAAGGGTGTTTGTATCACATAAGCATCAAGGTTTTAGTGTTTGATTTTTGTTGTATTATGCGATGTGTAGGATCGAGGGCCAGAGGAAAGGAATTTTGCAGACCCATCAACATTAGCTGAATTTGATATGGTATTTGCAGGAAGCAACAAAACAACTAAAGGTTTATTTAAAAAAAAATTATAGTTAAACTTTATATCTAGGTGAGGATTTGTTGCTTGTTTAATTTATGTGAAGTGATTGTTTACCTCCCTGGGTTGCGCTTTTTGTTCGTCCTGCGCATTTTTGTTCATGAATATTACTTTTCTTGGGCCTTGATTTACTAATTTAATACAGCTGGAGCAGAGAACTGTACTTTGTTAACACACCAGAGTTCAGGTATGTTAAACTTTGTCTTACAAACTTCTCTCCGTTGTCGTTAAAGCATCTTGGTTGGTTATGATGTTTTTCCTTGGTACATGCAGGTTGTTTATGATGTTTGACATAAGGACCGGCCACCATCTTCAGGTTTATCAATAACCTGGAGGTAGTGATGTTCCTATTGTGACTTCTATTGCGTTCTCATCATCCGTCAGTCTCTTGTTTGCTGATATTCCAATGGGGATTGCTCCGTATGGGATATTTTATTAGCAAAGGTATGAAGTTGGTTAATGATGAGGGTCAGCTCTATGTCCTTAGGACCATTCTGAAACACTTAACTTTTGCAATTTAAAGAATCCTTTTATAAGAAATGTGGTTGGTAGTATGATAAATACGAGACATGTGGCAAGGTAACTAAGGAATTAATGTACTATTCTAGTAAATTATTGAATATAGTAATGAAATAACTGGATCATGTGAACGTTGACGGTATTTGACTTAGACACTTTGATCAGTCGAGGTATCACCTTCAACAGTAACACGCGAAACTAATTCAACTGATGGTATATATAGCTTTCTAGCCTCATTAAATATCTACTCTTTTTCAAATTGTATCACATCTCTTCTGTTTACTGTGTGTAATTGGTTGAATGATAATTTATCAGTGGAGGTAATAGCGTTGTTATTTAATACATTTCCATTGCTTGGGGTTTTATCACCGGGTGATCCTTGTCTTCCTACACCATTTCCATGGGTTGAATGTAGATCCGACGATACCCCTTGAATAATAGCATTGTACGTTACTATCTTTCCTTATATCTTCTGTTTGTCAACTCCTGTTTGTCATGCCATTCTTATTGATCTTTAATGTAAATTAATTTTTACAGAAATCTTGGCAATTATGACTCAGTAATTGGAGTAAATCTCCCAGACTTTAGTGCCATGGATGCACTTGAAACCATGTGAGAAATTCAATTTGTGTGTTTGAGCACTAAAAAATAAAATAAAAAATCAATAGTTATGTTTTTTTCATAAAACTCTTTCGATAATGGTTAATAAATTTTTGCAGAGACTTAAGCAATGACTTTTTGGTACTATACTTTCCTGATTTTATTGTTGACTTCCCTAAATTGAAAGTGCTATAAGTTTTTATTTTCTACCTGTACTATTTGCACATAAGATGGCCGTGATTTAAGAATCAGTTTGAGTTTCGTTTTATTCCCTGCAGGAATTTAGCAAATGTCCTTTTCAGCGGGACAATACCTACTTCACTTTGGGAAAGATCAAAAAATAAAACGCAAAAGTTGACGTAAGTGAAAATCGGCATTGAATTCAATTCATATCACTGTTAAATGACTCTATGAGAATTGTTCAAGCTATTCTGGTAAATCAAGTTTGATTCGTTTTTTTTTCTATTTAAATTAGATTGACAGGACTTGGCACAACCTTGTGCTATTCTGATGAAGCTGTCTGCCTAGTCGATACAGGGTCGGGAAATTAACCTGGAACAAATGGGGGAACGTCAACCGGAAATGATGGATTGACAACTACTAGTATTAGTCCTACGCCAGTGAAAAGTCGTAAAAACAAGGCGTTACCAATTGCAATTGGAACTGGAATTCCAATTTTTGTGATTTTTTGGGCTATTGATGGATTTCTAGTTGTCAATCATAAATCATAAGAGAAAAGCTGCTGCAGCAGCAGGTTTAAACATTCACAACTTAAATCTAGATATTGTTAGTCTAATTATTTTTATAATCTGAAATGATTGCTCAATTTTGGTCTAATATGCATGATTTATGTGTTTATGTGTATAGGTGAAATGAATGGGACATCTGGTCCTGCAATCCCCATGCATGTAAATTCCATGAGTTCTAATCCATTGTTGTACGGAATGAACTGTTTTTTTATTGTTTTGAATTCATTTTGTTTGGATTTTTTGCAGGTGGAATTAAACTTTGATCATGTAAATGGTATGGATGCATCTATGAACCTCTCTACGTGTGTCAACTGGAAAGTTTGATGGGTAAATAGGATCTCAATTGGTGAAGTTAGTGGAATTTCTCCTAAGACTTCTATCAATTCATTGTGTATGTTTTGGGTTGCATGAGTTATGGACTGGATGTTTTACATATGCAAAATAGTTGCAGTTCATATGTTTTCTTTAATTTATGAGTGGATAGTTGTATGTGTAGTTGTAGGTTCTACTGGTATCGAGTAGATTTGTTTCTCTTTTCCTCTTTTATTACTGTTGTTAATTGCTGTAGTCTTGTTTTTTTTTTTTTTTTTTTTTTTTTTTTTTTCATCTTAGGGATGGAGTAATGAACCTGATTAGAGCTAATTTTTCAGAAGATGAAGACATAGATGGTGAAGTCTTTACCTTCATGTTTAGAAACTTTATGGTTGTAAAGCTTGTAATAGGAACATGTGTTAAGGTCTTCGAACTTATGTTAGATATTTTTTTCAAACTTGGAACTCGTAGTATTTAGTTGAAATTGTAAACTGAATTCACTTTCAATGCCAATTCAGTTTTAAAGTCCTATCAATTTAATTTTGTGAAATTCGGTTTTAAAGTCATTATTATTAATTGTGATTCAGTTTTTAGTTTTTGATTCAGTTGAATCAGCTTTGGATTTAGCTGAATCAATTTTATTTTTTTATGAATTATCGTCAATAAAAACTACTGTGTTTGTCAGTATGTTTTTAATAACTGTGAAAAACAGCAGTTGTTTCAAAGAAATCAACCTTTGCCAGAAACAGTCGTTTTGGAAAAAACCACTTCTAAATTCCAACTGATGGACACAGTCGTTTTTAGTGATATTACTTCTTGTCCTGGAAGTGGTTTTACTTCCATTTTCCACTAGTGATTTAGCGGGTAAATACATTAACCAACGAAAAGTAAGTGGATAGAACACTCAACCATCCGAATATTTAGCGGGTAAATTCCTTTACCCACAAGGCCAAACGCAAAGAGCGACTAAAATTTGGTGGGTTAAATACTTTATCAACTGACATCGTTTTATATGTAGCTACATCTTCCAACAATGTTCAAGTCTTCAACAACAGATATTTTCGTTGGTTATATATTTCACCAACAAAGAAATTATATGTTCTACCAACATCCAATGCTTACTGAAAAATTATGCCAACCAGAACTTGCGTCGCTTCACTTACATTGAAAGATATTTGTTCCAACAGAATGGTTGGTATAAACCTTTTGCAAATAGGCCTTTAACCACGGAGCGCATCCTTTGCCATGTCCGCTGTTATAGAGCTTCAGCCACTCAAATCGGCCATGTACCAACTGAATCTTGGTAGTCGCTGAAGTCCAATTTTTTTTGTAGTGTTGGTATAAACATTTACTGAGTATGGTACAAGTGATGGAATGCATGTATCATATATTAGCAGCCAATTAAAAGATATATAGAGAGTTTAAATGACAACAAACTCACTATATGTTACAAGAAGGTCATACCCCCGCTTGTCAACTTCAATGGCAATAAGAAACTTGCCTAATTAATACACTTACATTTTGATAAGTTTATTAATTATCTTTATTCAACTGAATTTTATATGATTTGATCCTAGACTATTGATTGTATGGTAGTTTTATAAAATATATTTTTTATAAAAAGCTAAAATAAAGAACTTTTTTTTGTGAAGAACTAAATTCATTGTTTGTACTTATGGAATGAAAAGTATATCATTTACATGAGACGGAAATACTCTAAAGCACTTGAGATATACTCAAAAGTACTTGAGTTAAAAGGATCATTCGTACATTATGATGAAAAGTATATCATCATCATGAACTGTAACCCTCTAAAGTAAATGAGATAAATTATCATTTGTTACGTAATAAGGCCACACCACTTATTACGCGTAGCTTTTAAGGAAATATATTAAACTGCTTGTTGAATTTTTTCCTTATATAATACCATGTGATGATTGGATCATTACAGGTAATAGCCGAGCGAAGAAATGCTCAATATTTGTTGCCTAATTGGTATAAAGATTAAAAGTTACATGAGCTCTGTAGGAACTGAGAGCTAATCACACTTTTTCAAGTTCTTATGAAATCTGAGCGAACCGTAATTCATTGTGAGAATGGGAATGCATCTATAAATTGCCTCTAATGAATGTAAAATGAATTACATTTTAGAGAAAATAATGAGTTAATTTGGTGGACTGTAAATCACTAGTATTTGGATGATGGAATCCATACTGACCTTGATAATGAAATATTGGAATTAATCCATACAGACTTTGAAATGACCATAAAGGCACTTTGGTTATGGCATGATGTTTTGTTTTGAAAAGACTCACACAAACATCACTTTATTTGAAGTGCCGCATATTTTGAAATAAGTGTTTCCTAATGTACCAGATGCACCATCCCATTCCCATTAACCTTTTAAAGTCATAAAGCATATCATTTATTTTGAAAATTCAAATAGGATTCAGACCATCCTAAGATGCAAATGGTAGACAACCCATTTTTACAAATAAAACAAGGTGATTTTTAGAAACATATTCATGAAGAATACGGATCATTAAAGTACTTATGGCTCTGGTGGATGTTTTGACACTTTGGACTAGTTATAGTTCCAAAGAAGTTTTTCGTTTGGAAAATTACTAGCATATATTATACATGTAAGGGCTCACCACCCCCTGTAAATGCTAGAGAGTGTGCATCAAAAGGACCTGATGAATATTGCATGTTTAATAGGATCAATATAGAGCATCTTATACCCAATGGTCTCACAAAGGCTACCATCAAAGTTTACAGATGTGTCTAAGGAATAGGTTATGCATACCGACTTACCTTTTATTGGTTTGGGGATATGCAGCAATATTACACGCATCTTTACTTAATTCATTTTAGAACCTAATATTAGTCAACATTTTCTGCGTACCAGTTGGTAACTGGATATAAGCCTGACATTCGTGTTTTTACGCATTTTGGTTGGACTATATATGTGCATTACGAGTCCACATCGTACTATGATGGGTCACGAAAACGATTAAGTAGTTATGTTAGATATTTACTTTCAAATATTATCCGCGTTTTAAAACCTTTGGCAGGAGATCTCTTACCGCTAGATTTTTGGGTCATCATTTTAATGAGACAGTGTTCCCGTCGTTAGGGGGAGATAAGAAAAAGTATTTTCTAAAGGAATGACATGAATTGTCGTGGTGTGTCTCATATTAATAATTCTACTCCACAAATGTAAAAGTGAAGTGACAAAGAATAATCGATTTTCAGAATGTACACTGATGTCGCTAAAGTGATGAGATCACACATACCAGCTGCAAACCTACGTGCAAGGTTACAAATCCTCAATAAAGGATATACACCATAGACTAAGGTATTACAACTTGTGACATACCAAAAAATTACGCCCGGTGCACCTGGGCGCACATGCCATAACTTCCCCGTTGATCCATGATGATGCTACGATTCAGGCCTTAAATCTAGGAAAATGCACGTTCATTCGCCTTTGCAAGCATGCTCGTGGAGCATGATGCATCTAATTTAGCTTCCGCACCGTTCCAAACTTACCCTTGTCCAAAAAAGGGTATAAGACCATAGGGCCAAGGCCAATGCATATCGCATGCTTCATTGGCTTTGCGTCAGCTTAGGAAACTCAGTCATATCTAGCTGAGCAACCGTCGCACTTCCTCTTCACTAAGATTCGGCATTACTGAGAGCATGCACCTGTCTTGCTCGTGCCAAGGGTGCATCAATCATGCTCATGCCGTACTATCCTTAGGCTTATGCAAGCTCCGCTAACTTGCACATCGATGTAGCTTACCTCCGAGGCCTTTCCCAATGTGTCATTGGTACATGCCTAAGTCGAACGACTTGATAGGAAGTATGAGCATCCACTGGCTGGCATGCAAAACTAGTGGAAAATGGGGTTTTTATTACTCAAATACCGACCCTCAATGGCGGCAATTAACCGCGGACCAGTCAAGACGATCTCTGATATAAAAAAAATACTAAAACAATTCGTGAGCAGTTAAAGTTGGTCGTTTAATAATTACCATTTTAACCCTCAGGTGGGGCCCACATCCATGACTGATGGAACTAGTTTATCATCTGACACAATTTTCTAGGCCAAAATAATAATATCTACTCCCTCCGTTCTTAAATAATAGGTTGGTTTCATGTGTAATTTATACGTGAAACCAACCTATTATTTAAGAACGGAGGGAAATATCCTCTTTTCCCTTTCCCCTTTCTCAGCCTCAGCTTATCCTTATCTCTTTATCTCTTCATCAACTCTGCAGACCCAAAAAAACCTTCTTTCCCCTTTCTCATATCTTTCTCTCTTCAAATCTGCAGACCTGGTAACATAAACGTTTTTCTTCATCACCTTCATCAATGCTTACTTATAATAAATTTTTCTTCCCAAAATTAACAAAACCCTAAAATTAAATTTCCTACAGTTCATAGTAAATAAAAACACACAGATATGGAAAACCATAGTTTGAATCGAAGAGGAAACAAAAGATCAGAATCCTTATTCGTTTTTTGTTTTTCGATTAATTTTCTAAAACTTAAGAACTTATTACTTGTGTTTTTGTGAAAAGAAGAAACTATTGGTAGCTGATTTCGATGGCCAACTGAGGTAATTTCCTAATTGTAGAATTTTTTTCATTGATTTTTCTTTTTATTTTGTATTGAAATTATTTTGGTTAGGTTTCTTTGTGTTCAACTGTCTGATTTAGTATTTCTCTGAATCCGAAAAGTCTTAATTTCTTCTTTGGCTGAGCTTATTTTTGAAAAGCATTCAAATTTTGCTAATTTCTTTGTATTTAACTTTCTGATTTAGTATCTCTCTGTATGCACTTATATCATGGTGAAGTTTTTCTAGTTTTGATTCTTGCAGATAATCAGTTACCACGTTTTAGGGATTTCAAATAAATTTTCGTAATTTTAGTTTTGATGGTTATGTAAAGACTTCCAGCTCTTACTAGCATGGATGATTTGGAAAAACCCATTAATTTTATATGGGTTTTGAAAAATTGATTTACAGAGTTATTGAGATTTATGTTTTGAACAAGATGTTATTTGAAAATGTTGTTATTGTCTTGATGATGGGTCTATTAGAATAACTTTTAACTACTGTACTGCTGCTGATAAGGTTATGGGGATTTTTTTGAATGGTTTATAATGAAGGAGACATGATGAGAGCTGAAAGAGTTTGTTTGAAACCCAATAGAGTTTCATTATTATGTCTCAGGTAAACAAATTGATCAATTTCCTACCCACAGGGGTGTTGAATTTTTTAGTTTATTGAGTTTGGATTATTGCTTCACAAAAGTTATACATGAAAATTGAGAGTTTTTTGTTTGTGGTTTTGCATTGCAGATAGAGAATGAATATGGACCATAGGAATGGGAAATTAGAGCTCCTGGTAAAGTGTATAGGAAATTGGAAGCTTCAATGGCTTTAGGGATTGGCAATGATGTCCTATGAGTTATGTGGAAACAAGATGATGCTCCTGACCTGATCACATTGTAAGTAACTTTAAACACTTCCTGTATCTCATGTGGAGTAAACTTGGTATCTTAGTAAAAGAGTAAGCATGAATACTCAATTACGGTTATTTTGTTTGTGGATGTTATGATTGCGGCCGAAGGACTTGAATACTCGAGGATTTGTAGTAATTTAATAACTTCAGGTGATGTTGTTGTTGGATGTCAAAGGATAAGATACATGAAACTACTAAACATCAGGTTAGTACTTTGCAGAGTAGCTTTCTTTTTTTGTCTTTTGCTTCTGCATAAGAACCCATGCTTAGTGGAATCTTATTGAGTATCGAACGATGTTGTTTATACTCATTTGAAGTTTCAGGTGGTAGTGAAATGCAATAACAAAGTACATCAAGGAGTGGTGGTGTTAGAAAACAGACCTTTCAAAGATGAAGTTTTTGGGAAGGGCAGAACACATCTAAAGTTTATCACCTGCAAAGGTAATTCCATATTCATGGTTACTTGGTTGAATATTTTTTTTATAAAATTAAGATGCACGTCGATGACCCATTTATGAGGGGATTCTTTTTTTAGAATAAAATCCAATCTAGAGGAGTAACTGAAATATAGTAGGACTATTTAAAACTATAAGGGTCAAGTTTGGGGATATGGATTAGATGGTGAGGACTTTTGTATAACTTCAGATCACTTTTCATGAACCTATGATGCACAAAAGAAATATAGAAATGTGAATATGTGAAGGAGGATTAACTTCTTATCACCGGTGAAAGGGATGTGGTGTTTCTCAATAAGCAGATATATTTTCCTTAATGGTTTAAGTTTTCAGTAGCACTAATAACTTATAAGCTCTTATGTTCTTCTTTACTCTATGCAGCAAAATTCTTACCTGGATCACTAATTTTGCACTCACAGATACTCTCCTCATTCAAGAAGAATCTCGGAATGTTTATCCAAGATGTAAAACAGGTCCTCATTATAATTATGTTTTGCTCATCTTCATAAGATTTACTTATGTATTTACACGTAGGCTAATTATTTTGTTTTTTTCCTTTCAGGAAAAATGGGGGGTAAAACCATGCAGTAATTAAGTTGATGTGTCATTGCTCTTTATGTTTGTGAAGTTTCCTAGTATATCGTTAAGCATATTAGTTTATCCTTTACATTCCAGTTATGCGAATTTTTTCAATATCTGTATAAAGTGTAAACATCGCACAATATAATAATCAATTGACAGCCATAACTATGTTTTCATATTAAAGCTCCGTTCGTTAGAAAATTTCTGATATATTGAGTTTACCTTTACAGGGTCAAACGACACTCTTTCTGGAAATCCATAGGAACTGTTTTGCATGGTGAGTGATACATGTTTTGTTCCCTCTTTTTTTTTTTTTTTCCATTTTCGTTATTCATCCTCAAGAGTTCCTCATATATGGAACAGGTGGCATCGGTATCAACTTATTGGAGATAGACTACTCTGTACCCCCTCGACTGGTGAGTAGATAATTGTGTTATGTTCCCTAAGAAGGTCGGGGTGGCACCTTTCATTGTTGATCCCTTATAAGATTGTTACTATGTTAATATGATGTCACCTGTAATAGTTTATGGATGCAATGAAATAAGCTCACTTGTTTATTAGGTATGCCATATGGATAAATATAGGAGTGTTGTTCTAGTTTTGGGAAGGACACAAATAGGTGCTACCATTCCGTCTTTTGGAAAAAAAATTATTTTAAGCGTCAGCTCATGTAAGTGGATATCTTCCCTTTATGAATGCCTTTGCATATGGTTGTCAAAACTCAAAATCATTTTATTGTATTCAATAATCATCTTTTATTACTCTTTGAAATCTCTGTATATACCTGGGTCCGCTACATTATAACTGTTCTCAGAGAAAGAGCATGTTAGACATAATAACTTTCTTTCTTTCTCTATTACAGCATTTTGGCTATCACATGTTATAAACTACATCTATTTCATCTCTTAACTAATATTTATATTCATTTTCTAGTGGTGTCCAGATAAGCATCAATATTTTGGCAGTGCTGCAGAGGATGGCATTTTGAATGTTCGGGATCATGAAAAGGTACGGGTATCCGTTATTACGGTTTTATGTGTTCATTATCATCTAAGCTATCGGGATGGTCTGTTTGAATATCATACTATGATCTAACATCATAAGATGTCGTGCCTTCATAGTACCCATCTTTAAGTAGATCTTGATGATATCGATACAACGCCTTTCTTTTGATCTGTTTTTTTTGTAGGTGACGGGGAGAATTCTGTCAAGTCATAAGTGGTCTTGTAGCTGATGGTAGTAGATTACTACCTTCGGGACCAGCAGGGAGGTAATATTATTTCCTTAACATCTCAAATTTGTCCTTATGTTAACTCGGTCTCAGTTCACTATTGTGATTATTTTCATCTCAAATAATGCAGATAAGTCTTGTTGGAATCCTGCGCCGTGCTCAAGGATGTGTTATACTTGACAGATATGGGTTCATAGCAAAGAAACAAACACATCTCTTTGTTATTTGTGAGGTGGTTCCAAAGAAGAAAGTTGATTTAGCAGCTCATTGTAAACTAGGGTATTCAGATTTGCACTTGTTTTTAAGAATCTTCTTTAAGAAACATGTGAACCTAAAGACTTGTATTAGTGCAAATTCAGGTTTTTTTTTTTTTTTTCTGATTTTGAAGATAAGTGCAGGTTTCATTTTTATGAATTGTAGGTTCTTAAATAAATTGCTATTTGAATCATTTCATTGAAATTTGAATTTCATTTTAGTTTCAGTCAGACTTGTTTCAGCTTAGACAGATTCAGTGCAGGCAAGTCAGCCAATCTGAATCTATTTTTTTAAATATTTAAATGTATATCTACGACTGATAAATGTCAGTCTTAACACCTTGACCGTTAAAACTGGTCGTTGATATAGGTTGTTCTACGATCCGCAGAACCATGTCATAGATGAAAAAGATGCTCAAACAGCGACCATTTCTGCGAACGATATAGCAAGTCATTTAACTCGGATCTATGAATTTCCCTGGAGGTCACGAAACTGCTATTTTCCACTAGTCCAACTTGCCTCATCAAGTCTGGACACAATCATATCTTGCATCGAGCTACCGAGCTTAGATGATACGAGGGGCCAAAGTGCTGGACCAGCAATGTTTCAACTCATTGCGGCTGCCTACATACCCTTCCCTACTCGAAAGGGATCAAACACAGACCGTAGTTCATCCTCGAAGGGACAAAAACTTAACTCAACTCGTTTGCAAGGCTGTGGCCTAGCAATAATGGTAATGGCTTGGTCCATATAAGCCGTTCCGTGAAAATGCACAAACGTTACCCATTATCGAGTCCGCGACATGGCATAGTGATTCCTAAGCATCAAATTCCCTATTTGCAAGTCTACGCGGCTATAAATGAGGCTTACGCATCATTTACACTCTTTCGGCTAATCTATGATGCTTACTTGGTGCATGGTCCACATATGTACCTTCAACTGACTACCCATCCCTATATATGTTAACTTGCAATTCCTACAACTTAAAATTAGGGAGCAAATTGACAAAGAATAAAGATCAATGAGAGAAGGGGAAAAATGTAGGGATTAAATATCGTACTCATAGGAATCGTGCGAAATAATGATATAAGAAAGGAGCGAGCTTATCTCGCACACAACATATCCCATATGACAGAATCAATGACGTCAAGAAATCACGAGTAAAGTGTTAAAACTATACGAAGTTTAAGAGTTCGTGCGAGAAGATCAAGTAGAAGCGTGTGAATACATCACACGCCAGATCCGAAAATATGGGATTTGTTAGCTGTCCTCCACTATGTAAACTCCTATATATAGGACCAGTCACTACTGTATCAAGAGATAGATCTTTTTGAGAGTTGAGATAGAACTTTATGGGAGAGAGAAAGTGAATTGTTCATCAAGTTAAAGTGTTTTCTCCTCTCTTTTGTATTGATTTCTAAACTTAATAAAATCTAATATCATTGTTCGTGTATGTCAAACATTTACTAAGCAATCTCGCTTGTGAATAATCTTACTGATTATGTCTCAACATATATGGTACTAGATAGTTAGTGTCAAACCATCGTACTGATACATAGTGCAATAATTTTGCAAAGTCTAAGTTCATTTTGTCTTGACCGTGTATAAACCAAAAGATAGAAAAATGAGTTGCCTCTTTGATAAAGTCAGAAGAATGCATTTTCTAAGTTGGTTCTTGTTCAAGGCTAGTGCATTTGAACTTGCACTTTTCATTTTGTTGGACATTGTGATGTGTGGTTTCCAAATTTGGCTGATGGTAAGTCACACCAAACAAAATAATAGTGGATCAGTTGAATGGTTTGAGTAAAACCATTTTTATAATCTCTATCATGTGTATCAGGGTTCAAAGTATATGGTTTTGACCTTGTTGTATAGACAACTAGTGTTTGGCACTGCCCTCCTTATACTTTGTACTATGTGGGGACTGTGATGAATAATTCCCAAATCAATCAGAGAAAGCCAGATGATTTAATTATCTTGTAAGTTAAATATAAGAAATTAAAAGGCCAAACAAGAGAAGATTGAACCTGAAACTAGTGTGGTGTCTAGCGTGGTGCCCATTGGGTGACACACTTATACCATGCAGATGATTAATCTTTTTGGTAGTATTTGTAGTACTAGTGTACTCAGTTTTAATTATTAAAACTTAAGCACTTTATAAAATCCTCGTTGGGTAGTATTAAATCTTCCTACTGTGAAGAGATTCATCTTTAATTTTCAATAATTCATGTCGAGTAACTAAGGAATAAGTGAAAATGATGCATTAACATGATACGTGGCGGCCGACTGAGTATCAGAAATTGGGGCATCATGGTGTCACAAATTGCCAGTGTTATGTGTTGATTAAGAGCATGATTTTATTGAAATGAGTTTGTAGCCAGATGGTTGAACTTGGAAAAGGAATCCAAGATCTTGTAAACTCATTGTATATATTGGCTACAAAGTTTAAGATTCTCTAGAGAATAGTCTCTGATGACCGCGCGAACGTAAGAATAAATTGATGTCTAGAGAAATGTTATCTGGGGGAATGGGTTTTATCCTATTGTAACATGAACTTTCATAAAAGAAACTCTACCTTGTTGATTGGAGATCCCATGATCTTGGTTCAAAGAGACAACAAATGTATGTAAAGTTCGAAGTAAAACACTGTAGAAGATGTAAACTTCTTCTACTCATTCCTATGGTAAACCCAAACAGTGTTGCCTGTACAAGTGATAAAGGGTAAGCAATGCTTTTAATGATTCCTATACTTAGAAATAAGTGGAGTAAGACAGGTTACTCTTAATGGGAGATCACCTATATGAGTGAGAACGTGGCCATTTCTATGAGAATACTTAGGATATATTCTCTAATAGCACTCATTAATACCGGGAGTTGTTTGAGGCCAAAATGAACACAACCGTAAGAACCAATGGTGCCCGAAAGAAGCATTGTGAATTTTGCTGTCTCAATTTACATTATAAAGTTGAATAGTTCAAGGCCAATGGTCACTAGTCGGCTAGTAAATTCGACAAAATTCACTAGGGAAGGTTCGGATAACTTTCATTATTAATCTCAATGTCTGTTTTCGAGTCGTTTTCTTTTCTAATAGACGATTTCTATTCATGTGGGGGATTGTTGGAATTATGAGGTGTAATTCCTTAATCTGGTTGAATAGAAATCAGTTGAAGGGACTAAGCCAAGGGTTGGGAACGGTTTAGTATTTGGTTTTAAATACTAACCACCCAAACAGTTCCTAAACTACCAATTGTGACTTTCCCTGTAGGGTTTTGAGTATGTTAAAGACCAAACGTTGTGCCTTTTGGGAACATGCTTTTTCCCCCTGTTTTCAGTCACCATTTTCCCTTATAAAACCTCCACTGATTTCTTAGTTCAACATCGAATTTTGGTCTTTGGTTTTGTCGTGTCAAAATGTTAAAAGAGATTACATAAAAAGCACAATTTAGTTTGATGTTCTTGGTTGTTTGAAGTGCTGCATCAACCAAGAAGGAGATTGTTGTATCCTGGGAAACGAACAATAATCAACCATACGGCATTATTGTGGGGCATAATTGTTTTAAGGATAGAGAGAATTTCTCTAGCCTCAATCCACTGTTTGATATTTCTATCTCTATTCTCTTCATTCTTTGATTTCTAATTACTACTGTGAACGAATTCTTGATTTTTCCTTTGGATTAGTGATTACTGTATTCAATTGAGTGTATATGCAGTTGGGTATTGTTTGAATAAACCAAACTTTACAATTGTGGTAAACGTTTGTGTTGAACTGCATTGGCAACAATACACAGATTTGATGCAAACTAAGTGTTTGTGTTAATGTCTCTGTAGGTTGTAATCAAAATGTGTCTTATTGACATTCATACATTTAGAGTATCTCTTAACTAACTTGTTTCCTGTATTATTACTTAGTATATTTTCCAACAGTCCATACTAGCACGGATTGCCAAATTCAGACATTTCAGATTTTTTCGAAAAATTTGACATCATAAGCAAATTCGCAAGGTCAGGAATATCAAAGTTTATAGTGGAGTGCCTTGAAACATTTCCTTTTGAAACAAACAAACAAGAGATACAAAAAATTGCAGTTGAACAAAGACATGGTAATATCTTCCAACTCATACATGATGAGATGAATGTCGATGAGAAATTGTTATCCTTTCAAGACGAATCAGGCAATACCATCCTGCATTTGGCTGCCAAGTCAGCACCACTTTCACGTCTAAAAACGTTTGGTAATGAAGTTTTTCAAATGCAGCAAGGGATGCGTTGGTTTATGGTGCGTATCAATATGTACTTACTTCATCATAAGAAACATAAGGACCGTGCATCTACATTTCTACTATACCACTCCGTTTTAAATATTGCCATCATGTAGCATGTTTTTGTGATACCCTTATTTATATATCAGGCGGTGGAAAATTTGGTGTTCGACATTGATAAGTCAAGGAGAAATAACGATGGAAAGACTGCTTATGAACTATTTACGAAGGAGCACAAGGACTTGATGCAAAACGCAGAAGAGTCTGTGAAAAAAACAGCTGAATCATCGATGCTGGTAGCATCCTTGGTCGCTACAGTAGCATTTGCTGCGGCTATTACTGTACCAGGTGGAAATATAAGTGACAGTGATAAGAAGAATAACGGTACTCCTATTTTTCTACTCGAGAAAACATTCTTGGTTTTTGTGGTGGCAGATGCCGTAGCGTTCTTCTCCTCAATTACTTCAGCTATGATGTTTATAACAGTCCTTACCAGTCGCTATACAGAAACACAGTTCTTAAAATCATTACCACAAAAGATTATCTTAAATCTTTTTACACTTTGCATATCCATATTTACCATGATGATAACTTTTTCTGCTGCACTTGTTATAATACTTGGACAACAGTTTACACTGGCTCCCGTTTTCATAGCATTGTTGGCTTCGGTGACAGTTACCTTCTTTGGTTTTTTGGTATTTCCATCACTTATCCTAATGGTTGTCCAGGTATATAGGCCAAAAGTTGCAATAGACAATTAGGAAGAAGAAAGCCAGTTTATAGCCAGGAAATCCATTTGCCGTTTCTCCAACAGCAAGAATACCTAAAATTTCATCTGTGCATCCGTACCTGTTTGCTGTGACATCGTGCTTGTAGTTGTAGTCAAACATAAGTTTCCTGTTGCTGTATTAAAATTGATTCAACCTTGAAACATCTTTATATATTTGTACTGTTTGCTAATTGTTTAGTTGTGTTGTTGTCATGAAATTTATACTGTACTAGTTTTTGTTGAGATTGAATCAAATTCTATGGTTTCACACTGAGAACATCTAAGCAAAACACAGCTTTTTGTTGCACAGATTCGCAGGTGCCCAAAGTAAATCCAAATCTGGTCCTTTTTTATTTGCAGAACCCACAGAAACGACTAAGCTTAATAACTCTTTTAAGTTGTTGCAGCAATTTAGCATCATAAAATATTGGCCGCAGAACATTCCATATTTCCATCTAGTTATGGAATTGTACAAGAAACACTAAAGCCTTACCAAGGACAGTTACATTACGAAAACGAAAACAACCAAAGATTAACAGCATTGGAAACTCTATCTCATAAACACATCCAAAGAGAGTGTAATTCAAAATGGAGTTGAATCAATCTTTCACATGAAGAATGATTCCAATTACCTGACATGCAAAAGTACAAAGAGAGATTACATACGTATTCTCAGTACTGTTATATACCTTCTTTAAGAGCAACTTTTTGGGTTGCTTTTTAGCATAAGGCAGGAAAGACTTCTCCAGTGACAGGAGGTATGAATGCTCCTTGCTTTCAGAGATGCTCAGCTGAGTGCAAATTATTGGAGTACTCTTTTTTTTTTACCACCGTTCTCTTGCCCGGCCATCTGGGTAGATTGGTTCAAGAGGTTTATCATCCGTATTTCCTTTCTCAACTTGTCTACTCTTTCCAAGACTCACATTTCCATCACCATCATCAAAATCTGGTGGTGTTTCATCGTCATCATCTTCCTCACTCCAATCATCATCATTGTCATCATCCTCATTTGCCAATAGACTATCAACATCAGACCAATCCTCCTCACCTTCTACTTCATCCTCACTATCTTCTTCATCTTCGTCCTCTTCATCCTCATCACCGTCAGCTTTATCAGCCCTCCGCCCACCTCTCTTTGTAAAACGAGGAACGGCAACAAGTGAACGAAACTTCTCCTTGATAAGCAACAACCGATCTTTCTCTATCAATTGAGAATCACGGTAAGCTTCTCGTAGAATAACTGAATCCCTTTCTCCTTTCAAAGACACATAAAACATATCCGGATGCCTAATCAACATTCCTCTAAGCTGTTGTGAAAACCTGAATTCTTCTCTAAAATGCATCAAGTGATCTACCAATGTCCTTTTCTCAACACAAAAACTCAACATTTTATGGATAACAGCACAAGCATGCTTCTCTTTCTCAATAGTACCGGCTTTCAAACCCGAGAAATCCGAGTACGGGGAGATATAAGGGACTTCCTTAAACTTCAATATCCTCCTCAAAAATTGTGTTATTTACCTCTTTCTCAATAGTACCGTCTTTCAAAATCTGAATTTTGACTTGTAAAATATTGTTTTGTTGACAAAAATATCTCTTGTTCACCCACTCATGGGCTTTACTAGGGGGTTTGTCTCATTTTACAAGATGAATAAACAGCCACGGAGACTAAAACATGAACAGTAAAGTTAATGAAAAAGAAAAATTAACAACACTGGAAACTCTATTTCAATCACCCACCACAAAAGATATGGGGCTCATAATATTATTAATATAACTGAAAACCATACATATTGATCTACTAATGTGGTCTCACTTTACCATATCATAAGTAGTTCTGGCTAATCAATACATAGCCTATCAATGATCTTCTCAGTGAAGTAATAATTAACCCACAAGAAATAACCCACAAAATAAACCAAACACCAGTAATAATTCCAACACGCGACTTTCACATCCTGACAGATTCCGTCATTAATAATAAATTCAGTCTAGGTTTATTTCATAATGTAAAGTTAACAACAACAACAACCAAGACCTTAGTCCCAAACAAGTTGGGAAATGTAAAATTAACAACTGAAAAGAAAAAATCCTCCCCACCATGTTGATTGTATTAGCTAGTTTCCTCCAGCAGCGTTGAGTAAAGTATCCAGCGCTGCCGGAGGTGGTTTCCCACATCGTTCAACAACAGGATGGCAAAACCCATCGCAGCACTCGTCGTTTCGGGAACAGACATCCCCGGCAGGAAGACACTGTGAATCAACAGAATAAAAAAAGAAAACCGAAAAAATCAGAACAAATACAAATATAGAACTTTTTAAATTTTTCCTCTCCATCTGACCAATCTTGTTACTGAAAACTGATTCTTGTCTCGTGATTTTTGTAGGAATGAATATGTAGTTTGCTATGATATATGCATCTATATATATGTATAAATAGTTTTGGAACTTGAGACTTTTTCACTTAGGCCTTGTTGCAGGCGCTGGATTCCAATCCGAAAGAAACGCAGCATTAATTGGCAATCTTATATTATTTAATAACAAGGATCAGAGTTGTAAGGCTGGTACAGGGTAGCAGGTAGCTAAGAAGAAGAAAAAAAAGGTCACTTGGAAAAACATGATCTCCACCAAGGACGTGCTGGCGAGTAATTTCCTATCACGTTCGCCGGCAGCAGTGTCGAGGTTTTTGATTAGACGTTTTTAATGAGACGGTAATAATACTAGGAATGTAATTTCTCGGTTTTAATTACTAAGGGCAAATCCTATAGCAATGTACAAAATAAAATTTATGTTGAGCCAGGTGATGGTCAAATGGGATTTTGCACAATGGGAAAGAAGTGGGCGGTTGACCGTCAAGTGCTAGGACGAAGTGCTGCCGCTGGCGCGCACAAACGCTGGCACTCGTGGTACAACCGCTGGCGTACCAGAGCCGATGGCGTTTTGAATCAAGACTGCCAGCGACTACATTTAAACGGTCACCGGAACGTCTAGTTTCTACCTACATAAATACGGCTTTAGTTTGATCTCACAAATTCACAACAATCTTTCATCCGATCTTTTCTTAATTTCAATTGCTTTCGATTTTCAACCATGAATTATGATTTTGATTCTTCTGAAGAAGAAGATATGGAGATAGATGAAATGTTGTATGAAGAATATATAAGAAGAAATGTGTATACAATTTTTGCGTCAGATGGATGAAGATGCAATTCAAGATAGAAGAAGGAGAAATTTTATGTTGCAATTACAAACCGGGATCTTACAAAAGCCTTTAGATCCATATGAAGTTACGACTAGAAGATGGACGTGGCGAGATCGACATTTTTACCACGAAAAGATGATGTATGATTATTTTAATTATGATTGTGTCTATTCCGATGAGGAGATTTTTACAACCGTATGATGCATGACATGAGCGCAACTTGGCGCAAAGGATTATTGATTACATCCGTATTTGGAAAACAACCTCCTTTAGGTATCTCAAGCATTTTTGTCATATATTTGGTGTTAATTCCATGCTAGTATTTGATGGTTTTCTTGCATATTATTGTGTGTTACGCGTGTTTTCTCTTATTTGTGTGTTATTAGGTGAATAATCCAAAAAGAAGTACAACCTTTGTTTAATTACTGTTCATTAAGGGTATGATGCATGACATGTACTATGCTTTAGTCGAGATGGACGGCTCGAGCAAGTTCAGGGAAGCCCCGGCTATTGGAGTAACGTAGATGAATATACATGGCATGCATGCAACATGAAAGGTCAGCTCGCGGCAATGACGGTCGAGTGTTAGTTGCTGCTCCTCCGTATACCATGTTACGATGCATTGGCCCATCACTTAGAAAAGAAATGCGCATGGTCTTGAGAGAAGAAAAAGATTTCACGTATGATTACATCCGTATTTGGAAAACAACCTCCTTTAGGTATCTCAATTTTTTCACATGACCGAAACGAAAAATAGTCGAGCATTTTGGTCCAACCTTTTTAAGAAAGCCTAGCTAAATTTCTATCTAGGATTAGGGAGGAAATCCTACTATGTGAAGATGTTCAAAGAATAAATGTGTCCTATGATGTTTGATAATTGATTTATATATTCTATGTTAGAGAATAGAATTTTATAGTGAAAAAATTGTTAATTATTTGAGAAAAATAATTGTTTGAAAAGATTTATTTTCCGAGAAACACTAAATCGTCTTGAGTAATTTTGGGAGAATGTTATAGGGAATAGTTATAATCATTTAGTATGTGAGAGTGGGTTTTCCTTTTAATTGAACACAAAAATCATTTTTAGAATTATATGTTGTCTTGATCAGGAAGATGTTCAAAGAATAACTGCAGAAAACACCGAGAGGGGTTTTCCAGGAATTATATGTTGTCTTGACTGCATGCACTGGACGTGGTATGCGTGTCCGGTTGAATGGGCATCCCAATGTAAGTGTCTGTACGTAATTTTGGAAGCTTCATCTACTTATGATTCTTGGTTTTGGCATGCCTTTTTTGGACACCCGGATTCAAATAACGATATGAACGTTTTATATAAGTCACCATTGTTTGAAGATCCTAAGAATGGGATCGCTCTGCACTGTAATTTCACCATCAACAATCATCACTACACTCAGGGTTATTATCTAGATGATGGAATCTATCCATAATGGTCAACTATGGTTAAAGCTTATAGTCAGGTAGGTTTTGGATCGACGACTTCAAAGTATATGAACTACTTTAACACCCAATAAATGAAATGCAGAAAGGATGTTGAACGCACTTTTGGCATACTAAAAAGGAAGTTTTCCATCATAGTTAGGCCAGCACACTTTTTTGATATTCAAGAATTGAACAAAATTATGCGTACTTGTATCATTCTGCATAACATGGTCATTGAAGAAACCAGACGTGACCCGACCTGGACTAGTTTTCCAGATGAAGATTTGAGGCCGAATTTGTGAAGCATCATGGCTGTTCGGCAAGAGAATATATACTTTCCACTGACAGACTCCAAAACCGGGGAATTTATGGACAACTAAGACAAGATCTAACTATGCATGCACCTTTGGGATTTAAAAGGAGCAAGAGACGATGCACGAGGCGAGGCAGAGGCAGAGCGAGAGGCAGATAGATGTTATTTTCAATTTAGTGTTATTTATTTTAATTAATATGTTTTTTAACTTAAAGTTGTTTGTTTAAACGATTACACTTAAAATTAAAATTAAGAAATTATATTAAAAATAATTTTAAATAAATGAGTATAATTAAATTAAACTTAACTAAACAAGAATTAAAATCAGTTATCAAGACTGTATTCATCTTCGGTTTCTTCCGAGGCATCATCTTCATCTTCTTCCATATTCACATACTGGCCAGTTTATTGAGGGACTTGTTGAGGAACTTATTGTTGTTCGGTCGCGACTTGTTGTTGTTTTTTTTCGGCCGGGACTTGTTTTTATTCATCCGCATACATTTCCTTAGTCCATGCAGCAATTTGTCACGACCTGTAGTATTGTTCTCGCAAAATACAATTTTTTCGTTGTTAATTTATAGCAATACCATGGTCCCTGGCTCTATCTGCTTCTATCTTCAACTTGAATTCCTTGTGCTCAACATACTCGTTTGAACCTCCCTCTAATGCTCATTGGGATGCGTCTCTTGCTGCTTTTGCAGCTTTCTGACCCCCTCCTATTCTTCTCTTGACATTGGTGCGTTAATGTCTATATTAGTGTTTTGTTGTTCCTGACTACTTGGAGACCCGGTATATGGATATCCAGTTCCTTCAAGTGAGGAAGCAGGCCCTCCATTCTGAAAATCCTACGAGATTGGACCATGCGGTGATCTTGTAGGCACTTTATTAACTTCTACCAAGTCTGGATTAAACTTTTTAATTAAGCACCCTCAAAATGGTGAAACAAGTTTCATGTTGGAAGATCGATTTGTGGGATCTTTGCCACTCTTCCTGACCTCTTCATTTCACATCCGCTTCGCCATCACCACTTATTTTTTTGCGCCACATTTGAGTGATCAACGCTACATATTCATTAACGGATGCTAAAATTATGTGAAAACAATGACACAACCCATCGGCATCATGACTAATGATGCTACCGGTTTCTTCAAAAAAAATTTCTAAAATCTTAACATAAAAAGTATTTTTTTCTTGATAAATACCATTGATTTATACAAATTTACTCGTCTTCATCCATCGTATACTTGACACTACGAATTATTGTGTTTCTTGGTTGTGATTGTTGTGTATTTTGTTGTGTTTCTTGTTGTGATTGTTGTTGTGTTTGTTGTAGTGTTTTTTGTTGTGATCGTTGTTGTGATCGGTGCGATGAGGATTCCATATTTGTTATAAATGAAATTTATAGAGATGATATTTTTTCTGGTAGATTGAGTTGATATGAAGAATTTTGTTTGAAATAAAAGAAAAATTAGAGATGGTATAAAATTGTGTAATTTTGAGGTAGTGATGAATAAGGTGTGTATTTTAAGTTTGGAGATGAACTAAATTTATAGGGAAAAAAAAAAGAGCAACAACCGTTCGATGAAAGGAGTCGTTGGCGGTTTTTTGAATAACGCGGCGCTTTTACTAGAAATGCTGGCGAATGAAGGAACAACGGGGGGTTGAGGGACAAACGCAAGCAATTTTGGCTCAAATGCTAGCGCTTTTGGCACGATCGCCTGGCCTTCCATCGCGCGCGCTTTTTCTTCCATCTCACTCAACAATCCATTTTTCATGTTTGTTGTGTCCATAGTGGGATCAAAATGAACAAGTTCTTGTTTTGTTGAGTCCATAGGAACTGCTTTAAGGAAATTATATACTCCCTCCGTCCAAATTTAGATACCTAAATAAGATTTTGCACAGATTATGAAATGCAGAGAGAGTACATTTTTTTCCACAATTACCCAAGGATAGTATTTAAGGTACCTAGTTTTTAGATGTCTAGTTTTTTGTTCTTTACTTTGAACAATTCAAAACATACAATAGAACTCAAGAGAATAAAGAATTTTAGAGAGGAGTATTTAAGATTGTGTATAGAAAACAGAACTACACAAATCTCCATATTAGGACCTGATTTAAACATAAGGGTAGATTCAGAAAAAAAGTGAAAAAAAAATGAATTTCGGATAAAAAGTGGAAAAAAATGAATTCTAACAAGTAATTTAGGACAAAAAACATCCCCAATTTAGGCATCCAAAATAGAAAGGAGGGAGAAGATTCTTGGGAATCGAATCTTATAAAAATTTGGTAGTTCAGTTTGATTCACACCGGAGTCTGGTTCCTAGTCAAGCATTTCTTTTTCCAAAAATGAGTTATCTGAACTAGGACATCTAAGGTTATTGTCAAGAGAGCATAACCACTAAGCTAAGCCAAGTTACTTGATTTAAATTTTAGGTACATAAATCCTACTCACCACGTTGTCGATCAAGGTTGAACGAAATAAGCGAAGTAAATCTAAGCGTCAGAATAACTTTTACGAAAATTAGATCTGCGAAGTATGAATTCACTCTAGATAAGAGATCTGCGAAGTATACACAGATAACCGACAGGGAGTATATGTGAAGTATAAATTCACTCTAGATAAACAGATAGCCGACAGGGAGTATATGCGAAGTATGAATTCACTCTAGATAAACAGATAACCGACAGGCGAAAAAAATGTAGTCAAGCAATAAAACAGTTAACGAAAAAGAAACGAGACAAAGTAGTTTCATACGAAGATGAATTATTGCTCAAGAAATGGGACAGCTGTACTGACAAGTCACCGAAGTTATCGGAGAAGAGGGTGGAATAAATTTATTGAAAATGGCTTGGGCGAAGTATAAAGAAACATCACGTTAATTGTGTGATCCCCAATTAAGTAAAACGAGATGTACTCCACTACATGGTTTTGCCTATAAATAGAGACCTTGGTTCATTGTAAAAGGGGTTGGATATTTTGTAAGCGGACATGTCATGTTGAGAGAAAAGTAACTTAGGGTTCTTATGAGTATACATACTTGTATCATCATATTCTCAACTTATTTATAAATAATTTCCATTTCGCGTGCAATCATAAAGAAGGTGTTTGATCTTATTCTCATAACCATGTATTAGATCTTGTGTGTTTCGTTACTTGGGTGTACTACTGGATTTTCAGCAGTTACATTTTGGCGTCCAGAAACAGGGAACTTTAGTTGAGAGTTTACTCGCACTTGAGATCTTGAAAAGAAATTGAATTTTTTTTTGAGTTTTGTTGTTTGAATCTTTAACGAGTTATTTTTCATGAAGAGTATAATTTCGTAAATCAGAAGAGTATTGTTTATGTTCAAGTTATGAGAAGTAGAAATAACCATTGAATTCTATTTTGAAGAGCTTATTAAGATCTCAAAGGAAAGTTTATCTCAAATTTTATAGCAAGTTAACTTTATTTTACTAGATGAAGATCATCGATAAGTCGGTGAGTAGAGGTTGATTTGTACATATCAGTTGAGATCGGTTGATGGAAAGAGTACCAAATCGAGCAAAGCACATAATAGCATCAAGAAGAAGCAAATGTTTAGAAGAAAAATAGGAAGAAGAATGGAGATAGGAGAGACATCAGCCGCAGGAGGAAGACATGGTCTGAATCCGCGGCGGAACGGCGGTCCTGATAGGAACAACTTTAGAGAATGATCGATCCATACTACTGATACTGAGACAGTTGTAGGAGAAGAACCCATTGGCGAGGAAAGAGAGGAAAATTTTGATGAAGAAAATATGACATTTGAGCAGCGAAATAGACTCACAACGCAGAACGACACCTTGATGCAACAAAATCGTCAGCTTAATGAAGAAAAAGCAGCCAATAGTCAACGAGGAGGAGAATCAGACGCGAGGACAGGTTCGTCAACAAAAAGAAATTTGCATCAGAGAGAATATATACCAGAAGATAACGAAAATGAATAAAGGATAAATTAGGAGAGAAGAGAGCGAAGAAGGAGACGCCAAAGAGAAAGTAGTGAGGAAATAAATCTACGGAGAGCATTGGAAGAAACTAGACAGGAATATCAAAGGCGGAGATTTTAAGAAGAGAGAAGACGCGGAGAAGAAATATTGTACGAAGAAGAAAGATTATACGAGGAAGAAAAGAGACGCGAAGATGAAAGAACACGCGAAGAAGAAGGAAGATATGGCGAGGAAAGAAGAAACAGGAACGAAGAAGGTGGAGGAAATATAAACCAAGTGGTTTTTAACGAATTAAGAGACATGAGATCATTGATTAACAACTCACGAAGAGGGTGACGAGTACAACTAGGAGAGGCAATAGAAGAATCCGTCAAATCTCCATTTACTCACGAAGTGTTGGAAGCAAGGATTCCAGCGAGATGTACATTACCAACCTTCGGAAGAATATTCAGTGGATCCGAAAGTGTTGTACAACATTTAAAGCAGTACACTCTCTCCTTGATGCAATGGGCAAGCCGAGGTGATGAATAAGACAATAGCAACAACATTAAAGAAAAAGATGGAGGGCCATCACAAAGGATGGTGCGAGCAAGTCCCAAACGTGTTATGGTCGTATAGAATGACAAGGCAAGATGCAACGGGAATGTCACCCTTCTGTTTTACATATGGAGTAGAGGCAGTGCTACCCACCAAGATCATTATCCCTATAACTAAGCAAGAGGCATGAAGAAATGGCTTAAACTCAGATATGATTCTTGCAAAATTAGATGACTTGGAGGAAAATAGAGAGACTGCGCTACAACATATGACGAATTATCACCAAAGGTTATCTCATGAGTACAACAAAAGAGTAAAAGAGCAAAGATTTGTACCAGGAGAGTTGGTATTACGCGAAATCTCGCCTTACCATAAATGGTCATGAGGAAAATTGGAACCCACTTGGGAAGGTTCGTATATAGTGAAGAGAGTTGTGGGTAATGGTGCCTATGAGCTCGCAGATTTCCAAGGAAAGGACATAGATAATGAAAGAAATATAATATATGGTGAAGTTGTGAGGCAAAACCAAAGACTGGATGACCCATGGAATCCAGTTTATATCAAAAAGTATTATCCATAAGGATGCATTGTACTAGCGAATAAAGAAAAAAGATAAAATATAAATGATAAAAAAAGATATGTACTTATCAGTAGAAGAAATATATAATGAAGTATCTTTTTACATATTCACGAAGAAAAATACTCGGGTGAAATAAGACCTCGCATTAGGGGGATGATAAGACCCACGAAATAAAATAGTTTTTATGGAAACTCAAACCCTTCTCCTAGGAAGGCTGGGAATCCATGGCGTGCACCCTAGTTCGTACGAAAGTACAAGATGCAAGTCTTAACTCATGTCATGAACAACTCTCAGAGATATATAATCTAGGGGCTATGATAAGACCCATATGTTGAGGGTCCCTACCATGATGGCCTTCGGTAAGGGGTATCGAAACATAGCCAGTGGAGATAGTAGATGGCTTGGCATGGTTCTGCACTCGGTCCCAAAGAAACCCCACTTAGGGTGTGACTTCGTAAACATGAGCCATATCGGCGAAGGGATAAGGAATTACGAAAAGAACTGATACCAACCTTGAAGGGGTAATCAAGGGGAATAAAAAGGGACGGCTCCCTCCAAATTAGGGATCTATGTGACCAAACAAATACAATAATATCATAGGGATATTATTCATGGGAATAACTAAGCATGTCGTATTGTTGCGAAGTAATACCTCGACACTTGTGTTAAGGAGAGGTTGATGGATCTTTAAGTTGAAATAATAAACAACGCCTGAGACTTCGTCGAAAGAATTCCTTGACAAACAGGGTGAGACGCACTAAGACCTTAACTAGGAGGCACAATAAGACCTCGTATAGCCATATAAAAGTAAAAGATAGGGGCCCGTTAAGACCTCTTCAACAGGCTGGTAAGTCCAAAATCTAAATACAAGTAAAAGACAAAACCTTGAAACAAAAATTAGCAACCCTAAAAAAGAACAACAACAAGAGGAAAAATATTTTGAAAAAAAGGAGGCAAATTATGAAACAAAGGCAAGAGGCAAAGGGCATTATTCTATACAATACATTATTACTATGAAGTAAAACTGATATTATAGGAAATGACGAACTACTAAAGACAAGCATCACACGCAAAGGCAGAATACTCAAAAGGATATTGAAGTGATAAGTAATGAACCACGAAGTACAGTATTCCTTGAAACTACAGCGAAGTACAGGAAAATTTTGGAATTATAAGAATAGCGAGATCATACCTGCGAGAAAGAAACAAGATTTCCAATCTAAATATTGCATGAAAATAATAAGTTAATCCACGAAGAAGCACAGGTATGCTTCAGAACTCCACAAAAGAATAATAGGCAAGTATATACTTTTAAGTTTTTTATTCTTTTGAGTATTTCCTTCGCATAAACTTTCATTCTTTGAAAGCAAAAATAGAGGCAAGTATATACTTGATGTGTACATGTACAAGACCAATTCACATGCTAGAAGCAAGGAAATGTTAAGGATAAATTTAATATTTTTGCATTCAAAGTAAAGTTAACCTCGCAGGTTCAATTCCAGATCGCACAAGTAAGTCATAAGATATATTCTAACCACGATAGCTACAATTAATGAAGCAAAATAATAATTTTGAAGACAAGTAGAAGCGGAAGGATGATATATTCAAGAAAAACAAAAATTATTATGCCCCCAAGCTTGGAAGCGCACAGTTTAAGAAAAGATGTTAGGAGAAGTGAATCAAGAATAAATAACCAACAAGGACAAAGAAATCAAGAATGAAGAGGTAGTTGTTAAATATGAACTGCCACAATGACTTCTCCTTCGAAAGAAACTCCACCAGCTCCTTTAATTTCTGTAGCACCATCACCAGACTCCTTGACCTCCATATCAAGATTACCACCACTAGAAACAGCAGTTCCGGATTCGACATCGCCAGTGTCACGAGGTTGATTAGGAGGATTCACTGAAGATGAAGGAATGTCCGCAATCTTCGTAACCACATGAGCTTTTCCCTTTCAAACATTAACTTCTTCTTCATCATCAGTATTTTCGTCACCACCTTCCTTGTCAGTCAGAGTCTTCTCGTCATCAGAAAGTTCGTCATCGAAAAATACTTCAAGATCCATATAGTGGAAAATGCAAAGAAAAAGCTGCCAGAAAAAGTCCTAATACCTCTAAAAAGGACTGCTTTTGGGAGCCCCAACCTAGTAGTCTTATTTCCCAAAAAGACTGTATTTGAGATTCGTTTAATTTTTAAAATTACGTCTTCCTTTATCATTCCATCAATATATACTGATAGAAACAGATATTTTATTTTTATATTAAATAACATAAAAGTTGATCTGAGTAATCTTAGAATAGCTAATTCGCCTGAATCCCAGTCTAACTGGTATTTTTGACTAGACCAATTTCAGAAAATCTGATTCATCTGAATCATCTGACTTATTTCCAACTGAACCTAAGATTAAAAACTAATTAAAAGGTCATCACATAAACTAATCAAAACATTCACCATTCAATTCAAATCTGAAATTTGTTGTACAAACATAATTCACATAAACCCCAAAAAGTTCTACACAACTACTGAATTCACACCATTTTAATTTCTTAAAAATTTATGTTCCTACTATTGGTGGAAACCAACCTACACACAATGAAATAAACTAAAACCAGCAAAAATATGAACTGAGCTTCCCAACTGATCGGAATAGTATACATGCATCAAAATAAATTTGGGAATTATAAGTTTAATAACAAAGTTCTGATAGCATAGCATTAATGGTTCTCACAAACAACCAATTCTATAACAGCTGAGTTATGGTTAATCTTCCTCGCATTAATGAAACTCGAGTGGTGTGCAGATAATTTCAGACATTAATTCACAGCCAATATAACTGTCAATATCTAGGCCAAGCAAAGACAATAAAATTATGCCAAACCTGAAAAACCGGGGGTCTAAACACACCACCCGATATTTCAATTAGCAATATGTATGGACAACTCCGAGTTGTTTTCTAGAGAATCAACTAGACAGTTAGACTCAATCAATAGAAAATACCCAAGGAGTTATTATCTCAATCTCTCGATTTGAGTTACTCAAGCAAATATGATTCGCGAGTCTAATCAAAGAGAGATAATTTGGATGGTACCAAAGACCAATATCCAAGTGTCTATCAATTTAAATCAACAACCAAAATGGTCGGATATTCTAATTGATTGAACAATGCACAACCTGTATTATTTCAATTATATAAAAATATAATGCGGAAAAGAAATAACACAAACACCAGAAATTTTGTTAACGAGGAAACCTCAAATGCAGAAAAACCCCGGGACCTATTCCAGTTTAAACATACAATGTATTAAGCCTCTACAGACACTAGCCTACTCCAAATTAACTTCGGTCTAGACTGTAGTTGAACCCCAACCAATCTCACATTAATCCAAGGTATAATTATGCTCCTACGCCTATGATCCCAGCAGGATACTGAGCACTTGATTCCCTTAGCAGATTTCACCCACAACCAAGAGTTTCTACGACTCAAAGTTGAAGACTTTAATAAACAAATCTGTTTAACACCGAAAAGTCTACAGGTAATAGATAAATTCATCTCCCATTAATAAACCTACAAGTTTTGTTCCATATTTTGATAAATGAAGGTGAACAGAAACCAATCAATGAAATCAAACTTATATACCCGAAGAACATCTCATTTTCATCAATCACCTCGCAATAAACTTAATCGACTCAATGAAGAAGATTATGGAGGAATCACAAACAATGAGAAGAAGATGTTTGTGACTATTTTTATCTTGCCTATCGGAGATAGAAATATCAAGCCAATTATTAAAATTGTACTCGTACGATAGAAACAGCTAGATCAGATCACACAACTACAAGAAAAATAGTATTGGTCTGGCTTCACAATCCCAATGAAGTCTTTAAGTCGTTAACCTGGTTTTAGAAGAATAAAACCAAAGGCTAAAAGAGAATCGACTCTAGATTTAGCAAACTAGTATCACACATAATGTGTAGGGATTAGGTTTCCCAGTTGCTAGAGTTCTCCTTTATATAGTCTTACAAATCAGGGTTTGCAATCAATGTTAGCTTAGTAACAAAGCATTCAATATTCACCGTTAGATGAAAACCTAATTAGATACAAGCTAATATCTTTCAACCGTTTGATCGAAAACTTAGCTTTCCATACACACAGGTACTTGACTTTTTGGGTTTGTGTAACCGTACCCAAATGTGTACAATGGTTGGTTCAATAATAGTCAACCAAATGGTTAGCCAAATGATAACTTTCATATCAACCATATTCTTCTTCACCATAACTAGTCCAAATGACTCAAATGAGCTAGTTAGAGAATTGTTCAATTTCTATGAGATCCCAAGTATTACAAGAGACACAATTGAATAAAAAACGATGTGATTCACTCAAATCATTTAATGAACTCTAAAGCCACGGTTTGCTAAAGCATTACTTAGTATTTTAATATAAGTTCACGAACAACGTTTTCAGACATAACCTCTTGAGTTCGTGGACTGAGTTCGCGGACTCAAGCTAACCGGTTGAAGTTAATAAACTCCAGCAGAATTTCTCGGGTCGAGAACTTCCGTCAATTCGCGGACTGGGTTCACGGACTGCACCTGAGCTTCAACTTCCGCAAATAGTCTCGGGTTCGAGATCTTACGCCAGTTCGCGGACTGGGTTCGCAGACTGAGTTGACTGCTCACGTTTCGGTTCCACTTGATCAACAAAGTTCACAAACTTCGGTTCAAGTGTTATTGACTTATACATATATGTGTTGCCACAATAATGTTTATATCCCACAATGGTTATATAGTCTAAACTCTGATTTCAATCATTGAAACATTCTCAGAGGGCATTATATAGTTGTTATTCACCAACTATTTTTCGTCAGAGCAATTTCCAAAGTGATTGAAACGTAACATGACTTTCGTCACTAGGCAAAGATGAACTTGGCTAAAGTGAAATCTTTACCAAGACCCATTTTGAGAAATAGATAAGAAAGATATCCTCAGCTCGAAATGTCACATGTGCATATTCTTAGTCTATATACTAAACCGACTTTTGTATCAAGATAGGAGATAGAGTAGATATAGACTTTTGAGTGATAGATAAGTTCAAGTCTCCACATACATTTTAGTCGATGAAGATCCACTGGTTCCTTTAGTAGTCCTTTGTCTTGTATGATAATCGCCATGGAGTTCTTGAGCTCAACTACACTTTCTATCCTAGTCCGAGACCTTAGATATAGTAGACTACAAATCGAGACTTTATAGTTTTGATCACTAAGATTGACAAACATGCTTGAGATAGAAACACATGCGAGTTTGACCGAGCAGTGCTCTAACAATATCCCCCTTTGTCAATTTTAGTGGCAAAACTATTGATACATATGGAATACAAAAATTATCTAAATAAACTTTGTAGCTCCTATTCCACATGCCTAATCTTCAACAATACTCGAAACATTCGTCACTTCCAAGTAGTCCAATGATCCCAAAGGTTTTAAATTTAGCATCATCGTTGTCGAAAATCCGTAGCTATAACAATGAGAAAAGCATCGGTTCTCAATCATTGTTATACAGTGTCATAGTATTATTACATAGGGTCAAAGTCCAATTGTATCACAACTTCAACAACAATACTATGGTGATACTTCACTCCCCCTTAGTTAATACTCCATCTCATATGGAAACCACTCCCCCTTACATAATGATCTGAAAACCATATGTATTTGTAGTATGAACTACAATTAATTCTCCCACTTTTTGTCGATAAAATTGGAAAAGGTACAAGAACGGGATCCTAATGAAATTTCCGTAAGAGATATTTCATGACCAAGGGTAAATGTTCTATCATCTTGTTTAGATGCAATCATAAAACAGCGGCTAAATGCATTTATCAAGGAGTTTATAAAGATACAAGATAACCCCTAAAAATTCCACATCCGCACTCCCCACAAAGATTTGGAAATTAAGCGCAAGTTCAAAAGAACTCTCCCCCATAAGATGTCATTCCCAAGGGAACAACAAAAGCGACCTTATTTTCAAGAGAAAAGAAGGATTTCTTAAGACTCAACAAATTACATACAAGTATGAATTTGGAATCCAAAATATTCAATCATATTGACCAACGAACCAAGATTAATTTGATTAAATATGCTCAACACAAGTAAACTTATGGATACTTAATACATCGATTAGATTATTCACAAGAGAACCCATAAATACTCTAACCGGATTGCACAATTAAACTAATCACAAATTAATCAATTCAATTATCCACACTCAACATGAGAAAAATCTATGGAGTGCTAACTAAATAGTCACACAAGATGATTGATTTATTCCATTTGGGATCAACATAAGAGATTATGGAACCCCGACTAAGATTATCATAGAAAATGACAACCTTAACCGTCCATGTACTCAACATGAGAGAAATCATGGAATACAAACTAAATAACCACACAAGTTGATTAATTTAGTTCTTAAAGCTCAACATATTGCATCTTTATGGAACAAACAACCATGCCAATAAGAAATCGACTTAGTCGTATCGTGATCAACATAAGATACAAGATGGAACCTTCATGGTACTACATATTAATAAGGAACAATTAATCTCTATATCGTGGATTACAAAACAAGGACCTATTCTATTTTTCCATAACAAAGTGACATAATAGACTTTATCCTTGAATCACAAAAGATTTTAACCTATCTTACATCAAAGATTGACAATATAGGCTTAACTTTTGTGTTTTTCCAAAAGTCCATTCATTCCTTTATCAATATTTGCACACCAATACGTGAACGACTTTACTTTTGACAAAATATGGGACAATCAAGTTCGCGGACGTAAACACACATATCCCATCAAAATATTGCAATATATAAAACCATACAGATTAATACTGCAACCATCATCTTCCAAACAATTTTAGAATTTAAACCAATAAATCTAAAAACAAGAAGATGAATTCATTGGATACAGTTATGTGTAATCACAATCATGGATATTCCAAAACACTAGTTATTCTTCTAAATAAAACATAAAACATAGAAGATTACTAGAAATTACGGAAATCAGAGTTCATTAAGAACTTTATATCTTTCAATGAAACCATCAAACAATGTGTCACTGATCTCCTTTATTCTTTTGACCGTAGACACACCATGTTCGTGAGTTGGAACACTAACTTTGCGATCAACAACTCGATAAAGCTGCCTAGATTTGGCACAGTCCATGATGAGCTTTTTTTGATGTATCGGAATATTCTGATTTGCAAGAATTCTGGCCTGACTATCTAGAAGTTGGTTTATTTGCAATTGAAGATTTGAAAACTCAACCTTTGAATCATTCTGAAAACGAGTCAAATTCTTGACATAATCATCAATCCAGGAGTTATGATCCTTTCTTTCAAGCATCTTATTTAGAATTAGCTCTTGAATTGACTCACGTTCCCGATTTTCTTCCTCCATGTCAAGACACACAATCTCTTGAGATATTGGAGAGCTCTTAATAATAGATATGGATCAATAACGCACAATATAAGATATATATGTGTTCGTGAACTAGAGTAATAAACTCCAATTCAAACCCTAGGAGTTCATGGGAGGAGGTCACGAGCGTTCGCGGACTTCCCTAAAAAGAAAAAGAAAAACTATAACTAAAATAATATACAACATACTTGAGTATTTCTCAATCATTTTCCTTGTACCTCTCAAGTTAGAAACATGGAAACCAATACCTGGAATCAGGTGATTGGGTAAAAAGAAGTTCCACTGCGATCATTGAGAAAGGTGTTGTACATATCATCATACAGTTTGATTTTTGTGCTCTTCGCCTTTCTTCGGTTAACCTGTATCCCTAAAGAATAGGGCATGGCGCTTTTCACATATTCGTCAGATGATTTTCTCTGAGAACTAAATCTAAGACCTCTAGCAATAGTATCAAGAGGATCGGAATGGATAGGGATCCAATTTCTATATTTAGATTTATCAGAAACATCCTTATAAATACCGGAAATGTTCTTATTAATAATGCAAAAAGAATTGCCAGAAAGAACTTTATCCTTGTGATGATATCTAGAGTAGAGATCATTATCATAAGGTTTATGATTTCTTATGGGCATACGATTCATTGCTTTAGTTGACTGACCATATGTTCCATTGACAGTGAAGAGAAGCATATTACGAAGCTTAGAATTTTGTTTCCTTCTTGCAAAACAATGAATAGCATAGTGATTTTGTTTCCCACAAAAGGTACAGGTTCGTGGAGGTGAAGCAATAACTGACACCTGTTTAAACTTCATACCCATACGAGAAGATTGAAAGTTTTTTAACCTTTTCTTGTTACAATCTTCTTCCAGAGAAAATTTCTTCGTATATGGTAATTCCTGAGAATTAGTCACAGAAGAATTTCTCCTTAGGACAGAGTTTTCCTTTTCCAAGGATTTACACTGTTCATGGGCTAGAGTAAGAGATGCACAAAGTTTCTCTTTTTCAGCACGAAGTCTATTGATATCTGATGAATGAGTCTCGAGCAAACGTTTTTCTCTAATTGAGTCCTCTTTAACAACTTCCTCAAGAGTACTAATCTTTTCCTGTTGTATAGTAGTTTCTTGTAGAAGTTTCTCAATGTTCTTAGAGAAGGACTTTATGATATTATAGAGATCACGTGCTCGATTAAGAGACTTTTCAAATTCATCAATGAGCTGATCACGATCATTAAAATCAATATCTTCAGCTATATGTTTTGAAATTCTGGTGAGTTCCTTTTCAGCTTCTGCCACAGTGTCACATGCCTCATGAGATGAAGAAATGTTATTATCACATTGAACATTCTTTATACTTCGGTATTCAGAAGAATCAACTAACGAATAATCCTTTGAGGTGTTTTTAAGACACTTGACATGGTCAAAAGCTTTAGGAGACATTTTGGTATGCGCAACAGAGATTCTGTCTACAGACTGAGATTGCCACAAAAACAGACTTGTAAGGTTTTAAGCGTGTTTTTGTGCTCTGATACCAATTGAAAAAGCGGGGGTCTAACAACACCACCCAATATTTTGATTAGCAATCTGTATGGACAACTCCAAGTTGTTTTCTAGAGAATCAACTAGACAGCTAGACTCAATCAATAGAAAATACTCAAGGAGTTATTATCTCAATCTCTCGATTTGATTTACTCAAGCAAATATGATTCGCGAGTCTAATCAAAAAGAGATAACTTGGATAGTACCAAAGACCAATATCCAAGTTTTAATCAATTTAAATCAACAACCAAAATGGTCGGATATTCTAATTGATTGAACAATGCACAACATGTATTATTTTAATTATATAAAAATATAATGCGGAAAAGAAATAACACAGACACCAGAAATTTTGTTAACGAGGAAACCGCAAATGCAGAAAAACCCTGAGACCTAGTCCAAATTAAACATACACTATATTAAGCTGCTACAGGCACTAACCTACTGTTGATGGTGGTTTTTTAAACAAAGGGTAAAATTGTAAAACCTCGAATAACCTAATGTCACCGGTGACACATTTATTAGGACATTTAATGCATGTAGTCAGTAATTAATAGGGGGTATTTTTTCAAATTAGGGTTACAATGAACAAAACCCTAATTCTCCTCCTTGCCAATGGCAAATCATGCCAGCCACACCAAACCCGCCAAAGCATGCGAACCATGCTAGCCGCACCTCTGTGCCAATGGAAAATCCTGCCAGCCACACCTATCTCAAGCTAGCCGCGCCATACCAAACACACTCTGCTTTGGCCCTAGCTATGCTAGTCACACCAAACGCGCCAAAGCATGCGAACCATGCTAGACGCACCTCCGTGCCAATGGCAAATCCTGTCAGCCACACCTAGCTCAAGCTAGCCGCGTCATGCCAAACACACTCTGCATTGTCCCTAGCTACGCTAGTCACACCAAACGCGCCAAAGCATTCCAACCATGATAGCCACACCTCAGTGCCAATGGAAAACCATGCCATCCACACCTATATCAAGCTAGCCGCGCCATGCCAAACACACTCTGCCTTGGCCCTAGCTACATTGGTCACGCCACGCCAAGCCAAACACCCTTACATTGGACCTAGCCACGCCATGCCAAAGTAGCGCCCGCACCTAGGCTTGCAAACCATGTAACCTAGGCCAAATTTGTCACGCATGCCATTGGAACATGTCAACACGCTCGCTGGTGGCTTTTCTTACCTGGTCGTGGCCCTAATGGTCGAGCATGCCATTGACACATGCCAACACGCTCGCTGGTAGATTTTATTACCAAGCCATGTCCCTAATGGACGGGCATGCCATTGGCACATGCCAACACGCTCGCAGGTATCTTTTCTTACCAAGTCGTGGCCCTAATGGTCGAGCATGTCATTGGCACATGCCAACACGCCCACTGGTAGCATTTCTTACTAAATCGTGGCCCTAATGACCGAGCATGCCATTGGCACATGCCAACACACTCGCAGGTAGCTTTTCTTACCAAGCCGTGTCCCTAATGGCCGATAATGCCATTTGCACACGCCAACACGCTCGTTGGTAGCTTTTATTACCAAGTCTTGGCCCTAATGGGAGAGCATGCCATTGGAACATGCCAACACGCTCGTTGGTGGATTTTCTTACCAAGTCGTGGTCCTAATTGCCACACATGCCAAAACCCACATTGGTAGCCTAACTTGCAAACTGTGGAACCTACCACCAAGGAATTCCACACATGCCTCACATGCCACTAGCACCTCTGGCACTGCCACTTGCGCTCGAGGTGCAACCCGTAACAAAGGAATTCCGCACATGACACACGCGCCCCTAGCAGCGCCACTTGCACTCAAGGTGCAACCAACACTCGAGACATCAACAAAAACTTGGGGATGCTTTCCAGGGTCTTGGTTTGGAGGTCACAGCTTGCAGCTTACACTACGCTCACATTAAGAAATCGTGAATAGGAATAAAGTGGTCAAATAAATGAGGAAATAATGGTGAAAACGTTTTCACCCATAAACACCTTGCGGTTACCACCTCCTCCCATTATTTCACCCTTTACTCTCTTCCTTCATGAGGCCAGGGTACGTTTCAATCTCGACTTGTATAAATAGGTCTTACCTATTTCCACCAGACAACAAGTCTCGGTCAGGAGAAAAATACAACACTCTCAGAAAAGGAAACTTTGCAAGCTCTCCAAAAATCTTTCATCTCTTGCAAGCTTCCTAAGCTTTCACTTTCTTATACAAGTCGAGACACTACTCTCTCATAATTATTCTGGTATCAACACCTTCCTTTGATTCCCTCCCCAAATCAACCCTTCTCCTCCACTTTGTGACTGAAGCAAGTCTGGAACGGCCATTTCTTGGTTTAGGCCGGACTTGTACAGATTGATCTTTGAATCTATAAATTGCTCACATGAAGCACATTTGTTTAGGGTTTAAACCAGTTTCTCACTCACCTACCGAATTTACCAAAATCGGCGGAAACAATTTTTACCCATAAACACATACTCCAAATTAACTTCGGTCTGGACTGTAGTTGAACCCCAACCAATATCACACTGATCCAAGGTACAGTTATGCTCCTATTCCTCTAATCCCAGCAGGATACTGCGCACTTGATTCCCTTTGATGATCTCACCCACAACCAAGAGTTTCTACGAAACAAAGTCGAAGACTTTAATAAACAAATCTGTCTCACACAGAAAAGTCAACATGTAATAGATAAATTCGTCTCCCACGAATAAACCTACAAGTTTTGTTCCTTATTTTGATAAATCAAGGTGAACAGGAACCAATCGATAAAACCAGACTCATATTCCCGAAGAACATCTCATTTTCATCAATCACCTCACAATAAACTTAACCGACGCAGCAAAGAAGATTATTGAGGAATCACAAACAATGAGACGAAGATGTTTGTAAATACTTTTATCTTGCCTATCGGAGATAGAAATTTCAAGCCAATTATTACAATTGTACTCGTACGATAGAAACAGCAAGATCAGATCACACAACTACAAGAAAAGTAGTATAGGTCTGGCTTCACAGTCCCAATGAAGTCTTTAAGTCGTTAACTTGGTTTTAGAAGAAGAAAACCAAAGGTTAAAGGAGAATCGACTATAGCTTTAGCAAAATAGTATCACAAAGAATGTGTAGGGATTAGGTTTCCCAGTTGCTGGAGTTTTTCCTTATATAGTCTTTCAAATCAGGGTTTGCAATCAATGTTAGCTTAGTAACAAAGCATTCAATATTCACTGTTAAATGAAAAACTGATTAGATACAAGATAATATATCTCAACCGTTAGATCAAAAACTTATCTTGTCATACACACATGTACTTGACGTTTTGGGTTTGTATAACCGTACCCAAACGTGTACAATGGTTGGTTCAATAATAGTCAACCAAATGGTTAGCCAAATGATAACTTTCGTATCAACCATATTCTTCTTCACCATAACTAGTCCAAATGACTCAAATAAACTAGTTAGAGAGTTGTTCAATTGCTATGAGATCCCAAGTATTACAAAAGACACAATTAAATCAAAAATGATGTGATTCACTCGAATCATTTCATGAACTATATGTTAGAAAAAATGAGATTTTGGAAAAACTTGGACAATGTTTTGATCCCTAGACCTATTGCCTTCTAGTTTTTTTTTCATTTGAATAGATAAAACAATAATCTCACATATACTAAAGGGCATGGCCCTTTGGGTCTCTAAACTTTTGTGTGTGGGGAAGACCTAGACTATGGCAAGGTTTCCATTTCCCGTACGGGCGGTGCTTCGCACTGAAGCACGCACGCCACCGCCATTCGGTCGGGCTCGGTCGCGGGTTCATTGGACCGTGTGTTCACGAAGAAGAATCTTACCTCTGTGTTTTTTCTTTGCTAATAGAAAAGAAAACAAACATCATCATTATAAAGAAAATTGAAGAAATTTTGAACTTCAAACATCATAAGCATCTTACTAATTATGCATGACATCCAACCGTTCTTTATGACCAACACATCATAATTACATCTTGTGATGATGAGTCACACGGAGATATAAAATTCCAAGTCTCTATATACTTAGCACTCGATCACTAGTGTAGCTGTAGCTGGAAGGAACAAAAAAGCCATTTTTTTTTAATAAATAATCTTCTATCTTTAAGAACGTTTTAAAGAATTTAAAGTGGAGGCGTGCGTTTAGTGAATATCTATTTAAGAATCTTTACCAAATTATGTCGGTGACTAAAAAAATAAAATGAATCTAGTTGATTGTTATCTTTAAAATAAGATCCTATCTTTTTAATTTAAAATGAAGGATAACGAATGAATTGAATGATTTAAGTTGTTAAAGGATGGGCAGCTGTCGGTGAGGTATTGATTTGTCAATAGATAAGATTAAAAAATGTATCATGTTGTTTTAAATTAATTTTCCAACAACTGCAACTAATAAAAGGGTAGATCGTGATAAGAGTAGTGGTAGTAGAAAGAGAGAGTATTTGAGAAAAACCAAAAAACTCTTCTTGTTGTTTCCAGACAGAGAAAAATAATGTTCTGGATTTTTGAGTAGTAGAGAGCAGTAGAGAAAATGAGAAAAACAAAAATGAATTCCTTCATTTTTTGGTTTTCATGTTTTAAGAAGAAAAACAACTCAATATTATCTCCTCTGTTTTCTAGTAGAAAAATAGAGTAGGAGAGAAAACAAGTTTTATACTTCCATTATTTCTCTAGTGAGTTTTTTGAGTGAAACAAGATGGTTTCACTTAGTCGTTTTTCACTGCCAAGTTCTAAGGGAGTTCTCTTGTATGCTACAAGAAGGAATGCTAACGATAGTTGTATTCTGGAGGCAACTCGCTAATGAAGCTATAGCATCTCTCTATTTAGAGGAGTAGCAGGCGATATTGTCTTTAGTCCAGCGTATCATATACGTGCCTCTATCAATTTTTCTCTGCATGCTACTCGACGTGATGCATCCACCAAGTTACTGCAAATCAAGCTAAGTATCACTTGTGTTTATTCAATTTATTTTCTTTATTATTGTTACTAACCCAACAATCTAAAGACAATAACTTCTAGTTTAATTTTGTAACAATAATAAAGGAAAATATTGTTGAAAAATCAAACTACTAACTTTAATGGAAAGTGTCATAAGACATATACATAATCAAAAATTAATTGAATGGGAATTGAGTCCCACTAAAATCGTTAATGTGATAAGTTTGATTCTTGTCGCGCATGGTGTCAGTGGAATTGAGTCCCACGAAAGTAGTTTACTTTGACTAGAAAAAGTAAGTTAATAGTGTCAATGGAAATTGATTGCCGCGCATGTTAGATTATTTTGACTAGAGAAATAAAGAAATATTAATGGGACAATCATGGAAATTAATGGAATGGAATCCGTTGTCTTTATCACTTCCATTAATAAATAAATATTAATGGAATTGAGTCCCAATAAATGAACTAGTGGAACTTCAAAAAACTGAGTCATTTCTAATTTTACACTCCGGACTGAGAGTTCAAGTCCTGCTGATTTTGAAGCGAGAATTGGAAAACATGCAAACCGAGGATAGGGTCTGTATGGAAATGGAGATGTAGACAATCGACTTTCATTTGTTAACCCCACCAAATTTCGTGATTTTTTGGAGTCGTAAAAGTATTTATTAGATATTTTACAAAACTATTATACGTTTCTGGAAATTTTTGACGGGCAGGAAAAACACTCTTGAAAAATTAATTTTTCTGGAATATCTATGAGTTTTTGGAAATGTTGATCTAAATAAGATATTTAGTTTTGGATCTTATCTTTAAACCCTTTTTTGATTCATCTAATTTGGATATGCGGTTTGAGGGATAAGATTTTTGGAAAATTATTGTGCATGTCTGTCCAGAAAATGTGAAACGTGTGTAATCTCTTGATTATGTCTAGCAACATTTGATTAGTGATGTGTTATCACTTTGGGAATATCATGGGAACCTGTAGTAATAATTACTTAGAGGATATTTAGTTGAAATTTAATTCTCATGATATTTTAAGCATGTAGCTAGCAACCGATTCCTATGACAAGAGCAATACTCTTTTGTAGAGTTAAAATTGTATTACTTTGTCAAGGAATAATATGATTTTGATATGTTGTATATCAACTTTGTTTATGTTCAAAATCATTTGGATCATATATGTTTTGTGTAACATCAATTTGCATAAATCACATGTTGGTTAATAAATGTGATACAACAAGTAAATTGTGTGTTTAAAATCGATTTGAGAATACACAGCATATGGTGTAATTACCAATCTTTTGTGAGATACTAATGATTGCTCGTATCTAATGTTGAGGTACAATTACTTGTTACAACAAGAAGATTTTTTAAATGCTGGGAGTGCTAAAATGCGTGATCCAGAAGAATTGTGTGAGTCTTCTACCAAAAGCACCAAGGTATGAATGCATTTCTTTGAGAAATTCAACTATCAAAACAGTTGAAGGAAAATAGGTAAAAAAGATTTCAGGTATGGAAACTATCGTTCTCCACATGTGTGTTATACTTTAAATATAATTTCCAATGGATATCTACATTACTATGAGATATGATATTTGGAAATTAGTTCATATAATGCTTTGAATTGTTAACATAAGAGAACATGAGGAATTAATAGATAAAGTGAAACTTATATACTATTAATTGGTAATGAACACGTGAACATGTTAAATCATAATTTGAGTATGCGGCGTGTATTAAATGACACAAAATCGCAGCATGTTGAGAAATCCTGTTAATTGTAAGGGTGTAAAATAAAAATATTTTTTTTAATCTCTCAAAAATATTGTGCTAGGTGCATAACCTATTTTTGTGTTCTTGACCTGTATACCTAAAATGTGGGGGGTGTATTGCCTATTTCGTCTCCCAAGCAAGTCAAAATTTTGACCTAAGATTATGGATTTTGTATTCCTAACCTATCCTAAGCATGCTAGTGCATATATGTTAATGGTCATAAGATTTGAAATCGATAACATTGGTATGAACACGGTAGCGCAATCAAGAGATGCTTTGGTTTTTGATCATATAATTCTTTTGAGGATTGGACCTCGAAAAAAGGATCCATGGAAATTTCGCATATGTTCCTTCGACTAGTCAACCTCGTCTCAAGATGTTGAGACTGGACATAGTAGAAGTAAGAGAGTTAGAACTTAGATAAGTTTTAGCCTCGTCTATGTGACCTTTATGGTAGAGTTTGGACACCGAACCCACAGGGAAGTTATATGTTCTTCTAAATAGTGTTCAAAAGGAAACCTTGGTACAAATGAAACTGTAGAGAAATACCTAGTATGGTTATGGGTTATAAGCAAAAATTAAGGAATAAATTTCTTTGACATATTTTCACCTGTCACTAGAATCACTTCTGTTAAGATGATGATTAATATTGCTTTTATTCATGATTTGAATATATACATCAGATGGATGTTAAGACTGCAATTTTAAATGGTGAATTATATGTAGAAATTTAAACGTACCAACTAAAAGGTTTTTTGTTGTAAGAACAAAGTATGCGAATTGATTAAATTTCTATATGGTTTGAAACAAGAACCGAAACGAAGGCATGAGAATTTGATCATGTAATGATATCTAGTGGCTTAAGATTAATAAATCTAATTAATGTGTTTACATTAAATATGAGGATGATTTTTATGTTACTGTGTGCCTGTATGTTGATGAAATGCTCATATTAGGCAGTAACATTGATTTTATTAATACCACTAAAAGCATACTAAATGAGAATATTGACATGAAAGACTTAAGCCCTACCGATGTAGTCTTAGGGATGAAAATCAGAGAGACGTCTGATGAATATATTCTTAGTCAATCTCATTATGCTAAAACCATATTAAAGAAATTTAATCACGATGTGGCTGAATCTGCTTCTACTCCTTGTGAACCCACTCAAGGGTGACAGTGTTTCTCGAATTTTGAGAATTCTTGAGTAATTAGCAATCTTATGTAAATTGATTAATTGTATAAGAACTGGTATTGCTTACATTGTGAGTATGTTGAGAAGGTACACTTGCATCCCTGGGCAGGATCACATGAATTCTCTCAACAGAGTTTTGCACTACTTGAGAGGCACTTCAGACTTTTGCTTAAGTTTTGGGAAGATTCTTGCTGCGACAGAAGGGTGCTGTGATGCCAACTGGATATAGGACTCAGATGAGTCAAAATCCAAAAGTGGGTACATCTTCATGCTTGAAGATGCGTCTATGTCATGGAATACAAACATACAAGTATAGCTCGATCCACAATGGAGTCAGAATCTATAGCTTCATAGAAAGCACGAAATAATTAAACAACTACTTTCTACTGGTATTATCTCTCTTGACTTTGTAAGGTCCAAGGATAATATTGCAGTTCCTTTGACGAAAGGTTTATAAAGAAAGGTAGTTATCTATACATCGAGGGGGATGGGACTTAAGCTCATAGAATAAATCACCATGAAGGATACTCAACCTTATGACTGGTTTTCCAAGATCAAGGTTCAATGAGACAACTAATTTATGGTGATATCGTGAAAGCACTATCTTTGTCCCTCACTATGGTGTAACCGTTTGATAGTGCTGCCTGCAGAATTTCAGGATGATCTTTTGAGATCTTAATGGGTTCCATGGCTTTGATTAAAGCGGGGTGTGGCAGGACACTCTTTATGGACTCACCTTTGTGGATGTTGGAAGTGGGGCCGCTTCCTATGAGAATTTGAGCTGATTCTTTAGAGACATTCATTAAGTCCAGAATTTTTGCCCACGGCCAAAACGGGCACAACCGCAAGAGGTTGGCAGCTTTCGGTGGAGACATCAAGTGTGGTTGTTATTTCTGAATTGCATTCACTGTTGGAGGTTCAAAACATTGTGTTCACCGTTACAACAAGCATTTCCGGTAACCTCTCACTAAGCTAAGGTTCAATCTTTGGGACACCTTAGCCTATTTTGATGCCTCTTGTTTTCTTGCGTTTTATCGATATGTTTTATCATTCATGTGGGGGATTGTTAGAAAAAACGAGATTTTGGAAAAACTTGGACAATGTTTTGATCCCTAGACCTATTGCCTTCTAGTTGTTTTTTCATTTGAATAGATAAAACAATAATCTCACATAGACTAAAGGGCATGGCCCTTTGGGTCTCTACACTTTTGTGTGTGGGGAAGACCTAGACTATGGCAAGGTTTCCATTTCCCGTACGGGCGGTGCTTCGCACTAAAGCACGCACGCCACCGCCGTTCGGTCGGGCTCGGTCGCGAGTTCATTGGACCGTGTGTTCGCGAGGAAGAATCTTACCTCTGTGTTTTTTCTTTGCTAATAGAAAAGAAAACAAACATCATCATTATAAATAAAATTGAAGCAATTTTGAACTTCAAACATCATAAGCATCTTACTAATTATGCATGACATCCAACCGTTCTTTATGACCGACACAGCATAATTACATCTTGTGATGATGAGTCACACGGAGATATAAAATTCCAAGTCTCTATATACTTAGCACTCGAGCACTAGTGTAGCTGTAGCTGGAAGGAACAAAAAAGCCATGTTTTTTTTTAATAAATAATCTTCTATCCTTAAGAACGTTTTAAAGAATTTAAAGTGGAGGCGTGCGTTTATAGAATATCTATTTAAGAATCTTTACCAAATTCTGTGGGTGACTAAAAAAAGAAAATGAAGCTAGTTGAGTTGTTAGCTTTAAAATAAGATCCTATCTTTTTAATTTAAATTGAAGGATAACGAATGAATTGAATGATTTAAGTTGTTAAAGGATGGGCAGCTGTCGGTGAGGTATTGATTTGTCAATAGATAAGATTAAAAAATGTATCATGTTGTTTTAAATTAATTTTCCAACAACTGCAACTAATAAAAGGGTAGATCGTGATAAGAGTAGTGGTAGTAGAAAGAGAGAGTATTTGAGAAAAACCAAAAAACTCTTCTTGTTGTTTCCAGACAGAGAAAAATAATGTTCTGGATTTTTGAGTAGTAGAGAGAAGTAGATAAAATGATAAAAACAAAAATGAATTCCTTCATTTTTTGGTTTTCATGTTTTAAGAAGAAAAACAACTCAATATTATCTCCTCTGTTTTCTAGTAGAAAAATAGAGTAGGAGAGAAAACAAGTTTTATACTTCCATTATTTCTCTAGTGAGTTTTTTGAGTGAAACAATATGGTTTCACTGAGTCGTTTTTCACTGCCAAGTTCTAAGGGCGTTCTCTTGTATGCTACAAGAAGGAATGCTAACGATAGTTGTATTCTGGAGGCAACTCGCTAATGAAGCTATAGCATCTCTCTATTTAGAGGAGTAGCAGGCGATATTGTCTTTAGTCCAACGTATCATATACGTGCCTCTATCAATTTTTCTCTGCATGCTACTCGACGTGATGCATCCACCAAGTTACTGCAAATCAAGTTAAGTATCACTTGTGTTTATTCAATTTATTTTCTTTATTATTGTTACTAACCCAACAATCTAAAGACAATAACTGCTAGTTTAATTTTGTAACAATAATAAAGGAAAATATTGTTGAAAAATCAAACTACTAACTTTAATGGAAAGTGTCATAAGACATATACATAATCAAAAATTAATTGAATGGGAATTGAGTCCCACTAAAATCGTTAATGTGATAAGTTTGATTCTTGTCGTGCATGGTGTCAGTGGAATTGAGTCCCACGAAAGTAGTTTACTTTGACTAGAAAAAGTAAGTTAATAGTGTCAATGGAAATTGATTGCCGCGCATGTTAGATTATTTTGACTAGAGAAATAAAGAAATATTAATGGGACGAACATGGAAATTAATGGAATGGAATCCGTTGTCTTTATCACTTCCATTAATAAATAAATATTAATGGAATTAAGTCCCAATAAATGAACTACTGGAACTTCAAAAAACTGAGTCATTTCTAATTTTCCACTCCGGACTGAGAGTTCAAGTCCTGCTGATTTTGAAGCGAGAATTGGAAAACATGCAAACCGAGGATATGGTCTGTATGGAAATGGAGATGTAGACAATCGACTTTCAGTTGTTAACCCCACCAAATTTCGTGATTTTTTGGAGTCGTAAAAGTATTTATTAGATATTTTACAAAACTGTTATACGTTTCTGGAAATTTTTGACTGGCAGGAAAAACACTCTTGAAAAATTAATTTTTCTGGAATATCTATGAGTTTTTGGAAATGTTGATCTAAATAAGATATTTAGTTCTGGATCTTATCTTTAAACCCTTTTTTGATTCATCTAATTTGGATATGCGGTTTGAGGGATAAGATTTTTGGAAAATTACTGTGCATGTCTGTCCAGAAAATGTGAAACGTGTGTAATCTCTTGATTATGTCTAGCAACATTTGATTAGTGATGTGTTATCACTTTGGGAATATCATGGGAACCTGTAGTAATAATTACTTAGAGGATATTTAGTTGAAATTTAATTCTCATGATATTTTAAGCATGTAGCTAGCAACCGATTCCTATGACAAGAGAAATATTCTTTTGTAGAGTTAAAATTGTATTACTTTGTCAAGGAATAATATGATTTTGATATGTTGTATATCAACTTTGTTTATGTTCAAAATCATTTGGATCATATATGTTTTGTGTAACATCAATTTGCATAAATCACATGTTGGTTAATAAATGTGATACAACAAGTAAATTGTGTGTTTAAAATCGATTTGAGAATACACAGCATATGGTGTAATTATCAATCTTTTGTGAGATACTAATGATTGCTCGTATCTAATGTTGAGGTACAATTACTTGTTCCAACAAGAAGATTTGTTAAATGCTGGGAGTGCTAAAATGCGTGCTCCAGAAGAATTGTGTGAGTCTTCTACCAAAAGCACCAAGGTATGAATGCATTTCTTTGAGAAATTCAACTATCAAAACAGTTGAAGGAAAATAGGTAAAAAAGATTTCAGGTATGGAAACTATCGTTCTCCACATGTGCGTTATACTTTAAATATAATTTAAAATGGATATCTACATTACTATGAGATATGATATTTGGAAATTATTTCATATAATGCTTTGATTTGTTAACATAAGAGAACATGAGGAATTAATAGATAAAGTGAAACTTATATACTATTAATTGGTAATGAACACGTGAACATGTTAAATCATAATTTGAGTATGCGGCGTGTATTAAATGACACAAAATCGCAGAATGTTGAGAAATCCTGTTAATTGTAAGGGTGTAAAATAAAAATATTTTTTTTAATCTCTCAAAAATATTGTGCAAGGTGCATAACCTATTTTTGTGTTCTTAACCTGTATACCTAAAATGTGGGGGTGTATTGCCTATTTCGTCTCCCAAGCAAGTCAAAATTTTGACCTAAGATTATGGATTTTGTATTCCTAACCTATCCTAAGCATGCTAGTGCATATATGTTAATGGTCATAAGATTTGACATCGATAACATTGGTATGAACACGGTAGCGCAATCAAGAGATGCTTTGATTTTTGATCATATAATTCTTTTGAGGATTGGACCTCGAAAAAAGGATCCATGGCAATTTCGCATATGTTCCTTCGACTAGTCAACCTCGTCTCAAGATGTTGAGACTGGACATAGTAGAAGTAAGAGAGTTAGAACTTAGATAAGTTTTAGCCTCGTCTATGTGACCTTTATGGTAGAGTTTGGACACTGAACCCACAGGGAAGTTATATGTTCTTCTGAATAGTGTTCAAAAGGAAACCTTGGTACAAATGAAACTGTAGAGAAATACCTAGTATGGTTATGGGTTATAAGCAAAAATTAAGGAATAAATTTCTTTGACATATTTTCACCTGTCACTAGAATCACTTCTGTTAAGATGATGATTACTATTGCTTTTATTCATGATTTGAATATATACATCAGATGGATGTTAAGACTGCAATTTTAAATGGTGAATTATATGTAGAAATTTAAACGTACCAACTAAAAGGTTTTTTGTTGTAAGAACAAAGTATGCGAATTGATTAAGTTTCGGTATGGTTTGAAACAAGAACCGAAACGAAGGCATGAGAATTTGATCATGTAATGATATCTAGTGGCTTAAGATTAATAAATATAATTAATGTGTTTACATTAAATATGAGGATGATGTTTATGTTACTGTGTGCCTGTATGTTGATGATATGCTCATATTAGGAAGTAACATTGATTTTATTAATACCACTAAAAGCATACTAAATGAGAATATTGACATGAAATACTTAATCCCTACCGATGTAGTCTTAGGGATGAAAATCGGAGAGACGTCTGATGAATATATTCTTAGTCAATCTCATTATGCTAAAACCATATTAAAGAAATTTAATCACGATGTGGCTGAATCTGCTTCTACTCCTTGTGAACCCACTCAAGGGTGACAGTGTTTCTCGAATTTTGAGAATTCTTGAGTAATTAGCAATCTTATGTAAATTGATTAATTGTATAAGAACTGGTATTGCTTACATTGTGAGTATGTTGAGCAGGTACACTTGCATCCCTGGGCAGGATCACATAAATTCTCTCAACAGAGTTTTGCACTACTTGAGAGGCACTTCAGACTTTTGCTTAAGTTTTGGGAAGATTCCTGCTGCGACAGAAGGGTGCTGTGATGCCAACTGGATATAGAACTCATATGAGTCAAAATCCACAAGTGGGTACATCTTCATGCTTGAAGATGCGTCTGTGTCATGGAAGACAAACAGACAAGTATAGCTCGATCCACAATGGAGTCAGAATCTATAGCTTCAGAGAAAGCATGAAATAATGAAACAACTACTTTCTACTGGTATTATCTCTCTTGACTTTGTAAGGTCCAAGGATAATATTGCAGTTCCTTTGACGAAAGGTTTATAAAGAAAGGTAGTTATCTATACATCGAGGGGGATGGGACTTAAGCTCATAGAATAAATCACCATGAAGGATACTCAACCTTATGACTGGTTTTCCAAGATCAAGGTTCAATGAGACAACTAATTTATGGTGATATCGTGAAAGCACTATCTTTGTCCCTCCCTATGGGGTAACCATTTGATAGTGCTGCCTGCAGAATTTCAGGATGATCTTTTGAGATCTTAATGGGTTACATGGCTTTGATTAAAGCGGGATGTGGCAGGACACTCTTTATGGACTCACTTTTGTGGATGTTGGAAGTGGGGCAGCTTCCTATGAGAATTTGAGCTGATTCTCTAGAGAGTAGAGACATTCATTAAGTCCAGAATTTTTGCCCACGGCCAAAACGGGCACAACCGCAAGAGCTTGGCAGCTTTCGGTGGAGACATCAAGTGTGGTTGTTATTTCTGAATTGCATTCACTGTTGGCGGTTCAAGACATTGTGTTCACCGTTACAACAAGCATTTCCGGTAACCTCTCACTAAGCTAAGGTTCAATCTTTGGGACACCTTAGCCTATTTTGATGCCTCTTGTTTTCTCGCATTTTATCGATATGTTTTATCATTCATGTGGGGGATTGTTAGAAAAAACGAGATTTTGGAAAAACTTGGACAATGTTTTGATCAATAGACCTATTGCCTTCTAGTTGTTTTTTCATTTGAATAGATAAAACAATAATCTCACATAGACTAAAGGGCATGGCCCTTTGGGTCTCTACACTTTTGTTTGTGGGGAAGACCTAGACTATGGCAAGGTTTCCATTTCCCGTACTGGCGGTGCTTCCAACTGAAGCACGCACGCCACCGTCGTTCGGTCGGGCTCGGTCGCGGGTTCATTGGACCGTGTGTTCGCGAGGAAGAATCTTACCTCTGTGTTTTTTCTTTGCTAATAGAAAAGAAAACAAACATCATCATTATAAAGAAAATTGAAGCAATTTTGAACTTCAAACATCATAAGCATATTACTAATTATGCATGACATCCAACCGTTCTTTATGACCGACACAGCATAATTACATCTTGTGATGATGAGTCACACAGAGATATAAAATTCCAAGTCTCTATATACTTAGCACTCGAGCACTAGTGTAGTTGTTGCTGGAAGGAACAAAAAGCCATGTTTTTTTTTAATAAAGAATCTTCTATCTTTAAGAACGTTTTAAAGAATTTAAAGTGGAGGCGTGCGTTTAGTGAATATCTATTTAAGAATCTTTACCAAATTCTGTCGGTGACTAAAAAAAGAAAATGAAGCTAGTTGAGTTGTTAGCTTTAAAATAAGATCATATCTTTTTAATTTAAAATGAAGGATAACGAATGAATTGAATGATTTAAGTTGTTAAAGGATGGGCAGCTGTCGGTGAGGTATTGATTTGTCAATAGATAAGATTAAAAAATGTATCATGTTGTTTTAAATTAATTTTCCAACAACTACAACTAATAAAAGGGTAGATCGTGATAAGAGTAGTGGTAGTAGAAAGAGAGAGTATTTGAGAAAAACCAAAAAACTCTTCTTGTTGTTTCCAGACAGAGAAAAATAATGTTCTGGATTTTTGAGTAGTAGAGAGCAGTAGAGAAAATGAGAAAAACAAAAATGAATTCCTTCATTTTTTGGTTTTCATGTTTTAAGAAGAAAAACAACTCAATATTATCTCCTCTGTTTTCTAGTAGAAAAATAGAGTAGGAGAGAAAACAAGTTTTATACTTCCATTATTTCTCTAGTGAGTTTTTTGAGTGAAACAAGATGGTTTCACTGAGTCGTTTTTCACTGCCAAGTTCTAAGGGCGTTCTCTTGTATGCTACAAGAAGGAATGCTAACGATAGTTGTATTCTGGAGGCAACTCTCTAATGAAGCTATAGCATCTCTCTATTTAGAGGAGTAGCAGGCGATATTGTCTTTAGTCCAGCGTATCATATACGTGCCTCTATCAATTTTTCTCTGCATGCTACTCGACGTGATGCATCCACCAAGTTATTGCAAATCAAGCTAAGTATCACTTGTGTTTATTCAATTTATTTTCTTTATTATTGTTACTAACCCAACACTATAAAGCCACGGTTTGCAAAAGCATTCCTTAGTATTTTAGTATAAGTTCACGAACAACATTTTCAGACATAACCTCTTGAGTTCGCGGACTGAGTTCGCGGACTGAGTTCGCGGACTCAAGCTAACTGGTTGAAGTTAATAAACTCCAGCATAATTTCTCGGGTCGAGAACTTCCGACAGTTCGCGGACTACACCTGAGCTTCAACTTTAGCAAATATTCTTGGGTTCGAGAACTTATGCCAGTTCGCGGACTGAGTTCGCAGACTGAGTTAACTGCTCACGTTCCGGTTCCACTTGATCAACAAAGTACGCAAACTTCGGTTTAAGTGATAAGGACTTATACATATATGTGTTGCCACAACATTGTTTATATCCCACAATGGTTATAGAGTCTAAACTCTCATTTCAATCATTGAAACATTCTCATATGGCGTTATATAGTTGTTATTCACAAACTAATTTTTGTCAGAGCGATTTCCAAAGTGATTGAAACATAACATGACTTTCGTCACTAGGCAAAGAATAACTTGGCTAAAGTGAAAGCTTTACCAACACCCATTTAGAGAAATAGATAAGCAAGATATACTCAGCTCAAAATGTCACATGTGCATATTCTTAGTCTATATAGTAAACCGACTTTTGTCTCAAGATAGGAGATAGAGTAGAGAGACTTTTGAGTGATAGATAAGTTCAAGTCTCCACACATCTTTTAGTCGATGCAGATCCACTGGTTCCTTAAGTAGTCCTTCGTCTTGTATGATGATTGCCATGGAGTTCTTGAGCTCAACTACACTTTATATCCTAGTCCGAGACCTTAGCTATAGTAGACTAGAAATCAAGACTTTATAGTTTTGATCACTAAGATTGACAAACATGCTTGAGATAGCAACGCATGCGAGTTTGACCGAGCAGTGCTCTAACAAAACCTGCTAATATAATTGAACATATGCTCAGTAACTAAAAAACACATGTAAACTCATACATATGCTACAAACATCAAGTAAGCTATCTCCAAATCATTCTACAATTCAAGAGAAATGGGGATTAATGACAAATAAAAGTACTAACTGTGTTGCACCAGTTACGAGCCAAATATAACACATGAAACTTAAAGAAGAATGTACAAAAGAGAAATCAATTACCTTATTTTCTACTTCAACATCCAAATACACATCGTGTGCATCCTACAACAGTTACACCAAAAATAAAATGAGTACTCGAAACTGGAGAACCATCAAGATCAAAATCTTCAAAATACTTTAGATAAATCCCAAAATACTCAAAATGAGCAATTTAATCCATATAAACCAACGTATACAATATTATTGTATGCTTCAGTATATATCGAAGTAACACAATTCTGCAAGATTATCTACATGACTCAAACAACAATGCATACGAGAGTAACTCCAAAGTGGACTCACCATCATTTCCACTAAAAGTACCCAGAGTATAGGAACAATAGCCGCTAGAGATTTTAAAAAAAAAAAAAAAAAAAATTCTTATTCTAGTACTTCCTCGTGAAGGGCAAGATATGCTAATGCAACACTAGCATCACTCGTAAAAATTGATGATAATCATGAGAACCTACCAGTAATCCTCCAAGTTAGAGTAAGTCCCACCTTCCAATTTTCTCTTTGTGGTTCCGAAATCCATTGGAAGAATGAATGCACAATTACATCATATTTTCTGTCCAAGGTGCACCTGCATGAAACCAAAATGGTTTTGATGTCTATTTCTCAGTAAATTTCGAAGACATATATATAATCGGATGAAAGCACAACTAATGAACTTGAAAACTATTTTAGCATACAATAATATTGTATTTCCACTAAAACATGTTGCTTTTCTCCCATTTGAGCAACCAGCGCATTTGAGCAACCAGCGCATTTTATTCTCCCATTTGAGCAACCAGCGCATGAAAGTTTGATAAGAAATAAAAATGTCAGTTCATGACTTAGACAGATTATGTAATAGATTGACAAAAAATAAAATGCAATTGCCTTTAAGAACTTAAAATCACCTGATACAACATCAATGGAATTGGCTTTACGAACTTAAAATCACTTGATACAACATCAATGCATGGCATCGACTCAATATCCCCTGCATCGATTTGAGCAACCAGCGCATGAAAGTTTGATAAGAAATAAAAATGTCAGTTCATGACTTAGACAGATTATGTACTTTTTTTTTGTTGTTGGTTGTTCCCGTGGTCTGGAGATACAACATCAATGGAATTGGCTTTACGAACTTAAAATCACTTGATACAACATCAATGCATGGCATCGACTCAATATCCCCTGCATCGAAGAATGATTTTTTTTTACTACGGAAAATACAAGTAAACTCCAAGGAGATGAAAACGTAACTCAGGACTCATTAATGAAAGTATAAGCAACACAGTCATCCAGTCTGAAAGCCGGAAATGAAACTCATGCATCTAGATAATAAGAATGGGAACTCAAACTAACTAGATAAAACAGGGTTGATAGCTACACATACGGTGCCCAGCGATACAATATCAAACCGTCAGTGTATTAGTAGCAAATCAAGATCACAAGTCACTTCTTTTTTTACTGTTACAAGAAGTATGATTTAACGAAACCCATTCGCTAAAATCGAACACCCAAGGAAATTCAGTAACAAGATGTGAAAGATGGCTAAGCTAATGGCCCTGAAATGGTTGTGATCGATATACAACAATGATAACAAAATAACTAAACTAAGTGGTGCATAAATAAAGACACCCACGTATTAAACTGAGAACCTTTTTTAAGGTATAAAACAAAGCTTATTAACCTTATCAAATATAAAATGGTGGTGGTTGCTCCATTGGTGGTGGTGGTGGTGGTGATGCGATGGTGGTGGAGTGGTAGTGGAGACTATTAGTGGTGGTGGTGGTTGGTTGGTGGTGGTGGTTGAACGGTGGTGGTGTAGTGGTAGTTGGGTGTTGGTGGTGGTGGTGGTGGATGTGAGATGAATAGGCGAAAAATTTGTTCCATTTTTGAAATACAAAGAAAATATTATATCAAGGGCATTTAGGTTACTACGGAAAATACAAGTAAACTCCAAGGAGATGAAAACGTAACTCAGGACTCATTAATGAAAGTATAAGCAACACAGTCATCCAGTCTGAAAGCCGGAAATGAAACTCATGCATCTAGATAATAAGAATGGGAACTAAGAAAGGGTTTCAAACTAACTAGATAAAACAGGGTTGATAGCTAGAAGAAATATATATATTCTCTAGACATTAAGCTAATGGCCCTGAAATGGTTGTGATCGATATACAACAATGATAACAAAATAACTAAACTAAGTGGTGCATAAATAAAGACACCCACGTATTAAACTGAGAACCTTTTTTTAAGGTATAAAACAAAGCTTATTAACCTTATCAAATATAAAATTTTGATGGGTTTTCAGATCACTAACTTTGTTGTGAGATTTACGAAGGTCGGCTATGGACTTATCTTTCCTCTTGATTATGTGAGCCTTATCTTCTTCCAATCGTTTGATTAAAGCTAAGGATGAAGAATGAAGATTCCTCGAAATGGTGAGAAGATTCCCAATTCGCCATAATTCCACCTTCAAATTCTCATTTTCTTCGTGTAGATGAAAGTTAAGTTCTTCATTATTATCACAATCAGAAGACAAATGATCCACTTGCGAGAAGAGAGTCTCTATCTTTTCACTCAATATCTCATTTTCGTTTACGTAGCAGTCGATTTGGAAAGTAAGGTTAGAATTATCATCACAGATATCCCCTAGCAAGTCCCTCGCCTCAGAAGCATCCATTTGACGTTTCATACATCGAGCTTGACGAAGAACAGAATAAGAAAATAAAAAAGAATCAAACACATGAACTTACTGCGAAATTCATCAGCCTTCTTCTCCTGCTGGGACGAGTATTTCTTCTCCTCAGCAAGCTCCTTCTCAAGTACTCGAATGCGAGCACTATACTTCTCCAACTGCTCACGAGATATTCTGGTCTCCACGAGCTGAGCCATATGGCAATTGAATTCCTTCGAGATAAAGAGCGAATTAAGAAGAAGATCCACGAGTAACTATAAAAGAAAATTTTCAAGACTCACCAAACCTATTATAGCAGCATGTTGTAGAACGGATAGATTCAATGAGGTATTCACTATAAAATACTGATCCTCAACCAAGAAAGTGTCATAGCTAAAAGAATCCAGGGACTCAACAGAAAGTGATCTAAGAGAAGAATTTACCCGAGTCGAGATGAAGATTTTCCTCATCAAGAAATCCATGTCATAGACCATCTTCTTATATTTTTTCTTCTCCTTCTTATCCTTAGATGACTTGACTGGCGAATCATCCGCAACATTAGTTGATTGAGGAGGAATAACCTTTCGGGGAGGATCAGCTGGTTTATGCTTAGGAGGAGGAGGAGTAGATTGATTCGAAGCCACTTTAGAACCCTTGACTTGGGTCAGAGCAGCTAAATCCAAGAATCTTCGTTGACGCTTTGGGCGAGTAGAAGTGTCTGGAGAAACGGTAGAGCCACCCTGAAAAGACCAAAGATTAAACAACCAACTGCAGGAAAAGAGTCGCGAAGTAAAGAAGATGATGATGATACCTCGTTAGTAGAAGGAGGAACCAGGTAATGATCACGCTTCTTGTGACCTTTAGCAGACCCTACAGCAGACTGGGGAAGAACAGTCTCATCATCTTACGTGGTACACAGTTAAAAATCCATAAAACAATGAAGGAAGCGCAGTACAACAACTAAACGATATCTGTTCATAAGCAGGAGACTCAGCAGTAACTTCCTTCTTCTTGCGATCCTTGAGCAGACCAGGAGTAGGAAATGGATACTATAACAAAGAAAATAAAGCTAAAATGCCATAAATAAAAGTCAACGAGTTAGCAAGAGAGTATAATTTACCCCAGTTGGCATCTCAAACCGTTGGAGTTTCCCAGGCTCATAAGCCGCGAAGTGATTATGCTCATGAAGAGGGCCAGTACGAACTTTGCCATTCTCGTCAACTCCCCAGACCAAGGGACCTTCCACAATCAAAAGAAACATCATCAAATATTCGTCGTTAGAGAAACGAATACGATCATTCCTAGAACGACCAAATGGCTCAACGTCTTGGATGAGATCTTGAGAGGGGTCATCCATGGGTTTACGTGCAAGATTAACACACCATTCTTGATGCTTCCGCGAAGTCATTGTCTTATCAGTGTAGCTCACTACGAATGAGTCTACATTGTAATCTTCATGAGAAAATTCCTTAGCAACCAGAGGAATCGGAGAAGGACCACCCGTAGAGCGCATCACGAATTCATTCACAATACGGATTGTGTTTCCACTCAACTGAAAAATACTTCGCTGGAGCTTGGTTAGTATCTCGTAAAACAGGGGATTATCTGGGTCATACAGAGGAAAGGGAAGGCCCTCCTTCAACTGACCTAGAGTGATGATGGTTCTGATAGAGGACCAAGATTCTGATTGGATCCATCTGTAGTTCAACTCCATGAACTTGGTTACAGTAACAGGAGGAGTAACTGAAGAATCAATCGCGGGAGTTAGAGTTATACCCTTCCTTTCGAACTTGGCTTGAAAATCCTCAAGGGATTTAGATGCTATTGGAGATGGAAATTTCTTGGGAGCCATTTCTTTAAAGATTAAGAGGTTCCGAAGATCTAAAAACAAAGAGAGTTGCGATGGAGAAAATCACGAAAGTAGCAGTAACAGGGAAGAAGATGAAGGATAAAAGTAATATAAGAGAAGGGGAATCGAGTATTTATAATAAGACCGGGTGGTATCCGACTGTGGCAGATCAAGAAATTAGTGGAAGAAGTCGAACTGGTAATGGGCGGTTACAGGAGAATGTGGGCGACATAGAGGCGAGATTTAAGGAGACGTGGTGGTTACGAATTTAATGCAAGATACTCTTTCCATCCTTAACCCTTGCGAATGGAATGAAAAAAGGAAAAAAATGTAGGTACAAAAATCCTACTCGCCAAGTGGTCGAACGAGGTTGAATGAAATAAGCGAAGTAAATCTTAGACTAAAGATCTTTTGTCAAGTCCAAGAGTAAATGTCAGTGATAAGTCAAATCAAGCGCCGGAATAACTTTTACGAATATTAGATCTACGAAGTATGAATCCACTCTAGATAAGAGATCTGCGAAGTATACATAGATAACCGAGGCGAAACAAACGTAGTCAAGAGAGAAAGCAGTTAACGAAGAAGCAACGAGACGAAGTAGTTTCAAACGAAGATGAATTCTTGCGCAAGAAATGGGACAGCTGTACCGACAAGTCACCGAAGTTATCTGCGAAAAGAGTGGAATAACTTTATTGAAAATGGCTTGGGCGATGTATAAAGCAAAATCACGTGAATTGTGTGATCCCCAGCGAAGTAAAACGAGTTGTACTCCACTACATGGTTTTTCCTATAAATAGAGACCTTGGTTCATTGTAAAAGAGGTTGGATATTTTGTAAGCAAAGAGGTCATGTTGAGAGAAAAATAAGTTAGGGTTCTTGTGAGTATCCATACTTGTATCATCATCATCTCAACTTATTTATAAAGAATTTCCATTTCGCGCGCAATCATAAAGAAGGTGTTTGATCTTATTCTCATAACCATGTCTTAGATCTTGTGTGTTTCGTTACTTGGGTGTACTACTGGATTTTCAGTAGTTACATAAATTTTACAGTAAATCGTCTGCCTATGTGAATGTGATTATATTAAATTGCCTGAGAATTACTGGTTCATCATGCAATTCGATAACTAAAGATAAAACATGACAGTGTCGCGATTTACTGTTAATAAAATTCAATTAACAGCTTTTTGTTACTCGGATTAGGAAGTGCCCAAAGTAATTCCAAATTTGCTTCTTTTTTATCTGGAGAGCCCAAAGAAAAAATAAGCTCAACCCAGCATCACAACAGTGATGGCTTGGGCTTTATTAGGGGATCGTCTCCATTGCCAAGCTGAATACAACAGAGACGAATACATGCACAACGAAGCTAATAAAAAAGAAAGATTAAGAACACTGGAAACTCTATTTCATACACACATCCAAAGAGATTACCATGTAATTCAAATGGAGTTGAATCGATCGTTCACACAGGTTTTATCATAATAACACAGAAAGATTCCAATCATCTGACATACAAAGAGAGATAACATACTTGTTTTCAGTATTGTGTTATATATACCCTCTTGAGAACAGATTCCTAGGTTGTTTTCCGAATAGATAACAAGGCAGGAGAGACTTCTTGATTCACAGGAGGTACTGAATGCTCCTCGCTTTCAGAGTTCATCAGCTGAGTGCAAAATTTCAAAGTACTTTTTCACTTACCAACGTTCTCTTGCCCGACCATCTAGGTACATTGGCTCAAGAGGTTTATCATCCGTATTTCGTTTCTCAACTTGTCTACTCTTTCCAAGGCTCACATTTCCATCACCATCATCAAAATCAGGTGGTGTTTCATCTTCATCATCATCGTCTTCATCACTCCAATCATCGTCATTGTCATCATCCTCATTTGCCAATAGACTATCAACATCAGACCAATCCTCCTCACCTTCTTCATCATCCTCGCCTTCTTCATCATCCTCACTATCTTCTTCATCCTCAACACCGTCGCCTTTATCAACCCTCCGCCCACCTCTCTTTGTAAAACGAGGAACAGCAACAAGTGAACGAAGCTTCTCCTTGATAAGCAGCAACCGATCTTTCTCTATCAATTGAGAATCACGGTAAGCTTCTCGGAGAAAAACTGAATCCCTTTCTCCTTTCAAAGACACATAAAACATATCCGGATGTCTAATCAGCATTCCCCTAAGCTGTTGAGAAAACCTAAACTCTTCTCTAAAATGCGTCAAGTGATCCACCAGTGTCCGTTTCTCAACACAAAAACTCAGCATTTCATGAATAACAGCACAAGCGTGCCTCTCTTTCTCAATAGTACCAGCCTTCAAACCCGAGAAGTCTGCGTACGGAGATATGTAAGGAACTTCCTTGAACTTCAATATCCTTCTCAGCTCACCTTTCGATAGATTCAAACCCTTTGGCAGCTTCACCTTGTTGAACCTAGGCGTTCTGTCAATAATCAAATTCCTCTCTTCCATCTCCCTAGCTTCATTCTCCTCTGCAGCAATCTCAGCTGCAGATATCGCCAACTCCGGATCCCAGTGCGTCAACTCCAACGCAGGACCGCGTTCCGTCTCCACCACCTTAAAATACTGAGGATACCGATTACAAATCGTATCTCTAAACTCCGACGGCAACCCGAAATCCGCCTTCAAATGTGTAATCTTCTCAATCAAAACCCGTTTCTCTAACGACATCATCAACAATTTACGCAACTTAATAACAAGCAACCCTTGCATTTCATTCCTAACTTTCAATTCTTCTAAGTAAATTCTATCAGCTTCTGGTGTTAATCTAAACCTCAACGAAAAACAACCTTCTTCAACAATCTCAAAAACACCAGGAAACCGCTTCAACAAAGCGATGAAACGACGTTTACGCGTAAGACCTAATTCTCTTCTATACCTACCCAAATCTCTAAGTGACATGATTCTATCAGGTTGACCAGTTAATATCTTCCTAATCTTCAATACAAGTTTGAGTTTCTTTTCTCTCTGGATAACATTATCAAAAGGTAACTCCTTTCTTCTCTTAACAACAGCAGTAATCACTTTCCTGAATTGGGGTTTCCTTAAACTCAAAAACCCAATCTTTTTTTCAAGAGTTTGGCCCAGAAATTGTGACTTTGAAGTGTTGTTTAGTGAAATTGAAACATGGGTTTTTACTGAAAGTCTGGGTTTTAGTGATGGGTATGACAGAACAAGTGATAATGGTGTTGATGATGAAGAAAATATGATTTTTGAATCCATTGTTTTGTGAAATTACTGAGATGAAAAATACATGAAGAGGAGATTAAGAAACATAGATTAAAAGTAAAGGAATGGAATCGACTTACCTTTGATGATGATTTTAATGGAGAAGACTGAGAACTGAGAAGGGAACCCTGGTAAGGGTTTTGGGAGCAGAGAAGAAGAAGAAGAAGATGGTTTTAAGGGTTTTAGGAGGAAGCAGGAGGAAATGTTATCCTCTGCTGGTGGGACTTGATTTGTTTTTGTGAGATATTATGAGGGTATAATCGGTATAAATTTCTGTAGGGTGCCTGAGATATTTTAGTGAGTGCCCAGAGTAATAAGTCCTGAGTGAAGTGGCAATGCACGTTGTCAATTGTCAGACTGAAATACTGCAGCTTAAAGCAGGCTAATTTCCGACGAAGGTTTCGGTGATTATCGCCTCCGTTTCTGGAAAAATGATACTTTTTATTTCCCCAGGTTTTAAGTGGTTACTCAGAAAAAATGATAATTTTACGTTTTCATGTTTACCTTACAGTAGACAAAATAGACTTTTTTTTAAAAAAAGTGAAAATATCGATTTTCCTGAAACCGAGGGAGTAACTTATTGGAGGAAAATTTTCCAGGAAAATAGTTGAACATAGAGCGAACTTGAAATCCAACTTGAAGACCAGCCGAAAACCAGATTGGGGAAACTTCGCATTTTCATCTCTTCATACAACAATTCCATCCTGCTATAGCACTGGAGCTAGGCTTGCTGCAATTACATTTGGACAACTCTACCTTGTATAGCCTGTCACAGTACAAGGCAAGGCAGTGGCGCATTTCTGCGGCACTCGGACTATATTATTCACTGCCATGAAGCTTTTAAGCAAACATTTTGCTCACTGAAGGAATGTAGTAAAATTGCTGCAACTTTTATTGATGGTTCTTGTCATAAATGAATATCATATCTATGTGATCAGTTTTATGTAAATGATATGTACATTCTAAGTAAGAATAAAAAAAAATCACGCTTCGCTATGAGATATATCGAAGACATTGGCTTTGTATCCTTCAATCACCCCAAATTAGTCGATATATGTTCCTGCTAGCAGGTCCACTGATCAGGTTGTTACTCTGCTTCTTCAGCATCTCCTCTTGTGCCTCAACATTACCATCCTTCAATAACGATGTACGCGAAAGACACATTAGAATGACAGTTGCAATGATGTCACTATCCAAAATCCTAAGAACCTCATTTTCGAAAGGTTCTCCAATACAGAAATACAGTTTACTCATGTTTTTCGAATTTCATATGCAAACATATGGCAGTAACTTATTGATGAAAGTAAGTATTGGTGCACCATAAGAAAATGATGATTTTACAGACGCATTAAGAAGCAAAAAATAAGATGCACTCACAAGAACGGAGTATGCACGGGCAAGTGACAGAACTGTTGGATACAAATCCAGAACACTGAGAGCAATCTCTTCAGTAACCAGAGGGACCTGCAACAGCGAAAAACTCAACCAAGATATGCAAGATGTTCGGCAAAAGAAAAAAAAACAAATGATTGTAAAGTCCTTGGGTCCCCGTCAGTCGAATACAGTCAACAAGAGAAATATGTTCCTGCATCACATTTTAGGGGAAGAGGAAGGATAATAATTCTTCCAATGCAGAATTTTACATGTTCTACAATCTACACTTCTACTTAAGCCTGTAAAGGGAGTAAATACCTGCATGAGTTGGGTACCGAATAAGTCACTGACAGTTACTTTTTCAAGATCTTCACACTTCTTGATAAATTCACTATACGAAGGGCAAGTTCCACTGTTTTTTGCCGTGTCACCACGAGTTTTCTCCCTGTAATAATGTGCTATTGCTTGTGTAAGATAACCATATTTTCTTAGTGTTTCTGGTACATTAGCCGTTCTGTGAACATCAAAACCTTCCAGAAGCTCCGTTGTGAAACAACTGCAAGCGACACAGAGTCTCATTCATTAAAAAACTATTAGAAAACAAAAAGCTGCAACATATTGGTGAGGGTAAACTGGAAATAAAAAGAACAAAAACAAAAAAAGTAAAACAAAAGAAGAAGAGGAAAGACAGATAATGCGAGGATACAATTACAGCTAATTTAAATAGAAAATAGTCATGTGTCAGCTCGACTGAGTTCTTTTGGGTGAGTTAATATGGAATATGATAATCATTACCAACTGGGTAATAACAGTAAACTTGCACATCGATCATTAAGTGTGGAGATTGCCACTTGCAGCCCTAGTCAGTGTTACATGGACTTGGAGAGCTCGGGGCCCCATTGAACTCAAGTAGGAGGAGAAGAAGGAAATACAATGACGAGTGAAACTACCTTGCACCTTCGTTGAGCACATCATATGGATCAGCAGTCAATATCATGTAAATAATAATGTACTGAACAGTGTTGATAAATTAAACACAATCATTCAAAGCCGCAAACTGTAAACGGTATAAAGAATTCAATTAACACTTACGCGGTTTTGATGGCTTCAGCTGCTTCGATAAAATTTGGATCACCTTCCACCAAATATATAAGCTTTTTAACTCCACATCTCTAGAAAATAACTTTACATGTTAAGAGTACATATAGTAGAACAAAGTTCGCTAATGCAAAGAATGGAAAGTAAGAGAACTAACCCTAGAACAATAGTTACGACCTAAACAACACAGGTCACCAGTCATTCTCACATTAGGATCCTCAGTTTAAAATATACTACGATCATCGGCACCAAAAGCTTAACACTGGCACCACAAGAAAAAAGGTACACAAAGTTCAAAATAAAGATTCATACCAGGATCCTCAGTTTCTGATCTTTATATCGACTGTCTTTTATTGACATGCGTAAATCAGCAACTTCCTTCCTCTCTACAATAAAGTCGAGGACAAATTCATTTTCAAGGTGCTTATCCTGAGCTATCCATATGGCATCACCAACAGGTAATCTTCTAACCTGAAGTAGTAGAGGAAAACATCATCAGCGACAACCAAAGCCACACTGTCAAATTTGCTGGACACCAACTACAGAAGGTGAACAAACATTTCTAAACAGAAACAAAAGAACTTGTAATTCTAGCTGAGGGTATCTACATTGCTACCAGCTTGGGTGGCTCAGTCAAACCTGAGAGATTCTAAAGTTCATCATGACTCACCTCTACTTGAATTTTATACTCTGAGCCTACATTCTGAATAATCTTTTTCGACCTAGCCCTGCAAATCATAGAAAGAAGAAAAATTTATAAGTAAACGAACAGACAAGCTTAACTCATACACACTTAAAATGCAACAGACATAGTGTGCAGAATAACCAATACCAAATTGACTAAGATATGTCAAATCACGAGACAAGAGTCGGATAACTAACCAATTATTATTCTTAGTGAAATGCTCTCGATCATCCAATATCAAGATCACATTATAGACATCCTGAAATTTCTCCCCAAATTTTAGAGGAGGTATCATCAAGGAACTCATATTACCACCGACACCATCAAAACTGAAAGATTTCTGCAGATAAACAATATTAGCGTCTTTATGGGGAAATTAGTCAACAATGAGTCATATTGAAACAAGGTCGCATCTAATTGACTGCTGTTAACAGGTATTATTACTTCTTTACACATACAGAAGATGAGCAAGCTTGTAAGGCTGAACTACTCGGTGCAGAATCAACCCGGCATGAAATATCTGGAACACGTGCTACACCTGCACAAGAATATCTCTTTTGATTATTTCCACCTAAGCATGAGTCCAATTGACGGTCAAGTGGTAGCTACAGCCATATGAATATTTTGAGTAAATAAGTGATTCAAACTTCATTAAAACTATGACGAGAACATACACATATCTTCAATAATGCAGGATGGACGGGAAACCTTACCCAATGTAACTGATTTCTCTTGAGACTCTTGACTAGTTGAATCCAATGTAACTTCTTCATCAGAAAAAGGGATGGTTTTTGATAGGCACTCCTGGGCAGCTTTCACGCCTTCCTTGGTTAACATGTACCTAGACAAAAGGGAAAATCTCGAGCGTTAAGGGATGCTTCTTTAACAAAAAGTAAATAAACAACCACAGCTTGCTCATTTTATTTTCAATCTTGTATACAATATACAGCCATAACCAATCTTAACAAACTTCAATCCTTCGAATGAATTCTTATTTAAAAATTAAACAGTTGGGAGATTGATTCAATTCAGCATCAAACACCAAGGATAATACAATTTGAAGTTTTTGAAACTCAAAGACGTAAATTGGAATCGATAGTTATAGAAGTCCGAGACCCGTAACATGTTATAAACAAGACATAACTGACATTGTCGACTCAGTTTCAAGGTAACAAGTGCCGTAATTCGTTTAAGGAAACTGTAATCAATTCTGCAAGACAAGATGAAAAGACAATTGGGAACTCTAGCATACACCTAAAAGTTCAAAAAAGATTGAAAACAAACTCTGACAATAAGCAAGTAAGAAGAAGGCAAATCTGAGATGTCATACTTAGCTGGATTACTAGACTTGGTAACTAATCCTTTGGTTACCAATCCCCCCATACAGCTCCACCCAGTATACCACTGGTTACCTGCATTTCCACCTTGAATAGGTTTGCCTTTTCCCCTCTCTGGCCTACAAGTCGAGCAATTCAATTTCAAAATCATTCGTTTTTTACCCAAAATCAACTTTCAAACAACAAACAGATAAACAACAATACGTTGCTAGTACATACATAATCGGCACCCTTGAAAGTCCACTCGCCTCAGTGGCATCAATAAGTTCTTGTTTCTTCATGTATTCATTTCCATTTAAAGTTCCCCTGCCACAAATCACAATTCATTCATCTGGATCATTCGTAGACAACTTTACAACATAACAAACACAACCAATCAAACATACATACGAAACTCAAATAAGATGAGAAATTTCAATTTGGTACACTTACTTGTAAAGGTTAACCAACAATGCATAAGGCACGGAATTCTTTTGCGGTAAATAACGCCGTTTACCTTTACTTTTCGTTCCTACAAACAATCCATGAACCCAATTTCAAACAAGATAAATTAAAATTCACAAATGCTAATAACAATTATTATTATGATAATAAAAAAAAACACACCTTTCTGAGAGGAACCCTCTTCTTCTTCATCATCTTCTGGCTCAGAACAATCCGAATTCGTCTTGAAAAATCCCTTGCACAGCTTCAGAGTCCACTGTCCTATACCCCTGCAAAAAAACAACATTTACATTATTATTATCAACCAACAAATCAATCAAGAATGAGGGAAAATGAAATACAAGACAGGCATTCAATGTATACTTAATATTGATGAATTCCAGTTCGGTTCTGACAGGTCTTTTCTTTTTGCAGATAGTTGCATATGCTGTGTAAAGAGTGGAATCTGTATATTCAGAAATCCCTTTTGCTGTTTCCTTGATTTCTTGCCTCTTCTTTTTGATGAATAACACCAGAGATTCATTCTCAGAACAAAGGATCGGTTTATCATCCCACTCCGATGGAGCAAGCCAACCGCCCATCACCTTCGATCAAACCCTAGAACAGTAGTGTAGTAGTCGGGAGAGGCGAGAGTGGTTTAAATGTTGAGATTCTCGTTATTCTAGGGACTTCATTTGTTTTTGTGAGATAATTACGAGGGTAAACTCGGTATTCAATATTTTAAGAGTGCCTAAGATGTTTTAGTGAGTGCCCAAATTAAGTGGAAATAGGCGTTGGGCGGATATGGAGTTGATCTGCAGACTAATTTCTAATGAAAAGTTTTTGTTTAATCTCCGTTTCAGGAAAAAGTGATACTTCCGTTTTTTTCATTTTTACCTAAATTGATAAGGTAAAAGTATCACTTTTTCTGAAACATATTTATTTTTGTCTAAGTTGAAAAGGTAAAAGTATCACTTTTTATGAAACAGATTCATTTGCATGTCCGCGATTTCTCTTTTCTTTCTGGCCGTTATGAGAGCAATTTAGGGAGCATGGAAGGAGAGAGTTTCTTGTAACCTGATTCTAGTCTAAGTTTCGGAAACTCATCGGTTTTTAAAAACATATGTAAGCTTTAAGGTTGGGCCAAAGTTGGCATCCATTCTGGTTTTCAGGCATAACATGCTTGTCTTCCTGGCACTGGAGTACAATGTTATAAAACTGAAGTTCTAAAACCATAGTGCTGAGTGAGACCTTGTCAAACAAGGAGTCACATTTTTTGGTGCACAATATTTGTTTCGCGAAAATCCAAATAAACAACCACATATTGAAATCATTAAATAGCAACAACATAAAAACTAAAAAGATAATCTGAAATTCTGAACCATTCAAACTAGTTTCGCTCTTCAATAACAAGTAAGGGCTACTACTGCATCAATGAATCGGAGAGACATTTCAAGCATCTTCTGATATACACAGTAAAAATTTAATCCGACTACCTACCACCTGTTTCTTAAGATTTTTCGAGTAAATCCTAGTTAAGTTAGACATACACACATGTGGGGGTTTACTGAGAGAATATATACTAACAACACAATACTAATGTCAGAGCTCGAGGACTGCACATAGGTGTTAGACTGTGGATGATGCAGCTCTCTCACCATGGCTGAGAGACATAGTGACCTCTCCCACCAAGCCTTCTTGCTAGCTGCCAATCTTTTTGCACTGCACCAAAAGCAAAGTAAATATCAAACAATGAGTTATATTCTTGATGAATTCCAGTGGGGTTCTGACAGGTTTTTTCTTCTTGCAAATACTTGTATATGCTGTGTAAAGAGTGGAATCAGTATATTCAGAAATCCCCTTTGTTGTTTCCTTCATTTATTGCCTTTTCTTCTTTATGAATAACAGCAGAGGTTCATTTTCAGGGTTCAAGATTGGTTTATCATCCCACTGCCAAGGAGCAACCCAGTGATCCATGAAACCCTAGAAAAGGAGTGGAGTACTCTATTTAGAGAGGGAGAAGAGAGTGGTCAAATGTTAAAAAAGGGTATCCCAAGGGTAAAATCGGTATAAAAATATTTTAAGAGTGTGTAAGGTATTTTAGTGAGTGCCCGAAGTAATAGGTACATGTGGAAACCGACTTGTGACATTTTAGACCATGGGAGACCCATGTCGGGTAACTATGCAATTTGTAACGATGGACTGAATATTTAAGTCTGCTGGTTTAGTCACATATTTGGCATCCATCATTTAATTAGTGATTAGACTTACTGCTCATAGAAAAACAAGCACAACTAATCATGTGCTCGTCGCTATAATCATGTCTATTATGTGTTTTTATGCCTACAAATAGGATAGCTTGCAGACATAACTAGTGCAAAGGTCTTTTTCTTTTTGGTTATGGAGAGGTTTTTGTGATCCAATTTGCCAAAACGTAATTCAAAATTTAATCGAGATTTTGAATTTAAGATGGTGGAGGAAACTAAAGTTACGTTATAGTAAACTAGTGGATAGCCCTTGCCATAATGGCACGGGGCAAAAGCAGTGCTGGTGGTTTAAAGGTGTATCCGGATCGATATCCACCAGTTTGTGATGAATATTTTTGGCAAGACGAGCTACCAAATTTCACAGCAGACATTTATCTAGTGAGAGAATAGGAACATTTTAAAACAAATTAAGAGTTTAAAGTCAAGTTTTTTTCAATGTAACTTTTCTTATGTTAGTAGAGAGGACAATAGGGTGGCAGATGCAGTTGCAAAATCGGTTCGAAATTCAGCTGCTAGTTTAATTATTTCTAGTAATTTCCCGGAGGATTTTTGTAACCTTTTGGCTAGGGACACCAACATGTCGCCTACTTAAGCAATAAATCCAATCTTCATATCAAAAAAAAAAAAAAATTCAATAAAAAAAAACTAATATAGTTTGAAGCGAAGTTCAATTGTGGGCCAATGTAACCTATGTATTAGCAAAGAACAAAAATAATAATCCTCTTCCATTCAGCATTATAATTAACACAAATTAACCATAATGATCCTGTTCCAAGTGTTGTATAATTAGCACAAGAATCGAGAGAAGAAAGGAAATGCAGAAGTTCAGACGAAATTGAAAGTGAATCATAGAAAAAAATATTTATGAATAAAAACAAAAAACAAAAAAAAGGTAAATGGGTGAGAAAGTAACTATTCAAAAAGAGTTTGCGGCGCAGCTTGTTGCTCGCTTGCCTGCTATGTAATAACTCGTGATTGCTTTTAAGTTTAAACAATGCTGACAAAGTAATAAAACAACATTTTTACACCCACCGGAAATTTCCCCGTAAAAATCCCGTCTAAAAATCTGGTAGTTGGACAGCCAGTAGTAAATAAACTAAAGTGGGCCCAGTACTCTCTCACAATTACCCTGCACCCTCAGGCTCATTTCCGATGAAGATTTTAAGTGGAGTACTGTGAATGTCGAAGCATTGGAGGAAATTTTACAGGAAAAATAGTTTGAACTCAGAGTGAACTGAGATCTAATGATGCTTGATTCAGCATCCCCATAGTCATTTTGTTGTATGAACAGATGCAAATAATAAAGGGTGGGCCAAAGTTTCCCCCATTCTGGTTTTTGGCCCTTGTCTTCCTAGCACTGGAGAATGTTCTGCAACTCAAGTTCTAAAACCATAGTGCTGAGTGAGACCTTGTCAAAAGAAGGAGTCACATTATTTAATGCAAAGCATATTTTTTTTTTTTTGGCGACCATCCCAATAAACAACCAGATACAGAAATCATAAAATAGCAAAAGCATAAGAACTAAAAAGATGATCCGAAATTCTGAAACCATTTCAAGTAAGGGCTACTACTGCATCAATGAATCGGAGAGACATTTCAAGCATCTTCTGTTATACACAGTAAAAATTTAATCTGACTACCTACCACCTGCTTCTTAAGATTTTTCGAGTAAATCCTAGTTAAGTTAGACATACACACATGAGGGGGTTTTACTGCCAATATGATACCAACAACACAATACTAATGTCAGAGCTTGATAACTGCACATAGGTGTTAGACTGGGGCTGATGCAGCTCTCTCACCATGGCTGAGAGCCATACTGACCTCTCCCACCAAGCCTTCTTGCTAGCTGCCAATCTTTTTGCACTGCACCAAAAGCAAAGTACAAATAAGGAGCTATATTCTTCAAGATCGGAGTTTTGTTGTTAAACGGAAGCAGCAAATATTCAAATACAAGAACGATATTAAGAGAATAATAAACGTGTTACAGAAGAAGTAGGATTGTATTAGAAACTTGAATAGGATGTCATGCTCGAAGCTTAACCCTAAATCTAGTTTAGGTATTCATCCCATTCTACATACCACGCAAATGAAGAAAATCTAACATAGTCTTAGCTAGAGAGCTTTACTGGAGACCTCAAATGTAGTAAAAGATAATGCTGATTAAAGAAAGATGAACTGGAAGATGCCGTGCATTGAGTAAACAGAATATTTCCTTCTACCACAGATAAACTTAATGGAAAGTGAAGAATCTATGCATCTATATTCAGTTATGAGGGTTTAACAATATGGAGGATAACTAAAAGACAGAACAATGTTTAACTTGAGGTCGTACACTCAAAGCATTCCTCTTTCCTCTATGGTTTGAACTTCAAAAATTGTTTTCAGGTTGTTCGTTACGTTAAGGAAAAGGGGCGGAACCTAGAAAAGCTTGTTATAGCATTAAGCAAAGAGTTATTTGGTTGTTTGCATAATAACAGAAAGGCATGGAGAGCAAGGTTTCAACAACATCATGGATTTCACTATAGTAGTGTTTTATTACTTGCCGCATTCAACAAAAAGTGTCAATTTTCTAACATCTGTAATGGAAGAGATCAAGACAAAACAGTTAAAAAGTAAAAACCACATTATACATGTCATTTAAATGTGCAAGAAGAAGCAAAACACACGAGGATGAAGAGCTTTATGTCATGAGGATTTGACTAAGAATCTAAAAAGGATTTCAGAGTTCCAACTTACTGATGGTCACACGTTTCGCATGGATAGCGCATAGCTGAGCATCTTCAAACGTATTAACCAGAAAAGCTTCAGCTGCCTACAGTTGCACAAACACACAGAAAAGTTTACATATAGACAAGTAATACATAGGAAGCATCGGAGGAGAATTAAAGTATTCACATGATATAACATTGGTTTACAAACAACATATACTAGGTGAAAGATTATTGTCCAGTTAAAACAACATGATTGACTGTTGGTAATAGGAACTCCACATTACCAAATTTCAGTTGAATATTTTGAACTGAATACCGTTAAACCTACTCCAGAGATATCCAACTGAAACTTAAAGGGTTCCTGCTCCCTTTCTTTAATCTCATTCTTAAATCAATGTTTAGAAAAAGGAAAAATTGCTCTTAAAGCTTCAATCACTATCTTCCCTTTTGTATATTTTATCCTTGTACTAGTCTGATACTGTCCAAGTTTTCAGGAAAATTAGGCACTCTAGTTGAGACTGACTATAAGTGTGCACATTCAGCTACTTCTGAGTCATAGTGACCTGGATTTGACATAAGTTGTAGCACTTCATCAATCTAAATCATCCCTACTAGTCTAATTCCTGTCGAGCTTTCAACAAAACAGTTGGAGCACAATTGTTGAGGTAAATGTAGTCTTTATGTTCTATGATGCTACGGATTTACATTAAAGATTTCACGAGCACTTGTACCATAACCTATCATAGCAACTACAGATACAATTTCGAATCACATTTGACAGCAGCACAACAGTAAAGAAAGATGCAATGAATGTGCACATACACCACCATAAATGAATAACTTGAATAGTTCAAAATACCAAAATACCTCCTGAAGTGCCGTTAAAGCTTCCGCTTGCCAGCGACTCACTTCTTTACTAAAATTGTCTGTGATCTCTTTCACCTAACACAAACATCCAACAGAAAACATTTAACAACACACACCCATGTAATAAAATCAAAACACAGAACACTAACTAACCCAGTAAAAACCCAAATAGATCACATTCTAGGTCAGATTCATTTTACTCAAAAACAAACCAAATCTTTCATTCAAGCATTTAAACAAACAGTTGGAAAGCAACTTAAGTAAAATCAAAATTTCACACCTAATAGAAAAATTCAAAACTCATACTTACAATTCTAACAAATGGGGCTCTAGGAAATAGCAGATCAATACTCTTCTGCAATTTTCGTATCTCTTGGAGTGCTTTGGTTCCTGGTTTATGTCTATATGACTTCCTCTTCTTACCCCCCTGGAACAACAACACAATTTTTTTTAAAAAAGACCCTAAAAAGAAAATTGGAATCTTAGAAATAGAGAGAAAGATACAGAGACAGAGGGATAGAGAAAGTACCGTATCAGAACTAGCATTTGCTGCTGGTGGTGGTGGTGGTGGTGGTTGTTGACGACCTGTAACAAAAATGTGAAAAAAAAATCAGGGTTTCTGGAAAAAAAAAATTCATCAATCAAACACCAAAATCAAGCTTTAAAAGAGAGTAAGAGAAAAAGATAGAGAGAGATGTACCTCCAGGTGTGTACCTTTGGGCGAAATGTTTTTTTCTCGCCATGGCGTCTACAGAAACACTAACCAAAGAAGAAGAAGGAGAAAGAGGAGGAGATCGAAGCAAAGAGAGGGAGATTTGATAAAGAAAAATTAGGTATTAATATTATGATTCCCGCTCGATACTGAATTTCATTTCATCAGAGGGATGAAGGGGGGGAAAAGGAAAGTCATTTTGATTTTGATTTTCATAAAGGGAAGTTGGTGGCAGGAAGACGTTGGGTGAGTGGGTCCCTTAATACAACGGGTATCTGATGGGGTTGGTTGTGGGACCCACATTGGATTTTTGAATTTCTGAGTGTGTGTCTGACTCGAGAGTTGAGAATAGTAGCCGTTGGTGCTGACATGTGGCCGTTGGTCAACCGTGCTGGGAGGGAACTGTTTTGGGGCCTAATCATCCCATGAATTGGCGAGCCCAATAACCGTGCTGAAGTGAACTGTCGGGCCCAATCCAATGCTGATGACCTGATGTGAACTGCCGTGCCAAAATGTCAGATACCAGACGTCATTTTATCAAGCACCGGAACATGTACACTGCTATGTTTCAAAAAAAAAAAATGTGTTTCAAAAAAGTGATACTAGTTGGGTGAACACGGGTCAAGTAAGTGGCCCACCATTTTCACTAACTGCCCAAGAATTTTCTAGTGTTTACCAGACTCATCTTAAAGTCAAGATAAGGATTAATAACAATCCTTATAATGACACCTGTATGCTTTATTTGGTTACCGACTTAATTGTATTGGTTATAAATAGCCGAGTGGTGATCTCTCCACTCAAGAATGTGAATACAAAGGGGAAGAGTAACAAACTCTTTCCATTTCCATTTCTCTGATCTCATTTCTAAACTTAGTTGTTAATCCGTGAAATGATACTGATATGATACTTTATGTCAAGTTGATCAATTGGTGATTACATAATACGTTATCAGCACAAATTGCTCGGTTGGTGGTGAGCGATGATCAAAAATCATACAATAGAATGGTAGATAGATATTACTTGATTTTGGAACAAAACATCCATTTCATTCTTCTTTCTTTCTCCGTCTGGGATTTCTTTTATCCCTTCTTTTTATTTTTCTTCTTTAACTAACCAATTGCTAACTAAAGGAGATGAATTTGTTTAGTATTCTCTTACCAATATATCAGAAGAAGGTATAGGAGATGGGGAATGGTGGTAGTGCTAGTGCAAGTGGTGGTTGAGATTAACGAGTTTTTTTAATTAATTAACTCATGTTTCAATTCTTAAATCACCTCTATCTTCTTCCCATACAAATTCCGGTTCAAGTGTTAGTGCTAGTGGTGGATGAGAATGGATTCGAGAACCCTTTATAATTAATTAATGCAACAAATGATTTTGTGAGAAAGAAGACAACTAAAAAAAAAAAAAAAGGAGGAGACACCATAATTACCACCAACACCAAAGTTAATGAGTAGAGTGTGTGTTAGAATGCGGACATCCAACTCAAAACCAATTGTCAATGAGTGGAGAGCCCCTAAGGGATTATAAACCGGAGGATCTTAGACGCCCAAACAATGTGGGACTAATAATCTCAACAGTGTGGGCTGATGTTTTCCCTTAGAGCTGTGTCTTTTGTGTTTAACAGGTTGATCAAGTAAATGTAATGAAAATGGATAATGAATATAATAGTGTCCATCCATGTTCATGTTCATGTGGTTTCACATATTCTATTGGCATCAGAATCAGCTAACAAACTTCAACTTGACTATAAAGTATAAACAAAAGGAATTTGAATTCTTATACTAAGTCTTCTGGAAACTGACATACTATTGTTCTAATTGTCAGGCACGTCGTATAGTGGTGTTCCACTCCTAGCACCTACTACCTTCACGTTCTCATAGCCATATTTTTATAATTCTTCAAGTTAACACTTGATTTTTCCCTATCTTTGATTCTTTCTAACATAACAAAATATACGAGATAATGCCTACTACTCACATGTCATGTTCTCAAATGGTTCATTTGGATGCAAATCGTATTTGAGCCCAGCTGTACTGGATGAATCGATGATACTGGTTATATATTAAGAACCATTTTTTGGGCACTACCCAAAAAAAGTGGGGGACTACCCAACTTTAACTGTAGCGGGTATTAAAAGTAATATTTAGTCACACCTTTAAAAAAAAAATTTAATACCCACTTTACCATTAACTAAAAACTTCGTGATTCATGATTCATGTGATATATTTTTTTAGCAATTATGATATGAGTGATCATGTGATCAAACCTACGAATCAGAACCCCCTTCACCTCCTTGTTTATATGTCAATACTTCAAATGATCCAAATATGAGTTATTTGTTAGAAGAAGAAAAAAAAATCCCCAAAGTGAAGAGAACCCACCAAATGATGGATTTTATCAGCCACAACCTGAAGATGAACATATGGGTACTCAGTTTTAGTTAATGTAGGTTGAATTGTGGGAAAAATTGGACAAACTCAAATTTTTTGGGTAAAAGTTCGGTTAGGTAATGGTAGTTCGGTTACCAGATTTACATAGGTAACTGAACATTTCTGAAAGTGTAGTTCGGTTACCAGACCTTGTAGACGCAGGTAACCGAACTACATGTTAATGGTGGTTTGTTATAGTTCGGTTAGGAAATTCTAGAAGACATAACCGAACTTTTATTTTAGACTTTCCAGGGAAGAGTTCGGTTTAGTCGAGTTTTATAACTTGGTAACCGAACTTTAAGTTCGGCAATGTCGCAAACTACATGTATACCGAGTTGCTAACCGAACTAGTATGTTCGCTTTGGTCTAATTTTTGATTCTCATTACCGAACCTTTGCATATAAAATGTAAATATCGACTTCGGTAATCTCGCAATTGTTTTATTAAAATTACATAACCGAACTTTATGTTCGGTAGGGTCGACTTAAATTTTTTACATTGCCGAACTTGTAAGTGTTTCTTGTTTTTATTTCGGAGAAAAGTTCGGTTGAATTTTTTTTTTTACGACATTACCGAACTCAATATATAGGTTCTGAGAGAAGAGTTCGGTCAGGAGAAAAAAAAATGCGACGTAACCGAACGTGTGTTCGGTTAGGAAAAAAAAATAGCGACGTAACCGACCAAAAAAAATCTTCCGGGGGCGTTGCCCCCTAGAAACCCCCACCAGGGGGGCTACGCCCCCCAGGACCCCCCTTGGATAGCGCAATTGAAAATATTCCAACAAAAAATTTACCTTGAAAGTGATATTCTTGCCGATAACTAATGTTTCAGGTGGATTACGCCCTTAAGTTTCCCTTTTATGCTCATATAGAACGCATAGAGAACAAGAGAAATGTGGAGCACTATAACTCAGATAACTTGAGCGTTCTTAAGACTTCATATAGGTACATTCCCTGCAGGATTGAAAAACAAACGATATGAACATTTGTCAAATAGACTTCATACTGGTTCGTCATCCAGTTCACTGCCCGTTTGAAACTATGTTAAATGACAAAGTCTTTTTCAGAGAACAGTTCGGTTCGGAAGAACAATTTACGACGTAACCGAACTAAACGTTCGGCTGGAAGAAAAAAAAATAAGTTGCGACGTAACCGAACGTAAGTTCGGTTAGGAGAAAACAATTTTCTATGTAACCGAACTGTTCTCTTCTCTTCTCACACATGGAAAAATGTTTGATCAAACCTTGTAGACCTTGGCAAGTTGAGAATTTTTCACATGGTCCAGTTTTCTTAGTTGCCTCTCTATCATATGGTACGACGTTACTCAACTTACAATGATATTTTCCCTCATATTTTGTTGCTCAAAGGTAGTTCGGTTAGGAAAGAAAAACTTGCGACGCAACCGAACTAAAGTTCGGTTATGGAAAAAAAAAAATGTGACGTAACCAAACTTTTCTCTGAAAGAAAAACCTCCATTAAATGTTGAGTTCGGCTAGTTCGACAAAGTTTTTCGCATAATTCCTAACCGAACTTCTCTCTGCAACTTACATTTTCAACTCATTTTAATGATTACTTCTCATTTTTGCAACCAAAAACGAATGACAAATAATGGGTTTGTTATAATTTTGATTTTGATTTTGTTTTGTTAATGATTTAAATTAAGATGTATATATAGAGGCGGCTGTGGTGGTGGTTCAAGGTGGTCGGTGGTGGTGGTGGTCGGTGGTGGTGAGCGGCGGGGGTGATGGGAGGAGGTGGTTATAAATATAGGTGGTGAGGAGAGGAGGTGGTAATATATATATAGGTTAAGGGTAGGTTAGTCATTTCCACTTTATAAGACACCCCTTATAATGTTTGGTGGATATTTGAAGTAATGGGTAGTCCCCCACTTTTTTGGGTAGTGCCCAAAAGATGGTTCTATATTAAGACCTATCTTTGTAATGATTCCATTTCCATTATCCAATGCAGGGTCTTTGGGCTTTTCGAGTTCCACTGTGGAGCTTATTCCATTAGAACGTTATTTTGGGGACCTTTCTTTTTTTGAGGGGACCCTGTTTTTTTAAAGGCACACTACCCTACATTTGTAAGGGGTATCTTAAAACGTGGACTTTACTAATTTTCCCCCAAATCCTAATTAAGATTATCAATTAAACGGTTTTAGATTAACCTAATATATAAAAAAATTAGATTAACCTAATATATAACCTATTAACAAAAAAAAAAAATCAGACCCTACCTCCTTCTTCTTCTTGGGGTCTTCTCTTCTTCTTCTTCTTCTTCTCAACATCGTTTTCATCGATTAATCGTCGATTCATAAAATTTTCATCGTCGATTAATCAATCGAGTATAAGAATGGTGCTTCGAAAGCAAACTAAACGAGTAACAGGAAAAGGTCCCCCATTAGGACATCTAGCAAATCAGAAAAGTTCATTGGAGATTGACAAAGTAGTGGAAACGGAAGACGAATTGGAGATTCAACCCGAAGTGGGCATGGGAAAGATCTGCAGGTAATTTTAACCAAACCCATTAGTTTTAATTTGATTTTGGTTCGTTTAATTGAATAGAAATCATCAAAATAGGGTTTGAATGTAGGTAACAGTGCTAGGTTCGATTAGTAGTCGGAACCCAAAAACCCTGGTTTGGTAACCGAACTTCCTGAAAGGAAGAACACGAAGAACTGTTCGGTTGATTATGATTGAAAAATATGTAACCGAACTATTCAGTTTTTCAAAAATCCATCTTCTAACCGAACAGTTCCCATTTTACCAAAATAAAAATAATTTCACTTTCCAACCGAACTCAACTAATTTACTCACTACTTTGAGTTCTCAGTTAACCGAACTTTGTCAAAACAATTCGGTTAGTTCGCACAATATTTTAAAACAATTTCTCCACCGAACTCAAAACATTACAAAGAAAACAAAAAAAACCTATGTAACCGAAGTGTTGTTATTTTCCCACTATGTTGAACTATCATTTAACCGAACATTATGTAGTCTGTTCGGTTGATTCGCAATATTTTGTTTATCGAACTACGAACCGAACTCCTTGCTAATTGCATATATGTTGAGTTCGGTTTGTTCACAAGAAAACTTATAAACCGAACTCTTCCCTAATTTCATAGAATTTTGAGTTCGGTTGTTTAGCAAAATAGTTGTACCAACCGAACTCAGTGCTAATGTCATTCATGTCGAGTTCGGTGAAATCGCAATTTTTTGTTTAGACAACTACTAACCGAACTCAGTGCTAATGTCATTCATGTCGAGTTCGGTTTTTTCGCAAGAAATAGTCAGTGCTAATTGCAAACCGAACTCTAGACCTTAACAGAATTATGAGTATGAAAATCATTTTTGGGTGAAGCTAATATGTTTTGTTTTCTTGGTTAGGGGCAGAGCACCAAAATCAAACCAACCTTCACTGGAAGAACTTAGAACTCCCACTCCTCGAGGCCAAAAACACTTAGGTTTTAATAAGTGTGGAACCAAATATGTTAAGCATGGAGGTGGTTCAACACCGTGTGTTGTCATCCAAGATGATGTCAATAGAGATAATGTTGACAATGTTATACAACAAATTAATCAAGAGATTGTGGAAGAAATGGGTAATCAAGAACATAATCAAGGTGGAGAAGAGGAATATCATTATATATCTTGGCACCTTGAGTGAAAGGCCCTAGTTGTTGTACGACAACGTGGAAACCGCAATTACCATCCGCAGGGACGTCATTTGTGGTTATGACGTAATATCTAATGTAAGGAGGTAGCTCTTCCAGGAACCTTTTCTCAACAGGAGGGGCAGTCATATCAATTGGACTATGTTGAGAGTGTAACATAGGTCCTTTTTTCTTCATATCCCGTTCACTTGTCTTACAATCTTCTTGGTACTTAGCCGCGGTATGCTCATGTTGCGAAGGATCTCTAGTAAAAGGGGTCATTTCACTCTTCCTCTTGCCCAAAACCTTTGCATATTGTCTGACTTGTTTTTTGGTTTCTTTGGTTAGTGGCCTACCTTTGGCCTTGCCTTTATTCGGTTCTTGCACATTTTATGAAGTCTGCGGATAAACGATTGGCCGCATGTCATCCCAAAAGATTTGCCTTTCAAGATTGTTCATGTTCCGGTACCTCTCGATAACGACTCTTCCCATTTCATTATCACCAAACTCTTCTCCGACATCTCCCTTGGGAGGAGGAACAAAACTTAAGTGTTGCCAATGTGGATCTATATCGCTTAAAGGGATTATGCCATGTTCATACTTAGCTATCATGTGGCGACAAGGGAGCCCAATAGACTTCATCATGTTGAAAACACACACCTCTTCCGGCTTGGTTCCCCATATGCGGATCAAATTCACCTCAACCAATAACCTCTTAATGCAAGCATGCGAAACATTATAGTGGAGTCCCTTGAAAAACCGAAGGTCCTCCATTTTCACGATGTTACCACCTTTGTCTACAATCTTTTTGTACTTCATGATGCGACTTTTTTGAAAATTCTCTTTAATTCTATCAATCTCGCGGTTGAAGTAAACCTCCATAGCGTTAAACACAACCACAAAATTATCAATACATCCAAAGAGATTTTTCTTCAAACGGTGGTGAGCCGATTCTACCAAACTTGTCGCTTGAATCCCAAAGTGTTTATGGTGGTTGGTAAAAGCATAAACAAACCGCTCTTTGTGCGGTTCCAACCATTGCTTGACCACATACGTTACAATATCATCAGGATATTCGGGGCTACGCCAATGCTCAATAAATTCGGCAAGATTTAGATTGTACTCTTCTTCGGTGAGAGACCAAGTCAAAGCCTCCCATTCCCCGGAGAAAGCTACCCATTTAGCATGATTTATGGTGTATTGTTCATCTAATGCCTCTTTTGCATCAGCTTGTTCATCTTCCGGTAGCTTACTAATCTCTTCGAATGCTATCCTCTTTGGTGGACAAAGTTGAGGCTTGCACCTATTCATCACATTGCACCATATATGAAATGTACAAAGCATATTATGTGCCAATGGGAAGACTCTCTTTATTTCATTCATCAATGATACTTGATTGTCCGTCACTATAACCCCCGGGATATCATCATCTCGGTAGATCGCCTTCAATTGTTGTAGCGCCCACCTATAACTTGGTTCTTGCTCGTCCTTTAGAAAACAAAAAGCAATGGTAAAAGGTGACTTCGTCGACGTACGACCAACAATGTTCAACAATGGCATCTCGTATTTGTTTGTCTTGTAAGTGCAATCCATTATAAAAACTTCAAGGAAGGATTGAGCCAGTTGAACACTCTTCGGATGAGCAATGAAGAGATGAGTTATTTCTTCACCCTGACCTAGCTTCTTTTGAACTGCGTAGCCTTTCTCTTCAGCCAACATAAACAATTGTTGCATGACTTTTCTATCCTTCCATTTATTCTTTTTAATTGACTCAATTGCATTGTAAATGGTGGTCGGGGATGATACGTTTTCCGTGTTATCATCCTTTAATAAGCGAAGCATACCAGCTGGGGAAATACACAATCTCCTATATTTAGCTACTTTCTCCTTTTCTTGAGGAGTCAGCCTTGCGGCCATTGCATGTCCTTCAAGATGTTCCGGACGATGGTGGTTGTGATTACCTACCACCTTATCCATCGATAGAACCCATCCTTTCCTTAGTTTTGAGTAACTAAAAACTAGCTTGAACGGACATTTTATTTTCTTTGAGCACATTGTATTCTTCCTCGTCGTCTTTCCTTCATACACATACCCCTTCCTCTTGTGGCTAGCATCCGGATCTCCACTTCTCTCGCAAACCATTTCAAAACAAGTTTTGCTTTCTTTTCCATTCAAAACTAATACGCACATGGCTCTCTTGGCATGCTCTCTAGCCCAATTCTTTGCATCAATAGGTTGATCAAATACCAAATCATTGGCATAGTGATGGGATGTATCTTCGTACAAGATACCAATTGGAGAAGGTTGATCATCCATTGGTATATCTTGGCATTCAATCTACAAGAAATGGAACAACATCAATTGCAATCACAACCGGGTTCGGTAAGCTATTAATTTAAGCGCGTAAACCGAACTACCAATTCGGTGAACAAACCAAAAGGCCATATAACCGAACATATAAAGTATATGTAGCTCGGTTACAATATATTTTACATAGGTCACCGAATACAACACTGGAACTATTCATTTTTTGGGATTCTTAAGTTCGGTTAGGTATTCTCTTGGGATCAAGTGTGCGAAATAACCGAACCTGCATAACTTAGTGTACTCTTATATTTTGTACGGTTCGGTTAGATAGTGGCTTTACAGGAAGTGTGCGAACAAACCGAAATTTGTATGCTAAGTTTAATTAGGTTTACGTAAAGTTCGGTTGGTTAATAGTTGCAAAGCAACCGAACTTTGTACATTAAGTTAAATCATAAATTTACGTTAAGTTCGGTTAGTGTATATTGGTTGCGAAACAACCGAACATTACACTGGAATTCTTCAAACTTCCATCAATGCATAGTTCGGTTATCTGCGTGTTTGTCTAATGTAACCGAACTGCATATCCAGATGAGTTCGGTTAGATGTTCTTCACCTTTCGTAACCGAACTACTTAAAAAATGTACATTTGTTTTGAAAATTTGGAGCAACTAGACCAACATTAGCTAAGTTTGGAGCATACCTGGATACCCAAATGATCTTCCTCCGATTGTGGTTGATAAAATCCATCATTTTCATATTGAGATTGAGTTTGTGGAAGAATACATTCACCATCTAAGAAATTACTCATATCCGGATCATTGTGAAGATTAACAAATACTCTAGGAGTTAATGGAGATGAAGAATCAGATGAGCTTTCATCACAAGAATTCCCAAACGTAGTGAATGTGAAATAATGTTTTTTTTCCATCACTACAAGAAAACATGGCTTAAGCAACTAAAATCTTAGCAAGCACCTAAAATTTTGGTCGCTTTAAGAATCAAACTACTAAACTTGCGACCATCAAACTAGCGGCTCGGTATTCATATATATCCACTAATTTGAGCGACCACATAGAGTAGTTTAGTCGGTAAAATGCTTTTCCCGGTAAGAATATAACAACTACAATTTTGGTTTGGTAGCTACCTACTTCGAGCTAGGATGATCAACGATTCAATTAGTATTTGGTTGGTCAAACCTATCTGAGCGACTAAATTTAGCGACCACCCGTTCATTAGAGAGATTATATGAGATTTTACCGTATGTTTCAAGCAACTAATGCTGCGACTACCGGATTACTAGGTCGCTCTTAATATATATCCACTAATTTTAGCGACCCCAATAGTTGTTTTGTCGGTAAAATATTTTTCCAGCTAAATATATAGCAATCACTTTTTCAGGGTAAGTAGCTACTTACTTTAAGATATGATGACCAGCGACTCAAAATGTGTTTGGTTGGTCGAACCTGTTTGAGCGATTAAGTTTAGCCACCGCCCTACCATTAGAGAGAATCTGGGATTTTAATTTTTATTGAGTGGTTACAAGCAGTCAACACGTGGCGGAATATCTTCCATGGTTTCACTTGAAATACATATGAAATTCGAACAAAACTTCAAATAGAGAATTATACAAAGGCTAATTAAATTAAACTGCTCCACACAAATGAATTTGAAGAAATTAGATGAATTCCTAGCTAATTAATCAAATAATTCACAAACTACTTCTAACTACAATCACATAAACATTTTATCAGTTCATCTAATTATCCACTAAACCTATCAGATGATTCGGACCATAAATCAACTGCAGTAGCAGAGAAGCGGGTAGAGAAGATGACCTATAATCGAATACGGGCCTAGCCGGATCCGACCCACATTAAATCCCCCTTTAAAAAAGAAATGAACAGAAATTCCATGAAATTGACAAGGAAGATTATTACTCCCTCCGTTTCAGGAAAAGTGTTACTTTCACTTTTTCAATTCCATGCTAAAATTGACAAGGAAGATTATTATGATAAACCATTCAACATATTTAGAAACAAAATTCAAACAAAAAATTACAGAGAGATCTTGTTTTTACCAGATTTAGAGGACCACGAATTTTATATACATCAAAATATCAAGTTTGATGTTAGATTGTTAGTATTAACAACGAAATTTTGCGGGCAGTTTGTAATTAAAAAAAAAAAAAAAACAACGAAACACGTGGAAATATTGGAACAGGTGACATGTTCCACGTCAAAGGAATTTGTTTCCCTGCTTTGTAGCAAAGGAAACATGATGCAAGGATACGTCACATGTCCATATTACCACACGTGTAATTCGCACATGCATGGGTTAGAAATGAAAATGCCTAAATTGCTCTCTATCTTCTTACTTCTTGACAAGAACATTGCAAATTTGCAAGTCTAATAGGACTTATGTTTATGCAGTTCATTATGATGTCCTCCCCTAACATTACAGTCACAAAACATTCGATCTTACTTAATACTAGATCGGATTGATAGTTGGTCGGCCTACACTGCTGCAGCAGTCATCTAGTATAACCTAGTGAGATAAATAGAAACTCATAGTATCTTCGGATGTTTTCCCTAGAGAGAGGTGAGATAAAAAATTAGTGGAAGGGATGAACAGAGACAGAGTCTTAAAGGTTTCATACTTCGATTTCAACCCAAGAAACAATTGGGTGGCAAATTTAAATTAATCCGACAGTCCGCATGAGTTTTACTTTTGCGTAAATATATTCATTCGATTAAAAATTTAGTTAGATTAATGTCATACGGATTGTGATTTTTTTTTTTTTTTGATAGGACCGGCGTGGGATTTGAACATCTAATCTATAACATGAGAGTTGAACCGTTGTCGAACTGAATTATTTCCGGTTGGTTACGGATTATGATTGTTATATTTAAAGCAGATATTTGTTTATTTTAATCCATCCAGTATGTAATTAAATCTAAAAAATTCGTGATTATTTCGTTAATATTTGTAATAATCAAAAAAATTCTTCCTATATTTCTAGTAAGGGTAATCTGGTAATTTTCATAGTCTCCATAATATTTATTACCTTTATTTCTAGTAAGGGTAATATGGTGATTTTAACAATTTATAATATTTAGTTTAATATTTTTTTCAAGTAATTATATTCTGTTTTAATTATTTTAGAGACAATTCAAACAAAGCTTTTGGTTGGCAACCTAGCAACAAGCTGGGCACCAACACCCCTTTGAATGACAATACCTAGTCTATGAAAAATAAAGCTACCAAAACCACTACTAGCATCGTTACTTATTTTCCGATAAGGGTAGTGGATTTTCTAACACCCCCCACTAAATTCTAGAAATTTAGGCATTTTGAGATTGGGTAGAAATATCCAAATGAGGGTTTGTTTAAGGCTTCAGAGAATATTCTAATGAAATCTTATTGTAATGGTTCATCTTTACGAGTTTCTATGATATATCCTGCAAAATTTGGAGTCAGAACCACTTTGTACACTGAAGGTTCATGGTTCGTATGCCCTTGAACCAAATTTAAAGTTAGGTTATGCATGCAATATGTCAGAATAGGGTTTGTTTAAAGTTTTAGGGAATATTCTGAAGGAATCTTACCCAAAAATGGATGGATTCAACTTTCTTACCAAGTTTTCGGCTTACAGTGGTCCACTCATTGCTAGGTTTCGATCTCGGAGCTAGGTTATGCATATAATATGCCAGAATAGGGTTTGTTTAAAGTTTTGGAGAATATTTCGAAGGAATCTTATCTGTAAATGGATGGATTTTTTGTTCTTAATTACAAGGTTTTCATCTTATAGTGGTCCACTCACGGCCATGTTTCGATCTCGGAGCCAGAGTATGCATACAATATGCCAGAATAGGGTTCGTTCTCGCATATTGAAGTTCGAATCAATACTGAGCTTCATATTTATCGATTTCGATGGTGTAACATGCTAAGTTTGAAGTCAAAACCCTCTCGGACCTTTGTGGATCATACTTTGTATGTCGTTATATCATATTTGAAGTTCTAATCAACACTAAGCTTCATATTTATCGATCTCGATGATGTACCATGCTAAGTTTGAAGTCATAACCCTCCCGGAGCTTCTTGGTTCATAGTTTGTATGGCGTTATACCACATTTGAAGTTCGAATCAACCCTAAGCTTCATATTTATCGATTTCGATGATGTATCATTCTTAGTTTGAAGTCAGAACCATCCCGGAGCCTGATTTGCATAAAATATACAGAAATAAGGTTTGTTTAAGGTTTCGTCAAATATTTCGAAGGAATCTTACCTATAAATGGATGGTTTCTTCGTTTTTACCAAATTTCTGACTTAGAGTAGTCAACTCACGGCCAGGTTTCAATTTAAGAGCTTGGTATGCATACATTTATGCAGAAATAGGGTTTGTTTAAGGTTTCGTAGAATATCTAGAAGAAATCTTACTTGTAAATGGATGGAGTGCTGTTTGGGGAAATCTTAAGGTTTCCCCAAACAGAAAAATCACCACCCCCAACCACCACTCCAATTGGTAAAGCTTCACTCCATCCCTAAAATAAGAAGAATTCGTAGGGGGTTTTTAGGGATGGAGTGAAGCTTTACCAATTGGAGTGGTGGTTGGGGGTGGTGATTTTGCTGTTTGGGTGCTAAGCGTGCTCCCAAGTCAAAAGTTGCCACCCGATTCAGTTTATATGAGAAAAATGAAGCATAGATGTACGTTTTTTTTTTTTCGGGTATGGCTTGCAAACCAGTACGTTAAATTGATGGTATTGTCTTTTTTGTAAGTTAATTTGCTTGTGTGGTGATACTGAAGTACATATCACGTTTAATGGAGTGGATTTTATAATCAGAAGTGGATAATTATAATTATAAAATCTTAATTAATAATTAAAATCCAGTATTGATTTTTAAATTGTAATTTTCGGATTTTCTAAACTAGGAGCACAAAAATTTGGTTGCTTAAAAAGTTTAAGCAACCAAATTCGGGTCGTATTTCATTTGCTCCTAGGGTGCTTGGTATAGGTATTAAGCAATCACAATAAATTTGGTAGCTTAATAACTTAAGCAATCCACTTCAGGCCAAGTCGTTCCATGTATATATTAACTAGGCATTTCAATCGCTCATAGGGTACTTGGTCTAGCTCTGAAGCGATTGGTATTTCACTTGCTCTAGTATGGTTTCTCTATCTATGAAGCGATCGGCGTTTCACTTGCTCTATTATGGTTAGTATATCTATTGAGCGATGGTTATTTTGCTTGCTCCCGTAAGGTCGGTCTAGCTATGAAGCAATTAAGAAAATAGACGCTACATGATAGTTGGTTGATTACTAAAGCGATTGCGTAGCTGCTCTAGACTTGTACAAATCGCACCTTTTGCAACTAACGAGCGAGAACCAAATTAAGTAGCTATAAGGGTTAGAGCGACTTAATATGGGCTTTTTGCAACCAAAACTGCTATGTTGCTCAAACTAGTTTTTCTTGTAGTGCATGGTTTTCTCCTTCTTCTTCTCTAACTTTATCCTCTAAAAAATTCAATTTCATTTTTAATAACTCATGTTTTAATCTAATCTCACTAATCAATTTTTTCTTAATCATTTTAATAATGATTTCACTAATCAAAACCAAAAGATAATTAAAAGGGTATTTTAGGTAATATAGAAAGTATTAGATTAGGGCACCCCTACCCCAAATAACATCATGGTCCCCTCAAAAAAAGAAGGGTGCCCAAAATAACGTTCTTCCATTATCCAATGCAGGGTCTTTGGGCTTTTCATAGCTGTATCCAGCTTCCGCAATCACGGGATACCCGTACCCTACTATTGGGAACCGGTTGCTCACCATAACCCGCTTGAGTAGACTCGTATATATGGTGCATGGCCACCGATCTGACCATGCCACGCGTAGCATCTAGTGAAGCACCATATAGAGGATATGTTTGCTATGAAGGCCCACCACTTGCTGCTGCGTATTTGATCCATACGCAGGCCACCTTAAAATGGTGAGATCTGTGACCCGTACTAGGACCAGCATATGTTTGGAAAGCAGGTCCCCTCTCTGGTGGCATGCCATAAATCGGTTGGGAGCTAGATTTATATGGTTGTTGTCCATGGCGTAGTTAAGAGTTGGCGGGAGGTTGTGCACCAAATCCGCCTCCTGGCTGTGAATTTCCATGTCCTCCAAAGGCAACCTATGGCGGCTATCCTCCACGATAGCTTCAATGGTGGTTAGAATAACCAAATATCTTCACGTTGTGCACAACCTTTCTCAAGGTGGTAGCGGTTACAATTTACAATTACTAAGGCCATATGCAAAGGCAAAGTGGTGGTCATGCAGCTGATGATTCACGTAGGCTCATCTACCCAAGGCAGCCATTATGGCGAAGCGCACTCACAAAGTGATCTTGAGTATGGCCTTGGGCAGCCCCCTAATTATCAACAAACAGCTCGAGCAGCAAATCTTGGATACTTATATAGGGCCGGATATTATCCGGCGTCCAATTATAAGAACGAAAAGAAAAAAAAGCCGCATATTTATATTGATTATTGAAAACGAATTTTATTCTTTTTTAGTTGTTCCCGAATATAGCACAAAAGTATGTCCCCTTTTATAGCAGGTATGCTCCATATATTAAGAATTTAAGACTCCATATATTAAGAACTTAAAGATACACATATATACGTAAACAAAAAAAAAAAAAAAAACCTAAAACTTGTTCTTTGAGATTTTAGGATGGAAACGACGACAAGTCAGAGATCAGCTGCGGCGGACCTTACAGAAGATCTAATCACCGAAATTCTTATAAGGCTACCTGTAATTTCTATAGTAAGATGCAGGTGCGTATGCAAGTCATTGTATAACTTACTCGATCTTGATTTTCTTAATACGAAACTTGCTTATGACACCAAGAACGAAAATTTTAGATTACTTGTAACCAGAAAGAAACCAGTACATCACAGGTACGTCTACACCGTAGAATCGAAACCATTGATATCTAATGAGGAGGATGCTGCTGTAAACATTTTGTACCCATTCAAGAAACCCCGTGGAACTGCAGGTATAGGAATTGTGGGTAGTTGTAATGGTTTGGTTTGTGCACACTATGGTGGTTATATTTTTTACGTATGGAATCCATGTACCGCAGAGTATAAAGTTATCAGATCACCACCTTCTGGATTTACCGCAGAGTATAAACCATCAAATGTTCTTGAAGATACCCTCTCTAGGAGTAGATTGTGGAAGATAGCCGTCATATGTGGGAGGTTGCATATAATGTGGATTGTGAGATGGATGCATTTCTCCCCCTTGTGAATAATCATAGCCAGATCCATGTGCAGCTAAGGGAGTGTCAGGACCACCTCAAGAATGTAGACCAGAGGTTGCCCCACGAGGACGAAACCTTTCTGACTATATCCACCAGAGAGTGGTTCGCAGGAAGCTGTTAAAAAAGAGAGCAAACAAGTTAGTCAAGACAGGTAATAAGCACAATTCAGAAGTTTGACATTTTATTAAACATACGTGACTTGCTCTTGGCGTTTTCAAGTCAAACAGCGACAAAAGACTTTTGGGTTTGCATCAAGTCTTGTAAAAACAATGCAGGAGTTCAAGCAAGATTTAATCAGCATTTTGCATCAAACAATTCACTATTACAAAAATATGACATGACTAACAGAAGCTTGTATCTTGCGTTTATAAAAACATGGCATTGAAAGTGTCCTAATACGGTTAGCCATAAAAAAAATGAGGCACAAAGATCAGGGGAACAAGTACAAGATGACATATGTTAAGAAATAAGTGAACAATGTGCTTACATCAAAACACCTAATATTTTGCAATAACGAAATTAGCAGGGTGGGTATCTCACACTATCAAAAGCAATACAATATCGAGACAGTGTGCCCGTGCAATAAGTATTGTTCAGTTACGTATCTATGAAAAATACAGACAAGAGAAAGTGGGTAATCAGACCAACCTGATTCATAACTTCCTTGATCATTTCCCTAGCAATCTCAATGTGTTACTTGTCACCCGTAACTCGAACAACTCTTTCCTTTGATTGGTCACCATCAGGAAGATGTTGTGGTATAAGCTAAAAGTAACAGAATGTTAGATAACTGGTGGACACAGCAGGCAACTATTAAAACAAATGAGAATCATATGGATGCTTTTTTTATCCAAGTCCTTGCAGTGCATCTCGATGTACACTGCAGATAAAGCCTAATGATATCAACTACCTGTGTTTTTGCTACAGATCTTGTCTGTGAGGATTTAAGTAACAGTTTCACCTCCCTCCCAAAGATCAAACCAACCGGGAAACCTGTATATAGAATGTGCATGTAAATTAGACATACACACAGAGTAGAGTTTTTGGGTGACCATATCCACGAACTTTGGTCAAAACTGCTTGCATACTTCTTTACTGATTAAAAAAAGAAGTAACAAGGACCAAACCTTCTCATTTGGAACTCATATCTGAATTTGATCAGCAGCTCCACTAGCCGGCACAGTGTTAAAACCTCTGGGAACAAGGGAAGGAGAACCTCCTGCGTCAGCCTAAGAGAAAGCAGGAACGTATCAATAAAATACCTATATATATTGATACGTATCAATAAAATACCTATATATATTGATATTTGAAGTGATGTGAAGAGAATATCAAGGACCAGTGGAGGAACCAAGAGAAATTATGTTACGGTAGGCTACATTAAGAAAAGATAAAAATGGATAATATACCTCTGAATAACATCCCTTATCAATTTCTCAGCCTTGTGAAAATGGATAAATATTTTCACAATTAATTCAACCGGCCTTTCAGCTTCAGCAGAATCAGCACCTCTTGTTATTTGAATTTTAGCTCCCGAATTATTATGCAGCAACCGAATGGTCTCCCCAGCTTTTCCTATAAGAACACCAGCCAATAAATGATAGCTGTATCCAGCTTCCGCAGTCACAGGATACCCGTACCCTGCACTATTGGGAACTGGTTGCTCACCATAACCCGCTAGAGTAGACCCATATTGTGTATGGCCACCTCTAACCACCATGAGCGTAGTGACTATAACCAGAATGGGCGCCTTGCTAGGAAAAAACATGAGGTGGTTGCTGCATATACGCGTCACTAGAAGCTGCTGGTGAAGCACCATATGGACAATATGTTCTCTGTGCAGGCCCACCAGTTGCTGCTGCATATTTGATCCATAAGCAGGGCCGCCTTGATATGGTGGTATATCTCCAGGTTGACCAGCATATGTTTGGAAAACAGGACCCCCCCGGTGGTGGCATGCCATAAGTCGGTGGCTTAGTGGAATTATATGGTTGTTGTCCATAGCTCGCAGAGAATTCACTGGAGGTTGTGCACCAACCATATCCCCCTCCTGGCTGTGGATTTCCAAGTCCTCCATAGGCAGGCTGTGAACTGGCATACTTTAGGTGCTCGTATCCATATAAATATCCCTGGTTTGCTAGGGGAGCTGGTTGTTGATAATTAGGGGGCGCTTTCCATGACCATACTCCAGATCACCTTGCGGGCGGGCTCCACCACAATAGCCGCCTGAGTCATGAACAGGGGCTGGATTGGAGACAGCAGCATGTGTTGGAGCAGCAGCTACATGGCCATCACCTCATGCTCGTAGTAATTGTCACAGCTACCACCTTGAGATCATGAGGTTGTGCGAGACTTGAAGGTCTTTGGTGATCCCAACCACCATAGAAGGCTACCCCTTAGATTGTGGAGGATGGACACCATAGGTGGGAGGTGGTATACAAGGCGGATTATGAGTTGGATGCATTCCTCCCCTTTGTGGATAATCATAGCCAGATCCATGTGCAGCTGCGGGAGTGTGAGGACCACCCCAAAAAATGTGGACCAGAGGTTACCCCACGAGGACGAAAACCTTGCTGATTATATCCACCAGAGAGAGGTGACCCCCTCACAGGATGACAGGAAGCTGTTATAAAAGAGAGTGCAAACAAGTTAGTCAAGACAGATAATAAGCACAATTCAGAAGTTTGACATTTAATCAAACATATGTGACTTGCTCTTGGCATTATCAAGTGAAACAGCCACAAAATATATTTGGATTTGCATCAAGTCTTGAAAAAACAATGCACGATTTTTAGCAAAATTTAAATAGCATTTTGCATCAAGTAATTAGTACACAATGTAACATAAAACTATAACATGACTAGAAGAAGCTTGCATCTTGCGTTTAAGAAAACATGGCATGAAAAGTGTCCTAATATAGTTAGCCATACAAAATGAGGCACAAAGATCAGGGAAAGAAGTCCAAGGTGACATATGTGAAGAAGTTAATGAACAATGTGCTTACATTGAACTAGCATCAAAACACATAGCTGAGAAAATGCTCCAATGATACAAACTAGCAGGGTGGGTATCTCACACTATCAAAAGCAATAAGGATATTGAGACAGTGGACCCGCGTAGATATTGTTCAGTCAGATATAAGACTATGATTATGGTATAATGTAGGACCTGGTGGGTGTCTCATACTTGGACTTACCATAATGACTACATATAAACACATATTCAAGAAAAGATATACATGATGTAATGAAAAATACCGACAAGATAAAGTGTGTAATCAAACAAACCTGATTCATAGCTTCCTTTACCATTTCCCTAGCAATCTCAATGTATTTCTTGTCACCCGTAGCTAGCACATTCTTTCTTTTGATTGGCTGTCAGGAAGATGTTGTGGTATAATCTAAAAAGAACAGAATGTTGGATAACTGGCGGACAGCAGATAACTACACAAACAAATGAGTATCAAATGGGTCTTTGATCATCAATGGTGACCGCCACCATACATCTGTTGTGTCGTCGAGTCAAATTGGTCAAACCCAAGCTGGGGAGATACATTTTTAGCAAAATCACCAACAGGTGCAGAAGCTGCTGATCATAAGCTCATTGACATGGACTTGGTTGTTCATAGCCTGCCTGACCACTTGTTGGTGCTCCATAACCTGACGTTGCTGGATAGCTGTAGCCAGCTTCCTCAGTCACAGGATATCCATACCCTGCTCTACTGGGAACTGGTTGCTCAACATAACCCACTAAAGTAGACCCATATGGTGTATGGCCACTGTCTTGACCACCATGAGCATAGTAACTATAACCAGAATGCCCGCCTTGCTAGGGAAAACATGAGGTGGTTGCTGTGTGTACGCGCCACTAGAAGCTGCTGGTGAAGCACCATATGGACGATGTGTTTTCTGTGCAGGGTTGACCAGTTCTAGGATCAGCATATGTTTGGAAAGCAGGTCCCCCCTGTGGTGGCATGCCATAAGTCGCTGGCTTAATAGAATTTTAAGGGCGTTGTCCATAGCACGGCTGAGAGTTAACTGGAGGTTGTGCACCATATCCTCCTCCTGGCTGTGGAATTCCATGTCCTCCATATGCAGCCTATGAACCGGCGTACTTTGGGTCCTCGTATCCATATACATATCCCTGATTTGCTGCAGGAGCTGTTTATTGATAATTGTGGGTGCGCTCCGCCATAATAGCCGCCTTGGGTAGATGAGCCTGAGCCACGAACAGGGGCTGCATTGAAGACAGAAGCATGTGGTGGAGCATCAGCTGCATGACCACCACTTTGGCCTTTCCCATGGCCATAGTAATTGTAAGTCGTAACCATTACCACCTTGAGTATGATGAGGTTGTGCGGAACTTGAAGGTCTTTGGTGATCCCAGCCACCATCGAAGATACCCCTTTTAGGACCAGATTGTGGAGGATAGCCACCATAAGAGGAAGGTGGGCACATAATGCGGATTATGAGATGGATGCAGTTTTTCCCTATGCGGATAATCATTGCTAGATCCATGTGCATCTGCAGGAGGGCAAGCACCACCACAAGAATGTGGAGAAGAGGTTGCCCCACGAGGACGAGACCTTGCTGATTATAGACCCCCTCGCAGGAAGCTGTTAAAAAAGAGAGTGCAAACAAGTTAGTCAAGACAGGTAATAAGCACAGTTCAGAAGTTTGACTTTTTATTAAACACATCCGACTTGCTCTTGGCATTTTCAAGTCAAACAGCCACAAAAGAATTTTGGATTTGCATCAAGTCTTGTAAGAACAATGCACAAGTTCAAGCAAAATTTAAACAGCTTTTTGCATCAAGCAATTCGCTATTATAAAAATATGACATGACTAACAGAAGCTTGCATCTTGCGTTTATGAAAACATGGCATGGAAGGTGTCCAGTGTCCTAATATGGTTAGCCATACAAAATGGGGCACAAATATCAGGGGAGCAAGTGGAAGGTGACATATATGTTAAGAAATAAGTGAACAATGGGCTTATTACATTAAACTATCATCAAAACACCCATTATTTTTGGAGTGACAGACATGGCCGAGAAAATGCTCCATTAGTGTTACAAATTAGCAGGGTGGGTATACAACGATATTGAGACAGTGGACCCGTGCAATAAGTATTGTTCAGTTATGTAACTAAATTAACCAGCTTTCACTGAACTGATTAGGACACGATGGTCGTGTATAACACAAGACCTGGTGGGATCTCAATACTTGCACCTACCATAATGACTACGTATAAACTCGTATTCGAGATAAGATGTACATGATGTAATGAAAAATACAGACAAGAGAAAGTGGGTAATCAAACCAACCTGATTCAGAACTTCCTTGATAATTTCCCTAGCAATCTCAATATGTTCCTTGTCACCCGTAACTCAAACAATTCTTTCCTTTGATTGGTCACCATCAGGAAGATGTTGTGGTATAAGCCAAACCTTCTCATTTGGAACTCGTATCTGAATTTGATCAGCAGGTTCACTAGCCGGCACAGTATTACAACCTCTGGCAACAGAGGAAGGAGAACCTCCTGCATCGGCAAAAGAGAAAGCAGGAAGGTATCAATAATATACATATACATATTGATGCTTGAAGTGATGTGAAGAGAATATCAAGGACCGACAGAGGAACCAAGAGAAATTATGTTACAGTAGGCTACATTAAGAAAAGATAAAACTGGATAAGATACCTCTGCAATAACATTCCTAATCAATATTTTAAAGACTTCCAATTAATTCAACGGGCCTGGTTGTTGCGTACTGTCAGCTTCAGCATCTCTTGTTATTTGAATTTTTTAGCTCCTGAATTATTCTGTAGTAACCGAACGGTCTCCGCAGCTTTGCCTATAAGAACACCAACCGGCCAAGAAGTCACACAATTGTCAAGATTCACACACTTCACTACTATTAGATAGCAGAAAAGGTTCCAGTGAGTAAGAAGATAGACTAAAGGAAAATAATATATCACCCATTTGACACACATTATTAGGGACCTCCATTTTACGAAGGCAATTAAATATGATATGCTAAACAGTGAGATGCAAGATGAACATAAATCACATAACAGCATCTAGAGGAGACCGTCTATTCCTGGAGTGCACCAGAGGTTTAGAGTTATGCACTTCATATACCTGTTTACCAGGACAACGATAGAACTGCTAGCCAACATTCTGTCCAGTCTTTGCTGTCAGACCTAAGCAGGAACCAGCATCGCACGGGCATGGAAGATCAGCAACTGTAGTATTTGATGCAGACATAATAGTTGCTGATGAAATGTCACACCGCTTAAATAATCCACATCCTCCATTTTCCTGGTCCATACTTGAATGCAGTAATAATTACACATTTTCCAGAACTATAGGGACAGCATCACTCTTTATTTGAATGGTTATTTTGTCGACCCACTCCTCTTCCGATTGCAGTATTACAATCATGAGACCAATGCCCTAAGTCTCCACATTGGAAGCAATAATTACCAGAATCCAAACAAGTTATAGACGAAAAATTTGCTGCAACCTTCTTTGATCTTTCTTGTTCATCATGGTTTATGGCATTCTTCCTCTTTACAAGAATAATTACAAGAAGTTTAGAGTCCGAACTTCCATTGGGAAAGACCATCAGACAAAGATCATCAATGGTCACCGCCAACATACATCTGTTGTGTCATCGAGTCAAATTGGTTATATTCAGGCTGGGGAGATACATCAGCTTCCACAGTCCCAAAATACTCGTAGCCTGCACTATTGGAAACAGGTTGCTCATAATAACCCGCTAGTGTAGACCCATATATGGTGCATGGACATGGACCTGACCACCATGAGCGCAGTGACTATAATCGGAATGGGCGCCTTGCTGCGAAAAAACATGACGTGGTTGCTGCATGTACGCGTCACTAGAAGCACCTGGTGAAGCACCATATGGAGGATATGTTTGCTGTGCTGGCCCACCAGTTGCTGCCGCACATGGGTATCCTTGCTGATATGGCATACTTCATCCATAAGCAGGGCAAGTTTGATATGGTGGCTGAGAGCTAACTGGAGGTTGTGCACCATAGGCAGGCTGTGAAATGGCATACTTTGGGTCCTCGTATCCATGTCCATATCCCTGGTTTGCTAGAGGAGCTGTTTGTTGATATTTAGGGGGCTTCCCATGGCCATACTCCAGACCACCTTGAGGGTGCCCTCCACCATGATAGCCGCCTTGGGTAGATGAGCCTGAACCACGAACATGAGCTGCAAATGAGACGGGAACATGTGCTGGAGCATCAGCTGCATGGCGACCACCTTGGCCTTACCCATAGCCTTAGTAATCCAAACCGCGACCACCTTAAGAATGATGAGGTTGTGCTATAGGACCAGATTGTGGAGGATAGCCACCATAAGCGAGAGCTGGCATATAATGAGGATTACGAGATGGATGCATGCATCCTCTTTGTGGATAATCATAGCCAGATCCATGTGCAGCTGCGGGAGCGCGAGGAGCACCCCAAGAATATGGACCAGAGGCGGCACTACGAGGAAGAAAACCTTGTTGATTATATCCACCGGAGACAGGTGACCCCCTCACAGGCAGCTGTTAAAAAGAGAGATTGCAAATGGTTTAGCCAAAACAGGTACTAATTAAACAAATTAATGTTACGTGGTCCTGGCATCTTCAAGTCAAACAGACACAAGACACGAACCTTTGGATTTGCAGCATGTCTTGTAAAATCAATGCACGTTTTCAAGTAAAATCTAAACATCATTTCGCATTCATACATGTAACGCTAACATAAAAATATGACATGATATACAAAAGTTTGCACCTAAATAATATCATAAGTAGTAAAATTGGATAATCGGTTGCGCATCCAATATATTGTACTGCCTAGAATCTCAGGAATCTACATATATTACCCGTCCTTAATTATGAAATACATCATCTCCACCCTCCAATGCTGGGTATTGATGCATTACAGATTCACTACATCAATATACCTTGTACTAGTAACCAAAATAATCGAATTCCCGTGACATCTGACAATTGGGAACTCCAATAAATACATAACTGCAGCTATAGGCACCAGCCCTCTCACCAGTAATCCACACTGATAGCATACCCTATTACACCAACTGTTCAGCAACCAACCTCCAAGCCCGTCTTTGGAAGTAACAAAAGTCATCAAGTTGGTAAAACACTTTAAACCCTTTGCATTAACCTCACTCTTACAACAGCTGTTGAAAACTGAACATCTAAATGCAAAAGCAAGCGAGAAGAGATTGAAACAGCTATCAAAAATTAAGCAGATTACATACTTGATCAGCAACTCATATGCAACTCCCACATTGTGTACCATCTACAGTTTTTCTAAGTTCTAACTAAACAGGTTTTTAAGCAAAATTATAATATCAAAAGAAATGCCTATTTTTATAGTAACACACATAGCCGAGAAAATGCTCCATTAATGTTACAAATTAGCAGGGTGTGTATCACACACTATCTAAAGTAGTAAGTGTTGTAATATCCTAATTTGTAATATCCAAATGAAGCCCAAATGAGTTTAGAATAATCTAGTTTGTTTGATAAGTATGAACAAGGTTAAGAAAACTCTGGAAAGTGATTCTCTAGAATTGTTAAGAGTGGTCAAAAGTTAGGTAAAAACTAGATAGAGTTACAGATAAAGATCAGAAGACTCTAGTAATCTAGTCAGAACTAGAGGGTAGAGGGTGTGCTGTCGTTGTATACTGCCTATAAATAGGCAGTGATAGTCTCATTGTAAAACTGAGCAAGAATACTACTAAGAACGAGAATTACAGAGAATACTCTTGCTTCAACTATTCTAGTTTTTCTAGGAGCTCTATACGAGCAACTCTAACTATGCTCGTATATCTCCGCTAATACCATCATCGAGTGTTTAAGTTTCTAAATTTTAACATTAAGTATATTGGGAAAGTGGACCCATGCAGTAAGTACTCTTCAATCATGTAACTAAACTAATCAGAGTTCACTGAAATGATTCAGACATGCTGGTTGTGTGTATATAGAGACATATTCAAGTTAAGACATATAATATTATGATATAATACAAGGCCTGGTGGGAATCTTATATCTACATATAAACACATTTCAAGATATAAAAGATGCAAGGAAAAATACAGACAAGAGAATGTGGGTAATTAAACCAACCTGATTCATAACTTCCTTTATCATTTCCCTAGCAATCTCAATATGTTTCTTGTCACTTCATATACCTGATTACCAGGACAACGATGGAACCGCTGGCCAACAGTCTGTCCAGTCTTTGCTCTCAGACCTAAGCAGGAAGCCAGGAACCAGCATTGCAGGAGGATGGAAGATCAGCAACTGAAGAATTTGATGCAGACATAGGAGTTGCTGACGAAATATCACACCACTTAAAAAATCCACAGCCTCCATTTTCCTGGTCCATCAAAATGTCATTGAACCATACTTGAATAAAATTAATATCATTCATAAATTTCTAAGGACAATCAAATCATAAAAAGAAGAAAAAAAAGAAAGGAAAAAGAACCCTAGTTACCTTCAATTGAATGGTAATTTTCTCGGCCTACTCCTGTTCCGATTGCAGTACTACAATCATGAGACCAATGCCCTAAGTCTCCACATTGGAAGCAATAACTACCACAATCTATACCAGTTATAGACGAAAAATTCGCTGTGGATTCGTATCTTTCTTGTTCATCATGACATTCTTATAAAGATTTAGCTTCTGCATCTGAGACAAAATCATCGCCGTCGATGATCTCCTTCTGTTGTTCATTTGGGAATCGAGATTTAATCTCTCCGTCCATTTCTATCTCCTTCATGGTTCCAGCTGAGTAAGATTGAATCTCCGTGGAATTGAATTAAAGGGTTATTGGAGATGAGGGCTACTGGTTGAATTTAGGGATTTGGGTATTCTTAAGGGTCGCACAGCCTTTGCCTTGGCCAGGATAAAAGGACAGGGTTGTGTCAAGGGCTCAAGGCCGGCATAAAATTTGTCATACTCTCATGGGATGACAAATTCTCGATTAAGAATAATGAAGAAATTGTCAAATGGTGGATTATAAATTCTCATATCATCTCTCAATCGAATTCCTCAATGAAGTACATAAATATAATGCTTTTGTATTTTAATATTTTTTCATGTATTTCAATTTATATGTTATATCTCTTTGATGTAATTGGATATATTCATGGCTTTCATTTGGCCATTGTAACCCTTCTAACCTCAATTAAATGAGGTATTTGAAATAAAGTTTGGGGTAGTAGCCCCTGATTTCTTCAATATATATATATATAAGCACGACTGGAGCCAAGGTCTCAAGGTTGATTGTGCAAAAATATATTTTTGGGTACAATTTTTTTTTTTTTAGGGAGTGTCAAGAAGCAAATTTTAGGCTTGGGAATATAAGTTACTCTGTTATTGGGCCAAAAATTAGGTTTTGGAGCAAGCTGGTTAGGGTGTGCAAGTGCGCACCCTTGTACTGGGTTTGCTCCGCCCTTGTATATAAGAGCTCCTGTAATGAAATGTATGTGAAGATAGATGTTTAAATCATTATAGGATAGACATTTATTTTTTCCTAAAATTCTTCTCTAACCCCAACTTCTTGTGAAGATGACATGAATTAATTTTTGTTAAACATCCTCAAGGTGAATGTTTAGTTTTAGATTTCCACCTTGAGGATGTCAAGCTATTCTAGTAAGTTTTCGCAATATATTAAATAATAATTTTTAGTTCTAACAAAATCTTAAAATTACTAAAGATAACATTTATATTGAATAAAAAGTTATTATAAAAAAACACCACTGGGGATGAATATTGTGTTCCCCTAAACTTAAAGAAAAATTGGAATAAGGATGTCTTATTTTTGTTGCCACCTTGGAATTGAAACACAAAATAACCATTAAAGAAACTCTAAGGGCCCACTCCTACGACTCCTTCAGCCAACTCATCTTCTTCCAGTTCATTATATTCCTCCTCCACCATTTGATTAGGGCCTCCCTCTTTTCTTTGCTCGGCGTTCATGGTGGGTTTTTGAAAAATGCAGAAATCGTAAAATTTCCTCTACCTAGCTGTAGAAACATAGAAATATCAAAATCTTATATGTCACTGACCAGGTATCAGAAATTTTTTATTTTTATTTTTAATTTATGTTCCTGAAGAGATTTAAAAATATAAAAAAAAAAATTGTTGCAGACGTCTCATGTTGATCAGGTAACCTCTTTATAAATGTACATGTATATATAGTTGAGCTTTCAATATTTTATATACAGTATGACTCGGTATCTATTTCTATATTCAAAGGTCACTTTGTTGAGACCTTAAAATATCACTAGTACTTGTTGCAACACTTCCCAGAGGTTTTCTAATTATACATAATAGGTATTCAGAACCCGGTATGGTGTTACTATCATCTTGTTAGAGCATTGCTCGGTTGTACCCGCCAAGCGTTGGTATGTCAAGATTAGTTGTCATATTTTAGTTTCAAAATTCAAAATCGCTTGATTAGAGTACTAGAGTCAACTTGTTAGGTTAGACTACGAAGTATAGAAATGTTGAGATATACAAGTATTACTCTGAAGACCTGGAGAATCCGAAAACATATTGACATCAATGAACACATCATCCTTCTACTTGAGGATAATAATACAAAACTTGACTTGTTTCCATTTCTATCTACGTTACTTTCAAGTCGTTTAGATCGAAAACATAACAGGCGAAGTTATATATATGAAGCTCTATTATTAGAGGCTTGATCAACTTATTGTGATCAAAGTGTCAAGAAAGAATAGACAAGTTCTATCAAAACTTTGGTATATTGAATTACGAAGTATTGCGCTTATGTTTTGAACTTCATAATTGTGACATAGACACTATCTTTGTAACTTGTTACTAGATTGTGTATTGAACTTAGGATTGATTCTATACCTAGAAAAATATGTTTAGTTACATGAAGGGATATTTTGACTTTGGATCACATAAAAGTGACCAGAATTGCATTTAGGTCACGAAGAAATTTTAATTAGAGTTTGGGTCACGGACTGTCAATGACCGTCTTGACCGTTAGTTAAGTATTTATTTTTAAAAATTAATTTCAATTTAGTCCACGAACAGAAAAAAAACGATAATGACATTGGCAAACTCTCATTGCCATTACTACTCCCACGGAGGTTGGACACTTGATGCAAATTATGAGTTGCATCATTCTTATTCGCCCACCCAAACTTACTCCTCAGAGGAAAACCCTTGCTTTTCCGGCGTACGAACTGCTGAGCCCCTTCCCCACTTTAGAAGGTGTAGTATTTCTATCAATTTTATTTTTACTATAACCAGATTCTTGTTCTAACACAATTTGTGTTGGTTCTGCTGCAGTACATAAAGGAAACCCTAATATCCATCAACAAAATTAGGATTTATTATAAAATCTTTAGGGTTTGCTGGTATATCCTCAATCTTTTCACTAGATTTCTTCCGCTTGTAAGATCTCAAATCTTTCAACATTCTAGTATAAACTACTTGGACATGGTGTAATGAATGGGTTTGCAGGTTGGATATGTGTGAATGAATGGGTTAGATTGAATTTATATGATTTTTCTAAAAGCTAAATTTGTAGGGAAGGAGAAACGGTGGGTTTGAATCACCAGCAAACTCATATTTGCACTACCGATGGAACACACACAAGGTATTTGATAAAAGGCCTGAACGACCTATTCAGTTCTTGTGCTTATCTTGAGTTCTTTTTATTTTCGTTTATTTATTGATTTTGATTTTAACTTGTTTGGTTTAACTAATCTCATTTGAATGTGTGGGGATATTAGGTATTGCTACTAGTGGTGTCAGAGGTGATGGTGGAGGTGTTGCTTGAACCGAAGGAGGCGGAGGTGGTGCTGGTGATAAATTGAAATTAATTTTTAAAAATAAATACTTAACTAACAGTCAAGACAGTCAATGACAGTTCGTGACCCAAACTCTAATTAAAATTTCTTCGTGACCCAAAATCAAAATATCCCTTACATGAATTTAAGAAAGTAGACTAATAACTTGACCCAAGAAGTAAACTATGTTTAGTTATTGGATTGTTGCATCCAGCTTCTACAGTCACATGATCAATGGTGGAACTAAAAATGTTGTATGGGGTGGACTTGACCAGTTTTGTACCAAGGGTCAAATAGAAATAGGTAGTCTCACTACAAGAAATCAAGGAATTTCCAATAACTATTTTTCTAATGGTTAATTAATTTTTTCGGAATGACATATCACTGTTACAAAAAAAATTATCGTTTAGAAATCGTTATAATAATGAGTATCTGCTACTAAGTTTCGAGAATGTTATGGCCAATTACCTTCATATCCTCAACTTAAAATGCCAAGTTATTTTCTTGCCCTCTATTAGAAATATCTCCATGCAATTTCTTCTTATGCTCAAGATGAACTCCAGCATCCCAACAATTTTCCTTTTTTTCTCCAAAAACTTTTCATATTATAACTCCTCATTTTTAATTATCAAAAATCGGAAAAGAAAATCAAAATCAACTGAAATTTATTTTTCATTTCTTGTGTGTGAAATTTTGAACAGAAAAATAATAATATGTCAGGAACATATGAGAGCCTGAGATATAACTTTCATCTCATTCCATCGGTTTGAGCTTTGAACTGTCTGTTGGCTGCTCTATATTTCAGTGAGAATAAAATTAGTAATTCTAAATTTTATTTGGATATATGAGTATCTAAAATATAGAAATTTTCCAAGTATTTTCATTTATTACTTTCTTCTAGTTCTGTTAATTAAAATGTCAGGTATATAAAACTAAGGAACATATACACCATTTTCCTGATTTTTATATAGGATATTAGCAATCAAACTTAGTGGCTCCACATGATTTTATGAAAAACCATATTGGTTTATAAAAAGTTTGAATTCTTTCCTGTTTTTTTCAAGATATTTGATGAGATGTTGGTTAATGCTTCTGAATACGCACATAGGGTTGATGAAAGGAATTTGATTAAGGTTAACTTTGATATTGTAAGTAATACAGATAGTGTGCGTAACAGTGGTGTTAGGTTGCCAGATGAGTATTACAATAGTGTGGCAGAGTTTATAAAGGAGATATTTAGGACTTTGCTCATGATGAGTGACTCATCATCTGGGAAGGAGATATAGCTAAGTTAGACAATTTCTTTCGAAGAACTTGTCGTTCGAATCGGTCATGGGAAGAAAATATATACAAATTATGGTTCATTTGTTGAACTATCTTGTCCTCTCACTACTACAGTAGAACCTCCATATAGGAATACTCTATATAGCAACAACCTTGATATAAGAATGAAATTTTGTGGTCCCAATTTAGGCTAGTTCTATACATTGGAATAAGTAACTTTTTTTAGGTCCGATCTTAATCATTTTACTTGCATATAAGAATAAGAATAATTTGATATTATAGTAAAAAATATATAGTTGTCGATTGATGATTGTGACAAACTAAACCTAGTTTTTACGCACATATATAACAAAAGAAGTAGAAATCTTATGAATACTTTGAACACTCCAAGATAAATATTTGCTTATCATAATTTTATTTGTATGTTTTTCTTACACAAATGTATTAAAATTAATTGTTCACTTTTTCCAAGTGAAATTCTATATAAGAATGACTTCTACATAAGAATATTTCTATATGGCCCCATTGATTTTCTTTTATAGAGGTTCTACTGTACTTATTCTTTTTCAATTCTTATTATTTTATTTGCTTCAAAATTTTATCTTCTGTTTACGTTATTTGGATTTTAAGGGTAACATTTAACGTAATATATTTTGTGTGCTCGTGTTATGACAACATGACCTAAGAAGCTGAAACCAAAATAGAATACCACGATGAGAGTGATGTGAACTGGACTGAAGTAATTTCTGAGCCTAATTTTGGAAGTTTCAACATGTCAAGACTTGATGAATCATATGTAATTAAGATGATGGGAAGGAGAGTGTTAGACTTGGCAGGTTGTTTTGGGAAAATGTTGAAATTTTAATTGAATGATGAAAAAAAATAATGTGAGCTCATTCTTGGAAAAGGACGACCTTTATACTCTGCATTCTAGTATTTCGAGGTCTGTAAATGAATATGACTTGGTCCCCAAAACTTATAGTCCCCTAATTACTTATCAGTCTAGTTAATCAATTTGTTTTTTTTTTTGCTGGAACATGAGGATAAAAACTAGGGCCGTAAGAACAAAGATTAATAACACATGGGAAAACTAGCTATAAAGGCTTTATTATTTCAGTGGCAAAGTCTAAAGTAATACAAAGTCTTCAGGAAGACTTGAAGAAAACTAGTAATGGGGATAAATATAAAAAGATTTTCGACATTCCTAAACTTACGGATGCATTGCGGCTAGAGGCCATGGTTCTGCCAAATGCACTTTGATTGTCACCGAAGGAGATTCAGCAAGAGATGTTGTTGTAAGTGCAATAATTATCCATTTAAGGTGTCTATCAATTGAAATTTTATCGGGATTTGCATTTTAGGTCGTGAAAACTACGACGTTTACCCATTGATGTGTAAACCTCCTAATATGAGATCAAACGCAAGTGAAAAAAAGTTAAGATGAACGATAAGTGTAAAGAAATAATGCAAATAATAAAAACAATGTTAATGTTAAAAATTTGTTGTATAACTCGCAAATGATACAACATTGAAGATTATTAAATTTCCCAGTGGGATGTGCACTCCGCAATACAAAATATTACTGAAAGATTTGAAAATCCAACGTATCATCGTGGATTTTAAAGATCAGAGTGTCAACGTAAATAAAAGTTGATTTAGGGGTGATATTAACTCAAAAGAATATGGCCAAGACCGGGAAAGAAAAATGCAGGGTTTAAGAATATTCAAGCTCAAGAAGATGCTTGACAGTAGGAACATGAATCTTATCGACTCCAAAGGTAAAATCAAGAATTATAAAGACTCTGTAGACATAATAAGGAATTTTAAGACATACACTTAGAATTTTATTATAATAGAATTGAACACCAACAGAAGTGTCAAGGAATAGAGATAAAATAAAATTGAACAAACAAATCGAATACATCAACAAAGTAAATGAATGAGTAGTCAAACGCAGAGGTACGACATTAGAGAAATCAGTGGAAGAAATGACCCTTCAGGAATTTGATTTTGTAAAGTATCTAGAAGAATGAGAAAGTTTAGATTATAAAGAGTACAAGTACCTAATAAATGGGTTAGTGTTAGGGGAATTACCAATCCGAGATGCTATGCATAATGCAGAACCTACATAAAAAATAATACACAATATCTAAATATGACGAAATAATACCAAGTAGTACGCAACACCAAGATTACCATGGTCAAACTTATAAGTAGAGGCTGATGGAGAGCCCACATGTACAAGGGGTGAGAAATGGATTCGGATTTGGTATATATCATCGGCGTCCAATCCGTGGATTTGAGATTTTCACCCATGTCGAATCCGTTACCTGTAAAATGTGACACTCGCGCGGTGAGCGGATGAGATGTGTATGGATTTACGGATTTGAAAAATTTATAAATGAAAATAGATAAATGTTGAACATGAGTAATATAACTTAATATTACTAAAATATAAGTAATTAACATAACAAGCTGACACAATGTTTTTCCAACAACCAAAATTATGATATTTATTGATTGAAGACCTTCGATCAATCCAAAATTGATACTTTAGAATATCATTGAGGATCTTCAATGCTTCTCTCAATAGCAATCTATATATATTATCTACCAATATTCTATAATTACCTTCATATATTTATACTACTAACGTTATTCTAATGGTCCGGTGTCCAACGGATGAGTGATGTTCCACCCGCATCCAACATGTGGAAATAATCGGTTTTAAAAATTCACCCGTGTCGAATACGCTGAGAAACGGTTGTCCACCCGCCAAAATGTGGATTGGTTTGGGTAAATTTCACGGATATGAGTGTTTTTGCTCACCTCAAAACAAATGAAAAATGTGACAACAAAAGAACCTACATAGGAAGAGATTGATAGTTCTTTAACTGACCTCCAAGAAGATGCGTACCTTTTTTTGCAAACAAAATCTGCTAAGAAATCAATTCTACACTCCCGAGTGAACTGCAACATTCTTCTTTTGATTTTATTAACAAAAGTATTTAAATTGTTAAACAATCTTACTCCTGGTAGACCAAATCTCCACTAGAAGAATGAAAGAAACAACCTTCCAAGCTTTTTTAATGAAAGGAATTTTATACTTGTTTGATGATGAGATTTTTATGCCACCAAGCCACTTCCAGAGGATATGACTAAAATTACAATGCCAAAGAATATGCTCTAGAGTTTATTGAGATTTTCCACAGAAATGCATTTAGAAGGTAGGATAAAACTTCTTGATTGAAGATTTTCATCAGTACCATACAGTCCTCTAGCTAGCTTCCATATATTAACAAAGGTGGATGAATGGATCCATTTTCTACAAATCTTCTTACAAGAATTTAACATTCGAGGCAATTAAAATTTATAAATGCTAACAAGCTTCTTGATTGAAGATTTTCATCAATACTATACATGCCTTTAGCTATAGCTTCCATATGTTACCAAAGATGGATGGATGAATCCATTTTCTCCAAATCTGCTTACAAGAATTCAAAACTGGATTCTTTTATGACTTTGTTGTAAGCATATGGGGAAGTTAAAATTTATAAACAGTAACAAAATCTTGTTGTGTCTTTACTTTTACTTTCAACAATTATAATTATTAATTTAGTTATAATTAAAAGTAGATACAATATACGTTAATCCAACACTTGGGTTTCGAACTAATATTATAGTGTATACCTTGTGGTTTACTGTTTTCTTGACAATTTATATATATATTAGATTACGTAAGGTATCAGACTTATATGTTAATATCGAAAAGATTGTGGTGTACTTGGTATCCTCATCATTTCACGTTAAGCCTTCATGAAATAATAAATATTCCATAAAAATGCTCATTTATCTTTTAATTATGGTAATGCCAAATATTTTCAAAAACCCAACAGATTCTTCAAGAATCCAAAATAATATAAAGCGTCAATATTAGTACCTTTTAAACCACCAGAATGATATACACTCCTCCCGAGCGTCATCTATCATATTATTCGACCCCGAAATGGGTTTTCACAATTCCCAAAACCTCTATAGGAGTCGTGGTTCGAAAAGTTTTGATTGTTGTTTCGTTGTCTATGGGACAAATTTCTTTAGTCATCTATTTAAAATGGATAGATTACTTCAAGAATTCATAATCTTTAAGACAAATAGACGAGAGCCGGGCATTAACAAAAGCATTTAGTAACCATGTGCTACTTTTTGGACCCAAAAAATTCATGGCTTATACCTGGAATCCAACTGTTTTTATAGGCCACTTATGGAGTCTATTTTATGGATTACTACTGGAACTCATAACATTTGGATTATTACACAGGAAGCCACAAATTACATGCCGGACTGCTTCTGGAGTCAACAACATCTCATGGATTGCTTCGGGAATCCATTCGTAACTAACACAAGTAATAAAAATAAAAAAAATTCGAAAATAAAGGAAACATACACGCAAATATGGTACCTCCATAATATCAACAAATCCCCATTTTCATCACCTTCAAGGACAACGAAATATTAATTTACAAGTGTGCAAATAGAAATATTTTGTATGGAAAAATTTCCTCGATATCATGTTATAGTCACTTCATGGACCGACCAGCTAGCAGGGCACGTGCCTTTTTCCCATATGATATCACACCATATTCTATCTTCTAGTGGAATTGCATCGTCTTTTATGGAGATTATTACAGCCAAGAAAGTTAAATTTGTGCTATTTTTAAGGGATGCAATAATTTTTTACCTTACCGGTATTAAACTGTTACTACTGTAATAAATAAAAATGATCAGAAAAATATCAAAGTTCCCAGAACTTCTATTCACACATTTTTATACTTACTAGAAACTATTAGTAGTGGTATTTGAAAAGATATGAAAATTTCTCGTTTACTGTAAGTTTGATCTAGTTACCAACTTGCGAAGGAATTATTCTCATCATGGATGAGCCACTAAAAGAAAATTAAAAAATCAGCATGTATGAGGGGTGTCCCTAGATTAGGCAAACATACATACGATACATGGCCGCTTGTGTGTCATCTTGAGCATCTCTTATGGTTTGAATTTTAGCTCCTGAATTATTCTTCAGCAACCGAATGGTCCCCAACTTTACGCTAACCTGCAAGGAAGCCACACAATTGTCAATATTCATACAAAACTTTTCTACTATCAGATACCAGAAAAGGATCAGTAAGTAAGAAGATAGACTCAAGGAAAACAATATATCACCAATTTTCACACCTCATTATTAGATACCTTCATTTGACGAGATGTACTTTGTCCATCAGACGACTGGTGTTCTTGTTGTTCGAAAGGATGTTGTTGAGAATCCTCACCTGAAGGATGCTGACCACCTATTGTCTGGTTATTCTCATTGAATGGCTGTTGAGCATTAACTGTCTCAAGAATCTCTCGTGCCAAATTAATGCTCTGCATTCTCTGTTTCAACATTCCCCACCGGTTTTCATCATTGTCATCTTGAGGGTCTATCTGAAATGTCTGCTCCTAATTCCTTATTAATTTCGACTCAGACTCTAAACGTTAGTGAACCAGAAAAGCTTCAGCTTCCTATAGGAAACAACAATAAATGGTATGCAACTAATGGATCATATTTACAATCTACAAGCGCACAAAAAACTTCCCATACATGCAAGAATATATGAACCAAGGAAATAAATCTTCTTACATATACATTCTATACCAAATTCTGAAAGCTTAAGACGTGTATCCGGATGCAAGATGAAACAGTATAAAATGTGCACAAAAACACCGAAAAGTTCACATGTAGACATATAGTCACGCCGGCGTGCTCCCACTCTATAAACTTATTTGACAAAGATGGTTTTGAAAATAATGTTAACCATAATGAAAGTCGTACCTGTCGTGCATCATATGATGCATCCAATGTTAAGGAATTAGAATATGAAGTATAACGCTTATCTTTTGAACTTCGTATATATGACATCGACAAATCATAAGAATTGTAGTCTTCAATCAAGCACTTCTAAGACAATCAAATACATTCAAAACTAAAGATAATTAATCAATATTTTCAATCGACAGATCCATAGTATCATAGTTTTATAAATGAATAGATTGCATAGTTACAAACATTAAAATATAATTGACATCTCCACATTCTATTCTAGGTTTGATTTTTCTCAACTCCTTCATTCAAGCATTAAACAAACTAATATAGTTATAAATTGACAATTGTATTAATTGTGACAAACTAAACATAGTTTTTACACACATGAAAAAAAGGGTAAAAAATATTATTAATACTTTGAACACTTGTTTATCATAGTTTTGTTTACATATATTTCTTACAAAAATGTTTTATAATTATATGTTTACCTTTTCCAAGTGAAACTCTATATAAGAATAACCGCTATATAAGAATATTTAATATTTATATATGTCTACATTGATATTCTTATATAGAGATTCTATAGTACAAAGTTCATTTGAGGAACATACACATCAATGTCCTGATTTTTATATAGGACCAAAAATCAAACTCAGTGACTCTTTATAGGTGTATGAACGACCCAAATTGCTTTACAAAAGTTTGAATTCATTCCTTGTTTACTCAAGATATATGATGAGATATTAGTTAATGTCGTTAATAACACGTTTAGAGATGACAAAACGAATTTAATTAAGGTGAACTTTGATATAATGCAATGAATATGATTAAAATGTGAAACAATGATGTTAGTTTGCCGAATGTTTATCACAACAGCGAGGCAGAATTTATGAAAGAGATGTTTGGGTGTTTGTTTGCGAAGGCTTATGAATCATCTGAGAAGGGGACACTTGAAATTCAACGAAAATGAACCCCTTATTTTATTTATTTTCTTCTTGCGAAATAATTGAGATGAATGCATGTTTTTATCATAAAAAGAGCGCCTCTCCTTTTCTTTTTATTTTTTATACAAAAAATGGAGCCGAGTTAGCCAATATGCTTTCAAAGAAATTTGTTGTTCGAATTGCTCATGGGAACTAAATATATACAAAGGTATGATTAATTTGTTGAACTTGTCCTCTCTACAACTGCTTCTTTTTCAATTCTTATGATTTTATTTGTTTCAGAATTTTGGCAATTGGATTATGCATACATAATTTTGATCTAACGGTAACAATCAATGTAATTTTGTGTGCCAATTTTTTTTTCCTCATCTCATAATAACAACATAGCCGATGGAGCTGAAACCAAAAGTAATAACTATGATGTCAGTGATGACAACTAGACTGAATCAATTTTTAAGTCTGATTTTGATATTTTTAATATGAAAGGTCTTGAATCTGATTAGTTAAACTGATGGAAAGGAGAGTGTTAGACATGTCGGGTTGTTTTGGAAACAAGTTGAAATTGGAATTAAATGATGAAAGGATTAATGTGAGATCATTCTCTGAATATGTTGACATTTGTACTTAGCATTCTACTACTCCAAGGTTTGCAATTAAATCCAAATTTTATCCCTCGCATATGTATGTAATATTTTAATTAATAATTAACAGTCTAGTTAATCAATTTGTTGTTTTTTTTTTCTTCTTATTTTTTTTAGACTAGAACATGATAAAAACAAAGGTTAATGATGACATATAGGAAATCTGTGTGGGTCTTAGTATCGTGAAGAAGATTTTCAACAAGCTATCTTTTGTGAATGGAATTGCAATCGTCGGGGGTGAAACCTGTGTAGATTATTTCACTAACCAGGTCGTAACCCTTCCGGTAAATCATGTAAATAAGGAATGAAGATCTTAAAAGAAATCCTTGAAAACTTCTCAAGAGAGTCTCGCTAAGAATTGTGAACTACTACAAGACTTCCTAGATAAATTAGGTTAGTCCTTGAGGATCAGTTGTTGTAATGATGTTATTGATCATACATAGATAGTTGTTCAAACTTTCTCTTTCACAATCAATATGCTTAGACTAACATTCTGTGAACTTGACATGTGTAGAAAAGTTCTTGGACGATCTTAAAAATAAATATCCAAAATCAATCTAGTCGTATCCAAATCAAAATGATATGAATTCCAACAAGTATGAAACTTGCAAAAATCTATCTTTCAAGATACGAATTCAACAAGAACGAGTCTTGTGTTTAATTTTTTTCACATAAGAAAAACGTATGATAGCAAAACATTTATAAAGTACACATTCTAGGTTTGATTTTACTCAAACTGAATCAAATCTTTCATTCGGTCATTCAAAATAATACTTTGATAACAATTAATTATGTAAAAAAATCAAATTTTAAACCTGATAAATCATAATAATTTAGACCTAAAAAGAAGAAATCAAAAATTTAGAATTGCAATTCTAATAAAAAGGGACAATGGGAAAGGAAAAATCAATCATCTTCTGACATTTCCGTAGGGAACCTCCGATCCTTCTGGTGAAATGTTTTTTTCTCGACATAGTTGTGCTGATACAACATTAAAGGAAAAATGGAGATGAAGAAAGAAATCAAACACTAGAGAAAGAGAGATATTTATTAGAGAGAGAAAATGAAGAAAAAAAATGAGTAGAGGTTTTGGTTTTCCTACATGATACTCAATTTGGGATCCCACAACAACTACCTTTATTGGGTCGGGCATTGGCAATTGGTGAGTGGTGGTGATAGATAGGACACTCGGCCCATACCAACGAATCCTGGTGGGGTTGTTTGACCCACAAACACGTATTTAAAAGTCATTTTGAAATTGTATACCCAAACAACTTTCTGACTTTTTTTTTAAGAAGTCAAAACACAACTTCTTGAATGGTATCCTAGCACGCTAAAAATTAGTTTAAAGTTATTATTCCAAAACGACTTATATAAGCAAACAAGTTAATTTTTTGTGAAGCTAAATGTTTTTGTTTCTTCTGGAGAAAAATAAATTCTTCAACTCCTAGTATCGAAATAGAACAAGACTCTAATCGTAATCGATGTCTCTTCACTGTTGGTTACTCCTTCCTATCTCACTCTCTATATAGTCTAGAATATACCTTTTCCTTTTTTTTCTTTTCTTTTCTGTGGATGCATTTTTAGAGTGTGTTTGGATACATTTGAAGAAGTTTTTTTTTCGACTTTTAGAAACAAGAAAGATGGAAGTTTGTTTGACGATAAAATTTCAAAATGGTTTTTAAAAACAAAAATGTTAACTTTTTGTGATTTTTTTTTATTTCACTTCTGGCTTGACAAGAAGCAGGGGAACTTCTTCTTTAAGATGATGTTTAGATACCGAAAGTATAAATACTTCTTTTCCTCCAGAAGCAGAATTTAATCTCAGAATTCAAACACAAAAATATTTTGCTTCACAAAAATTTAATTTTTTTCTTCTAGAAGTCATGTTGAATCCTGTTGTCAAACTAACTTCTTTCCTTTTAACTTTAGAAGTCGAAAAATAACTTCTCAAGTTGTATCCAAACACTCTCAGTATTCAAACATACTTAACTAAGTTATGGTGTGTAATTTATAGTGTATGCACTATATGTATGTGACAATTTTCAATATCTGTTCGACCAAACTGAAAGTTATTTCAACTCCTAAACAATTTTTTATTTTTTATTATTGGGTATAACTACACAATAAAAGCACAATTTATGTAACTAAGGAAATCTCAAACCACCAGATAAATTATGACTAATGATGTTGATTTTGGTAATCAATGTTTTTTTTTTGGGGGGGGGGGTGATAGAGGTAGATTTTTGGTTATGAAAGGATTTTATTTACTCAGTGTATACTGAATTACGAAGTATATTTTGGGGTCATGATGCCTAATTTGGACGGGAAAATTTTCATTCATAGCAGTGCCTATTTTGAATGATTTTGAGTTCTAATGTTACTATTGCACCATAGGGGCATTTTGAGTCATTAAACGAATTTTGACCAGGGATCGATTTTGGGAAGATTTTTGGTCCACATTACAGATATTAGTTTCAACTTGGCAATAATTGTGTGCCCAACAAGATTTTTCAAATCTTTTATTATTACGATGATCATTAGCAACTCCAAATATTTTTCATATTTTATTGTCCAACTTATATGGAAGATAATCTAAAATTAATGGGAATCCAATTTTATTTGAATTAATCTTATAGTTCTTCTCTGCCTTCTTTCCATACCTTCGATCCTTTGCCCCGATTCTATAATTTCCACTCAACTCGCAAACCAGTTCAAATAGATGAAGCTTTGTTTGCTCTTCGGAACTAATACAAACATCAATACAAAGAAAATAATATGAACAGAACACCTACCACGATTTGTTGGTAGGTCGGTCAAGGATAGATTAGGAAAATTTATTGGTTTAGGAAACCAATTACTAGTGTTCTAAGTATACTAACTTAAGAGGTTTGTATCTTAGAGTTAAGTTAGGAAACCCTATACTTGTAGGAAAGTAATCCTTGTTAAGGAATGTGTCTAGTCCTATTGATATGTATAAATAGCCATAGAGAGAACCTAGTAGATGTACACCAGAAGTTCTCTTCTTCTGTTTCAAGGCTTTGTATATTGCTCCCTCATATACGGTGATGTATTAAATTGCTTATTCCTTCACAAGGATTCAACCTCGTTAAATACTTGTTCTACATACAATAGTAACATGTTAACATAATAGAAAATAAAGTCCCAATCGACATTTTTTATTTTCAAACAACTACCAACAGACATTGTTTTGTTATGCTGTCTATTACAACCTAATCGTTTGAGTTTAAATTTTTGTTAAGTTGTACGAGTATCATATCAGCAAGAAGTGATAATCCTAATGCTGCAGATTACATATTAAAAACTAGACAGGGTTTCTAACAACAAAAACTAACATAATCCGCAGGTTTACATTTTTTACTTACCGATCGCGGAACTTCGAAATTCGAGTTTGGATGTTTTTTTTTTTAGTTCGGGACAATGTTATCGATTATAACATAGGACTTCAAATTTCGAAATTGGCATAAAAAAGTTTCAATTTGGGACTATTTAATAATTAACGGGTTTTAAAATGAGACTTGATACATACACAACGGTTTTACACCGTGAAATGCACAACGAGGGCAATGGACGGATGAGATCAAAACCTCTAAACATTTGGATCAGGAATGGGCAGCCTGGATCCCTCGGTGAGCTTTTTCGGTGCATGTAGACTTTTCGTTTTAAAATTGACAAACTCACGGATTTTACACTGGCCCAGGACAAAAATGGGGTTTTTTTTTTATGTTTTGTCGATTATAATTATAACCTATAAAATTTTATGTTCGAGTTCCTTAACACAATACCTAATTATTTGATGTTTAATAAGTTTCATTTGGTTCGTGTGATTCTTCATTCGCTTCCAAAAAGATCATCATTTCGGGTTTGAGCAAGGAAATTTGGATCATCCAACATATACCCCAAATCACCATCTCCCATTGTTGGAACGTTACTAGCACGATCTTCTTCACGGTCCTTTTCTCTAGATGAAGATTAGCCTAATCTTTCATATTTCACTATATTCATCCATTTTAGATACCAAAACCACTAAGACCTAGTTTTCTTTTCGTAGTTTCCCTAATTTCTTCGTCTTCTTCTCTAACTTTTGATCAATGGCCTAGATTGGCAATGTTCATGGATTGAAGGTGTAATAACCCAATGCGTATTAGAGTTCAATTACTGAATACAATAATAATAAATACAAGTCTGCGGCAAATGTTACGAACTTTTGTTGATTAAATTGTAAATCAAATTCACTGTAATACAATTTTATCTTGTGTTCTAGGAAAGAATCAAGGACTTTTTAGCCATTACGAAAAATTGTTAGATATATGGAATTTGAGATTCCTTAAAAGACCGAAGACTAAGGATGAGTTTAAAACACTGGTAATCCGAACTGTTCATCTGTGGTCATAAAATATGAGGACTTTAAGCTCTTATTCTTTGAGTCAGGTGTTATTTAAATGGGAGTCAATTTTGAGAGTGTAATTGGTAGTAAGTTTTGTTTTGGGGTTCCTCTAGATCTTTCATCTAGCATTGTATATTGTATATTTTTCTTTAATATATCCTTACCTTTTCTAAAAAAAAAAAAAAAAAAGATTCCTTAAAAACGCAGATAAACAACTTTGCTATGATTATTTAGTACATAATCCAAATTTTCCATGATTATTTAGTACGTAAAGTTTTTTTGTTTCGGAAAATCCAAATAAACAACTATATAAAGAAAATCATTAGATTTTTTTTGTTTTGTTTTGAAGCAAGTCGATCATTAGATAGCAACATCAAAAAAAGAAGAAAGAATAAAGTACAGGAAAGACAAATAAGTATCAAACTGGGCTATTTCATCTCTCTCATTAGTCACCACCGCTCCTACCAACCCTTCTTGCTAGCTGCCAATCTATTTGCACTGCACCAGTAGGGGATATTCTTCAGCACTTCAAAATAATGAGCTATGTTCTTCAAAATCAGAGTTTTGTTATTAAACGAGCATGATTTATAAAGGGGATACCATTACTTGCGGGACTGATATTATTTTAGCGATCCGACTGCGTATCAGGATCCGTTAGCATTTGTTTGTCCTCTACGTAATGGTATCACCCGCTAATTTATCCTACCAGTATCAGAAGTTTACTGTATTCATTAGGAACGCTTACTATAATCCCCGTGCTCGAACAAAGAGCTTTAGGCCAATTGGTGTTGGGGACTTTGAGAATGTTAGTTGTTTCTCATGATGTACACAGTAGGAGCTTAATTAGTTGAGTAATTAAATTAAGATACAAGTTGATGACAACGTATCATAAAATAATCACATAAAAAATATGTTTTAAATATTATCAGACTTGAGAAGCTGTCTATATATATTCTACCTGATGAAAATGAAGAATACACAACAAGCATCAAACAATGTCGATCAATATCACTCCATCAATCACCATTTTCTTTACCATTTTATTATCTCTTCTACTTTCTTCATCCTTTTCTCAACTATCATCATCATCATACAATGATGAACAACAAGATATCTACATTGTGCATGTCTCCAAACTAGACAAACCATCCATATTTTCATCCCACCTTGATTGGTATACTTCAGCACTTGAATCTCTTCCTGCTCATCTTTCTTTATCGTCTCATCCTCGAGAGGTTATCATCTATACGTACAACCATGCTATTCATGGTTTCGCTGCTAGACTCACACCTTCACAAGCCTCATACCTCCGCAGTTTCCCGGGAATACTCTCGGTACTCCCTCAACAAATTCGCCAAATCCAGACAACACGTACTCCTAGTTTTCTCGGTCTGAATGCAAACTCTGGTCTATGGCCTGTGTCAGGATACGGAAGTGACATCATTATTGGAGTTCTTGATAGCGGAATCTGGCCCGAAAGCCGGAGTTTTAATGACTCGGGTTTAACCACTCCTGTACTGACGAAATGGAGAGGTGTCTGTCAGACTACAACTGATTTTCCCGCTACTTCTTGCAACAAAAAGATAGTTGGTGCTCGATTTTTCAACAGAGGAAGTGTATTAAGCAGTAAAGACTTGCAATCACCAAGAGATACAGAGGGACATGGTACGCATACAGCATCTACGGCAGCTGGATCTGTTGTTCAGAACGTTGGATTCTATAATTATGCTGTTGGAGACGTCAGAGGAATGGCTACTAACGCCAGAATTGCTAGTTACAAGGTGTGCTGGAGTACAGGATGTGCTGACGCAGATGTTGTAGCTGGGATTGATCAAGCCGTAGCTGATGGAGTTGATGTGATTTCAATGTCCCTTGGCGGATCAGAAGGTGCATATTATCTGGATACGGTTACCATTGCAGCGTTTGGTGCTGTAGAGAAAGGAGTGCTAGTTTCTGCCGCTGCAATGAATGAAGGTCCCAATCCGTCCACAGCAAATAATCTCGCACCTTGGTTTCTAACTGTTGGAGCTTCTACTATCGACAGGCAATTTCCCTGTGATGTCATTTTAGGAGACGGCAGGACCTTCAGTGGTGTTTCATTGTATTCCGGCCAGTCTCTTGGAAACGTAAAAATAGCTCTAGTCTATGCTGGAGATATCGGTGGCGAAGTTTGCGAAGCAGGGAAGCTTAATCCAACCCTAGCTACAGGAAAGATTGTTCTTTGTGCTGGTGGAGATATCGTAGCCCAGGGAAATGCAGTCAGAATAGCTGGTGGTGTTGGATTGATTTCGGCCGATGGACCGCAGAGAGGAGTGTCAGGAGAAGGACTGATGGCTCATTCACCTACGATTCCAGGAGCTAAGGTGATATTCCCCAACGCGCTTGCAATTGTAGACTATATCAGAGCTCAAACAAACCCAGTAGCGTCACTCGTGTTCAGAGGAACTGTGCTCGGATCGCCACCTTCAGCTCCTAAAGTTGCTGCGTTTTCAGGTCGTGGCCCAAACCAGTTAACACCAGAAATTCTCAAGCCAGACGTTATCGCACCAGGTGTTAATGTCTTGGCTGCTTGGACCGGAGCTGCTGGTCCATCAGATTTAGATTTCGATACTAGACGAGTCGAGTTCAATATAATGTCTGGTACTTCCGTTGCGTGCCCTCATGTGAGCGGATTATCTGCAATGCTTCGGAAGGCTCATCCTAACTGGACTCCAGGTGCAATCAAGTCTGCTCTTATGACTACAGCTTATAATGTAGACAATGGAGGTAAGCCAATTACTGATCTGGCTAATGGTGACATTTCAAATCCATTCCAGCATGGTGCTGGACATGTTGACCCCAACAAAGCAGTAAACCCGGGCTTGGTATACGACACCCAGCCAAGTGATTACGACGCATTCCTCTGCTCCCTTGGGTACAGTCAGACACAAATATCTCTTTTTGTCTAGAACAGGATTGTGGATTGCGCGTTAAACAAATTGGCTGCAGGTCCAGGAGATCTGAATCTCCCATCGTTCTCCGTTGTTTTCAAAACATCCTTAGACTCAGTTGTCAAGTACAAGAGAGTAGTCACTAATGTTGGAAGCCAGGCAGTTGCAAGTTACAGTGTGAAGGTTACCAGTCCACCTTCTGTTCAAATCAGTGTCTCGCCAAGCGTACTTCAATTCACCTCGACAAACCAAAAGTTGTCTTATGAAGTCACATTCACAAGCTTGATTAAAAATGATCCTAATAATGCTAAAATGGAGTTTGGGGCTATCGAATGGAATAATGGCGTGTACATTGTGCGCAGCCCTGTTGCATTAGTCTGGAAAGCTTCTACTACTAGTTTCGTTTCTTCTTCTTGATTGCTTGCTGCTGATGCTGTATGTAACTCAATGAAATCGGTCGCCTATGTATGTTGTCCGATATAAATAAAACGTCGCGGAATTTATAATCACTTGTAAACAGGTTTTTCCTTTTCATTCATCAGATAAAAGTAAGCTAAACCAAGCAAAATTAATAAATTATATTATCAAAGGAACTGGCTATCATAGTAACAAACTAGCCGAGAAAATGATCCATCAGTGTTACAGATTAGCAGTGTGGGTATTGGATTATCGCACACTATGAAAAGCAATAAGAATATTAAGAAAGTGTACCCGCGCAATAAGTACTGTTCAATCAGCTACCTAGCCACAAGAAAAAACTTCCAATGATATTCAATTAATGGCTCATATTAACAATCCACGAGCGCACAGAACTTCCCATACGGACAAGAACACAGGACTGAAGCAAGGCTACATATCTTCTCACACGAGTTTCTAATAAAAGGGGGTGGCAGAGGCAAAATCCAGGAGCAATAGCATTTAGAGAGATATGGAAACATCGAAAGAAATGGAGAATGCTCAGAATAAACTTGTGCCCTCTTTTGATTGATCCATATCTCTCCAAAAATGCTATGTTCCTCGATTATGCCTTTTACCACCCAGGCATCCTCCCGAAATCTTTTTTTTTCTTTCTCCGCATGATGTCCAAAGGTTGGAGATGAAGAAGATGAAGACATCCAAAGGAGAACGAGAAACATACATTCACTTTGGTCCCACAGCAAAAACCAGTGGTTGGATACAATGTCGGTGAGCGTGGATAACTAGGATTTGGGTCCCACCACAACCACTGGTGATACCTAGGACTTTGGGTCCCACAACAACATGCAGTTTGACTTTGGTTTTTTTGTGTGTCTCTGACTGGGAGTAGCGTTATTTAGTGTTCAACATTTTCTTACGAAAATCCAAATGAAGAACCAACGTCAGACTATCATTAAATAGCAACATCATAAAAACTAAAATGATAAACTGAACCATTAATAATAGTTTCGCGTCTTGCTAGCTGAAACATCAACAAAAAATTCTACGCCCTTGTAGCAAAAAAGGGTAAGGGCTACTGCATCAACAAATCAGAGAGACATTTCAAGCATCCTTTGTTATACAAAATAATATTCACTCTAACTGTCTGCTTCTTAAGATTTTTCAACTAAATCTAGTTAAGTTAGACATACACGAGGGTTTACTGATGATATGATACCAACAACGACATGCTAATGTCAGATCTTGAAAACTACGTATACGTGTTAGACTGGGACTAATGTAGCTCTATCAACAGGGTTGAGAGCCATAGTGACCTCTCCCACCAAGCCTTCTAGCTAGCTGCAAATCTTTTCGCACTGCACCAAAAGTAAAGTAAACAATGAGCTATATTCTTCAAGACAAGATTAGAGTTTTGTTGTTAAACGGAAGCAGCATATCACAAATACAAGAACGGTTATAAGAAAATAATAACAGGGAAAAGGGTAAGAAGCTAGAAAAGCTTGTTGGCGTAATGAAAAGATTTGGTTGTTCATATGGTAATAGAAAAGCATGAATCAAGGTTTCAACAACTCATGGATTCGATTAATATGTTATAAGAGGATTCCGCTAAGAATCTAAAAAGGAATTATGGAGAGAAATCCTCTATATCAGAGTGTTTGAACTTACTGATGGTCACACGCTTTGCATGGATAGCGCATAGCTGAGAAACTTCAAACAGGTTAACCAGAAAAGCTTCAGTTGCCTACAGGAAATGATGCATGATTAGCGTTAGATCATATAATTTACATTACCCCTTTCACGAGCACTTCTATAATAACCGTTCAAAGCAACTACGGTAAAGAAAGATACAAGACTGTGCACACGATCTGCAACATCCACAATAAACGAATAACTTGCGTAGTTTCAAAATACCCAACGTATAACTTCTTTATTACATTTCTCGGTGATTCTTTTAACCTAAGAGAAAAGAATAATCGAAAACATTTAACAACGCACACCCATGTAATAAAACCAAACAGAGTTAATTAAAAGAAAAAATCAAAATTCAAATAAAATCAAAATTTAGAGCTAATATAAAGAAATCGAAAAATTCATACTTACAACTCTAATAAATGGGGCAGCAGGTAATAACAGATCAGTGCTCCTCTGATATTTTCTTATCTCTCTTAGTGCTCTTGATCCAGGCCTATGCCTTGCCATGATGATTATAGGAGAAGAAGTAGCGTAAGCGTGTAATTTGGATCAAAGATTCAATAGATATTGAAAACTAGTGCAAATGATAACAATGTTGTATATATAGAATTATATAATACGAGTCCATCTTATATAGGTTTCACTGTTTCCTAAAACTAGAAAAAAGAGAAAAAAGGAAATCCTAAATTAAGAAAACAAAACTAGGAAAAGAAAGAAGTTTGACTCATGTCAAACAGGGATGACTTTTTCTAGATGTCCTCTATCAAAAGAGAACGAAAGAGCAAGAAAAAGAAAGAAAGATGGTAAGTGGATACTCAATTTCTTCACAGGGGGAGCGGGAAGAGACGCGTATCAAGTTTCTTGATTTTATTTTCGACTCTCTGTGAGTGTCTTGACTCTTCGAGAGTTAGCTTAGGAAGGTAAAATGGCATCATTCATTGCTGCCTATTTCCATCTCTATTTTCTCTCCTCTCAAAAACCAATGGATTACGGTTTTTTTTCCTTTTTCTTTCTTGTAGTAAAGGCCTGAAGGGGTACGCAGGTAGCTCTACTCCGGGTAATTCCATTTTTATTTTATTTTTTGAAGCATAGCTGGGTTGATTGAGTAGTAAACCATCCCATCATTTAGTCGGTAATTATAAGCAGATAATCCATGACTGCTAATGGGGTTACCAGTTTACCGAGAGAATACTAAATCTTATATAAGACAAACAACAAATGCTTTCTCTTATACGAGATTCGGTACTCTCCCCCAGTAAATTTTATACCTCTGTTAGAATGAGAAGATAACATAAAGATAGAAAGTGGGATAAGATGCTTTCAGGAAAAACAAAAAAAATCGGAATAAGGGGTGTCCTGATCTTTAGTGAATAGCAATTGACTAGACAAGGGATATAATGTCTAAAAGGTAGATTCATTAGGATAAAGATTAGGACAACATTACAATCCAAACTAAGTATTTTAAAATTCATACATAATTTTGTTCAAGATGGTTTCTGAAAATGATGAGAAACTAAAGAAGGTCAAAGAAATAATCCAAACCTTGACCTATCTCCCAAATTGAAATACCGGCACCCCATTGACGAGCTTCCTCCAGTCGCTTTGAGACTGACATTAACGATGGGTAGAAAACGGTGTGTTTGATTCCTTTGTTATCAGTGTACATAAACATGTGTTCCTCGCTCTTCTCATCCCACTGCAGAGCAGGTTTGTACTTCTCCAGCAAAGATAAGTATTCACTGCCAACAATAGCTCCACCACCTGCCCCTACAAGATCCAGATCGTTTATAAAAATTCAGACACTAAAAGCAAATAAAGGTTACACTTTTTAGCATAGAAACTAAGCAATTCAAAGATAATTATTTGCATTGTCATCTCTTTTACTTGGATAGACAGACTAGCCACTAAAGAAAAGAAATCCTGAATTCTACAGTTCAATTCTTAAGATTCTTGAGATCTACTCGGGCTTATTCACAACAAACAGATACAAAAAGCCAGGGTCCAAGTGTTGCGCTACATACCTTCTGACACCACAAAATCATTTCCGTAAAAATTGATCCCGAGGAATATCTTATGGGCTAGGTCCTTTGAATTGCCACCACTACCACTAAGAAGCACTTGAAGAACTGACGTAATCCACTTCAAAGGTGCATTGGGACCAGGCTTTTGAGGACCTGAGAAGTCGTAAGTCATCAGTGAAAAACCATCAACAGCATTGCTCAAGCTCTTAAGATCTTCTGGCCCAAAATCATGTTCTTGTGGGTTGATCGAGCTAGGTGGACCAATTACATAAACCAATTGTAGGCGACTCTCATCATTCCTCTCGGAACTCACTGAGTGCAGTGCCTTGCCTAGTTCTTTGACAAATTGCAGCGCCTGAATGTACAAACAAAGATTTATCATGAAATTAACGTATTAAAATAACTTATACTAGGTAATAGCCAACCAAATTTGTATGTAAAGAGCTTGCAGTCACCTTACTTCGCATTTCTGGATCCTGCAAAACGCCATATGCTGCCCACCTTGACCAAGATTCTAACACAATACCATCATATTCCATCTCTCTGTGCATTATAAAGTTTGTGTAAATTGGTAGTGCTTAAAACATGAACTGTTACACTATTAAACTAAAAGCCTATGATTTAGTTTCATAATCGATGGAAAGAAAAACTCGTCCTAGTAAGCTATGGTACATCAAGTTCATAATCGGGTATAATCATGCATAACTTGACCTGAAGTCCTAATGTGCCAAACTTCTCGGTCTGTTCAAAATTGAGGTTGGAAGATCAGTTCTGAGAATTCTGATGTACTGACTATAACCTAACGACTAGTTGTGAAGGAATTTAAAACTCTGTGGAGAGTAAAAGTTGAGATAGACAGCTTACTTGCACTCTTCTAGAATAAGATTTATTGCTTCCTCCCTCCGTTTCTTCTTTTTAAGCAATTCATTAGGAAATGCTTCTAGCACAATTCTGGGTAACACCTGTTAAGCAGTAGCATTACACCAACATCAACACCATGACTACAATGGAAAAAGAAGAACAGGACAACTACAAAAACGAGTCAAAGCATAATCATTCTGCAAATTCATCAGGTACAGTATATCTGCACCAGAAACCTACTGAAGTATTTCTGACCTATTATTTTACCAACATGGGGCTACTACTTTTACAGCCGAAAGGCTGAAATCAGGCCATGGACGATGGACCTATCACTTACCTTAACATATTGTTCTATCAAGTGCTAACCTTAACAGGAACTGCTTCTTCCCTAATTGAGAATATGATGTGATCTAAATCAAGCCAAAAACCTTCCCTCACACTCAATTTGGTTGAATTGTGTTTTCTACTCACGACGCTACACTAAGTTTGATGAAAGAATAAGCTAAGCCATTTTAACTACTCCTAACCAATTTGACCCAGTACATTCTTCGACACAAGTCATTTGAAAGTTCCCTTTTAGTTCAATTTCCACACAATTGAAGACTTCACAAGCTAGAATAACATATTTTAAGTTCACTACTTTCGTACCAGTGCATCTCCACTCTTTCGAAGATCCTTGATCCATGCTACATCAGCATTATGTCTCCCCTGCAAGATAAACCGACTACCTTCACTGAAACAAACAAAACCAATTTCACCTCATAAACCACAACAACAGAACATCAATCACCATATCTTAACAAGCACTAACAACGCCACGCCGCGTACTCACCTCTTCAAGTCATACCAAACAGGTGATAAATGTGTAAACTTAGAATTAAATCTCTTAGCCAACTCATATCCTTTTGCATTCCAAGGTGTTATATAACCCAACGTAGGAAACGAATAACGCCTCCGCCCCAATGTATTCTCAGAAACCCTAGAATTTTCCTGAATTTCTTCACAAAATTAAATCTCATAAGAAATGAAACACTTGAAACAACAAATTTAAGAATTAATAGATAGAATTATCAACTTACAGTGAGGATTTCGTTGTAATTAGTGCTAATTCGAACAAGACCTCGTTCGTATACAGAGAGATCGATTGGTTTGATTGGAATACGTTGTTTAAATTGGTATACGACTAAGGATATGAATGGGACTAACACTGTGAGGAGGAGGATGATGGTGGTGGCGGTGGTTGTGGAGGAGCAGCAAGCATCGCAACATTCTTCTTTTTCAGGAGGATCTGAATCGGTCGGGACTGGTTTGGTTTTCTTTTTCGCCATTTTTGAGTTTGGAAGTCGGACGATTTATGTTTTTTCTTCTGTAAATGTCTTCGACTCTTTTGGAGGCGGAGTTACTAAGAAGTTTAAATTTATCCTCTCAGTCCTTGTATTTGGCATGAAATACCCAATGACTCCATCATTTAAAGATATAAACTTACGCTTCTTAATATCTCTTTCATAAACAGGGAGGTCTACAATGATCAAGTATGTTCTTAATTCAGTTCCAACTTATCAAATGGCACTTTGAAGTTAAAAAGTTAGCTCATCAACAAACTGATTACAATTGAAAAAAAAATCTTCTAGGGTCATCAATCAAACAAAGGGTCTAATCCATCATCTTGGCTCAAAGTCTGCAAACCAAAGGGTATTGGAGGTCTTGCATTTAGGGATCTGGAAAAGCTCAATCTTGCCTTACTTACCAAATTAGCATGGAGAATATGCACAAAGTCTAGTAATTTAATGGTTCAGCTTCTCAATTCTAAGTACTTCAAAAAGGGTGACATACTTCAATCAAGAATTGAATCCAAGAGATGTTCTTATACTTGGAATGGAATCACTAAGGGCTTACTCGTTGTTCAACAAAACTACTTCATGGAAATAAATAATGGCAAAAAAAACCAAAATTTGGGTAGATAGATGGATCCGTAGTCTCTCTCATCCTCCAGTTCCAATCAATGATTTTTTCAAATTCTATGAAGAAGTAGCTGAGCTTATCAATCTTGAAGAAAATACATGGAATATAACTCTCTTGGACCAACTGTTTGATGCTGACACATCTTGCAAAATTAAGAGAATGTTCCTAGATACAACTAAGGAAGACAAAATGATACAGATGCCTTCTAAAGATGGAAAGTTCTTTGTAAAGAGCACTTATGAGAAGCTTACTGAATGCAGCAGGGAAGTGAATGTTAATGGAAGAATCATTGAAACTGGTATATGGAAAGCTTTATGGAATACTAATACTGCCCTCAAGATCAAGTTATTCATTTGGAAATGCATCATGGAAATTAATCAAACAAGAATTAAGCTGGCTATGTATAATAATGAAGTGGAAACTCAATGTGGTAGTTGTGGCTTGGAAGATGAAACTATGGAACATCTACTGTTGGATTGCAGACCTGCGAGAGCTGTATGGAAGGGGGTTAATGTTAATATATAGATGAAGTAATAAAAAATTCTTCGGATGTCTCTGAATGGGTTACTAGTTGGTTCACAACCAATTCTATCATAGATGAAAGATGGTTATATACTCTCATGGTGGGTGCTTGGGTCATCTGGAAAGACAGATGCGACTCAATCTTTCAGAGAGTATCTCTTAGTAACCAAAATATGTTCCATATACTCTTCTTCAATTTGAGTTTTGCTCAAGTCTCGAATGAATTCTAGGACATATTCGAAGAAATTATGACCATTGATGAGCTTGACGGCCCCCTATAATACGCTTACTTGGGGACTTCTGACTCTTGTTATTCCAAGAGTCTCTGCTAGTCATAAAATTCTTTATAACTTAGGATCGCATCTGCATGAATACCGTACTATCACTTCTCCTGTAAGTAATAATAAACCATCTCACTGGCAGCCACCAGATCAAGGCATTATCAAGATTATATTATATGCTTCATTTGATCATTTATATCTAATAAAGTAGGCACATGTTTAATAATTTGTGATTGTACAGGGGGTTGTGGAGGGATCAAAGGGAGCTACACAGATGGAATATTAAATCCAGGGGAGGGGGAATGTTTGGAAATTAGGGAGGCACTTGCTTGGGCAAAGAGTAAAGCTTTCACAAGAATCCACATTGAAGCAGATGCCAAACTTTTCATTCAATCGATCACTTTTGCAAGTTCTCTCATTCAATGGGAAAATATAAATCTCTTGGAAGAAATAAAACATCTATCTTCTTGGTTTAATTTATGTATTTTTTCTTTTATTAGTCGTGATGACAATCAAGTAGCAGACAAATTCTCTAAATCAGTTAGAACTTTAGAATTAGGAATTGAGTTGTATGACAACTTTAGTGATGATATTTGTAGTCTTCTTGCAAAAGACCACAATGATCTCGTAAGATGAGCAATAAAATCTTTTCTTTATTAAAAAAAATGGTTTCAAGTTCATAGAACAAAAGAACATAAAGGAATTTCCTATGGAAATGTACAACAAAAACTATTCGTGAAGCCAGGTGGATGGGCAAACGTGATTTTACACAATGAGAAAAGAAGTGGGCGGTTGAACATCAAGTGCCGGGACGATGTGGAGCCGCTGGCGTGTGCAAATGAAATGCTGGCGTATGTGGTAAAACCGCTGCCGGGTGAACTAAGACCGCGAGCGGCTACTTTTAAACAGCCACCGGAATGACTAGTTTCTACCTCCATAAATACAACTTGATTTTGATCTCACAATTTCACAACAATATTTCACACGATCAATCTTTTATTAATTTCAATTGCTTTCGATTTTCAACCATGAATCTTGATTTTGGTTCTTCTGAGGAAGATATGGAGATGGATGAAATGTTGTATGAAGAAGAGGAAGAAATGTATATGGAGTTTTTGCATCAAATGGATGAATATGCAATTCAAGATGGAAGGAGGCAAAATTTTATGTTGCAATTACAAAACGGGATCATACCAAAGCCTTTAGAGCCACATGAAGTTATGACTTGAAGATAGACGTGGCGATATCGACATTTTTACCACAACAAGATGATGCATGATTATTTTAATCATGATTGTGTCTATTCCAATGAGGATTTTCAGCGATGATTCCGCATGGGACGCAAATTGATGCAAAGGATTATTGCCGAGCATTGTCAGGTACAACCTTTATTTAATTATCAGTATGATGCACGTTATGTACGAGGCTTTAGTCCCGGACAAAAGGTCACTGCGGCCCTCTGTATACCATGTTACGTGATATCAGCGTATCCGTATTGGGAAAAAAACCGCCTTTAGGTATCTCAAATTGTTTTGCGAAACAATAGTCAATCATTTTGGTCCAATCTTTTTTAGAAATCCTACTCAGGAATATGTTCAAAGAATAACTGCAGAACACACCGCGATGGGGTTTTTCAGGAATGCTAGGTAGTCTTGACTGCATGCACTGGACGCGGCATGCGTGTCCAGTTGAATTGGCTGGCCAATATAAGGGTCATTATCCAAAACCAACTGTAATTTTGGAAGCTTCAGCTATTTATGATTTTCAGTTTTGGCATGTTTTTTTTTGTACTCCCATGTTCGAATAATGATCTCAACATTTTGTATAAGTCACCATTGTTTGAATATCTTAAGCATGGGATCGCGCCGCATTGTAGTTTCACCATCAATGGCCATGACTACACTCAGTGTTATTATCTAGCAGACAAAATCTATCCAGAATGGTCATCTATGGTCCAAGATTATAGTCAGAAAGGTTTTGGACCGACGACTTCGAAACATAAGCAGGTTTTAACACCCAACAAATGAAATGCAGAAAGGATGTTGAACGCGGTTTTGGCATAATGAAAAGGAAGTTCACCATCATGACATGGCCAAAGTAGTTAATATCGTGTATCGGTATCGTACCGGTCGGGTCCGATACACATATACAAAAGATAATATCGGTTTTTATAGGTGACACATCATTAAGACCTAGAAATATAAATGTTTCAATCTAAAATTTTTTGGTGCCATATGATGCATTAATTTTCAAGATCAAAAGCCTCACAATACAAATTTAGTCACATTTCACCATCATTAAGAAAAATGAAATATCTTCAAATTTCTTTATTGAATTAGATTGAGGTTTCAAGGGTATAGAGGAAGAATATGATTAGGAGAAAGGAGTATGTTTACAAATTCTCGTATCTAAATAATTTATTATACCAGAATACCCTTGTCGATATTATAAGTGTATAGGTGAACCCGATATATCGGTTTTGTATCGGTCGATACAAGGGTTTTTATCGTCCAATCCTTGTATTACCGATATTTCAGATATCGTACAGTTTTTTTCCGATACATGATAAAAACCGATAATATCGGCCGATACAACCGATATTGACTACCTTGAGCCGGGCCGACACGCTTTTTTGATCTTCAAGAAATGAGAAAAATTATGCTGACTTGCTTTATACTGCATAACATGGTCATTGAAGAAACCAGACGTGGCCCAACTTATACTAATTTTCCAGATGAAGATTTGAGGCTTAGGCTTGTGGTGCAGCACGGGCGTCCGACAAGAGAATATCGACTTGCCACTGACAGAATCCAAAACCGAGGACTCTATAGACAAGTAAGAGAAAATCTAACTAAGCACCTTTGGGATTTAAAAGGAGCAGCATATGATGTGCGGGGGCAAGGAAGAGGCAGAGGAAGATAAATGTTATTTTTCAATTTAGTGTTGTTTATATTAATTAATAAAGTTGTTTATTTTTAAATTTAATGATTTTTATTTCCATGCAGTAAGACTAAACCTAAAATTAAAATTAACGCAATTATATTAAAAGTAATTTTAACTAAATAATTACATTTAAATTAAACTTAACTACTAAACAAGAATAAAAATCAGTTATCAGGACGATATTCATCTCCGTCTTCTTTCGAGGCATTATCTTCTTCTTCTTCCAAATTTTCATACTAGTCAGTTTGTTGCGACATCTATTTGCTTAGTCCATACATCAAGTTGTAGTCCATTCATTGTTGAAGTGTTCAAGGAGAGTAGCTTATTTTTCTTAAGATCCATGTAGTTTTGTTCTCGTGAAAGACGGATTTTTCGAAGTTGCTTTATAGCAATCTCACGATCCATGGTTCTATCTTCTTTTATCTTCATATCAAATTCCTTGTGCTTAGCATTGTTGAACTCATTTGAACCTCCTTCTAATAATGCTCGTTGGGCTGTGTGTCTCGCTGCTTTTCTAACTTTCTGACCCCCTCCTCTTCTTCTCTTGACGTTGGTGTTAACGTCTTGACTGAAGTTGTGTTATTCCTGACTACTTGGAGACCCAGTATATGGAGATCCATTTCATTCAGGTGAGGAAGCAGGCCCACCATTTTGAAAATCCTCGAGATTGGACCATGTGGTGATCTTGCAGGCACTTGATTACCTTCTAGCAAATATGGATTAAATTTTTTAAGCACCCCCAGAATAGTTAAACAAGTTTCATATTGGAAACTCATTCCGTGAGATCATTGCCACTCTTCCCGACATCTTCTTTCCACATCCGGTTCACCTTCACCACTTTTTTTTTTTCTCGTCGCGCCACATTTGCATGATCAAAGTTACTTATTCACTAAAGGATGTTGAAATTGTCTGAAAATGATGAGACAACCCTTCGACATCACGATTATTGGTGTAACCTGTTTCTTCACAATTTTTTTATAAAATATTTCCATTAGAAGTATTATTTTCTTGATAAATACCATCAATTCGATCTGATGTAAATAATACATAATTCCTACAAATTGTTTCGTCTTCATCCATCGTATATTTGACAGCACGAATTCTATTATTTTTTTCGTTGTGATTGTTATGTCTGTTTGTTCTGTTGTGTTTGTTGTTATGTTTTTTGTTGTGATCGTTGCGATGAGGATGCCATATTTTTTAGAAATTGAATTTATAGTTTTTTTATGGAAAATTGAGTGTTTGAAATGGAGGAAAAGTGAGTATCGAGATGGTATGAATTTGTGAAATTTTGAGGTAGAGATGAAGAAGGTGTGAGTTTTAATTTTGAAGATGAGGTGAATTTATAGGGAAAGGAAAGGAATAGCAACCATTGGATGATGAGATTTGAAAGTAGCCGTTGGTGGTTTAGGGTCACACGCTGGTGGGTTCACTTCAGACGATGGCGTTTGAAGAAAAAACTGGCTATTTCGGATCACACGCCAGCGGTTCTGGGTCACACGCCAGTGTATGAAGTGATAATAAAAGAAAATCTTTGATGCTTGTTGGTTTCCTCATCTGTTTTTCATGTTTTTTGAGCCATAGCAAAGATTTGTTTATTTTGCTCTAACATAATGTAGAAGAAGGAAAATTACAAATGGCTAACATAGGAACTTCTCTAACATAATGTAGAAGAAGGAAAATTACAAATGTCCCTTCAAGAAATTTAAAAAGAATAGAGATTACAGAAACATGCATTTCCTCCTTCCTCCTTCCTCTCTCACTGCTATCAAGATGTGTACTATTAATGTTACTAGATTTTGTTCCAATTCAAGTTTGCAGGAAGCAGGAGATTTGGAAGGGCATGTAGTACCATCTGCGTGATTCATCCATCACCAAAAAAGTGCATTAAATTATCTAATTTAATGCGCACTACCCATTACATAAAGCTTCAAAGAAAATTTTATAAATATTTTTTTTGATAATAAAAAAAATATTTATAAATTAAATTAAATTAAATTAAATTAAATTAGGGCACTACCCATTACATAAAGCTTCAAAGAAATTATCTAATTTGTAACAATGTGACATATTTAAAGTAGTGAAGTTTGAATCTATAGAGCTCTTTATACCTTTAGGAAAAGTATCTACCATCTATACATTATCTCTACTAAAAAAACAAAAAAAATACAATTCCTAAAACAGCCATACATGGCTTGACAAACTCTCATTATTTTCTTTCCTCTCCATCCTAAGTTGATATTGAAATCTTCAAGCGATTGAATCATAGAAATGCAGTCGCCAACAAATATGATATGGAAATTATAACATATCATAATTGCATCCTTGAGAGAAAAGCATTCTGGCTCCTCCTCACGTCTAGTAGTTAAACCAGACGATGCTCTTGCATATTAACATTCTCTATTATCATCCATGAGGATTGAGGCAGTTCTATATGAACGCACATTTGGGGGATATATATAAACTAATTGGGGGATCTGAATTGATATCCCCATCCAATAGTTCCTACTAAGGGGTAATTTTTGGATATGGAAATACTAAAATACCCTTTAGTATTATAACTTCTTTTATTCTTCTCTTCTCCTTCTCTTTTCCTACTCTTCTCTTCTCCTTCTCTGCCGGCTCCTCTCTTTGATATTCATTTTCTCCATCATCGATTTCATCGTTGTATCAAAAATTTCTTTAGGAATTAGTTTATTATATAAATATACCTCCTTGAAAGAAACCTAATCATCTATTTGTTTTAAAAGAATTTGTTTATGTTAAGAATCAAAAAATGTAACGAAATTTTGTGACCAAATTTTGGGTAATATTTTTTTTTGACCAAATATAGTGATCAATTATCTAAATATTTCTTTGTGACCATTGTATTCATCAAGAATACCATACACAAAATTAGTTTGTCATTAAATGAATGCCCGTTAATATCTAGTGTATCCAAACAAATTGTCATGGCTTTTAGGATGAGTACCATGTCGATATCTTGTGCCGGCATGGATTTTAAGATGAATACCATGCCAATATCTTGATAACTCGGAAAGTCTAACCCAAAACTTGTTTGTGCCGGCATGGTCGATTTCCAAATATACCATGCTGATTTTAGGACTAAAACATACAGAAAATCTTGCATCATGCGCCGGCATGCTCGATAATGAACTTTCTATGCCGGCAGTGTACTTCCAGTTTCATAATTAAGGGATATTGTGTATCGCATACAATATCATGGTAAATGTTCTTACCAAGTTTCGACTTATAGTATTCAACTCGCCGCTGGTGTTTCGATCTCTCGAGCCCGATTTTCATACAATATGAAGAAATAAGGTTTGTTTAAGGTTTTGGAACCTGTGATTTTCAAAAAGTATGGATACCATGCCGATTTGGTCCTAACTGGTGTCTTACATTTTTCTAGAAGATGGATGGGACTAAGAAAAGAAGAGAAGATCGCCATTTGGTGATTCATTCAAAAGGAAAGCGATTTTGAAGATGCCATGACAATGAATTATTGGTTTAAAAGGCAAAGTTCAAAGCCATTATAGATTCAAGCTACAAGAAGACAACTTTGGGCAAGATACGTTACATTAAATGGGTTTGGATGAGTAGATAGTAGATATATATATGAAAGTGTTTTTAGATTTGTTCGTATTATGAATGAAACTCAAAAATTTAATAAAATATGATAAATTTCGTGTTCTCAATATTTAATCTAATAATTTCTTTGAATAACAAGTAGTGATAATTTCTTTGAATTTCAAGATAACTTTTTAGAGGGGAAGTCTTTTTTGTCTTTAAACACATTTTGAGGAAAATGAGTTGTCGCTGATGAGTATTTAGGGATAAAACATGTTGCTTTTGGAGACAAAAAAAATAGTCTTTAGGAAGTTTATTTTAAAGACAAAATGAATTGTCTTTGATTAAAACTTTAGAGACAAATAAAATCTTTCAGATGAGAAATTTGTCTCCAAAATTCTTTCTAAGGCAAGAAGTTTAGTCACTAATAAAATAGTTAGAGTCGAACAAGTTACAAAATTTGATAACTTGATTTTGTCCCCGATTAAATTGATTAGAGACACTTTTTTTGTTTCAGATAGTTATTATTAAAGACAAATTAAATTGACACAAAATTTTCGCTTTTGAGACAATTTTATCGTCTTAAATAGTTATCATTAAAGACAACCGATTTGACACAAAACTTTTGTTTTTGAGACATTTTTATAGATAATTTTATTTCGTTGGTAAAATAGACTTTTGTTAACAAAAAATATTTAGTTGTTAATTAATTTTTCTCGTAGGATCTGTTAAGTAATTTTGTCGGATATACTTTCCCCAGGGGTATTTGAGACAACTTCGTGACAATTTTTTTTTCTTCACAACAAATATTTCGAGACAAGAAAAGGGGATTTCCTGACAATTTGTTTTGACACTAAACCCCTATTTTCTTGTAGTGTCGATTTCCAAATATACCATGCCGATTTTAGGACTAAAACATACAGAAAATCTTGCATCATGCGCCGGCATGCTCGATAATGAACTTTCTATGCCAGCAGTGTACTTCCAGTTTCATAATTAAGGGATATTGTGTATCGTCATGGTGAAAGTATGGATACCATGTCGATTTGGTCCCTGCCGACATAGTATTCATACTTTTACCATGCCGATAATGAGTTTTTCAGGCGGAACAATGGCGAATTCAATGAAAAAAAATCAAATTTCAAAACATTAATACCTATACATGAGTAATTGGAGCACTTGTATGTTTATCTTGTTTACTTTCCTGGATTGGTTCTTCACCTAAACTTTCATGATCATAAATATCTTGATTTAATGTTGTTGCATCAACAAATTCAATGATAATGATTTATTCTAATGATTATCAAATTAATCTATTAACTTAACTAATTATATTTAACCAATAAACATGATTAGTAAGGGGCAGATTATGAATTATATAAATTATCCGGATAGGAGGTAACCTTGATTTACTATTTAAATCTTGTTTTTGTCTTTTTATTGTATCCCTCAATTAATAAAAGTAACCCAAGTTTTTCTATATCTACCATGATCTTAATAAAATCTATTTTTTTTATTATTTTTAAACAAACTCTACAATTCAATATGATTATCCCCAACGGGGATCTTACATTTCGGAGAAGAACCCTTTTTCTAACCATCTTCAACACCGTCCATTCATTAATTGTTAATTAAAATATAAAAATTAAATTATAAACGGTAATTTCATTAGATAAGAGTTTTTAAAAAGACATATTGTTTTTATCACGATGGATTAGAGATCGTGTCCAATCAGGCTCATTATTAAACCACTCAAAGCAAAGTAAATGAGTTCTCGCATACTTTGCAATAGAGTCTGACAAGCATAAGTAGAGACCCAGAAATCAAAAGAAGTTTTGAGTTGTCCATTATATTGCCGTTGCCTTTATTATGTTAAATCCAGGTGATGGCATACCGTCTTATGGCACCTAACAAGACATATTAACACTTTACGGAGGGAGTATTAACTAGACATAAACCCTTTATCGGCCGACCAAAGGTAGGCCTTCTATACGATGAAAAATTGCTTCCCTGTCCGTCACAAGGAATGTCCAGAAAAATTAAAATCAGACTTTTCATTTCCAAAATTGAGATCCAATTTAACATAATCTTAAAAATTGACTACAAATTTCCTTCCATAATAATCAACGAAACAAATTATCTGTTCAAAGTTCTTTAAATTACACATTACATTGATCGTAATTGATCAATTTCAGATCATTTTTGTTAAAAAAAAAAAAAAACTCCAATTTTAACAAATCTACCTAAACGAATGAATAACAACATCATAGGTTTCGGATTTCATTCAAAAGGAACAAAAAGACTCTCCACATCAATACTTTAGTCTTTTATTTCGGTCGATTTCGATAAAAATCGCAGGTGAAACTGAAATTTTTTTCCTGCAAAAACAGAGCACACATATAGTAGCAGAAAAATGGGCGAAGAAGATGACGGGTCGGGTCGACTCAAACCGAACCAAACAATAACAGTTCCCAAATTCTTCCAAAAAGAAAACGAAAATTTGATCGAATCCGATCAATTGCAAAAACTAAAATTGTCAGTTTCATCAAATTAGAACCATTTTTATAAGCAATCAAAACCATTTTTATTAGAGTCTCATATGATTGCAACAAACCCATGTACCGAATTTACCAATTGCCTGATCTAACTCGATCAATTTGCACTGTTCTGGATCAGTTACCCACTCAGCGAGTCACCCATTGTTCTCAAATCTCATTTTCTTATTCATTTTCAATCCAAATCTTCTTCTCTCATTCTTCATCAACCCAAAAAAATAAAATCAGAAACCCATATCTTCGAATCAAAAATCAAAGCTCTGAATTTCTCCCTTTTTATCAAAAAGGGTTTCCTCCTTTAATAACTTTAATCACCACCAACCAAGGCCAAGGAGTCAAGAAAAACAAATTAAGCTTTAAATTTACGAATCAAATAAAAAGAAGCAGCAGCAAGAGTATTTCATTTTATGACATTTCATAAAGAAAACGAGAGAAGTTGAAGAAGAATGAAACAAGATGGGAAAACCTAGGCTTAGTAATTAGCCTAATGAGTTATTAAATGACCAGGATACCCATATACTTTTCAAAATTCCAAGCACCTGTTCATATGCATGCAGCCTAAAACATGCACACATGGAGCGATAGTTTAGCTGCTGCACTAACTTTAGTCCCCCACCCCCACATCCAAACGTTTGCGCTGAAGTGATTTATCTGTGTTTTTTTTTTAAATGAAGCAGGTAGTGACTTTTTTTTTCTTTTCTTTTTTTAACCAAGTGTATTATGATTTATGAGTATGAATAATATGTTTTGGTTCGGACAAAATAGATATAATTTTAAATCCGTCGTACTCTCTCCAGTTTTAAATAATAGTTTTAAATAATAGGTAGTTTGTATGCAAGAGAGAATATGTAAATTATTTAAAAACAACTCTCACCACCATTCGCTTTATATGATTGACTATTTGTGTTTTGTCCGACACAAAGTTTGCTACTTGCTATCTAATCACAACCGTTAAGTGAAAGTACTATATTAAATATGGTCGGCCTTCCACTGCTGCAGCAGTTATCTAGTTATGTTAGTTTCACCCATATCCTCGTATTGTGTGTATCACTGTATCTGTATTAGTGATTCAGTGAACGCCAATATGATCCAATCCAGTTCTCAATGGCGCACGATCGTTGAACCTCAATTCATCACTTCCAAGTCAAAACAGTCAAAGCAGACCCTAATTAAAGATGATGGCAAAGGTATGATCATCCATTTTAGTAAATCAGTTCCAGTCTTAAGAAAAAAGCCAAGCATGGGGCTCTCTAGAGAAATAACGTCATTGATCATATATATATATATAATGCACGTCTACCAAGTACACTCTATGTTGCAGGGGAGTAATAATTGAACTTAAAGTCCACTAGTACCAGCTTCCAAAAAAGAAAAAGAAAAAGTACTAGCTTTGCAGCCCTGATCCTAATTATTATTGAATTAGATTAATAATTAGTGTTGCGCTTCTTCTAGTTTTTTCACAATAAAATTATCGAATACGAGTTTGGTTTTGAGTTGGATGCCCGTATTCTAACATATTATCAGAGCAAGGCCGGTTAGGTAGGCCCGTACGTGGGGTGTAGGCTCGATTTTGGCCACACCCATGACCCACATGTACGTATATGAGGTGCACGTGCCTTACACGTGAGGGGGCGTGTGAAAGGACAATAGTCCCACATTCCTAATAATTAAATAATTAACTTAAAAAATAATATGGAAGGGCCTCTCCAATTTTGTATCAGTTTTGATTTTTTCGGTTTTCTTCAACTCTGTTGATTCATCAGGAGCATGTAGACCTGTCCATGAATTCTGTGGCACGATATATTGCTGTGATGATTTAGTGTGCAATGGTCTGCCACATAGATGTGAGCCATGTATTAAAGTCGGAGAACCTTGTGGAATCCTCCACCATTGTTGTTCTGGGTTAAGGTGTGATGGTTGGTTTTGGGGAACCTGTCTTAATGTGCAAGTTGTATGACGGGGTGATGATTAATTATTGTGGTTTTATGTTGATTATTATCCTGAACTGCATTAGTTCCTGGTCGATTGATATGCAGCTGCAGCAGCTCATGGTCGATCATGTATTTGCTTTCAAATCTATATATGTATGCTTAATGCTATGCATCTCATTGTATGGTTTTCAGTTTTCTATTAATAATTCTAAGCGGCTAAGCCCCATAATCATTGTCGTCTAGTGCTTCTTGTAGTTTTTTCACAATAAAATTATCGACCACGAGCTTAATCCCGAACCCTGTACCCTATCGATAAAAATGGCCCAAAATCAAATCTATGACTTCAAAATAAGTAGCCCTCTCACCCAAAAATTACCCTTTGATCCAAAATTTGTATCTTGATACAAAATTTTCCTTTTTTTTCCCCCAAATCTTGATTTCACTGTTCACCCCAAAAATTGCCCATGGGCCATGGACCATGGTTCACAATTTGAACAGTCCGATTAAATGCCCAATGAGAAAACAAGAACAAAAAACAAAGGCCACCTGGGAGCAATTTAGATAATGAGAAGTGACGATAATAGATATAATTCCGGCAAATACATTCACATTCAATGATATTATATCTTGGACCTCAATTTCTTCTTGGAACCACATTGACACGATTATCATTTCTTTAATTTCGGCGACATTTTAGTTTTCCAAGTAAGAAAACTTTTGATAGTTATACAAGACGTGTGAAATTATGAGAATAACGGAAGACATGTGAAGTGTAATGAGGTCGGGGTTGAGTATTTATAAGGGGATGAATTTATGATCGTTGGACGATGAACCACTAAATGCTAACCATAACGTCGAGTGATGGTCATTCTAACGCTGGCACTGCAGTGACCATTAAGCGACCGGGAAATCACCGAGTGATGGAATTTTGCTCTATACCGCCACTTGGCCAGTTATGCCTGCCATATTGCCTTACCCATAATAGGCGCAAAAGTGGCAAATCACATGTTATATTCTATGAGTAGGAACCGACCTTATAGAAAGAACATAAAGTAAAGGTATAAAGTGGATAAGATGCATAAAAAAATAAAAAAAATCCAGCTTACATGTTTATTCTCATACTATCTCACACATCATACATCACTTTTGTGAATAAAATAATAATAATAACAATTTAGAAACAGATATATTGGGGATATGTTCCTCTCTCGAAGCTCTACGTTCCTACTAAAGTTAAGCATGTTCCGAATATTAAACCTCACCATCTACTAATATGTTAAAAATATATTCAAAATAGTATATGACGGTGTTATACGTCTCGGAATGCACTCATTTTTAACAGGTATATAAAGCTTTGCAAGCAAAATATATTCCCAAAATATTAGATTCAAGTCCTATATCATTTGGTTTTTATTATAAAAAGGACACCTAAAATGTGAAGTAGTGTGAAAGGATCCCCCTCAGTATAAACTATATGACACATGTAATCTCATTTTTGGTTTACTTGGACGAGATGCATGTGTACTAGTGGAGCATAGCATGACGCTCCGCGTCTGCAGCGAACTAACAACTCTTTTTTTTTGTTCCTTTTTTTATGTGATTTTTTTTATTGTAACCCAAAAATACAAAAACTAACTACCTCTGATCATTTTCGGGTAAGACACACCCTGAATGTCAGCGACAAGACAATTGAAAATCTTTTCTGGTGGCCTAGTAAATCACAAACCCTCTAAAGTTCTCTCTGCAGTTTTCTTCGACAAAGTGTCAGCAACATAATTTGATTTTCTATATTGGTAAACAAAAACGAGGTCTTCAAACTTCTACCTCATGTCAATAATATCCTGGATAAGCCCCTTAAGGTGCCAGGGAGAAGCAATTTCACCATTGCACAATTGAATAGTATAGGTTGAGTCGCAATCAACTTCGAGCTTTTTGATTCCCAGTTGGAGAGCAAGTAACAAACCATCTCCTACATCCCAGACTTTTTTTTTTTTTGACACAAAAGGGCAAATTTTATAAAAAAAAGTTACCGTCACCTAAAAAGTGACAGAAACTAGCAGAGAACAAGAGAAATCAATACATTAGCTGCCAACAACAGCAGCCCAATTGCTGATAAGAGTACTTGAAGAAAAGCCTTCGAAGATCTTATTAGGCATTCCCCAGTAAAACAAAGTACACTTAATGGAAATCCTGCCAGACTTTAGCCACATTATTCCTACATTATTAGGCATTCCTACAGCCCAGACTTTAGCCTCATTATTCCCGTTTTGATATATGTTCTTTACAAATCCTGCCACAAATAAACCTGCATCGTCTCTATAACCACCCCTCCAATTCTTGCTAAATGAGAGTTAGAAGAAGCACCATCCGAGCTTTTTTTTATGTGAAATCACTAATTATATTAACTAGCGGTGATAATTAACTTTAATGTCAACTCTTTAGATGTGGGCATTATAGTTGCTAATACCAATCCGACTTTTAATAACGATTAAGGGTCGTATATACTTTAGTGATTTGATTAATGATGATTAAGGGTTGTATAAATTATAATGCATATTAATAATGCGTTGGTTGTATAATCCCTTAATTATAATTAACTTTAATGTCAACTCTTTTAGATGTGGGCTTTATAGCCGCTATTACCAATCCGGCTTTTGATAATGATTAAGGGTTGTACACTCCTTACGTCCCAAATTAGATGACTAGTTATAATTTGGACTATTCTTAAGGCAAGAAAAAATTAGATGACTAGTTATAGTTTGGACTATTCTAACTAATTTATCTCTCAAACTGTCTCGCTAGCCGCCTTTACTGTCTTTTTTGCTATACAACGGACATTCACAAATTTTGTACCATTGGAAAGCATTTTAAAACACCTATATAATGAATATTAATGACTATCAAATTATACATATTTCTTATACTAATAACAATCAATTAAAAAGGTAAATTTAGAAATATCCCACTATTTGATGACATATGTTATCCATTTTGAGACAAAATTAAAACTAACTAGGTCATGAAAATTGGAATGAAGGGAGTATATTTTAGTGATTATTATGGGTTGTATAAATTATAATGCTGATTAATACGTGCTAATAATGCTTCGATTGTGAATAGACTAACCCCTTAATTATTGAAGGAGAGTATTAAAAATCATGTGACGGCACACCTAGTAAAAAGTCGATTTCTCATGTCAAGCTACATCCTAAGTAAGAACTAAACATGCATGCAGTGCTGTAAGATGGGTTGTTCTAGCATGGTTATAGCACAAGACAATACATTAAAATTTGAGCACATCATCTCAAAGCACGCGACTTGGTCCAGCATAGCCTATCACATTAGCGTAGTATGTTGTGATGGGCCAGATTAATCAGTACGTTAGCACACTACATGGAATGCGACACGGTACACAATATATGGTAAGGGAAACCACGTCACATTACGCATAAAACATGACACAGTACGACATAATTCATAAAAAAGTAATTATTATAGTCAATTTTGTATTTCAATTGTAGTGCATGCCGAGTGATTCACTTTACATATAATCTCAAAATTCATTAAGAGGTTAATTAAAGAAGTGTAAAGGTAAAAAAAAATTATGTTAAAAATGTGCCATATCCATCTAGAATTGATAGTAAGACATAATATTATGCCAAACATAATGTCACATGCAAATTTTTTGATGGTTTTGCTTATAATCACATTAAATAAGTATTAAATTACTACTTATATAGATACAATAGAAACTCCATTAGTTAATACTCGATTAACTCATAAACTCTATTAAATTATATTTTCAACAGGTCCCGAACTGCGGACAACGTTCCAAATTAATAACTCGCTAAGATTATAAAATAATACCCTCTCCGTCCTATTTTAGATTAAGGGGAAGGGGTTTTTCTAGTACCAAAATAGATGAAAGTTAACCATCTGGTGTTAGCCCAGTTGGCCAGGAGCCTGACTCTCAAGTAAGAGGTCAGTGGTTCGAGTCTCCGCTCAAACATTAACAAACTAACATTAACATAACATTCTTTACCAATAAAAAAAAAAAAAAAAAAATAGATGAAAGTTTCCATAATTTTCACACTTTCTTCCTAATTTGACCATGCATTGGAATCAACCACTGGAAACAATAAACAAAAAACTAGGAGATTTAAATATTTTAACAATTATTATTAAGGGATATATATGGAAAAAAATTAATATCTTTCTATTTTCTTAATCTACGTGAAAACACCTCCCCCTTCATCTAAAATAGGACGGAGGGAGTACATTTTTGATTACCTAGTAGATCCCATGTGGAATATAAGTTAATAATTCACTATATACATCAATGTTATGATTTAATTTGTCTTCAATTTTTTATTACCTAGTAGATCCCATGTGGAATATAAGTTAATAATTCACTATATACATCAATGTTATGATTTAATTTGTCTTCAATTTTTTGTTAAGATCAATATCACATTGAATTTCATCTCTGATTTTTCTAATCATTGTAATAATTTCTAGTGTTGTTTTCTCATATATATCTCAAACAAGAAATTATTTAATGTGATTGTCATTTTAACAATCTCATTCGTGTAGGGGATCTATTGTTGAACTTTCATCATCTTCTTACCCATCTTTATCAATTCCCATAACGCTCTCAATTATTTCTTCATCAGTTAACAATTGCATAACTTCATTTTCTTCCGGATATTCAGGACATCTTGACATTCATTGAATTGTGATAACCCAACTTTTTGATAAAATTTAATTTGTAATTCTTGTGTGATACTATGTTCTAACTGTTCAACTGAATTGTGTAAACTTGTGTTATCTATTTGTTGAAGTTTACAGTGAAGCAATGTGGGAGATAAAGAATTTAATAATATTTTATCGTAATCATAAAATAATTATTTGATAATAAAGTCATCTATACGTTAAAAAGATAAGATATTAATTCATGAATGATTTTCTATGTTTTTATTTTAAAAAATTAGTAATAAATATATAAAATCATATATATATATATATTAATAATTATAATTTATCATTTAATTAATATCACGCTTAATCTGGGAAGCACTGACACAGACACGACACGGACACAGGGACCGGCAAAATTCAAAATCATCAGGACACGGACACGTTTATATATATATTAATTAAATAATTTTTATACACTAATATCATAGTATTATGGTATATCAAATACATTAATCATGCATATACATGAAAAAACTCACTTTTATGCCATTAGGTTAGCCCATATGTACAAATATTAACTATTATACTAATTTTCATAACCAATTTGATTACGCAATTAGAAAAATGAGGTATAGATTTATACAAGTGCGTCGTGTCGGTGTCCAACGCGTGTCGTGCGTCCGACGCGTGTCTGACGCGGACACGGTACCAATACTGGTGTGTCCGTGCTTCCCTGCGCTTAATTGATAAATTCTGATGATCCCAACACCATTAATTTATATAGTTTGTATTTTTACTGTATATGTAAAATAATGTATTTAAAAAACATAAATAAATTTGTTGGCACAACACAACATTGATATATCACATTCATTCGTGTGTTGTGTCGAGTTTGCTTTCGACTAAAATAGCACATCACAACACAATACATTTTAATCACCAGCATAGCACATAGCTCATAAAGCATGGCACATAGCTCGTAAAACTTGCGGAGCTGTGTATCTGAATATGCTAGGCCGGCACGTTCTATACCTCTACATGCATATTCGGTTTGATTTCAATAACCATATCTGGTTGCCTGTAATACTTTTAGTTCCATTACCTAAGTCAGGTCACCGGGGTGTACTTAGCCTATTCCCCATGACGAGCATGTTTTTTCCCACTGGTCCGTAACATTCATTCATGGACCCACCGCTCTACAATACAGCACATAGCCTCCCAAATATAGGGTGTCAGATGATGTCATGGAAAAAAATAACACAAAATTGGTTAAAAAAACCAATTTCATCCTAAGTAAAAATTTGATACCGGACAAAAGATATTTAGAATTTGATATCTAGAATTTTTAACAATTTTTGGGTGAAAAAAATATCTAGAATTTGATACTGGACAAAAATATAAAAATAGTTAGGATGTAACCAGTTTCATACTGCCTATTTTCAAATAATTTTTCTTATTTTTAATTTACACATGATGCATCCAGTTTCATCCTCGCTATTTTTTAAGTTTAAGCCAGGATGAATCCAGTTTCATCCTTGCTATTTTTTTTTGTCCATTTCACCCATAAATTTTTTTACTCGTCCATTTGAACGGTGTTTTAAAAATATTTGGACAAATGACCCATTTTCCGAAAAAATAATGGGAAATAATTTTGGGAGACATAGCAATAGCATTGTCGTTCGGTCATACAAAGCTAATGAAAAAAAAAAGACAATTATATGTATGCAATGATCGTTGTATGTAGTGGGAGTATTATACAATGTAAATTTGTTCTACTTCTATATTAAAATCGGACATCCTAATTCATTGAATCAGATTAACAATAACTTAAATGTTTCTTTCGATTCGTATGACCAACTTGATCAGTACTATATATAAAGGTACATGGTTGCAAATTATGTCTACTACAACCAACAAATTCCAAGACTAGATTATCCATAACAATCATGGAGGGTAAGAAATTTGTGAATTTGTTCTTTGTGTTGGGTGTGATCTTTTCCCTTTTTCTTTGTTCTGTCCATTCTTGTAAACATGCGGGTGAAACTGGATGTGAGTTTTATGCTGGAAGCGAGAACGCTTGCTGCGAAGGAGAACATAATTTATTTTGCAGAGGCTTCTCAAGGGATTGTGTACGTGATTGTTCCATGGCTGGGGAAGGTTGTGGATTATTTGGCCATTGTTGTCACGGGGAAGGGTTACACTGCAGCACCAGTGACTGGTGGTTTGGGACCTGTGAATCTGACTAATTTGTAACCAAGTTATTGATACTGTATTCGTCCATGTACTTGTTGTGTAGCTAGCTAATTACTAGCTCTTATTGCTTCCTTAATAAGATCGTTGAGATATTATACACTCATGATCATTTTCTTTATAAATTATGATGGCTATGTATGTTTGATTTGCTTTTGTAATATCATGTTCGTATGTGTGAGTTTGATTTCTAATGAATATAAGCTTCATATTTTTACAAATACAACAGTTTAATTAATCTTACGTACATGTAAAGGAGCTTAGTTTATAGGGTTAATTAGTATTTGGGTCGTAAGTTTTGGTATGTCTTTGAGTTTGGGTCGTAAGTTTGTCCGTTTTTGAGTTTGGGTCGTTGCTTACGTCACTAGTTAAACGTTCCACCTCGTTAGAAGTCGGAATTGTTTGACCCCATCTTAGAAAGACGAAATAACCACCTTCCAAACGCACTTTAAAAATCTAGATTAAGAGCTCGAGCCGGCTAGTTTCCAGAGAACAGATCTCTTAAATCCGATTGCTAAGACCTTTTAACTCATTAAATACAAGACATAGAGGAACGTGTTTCGTTAAGAAAGTGTCGCCTAAATCCCTACCTATTGGTGCCAGTTTCGCAGACAACAAGGGGCAGAAAACTCTCGGAATCTGAATTTTCTGCCACAGTTTTGGCCTTTTGGGTGATATTTGCATGCCACCGATGCATGTTAACTCTCCTTTTGGCTGCCACAACATTGTGTTGTCTGTATATATGAGAAAAAATCTAAATTGAATTATCTTCGGAAACGAAACAAGATTCTCCCAATTTTTTATTTTATTTATTTATTTTTTGAACAAGCAGCTTCCGATGGACTAAGGCCTTAATGACGTTAATTAGTTGGACGGTAATATATTAATTAAACATACACTATTATACATACCATGGTTTTACCTCAATTCGTCCCTTTTAAAACTAAAACGCCCAAAGCATAACCTAATCCTATTAGGGCCAGCTTCTGGTAATGATGGGAAAGGTATGATTATCCATTTTCCGTAGTCGATTCCAGTCTTAAGGATAAAGCCAAGGACATATTGCAAATTGCAACTGAGAAATAATTTGACACGGGATACATCATTAAGTAGCATATACTATAGATTATTAGGTAATCAAGCTCATAGTGCTACTAAAGTCCACTCTTTCTAACATTAAGTATACCAGTTAGGAGTGTAATTAATAATCTAACTTAATATCTAATCATCGGCGCGCGGGTTATAACCCCAAAGGGGTTATAACCCATTCACAAAAAACCCATCCAAACAAATATGACACAAAAGCCCCAAATTTCATAAACTGTCTATATTACCCTTCTACTATTTAAATCACCCCAACAAAAACAAAAATCAACCCCACATTTAAATTTTATTAAATTATCACCACCAACGAAAGACAAAGACACCAAGACCATCGCACCATCGCCACTCGACCTTGCCTGCACCAGCACACCCTGCACCACCGCCACCACTGCACCACCACCGCCACCACTGCACCACCACCGCCACCACCGCACCACCACCTCCACCACTGCACCGCCGCCACTTCACCACCACCGCCGTCGCCGCCGCTACACCCCCCGCCGCCCACCACCACCACCACCGCCGACGCCGCCACCGACCTCCGTCACCGCCGCCAACCACCACTGCCGTCACCAACCACAACCGCCACCGCCACCACTGCCAATCGCCGCCGTCACCAACCACCACCGCAGCCAACGACCACAACCACAAATGACCACCACCGTCACCGAGAAACACCATCATTATCACCGATCACCACCACCAAAAAGCCGCCTCCACCACAAACAATTAATTTGATTGACCAATGTTCAACAAAATGAGAAAAAATGATGCAACCAAACTGAAAAAATGATGGAACCAAAATTTCTCGTGCAAATAATTTCTCGTGAAAAATGATGTAACCAAACTGAAAAAATGATGGAACCAAAATTGGTCTCACCAAAAAATAGATGAAACCGAAATTGGTTTCATCATAAATACGATGAAACCATAATTGGTTTCGTCGACTGCAACTTCTCCTTGGCTCAGTTCTTTCCTGCAACTTAAACTACTCCTTGGCTCAATTCCTTCCACACCACTAGCACCACCACCACCAATACTGAGCAATTGGATCACCACCGCCACCAGTCAGCACCACCGCCAACACCCACCATACCGCCACCGCCACCAACACCACGACCTCCCACCACCCAAAAATATGATGAAACCGATTTTGGTTTCATCATAAATACGATGAAACCTATTTTGGTTTCATCATAAATAAGATGAAACCATAATTGGTTTCCGTCATTATCTTCGCTCCTTCGCCAAAGACCGATAGTTCAGCTGAATTTTCCAGTGTTATTGTCCATTAGCGCGATAATAGTTATTGGATAGAGAACCTTGCACTACTCCTGATGGTCCCAGCTTATCTTTATATAATCAAATATTAATGAACATAAAATGCGAACGCAATAAAAAATAATATGCATACGCAACACAAGTTTTGCAACAGCAATATTCAAAGGTCGATTAACATAAATAAATTAGATAAAGAGATGTTTAGGATAATTACGCTTTCTGTTCACGAGCCATGACAAGAGGATCTCGTCTCTCTTGATTTCATAAGGGTACCACACAGCCCCCTTCTCACCAAAAAGCATTTTCCTGATACCAGATGGTTTCCCTGTTGGGTTTAGTAGATGCACGAATAGCTGAGAACCATCTTTTGTAACCCCTTTCAATGCTTCCTCGAATACCATTAACCTGAAGTTACTCACTCCACTACTAAAAAAAAAAAATCTGTGCAACACAGGATAGCATGCTTAGATGACTAATCTTTGTTTATAAATTATTACAGGTTGACATCCAAAGAAATTAACTGCTCTGAAAAAGAAGATGTTCAATTTTACTACCACCCAATCTGTTAATGGATAACAAGTAGTCCCATTAGCTCTTTGATTCTGATGCCGCAGAATCAACTCCGTATCTCAACAACAGTTTCAATTCTTCTTGAAACCTTAATTCACCATCCTCAAATTCAAATTCTGACCAACAGAACTCAATGGAAACAGCACTATCTTAGTTCCTCCTTGACCCTTAATCCCTGAAGCAACGTTGTTCCATCCTCCATAGCAATATCTCATACACATTCATGGCACCTGCAATATCTACAACCAATTCTATCTCAGCCATTCAACTGAAGTCATAACTCAATTGCAAGCAACACCAACACAAAACTATAAAATTTATCAGTTCATTGCAGTTCACAGATTCTCTCAGCAGCAACAACTAACATCATCAAACCCATGAAAATCACCAGCCAACAGAACCCATGAAAAATAAAAATGGAAAACAAAATATATACTAACCCAGAGTAGCGTTGGGCAAGCGACCTTAAACTGGTGGCTGAGCTTTGTCCTAGGAAATTCATAATTTATCATAATAAGCATATGATAAACAGCAAGGATCCAACAAAAATTGTTTCCCTGCACTGTCTTATATTCATCTACCATTCCTTCAGTTCTCAGCTCCAATCCATCATCGGATTCTTGCGACATAACTCAACAGCATCAACGTTTCATTTAAACGAATGCACATCCTTTAATCGACCTAAGGAAGTTTCCATTGGACTGTAAGTGTTCAAAGAATAGCACCATAGCTGTGTACACATTAAAACAAATACATTAATGTCAAATATAATAGTACGAACACATACAAATGCTTAAAAATGCTAAACTTTCAAGTTTACAATTCAACACGTACGAACATGTCAACTAATATATAGCGTGGTTCACTCCATTTACAAAAAAGCACACCATTACGAACCCAAGGTCTCATCTGGAGTTCATTTCCTCAAAACCAAATAAGAAAATTAAAAGAGAAAGACGTCACTAGCTTCTTAAGAAATCATGAAGTTCACCACCAATGTTGTTTTTGTATTGAAATTTCAAGATTTCAAACATACCAAAGTTAAGAACACATTTGTTAAACAGACATATCAACAAAGAAATATAATATTAACAAGGAAAAAGAAACATAAGAATAAGCTAAATTGGACCAACTTACGCTAACCAACCAGTATTACTGAAATTATGAAATATTAAATTCCTCTCCTTCCCATCTTTCTCGTTATCTGCTAACCAAGAAACCAATTCCTCAGCTAATGCAGAAACCCTCTTCTCAACTCTCTTCCCACCCGTAACTGTGCATACTACTGTAACATTTCTGGGATAATTTTAGAAGAAAATAGAGCAACACCAAATGCCTTATGCAAAACTTGGCACTACACCAACTGATAGCGAAGCTAAACATAAACATCTCTACACCAACCGATAGCGAAGCTAAACATGACCAACCTTACACCAATAAACCCCAAGAATAATTAACTAGCACTCATATTTAAGCTCATTCAATAAACCCCATACATGAACTACCAGTACCACCGCACCAACAATTAAACAACATAGATGATCTGCAACATACACCCCCTACTATGAATCAATTTTGAAACATTTTAGACCTGAAATTGCAATAACCTTCGATTTCTAGGTCAACAAACTATCAAAACAAAAGCAACCCATGATAATTAGGTCCTGGTTCTCTAAAATTTCAATCAGAATGAGAAATTCAAAAACACCAATCGAACAAAATTAGTATAAATTAAAAATCAACCAAAATTAATCATACTAGAACTAATTGAAGGTCGTAAAATTGGCGGTGGTGATGGTGGAGATGGTTTAGAAGTGAGATTTGATTGTATTGGTGGTGATGCTGGTGAAGAAGGAGGACGAAGAGGAGGCGGATCTGGCGTTGATGGAGGATCAGAAATTGATATTTTGTTGGGGTCTGAGAGAAGGAAGAGGAGGTGCTAGAGGAAGAGGCGACGGTGATCGTGGCATTGGCATATCTTTGAAGTGACAGTGGCTAAGTGGTTGTGCTGCGGTCGGAGGAGCAGCTGGTGGTGGTGTTCGTGGAGATATTTGTTACCGCTGGCGGTGATGGTGGTGCGAAGAAGGAGACGAAGAAAGAAGAAAAAAAGAAAAAGAAATGAGAGAAGAATGAGAAGATAAGGTAAAAGGGTATATTTGAATTTAAAAAAAAAACAAAAACTAAATTTATTCATTGTTATTTGACTTGGAGTTTTTGTGCCACTTTCTTTTGAAACGGTTTTTATTTGTCAAAAATAATATGACAGGTTTTTTCTTATCACTAGTTTGTTCACTTAGGGGTTTTGTCACTAGTTTTGATCTAATCATAGCAGCTGGCCTTATTATTGAATAAGATTAATAAGAAATAATGTTGCGTTCCTTTCACATTTTTATCCATGTGAAGGCTCATGCGATAAGAAACAAGCTTGGTAAAGGGGCGTCATGAAATGGTAGAGGGGCGGCACCCTAATAAGACAAAAAGGTCATTACAAGTAATTTTCAAGTGTCCCTTATCAAATAAAATCTGGAAATGACTAATTAGCCCTTATTGTTGATTATCAAGATTAGTAATCATAATCAAGATTAGTGTTGGTAATTAAGATTAATGTTGATAATTAATTCTCACTTATCATATGATTCATAACTCTAAAATAGGTTATAAAAAAAAATTAGAGAAGAAAAAAGAAACTTTTGTGATATTTGTGAAGGTCAATCTCAACCAATTGAAGAAATTAACCAACAAAGTGAAGAACCCAGCATTGAAAATGACTAGGTGTACTTCTAAAGTACGTAACAAATCAAAAAATTTAAAATTTCAGAAGAACATACGGTTGGAATTGAGCTCGTTACCAATCAGTAACTATATGTTACAGATACGTAATGTATCAATTACCAATCAGACCGGTTCAATTTTGGGAAAACCCAAAATTTGGAAGAACATACGGTTGGAATGGAGCTCGTTACCAACCGTAACTATATGTTGGGAAAAACCGAGAAAAAAAACCGATTACGGTTGGTATAATTTGTTCCCTTACGAACAGTAGGAACTTACGATTCGTAATTTGGGTACAATACCAACGAGTATAAGAATCAAAAAATGTAATATATATAAGTATTTGGTCAATAATCATAATGTTTCGTACTATGTGCAGGACATCTGAATCATTCTCACCAATATGTTTGCCAAGATTTAATCCAATGGCGTTTCTATATGCATATGTGCAATATCTTGATGTGAGTGACATTGAAGTCCTGTCAGTTGTCAGATAGATGTGGAATGGATACATTCTCAGCTTACTTTTTTGTATGGGTGGTTTCTTTGTTCTAAGATGTTGCATCGAGCTCATATATTAGGGAAATGTATCCGGATCTATTATTCATAATTGGCTATTGCTATGTGTGATCTGACACCATTCTTGGATTTCCTTAATGAACTGATGTTGTGTCCATGTGATATTTACGTTGCTTAGGTTTTGGTTCTGTACATGACATCTTTAAATTGTGGCTTGGCAGGTAGATACGCCTTAATGAACTGATGTTGTGTCCATGTGATATTTACGTTGCTTAGGTTTTGGTTCTGTACATGACATCTTTAAATTGTGGCTTGGCAGGTAGATACGTACTTAATGTTGCTTACGACTAGTTCAGATGCCTTTTATCATCTTAAGGACTGTAGGTAAACCAACCATAACTAACCTACGGTTGGTAACTAATGAATACAAACCAACCGTAACTAACCTACGGTTGTAACTAGTGAATCGAAACCAACCGTAACTACAGTACGGTTGGTAAGTCATCTTAACTTTTGAACCGTACATAACTATTTGATAAGTTGTTAACATTCAGGATGATTTACGGTTGGTTAGTTTAATTGAGTTTCAAACCGTAACTCAATTACGGTTGATAAATATGATGCAAATAAAAACCGTAACTGAACATATTCTCAAAACTAAGAACTTACGGTTGGTATTTGAGTTTATTACAACCGTAACTAGCATAAACCCAGAAATTTCGATTTCAATTTTCATTCAAAACCCTAATTTTTGATACAAAATTAACTTAAATCCAACACGATAAACTAAACCCTAACTGGGTTTTTCCAAACATTTTTCAAATCGCCGATTAATCGAAGACGATGACATTTTTGGTTTTAATGGAGGTTAGGGTTGATGGAGGAGAAGAGAAGATGAAGAAGAAGATGAAAAAAAAAATGATTTGATTTTGGTTAATTAAAAAAATTGATTTGATTTTGGTTAATTAAAAAAATTGATTTGATTTTGGTTAATTTAATGTGAAAGGGTAATCTAGTCAATCTACACCCCTATAGGACACCCCCTAACCAATAAGAGGGACATTGTTATCACACTTGACGCCCCTCTACCATTTCATGACGCCCCTTTACCAAGCTTGATAAGAAAAGAGTGTTAGAGGAAATAGTTCAAGCCGTTTTACCTTTTGGTGTACCTGGACTCTGGAGTGTCATGTTGTTACTTTATATAGAACAACTCTCATTGTAATCTCTTACGTTTGATACAACTACTTTTCTGTCTACATTACTTCTCTTACGCTCTATTTAATTTTCAATGGCCTCGCTTCCAAAAAATGATCGGGTGAATCATTCCACCAATGCATGGTATCCTGTGAGTTTTCCATTTGGCTAACAATACATCAGCCGCAACATTACTTTATCCAAATATAGTAAAACTATGATAAAACTTTGTTAAATTAATTACTTCGCCGGATAGTTAAATTTTTTGGTCCCAATTAGGTTTATATAAGTTTTTTAAATTTTAACTCAATAAATTAATAACCTTTCTAAAATAATAATTTTTTTAATGGGTGCACACGGTATGGTTCGGCTCGGTTCTTGCTGAGACAGAGTACTTGTACCTCCCTAGCCTTGGTTCCTATTTTTTGGACCGGTACATGTATCATGTACCTCGGTTCCGGTACTATTCGGGACCAGTACGGTACCAGGTACGGTTCTGGTACTAGTCTCGGTTCCAGATAAATTTTTTCCCATCTGCACATTTGGAGATTACCATTTTACTTCATTAGTGGTATGTTTCCCATCTGCACATTTGGAATAACCACCATTTCCAGTTTTTAGTCTTGCTAAGGTTACCATTTTACTTCATTAGTTTATACTTTGTTGATACATCCTGTGTTCCTGAATTGTGAAAAATAACATATTGAATATGGATATAATATGTCTGCACCATGTTCTAGAAAAACATATCGCTCTCTCATAATGCGTGTCAATTTGTGAATATTGATGGGCCATAATTCTCTATACATGCATTTGCTCTAGCTGAAAAGGAATGGCAATATTTGGAATATATACTGATTTTTGGTCATTTTCAGGTCCAGATACCTCTATTTAAGTTCTCGTGGACTATATCTTTGCTGCTCAATTGGCAGAACCAATTCTCGATCATCCGTGTGAACTCCTATTCAGGGTCCTGATGCCAAGAAAAAAGAAGCAGCTGGTTGAACAGGAATATGAAGAAATGATGAGTGATTGGGGAAGCCACAGAGGGATAGAATTGGAGAAGAAGAAGAAGAAGAGGAGGAAAACTATTATAATCTAGGGTCAAGAGGCAAAATGCCCCAATTTCGACCACCATGAAACAAAAATGCCCCAGACGTTAGGCAAGAAACCAAAATGCCCCAAAACGTGACCAAAATGCCCCAATCTGTTAGATATTCCGTTAGGCATGGTTAAGTGGTCAAAACAGTGAGCATGTGGCCACGCACGTGCCAAAAAATGACACTTTTGCCCTTCTGTCAAAATGGGGTATTTTCACTACCTTTAACTTCATTACACCACCGTCACCGCCACCGCTGACGCGAATTACACCACCGCAACCACCAACACCACCGCCACCCCCACCACCACCATCGCCACCACCAACACCATCGCCACCACCATCACAACCACCATCACAACCACCACAACCCTAGGTCTTGAATCCTGAAGTTTAAACACTGAACCCAACACCACCACCACCACCACCATCACCGCCACCACCACCACCACAACCACTACCGCTGAACCCTAAACCCTAAACCTTGAACCTAGGAAACCACCACCACCGCAACCACCAACACCGCCGCCACCCCCACCCCCACTATCGCCACCACCAACACCGACGCCGCCACCATCACAACCACCACCACAACCCTAGGTCTTGAATCCTGAAGTTTAAACACTGAACCCAACACCACCACCATCACCATCACCGCCACCACCACCACCACAACCACCACCGCTGAACCCTAAACCCTAAACCCTGAACCCTGAACCCTAAACCTTGAACCCTAGGCAACCACCACCACCGCAACCACCAACACCGCCGCCACCCCCACCACCACCATCGCCACCACCAACACCACGCCGCCACCATCACAACCACCACCACAACCCTAGGTCTTAAATCTCAAGTTTAAACATCAACCCAACACCGCCACCACCACCACCGTTGAACCCTAAACCTTGAACCTAGGCCTTGAACCCTGAATTTTAAACCACAGAACCCCGAATTTTAAACATGTGACATAAGGGCAAAATAGACTTTTCATCCTAGAGTTGACTAAAGTCAAAGTGAACCAAAATGCCCCGGCTTGACTATAATAGGTAAAACTAACGGATTGGGGCATTTTGGTTTCTTGCCTAACATCTGGGGCATTTTTGTTTCTTGGTGGTCGAAATTGGGGCATTTTGCCCCTTTGCCCTATAATCTAATGGCTATTATTTGTTTATTACCCCTAAATCTAATGACTATTACTACTCGGTACATTCGGTCCGGGACGGTACGGGACTTGGATAGGACCGTGTACCTGTACCTCCCTAGCCTCGGTTCCTATTTTTTGGACCGGTACCTGTACCCATTTCCTCGGTTCGGTACAAAAACAGGTACGGTTCCACCGGTTCCGGGACGGTCCGGCTCGGCTCATGTGCACCCTTACCCAAGACTATTAATTTATCGAAGTTTTACTGTAATAAGAAAATCTAAATCGGATTCATTGCTTTTACAAAAGAAATACTTTCTCCGTCCTGATTTAGTTGAAGGTATAGGTATTTTCACGTAGATTAAGAAAATGGAAAGAGATTAATTTTTTTCCATATATATCCCTTAATAATAATTGTTAAAATATTTATATCTCCTAATTTTTTGTTTTTTTATAATGGTTGATTCCAATGTGGGGTCAAATTGGGAAAAAAGTGTGAAAATTATCGAAACCTTCATCCATTTTAGTACTAGAAAAAACTCCTAAACCTTTAAGGAAAATAGGACAGAGGCCGGAGGGAGTACAATTCTCCCGATGATAGAGTAGCTTCTTATGTACCAAGGCTTGATTTGATAAAGCTAGAATGATGTGAGTTAAACGGTCATACACTAATTAAATACTATGAACTTTTGTTTCTGTTAGTTATCGCCGATGCTTCAGTATTGAATCCGGGTCAGTGAACACCGTTAGGACCCAAATACTCTGTCCATAGATCACGCCATGGTTGTACCTCAGTTTATCACATCAAATTAAAACACTCAAAACATACCCCTAATCTCCGAGGGCCTTGAGGTAGTGACGATTGCAAGGCTATGCCTGATAATCCATTTCCCGTAGTCAATTCCATTCTTAAATGGATAAAGCCAAGCATATAAAAACTCTTATTCCCTGACTCAGCTTATTGATCCGACAACGTTGTAACTGAGAAATAATTATATACGGGACATACATCATTAACTAGATTTTGTACCGTGCTACGCACCGGGCGGGCCAGAAAACCATCCATTATTAAATTTTATTTTTATTGTTAGCCATATTTTTGATTTGGTGTGATGTGGCTTCGCCTCGCCCGTCGTGCATTTTTGTTTGTTGTCATGGCTTGGCTTCGTCTTGTCCCGTCCCGATGCATGTGTAGGATTTTTGATTTGGTGTGGCTATTGCATACTTGGCTCGGCTTTGCCTCACCCCGTCACGATGCATGTTTAGGATTTCTTATTTGGTGTGGCTCGGCTTCGCCTCGCCCCATTCCGTCCCGATGCATGCTTAGGATATTTGAATTATTTTATCAAACCAATACCAAGAACAAATCAGGTTTTGTCATTCCAACAAAGAGAAACCAATACAGCTTCACATGAATATACTATACATAAGCAACCGAATGACATTATAAAGTATATGCCATCATACGCATGTAAGGTTTTATTTATTCTGCTCAAATAACCACGTCATATGTGTGAAAGTCGAACACATAACTACATGATTGAGAACCATATACTCTGCCATTTGAGCTAAGATAATAAGTACCACAAAACAGTTTTTCTGCCAAGAGATGAGTGTAATGTTTTGAGACAACTACTGCTTCAAGTTCAAATTAGAAGGCCGAATATTCTTGGGACAGGGGTGAAACTTAACCACTTGCTTCTGGATTCAATAATGAAGAAAGATAAGAGAGCCTGGCCCACTTAAGGTCTTCCATATCTACAAACAAAGAATATATATTTACACTTGCTCTGAACCTTAATTTCCCCACTTACCAAAAACTTACAGTCCAGTCTTGACTCTTGACTAATACTAAATCTCGCAGCACATAATTCATACCTTGAAGCCCAACACGATTACCATACGATCCTCGATTTTGAATAGTCGATGCGTAGTATTATACACGCTTCTCATATTTCACATTAGGGGCCGGGTCAACGGTACAACGTCAATAGGTAGCTCAAAGTGTCTTTGTTTTTCTTTCCCTGAACATTAGCAGCAAAGAGAATTAAAAATCACACTCACACCGCTGAAATTTTCCAACCCCATCTAATGGAACTCCAAAAATATACAATAAATTGACAAAGATAGAAAATACAGAGAGTATTAAAGCTTAAAACCATCATAATCAGTTGCAAAATAGCATAACTTAAACAGAATGGATACATGGAGAGAAAAACATAAGAAAAAGTATAAGTCAATATTTCAAGATTTTTGTATTTGAATTTGAAAAATCCTTGCTTTTACGGCACTGCTTTGATTTGATTTCTTAGTACCAAGATGCTCTTTAACCCAAACCTGGTGGGATAACTTCTGGCATAAAATGATTCATACGCTATTTCCCCGGTGTTCTGCAAAAGGATATATATTGAATAAGCTAAAGTTAAACTGATTTTGTTCTCCAAAGCAGAAATGAAAAAAAAAATTGAAGGAAAAAGAACATGACAACAACTCTAATCAACCACAATCTTGCCATAAACCAATATTTCTTGAGTAATCTTGCCATAAACCAAGATAGATTGTTTGTTGACAATCCTCTGACATATCAGACCCATTGATTGCAGAGCCTGAAAAATTTACACAAACCCATTAATAGAACAATCATCCAATCGTTATATTTTAAAGAAAAAATCACCAATTTAACAAACAACAAACCCTTTGCTGCAATATCAATAACATACAACTAAAAACTAATGAACCCTAAGAATTAATCTAAGCAATCAAATTGAAGAATCTCAGAACTTAACACAAACCCATTGAATCAATCTTTTCCAAATCGAAGAATCTAAGAATAAAAGAATTAAACAAACCCTTTGCTGCAACTTCAATTAGTCTCATGTGTAATGAAGAAATCTTCTGATTTCATTTTACGAAACAGATAAAACTGAAAAAACTCTTTAAAATCTTAACCCTCGAAATAAAATTCTTCTTTTTCATCTTATTCCATCAATCAAACCCTAGTTGTTAAATCAACAACATCGAGAGATCTAAAATTGAACATAAATAAGCCAAAAAAATTGGATGATATTCACACACTTCCCGTAAGTAAATCAATTACCATAGGAGAAGAATGAAAAAAAATCAATACGAACACTGGCTGTTTGAGGCAAGATGGGATGGGATTACATCATGCCCAAAACCAAATAAACCCATACTTAAGAATTCAAAAAAGAAGTAAACCTTAACTTACGAAATAAAAAACAGAGTGTGTTCAGTAAAAATAAGAACATGTGATAAAAAAAAATCATACCAGATGTGCCTAAACTTCTTCGTTCTTGTTAATTAATAACACAGTGAGAAATCAAGATAAAAGAAATTGAAGGAGAACAGAGAATAGAGAAGGAGGGTGGCAGAGAAGAATGGTTCTTAGGGGGGAAGTTTTACTGGGAGATGCATACCGCAGGAACACGATACGATGGTATCTTATTTAGGTTTAATTTTTGACGTACGTGTTGTTTACATCCGACGACGCCTCTAACGTCCCGTTAAGTATTTAAGTATTTTGTGTAAACCAAGTGTAACTATTTATTTAGCTATAAAACAAAATATAAGTATCGTCCTCCCACGTTTACACTAACGCCGTTATAATCGACTAGTTAAATAGAGGGTGTAAACAGAGTTGTTTGTGGGTAAAAACTACTTCTGCTGGTTTGGGTAATTTGGGGTGTGTGGATGAGAAGTGAATATAAACCCTAAACAAATGCACTGCACGGGAGTTCTTTTGATTCGAGAGATCAATCTATACAATTATGGCCTAAACCAAGAAATGGCGGTTCCAGACTTGTTTCGGTCATAAAGTGAAGGAGATGGGGTTGTTCTAAGGGAGGGAAGCGAAGAAGGTGTTGAGATTGTGAAGGTATAGGCTTGTTTATAACTTGTAACAGAAAGTTGAGCAGGCTTACGATTAATGCAAGCATGCTCTGGGTGTTTGAATACGCTTCGTATTAACACTTTGTTTCTGTGTCGTGTTTTGTTAGAAATAGGGAGGAGAACCTATTTATATAAGTCATTTGAGCCTTACTCATGTCTCTCGTAGGAAGTGGAGGAAGTGGAGTGATGGAGTAGTGGAGTTGTGTGTTAGTGTCACACGATCAGTCTTTCCTACTTCTCCCATCATCACTAACCGTCCATGTCTTCCTGAAACGTTCCGGTTTACAGCGTTGCACGCTACATGCTGTAAACCGCCAGACCAATACCCCAGTGTGTATCCCACAGTTTGTGACATGATTGATGTATCGAGTGTGTGGATCGTGGGACCCACAGAAGGTAGCATGTAATGTTGGTTAAATAACTAAGTTATTTAGGAAGTCGATACTTGTAAAGCATCGTGTATATTCTATGCATGTTATGCATCGAATGTATTTGGCATATATAAAGCATCGTTGTTGAGCATTATGCCTTGCCTACTTCACGTAATGGTTTGGAGGCTACGCTAGCAAGCCCTCCCTTTACCGACCACATGGCGTGGTAGAGTGCCAGACAGTGATCACGGTGATATCTCACTTGTCACCTAATTTCCATTCTATGCTATTCGTCCAAGCTGGAAAAGTTGGACGGAAAAGATGATTTGCGAACCACATCTGTGACCATCGGATTAGGGTTTAGGAGGTGCGCGAGTGCACTCTTTCAGCTTGGTCGAATCCAAGCCTGGGTGACGTTTCACGGAGGACCGATCATGCATCCGTGTAGACGACATGCTGATGTCCATGTCCATGTTTCAATGTCCCACAAAGGTTTGATCTAGGACACTCAAATTTACCAGTGAAGTTGAGTAGCTGAGATCAATTTGGGACAGAAATCCTATGCCCAAAGGATTCATAAAGGGAGCGGTATGCCATTTTCAAGGAGCGCGTTTCGAGACGACCAAGCTTGGTCGGTCTTAGCCGTTTGGTCCAGAGTGTAGGTGGTAGGCTCATATTCACGTTATACCTGACTGTCCCATGGAAACGTGATCTAAGCCACTCAATTCGTCCGGCGAAGTTGAGTGGTCGAGATCAGTTTGTGGTTTGGGAAGCGTGACCACGCTAGTTTGGGCGTGCGATTTGGAAAAACCAGGCATGGTATGCCTTGGTCGGTCGTGTGAGGAGATATATGGGTCCATGGTGATCATGTTGATGCTCACTGGACCTGTCCAGTTGTCTCCTAAGCCCTTCATTCGATCAGGAGAAATCGGACGCTCGTGATCGTTACAAACCCTAATTAAGGTTTTGGTCGGTCGTGCGTCATACTTGGATTTGTGCACACGAATTGGGACAACCAATTATGGTTGGTCCTGACCGATTGGTCATGTGTGTAGACGGGACCACGGTGATTATGTTAACATGCTCTGGACCCTTTGAATCTACATCTAAACCCTCCATATATGCTTGCGAATATGGATGGTTGAGATCGTTTTACAACACATGTAATATGCCGCAAACCCTAATTTAGGGTTTCTTGTCCATTCCGCTTGGTTTGGAAGATTTGGAAAGCTATGCTACCCTTTTGGGGAGACCGACCATGCGGGGCCCGCGTTGGGTCGGCAGTGAATATTCCAATACCTGCTTGGGGGTATTGGATTCAATCTGGGCCATCCAATCATGCTGGTGAAGTTGGATGATCGTGATCGCTCAATCGGGCTAGTATAACACACCAAGAGTTATATGCTCAATCGGTCTAGTATAACACACCTAGTGTTACATGCTCAATCGAGCTAGTATAACACACCGAGAGTTATATCCTGTACGGGAATTTCGTGCATGCCTCACTGTTGGTACTTGGATATTCATGCTACTCTGCTGCGAGTAACAATCAGTCATCATGCCGCATCAACAATGCGAGTTCTGCTAGGAACAACACAGGAAATACAAGGCGTTTTATGTATTAATCAATAATGCTAAAATTCACAGAATATTCGGGGGATTGTTGTTACATGCTCCATTCTAGGTGAATTAACGAAGCGAAGAAGTATTCATCACTTATAAAATGGCCCTATCCTCTGTAGGACGGTACAAAATTTTGGTTTTATAACTTTAACCCTGAACTAAAATCCACCATCAACATTAAGTCCCCTGCCTAGCACATGATGGTTATACTATTGTGGGGTAGGCATGATATGGTGACAAATACATGGGAGGAAAACGAGATGAGGGGAGCTTACCCGGAAATCCTTGCTCGTCCACTATCGATCGCCCATGTGAACACGCCGTTGCAAGCATGGAATCCTGAGTGGGACCGGTTTCTTGCTTGGGTGTTTGAAACAAAAGAGGAGTTCAATCAAAAGAGGAATCCTTGTCCTATTGGGATTCTTCCAATTTTTGTTTATAAAAGGGGAGCCGACCTCCCTTTCTTTTGTTTATTTTTTTTTGTTCAGCTCCCGTCGGTCACTACTCCTACTGATGCCGACACGCTGTCGTCGCCACCGCCGGAGCTCATTGCCGCCGTTACCGTCGGAGTTCGCCGTCCGTCAGCAAGGTAAGTGCTTCCGTTCCCCCTCTTTTTCTCTTTTTTTTAACACCGAAACCAGTTTCAAGCAAACCTCTTTTGTTCTTTGAGGAATTCATTCTTGGCTTGAGTTTGGTAGACACGATTCCCATGAATATATAAAAATCATGCTATGATACGTATGAATGAATACAGGATCGTTATGCATGTTTGATTAAACATGGGTTCCATCCTGCTCAAACATCGACCTTATACCCGTCTTGTGGCTTTGACCAATACCGACTTCGTGGTCTTGACTGGTCCCGCTTGCTTACGTGGACCAATGCCTGCATGACTGTTGCAATTTGGTGATGTGACCTAATTAATATCGGCCTTGCTTGAATCTAATACCAGCCTTGTCCGCTTTGTTCGAATATGGGCCCGCTACGTGCTCGTAAATGATCTGGATTAAGTCCCCATAATATAATTTGGGATGTTTCTTGGATTGGATGCGTTTCTTCCCATTGCACAACGATTGACTTCAAATATTCGATAAATATCCATTGATTGTTATCCCGCGTTTGTAGCCTTAATTTACAGAAGGTAAGTGAAGACTCATATTTTCTCCGGGATCTTGTTAACTCGTGAAATATAAAGAAGACGTTGAGTCTTCTCATTGCAGAATTATTTCCTTTTTTTTGTTCAGGTATTGATCCATATCCATTATATAACTTGATCTTCTTGGTGATGACTTTTGTTAATATAATCATAGATCCTTTTTGCAGAATGGAGGCGAGTGGCAAGGACTGATCTGGTATCTCTCCTGAAAGAAGCTTTGAAGTGAATAAACCCGAGACTGATGGTCCGTTCTAGGAGGTGATGGCTAAAATTCATGTTCCTCTTCTCGAAGCTGATCGCGCCATACAGGGCATGCCAATTCTGTACCTTCGTGTCGCTCGAGAACGCGTTCGTGATCTTCTGACTTTAATCGACAAGAAGAAAAATGGAGGCTTGAGGAAGCGTCGCTACCACCGGTAAGCGCAAGAGCTGAGAGATTTACTGCACGGCTGAAAAGGCGAAGAGTTGAACATGAACAGCCTCCACAGGAAGATATGGGTGATTATCCGATCCGCGATGGTGTGATCATTCTTGATTTTGATACGGACGAGCCCGAGCTCCCAAAAGTTGTCAGCACGATCTACAATGTTGCAGCGGCTCTTGAGGAAGATATGGAAGTTGCCCCTACTAGTGACATCGTGGATAACGTGGTTGCAGAAATACCTGAAGCGTAGGCTGAGGCATACCCGGAGGAAGAAGCAGTAACGACACGTGATGACATTGGGGAAGACTTCAATGGAGGAGAAGACACAATCGCCCTTCTTGATGATTGAACCTTCCTGTTAATTCTCTTTTCTTCTTAGTATTTTCCATGATCTGGTGAACACTTTTCTCCTTGTACTCAGTGGCGGCTGAGTTCAAGGTTTTCTTATTTCTGTTTACTTGTTTGAACAAGTTTCTTATTTTTGAGATAAATTCTTCATTAAGACTGCATCATAGTGGTTGTGCCTTCATATGATTGTATGTGGTCCTTGTGAGAAAAGAAGTAATTCCATAATAAAATACCACGGACCTGTCCGCACTCTCCTGGCGTAAGCTCGTCTGCGCCCTCCTAATGTAAGCTGGGAAAAACTATTCAAGATGCTTTCTTTTTTTATTTGCATGCATTATATTCCTCCAATGTTTCCCGAAAGGTATGAAGTGTTTTCCTTTTAGGGTTCTCTTGTTTAATCTAGTGGTTAATGATGATTCAGGTTGAACCTAGATCTTTGTGTCATGCCCAAGGGTAAAATTTCTAAAAGAAAATAATACTTTGATTAATTGAGAAATTGGAACCCTAATAATTATGAATGCAAGTATTGCAATCATTTTTGAAGGAATTACAAAAATAGCAAGGAAAGGGAAATTGTTGGAGGAATGCTGGAGGAACCATTTCGGAGGACGCTGGAGAAGAAGAGTAGCACATCGTTTCTAGGTACTGTAGGGTTTAAGCCACCGTGAGTGGATCGTCACCCCCTCAAATTTGTCAGCGTTGATGATTTTGCAGTAGCCGCCTAGGATGACATCTGCTACCAAATATGGTGCATCTTCCTTTGTCGCCAACAAATCAGATTGGTTAGTTATTTTCACTGCTACGTTTCCAACTTGAAACATGGACTTCTTTGCTACCATATCTCCAATTTGAAACTGATTTGGACTTGGCACATCATCTTGTTTCTGGGGCACGTTGTCTCTGACTGCTTCCAAGCTCTTGGCAAAACTTTTGAAAGGACCGGCATCTCACTCACATCTCTTAGTGGTGGTTAGGTTGTTGATTGAAACAAGTCCCCGAGCCTCAGTAGGAAGAGGCTTTACTGTTTGTAAAAAAGGTTGTTCGATGAGACTTACATGGGCTCGGAATCCTTTAAGGTATGAATTCGGGATTTCTCCAGGATGTTGTGTCACATTTGCAAGGTGTCAGTACGGCAACAAACAATCCTCAGGATTTGACGGCTTGTTGGAGATTATTTCGGGTACTCAAATCGGCAAAGGACTCACTCCTAGTGATGCTTTGTTGTTGCGGATCCACGGGCGTCCCAGGATCATGTCGTAATTCGGATACTCTTTTACTATGTAAAATTTAGCATGCGTTAGAGTATTACCGACTTTAACTTCGAGGTCAATATATCCATAGGCGTCTTTGAATTCTCCTTATGAGAAACTAATCACGGTTGTGCTACGAGTAGCTTCTTGTTTTGAAATCCTTGCGGACCTCAGATTCTTGACAGTGATGATATTGAACTCGGAGGCTACATCAATCAATGTGTTTCCGAACTCGACATCCTTCAAACGAGTGATGGTCAGGAGTCCCCAGTCCCCTTTGCTGGTTGTGTCTTCAAGGAAAGACTGTGGCCTCGAGATTGCTTCCTTTTTTGGATACAAACGCCTTCCTGACACAACATGATTGAGGGATGCGAACATGTCTTGGAATTATCCCTTTGAGAGATACAAGATTTCACAAAAACGTTCCATCATAGTCTGTACAGTCTTGCGGACAGAATCCCCTGAGATCATGCATCTTCTAATGGGAAGAGTATCCCTGTGAACGCCCTCGTTTCCTAACTGGTGTTCTCCTGCTTTCACCTTTTATCTGAAGATTTGCTTTAACTTGTTACAATCTTTGGTCGGGTGATGGACAAACCTATGGTAGCGGCAGTATTTGGGATTTGTCATCTCGTCCTCGGTCGGTGGGCGTTTGATAAGTGGTATCTTTATCGCGTCATCTTGAATCCATGCTTCCAGGAGTTCTATGACTTCATTCATGGGAAAGGGGAAGTTTGGAACCGTGTCTCCGTACTCTTGCACAGGAGCTTTGTCCGCTCTCTTTCGATATGGAGTCGTATGTGCTGATGCTGCACGCTTGGGCGTATGTTCCATTTCCGATGCTTTCCTCCTTTACTTACCACGCTCACAGAAGGACCTGTATTATATTGCTTGTTGATGAGGCGCCTACTTCCTCAGTTTTCACGTGCATCTTCATTCCGAACGATCTTAGTTCTTTCCAACAATATTGTGGCTGTCGTAGCGGAGCGCTTAGCGGCTTTATGAAGATCCGAAAATGTTTGAAAGCCCAGGTTCTCTAACAAAGCACGGTATATGGGAATCATTTTGTTAATGCATAGCTTCACTAACTGGCGTTCGGTGACATTCGGATCATGACAGTCCAACGCCTGAGTTCTTAACCGCTTGACTAAGTCGTTCGGATGTTCGTTACTCCGTTGAAAGATTCTCCCCAAATATGAAAAGGTGACCTGCTCTGACACGAAGAAATACTTCATGTAGAAGGCTTCGACCATATCACTCTAATTGGATATACTGTTATGTGCGAGACTGTTGTACCAAGTGTATCCTCTTCCGGTAAGTGTCTTCGAGAAATTTTTCAGGAGGAGAACATGATTGTATTCGTGTTCTCCTAAAGATTCCAAAAATCGAGATACATATTCACGAGCGTTACCAGTACCATCATAAATGGAGAATTGAGGAGAGACATAGCCTCTTAGGATAGGAATTCGTTGCACATCTTGAGGGTATGGAGACTGGTGTTGGTGCATGTCCGCCATATTTCCTTTTCCCCGGCTTTGGAGGAGTCGCTCCAGGTCCTCACGCATAATGAAGTTGGATGGTTGGCCTCTTTCTCTTGGGCGTTCCGGAGTGTCACGAGTTTCCTCATCCATACGGGTATGCGCCATTGAAGTGCCAACCCCGGGTGCATCAAACACGTTCCTCGTTGGCTCCAGGGGCTGTCGTGGCCCCTGCGGCAATCGTTCGGTTAGGGTTTTAAGAAAAGTAAGTACCTATTTCTGAGTCTCAGCCATATCTGTTTGGGCTCTAGCAAGAACTTCCTGTCTTTCCATCAAGTCCACCATAGTGATATAGGGTTTTCCTCCCCTTGGTACTCCAGCCCCTCGCCCTGATGGAGGAGTAGCGGTTGCCCTGGTGACGACCGGAGGCGTTACACTTGAAAAAATGAGGGATTTGCAGCTGCTCTGGCTCTGGTGATGGGAGGTGTCACGCCTAATGGAATATCCCCTTCTCCGATGGTGTTAGTTGTAGAGTAAACGTCTCCACGAGATGTACTGATCACGTTCTGCACAGCAACTCCACTAACAGGGACAGCAATACCAAGATTGTTGTTGGCACTAGCTCCTTCAGGGTTGATTGCTGATCCAGACCTAAGTTCCACCATCTTGAAATCAGAATTGAAGAATGAAATTGGAAATTTGAAAATCGATATTGCAACCAAGAGATTAATCTCCCACTGTGGTCGCCAATCGTTTATGGGTAAAAACTACTTCTGCTGGTTTTGGTAATTTGGGGTGTGTGGATGAGAAGTGAATCTAAACCCTAAACAAATACACTGCACGGGAGTGCTTTTGATTCGAGAGATCAATCTATACAATTCTGGCCTAAACCAAGAAATGGCCGTTCCATACTTGTTTCGGTCACAAAGTGAAGGAGATGAGGTTGATCTTAGGGAGGGAAGCGAAGAAGGTGTTGAGATTGTGAAGGTATAGGCTTGTTTATGACTTGTAACAGAAAGGTGATCAGGCTTAAGATTAATGAAAGCAGGCTCTGGGTGTTTGAATACGCTTCGTATTAACACTTGGTTTCTGTGTCGTTTTCTGTTGGAAATAGGGAGGAGAACCTATTTATACAAGTCATTTGAGCCTTATTGACGTCTCTTGTGGGAAGTGGAGGATGTGGAGTGATGGAGTAGTGGAATTGTGTGTTAGTGTCACATGATCAGTCTTGCCCACTTCTCTCATCATCACTAACCGTCCATGTCTTCCTGAAACGTTCCGGTTTACAGCGTTGCACATTGCACGCTGTAAACCGCCAGACCAATACCCCAGTGTGTATCCCCCAGTTTGTGACATGATTGATGTCTCGAGTGTCTGGATTATGGGACCTACAGAAGGTAGCATGTAATGATGTTTAAATAACTAAGTTAATTAGGAAGTTGATACTTGTAAAGCATCGTGTATATTCTATGCATGTTATGCATCAAATGTATTCGGCATAAATGAAGCATCGTTGTTGAGCATTATGCCCTGCCTACTTCATGTGATGGTTTTGAGGCTATGCTAGTAAGCCCTCCATTGACCGACCACATGGTATGGTAGAGTGGAAGACAGTTGTAGCGCCCCCCCTAAGCTAGTAGCTGACTAATTCAAGAAACTAACTAAAAACAGAGGCACTAAGAATCCAAATTAAACACTTAAACTTTCAATTAAGAAATCTGCTACAAAAACTTAACCTCAAGCTAACCCCGCTTAGAAATATATATACAAGAACTCCTCTCCAATGATACATATAAAATAGTCATTTGGTTTACAAATAGAATATACAACATAATAAACATATCAGAATATAATCAACTAACGAACTCAACCCTTGAAGCTTTCGCTGCGCAACTCTGATCTGTCACGGAAACTGAAGTGGGAATAATTAACATTTGACCTTCTAAGTAATCATAGGCAAGATTTGGAAAACAATACATGTTTTTCCGAAAACATTAAACAGTGACTAAGTCACTGAAATAATCATACATGTATATGGAACAAACTCCTTCGTCAAACAATGTACTAATATGGTTGTAAATTCCTAACCGGCAATTCACACCTATTTAGCTATGGATGCCACCAAGACCATGGTGACCAACTCTAAACAATAAAAGCTGAATTAAAGTAGATATAAATGTGAAGGAGCGTATCCTATATACCACAAGTGGAAATTCTCATTTCCCATAACAATTCATATTGACAACAAAACAATACAAGTCATTTCCAAATCATGGAAAGATTCACAGAAATAACAGGGTTATCATAATGCATTTTAAATAAAATATGGAATGCAGAAACAGACAATGCATGAGTTTTTTACGCATAAACTTTTATAAAAGCGACAATAATGATTACAAAGAGTCAAATGCATTCCCACACCTTTTGATGACAAGCCACGCCTACCTCGAGATCCACGATCCACTGGTTCATTCTTTGAGTCGATCGTTGTTAATAACTAACTGTTAATCACATAAGAAGTCTAAGAATCTAGCCAAAATGGCTCATACAAGAATCATATAGGTTTATCTAATAGTTCTAAGCCCATTATGGTGTCTCATTCTCTATCTTTTAGCATAACTAAGAGTTTACTAATCCAATTAGATTGATCCTATAGTCCGTAGCTAAGTCTTATGAATGTCTACAGATTTTGGGTATTAATAATAGGTATCTATTTCACATGCAATTTTATTCTACTTTAATTTTAATTTTTTTCTAAGTATTCAAATATTATAATTATCACTTCATGTGTATAATTTAGTGATTTAATGAATCATTTATTGAGCAAAAGATAATCTAAGTGTAAGATCATTAACAAGTTTTAATCTTTAGTTTATGCATTATATGACCTCATGTTCTTTTATTCCTACTTAATAAGTCTTATTTATCTATTTTTTTTAAATGCAAAACATATTATTCTAATTTGTTATTAGTTAACTTTGCAAAACTTAATCATAGATAAGCACTAATAATTTTTCCATGGTTATTCAACCTTAATCATTATTTTATCGCTATATATTTGCTAATGAGATTTTAATTTAAGTTATGCTTAATATAATATTAATTTAAATTCTAACAATTTAATTTCATCATACTAATTTTCCATTTCAAAAGATAATTAAATTTATTTACGAAGAAGGATCCTAACAATATACGAATTTATTTTATTTTAATTCTAATATTACACTAAATATCTGATTGTTATTATTACTATTTCATGTATGTTTGTTTCATTTTAAAAGATTTACTGGATCATTTATTAGATTAAAGATAATTTAGGTACAAGATTATTAACAAGTTAAGTCTTTTTATTTTATATATTATATCTCACCTTTTTCGTATAATGTCTAATAAGTATTATTTTAACTGTCTAATTTAAACACAAAACTTACATTTCTAATTTGTAATTAGTTTAATTTGCAAAACTTAACTATACACAAGTGTTACTAATTTTCCATAACTATTTAATTAATTATAATTATTATTTTTATCATTATATATCCTTGTTGAAATTTTAGTTAAATTAAGTTAAATATGATACTAATTGATAAATGCTAACAATACTTTATTAAATTATTATTATTACTTTTATTATCATCTATAGTTACTATTATAATATTTTTATAATTAACTCTAATGGTTCAACTATTATTTAAAACTACTCTTACAATTATTATTAAGTCCCAAAAATATTATTAACATTAATGTAATTATAATTTGTTTACTCTTCATAAGTCAATGTGTTCAGTAAATTTCCATATGATTTACAAGTTCTATCAATAATACTAATCTCACTATTATTATAGTATTAGATTGTTTACATGTGCATACTTTTTAGATTAGTTATTCTCAAATCCTTATTCGCTAAAATTATTTGTGTACCCTACAATTTTTACTCCATTACACAAACAAACAATCAAACAAAACAATTCAATCAATCAAATAATTATTTTAATTATTGATAGCTTTTAATTATTAAGATTCATCTCACAACCCAACCCAGTTTTAAACTAATCTAGTTTACTAACTGGCACTGGCTATTCCTATTGTCTACCATATAAGATCTAATAGTGAGCTCTGATACCAACTTTTGTCACAGAACCCTAACTCAGCAATTTCTATGTTCAACTTCCTCTTAAGATCAACCAGAAACAATAACACCGCCATCACTTGATTCATAATCAGTCTCACCATATTTCGATCTCAAAAACCTAATATCAACTCTCAAATTTTGCTGTCGCCGAGAAACAGAGAAGAAGGAAAGAAAAGAAGACAAACGAAGAAGAAAAGAAAAAAACGAGAATAAGAAAGAATATTCGGGTGAAGATAAGATCAAGGATAACACTAATGCAATCACTCCCTTTGCTAAGGGAATCCCATGTCGGTCTATTTATGAAAAGACTATTTTTCCCTTTAAACGAATCTGATGATTACTTCTTTGTCTGGTATCCGATTGACACGTTCGAGTAGTCTATTCCACGTAACTTTTCGAGATCTATCTAACGATACTAGTTTCGTATCTAGTTCGTTGTTAGATTAATTCCTATTAATTAATGTTCGTGTTAAACTAATCGAGTCATTATCGGCTAACTCGTTTCTTGACTGGTCTAATAGCGTTGATGAGCTTGCGGTTCCTTACAACAGTAATCACGGTGATATCTCACTTATCGCCTAAATCCCATTCTAGGCTATCCGTCCAAGCTGGCGAAGTTGGACAGACATGATGATTTGCGACCCACATCTGTGACTATCGGATTAGGGTTTAGGAGGTGTGCGAGTGAACTCTTTCATCTTGGTCGAATCCAAGCCTGGGAGACGTTTCATGGAGGACCAATCAGGCATGCGTGTAGACGGCATGCTGATGTCCATGTCCATGCTTCACGGTCCCACGAAGGTTTGATCTAGGCCACTCAAATTTACAGGTGAAGTTGAGTGGCTGAGATAGATTTGCTACAAAAATCCTATGTCTCAAAGGATTCCTAAAGGGCGTGGTATGCCACTTTCAAGGCGCGTGTTTCGAGATGACCAAGCTTGGTCGGTCTCAGCCGTTTGGTCCGGCGTGTAGGTGGTAGGCTGATATTCACGCCTATACCTAATTGTCCCATGGAAACGTGATCTAAGCCACTCAATTCGTCCGGCGAAGTTGAGTGGTAGAGATTAGTTTGTGATTTGGGAAGCGTGACCAAGCTAGTTTGGGCATGCGATTTGGAGAAACCAGGCATGGTATTCCTTGGTCGGTCGAGTGAGGAGATAGATGGGTCCATGGTGATCATGTTGATGCTTATTGGACATGTTCAGTTGTCTCCTAAGCTCTTCATTCGATCAGGAGAAATCAGACGCTCGTGATCGTTACAAACCCAAATTAGGGTTTTGGCCGGTCGTGCGTTATACTTGGTTTTGTGCGCACAAATTGGGACAACCAATTATGGTTGGTCCTGAACAATTGTTCATGTGTGTAGATGGGCCCACGGTGATTGTGTTAACATGCTCTGGACCCTTTGAATCTACATCTACACCCTCCATCTATGCTTGCGAAGATGGATGGTTGAGATCATTTTGCGACACATGTAATATGCCGCAAACCCTAATTTAGGGTTTCTTGTCCATTCCGCTTGGTTTGGACGATTTGGAAAGTTATGCCACCCTTTTGGGGAGACCGACCATGCGGGGCACGCGTTGGGTCGGCAATGAATATTCCAATACCTGCTTGGGGGTATTGGATACGATATGGGCCATCCAATCATGCTGGTGAAGTTGGATGATCGTGATCGCGCACTCAATCCGTCTAGTATAACACACAGAGAGTTATATGCTCAATCGGGCTAGTATATCACACCGAGAGTTATATGCTCAATCGGGATAGTATAACACATCGAGAGTTACATTCTTAATCGGGATAGTATAACACACCGAGAGTTATAGCCTGTACGGACATTTCGTGCATGCCTCACTGTTGGTACTTGGATATTCATGCTACTCTGCTGCGAGTATCAATCAGTCATCATGCCTCATCAAAAATGAGAGTTCTGCTAGGAACAACACAGGAAATACAAGGCGTTTTATGCATTAATCAATAATGCTAAAATTCACAGAATATTCGGGGGATTGTTACTACATGCTCTATTCTAGGTGAATTAATGAAGCGAAGAAGTATTCATCACTTATCAAATGACCATATCCTCTGCAGGACGATACAAAATATTGGTTTTACAACTTTAGACCTAGACTAAAATCCACCATCAACAAGAGTGTAATTCATATTTTAATATCTCGGCCAATAGAGTCCTGCCAAGTGTCCTCTCCAGGTTTACTAATGCCCAAAGCTTTTATCTAATTTAATTTGAGAGAGGTGTCACACTCACCGTGCGACGTGTGAGCTCATATGACTTAGCATTTTATAGGAGGGGAGATTAGCATATTAGGTAATCAAGATCATAATGCTACTCCCTCTGTTTCAAAAAGACCATCCTTTATTCCATTTCCGTAAGTTTCAAAATTGTGTCCACCTACTGTTTATAGGCGTATTCTTTCAATGAACTCTCTATTATAGCGCACCTTCTCCCATGTGCCCTCGTGTCCCCTCAATTAGATTATGACATGTGCTCCTTTCTTCCATATTTTAATTATCTCATTTGCAATTAATTATAACTGAGAAAATAAAAACATATATATCGTTACCATTTTTATCTCTGGAACCAAAAACTATATCTCCATTTTTATCTAATAGCTTCGAACACTACCGGAAAATTAGTAATCTACAACTGTAGATTGACAACTCGTAAATTAAACGTTGTAAAATGTAGTATGTTTTACAACGTTTTCCAACAAAAGCGTTGTCAAAGTAAAATATGTCCAACTCTTAGGACCAACAAGTTCCTAAGAGTAGTGACGAGAATCAGAACCACAACTTGTTGTGTGAAAAGTGTTGCAGAGAGAAGTGACCACCTTTAGAATTTACGACTCATATCCTAAAGGTAGTGAATGATTTTAAAACAACACTAATAAGGGTCGTTGAAGATAAGAAAAAAATAAAATTTGAAAAATGTTCTTGTAGAGAATCGAACCCAAGCTTACTAGGTGTTATTACAAGACGTCAACCATCCTTCCGGATTCACAATACTGGTAGATTTGTGCTTTGTATTTTAATCAACATTCACAACCTTTATAAAGGTTGTAAAATGAAAATTGACTAGGAAAAAAATTAGGCTAGGGTGAGATTCGAACTCGGGCCTCCTCAGTGTAGGACTTGGATTCCAACCACCAGTCCACATTTACATGTATGATTATCAAAGTACATCTACGTTAATATTTAAGAATAATTTCAACTGAGCCTTAAAAAATGGGCAGCAAGTGCGCCATTTTGCCTGAAACATACAAGGCTTTCTCTGAATTATACAAGGACGAATTCAATCACATTTCAATCAACACTCACATCACCAGGTTGTATATCTCAAAATGTAAATGAATGAAACAAGTGGAGGTGTATATGTATATGCTCAAAGTAGCGGATTCATGCAAATTTTGGTAAAGCAAACACAACAGTCATGAAGAAGCTGCAAATGCTCAAAGTTTCAGAGATTATAGGAATGTGTTACCTGTTTTTCTCGCCAACTGCAGAATTAGAGACCAAATCAATAAATCCCCTTTTCTATCCTCCTTTATCCGGGCTTGAGACCGGCAATGAAATTATTCAATGGCGGAGTTAAAAAGGGGGGGTTCATCTGAAGAGAAATATTCAATATATCATACAAACAATATTATAAGTCATCAACATAGCATAATTTTAATGATAAAACAAGTCCAGACCAATTCATACTACACATAAAATGAAATCTTATTACATATGACTTTTTCCTAGATTTGTAATTAGATCAGCTATTTGATTTGCAGAAACTCTAACTTTTTCCTTTGCAGCAATGAAGATAGCATCTGAGGCCCATGTAAAAGCTCCACATTCTTCACATACCAGGTAATCTATGTGCTTATTGTGTTGATTGTTGCATATTTTTAGGTTGAGTTTGTTATTGCAGGTTGAAGAGAAGCACAACTGACTATGTAGTGGAATTTTTTTAAAAGAGTTATCATCTTATCCACAAGCATCACAGCTTTTCACTGATGGTAACAACAATAACTTGGCTTTGCAAGGGTCAGAAGCATTAGTAAACCATTCAAAATAGGTGCAGGTAGGTATGGTGCACTTGAAAAACATTTTTCCATAGGTTTCAGTTGTTTTAGATTGCATAAATGCTCTCACACCATTACAAGGAACATGCTTACACCTAGAATAGAGCCAAGGACACACTTTTGTCTCATGAATCCCTTGTTCACACATAGCACACTTAGTTAGGTTTTTTTTCATTCTCATGTTACTGTTGCTGCTACTACTGCTACCTGGAGAATCTTTCACACATCCACCCATGACTAATTCAGTGTTTCTAAAGCCTAATTGAAGAAAATTTCTCCACAAGCCTAATTTCTGGACCCTAAGTGTTTTTAAAGGCTAATTCAGTGATGGCTAATTTACACATGATTTATTAGTGTTGATTAATAGATCTATTAAAGCTAGGACTAATTTCAACTGTATCATCATTATCAGATCAATATCAATTAAACACAACGGGAAATCCAAAAAATAATAAAACCCTAAAATGGGTTATAGAATCAAACCTTCTTTTCCTTAACATAAGGTGTTGGTGGTGAAGAAATCTTCAGCTGAATCTATTGATGGGTTTTAAATTTTCGTGGTTAAAGAGATGAAGGAGGAGGTTCTGCGGGAGATGGAGGAGAAAAAAGAAAAAACGACCGAAAAGAAGATAAGTGAAGGAGAATAAGTGATGGGGAGATTGAATAGATAAGAAGAAAAAGATAAATAGATCTTCTGCAATCCTTAGAAGAGTTGTAAAATGAAAAATAACTATGGAAAAAAAAGATCCTGGTGAGAGTCGAACATGAGTATCCGCTGTCCCAATATAACATTCCAACCATCCTGCCACATTTATACATGTAATTATATTTACATTCATTTATATATTAGACCAAAATTTTAAATCATCCTTTAAAAAAAAAAGGTCAGCAAATGCACCATTTTTCCTGAAGCATGAATTATGTCCAATGCCTGCAATCACATTTCAATCAACAATCAAAGTACCAGATTCATGGAAGTTTTAGTGAATCGTACAAGGCCTCCAATCACATTTCAAATTCCATGAAGAAGTTGCAAAATCTTAAAGTTGTGAATTATATTAACTGCAATAAAAGTAAGACATTGACTGCAAAATAAGAAAAGACATTCCAAAAAATAAAACTGCAACATCAGATACCAGCACATGATTATATGTAACCAATTTAAGAAAATCTGCATTTAGAACTTAATAAATCCCATTTTATCTCCTCCTTTACCCGGGCTTGAGACCGGCATTGAAATGATATATCATTTCAATGGCGGAGTTAAAAAGGGGAGTTCATCTCCAGAGAAACATATAGCATATCATACCAATAATATTGAAAGTCATAAGTAAAGCAAAAATACAATCTGAATATATATGAAAGAAACAAAATAGGTTCAGAGCATCAGTGGAAATGAAAAGAGTAATTAAACCCACCATTAACGGCACTTCTTTTTCTTATTCTTCTTGTTTTTCTTCTTTGTTGTAACCACTAAGATAGGTTCAGCATCAGTTTTTGCATAAATCTCCGTCTCATCATCCATTTGTAAGCCAAGAGTTGAAGGTTCCACTGGATGGAAACTTGTGTCTTCATGTTCATTGTATTCCTCTAATTCATGGAAACCCCTTGGTGGTGGTTTCAACATCACAAACCAATTCGATGTATCCGACTCTCGAGAATAGAAAACTTGTCGGGCTTGTGACGCTAAAATGAATGGATCATTTTGACATTGGTTCTTATGCTGACGTAAGTTGACCAATGTAAAACCTTTTTCTAGCTTGACACCAAAATAGGTGTGAGCCCAGTCACATTTGAATATGGGAATTTGAAACATATGTTGGTAGTCCAACAGGAGAATTTCTTCTAAAACGCCATAGAAACCACTGCTTATTTGTGATTATGCAACTAAAGATTTTGATTCAATTGAAACACCACTGTTTTGCGTGACTCTTTGAATATCCTTAGTAACAAACCTTGACCCATTTATTTGCAAGCCTTTATATGATACACATTTTTCTAAAGGACCATGTGACAACCACCGTACTGTATTTGATACTAACATGCCTTGACCAATTTGCATTTTAACCTATCAATAAAATTTAGTTAGCAGAACACAAATGACCACAATAATGGGCGCAATCTTTATGTTTTGGCTTGGTAAGATCTAATTAAGAAGTGAATGACAGATTCATCCCTAGTGGTGAAATATAACTATTGTTTTGTGGGTAATGCTAAAAAGAGGTACTACGTACTCAGGAAAAATTAATGAATCTAATAAATTGCAAACATATATAACAAATAACCAAGTGGCGTTGCACGTACCTTCTGCTTTAACCAATATGCAAATGTTTCCGAGTGTATGGAAAGGAGTTGGTCTTCACTGGAAGTATCGGAAGATCTTAACTCATCCATATGCATTCTAATAAGAAAAAATTTAATGTGGAAAAGATTCGTAAAACACAAGTGCTTATACTGCTAACAATTTTAAATGAACATATAACAGTCCTACTTACGTTATATATGGTTCAATTGCTGCCGTGTTAAAAAGCACATATCTATGAGCGATCTTTAGCATATCACTACCGATACACACTTGAACACCTCTAGAAAGAGGACGTCCTGCCGGCGTGGAATCATGTTGAATGTCTTCATTATGGCTTTGATTTACTCCTCCTTCAGAATGTTTGTCCCCATGAACATAAAAATACCTGACGCACTCCATTCCCAGGTAACACTCTGCTATACATGCTTCAGGTTGTGCGTAATTATTTACGTATTCTTTGAATGTCTTCATATACCTGCGACAAACCAAACTTCTAATTACTAGCACCCAACTCCCATTTACACAGAACAAAGCTATAACATTGTACTTAAAATAACTAAAAAAATATTCATAGTAACGAAACAATTACCTTTCAAATGGATACATCCAACGATATTGTACGGGTCCACCTAAACGCACTTCTCGAGCTAGGTGAATTGTCAAGTGTACCATCACATCAAAAAATGATGGAGGGAAGTACATCTCCAACATACACAAAGTCTCGGCAATTTCATCTTCAAGTTCTATCAATCTAGTGAGATCAACAGCCCTTTGTCATACTTCGTTAAAATAAGAACATAACCGATTTATGGCATTACTTGGCCCATCAGGTAAAAGTCCTTTCAAAGCTACAGGTAATATTTGTTGCATCATAACATGGTAATCATGAGCCTTAAGGACACCTAAGCAACCATCTTTCGAGAAATGCCTCCTAAGATCAAAACTATACCCATATGGAACCTTCAGATTTCTCATCCTATTATAGAATACATCCTTTCCCTTAATGCTTAAGTTACATGATATTGGCGGAAGCCAAGTTTCGCCATTTTTGACTGTTACATGCAATTCTTCTTTGATTCTCATACTTTTCAGATCATTACGGGACTTTAAGCCATCTTTTGTTTTGTTTTTTATATTCAATAGATTACCAATGACACTCTCACAGACATTTTTTTCCGTATGCATAACATCAATATTGTGTCTTAGTAACAATTCCTAGGAAGGAAGGAATAACATAAAAAGTGTGAGCAAGTCACTTGAGTTGTAGCTATCATAAATGAGATTTAACATGCAAATAGGAATATAAGACTGAAAAGAAGATTATTTTTGGTTATAAGTTACCTTCCAGTAAGGCAAGTAGAAAAATATTGACAGTTTGTTGAATATCGGATGGTCATCATCCCGTGCACCAGAACTAGCACCAGCACTCATACCGGCATCAGTAGCAACTTTCCTTTTCCGCTTCCCGCAGTTAGATTTACCGTCATTTGCACTTCTTGCCACATTACTTTGACCCTTTTTCTGCTTTTTCTTCTTCTTTTCCTCTTTTTCTTTCCTTTTCTCCACCTCGTTCTGCTTCGCTTTTCCAAAGTCATTTACAATACTGCTCTGACGTTCAAAAGCCTCGGCACTAGACATAGTACGTGGCTTTTCCTTCGTCTCAATCTCTCCATTGAAACATGCTTTCTTCTTAGTCGATCGAAGAGGATGATTATGAGGTAGAAATCTCCTATGATTCATGTAAACAGTTTTATGACTAAACGGAAACCAGGTTGAATGAGTATTATCACCACAAAGAGGGTAGGCTGACTTCCCTTTATATGTACATCCCGATAGGTTACCATAAGCAGGAAAATCATTTATCGTCCACATTAATAATGCCTTCAAATTGAACATTGTCTTACTAAATGCATCATAAACCTCCACGCCGTTTTCCCATAACTTAATCAGATCATCAATCAGTGGTTGCAAGTATATATCGATGTCTCTACCTGCACTACACCAAATTCCTAGATTAGTAACAGAGCTGAGCCGTTACTAAAAACGGTTGTAACGGCTCCTGGACGTTACAAAACGGGATGTTACATTTTTTTCGTAACGGCAATGTAGCCGTTACGAATTTGGTTGTAACGGCCCTTCGTAACGGCTCTGTCCTGTTACTAATCTGCCACGTGGTAACATCTGTGGGCCGTTACTAATTTTTTCGTAACAGGGACATCGTAACATCTTGGAGCCGTTACTACGTGGCAGTTTAGTAACATGCCGGAGCCGTTACTACGTGGAAAATTGAAACGATTTCTAGCCGTTTCGAATTTTTTCGTAACAGCAAAAAATTACTGCCAGTCAACCTTGACCTGGTCAAAATTGGTCAATAGTGACCAATTTTGACCAGGTCAAGCCTGATCGCGATTCATTTTTCTTGGGAAATTAGCCGGAATTCTAAATTCAATACCTGCATACACATTCATCATCCACACTCAACAACAATTTCTTCAATGTATTCATATCACATTCATTCATTCAACTCATATCATATTTATATTACAAAAGAACTGAAATTTCTCTAAGTACCAAACTTTTTGAAATTTCTCTAAGTACCCAACTTTTTTTTCCTATTAAGTATCAAAATTTCTAAGGAAATACATGGAAGGGTTCCAAACTTCTAAGGGAACACAAAAACTTACTAACTGCCTACAAAACAAAACTTGAATAACCGCAACTTACAAATCTTGAAACTGCTTTGTTCTCCACCCTTCCAGCTAAGCTTTATATCCTTTGCAGGCTTGCTTTTATTGAAATCTTGGGTCAGTGAGAAAGTGAAGAATCGAGAATTGCATACTCTCTCGAATACAGCTGCAGCTCCCATTCCCGTGCCTGTAGACAGTAAAGAACACAATGGTTATCATACCATATGATCTGAGGCAAACACCCACACAAATTATTACCAAGAATGTCGGATCAAATTAGTACCACCCATTTAGAGGAAGATAAAAAAATACGAATCATACCAATGCACATGAATATCACTCCAAATCGGCTATCCTTGCCTCATCGCTTCATCTCATGCAAGAGAGTTACAACGCAACGCGCTCCTACAATAAAGATCATGTAGACTGAGAAACATGCCAAACCTATATAGTTTTCTTCTCAACATCACAATTTATATACCACATTTTACTAATAAAAGACAGTTTAGATTTTCGGTTTCATAAACCAGGGCACAAATAAATACATGTAGCACCAAGAGGATGCCCAATGGCCATAACACCTCCATTGCAATTCACTTTTGCTGGATCAAGACCCAGTTTGTTATGGCATTATACAAATTGGGACCCAAAAGCATGTAGAGAAAGTGCACATAATTACTTTGATTGGGATCAGAATCATTAGAAACAACTTTGCATTTAAATCTTAAAGCTTCATTTAAGGAACACCAATGAAAGAAATCAGCACATTTATGCTACTTCATTTATTTCAAAAAGATCAATATCATTAAGTTCAAGACCAGCAGCCTTCAATGCATCTGGAATTGCAACAGCTGGACCAACACCCATGACATCGGGTTCGACTCCAACAGCAACAAAGCTCCTGCAAGAGTATCTACACACCTGAATACACCCAAAATTGGAAGGCCTTTCTTCATAGATAAACTTCTCTTCATAAGCAGAACTGCTCTAGCGCCATCACTCACTTGACTAGAGTTTCCTACATGCAGAAAAAACTTTGATTAGAAATGACATGTGTATAGTATCAGGGAAACATCTTAGTTAATAGTAGCAATGTCCTTCCTCAGACCTGTTGTGGTGGTCCCGTCCTTTTTAAAGATGACCCTCAACTTTGCCAAATCTTCCAATGTTGTGCTTGGTCCTCAACTTTCCCGATCAAAATAGTAAAATTATGTAACTCAAGACTATCTAGTGTGTCCCCCTAATGAATTTCACAATATCTACATTGATAAACACCAATGTTAGATAGAATTTCAAAATGGTTTTACTGGTTTTAGTGCTGAAGAGGGGGAAGCATATTTTTAGAGATTTAATAATCAACAACAACAAGATTAGTTTTACTTTTCTTTTTTTGAACACACTGTATTTCTGTTTGACATTATAATAAAAAAGCCATAAAAGTTCAAGTGAATGTTACGTAGCAAATTTTTTAGAGATTTAATAATCACATACCAAATAGCTTTAACTATGTTTGTTACGTACAGGTGAATATCATGTAGATCATTTTCTTTAAAGAGATTAATATAAAACCGAAAGCCCTCAGCACTAACATCTCCGCACAGAAGCCCTGCATAGACAATGACAAATGAATCAGTCTTGATAATTCAAAAAGCGCAACATAAGAAAAGTTTGGTTAAGTTTATCAAGGGATCCAATCAGTACCTTTTATTTCATCTGTTAGAAGATGCTCCTTCCCTAATGTCGGGGAAATTCCTAGAGTCATTGCAGCGTCGCATGCACTTACATCCAATCGGAGGGCCTCGGGCTTCAGTACAAGGGCCTTCATTCTTGCAAACACCTACAAGTGAAAGCATAACTATTATACAAACAGGATAGTGCACGGCAAAGAAACCAAACCAGTCAATTTCGAAAAAAAGGGGAAACTTATTGGAACTCGAGAGTATGTAAGTTCAAAATTTTCACCAAAAAACTGATCTATATTATACAGTAAAATATGGATAAGCCAGTGAACGGGGAATACCTCCTCATTACCGTGGGACTTATTCTGGATTACCATCACTCCGCTATCAAATTTTTGCAGCATTACTGGGTTGTTGATAAAGATAGCAACAATAAACAAAATTAATGACAAATAAAAAATTGATATGCAATTTGAGATTGCATGCCAAATTTTATCCTTCCAATATGTGTCACCAGAATATCAACATTCCCATATTTGGTTCAAAGTCACAGCGTATAAAAAGATGGCTGCATTGAAACCGGTTCTTTGTGCATACACATTAAATGAACATCTATAAAATGAATACATGTTCCTCGGGAACGATTGAAGAGACTGGAAACATCTATTAGAGCGATCTGTCATACCCCATTTTCTCAACACAACAAGACAGGCAAGTAAAGTATTTCTAGTACTAACTGATGTCATTTTCACACTTTGATATCTCTTCAGGTTAATTCTCATGGAACCTTCTCAACGCTTAGAGTACTCACAGCAAAGATAGTTCAGTTTACAAATGTAACAATAGAACTTACTGAAATGCTTCTAATTGGATTACTACTTTGACACAGTGAGTACAATTCTATGAACATGCTTCATATATAAGTTATTATCCAAAATACACAACCCAAAATGCATTTATATACACAACATCTGAAATACATCACCTCAAGATTTGTACACAAGAAAACATAAAATGAGGCGATAGATTCTATTCTTCCAACAGTCCAGCATGGAACACTCACTCAAACCATACGTAATAATCGCCTTCTACGGTGTTTTCAACTGAGACTAAGAAATAAATCTTATAAAGCACAATCCAACGCTATTTGATAGAAGATTAAAACCAATGTTCCATTAAGATAGTAATGCAGTGAAAGTACTCATAACAAGTAAAAGACAGTTATCAAAGGGAACTGGAAATTTAACACGACTTTCACAAGAAAATGTACGAATAGAATTCCTTAAACAAAACATAACACGGAAGGGAATAAGAATGACAGTCAAGCATGATGAACATAAAATTAGTTTCCCCAATTACAATAGTGTATACATACTAATGCACATCTCGCGCTACTAAAGACGATATAAAAGGTATAAGTAGCACTGCACATCTCGCGCTACTAGATACTATCACACATCTCCCGTTACTCAACTTAGCAATAACCTGTGGGGATAAACAGACAATTATTACGAGGAAACCATAACACATCCATCACAAAAAATACCCACAGAGCATATATCAAATCAAGTGACTACAGAATATCATTTAATCACAATTTTAGTTCTTCTAAGTTAAAGGTATACTCAAAGTACACAAGCGAATCACTTATTGGATACAAGCAACCATGTCCAGAATGTTGGTACAAAAGACTACCCGGGATTACCTTTCGTACTCCACATAATGACCATATCTCACCTTAGCCATCTCTACAATTCATAAGAATCAATATGCACCTAATTCAAATAAACACGACAGGGCATGTCCACTGAAAAATCAAAGTTCAAATACATACATAACTAGTCTCCTGCGGACATGTTTAAGTGATAGTCTATGTACGAAATCAAGAAAAACTTAAATCAATTCGGTAACTACAGTTAGAGCTTCATTTGATAAAAAGTATCCTTAAGATACTTCCATTTCTATGAGAGTTTAAGTCGCTTTCAAACTATTCTAACACACATCCCCTCCATCTAAGCATTTCATCGAGCAATTGGGTACCATCCCTTTACCTAAATATCAAAACAATTGAAAAGGGTTTAGATCTCACCTTAGTTGATTATTGAGATCCAGTTAAATTTCTTCTTCTTACTCAATCCTCAAATAACCCACCTCCCCTGTTCACTTTTCTGTTTTTTTTTTTCTCTCTTAATCTCCATAAAACTTCAAATGCCCCTTTTCTTCCCTCTTTTCCTCTTCTTATCTCACGGAAACAAAATGGGCTACATGTGTTAATAATTTATTGAAATTTATACCTTCCAAGTCTTCAAAATTCTTTAAAGTTCTTCAGGACTTCAAACCCTGAAATGAAATTAGAAAAAATAAATCGAATCAGTTCATACTTTCAAACCCTAAAATAGAAAATAACATACAACCCTATCATTAGTTCAATTTATTGAAACTTTTACCTTCAAATTCTTCTAACTTCTCCGCTACTTCAAAACATGAAATGAAATCAAAAAAAAAAAAACAAATCGAATTAGATTTATATGAAGAAGATTAACAAAACGAAACTAAGATGAAGCAAATCGAATTAGATTCACGGAATAACAAATCAAAAACTAAAAAATAGATGAAATGAAACCCTAAAAAATAAATCTGTTGTAAACAGATGAAACCCTAAAAATCGAAAAACTTAAGATGATTAACACTTACACAGATCGATCATGATCGATGATTGAAGGTTATAGAAAAGATTAAAGAGATTTCTGAGATGGTTTCTAGGCTAATACGAATTTTGTGATGAAACCCTAGTTTCATTGCCTGAGATGAAAGAAAAGAGGCAGGAGGAGAAGAGAGAAAAAACAAGAATGAAAATGAAATTCAATCTTGTCGATTCACAGGATATTATCAAAATCACGCATGTGACTGGCACACGCATGGGAGGAAAAATCCTCTAGCTTTACTTATCGTGGGTGGAAACATAACACCACGCATGTGAATGGCATGCGCACAAACTCTAGGTGTGACGACCCAAGTGTTACCAAGCGTGTGACTCGCACGCCTATAAAAAAAATCGTAACGGCTTAGATCTGTTACGAAATATTAAAAATTTATTAACTGCTCAGGCTTGTTACGAGTTTTTTGTAACAGCCATTTGTAACGGGAATTTTGTAACGGCCACAAAGCCGTTACGAATTCCTGTTACGAATCCTGGAATTTGGTGTAGTGCTGGTTGTTTCTTTCCGGGAATCAGCAAGCTTAAAATAATATTGTCTCCTTGCATACACTCCTGAGGGGGAAGATTATATACCACAATCATCACCGGCCAACAACTATGGGTTGGGGAAAGATCGCCAAACGGATTAAATCCATCAGTCGCAATCCCAAGATGCAAATTACGCGATTCTGAAGAAACCTCGGGGAACTTTGTGTCTATGTGCTTCCAAGCCAAAGAATCCGTTGGATGACGCATCTTTCCATCTTTACTCTTATGAGTCGCGTTCCATATCAACTGCTGAGCTAGCTCACTGAGTTATACATTCTCCTTAATCTCGGCACAATGGGGAAGTATCTAAGCACCTTCACTGGTATCTTCTTTTTGGGCTTGTCTACCATGTCAGCATCATCCATGTTAGATGTGTCTTCCTTCCACCTAGAATAGTGACATTTAGGACATTCATCCTCGTCTTTCAAATCATTTCTAAACAAACAACAATCATTCGGACATGCGTGTATTTTCTCATAAGTGAGTTGGAAAGCTTTCAGCAACTTCTTCACTTCATAAGTTGATTTAGGAATACAATGACCTGGGGGCAACACAGAACCAATTGTCTTGAGAAGATCATCAAAAGCCCTTCGAGATAAACCATTTACTGTCTTGTGCCTATACAACTCATTAGTCATGCTTAGCTTTGTGTGTGTAGTACAACCAGGGTATAAAGGGAAGTCGGCCTCTTCAATCTCGTTCATCAGCAACTCTTCGTCGTGGTTTGGGAACCCTTCATCCTGCCTAGGTTCACAAACCCCTTGCCCTGGTTCGACATCACCTTCAACATTAGCATATGTCCACATCTGGTAGAAATTATGTTGATGTGTTGCTCTGTCTTCATGAACATTATTAAAATTGCTAATATTCTCCCCGTGAAGAACCCACTCGGTGTAAGTAGGATCCATACCCCATTTTAGCAAGTGCATATGTATTGTACCAGGAGGAAGTGGCGCAACAAGATTCTTACAATCCACACAAGGACAACTAAACTTAGAAGGATTTCCAAGTTTCTCATGAGCCAACTCTACGAACTTATTTACTACATCCTGGTATGGAACTTCCCCCCTACATTAAAACTCTAATGGTTAGACATACTAAGATCGATTAATCTCATTATTAGACATACATACCCTGTAGAGACAGTTATAACTTGGATTTACCTTGACCAACGAACCCAATCCTTATTCATCATTTTACAAGTTAAGAGTCAGTCCTGGTTGAGTTCAATATGGTTCTTTATTTCCTTCCCACTGTCAATGAAAAAAATTCTCATATTAAAACATATATAAACTTTTTCTGGGCACCAACTTGACATTATATGGACGAGACATACATAATGTGGTTTGAAATGTTCTACACACTTCAAAGATTTAACCATTTCTAATACATTGTGGGATTTCAGGTAAAGAAAACTTATTGATATAAATTCACATAAATTTGGTTCCCAAAACAAAACTATTGAAATGAAAAACATAACAAGTACCTTTTACTGAATTGACAACTAGATGAAAAATATTGAAATGAAAAATAAATTTTACATTAACAGATTACAATCGGTTCATTTTAGGATCACTGAAATCATAAATCCAGTGAAGATTAAAAAAGGGTTAGCTAGATGCAAATAGACAACTAGATGCGCACTAAGACGTAACCAGGATTTTAGTGACTATTGTAATGACTGCAAAATAGTGGTTATCTCATCGGCTACAACTATAAAAGCGACTGCCAAATAGTTTATTATCTAAGCAAGCATCAAGCCTTTCCAGATAATAATAACCAATCCTTTATTCCCAAACAAGTTGAGGTAGACGCCACATGTCACAACAACAAACAAAAATTAAAAATTGAAATTCGAAATGATGACAGACAAGGGAGCCATTATACTTCAGAAGTCAGTGGTGAATGAGAGTGCAACAAGCAAGATAGCCATCCTGCGAAGAAAGGGTAGAACCGGTCACTTACAATGAATTTATAGCAAGAGAGTCAACCCAGTGAATTTGCGACCACTTACAGGAGATCGAAAAAACATTCTAAGTGAGGTTTTTCTTATTGAGACTTGTTATGCAATGTTGAAAATTAGTCCATTGCTACTCACAGTAACTCACACTCTTTGAGCTACAATTAAGAAGAAAATTAAGAAAATAAGAAACTGAAATTATACAACGGAATTAAGAAAATTATACAACTGAAAATTAAGAAAATTAAGACTCAAAGGAATTGATAATACAACGGAAACAATCCTCTAGCTGTAATGAAATCATTAAAAGGTGCATCAACATTTAGAGTTGAAGTAATGACTGTAACTTATATTCACTGAAATAAATAAAGCACAGAAAGACCCAACTGAAAAACGTACAAGGCCAATTTATGATGACAATGATACACTCAACAAACACTTGGGTGGGAAGACTACAAGATGTCTATGCATCTCATATGAAAACCCATGGCTGCATTATGGTACCACTTCAATTCTCGCGATTCCAACTCTCAATACAACTAAGAAGTTACAAAAATTGGTGTTTATTCCCTCCTATTTACTCAAAAACTCCATAGAAACGTAATCTCACTACAGGAAAAATATACATCTACAACTGGAAACTTACAACCTTTTCCTAAAGGTCGTAGTACATCCCATGTTTTACAACCTTTTTCAATGTAAGTGTTGTAAAATGGCATCACTACCCATCCCTAGAAGCAAAGGGTTGCGACAAGCAAACGAACGACAACTATTCAAGAAAAAGAGTTGGTATGAACCATCCTGGCACTTCACAAGTTTGGGTTTTTATGTTACTTTTTTATGAAATTGTACAACTACGTTTATAAGGGTTGTTGAAGACAACCAAAAAATGAAAATATAAAATATGGGATGAGGGGATTCGAACGTGAACCTACTATGCGTTAGACTAACCTATGAACCATCCTTACACTTCGCAAGTTTGTGGTTTTTGGGTTTTTTTTTCAAATGAACATGTATAACGACCCTTATAAGGGTTGTTGAAGTAAAATTAAAGGAATCGTATAACGACCTTTTATAAGAGTTGCCCAATTAAAAATATAGTTGGCAAATGAGTTTGCAGGGCTTGAGGCAAGTCCGCACCAACAACCTAGCCTACGCTATCACAGTTCCGATAGGTTTGTGGTTCTTATTTACTAAACTTATGACCATATTTGACGACATGTATAAGAGTCGTTGAACATATGTGACGACCTTTATAAGAGTCGTAAAAATGAAATCAGATGTACATAAATAATGCTCAGTCCCCTGAACCGCAAACAACCCAAATCCTTCCCTGTAAACAATCACATACATTATACAAGACTTCTTTATAAAGAATCCCATACATTCAATATGATAATGCATCTCATTTTATATCTGTTAGTTCCATGGCACTTTCATTTCATAGTTCAAGTACCCAATTTCTTCCAATCCACCAAAAAACATAAAAAGAATGGAGTTTTTTTTCAGAAACAATGACAACCCATAGCACCAAATGGTAACTAAACATATAAAAAGAAGCAAAATTACTGTGCATGTATATCTATAGTTCCATGACTGTAAATGACTGTACTATCATATATTCCATTCTTCTCTCCTCCTTTTTCCGGGCTTGAGACCGGCAATGAAAATGATAAATCATTTTCACTGGCGGAGTTAAAAAGGGTGTTCAAAGTCCCGAACAAAGATCAAACATCACAATCACAGTAATAAGATAAAACATCACAATCACAAGAACGATACTAGTTTCAGTAAAATAAATACACAAGAACTGTGACAACAAGATCCACAATGACAGCAACGAGAACGACGAAGACCGCAAAAAACTATTACAGTAAACACAATACACTACATACTGGCCTAATTAACTTGTGAACTTCTTTTTCTTCTTCCTCTTGTTTTTCTTCTTTGTCGCCACTACAATAGGTTCAGCATCCTCTCTTGCGTAACTCTGATCACTCTCGCCATCTATTTGTAAGCCAAGAGTTGAAGTATCCACAGGTTGGCAACTTCCATCATTTTCATTGAATTCCTCTAATTCATGGAAACCCCTCGGTGGTGGTTTCAACATCACATACCAGTTGGATGTATCTGACTCTCGAGAATAGAAAACTTGTCGCGCTTGTGATGCTAAAATGAACGGGTCGTTACAAAATTGGTTCTTATGCTGTTTTAAGTTGACTATTGTGAAGCCTTTCTCTACCTTCACACCAAAATAGGTGTGAGCCCAGTCACATTTGAATATTGGAACTTGTAAAGTAATGTAGTCCAACACTAGAATTTCTTATAACACACCATAGAAACCAGTGGTTTCTGATCGTCCTGCAACTAAAGTTTTTGATTCAATTGAGACACCACTGTTTTGCGTGACTCTTTGAACATCCTTCGTAAGAAATCTAGACCCATTGATTAGCAAGCCTTTATATGACACGCAGTTTTCTAAAGGACCTTTTTCCAACCACTCTACCGTGTTTGAAACTAACATGCCTTGTTCAATTTGCATATAAACCTACACCGTGCATACTCAGAACATAAATACATAACTAAAATGGTTATCTGAGCATGAGAAGACATTTTTATAGCGATGTTCTGCGTAACATGGATTGTTCTAGGTGACAGAATATGTTGTACCCATACAGAATCAAACAACTATAAAGCACATCTATGGATGATGGTTCTATTTGTATTTTCTGAAGTCTCAAAAGACATTAGTGATAAAACTACTAATTAAGTTGTGCAATCTGAATAAAAGTGGAAAAAAGGTACCTTTTGTTTAAACCAATCTCCAAATGTGTCCGAGTGTATGGAAATGAGCTGGTCTTCACTGGTAATAGAACTCCCAACCGAAGACTTTAACTCATCCATATGCATTCTAAGATAAAAGTAAAATTAAAACAGGAGGTATTAACTGATTAACCATTTCTAATGAACGTCAATGTCATACTTACGTTAGATATGGGTCAATTTCTGTCGTGTTAAAAAGCACATATATGTGAGCAATATTTAACTTTGCATCCTCCATACGCACTTGGACACCTTTAGAAAGAGGGCGTGCTGCCTGTGTGGAACCATCTTGAAAGTTTTTGTTACAGCTTGGCTTTTCTCCTATTTCAGCTGCTTGATCCATGAGAATAGAAAGCCTAACACACTCCATTCCAAGATAACACTCTGCTATACAAGCTTCAGGTAGTGCTTAATTTTTAACATATTCTTTGAATGTCTTCATATACCTATATGAAAGTAGCATATGAAACAGTTACCAGTTAAAAGGGTGGAAACGAAGTCGGTATACGTCTTACAAAACTTCAACATTTGGATATAAGTAGCTCTAAGCTACAAGGGAAAGCTACTAACACGTTGTGCAAACAGAAAAAAGATTGAAACAAAATAATAAAAAAGCAGAAATAACATTTATAAAATTTAGCATACCTTTCAAATGGATACATCCAACGATATTGTACAGGTCCACATAAACGCACTTCTCGAGCTAGGTGAATTGTAAAGTGCACCATCACATCAAAAAATGATGGAGGGAAGTACGTCTCCAACATACACAAAGTCTCAGCTACTTCCAATTCAAGTTCTACTAATCTTTCGAGATGAACTACCCTTTGGCATATTTCGTGAAAATAAGAACACAACCTGAAAATCGCCTTACTTGGCCCCTCAGGTAAAAGTCCTCTCAAAGCTATAGGTAATATTTGTTGCATAAGAACATGATAATCATGAGCCTTAAGGACACCTAATTGACCATCTTTCGAGAAATGCTTCCTAAGATCCGAACTATACCCATATGGAACCTTCAAATTTCTCATCCTATTATAAAGTATAGCCTTATTCTTGTTGCTTAAGCTGTATGGTGATGGTGGAAGGATTGTTTTGCCATTTATCTCTTGCGGATGCAATTCTGATATTATTCCCATACTCTTCAGATCATTACGGGAATTTAAACCATCTTTTGTTTTGAACTTTATATTCAAAATAGTATCAATGACACTCTCACAGACATTTTTTTCTGTATGCATAACATCAATATTATACCGTAGTAACAAATCCTAGGAATTCATGAAAAATCCTAACATTAGTAATTCCAAAAGATGATTTGTTAAACCAAAATCAAATTTTACACAAGTTAATTAACCTGCATGCTAATAATTACCTATAAAGCTAACTAGTTTGTTCAGTAATTAAGTAAAAGAACTAGATAAACAGGAACACATCCATGTAAACCATCTAACACATAGATATGAATATATAGTGAGTTTAATCACACATGACATAAAAAGGGTATTCAGGTTAATTATAGTGAGTTCAAGCATAGCTCATGTGCACAAAACTATTTAACAAGTAAATCTGTAGTTAGAACTGACCTTCCAGTAAGGCAAGTCGAAGAATATCGACCGTTTGTTAAACACCCGAAGCTCAGTTTCCTCATCATGAGGTGCAGCAGAACTAGCCACATTAGAAACAGCACCCCTTTTCCGCTTCCCACACTTAGAATTACCGTTCTTTGCGCCTTTTGCGGCACTACTCTGACCGATTTCCTTTGTCATCTTCTTATTATTATTCTTATTTTCCTCTTTTTGTTTCCTTTTCTCCTCCTCGTTCTTCTTCGCTTTCCCAAAATCATTAACAATAGTGCTCTGATGTTCAAATACAGTAGCACCAGACATAACAGGTGGTTTTTCCCTCCTCTCAATTTCTCCATTAAACAAGTCTTTTTTCTGTCAAAGGGGATGATTATGACGAAGGAATCTCCTATGATTCATGTATACAGTTTTACGACTAAACGGTAACCAGTTTCTAAGTGTGTTATCACCACAAAGAGGGCATGCTGCCTTCCCTTTATACGTACATCCCGATAAATTACCATATGCAGGAAAATCATTAATCATCCACATCAATAAAGCCTTCAAGTTAAATTCTGATTTACTAAAAGCATCATATACCTTCGCGCCGTTCTCCCACAACTCAATTAGATCATCAATCAATGGCTGCAAATATACATAGATGTCATTACCTGGTTGCTTTTTTCCTGGAATTAGCATGCTCAGAATAATGTTTTCGGCTTGCATACACTTTTGAGGGGAAAAATTATAAACCACGATCATCACCGGCCAGCAACTGTGGTTTGGAGAAAGATCGCCAAATGGATTGAATCCATCAGCAGCAAGCCCAAGACGCAGATTACGGTCATCTGAAGAAAATGCGGGAAATTGTTTGTCTATGTGCTTCCAAGCTAAAGAATCTGAAGGATGACGTATCTTCCCATCTTTCCTCTTGCTCGTCGCGTGTGATATCAAATGCTCAGCCAGATCAGCTGATTGATACAATCTCTTCAATCTCGGTATAAGGGGGAAGTATCTAAGAACCTTCACCGATATCTTCTTTTTGGGCTTGTCTATCATGTCCTCATCGTCTTCCATGTTAGATGTGTCTTGCTTCCACCTAGAATAATGACATTTAGGACATTCATCTGCATCTTTCAACTCCTTTCTAAACAAGCAACAATCATTCACACAGGCATGTATCTTCTCGTAAGTTAATTGATAAGATTTAAGAAGCTTTTTGACTTGATATGTGCTTTTAGGAAGACAATGACCTTGCGGCAACAACGAACCAATTGTCTTGAGAAGTTCGTCAAAAGCCTTCCTAGATATACCATTAACTGTCTTGTGCCTGTACAATTCCATAGTGATAGATAACTTTGTGTGTGTTTTACAATTAGGGTATAACGGAGCGTCAGCCACCTCGTCCAACCCCTCTTCTTGACTGATTTCATGGCCCTGATCTTGATGTGCATCACCTTCAACATTATCCTCTACATACATTTGTTCTGAACCATGTGTCGCTCCTTCTTGGTGAATATCATTAGAAATGATTACTGGCTCGCCGTGAAAAACCCACTCGGTATATGTAGGATCCATACCCCTTTTAATCAAGTGAAAATGCACTGCATCCGGAGGAAGTGGCAAAGCAAGATTCTTACAATCAACACAAGGACAACTCAACTTAGAAGGATTTCCTAGTTTCTGACAGACGGTATCTATGAAATTATTCAATGCTTCCTGATATGGAAGACCACCCCTGCATAAAAGATAGATAAAATCAGAGCACCATAATAACGCAAATTAACAATCTAGCAAACCAATGTAAAGAATATGATATATATCCTTAAGTTAAACATATTCACCTTGGCAAATAAATCCAATCTTTATTCATCATTTACAACGAATTTAATTGATTTATATGTATATATGTTAAAATAAAACTTCAATCTACGCGCCACAGAAAAAAGAAGAGTTAGAAAATGGCTGAAAGATGTAGCCCTGCAACTTATATATGTAAGTTATAACCAGCATATATAGTTACACAATACAGAGAACCATTACAAGGACTTATAACCAGCATAGCCCTGCAACAATGACAATACTCTAAATATATTTTTTAATTAGAGGGTATGAAATGAAGTACAATATTTAAATCATGTCTTACACATAAAATAATAAATTATTACATATAAAGACTTTTCCCTAGCTTTGTAACTAGATCAGCTATTTGATTAGTAGAAACTCTAACTTTTTCTTTTGCAGCAATGAAGATAGCATCTGAAGCCCATGTAAAATCTTCACATTGTTCACATACAAGGTAAGCTATGTCCTTATTGTGTTGATTGTTGCATATTCTTAGGGTGAGTTTGCAGTTGCAGGTTGAAGAGAAGCACAATTGATTGTGCAGTGGACAATCTTTATAAGAGTGATCATCTTCTCCACAAGCATTACAGCTTTTCGCTGATGGTAATAATAACAACTTGGCTTTGCAAGGGTCAGAAGCATCATTAAACCATTCAAAGTAGGTGCAGGTAGGTATGGTGCACTTGAAGAACATTTTTCCATAGGTTTCAGTTGTTTTAGATCGTAGAAATGCTCTCACACCGTTACAAGGAACATGCTTGCACCTAGAATAGAGCCAAGGACACACTTTTGTTTCATGGTTCCCTTGTTCACACATAGCACACTCAATTAGTATATTTTTCATTCTCATCTTACTGTTGCTGTTGTTGCAACTATTACTGCTACTTGGAGAGTCTTTCACACCTCCACCCATGACTGATTCAGTGTTGTTATGTCTAATTAGAAGCTAATTTCAGTCCCTAGCTAGTAATGCAATCAGTTCACAATGCTCTAAATATCTACAACATATACCTTTGAACTCTTCTCTCAGATTAACCCTTGTTCCCCTCCCATTTCAGCCAAGTATTTGTACACAAAATTCTTCAGATAAAATTGAATCAAATCCTGCAAAAGAATTAAAATTGGAATCAATATAATGCAAATCACCTGAATTCAATGCAAACCCTAATTCTAATCATTTGAATTAAATGCAACTTAATTCACCGAATTGAATGCAAACCCTAATACAAAATATTAATGCAACTGATTTTATTTCAACCAGCTAGTATTCAATGCAATGATTGAAATTAACTTTGAGGTTAAAAAGAATTAAAAAATGATGCAAACCCTAATACAAAATATTAATTATTTTATTTCCAAATGCAATGATTGAAATTAACGAAATTAAATCCAAACGAATTAAATGACCCCAATTATCAATGATTGAAAAAAAAAAAAAAAAAAAAAAGTAAAATCGAGAATCAAAATAAAAATTAAAATTAAACCCTAAAGAGATCGAGAAACCCGATTTACAGACCTGGGTAAGTCTTCAGGTAGGTCGATCTGTTGATTGTTGTAAGTCTTCAACTCGATCTGTTGATTGTTGTTCAACTACTTCGGTTGGTGTAAAAACTTCGTACAGCTACCTCGATCTGTTGGGTTGATGAGGGTGGTTTTGATGGTAATGAGTTGTTGATGATGGTGATCTGTTGATGATGGTTTTCATGGTTGCGGGAGATGGTACTTCTGATGGTTGCGGGATATGGTGGTTTTACAGAGAAAGAAGTGATGAAGTAGGAGGAAGATGCAGGGGATAAGGTTTGAAAGAATGAAAAAAAGAAGTGGCTAAGGGTACGTGAAGTGGCCAAAAATAATTGGACGGTTACAGATTGAAATGGATGGTTAGGATGTAATATTTCCTACATCCCCTTTCACAACCTTTAGTAGAAGTCGTCATAAAGAGTTTGTCGATCTGCTAAAACAAATTCACTTCTGCTAAAAAAAATTCACTTCTGCTAAATTTTTGACGAAAATGGTGATTTTATGCCTCAAAATATTTCTGGAGAGTAAGACGAAGGAATCTTACCCGTTACTGGTCGGATTCTTCGTTGTTACCGAGTCTCCGACATTAGTATCCGTCCAGGTTTCGATCTCGGAGACACTTTCTACTGATAAGTTGGAACATTTAGGGTTTCTAAAGGTTCCGGGGAGTAAGACGAAGTAATCTTACCCGTTAATGGTCGGATTCTTCGTTGTTACCGAGTCTACGAAATTAGTATTCGTCCAGGTTTCGATCTCGGAGACACTTTATACTGATAAGTTGGCAAATTTATGGTTTCTAAAGGTTCCGGGGAGTAAGACGAAGGAATCTTACCAGTTACTGGTCGGATTCTTCGTTGTTACCGAGTCTCCGACATTAGTATCCGTCCAGGTTTCGATCTCGGAGACACTTTCTACTGATAAGTTGGCAAATTTAGGGTTTCTAAAGGTTAGGGAGTAAGACGAAGGAATCTTACCCGCATCTTGGTCCGATTCTTCGTTGTTACCGAGTCTCCGACATTAGTATCCGTCCAGGTTTCGATCTCGGAGATACTTCCTACTGATAAGTTGGCAAATTTAGGGTTTCTAAAGGTTCCGGGGAGTAAGACGAAGGAATCTTACCCGTTACTGGTCCGATTCTTCGTTGTTACCAAGTCTCCGACATTAGTATCCGTCCAGGTTTCGATCTCGGAGACACTTTCTACTGATAAGTTGGCAAATTTAGGGTTTCTAAAGGTTCCGGGGAGTAAGACGAAGGAATCTTGAATTCATCGGTCCGATTCTTCGTTGTTACCGAGTCTCCGACATTAGTATCCGTCTAGGTTTCGATCTCGGAGACACTTTCTACTGATAAGTTGGCAAATTTAGGGTTTCTAAAGGTTCCGGGGAGTAAGACGAAGGAATCTTACCCGTTACTGGTCCGATTATTCGTTGTTACCGAGTCTCCGACATTAGTATCCATCCAGGTTTCGATATCGGAGACACTTTCTACTGATAAGTTGGCAAATTTAGGGTTTCTAAAGGTTCCGGGGAGTAAGACGAAGGAATCTTACCCGTTACTGGTCCGATTCTTCATTGTTACCGAGTCTCCGACATTAGTATCCGTCCAGGTTTCGATCTCTGAGACACTTTCTACTGATAAGTTGGCAAATTTAGGGTTTCTAAAGGTTCCGGGGAGTAAGACGAAGGAATCTTACCCGTTACTGGTCCGATTCTTCGTTGTTACCGAGTCTCCGACATTAGTATCCGTCCAGGTTTCGATCTCGGAGACACTTTCTACCGATAAGTTGGAAAATTTAGGGTTTCTAAAGGTTCCGGGGAGTAAGACGAAGGAATCTTACCCGTTACTGGTCCGATTCTTCGTTGTTACCGAGTCTCCGACATTAGTATCCGTCCAGGTTGCGATCTCGGAGACACTTTCTACTGATAAGTTGGCAAATTTAGGGTTTTTAAAGGTTCCGGGGAGTAAGACGAAGGAATCTTACCAGTTACTGGTCCGATTCTTCGTTGTTACCGAGTCTCCGACATTAGTATCCGTCCAGGTTTCGATCTCGGAGACACTTTCTACTGATAAGTTGGCAAATTGAGGGTTTCTAAAGGTTCCGGGGAGTAAGACGAAGGAATATTACCCGTTACTGGTCGGATTCTTCATTGTTACCGAGTCTCCGACATTAGTATCCGTCCAGGTTTCGATCTCGGAGACACTTTCTACTGATAAGTTGGCAAATTTAGGGTTTCTAAAGGTTCCGGGGAGTAAGACGAAGGAATATTACCCGTTACTGGTCTGATTCTTCATTGTTATTGAGTCTCCGACATTAGTATCCGTCCAGGTTTCGATCTCGGAGACACTTTCTACTGATAAGTTGGAAAATTTAGGGTTTTTAAAGGTTCCGGGGAGTATTACGAAAGAATCTTACCCGTTACTGGTCTGATTCTTCGTTGTTACCGAGTCTCCGACATTAGTATCCGTCCAGGTTTCGATCTCGGAGACACTTTCTACTGATAAGTTGGAAAATTTAATGCCTCAAAAGATTTCCGGGGAGTAAGACGAAGGAATCTTACCCGTTACTGGTCCGATTATTCGTTGTTACCGAGTCTCCGACATTAGTATCCATCCAGGTTTCGATATCGGAGACACTTTCTACTGATAAGTTGGCAAATTTAGGGTTTCTAAAGGTTTCGGGGAGTAAGACGAAGGAATCTTACCCGTTACTGGTCCTATTCTTCGTTGTTACCGAGTCTCCGACATTAGTATCCGTCCAGGTTTCGATCTCTGAGACACTTTCTACCGATAAGTTGGCAAATTTAGGTTTCTAAAGGTTCCGGGAGTAAGACGAAGGAATCTTACCGTTCATCGGTCCGATTCTTCGTTGTTACCGAGTCTCCGACATTAGTATCCGTCCAGGTTTCGATCTCGGAGACACTTTCTACTGATAAGTTGGAAAATTTAGGGTTTCTAAAGGTTCCGGGGAGTAAGACGAAGGAATCTTACCCGTTACTGGTCCGATTCTTCGTTGTTACCGAGTCTCCGACAATAGTATCCGTCCAGGTTGCGATCTCGGAGACACTTTCTACTGATAAGTTGGCAAATTTAGGGTTTTTAAAGGTTCCGGGGAGTAAGACGAAGGAATCTTACCAGTTACTGGTCCGATTCTTCGTTGTTACCGAGTCTCCGACATTAGTATCCGTCCAGGTTTCGATCTCGGAGACACTTTCTATTGATAAGTTGGCAAATTGAGGGTTTCTAAAGGTTCCGGGGAGTAAGACGAAGGAATATTACCCGTTACTGGTCGGATTCTTCATTGTTACCGAGTCTCCGACATTAGTATCCGTCCAGGTTTCGATCTCGGAGACACTTTCTACTGATAAGTTGGCAAATTTAGGGTTTCTAAAGGTTCCGGGGAGTAAGACGAAGGAATATTACCCGTTATTGGTCTGATTCTTCATTGTTATCGAGTCTCCGACATTAGTATCCGTCCAGGTTTCGATCTCGGAGACACTTTCTACTGATAAGTTGGAAAATTTAGGGTTTTTAAAGGTTCCGGGGAGTATTACGAAAGAATCTTACCCGTTACTGGTCTGATTCTTCGTTGTTACCGAGTCTCCGACATTAGTATCCGTCCAGGTTTCGATCTCGGAGACACTTTCTACTGATAAGTTGGAAAATTTAACGCCTCAAAAGATTTCCGGGGAGTAAGACGAAGGAATCTTACCCGTTACTGGTCCGATTCTTCGTTGTTACCGAGTCTCCGACATTAGTATCCGTCCAGGTTTCGATCTCGGAGATACTTTCTACTGATAAGTTGGAAAATTTAGGGTTTCTAAAGGTTCCGGGGAGTAAAACGAAGGAATCTTACCCGTTACTGGTCCGATTCTTCGTTGTTACCGAGTCTCCGACATTAGTATCCGTCAAGGTTTCGATCTCGGAGACACTTTCTACTGATAAGTTGGCAAATTTAGGGTTTTTAAAGGTTCCGGGGAGTATTACGAAGGAATCTTACCCGTTACTGGTCTGATTCTTCGTTGTTACCGAGTCTCCGACATTAGTATCCGTCCAGGTTTCGATCACGGAGACACTTTCTACTGATAAGTTGGCAAATTTAATGCCGCAAAAGATTTCCGGGGAGTAAGACGAAGGAATCTTACCCGTTACTGGTCCGATTCTTCGTTGTTACCGAGTCTCCGACATTAGTATCCGTCCAGGTTTCGATCTCGGAGACACTTTCTACTGATAAGTTGGCAAATTTAGGGTTTTTAAAGGTTCCGGGGAGTATTACGAAGGAATCTTACCCGTTACTGGTCCGATTCTTCGTTGTTACCGAGTCTCCGACATTAGTATCCGTCCAGGTTTCGATCTCGGAGACACTTTCTACTGATAAGTTGGAAAATTTAATGCCTCAAAAGATTTCCGGGGAGTAAGACGAAGGAATCTTACCCGTTACTGGTCCGATTCTTCGTTGTTACCGAGTCTCCGACATTATTATCCGTCCAGGTTTCGATCTCACAGACACTTTCTACTGATAAGTTGGCAAATTTAGGGTTTCTAAAGGTTCCGGGGAGTAAGACGAAGGAATCTTACCCGTTACTGGTCCGATTCTTCGTTGTTACCGAGTCTCCGACATTAGTATCCGTCCAGGTTTCGATCTCGGAGACACTTTCTACTGATAAGTTGGCAAATTTAATGCCTCAAAAGATTTCCGGGGAGTAAGACGAAGGAATCTTACCCGTTACTGGTCCGATTCTTCGTTGTTACCGAGTCTCCGACATTAGTATCCGTCCAGGTTTCGATCTCGGAGATACTTTCTACCGATAAGTTGGAAAATTTAGGGTTTCTAAAGGTTCCGGGTAGTAAGACGAAGGAATCTTACCCGTATCTTGGTCCGATTCTTCGTTGTTACCGAGTCTCCGACATTAGTATCCGTCCGTGTTTCGATCTAGGAGACACTTTCTACCGATAAATTGGAAAATTTAGGGTTTCTAAAGGTTCCGGGGAGTAAGACGAAGGAATCTTACCCGTTACTGGTCCGATTCTTCGTTGTTACCGAGTCTCCGACATTAGTATCCGTCCAGGTTTCGATCTCGGAGACACTTTCTACTGATAAGTTGGCAAATTTAGGGTTTCTAAAGGTTCCGGGGAGTAAGACGAAGGAATCTTTTTATTCTCGGGTCCGATTCTTCGTTGTTACCGAGTCTCCGACATTAGTATTCGTCCAGGTTTCGATCTCGGAGACACTTTCTAATGATAAGTTGGCAAATTTAGGGTTTCTAAAGGTTCCGGGGAGTAAGACGAAGGAATCTTACCCGTTACTGGTCCGATTCTTCGTTGTTACCGAGTCTCCGACATTAGTATCCGTCCAGGTTTTGATCTCGGAGACACTTTCTACTGATAAGTTGGCAAATTTAATGCCTCAAAAGATTTCCGGGGAGTAAGACGAAGGAATCTTACCCATTACTGGTCGGATTTCATATTTAATCCAACGATCTAGAATGAAGCTAAAACAACAAACAAGGATCACTACTCAATCTAATAGTCATAATTCATTGTTTGGTTTGACAAAAACAAACACATTTCTCAATCCGTAACCTATTTTGTTAACCAATTAGATTGCATATAATCTAATCTAACGGCTCTAAAGCATATCATGCGGATTACAGATTTTTTCACCCAACATCCTTCCCAAACATCCCGCTCAAATTTCGCAACGTGTCACCTCTTCCAATTTTCGAAGAAAAAAAAACCCAAAAGACTAAGGACCACAGAAAACTGGTCTCCCTCGGTTCCTTCTCCATTCAACGCTTCACTTTCTCTTTCTCTTTATCATCTCAGAGAAAAACTCTCTCAAACCCTTTCTTCTCTGATCTCAGAGAAAAAATCAAAATCAAATCATTCCACACAAATATTAAACCTTTCTTAACCCTCAAATCCAACACAAATGTTAACCCTCAAATCCAACTATCTATAGAAGGTGTATCAGACCTCAGATGTAATCATAACCCTCTTCAGAAAATCTCTTTATAGTGGTAAGAATAAATCTCTCAAACCCTTTCTTCTCTGATTTATTTGGTTTTGTTTTGATGTTTGTTCTAGCTAAGATTTTTGATTTTGTTTTGATTTTTTTAGGGTTCTACTTTTTATTTTGACCGATTTTTGATTTTAGGAATTTTTTTTCTTTTTTCTTTTTCAATAACATGCAATTGTGTTTTGATGTTTGTTCTAGCTAGGATTTTTGATTTTGTTTTGATTTTTTTAGGGTTCTGTTTAATTTTGATTTTGACTGATTTTTGATTTTAGTTTTTTTTTTCTTTTTCTTTTTTAAGAACATGCAATTGTGTATTGATGTTTGTCCTAGCTAGGATTTTTGATTTTGTTTTGATTTTGTTAGGGTTCTGTTTAATTTTGATTTTGACTGATTTTTGATTTTAGGTTTTTTTTAATTTTTCTTTTTTAAGAACATGCAATTGTGTTTTGATGTTTGTCCTAGCTAGGATTTTTGATTTTGTTTTGATTTTGTTAGGGTTCTGTTTAATTTTGATTTTTGATTTTTGATTTTAGGTTTTTTTTTTCTTTTTCTTTTTTAAGAACATGCAATTGTGTTTTGATGTTTGTCCTAGCTAGGATTTTTGATTTTGTTTTGATTTTGTTAAGGTTCTGTTTAATTTTGATTTTGACTGATTTTTGATTTTAGGTTTTTTTTTTTCCATTATATTTTGTAGCAGAATTTAACATTTGGTAGGATAAGAAACTTAGAATGGTGTAGTATTATGTTGTTTTCTTAATATGATGCTTGTTTTAACATGATAGCTATCAAGTGAATATGCAAGAACTGCTGGTTGGATTACTGAACCTCTGGCTCATTCTGAACTGAGAATTGTGCAGAGCTTCAGTATTCCAACCAGCGGCTCACAGTTGCTTGGTTGTTATTGCTTGTGTTTAAGAAAAACATGATTTTAGATGTAAAATATCAGTGACATATTGGACTGAGTTGGAGTTGAGATCTTGTTTGTCACTCTGTTATTGCTTTCTTAACCTTGAAAATTGTTGGTGATTAAGGATTGATGAGAGCTAGTGCACTCTCTATCTTATGGGCGAGACAATTGCTTCTCAAGCGATCGACTTACCCATAGGATAAGGAGTGCACCGGCTCATTATTTTATTTTTTTAATGTTTGTTAGTATCCAAATGTACAGTTGATGTAGTTTGCACAATGTTATATATATACTGATCACTTTTGAATTCTTTATTTTTAGCTCATATAACTGCATTGATGAAAACAAATCTCACAGCAATGGGAAAGAATAAGGTAAAGACTTAGATTATGATTCAGTTTCTCTTATTCATGTAAATGACCCTTTTAAGTCGACAACGTATAATGAGCTTATGTATTTTATGTTGCAGACCAAGGAACCAGTAAAGAAAAACCATCTCAAGTAGTTTCCATTCAAGGTAAACTATTTTCATCTCAATTTCATTGTATTAACACAAACATTACTTTACCTTCTCATTATAACTAAGTTATATATATATGGTTGTTGCATATGAAGAAGCAACTGAAGAGCCAGTCCCAACCTAATAATGAATCTCCAACTAAAACTGATATAGTTACTTCAAAGTCCCGAACACCAAGAACCAAGTCCGTAGAATCAGCTGAACCTACATGTCAGAGGCGATCATCACCAAGGTTCAAAGAGCCCGCAGAACAAACTGATCCAAGAAGCACTACACAAACTACAAAGTGTACACAACCTGAAACCACCATACCACCTCCATCTGAAACAAATGGTTCTCAGAAGCGATCATCTCCAAGGTTCAAAGAGTCTGCACAACCAACTATTTCCAAACTACCTACACCGTCTCGAAAGAAAGTGGTCTCTAAGAACAAGAATGTGTCGACAACTACAAAATTTAAAGAAGTTGCTGGAAAGTCCAAAGAGGGGAGAAAGAAAGTAAAGCGGAAGTTGGATATAAGCACTGGCCCATGTCCAAATGTTCAACTCAGGAATCCAAACGACACTTTTTCAGATTTTGAAGAGGAAGAGGAAGATTATATTTTACAGCCCAACAAAGACATAGCAGAGGAAGAGGCGGAAGATGAAGAAAAAAATAATGGTGATGATGCCGAGACTGATGTGGGAAAGGAATTAGATAATGATGATGAGGGTGCTACTGATAATCCAGAAGGTGATGAAGTGGAGGTTTCGGTACCAACGAAGAAAATAAAGTTTGTTCCACGTGGACCAACACAGATGCATGCATTGAGGCTGGAGAGCACAACTACAAAAACTGAAGTTCCCTTCAACTTTAAAGAACAACCAATTGGTGAACCTTCCGTGCATCTGGCCAGTTGTCTAGGGGTGTTAGTCCGGAGAAATATTTCCTTAACGCACTAGGACTGGAGACTCGTTCCTTCTCAGGCAAAGGCAAACATATGGAAGATTGTTGAGGTAATTAAACTGAGTCTTAAATCTTTAATCGACTATTTTCATTAGTCGACAACTCTTTAACTCATAGGAGATCTAATTAAAATGATTTATGTTTATTCGCAGCAACGGTTCATTGTTCCTGAACATTACAAAGACTATTATTTTGGAAAAATGGGAACATATCTCAAAGAAGCTCGATCCAGGAGAGCCGGTTTGGTGTTAGATGCTTTTGATCAGCTACAAGGGGAAGAGAGAGAGAAAAAGGTTGCAAAGCTAATGCCCAAAAGCATGAATGTCAGAGAGTGGGGAGAGTTTGTGAAACGTGTGAACTCGGCTGAATTCAGAGTAAGTACCGTTTCTAATATAATGAATGACTATTTGAAGCTTCAAAAAAATTAAAATGTGTCTAATGATTGCTATATTTCCCTTTGCAGGTGAAAAGACTCAAAATGCAAGAAATTCGTGCCAGGCATACCACCCCTCACACGATTAGTCGTGAAGGTTATGCCCGATTAGAGGCGAAGATGGTATGTTCTACTATTTTTAATTTTATATACTTCATTTGTTTGCTAGTTTGAGCTTTATTTCTTATTCTTGTGAAAAATGCCCAAGTTAATAATGAAGATGATGAGCAGTGCTTAGCTTTGTGTATTAGATGTCAAGTTTTTCATGCATAAAATGAAAACTTGTAAGTTTTTTAATATCTCTTTTGGAAGGTGTTAACTAACTAGGATTCACAATTTATGTGCAGCAAAAAGAGAGGAACACAACTGAACCTGTCGACAGAGCTGTTTTATGGAAAACGGGCCACCAACCACATCATGGAAAGGAGCCAAATTCGGCTGTTCTACAGGATTTTGTGAGTAATCTTCTCTTATTTTTCTGAATTTATGTGAGTTTTAATAATGCAAAAATATCTTATATGTTTCACACGGCTTGTACAGAAAAAAAATTGAAGAAGCCCAAGCAAATCATAGTTTTGATTGTAGTGGATCGTCCTTGACAGACGATATTCTTTCGAAGGCTCTTGGTGAAGATAAAGGTGTAAGACTTAAAGCCATGGGGTATGGAGTGACACGTAAAAAGATGCTAGCCAATGCCCACTAAAAGTTGGTCATTAAAGAGTGTCAGGAAACATGTAGAGCAATGAATGATCGGCTTGTGATGCTGGAGGTGAGAATTTGTTTTGTTAACAGTTTGGTTTTTAGTTTTCTTTTTATATGAAGCATGATTGTGCCCCACTGACTGCTGGTATGTTTATTCTATAGGAAAGGAGCTCGAAATGTGTCTGCGATGAAGTCTCCCACACTCACAGGGCCACTCCAGTTGGAAGCAACAACCAGGCTAGCACTAGCAGAGTTGTCCCATGCAATGAGAAAGAGTCAACTACTCCCACTACCACTCCTGTTAGCAGAAAAAATGAGGTGCAAGTGCCAGAGAAATTTACATCTTGCAAGTTACTAAGTTGGTACAAGGATGGCGAGGTGGTGGCTGATGCTGAAATTTGTGAAACTAATCCAGCGCAGCAGATACACGGAATGCCAATAGGTTTCGGAGCCTATAGTGTGTGTGTCTTGACTGCTCATGTGATCATAGCTCATGTCTACAAGCCGACTTCAGAGTTCAAGTATGTTGGTGATGTTGTTGGATGTATTATCTCATGGCCCAAGTATCGAATAGTGTTCTCATAGACATCTTACCTTCTTAATCTTTTTGGAGTGTTAAGGAAACTACTTTTGGTAACAAACATCTTTGAATGTGTGTGTTTAACTTGAAGAATGTGAATGTGTTAAACTGGCAGGTGAACCTAAAAATAGTTCAGGTGAATGTGTTACTTTTTTTATGGTGAATGTGTTTCTTTGTTCAGGTGAATGTGTTCCTTTGTTCTGGTGAATTTGAATTACTTTAATTTGGTTTCATACCTAAATTGTTTTTTTTTAGATAATTATATGCACACAACACCAAACAAAGGTTGTATGTACCCATTCATCTACTGAAAACAGATGTTGTTACTTGAAATATTACAATCTTTAAGGATATTGTGTTAGATATTATGACTACACTAGACAAAGGTTGGGAGTACTAGTAAATGTAATATTCACAACCATTATAGGAGTTGTTTTATAGATAATTACAACACATATAAGATATGTGCTATATTTTTGAACAACCAAAACAGGAGTAGTCATAGGGCTAGTCACAATTCCTAAGTGGGTTGTGTTATAAAAATTTACTACACATATTTAAGGTTGTGAACTCAAGTTTTACAATGTTAATAGGTGTAGTGACAGGACGATTCACAATCTATATAAGGGTTGTGAAAGAAACTCCAGAAAATAATGTTGGACTTTGACAGAGTTGGTCGTGGAAGATAATTCTACAATCCTTGTATAAATTGTGAAAGAATGAGTCACAACCATTGTAGAGGTTGTGTTAGCCTTTAAAAAAAAAAATCAAAAGACAATCACAACTAAACCCAGGTGTAGTCCAAACTTGAACCACAACTGTGGTTACGACTCTTATCTAATGGTCGTAGAAAGTCGGGGATCTTCTACAACCCCCCCCCCCCCCCCCCTTCTGCAACCTATCAAGAAGTGTCGTCGTTGTCCTACTACGACACTTGTGGATGGTTGTCAAAGTATGTTTTTCCCGTAGTGTTTGTATGCCTACACACTACTATAACATTACCAAATCGAACAATCCAACACCTAACACTACCAAATCAAAGATACTTTCCTAACTGCTATTCCCAATTCCACTCAAAATCTATTCTAACAAGTCCAAATCCATTCACCAACACCATTAATGACAAATCAAGTTTAAAAAATTAATGTAACGATTGAAATGATTGAAATTAAAAGATACCAAATCATGAAACCCTAAATTTAATGCAAATTGAGATGAAACTATTACAAAAAAATAATTAAAGCAATCGATTCTGAGACCCAATTACAAGATCGATCTGTTGATGGAGAACCTCGATTTGTTGATGATGTTAACAGAGCTACCTAAAATCGATCTGTTGATGGAGAACCTCGATTTGTTGATGAAAAAAATTCCTTTTTCATAGATCTATTTGCTCGATTTGTTGATGATCTTGACTTTTAATGGTTTGATTGATGGTGTTTCGGCAGATGGAGGAGATCTTTTTCTGTGGTTAGAAGAAAGATAAAAGAAGAGACGAAAAATAAAATAAGTGGTTGAGGAAAGAAAAGAAAAGGATAAAAAGGAAAACACAATTAAAACAATGGATGGTTAGAGATCGATGTAAGGTTGAAATGGATGGTTGGAGATTTAATGGAAGTTGTGATGCAGTAAAAATAATTTCATGGCCATTTCACAACTGTTAGAAATAGTCGACATAGGGGTTTTTTTCGTCTTTCGAAACATTAACTTCTGCTAAATTTTTTTCACTTCTGAAAAGTTTTTTCACTTCTGCTAAATTTATTAACTTCCGCTAAATTTTTTCACTCCTCGAAGTTTGCGAATTCGTGTGTGTTTAAGGGTTCATGAGATTATTATCATGGAATCTTACGCGCAAACTGCTAAAGATCCATCGTTCATGCGAAGTTCTCGTCTCATAGTGGTACACTCCTGGCCAGGTTTCGATCTCCGGACAAGTTCACTCCTCGAAGTATGCGAATTCGTGTGTGTTTAGGGGTTCATGAGATTGTTCTCATGGAATCTTACGCGCAAACTGATAAAGATCCATCGTTCATGCGAAGTACTCGTCTCATAGTGGTACACTCCTTCCCAGGTTTCGATCTCCGGACAAGTTCACTCCTCGAAGTATGCGAATTCGTGTGTGTTTAGGGGTTCATGAGATTATTCTCATGGAATCTTACGCGCAAACTGCTAAAGATCCATCGTTCATGCGAAGTACTCGTCTCATAGTGGTACACTCTTGCCCAGGTTTCGATATCCGGACAAGTTCACTCCTCTAAGTATGCGAATTCGTGTGTGTTTAGGGGTTAATGAGATTATTCTCATGGAATCTTACGCCAAACTGCTAAAGATCCATCGTTCATGCGAAGTACTCGTCTCATAGTGGTACACTCCTGGCCAGGTTTCGATCTCCGGACAAGTTCACTCCTCGAAGTATGCGAATTCGTGTGTGTTTAGGGGTTCATGAGATTATTCTCATGGAATCTTACTCGCAACCTGTTAAAGATCCATCGTTCATGCGAAGTTCTCGTCTCATAGTGGTACACTCCTGGCCAGGGTTCGATCTCCGGACAAGTTCACTCCTCGAAGTGAGCGAATTCGTGTGTGTTTAGGGGTTCATGAGATTATTATCATGGAATCTTACGCACAAACTGCTAAAGATCCATCGTTCATGCGAAGTACTCGTCTCATAGTGGTACACTCCTGCCCAGGTTTCGATCTCCGGACAAGTTCACTCCTCGAAGTATGCGAATTCGTGTGTGTTTAGGGGTTAATGAGATTATTCTCATGGAATCTTACGCATAAACTGCTAAAGATCCATCGTTCATGCGAAGTTCTCGTATCATAGTGGTACACTCCTGGCAAGGTTTCGATCTCCGGACAAGTTCACTCCTCGAAGTATGCGAATTCGTGTGTGTTTAGGGGTTCATGAGATTGTTCTCATAGAATCTTACGCGCAAACTGCTAAAGATCCATCGTTCATGCGAAGTACTCATCTCATAGTGGTACACTCCTGGCCAGGTTTCGATCTCCGGACAAGTTCACTCCTCGAAGTATGTGAATTCGTGTGTGTTTAGGGGTTCATGAGATTATTCTCATGGAATCTTACGCGCAAACTTATAAAGATCCATTGTTCATGCGAAGTACTCGTCTCATAGTGGTACACTCCTGCCCAGGTTTCGATCTCCGGACAAGTTAACTCCTCGAAGTATGCGAATTCTTGTGTGTTTAGGGGTTCATGAGATTATTCTCATGGAATCTTACGCGCAAACTGCTAAAGATCCATCGTTCATGCGAAGTACTCGTCTCATAGTGGTACACTCCTGGCCAAGTTTCGATATCCGGACAAGTTCACTCCTAGTAGTATGCGAATTCGTGTGTGTTTAGGGGTTCATGAGATTATTCTCATGGAATCTTACGCATAAACTGCTAAAGATCCATCGTTCATGCGAAGTTCTCGTCTCATAGTGGTACACTCCTGGCCAGGTTTCGATATCCGGACAAGTTCACTCCTCGAAGTATGCGAATTCGTGTGTGTTTAGGGTTTCATGAGATTATTCTCATGGAATCTTACGCGCAAACTGCTAAAGATCCATCGTTCATGCGAAGTACTCGTCTCATAGTGGTACACTCCTGGGCAAGTTTCGATCTCCGGACAAGTACACTCCTCGAAGTATGCGAATTCGTGTGTGTTTAGGGGTTCATGAGATTATTCTCATGGAATCTTACGCGCAAACTGCTAAAGATCCATCGTTCATGCGAAGTTATCGTCTCATAGTGGTACACTCCTGGCCAGGTTTCGATCTCCGGACAATTTCACTCCTCGAAGTATGCGAATTCGTGTGTGTTTAGGGGTTCATGAGATTATTCTCATGGAATCTTACGCATAAACTGCTAAAGATCCATCGTTCATGCGAAGTTCTCGTCTCATAGTAGTACACTCCTGGCCAATTTTAAGTCAGAACCCATTTTCAGACGTTTACGATTCATAGTTCGTGGTCAGGTTTGAAGACGAAGTCACCAGAATTTTGAGTTTATACCTATCAAATGGTTTTATTGTAAGTGTTTGTAATCCAACGAACCAAATTTAAGGAAATCAAATCACAAGCCAATCTAACGGTGAGGAAGCCTTGTTTGGTTAACAAATTTTGTGTTTTCTTCTAAATCCGTATGCTTTGTTTCAACCAATTGGATTGTCCAGATTTTAATCTAATGGCTACAAAAAGTACCATGCGGATTGTGTTTTTTCCACCCAAACATCCCTCCTAAATTTGGGAACATCCTTCTAGATTTTGAACCAAATTTGGTTTCCCACCCAAACATCCCCTAAAGAGAATACTTTTGACCAAAGACCAAAATTATTCTCTCATTTATTTTCTTTCTCTCTATCTTCGTTCCCTCCGTCTCTGCAACTGTTGCTCTGCAACTCAGGAAAAAAAACCACAACTCACCTCAAACCCCCACTTCATCTCAAACTTCACCTGAAACTTCACCCCAACATCATAGAAGAAGAGTTCGTATCACCCAATCTCTCAGCTTCACCCTCAGGTTTGAATCTCACCTGATTAGGGTTTTATTTTTCATTTATGTTTCATATCTGATTAGTTTTGATTCAAAATGTATGATTTAGAGTTAGATTTAGAGTTTTCACTTTATTCTGTATTTGATATAGGGATTGATTGATTAGGGTTTTATTTTCTTACCCGAGTTAGGTTTTTTTACAAAACCGATTCAGCTTTTGATATTGCAGATTTTGTTTTAGAGTATTTTATTTTGATTGGGTTTTATTTAGAATTTGATTTAGAGTTATTTTATGTTCTGAGTTAGGGTTCTTTACAGAACCGATTCATCTGTGTTTTCCAGTCAGTAAGACATGTGTTTACAGAACCGATTCATTTGTGTTGGTTGCTTGGTGGTTGTTTTCTATTTCTTAGTTGTTTGTAACATGACTTCCCTTTTAGGTTGATGGTTTCTTAAGAACATGCTAGGTTCATGCAATATGTTGTTCGATTTTGCTGAAGTTTTTTTTTTTTTGCAAGGTTTGATGAGATCTAGAGCACTCTCTTTCGTATGAGCGAAGCAATTGCTTAAGTTCTCAAGCAATGGACTTGCTTATACGAAAGAGAGTGCACCAGCTCATTCAGCATCAGTGATTCAAATGTGGTGTTTTGTCATATACAATGGTGATTTCTTATCCAATGAGATATGGTGCAATATTTAGAGTTTGACTTGTTGGTAATGTTTTTGTTGTAGATTTAGATGCTTAGTGTAGAAGGAGGTGAAGATCCAATTTGTCTGCAATGGTGAAGAATAATAAGGTGAAGACTTATATATCTTATAGTTCAGTTTAATTTTACGTATTTAGTGTAAATGATGTTCTTTTAATCCTTTTGATTAACTTATTTTACTTTATGTTACAGGTTAACGATGAAGCAAAGACCAAGAATCCGGTCTCATCTCCCAAAAAGGTAGTAAGCAAGAAATCGGTAACATCTCCCAAAAAGTTAGCAAGTAAGCAAGCAAAAAGCGTCCGAGCCAAAACCGTCAGTTCTGTCGCGGCTGCTATGAGGGTACATAGTAACAAATCTCTTATAATTAAGTTTATTTTTTACTTGTTTCAATCACTTCATTTACTATCTCCTTTTTATTAACATAGTTCAGTTTTTATTTTGCAGATAATTTTGAAAGATAAGAGTAAAAAGTCTCATGGAAAACAAACTCCTAAGAACAAGACTAAGAGTTCAGAAATTCTTGAAAGTGAAAAGCTTCCAAGGCGATCATCCCCTAGGTTTAAGAACAACTCATAGTATTCACAGACTGCTGAAAAGACTACTCCAACACAATCACCAATTCGGAAAACTCATAGTGCTGTTGAACCAGCCGCTGGAAAGCCTACTCCAACACGATCATCACTTAGGAAAAGGAAAAGTTCAGTTGAACTCGAACAATCTCAACCAGGAGCATCTCATCAACTAGGAGCATATCAAGATGCACCTTCTACTGAACCCTATGTTGAACAGTCCACACCATTAGAATCTCCAGCTGCACCCTTAACCGAGGAAGTCGTTCCCAAGCGAAGAGCTGCAAACCGAAAATTGTATACAGGGCCATGTCCGAATGTGCAACTCAGGAATGCTGGTGATACGTTATCAGATTTTGAAGTGGAAGAAGAAGAAGATGAAGAACTTGAACAAGATAGAGATGTTGAGGTGGAAAAAGAAAACACAGAAAATGATAATGATGTTGATGTGAATGTGAATGATGCAAGAACTGAAAATGAAACTGAAGCTCATCGGGTATGACTTTTATGTTTGTTACTTTTCCATCCTTAAGTATTTTCACTCTGAATTATCTGATAAAATATGAGCAAGTCACCTGAGTTGTATCCTTATTTAGTTTTTCCATCCTTAACTCTTTTGTAGCCAAAACCCAAAAGAAAGTACGTTCCTCGCGGCCCCACAAGGATGACAACACTAGGTCTAACAACTAATAAGAATGGCAAGGAATCTGTGAGCTTTAACAATAAGGATCATCCTGTTGGTAATCCTTCGGTGCAGCTTGCTAGTTTCTTGGGTGTTTTAGTTAGGCGTAACATCCCATTAAAGCACAAGGACTGGAGACTTGTCCCTAGAGAGGCCAAAGATAACATATGGGCGATTATCATGGTAATTTCTTGACTCTTCAACTCTTTTACTTTTATAATATATTTAGAAGTTTTATACACCATCCATTATCTCTTTAACTCTTGTAACTCTTTTGCTTGTATTAGCAGCAAAGGTTTATTGTCGATGAATTTTATAAAGACTACTATTTTGGGAAGATGGGAAGTTATCTGAAAGAGGCTAGGTCTAGGAAAGCTGGTAAAATCCTCGCCTTGGATGGGCTAGAGGAAGAAGAAAGATAGATGAAGCTGGCAGAACTGAAACCAGAGAATGATATTGTAAATGAGTGGGAAGAGTTCGTGGCACATGTTTTCTCGGAGGGATTCAGAGTAAGTGTTCATATCGCAATAAGTTAAATTATTTTTGTGTTCAGCCATTGTACATTCACTGTTGTTTAGTAAATGACATTCCGTTACTTTATCAGGAAAAAATATTGCAGATGCAACAAGTTAGAGAGAAATACACCACTCCACACACTCTTAGTAGAAGTGGTTATGCGAGACTCGAGGCTAAAATGGTAAGTTGTGTATTTTTATTCCGATGTTCATTATAGGGTAATTGTATTCAAATTGTTCATATGCTAACTACCTGGATAACATATTATTTGCATCAAAATAAGCTGAATACCAAAGAAGACATTGATAGAGTCGAACTTTGGATAACAGGTCACAAACCGAAGGAAGGGAAGGAACCTAATCCTGGAAATGTGGAGGCTTTAGTAAGAAATCAACTCATATTTCTCTTATATTTTTTGTTAATTTATTTTCTTAATATATATATGTGTTCGAATGATGCAAAAATGTGACTAACTGGGTTACTTTTGCACTAATGCAGGAAAGAATTGATAGAGCTGCACAAGAGCATGATGCTGATGTTGGATCATCTATGACAGACGATCTTCTCTCCAAATCTCTTGGTGACGACAAACCAGGGAGACTGAGAGGTATTGTCTATGGAGCGACAAAGACAAAGATGGTTGTCAAGACCCATTACAAGAAGATCATCAAAGAGTGCAAGGATAGTATGAGTGAAATGAATGACAAACTTGCACTATTAGAGGTGAGATTCTAATTATCGCTTTCGTTTCTTTTAGTTGAAAAATTGAAACTTGCGTCTGATACTGCTAGTTTGATGTTGGTATAGGAAAAAACCTCGAGATGCGTCTGCTGCCATGATGGCTCACACTTGAACAAGGCCAGTCCAATTGTAAGTGTGTTTATATAAAAAAGTTGGTTAGTCTCTATTGCTCTCATTATGAGTTTATGATGTTGCTGTTGTATTTTTCATGTAGTCTGGAAAGGCTAGCAACACCCATGGTTTTTCTAGCTCAAGCAGGACTGTTCCCCAGTTTGCAAATGACAGTCCAGTTAGCAGACCAAGGGTGGAGGAAGCGCTAGGGAAGGTCAAAGCTTGCAGGTTGCTCAGTTGGTACAATGAGAACGAGATTGTTGCTGACGCGAGTATTACTGAAACAGATCCAAATATGGAGTGCCATGGAGTGCCAATAGGTTTCGGCGCATACAAAGTGACTGTGACTAATTCTCGTGTTGATGATGCTCATCTCTACAAGACATCGGGTGACTTGACGCGTGTTATACATGTTGTAGGAACTTTTGTCACCTGGTCCAAGGATCTGATAATGCCTGCCATATGATAATCTATTAATTTGTTTGGGGTGTGTTTAAGGATACAATGGTTCTTTATTTGGTTGATTTCATCAGTTTAAGGAGACAATGGTTCTTTTTTTGGGTTGCTTTCGTCAGTTTTAAAACAATTAGTGTTTCAGGAAACAATGCCGATCTGTTAACTTGTTTAAATGTGGATCTGTTGACTAGTTACATTTTAATGGTTTTTATCTGAATGAATAGAAGTCAATTAATATATATTTGTGTGCATCGAAATTTTAGGTTTTTTTTTCTTTATAAAATATAAAAGAATCACAACTGCTAAACATGGTTGGAAAAAAAGGTGATCACTACACATGATATGGGTTGTGAAACAGTAATTATACAACTCAAACAGGTACTGTGAAACATTTTTATGCTACACAGGATATGGGTAGTGAAACAGTAATTATACAACAAAAAAAAATATTGTGATACATTTTTATGCTACACAGAGTAAGGATTGTGATATGAAAATAATGGTTGTCATACTTGTTTCTACTACACATCGGATTTGTTTTGAAACAATTCACTGGATTATGGAAACAAACTTCTACTACACATACAAAGGTTGTGATACAAGTTTTTGCTACACATATCAAGGGTTGTGAATAACATGTCTTACTATTATAACCTTGGTTGTCATACGAGTTTCTGCTACACAACTAAGCTGTTGTGAAAATGATGTCATACTACTATGAACCTGGTTGTGATACGAGTTTCTCCTATACATATTTTTGTTGTGTAAGAAGTACTTACAACCCAAGTAATAATTGTGAAACAAGTCTTAGACTACGCTTCCATAAGTTGTGATATGAGTTTCTGCTACACTACCCTCTTGTAGTGAAACATTAGTTAGGAATGTCCTACAACTATAATAATAGTTGGAGAATGGTATATACACAACAATTATGGCAGTTGTGTTAGATATTTCTAAGACTTATAATTTTGTTGTGAAATAATTTATTACAACCTCTTGATGGGTTGTGTGAGATGTTGCCCAGAAATTTGGATTAAGTATCACAACCGAAGCACGTGTTGTATAAAATTGAACCACAACTAAGTTTACGACACTATCTTACGAGTTGCAAATAATTGAAGACTTTCTACAACCCCCCCCCCTTGTGCAACCTATAGATAAACGTCGTCTTATGTGGTACCACAACTGATTTCTGGGGTAGTTAATCGATGTTTTTCCCGTAGTGGAAGACTTTATACTAAAACAGATGCAAATGCAGCCAAAGCGATTGCATCATGGAATCCATTGTGCTTATTCAAATTTATTTTACCATCAATTACTTTTCCGTTCTTGTTTTGCAAATTGAAACCATAACAAGAGACGCATACTGGTCAAACCTATGACTATCATCTGTAGAATGGTAGAATCACATCCAAAGTGATGAACACCTATAACATGTTCTATGTGATAAATTGGGATGAGAAGACTAGAAATTAAATACATAGTTTTTTTAAATGTGTGTTTTATTTATCTACTGCAAATGCTTATCAATCAACTTAATTTTTCAATCAAAGAAATATATAATTAATCAACGTCTCACAACAATCAGACATGGAGAGTAGAAAAAAAAAGTAATTTATGAGATAAAAGGAAATATCGGATTTTTGGGGATTTCTATCTTACCATAAAGAATAAGTCTAAATAAGGGGAATAAATTGGTGCCACATGTCAGCATATAATTGGGGGAACATGAGGGTATATACAAGAAGGGGATAGGGGATCTGCACCCTTTTAATTTTTTATATTCATAAATGCATATTAATGGGACCTAATCAATAGTATAAAGCACAGTTTGGCTAACTTAGCCTGTGTAAGTGGTGGTCCAGATTTGTCTAGAGAGAAGATAAATCTATGGTCATGGTTTGTTCAACTTAAATATTAATTAGTATAAGTGTTTTATTAATTGGTGTCGCATTAACTTCTCATGATAAATGATTTATTAGTTTTACATCATAAATGTCTCTTAATTAATATTAATATATATATTTCCATCAATAAATAATTTGACAAAAAATATTTCAATAGATAGATATTAGTGGTGGCGGTGGTAGTAAAAGAAGAAGTAGGTGGTGGAAGCGGTAGCAGGTGTTACTAAGTGGTGGAGGCGGTAACATTAGTTTTGGTGGAAGAAAGAGTGGCACTGGATGGTTTTAATGGTGGTGGTATTGCTTTTTTCTTTTTGAATCAAAAATAATAACAATTTTTTTTACATGACGGGTAACATTGTATTGTGAAAAATATAGTTGGTTGTTTTTGACACGATCATTAAAGAATGGTAATTTTATTTTATTTGGGATGATACCAAATCATATAAGACAAAATAGTTGTTTATGGTACTACTATTATCTTTGGTAACCGTTCATACGCATGATTTTCAGTATTAACAAAAAACATATAGTTGAATAAATTAATTGACGACCTAAGTTTGTTAAACCTAAACTTTATACATGACGTCTGGGATTGAAAGTTATGAGTGTGCCCAATATTCTACGAGGGATGGGCAGTGGTGGTGGTGGAGAAAGAAATGATATCTGGTGGTTTTGTGGTGCTGGCTGGTATTGATGAGCAGTAATTGACTATATTAATTATGTGCCGCTACAAAAGGGTAACACTATGAAGTAGAAATGTAGTTGATCATCTTATTGCTAATATAAACTCGATTAAAATACATGAAAATTAATAAGAAAAAATTCATTTGGATGTCACGTTATATAATAAATACTAAAAATTACATATTTAGTATCAAGATTTCTCCCTCCAATAGATAAAATTATGGTTGCATTGAGATCCAGTAAGCAGAGCGCGAGTTGGTCTTGGATTTTTGAATGATAGTGAATATAATGAAACGCTCCCTCTCGGTTTCTCCAATGAAAAACGAAACCTTCTAAAAAAACTAATCAATCGAACAACACCTAGATGGAGCGCATCATCACCAGTGTAAACTTCTCTTAATTGCTACATATCCAGTGAAATTTCTACATATTAATTGGGTGATCCTACCGTAATTTTTAACGAGGCATACAATCAAATCTCTAATAGTTATTTTAAAGGTATTTAATAATTATGAAATTCTCTTATAAGTTTTGTTTACGCAAGTATTGATTTGACTTGGGTTCTTTTATATTTTTGCTTTAAGTTGATGACTTTTTAATTTGAATACATGTTTGGTTAACAAAATTTGATACATATAGGGTACTTTCTTTGTAACACTGATGTTAGTCTCTCATTTTTCCCTTTAACACTCTGTTTCGATCCCGTATTTTTAGACATTGTTTGACTAATGTTGGGGTATTTGTTTGATCTCAAGGACGATTAAACCTAGTGTGTGTTCTACACATTGAAAGGGACAGAAGTTTGTGTCGGCTCTACCTTGAAACTAATAATTTTTATTTAGAAGGTTAGTTGAATTTATATAGATACAAATATCAATATGACTATGCTTTTTATTGCTCCAAATTATTTAAGTACCACTAGATGTGAGAACGCCATTCATGCACTATTTAGCATAGTTGGTGTGAAATCTTTTTATCCACGAGTTTCTTCAATTTTATGTTATCAATATGATTGAGAAAGAATGTTACACATGTTTTGATTTACTTTTATAAGTTTACTTTTTCATCTTACATGTGTATATCTCATCTTTCCAATATCCAAGGGTTCTTCATTTTTATAACTTTCACATTTGCAAAAAATAAATAAATAGTTTGTATCTATAGCAGGGAAAATTTTATGGGTTTTTTCTTCACTCCTCAGAGCCTTAGTTATCGATAATTTCGAAACCAATGTAGTCATAAACATCATGGAGTTGGATTTCCAGTTTAGGTATATGTATTGTTAGATGAAATTTAAAATTAAGGTGTGATGGTAAATGGGGAAAATATCTTTTTATTTTTTATTTTTTTTCATGTTGGCACAACATTATTACTCCGTCCAGAAAATAAATTGAAATAACATGCTTAAGTAAAATAAAAAGATTAGGTAACCCATTATTTTCTGCCCAAAGCCTATTTGGATATCAAAATAATTACCCACGAAAAAAAATGAAGCAAGAGGAATGTGAACAATATCGTATTAGTGACAAAACATCCCGTGCCGTTACGGCATGAGTTAAGACATAATCTAAAATATTATAGAAATTTGTACAATTAAGGAAACAAATATATCTTTCATTACTTTTAAAAACCAATATATTTGGCTCCAAGAATTAAATTCCCTAAAGAGTTTATACTCCATAAATTCGATATATTTTAATTTCCTTTTTTCATTTCTAATTTACAATCCTCTTAACAATTTTAGGCAGTTTTTAATACTTACAGTTTTATTAACATAAAATAGGTAAATAGTTAAGGGTAGTCAAGTAAAGTATTATGGCCTCCTTAATATTTTGACAAAGTCAAAGCGGATTGTATTTTTTGAAAAGGATGGAGTACTAAAGTCCACTCTTATATAACATTAAGTATGGCAATTAGGAGTATAATAATCTAACTCTATGTTTAATCACATCATCTGGCCTCATTATTGAAGAAGATAATAATTAATGTTGCGTTCCTTTTGGCTTCAAATCCATGTCAAGGATCATGCACTAAGGCCTAGCTAAGTGCAAACTCTATATATACTGTAGTTGCATCTTTTCTGATGACTACACACAAAGGAATCTAAAGCCTATAAACTACCTAAACATTCAAGATTCAAAGATAAACAAGATGTAAAGAACATGAAATTAAAGATTGACACAAGCATATAACGTGGTTCGGACATGAAGACCTACGTCCATGGGAAGGAAGATGTTTTCTTTATTGATTATAAGGTATTACCCTCGAAAGAGATACAAATATCACTTAGATCTTTTACTCTCTCTCTATCTAGATCTCTCTCAGGAATTATCTGTAGAAAGACCATCTAATGTTACATAAGTTAAGTTGTCCATTTCCTTCTACGTGGACTGGTTTTATAGGAAAATTGGACTCGTGAAGGTTTGGTCTCGCCGAGCTGGTGGAGTTGTCGTACATCTTCTTATTACTTCGGACGAGCTATTACTATCCCTCGTGATGGCATGATTGATTCCCTCTCCGAGTTGTCTTGCCCTGTACGTCATCGTGTTGCTCTTCCTTGGGGAACCTCGTGCCACATCACCCCTGGGTGATAGTATAGATCGTCCGAGCCTTCTGATATGATGTAGATTCGTCCACATCTCTTCTGATCCTTCATTAAATGTCGTCCTTCCTTTTAGACTTGACTGCCTGAATCGATTAGACCACTCCTCACACGCGTCATTCATGTAACATTTGTAGCAGCTGTCTCAATTCAGGTGAAATCAACTTTATAGAGTATGATACAATATTTCCATCTTATCTTCTTATCATGAGACCATCCCTTGAGATGTTGACACGTGTCCATCGGGTATTTTATCCTCATATTTTTCTCATTTTCTTTGCAACTTACCAAGGGCATGATGGAAAGAAAACTTCGTAACTGTCCCGTCTTTATCGCCACGTCCGAGATTTCCGCCACCTCTGAAATTTTAGTGCGCTTTTACTTGTTGGACTTGAGGCGTCGGTTGATGGTCCATTGGTTTCTTATAAAATCTTTTGGGAGAAGATAATGATGTCTTTATTTCGTGTGTTCAGGGTTCAGAACTTTTTCATTCTTTCTCTCCTCTTTGTTTTGTTGTTCCTTATTAACTTCTTGTCTCATATAAAGGGGTTCATTATGTCTAGGAGAAACTCTCCATCTCGACCTCAGAGACGGTAAGGTCCTCCTTTTTGTTTTTTGTTTTCGTCTGTGGTTTACACCATTCTTTTGAACTTTGTATTTCTTATGTGATCATCAATGGTTCTCGCCATTATTCTGTAACTTCAGAGTTTTTATTCTCTCCGTATTTTTATGGTGTTCTTGCCAGTTTTCTCAGGTATAAGTTTTAATTTTTTTCTTCTGTCTACTTTATATAGTGCTGGTAAGGCACCGATGAGGACTCCGAGCATCAACCATTCTTCCGGCATGTAAGATGCTGAATTCTTGGACATGATGAAGACTAAACATCGCCTTCAAAGGTTTCAAGTTACTTTTTCCACTCCGGAGGGTCAGTTCGGTGTCTTGTCAAAACAAATCCTTGAGGATAACCCTTGTGGTACCAATGAGATCATCGTGGAAGCAGGCCAACTCGATGCTGGGCTTAGCCTTCCTCTGTACCTCCCTCATGATTCCTTCCAGTACGAGGTACTTACTATGCTTAATCCTCAGCGAGCCATATTTCAGCCTAATGGAAATTTCTATAGGATCGCTCGAGAATTTTCTCGGTGAAGCCAAGGAAAGGTTATTGAGTACAGGATGAACGAGTTCGTCCCACGGCAAAAGGAGTTGTATACGCCTTCAACCTTCGTGGAGAACTATTGGTGTCAACAGTCTGATACCTTCGAGGGCTTTGGAGTTGGGATTTCTAGGTATCAGAAACCTCTCCAAGGTCCTCCTCTTATGTCCAATTTGGATCCTCCCGATCCTAGTCTATATACACTTCGCGAGAGTAATAATCGTGTAGCGCCCCCTAATCTAGCAGCTGACTAACCCAAGAGATTAACTAAATAAAGATGCACTAAGGATCTAAATCATTTACTTAAACATTCAATTAAGAATTCTGCTACAAAACTTAACCCAAATTTAACCCCTCTCTAAAAATATATATACAATAACTCCTTTCAGATGATACATATACAATAGTCATTTGGTTTACAAATAAAATATATAATATAATAAACGTAGCAGAAGTTAACCAAATAACAGACTCAACTCATCGAAGATTCCGTTGCGCAACTCTGATATTTCTCTGAAACTGAAAGTGGGAAAGGGTGAGCACATCATCCCTAAAAGAGGTGCCCAGTATGAATAACATTTAACTTTCAAGTAATCATTGAAATGATTTGAAAACAATTCATGTTTTCCCTAACACTAAAACACAACCAATTCACAGAAGTAAACAATCATGTATATGGAACTAACTCCTTCCAAACAATGTACTAATATGGTGACTCAAGCCGCACCTAGATAGATATATAGTGACTCGTTCGGTTGTTCCGCACCTAGTTATTGCATAAAAGCTCGAAAGAAATTAGTTATAAATGAAGGAGCAATATCCTATATACCATAGATGGAAATTATCATTTTCCACGATGGTAAAGAATAAATCCATTATTAAGTTCTCCAGATAACAAACCTTGAGTTCGCCAGATTTTCAATGGCCGTGCCATTGTGTTAAAGAATAACTCCATCGTTAAGTTTGCCAGATAACAAACCGGGAACAACTCAGTTGACTAGGATTCGACCTCCCAATCTTTTTTAAAATCTCTTTTTTTTTATTCTTTTTGATCGTTAAAGAATTTGGTGTCGGCGAGTTTCGAACTCATGTCACTGGTATCATTACCGAATGCCTTTATCGCTGAATTATAGTGAAGTTATTGGGTGTAACTAACACGAAGTTGTTTTCCGTTTGATACTCTGGTGTTAAACCGTTCATGTTTCAAGCATGTTTTATGGTGCATAAGGAGATGGGATACGATGGCATTTCAGTCTAAAATACGAGTTTAAAATGGAAATCCCCTATAAAAACCTGGATAGTTTGGACCTATACATATTATTTGAGGCCTATGGATTTCCTCATCCACCCAATAAAAAAGGATAAGGGGTGTCCAAATTTAATGATTCTACTAATTTACCCGCTATAAAAGTTTAATACTACCAACTTATCCCCATTAAATCTTAATAATAAAAACTAAAACAAAAAGGGAAAACCAAATTCATTTTCATCTCCATCTCCATATCCGTTTCAACCGATTCTTCTTCTCTCTTTTATTTTTTTATTCATTTTCAAACAAAATCATTGTCGATAATCACCCAACCCCTAAAGTAGGTAGTTTTTCATTTTAGCTCAAATCAGATGATTTCCAATCAATCCAATGCCCTAAAGTAGGTTTCAATAACATGAAATCACTCAAAAATCCATTTTTTTGAAATCAAAGTTTTCTGGGTTTATAAGAATCGGTCTACATCAATGCACTTGTAAACCGATTTCATTTAGAAATGGTTGTTGTTCATGCCCACAAAGACCAATTATCCTGGATGGGCATTCTGGTTAGAGAAACTTGAACCAGAATCAGTCTACATTAATGGACACATTGCTCGATATATTCTGGTATGAAAAGGATAACTGTTTTTCTATATTTTTTTGGTTTGAATCGGATTACATTAGCACTTTTATAAAGCGATTGATAATTTGAAATGTCAGGAATCAGTTTTTATATGTGTATCGTGTAAACAGATTCTGGTTAACCCATTTTTCTCTCAGTTAATACTCGATATGAAATCATACTCGATTCAGTTCGAGTACAAATGAAAATAGTTTTATACCCAAATTAAAAATGCGTATAATTTTATACCCAATTTGAAAACAAGTATAATTTTATGCTCGAATTGAAAAAGAGTATGACTTATCGATCTTAAAATGAGTCTGAAATCATACTCATTCTTAACTCGGGTATATATACATGGACTAAAATGAATTTTAGTTTTATCTGATGTTTAACAACACATAATTTACCGATAAAAAATAAAAAAATTATCCAGAATTAGTTTATGTTCATGTCCATATAAACTGATTTTGGGTAAAAAGCAAATTTCAAAAAAATCACTTTATGTTTTTGAAGTCACAATCGGTTGATACAATGTCAACATAAACAAATTCTAGGTTGGTTTTCTTCAAAAAAAAATTCAAAATTCAATTTTTTTTCATGTTTTGATGATTCATTAACACAAGTTAATTTCACATCTGACACGATTTTTTTACTACTAATCACCGGAATTAACACTAAATTAATTATGAGTAAATTAGACATTAAGAAAAATAGTTGGATAAGAAATTTTCCATTTTACTTCAAAATGTCATATTTTGCCACGTAATGATAGGTCCCAAATAATTCTTATAGACCCCAACTGAGCCGGTATTAAAAACTTTGGAGGGAAATCAAGATCACGAATTCATTTTGAAGGCAAACCAAAACTCCGTATAAACTTATCCGTTACTATTCTATTAACCTTGAAGGACGGGATTGCATGGGGGAAAGTCATCCCTGTGGAATCATTAAATATCAATTGTTGTGAAAGGACAATAGTCCCACGTCGCTAGAATCCGTTTAATTAACTTAAATATAATATGGAATGGTAGCTCAACTCATTGTCAATTGATGTTGTGTTGGATGTCCACAGACTTTAACTTGGTATCAGAGCTAAGCCCCAAACCTGCGTACGCCGAGTTACTGGCCGGAGTATTTAACAAGATTTTGTTACCCCCGATTTAGTCACTCACCTGTACACCATGAGAGCCCCATGCTTGGCTTCATAAGTACATGGAGACCAATTGGGATGCATACTGTACCGTCTTTTTTACAACAATTGTTAAAGTCCCCGGTTTAAGTTAATTAAGCGGACTATTGTCCATTAGGGATTAAAGTGCCATGGTTTTTGGCCGACATGTACCGCATGTACACAAATCGGACAACCTTGTGGACTCTACTCCCTATGATGTGATGGGTTAACGTGCAAGGGTTGGTTAAGTCCGGTTACCGGAACTTACTCATGATGTGTAAGTTTCATGTTGGATTGAAGATTATCGGGGTGTTTTATATATATACACGTATGTATTTCTTGTGTGTTATTACTTCCCTAATAAGATTATTTTAGAGGTTATCTACTGACAGAAGAACTATAGATGGTTGAGCGAGACTCTACTAGTATTTTCTCGATCAATGTGGACCTCATGATCTATCATAAAATTACTTTAAAATCTGTGTTTTTTTTTTTTTTGAAGCATGCATATTATTAGAAGAAATTAGTTCACAATTTGTCGTGGGTATGTGGTACCCACAGAATCATAAAATAAAAGATAGGATTGTCTGGTCCCAGATTTTGGTTGACGAGCTTCCTGTTTGACTTCTATCCCCCACATGATTGGCCAATCCGTCGGCTAATTGATTTCCTTCTTTGTAGTTGTGCTGAATAACATCTTGCGAGATCTGTTGAAATCTAATTTTTATTTCCTCAATCATTCCTTTTATATGCCAAGGTGGAGGTGTAGAGGAAGTGATGACACTACACCAAATCCAGGATTTTGTTACGGGGCACATTTGTTACTGATTAAATTTGTAACAGATATACACCGTTACAAAAACGCTGTGATAAATATTATTATAATTTTTTGCAACGGTTTTTTCTGTGACAATGATTAATTAAAGTCACATTTAAAACCGTAACAATAATAGATAGTAACAATTGACCTAATTTTAGGACTGCTACACATGTCGTGTTTGTCACATTTATCTTAACAGTTTTATCTGCTGCTCTATGTTTACCATAATTCAGAGATTGACACGTGTCACTTTTTGTTACGATTACAATAACACCTATAAGCGTTACCTATGTATTTGCAATAATTCAATTCAGACACGTGTCATCCTTCTGAACTGTTGTTCTTAACATGTCGACACGTGTTTTTTTTTTTTAAATTACATTTGTTGTTGAAGTTAAAACTGTTACAATTCTTTAAATTACAATTACAAAAAATGGGTAGTCCAGATCATTTCATGTACCCGGGCTTCTAGTTTACAGGCCTGCAATACAGGTTATTATGACCTGCACTTTCAGTTTACAGGCCTGCACTACAAATAACCCAAAACAAAATTGCACTCTACCATTCGTACATCCAATTATTACACAATCTCAATCTACAAACTATCCACATTCTACCATTCGTACATCCATTATTACACAATCTCAATCTGCAAACTATATGGATTCTACCATCCATACATTCATTACGGAAACACAAATACAAAGAAATACTTCTATTCATCGTTCATTACGGAAACACAATCTCAATCTGCAAACTAAAAGGATTATACTTAGATGCAGGGAGTAAGCAACAACTAGAAGAGATGACACACAAAAAAACTGTAACAAACTAACTAGTTAACTACAACTAGGAAAGATGAAGCTTCATAACTTGGCACCCTCTTTGTCTTTTATGTAGATTCTTCCAGGCAATCATTGCAATGGGTCCTGCAACAAACCGAACTCTACAAGCTCTCTAATCATTCGAAAAGGCAAAACCTTTTTTCCAATGAAATTATTTTAACACTGACAAATATATATATATACATCAACGACACAATATTAGACACAAAAGGATGGCGTCTCATTTATGTACTACAATATGGTAACAAATCATGTACAATAGTCAAAGAGTCTTGTACAAAAAATAAAGAATGATAAGAACGACACTTTCTTCAGGAAAAGCAAGAAACAATGATATCTTAGCAAATTAAAGGTAAGACCATGCTCAGAAAATTCAGGTAAAACGTATTAGCAACAGAACTAGGCATACCAACAAAAGACAAATAATCATCATTACTGAATAACCCAGAATAACATGACCCTAAAGAGCTATGTTATGAGTCTAATTTCCGATTTCTAAAGTCAAACTATGACCAAGCTCTTGTATGATATCCCTCTCGCACCCAGATTGCAGTTTAGGCAATCAATACAATTATAAGAAGCATAAAATCTAGCAAGTATACAAGTGAAGTACTTACCAGGTAATCTAGAAGGTACACATGTTGATGTCAACCCCACTACAGCGACATAATACCTCGCAAGTATAACTGAAGGTGTCAAATCCACAAAATTTTAAACTTAATAGTACAAGTATGAACGAGTTAAAAGGTCTAAACTCAGGGAAACTTACTCAGTTTAAACTTAATTCGGAAAAGCACGAACCTAGCATTTCTTAAGAATCAATGAAGTATGCACAAGATGCAATTTACACTGAGAAAACATCCGTTATAATGCATCTTCAAGTAAGAAAATTTCAATAACTAGCAAACTGGGACAAATATGGCTTTTCTAGAAAGCCAAATCATAACTTTTCGAAATCATGAGAATGGCAGCTGCAATTGACACAACTTACACCCACGGAAGAATAAAATTATTATATACCTTGTTGTATGGAGTGCGAAGTAGTAAGTAGCCTGTATCATCCATCGAGAATTGCTTACCCTGACATTCCTCGTACCCAAGACAAAGAATTAAGTAATCAACAATTTAGATTATGATGAACATAGGTATATCGAGAATTGCCCAACCTGAACACTTAGTTGAAGTTTTAGGAGGAGGTGAAGTTGATGACTGTGGTATATCTACAAGTGCAGTTCTATAATAGTGGGCTATCTATGAGCATCAAATACGCCTACGAGTGAGTTGTATAGAAGTTGCTGGGATTTATGTAGGTGGAGAACATTGGACATGCAAATGGTAAAATGTACTCATCAAACACAACATGGGAAGATATTTATTACTAAGAAATTATCGAACATAAAAAATGCATAAAGTTAGTTTGATAGCCAAACATGACTGACCTCTTTCTACTTGAAATAATTAGTGATCGAGGGCAAACTGATCTTGGTGCAGGACATTCCAGAATTCCTGAGCAGCACATTAACTATCTCAAAGGCTCAAGTGCAGTAAACCTTCAAGCAAGCGAGAAGTTAAGATGCCTCATAACCTGCGTATAAACCAAAGAAACATTAGAGAACTGGAGTTCATATGAGAGTATACAATATTGGGAGAAACGTTGCGCAGGTCCAAGAGATGCCTCATTCATGATGGGTTTATATCAATTGTACAGAAAATGATAAGAAATATGATTTTCTGTAAGTTAAGATCCATGTAATGTAACGGTGTCCGCCAAAGTGCCAATATGTACCACTGTTATGGATATAGAGAATTATAACTACCAACAAAACAAAATATGAAAAAAATACTAAAACCACAATCCATATCAAACAAATGGTTCTCAAAATACAATCACACCCATGATGAGTCACATAAGGTTTCATATTTAGAGAAGCAAGAACTGAAAACCAAGTAGAGCCTAGTGTTCATAGAATTAGAAAGAATACAGAGCATTCGACATTGTAACGGTACCTTATATGAAAAAATTGAGACCAACTACAGGCATGCAAGATAATCCAGTAAACGTGATACTAAAACCAAGAAGCAATCCATGAATACCTTGAAACTCATCATTGTAGAACCTCTACATATGTTTCCTGGCAAAGGCCAAAGCAACCATACCATCATGCACATAACTTTGCCCAACTTTCATAGTTCGAGCTGCTTTGGCGCTCTCCCTGAATTTACAAACAAGAAAGTTAGTAACTACCATCAGTTAGATATATAAGAAGACCAAAAACCATATGGTAACAATAGCAAATTTCAAAAGCTACAGGACCGTGTAACTACTATCAATTACAAGCTAAACTTCAAAGAGAAACATTTTTGAAAGCTCATAAGAGATCTCAAACAATATGTTAAGCATCACACAAATGCAAATAATTTTATTGCAGACCACGATAATGCAAATATAAGAAGACTACATTTGGTAATAATAGAAAATTTCAAAAGCTACTGGACAGTCTAACTACTATCAATTACAAGCTAAACTTCAAAGAGAAACTTTTTTGAAAGCTCGTAAGAGATCTCAAACAATATGTTAAGCAGCACACAAATGCAAATAATTTTCTTACATACCCCGATAATTTAAACATCTATTCAATAAAAAACAACCAAATTCTATTAAGCTTACACGAAAACTCACATCTGATGTTGTTCATGGACAATTCTGAGCTGTAGATTTAGCAACCACATATTGTTTTGAATCCAACACGGTTCTAGTTTTTGGCTTTGGTTTCACTCCAATTTCTTGACTTTTGGGATCACTTTCAAGCACAGGAGCAACCACTTCCTAATTCAAAACAATTAAATAACTGAAAAACTCAAATCAGTTAATACCACAACAACTAATCTTCCAAAAAAACAAATATTAAAGTTAAGATGAAGTGGTCTTACTTTTCTTGTGTCCTTGGCATGATTCATATGTTTTAATCCTGAACAAGGATGAGGTCAAGATTTTGGATATTTCCCGAATCGATATCACTAGCTATGAATCTGAAATCATCAATACAAAGGAGGTAAATTTCAATATAACAACACATATTAAGGAAAACCCAAAACTTAAAAAATCAATCTAACTGAAGTTTTATACAAACCTTATGATCTAAATCTTCTAAGTTGAATACTAGAAACACCATATAACCAAACATAGAGAAAAAATGCAGAAAGGGTCAAGAGTTCATTACCAAATCAAGAAACACCGACCCAATTAATAAGTTATTCAATACATGCCTTTAAAATGCCTCATTATTTAAGAAGAAACTATGTTATATGAAGATTTGGGCAAGAACAATTTCACCAGTAGCCCGCTCAATCAAACTACATACTTATACAAAAAATAAAAAATCAATTTCACACGAACACATAGAAATCCAATTACATACTGCTTCTATATCAAAATACCCAAATCAATAATCATTTAACAACAATTAAAAAAAATAGTAAAACTAAACATGTTACTCTATCACCTAAATACAAATCAACACAACAAATCGAACAACTGTTACAAAAAATCCAAATTCTAAAACCTAGGATTTCATTTTCATGAAAAAGCCCCCAAAACTTGAAAAAAATCAAACCATTACAAACATAATCAAAAGTAAACAAAAAACTAATCAAAATCGAAATAAGGAGGATGAGAAGAAAAACAAGTCGAATAAGAGAACTTCGTATCCCCACCACTGAAACCCAAAAATCAGTTCACAAAAAAAATCAATAGTACCATAAATCTAATTAAACAGTGTAGATTAAAAATAGAAAGTGATTATACCTTTTTCTTTTTCAGAAAGTTACAGATCTATTTACCTCCGTAACGCCAGTAAGATTATCAATGGTTTTATTTCTCTAGGGTATTGTTATTTCAGTAATATAGAGCATTATACTTAGGATTTTGTTGATTTTCTGTTGATTTGTAAACTGAAGATTAGGTGATAATTCTTTTGTTTCAAATCGCGATGAGGTTTTGAAGAAACAACTCATAAGAACTGATAGTGAATCACGATAAGATGTTGTTGATTATGATGAGCAAAAAGATTGAAGAATCAGATTTGAGCCAGGGAGAAAGTTAGGTCTATGGAGAAACGGGGAGCACCGAGGGAACTGAGAAGAGGCGGAAATAAAATAAAAATTAGGGTTTTGAACATTAGAGAAAGCGAATGGCAAAGAATATTGGCTGAGAGATGTAGTTAGGGTTTTATTTTTTTCCTTGAAAAGAGAAAGCGAGTTTGAAAAAAAGAGAGTTAAAGTTAGAAAGTTGAGATAGAGAAAGAGAGAAAGGTATAAGGTCGAATTTAGCAACCGCGCGGTAAGCACAAAGCAAAAAAAAATAAAAAAAATCTAACGGCTGATTTGTCTAACAAAAAGTTGGACGATTAGGATTTGATTTGAGGTGCTCGTACGGATTTACCCGGAGTGTGTGAGAAGCATGTGTGTTCTTTGGAGAAATGTTTTTAGAGAAAATCATAAATTGTCCCATAAGAGTATAGGTGAAAAAGTTTTTGATTGAGGTATATTTGGGTACCCTCGTCGTTTCATGTCCCACCGAAAAAAGCCACCTTCATAATATAAGTTGACATATCCGAGGATGCTGATGATAGAGTATCAATTTTGTTGGGTAGAAATATTTTGCCTTCAATGTTTTAAGTTCTAAATATCAAATTGGAACATACCAGGCTCGAAGATTACTAGAGTTAGACCTGATTTTTTCATTCGGATGAACTAAAGAGGAAATATATCAAATTGGAACATCCCAGGCTCGAAGATTACTAGAGTTAGACCTGATTTTCTCATTCGGATGAACTCGGGAGGAAATATATCAGATTGGAACATCCTAGGCTCGAAGATTACTAGAGTTAGACCTAAGTTTCTCATTAGGATGAACTATAGAGGAAATAAATCAGAATTGAACATCACAGGTTCAAAGATTAGTAGAGTTGGACCTGATTTTCCCATTCGGGTGAACAAAAGATGAAATTTATCATATTTGAACATCTCAGGTTCAAAGATTACTAGTGTTGGACCTGATTTTACCATTCAGGTGAACTGAAGATGAAATTTATCAGATTTGAACATCCCAGGTTCAAATCTTACTAGAGTTGGACCTAAATTTCTCATCCGTGTGAACTGAAGACAAAATTTATCAGATTTGAACATCCTAGGTTCAAAGATTACTAGAGTTGGACCTGAGTTTTTCATCAAGGTTAATTAGAGATGAAATCAAATTTGAACATCTCAGGTCCAAAATAACTAGAGTTGGACCTGAGTTTTCTATTCAGAGGAACTACATATTAAATTTATCAGATTTGAACATCCCAAGTTCAAAATTACTAAAGTTGGACCTGAGTTTCCCATTCAGGGGAACTGAAGATGAAATTTATAGGATTTGAACATCCTAGATTCAAAGCTTACTAGAGTTGGACCAGAGTTTCCCATTCGGGTTAACTGAAGATGAAATTTATCAGATTTGAATTTCACTGGTTCAAAGATTACTAGAGTTGGACCTGAAATTCTCATCAAGGTAAATTGGAGATGAAATTTATTAGATTTGAACATCCCAGGTTGAAAATTACTAGAGTTGGACCTGAGTTTCCCATTCGGAGGAACTACATATGAAATTTATCAGATTTGAACATCCCAAATTAAAAATTACTAGAGTTGGACATGAGTTTCCCATTCGGAGGAACTGCAGATGAAATTTATCAGATTTGAACATCCCAAGTTCAAAATTACTAGAGTTGGACATGATTTTCCCATTCGGAGGAACTGGAGATGAAGTTTTTCTGAGTTTCTCATCAAGGTGAACTGATGATGTGATCTCAATAATGTTGTAAAAAAATGGTAGTAAGGTTATCGTTCATTCAGACTTGTTGAAATTGATTTTAGGCTTAAATAATGGAAAATACTAAAAATAAGAAAGTATATATACAAAATATGTCACGGGATGAAGAATTCACTGGGACTCGGATTTCACGGTTTTTCTATTCAAGTGGTTCAGAAATTAATCATATGCAATTATAGCTCAAAACAAAAGAAATATTAACTTCATTCTTTGCCAGAATAGATTTCGTAAAACATCAATTGTAAATTACAAGCGTAGTGTATCAAAAGCACATAAGACTAAGCATACACTATCAAACAAGATAACAATTGATTAATAGAAATCATAAATCATTTAAAATCGGTGCAAAAAGTAAATAAAGAATTAAGTAAATTACCACAAGGGTGAAATCAAACTTCCTTCTTTGTCCCAATGTTGGGGTTTAGCTTCTCATGTTGTAGACACTCTCAAAATAATTTTTTTATTGCTCAAAAAGTGCTTACATTGGTGACAATGGAGAAAATAATAAAAGCAGCGAATTTGCAATGATGGTTGGGAGTTACAAACTCGCTGTGAACAAAGCAGGTGTTGCGAAATGAAGATATGCGTTACTAATGAACTGTTACAGAACTTGAAATATACGACACTAGACAACGACTGTTCTTGACATCATAATGTTCTTCATGTTCATCTTTTTCTGCAGCAGCAGAAACTTCTCCCTGCAACTCGTGATTACTCACTCGGTTGCTCCCTCTTCTAACCCCTATCTCTCAATCCCCTCTCATGTGACCCTGAACACTTATTTATATCCAAACATCACCCAAATCTCTCGAGTTTAATGCCCATAATCTTTTCTTTACTCCTCTGTAATATCCCGTGATATTATTTCCTTTTAAATATGTATTTTGATTATTGATGCATCATTTATAGCTCAACACACACTGTTCTGTGGCTTAAACCTCCAAACACGCGTAATTCATCTTCATATGTTGATTCAAACTCACTGAATTCACATGCCATTTGCTAAAAATTCTGAGAATATCTCTCGTGAGAATATATCCCTGCTTGTGTCCGAAAACTCCTCCATTTTTGATTACACGGGACTTACCAATCTTATTTTGATACAACCGGATGTTCCTAACTAATTTGGACAGGAAACTACGACAAAAACTCGTGCAAACCAAATCTAGTAACTGCACAGTTGTGAACCAAGGTTCCCGCCAAAATTCCCTTTTGAAAAAGAAGAAGATGGAGCGCCCCTAACCATTGGTGGGGTACGAATAACAGGTAGCTCCTAGGGGTTCCCTTATCCAAAATGAGGGTGCCTTTATCACTTTTCTCCGGAGGGTCCAAATAGCACTTTTTGAGCAACTTTTTCGACACAAGTGTATTTCTCCAAAAACACCTACACAAACATTAAAAAAAAAAGTACAAAAATCAAGCACTAACAATAGAGACATTGAGGACAATTCAGACACAAAAATGTGTTTATCAACTGAAGATGAAATTTATCATATTTTAACATCCCATGTTCAAAGATTACCAGAGTTGGACCTGAGTTTCCCATTCGGGTGAATTGAAGATGAAATTTATCATATTTAAGCATCCTAGGTTCAAAGATTACCAGAGTATGACCCGATTTTCTCATCAAGGTGAACTGAAGATAAAATTTATCAGATTTAAACACCTCAGGTTCAAAGATTACCTGAGTTGGACATGAGTTTCTCATCCGGGTGAATTGAAGATGAAATTTATCAGATTTGAACATTACAGGTTCAAAGATTACTAAAGTTAGACCTGAGTTTCCCATTATGGTGAACTAAAGATGAAATTTATCAGATTTGAACATCCCAGGTTCAAAGATTACTAGAGTTGGACCTGAGTTTCCCATTCGGGTGAACTGAAGAAGAAATTTATCAGATTTAAACATCTCAGGTTCAAAGATTACCAGAGTTGGACATGAGTTTCTCATCCAGGTGAATTGAAGATGAAATTTATCGGATTTGAACATCACAGTTTCAAATCTTACTAGAGTTGGACCTGAGTTTCCCATTCGGGTGAACTGAAGATGAAATTTATCAGATTTGAATATCCCAGGTGCAAAGATTACTAGAGTTGGACCTAAGTTTCCCATTCGGGTGAATTGAAGATGAAATTTATCAGATAAGGGTAATATGATCATTTTCACAATCGATAATATTTACTTTACTTATTACCGATAAGGGTAGTCTGGTCATTTTCACGGTCTCCATATATTTATTGCACTTATTTCCAATAAGGGGATTATGGTCATTTTCACAGTCCGTAATATTTACTTTACTTATTTCTGATAAGGGTAGTCTGGTCATTTTCACAGTCTCTATGATATTTATTGCACTTATTTCCAGTAAGGGTATTATAGTCATTTTCAAAGGGTGCAATATTTCTTTTACTTATTTTTAATAAGGGTAGTCTGGTCATTTTCACAGTCTCCATAATATTTATTCCACTTATTTCCAGCAAGGGTAATGTGGTCATTTTCACACTCTGTAATATTTAATTTACTTATTTTTGATAAGGGTAATATGATCATTTTTACAGTCTCCATAATATTTTATTGCATTATTTATAATAAGGGTAATATAGTCATTTTCACGGTTTGTAATATTTCCTTTTTTTATTTCTGATAAGGATAGTCTGGTCATTTTTATAGTCTCCAGAATATTTATTACACTTATGTAAGGGTAATATGGTAATTTTCACAGTCTGTAATATTTACTCTACCTACTTCCGATAAGGGTAGTCTGGTCATTTTTACAGTCTCCATAATATTTATTCCACTTATTTCCAACAAGGGTAATATGGACATTTTCACAATCGGTAATATTTACTTTACTTATTTCCGATAAGGGTAGTCTGGTCATTTTCACAGTCTCCATAATACTTATGGCACTTATTTCTAATAAGGGTAATATGGTTATTTTCACATTCTGTAATATTTACTTTACTTATTTTCGATAAGGGTAGTCTGGTCATTTTCACAATCTCTATAATATTTATTGCATTTATTTCCAATAAGGGTAATATGGTCATTTTCACACTCTTCGAAATTTTTATTGCACTTATTCCGATAAGGGTAGTCTGGTCATTTTTACAGTCTTCGGAAGAAGCATATATTTTTGTTGTGGTTTTGTCAAATTTCCAAGTCAAATTTCCTACAAAGTCTTCATAATATTTATTGCACTTTCTAATCAATATCACGAATACAAAATTTAACAACAGTTATAATTGTTGCAGGACTTATCACAAGTGTATCAGTAACTGAAAAATAAACTGTGACAGGTTACACTGTGAGAGAATCCTGGTTTTGGTGTAGTGTGAAGTGCAAGAAGTTTTTTGAGTTGGTTTCAAAGAGAACTCTTGGCCATTGTCATTTTGTTGCTGTTCTTGAAGCTAAAAGCATAGCCCAAGTTTAGGCGGTTAAAGCAGTTGTAATTCTTAGTGGTTGAACTATCTGTGTGCTTTTATTTGTAACAAGATGTCGTTTGTTTGGTTTTTAGACTAAGTCTTATGGGCTAAATTGGAGGTGCTAGATTAGCACATAAGTGTTGCAATTCCAAAAAAAAGTGTAGCTAAAAATTTAACACTAGTTCTCTTTCCTACCAGTTGCTAGCATGTGAAGTAGCATGCTAGATTGATACGAAGAATGATTCAGCGCTAGAAAAACTACCTTTTCGCGGAATGATTCAGCGTTGAGGGATTTATTTTTGATCTGACGGCTGAGATTGGTTGCGCTGAACCATTTAGCGCTGAGCGCAAGGTAGTTAATATCACGTATCGGTATCGTATCGTCCGGGTCCGATACACCTATACAAAAGATATTACATGTTTTTATCGGTGATACATCATTAAAATTAGAATTTCAATTATTTATAAGACCATAGAAAAAATAATAAAAATGATACACATATCTCAAATTTCTAAAACATAAGGTGGCAAAATATTACGTGTTGTGATTGTTGTCCAATTTTGCCAGTAAAATCTTTCTTATTATCCTTGCTTTATAATCAAAACAATCACAAATACAGCTACGTTGTCAATAACAACCACTCAAATTCTCCACTATCTTCTGCCATCCACGGAAAAACCCAAATCCATTCAAATTCTTCCTTGAGTATGTATGGTGTCCAACTTATATCTTACGTATAGTCATTGATTTTATATCTTAAATATATTAGGGTTTTTAACATTCTCTAATTGATGTTGTACTTGTCTGTAAAGACTAGATGCATGTTGCTCGAAAAACTTATTCACTTTATTTGGTGGTGATTTTGATAATTGATTATACTTGATGGCGCCTAGTTTTCCCTTTATAGATTTCATCTTTACCACAGATGATACTAGGATGCATAATTTTCCCTTCTTAGGTTTCATCTTAACCAAAGATGATACTGGAACCGATATTATCGGTGTATAGGTAAAACTGATATTATCGGCATGTACCGGCATGTACGAACGTTTTTATCGTTCCATATTCGTATCACCGATATCTTCGATATCGTATAGGTATTTTCCGATATCCGATAAAAACCTGTAATATCGGCCTGTACAACCGATATTGACTACCTTGGCTGAGCGCGAAATGATTTAGCGCTGGGCGCTGAATGGTTCAGCGCTGGGCTGACGTGGACTGCTAATCTAGCTGCTAGATTAGTTCTCCCATAAGACTTAGGAGGTATTCCTGACTGCTAATCTAGGTGCTAGACTAGCACCCCATAAGACTTAGTCTAAATTGTTAACTACCCTTCCATTCTCAAAACCATACTGTAATTTTGTTTCCCAATATTAAATTATCTACCGCTTGACGGCTTGAGTATGGTATGATCATCCATTTTCTACGTCTACAGTGAATCTGACAAGTTTGGTACCACATATTCGGTATCTCAGAGCGTCTGCAACGGGAAACCGAGACCAAAAATTTGGGAAGAAATAGAGGCGTAGTGGGACGGATTAAAGATCAAATACCAAACTACACCACTGTAGCCAGACTAAATTTGGTCCGCGACCAAGACAAAACCCAAATTTAGTCAGGCGTACGTAAACTTAACGCCCCACACCGAGCGCACGTAAACTTAACGCCCCACATCGAGCTTTTGAAGTTCACGCCCACACCGAGCTTTTCGAAGTCACCGCCCTATTTTTTCCTCTTTAGCATGGGGCGTTAACTATAACAACGCCCCATTTTTTTTTCTTTTTCTTTTTATTTTAATTAGTATGGGGCGGTAACTATACCCCCGCCCCATATTACTCTTTGTTTTTTTTTTTTTTTTTATTACGTGAACAGGGTCTCGGGCTCATCAGGCGTAAACTATATCAACGCCCCACACAGAGCGTAATCTTTACCAACGCATGCAACAAGCATAAGCTATATCAACGCCCCGCAACAAGCGTAAGCTATATCGACGCCCCGCAACAAGCGTAATCTATATCAACGCTCGACTAAATATACTCGTTCCCCACTGCGTCACTCAACGGACTAAACCCAAATATGGTCTTTTTTTTACTCTTTACTCTTTATTTTTAGTCGCACCGCTGCAGACGCTCTCATGGGACCAAGTCAAAATATCCTTCGCGACCAAAAACATGCACAGATTCAAATTGTAATTTTACGTGACAATATCTATCCATTTGACCTGACTCACCTGCTATGTGACGTTGAGAGCAAAATTTGGAAAGGAAAAGTCTAAAGGTGGACCAAAAACGGTGTACCAATGAAATCCAACCATTCAAATCAGTTTTGCAGGCCCCACTCATATCTTTAAACCCCACCCCCTATAGATTTCAGCCGTCCAGGGGACTGGTACACCATTGGTCCGCCCCTATGGTCCTCCCCTAGACAGGTCGAATTTGGAAATGTGACTAAGTGATCCGACATCCGCCAGTAATTACAAATCATCTGCTCATTCATCCAAATCATCCCCAATGATGAATTTTCATCCCGTACATAACCTAGTATCCACTTTTAGAATCTAAAATAACCCTCGTCTAAATTGGAACGAAGAGAATACAAGATTTATCGGGTGACCAAAATCATTGGTTCGTCCCAAGAAATGCTCATGGTTCAAAACCTTTTCCATCTGATTCAACAGTCGGACACAATGCCCAATCAGCATAAAATAAAACGGTCGTTCTTAGCAGACCGAGAAGAAAAACCCTCTTAAAACCGCCTCTCACAGTTTCTGTTTTTTTAGTGGGTCCCAGTGGGTCCCGCCTTTTGGGAGACGTGCAGGAGGAGGGCTGTGAGGGGCGGTTTTTTCTCTCGTTTTTTTTTTTTTGCGTAGTTTGTTAAGAATTTTTGAAAATAAAATTAGCGATTCTGGACTAACCGAGACAAAAACCACAAAATAAAACCAATCCTCACACATTTTAAAAATTTGTGGTCCCCTATGGACCCGCCCCTCGGGAGTTTAGCAAGTGCCCACCTATTTTGTGCCTGTCGGTTTTCTTGTGGTTTTATTTTCCCGGTTCACCGAGACTTTTGGTATGCTTCGGCAGAAAAAAAAAAAAGCATAAAATAAAACAAAGGCCACCTCGGAGCTAGTGACGTGACTGACGTCGGTACTCGGTACAAGAAAAACGTGCCCCATAATGGGAAGGGACGATGGAAAATATAATAAGCAACCTCGAGATGGCGCCCAAGCCACGTAGTATAATATTCGGAAGCATGAATCGACGTGCAAAAAAACCATTACATGGAGCTCATGCAGAACCCCCACATGTCGAAACCGCAGACATCCTTGAAGAACTCCCCCCCTCGAAAATGCTCGCAAAGATTAAATGGTAGTGGCCGATAAAATCGGTGGAGATGAAAAAAAAAAAAGAAACTTTATTATTTTCTCTTATCTTTTAACTGAGTACTATTAGTGTAGATAAGGAAAGCTATTTACTGTTTAGATCTAGAAAATTTCTTCATCAAAATCCCTAAATTTCTCTCTTCCGCAAACATGGAAGAAAATCCTCAAGAATCTTATCATAATGGTAAGTTACATTTGATTAACTTAATTAGTTTAATTTTTATATAATTGCAGTAATTTTTTTACTAATTGAATAAAAAGTATGTTTATAGTTGGTAATTTATCGATTTTGTGATGTTTCAATCCAAATCATTAGGATGATGATAGAAAAAAATCGGGATGATCGTCTTTACTAGTTTGATAATATATGTTCAATCATAAGTATTTTCAGTGCATAATCCTTATTAAATATATTTACTATCCACACTGCATAATTCATGTTTTTATTCTTTTAATCCATGTTAAATACTTACATCTTCAAAAAAAAAAAAAAATTGTTTGATAGATTAGTTGAATAGTTAAAATCACAAGAGAGCTTTTTTGTTTATTGTCATTTTTGGGACCACTTAAATTTCATTTTTGTCTGTTTTTATTTGTGAATACCTTTTATAATTGAACATATATTTTACTTTTTCAGAGGATGAAGAGGACAAAAGTTTCAATGGAAGTGATGAAATAAAACCTCCTTTAGTAGGGATGACTTTTGATGGACATGAAGAAATATTTCAATTTTACAAAGAGTATGCCAGAAAAGTTGGATTTCCTGTGCGGAAAAGATCAAAAAGGACTAATGTTGACGGCATTACTAGAAGTGTGACTTTTGTTTGTTCAAAAACAGGTGAACATGAAAGCCGAACTCAAAATCAAACTAAGCCACAGGGGACTGTCAAAAGTGGGTGTAATGCTTATGTTACTGGGAGAATGCAAGCAACTGATAATAAATGGTGTATTTCAGTAGTACAGCTTGAGCACAATCACGAGTGCAACTCGGATGATGCTCGTTTCTGGAGGTGTTTTCGCAAGGTCGGTGGATCATTAAGACGACAAGTTGACCTTAATGATCGAAAAGTAGGATTTCAATCAAGAAAAACTTTAACGCGTCTGTTTCTTGGGGCTGGTGGGTATGAAAAGACAGGATGCACTCTAAAGGATGTGAGAAACGCAATCAATGAAGTAAGAAATTCACGGCTTGGTGATGGTGATGCAATGTCTGTTATGAAATATTTTGCAAAGATGACCGCTTGGAAAATTCAGGTTTTTATTTCGCAATTCAGGGTGATGATAAAGGAAACTTGGAGAATGTATTTTGGCCGATGGTTTGAGCAGAGAAGCTTATAAGGAGTTTTGGTGAAGTAGTTAGCTTTGATACTACGTATTTGGTGAATAAATATGATATGCCTTTTGCTCCCTTTGTTGGCGTTAACCATCACGGACAAACAATTTTACTTGGATGTGGCTTGGTTTGAGTGTGAAACTACGGAAACATTTGTTTGGTTATTCGAGTAAGTGGTTGGAGTGTATGTCCGGAAAAGCTCCCAATGCCATAATAATGACCAAGCAAAAGCGATGAGAATGCCATTAAAATTGTGTTTCCAGAAGCCAGACATAGGTGGTGCATATGGCATATAATGAAAAAACTTCCTGAGAAATTTGGTGTGTACAAGAGATTTTATGATATTACTTTTGACATGAAAGTCTAAAGATATGATTCACAAACTCCGGGAAGAGTTTGAACAATTGTGGGATTGGATGTTGGAGGCTTATGATTTGGAAGACCACAAATGGTTGAGTGATTTGTATGAAGAAAGGGAGATGTGGGTGCCATGTTACCTAAAAAATATATTTTTAAAGGGGATGTCAAGTACTCAGAGAAGTGAAGGTGTAAACGCATTCTTTGATGGGTATATAAATGCAAGGACGACGCTAAAACAATTTGTGGAGAGTTTGAATTTGCATTAAGGGACAAGGTGGAAAAGGAAAAGGAAGCGGATGCTATTACATCTATAAAAAGCCTCCCCATTATAACTGAATACCCAATGGAGAAACAAAGTGCGTAACTTGTATACTAACTCAAAATTTAGAGAATTTCAAGTTCAGTTGTTAAAGATGATGTATTGCAACTTCAACAAGATTGAGGTAACGCCCGATGGTAAAGTCTACGATGTCCAACAAGACGTATGGATTGAGGATAATTACTATAAGAAAATGACTTTTTTTGTTACATATAACTCGGAAGATTGTGATATTCACTGTACATGTCAAATGTTTGCATTTAGAGGAATACAATGTTGCCATGTGTTGAGTGTGATGTCTAACAATGGTGTAAAAGAACTCCCAGATAAATATATCTTGAGACGGTGGAGGAAGGATGTGAAAAGATGTCATACAAAGGTAAAAGTGGGTTTCAGTTGTTGGAAAAACGATGAAGCAAGTAACCAATACTATGATTTGTGCAATAAATTTGGTGAGCTTGCAGATTGGGTTGCGGGTACTAGTCAATACCGTGATATCGATGATTGGTTGGGTTGTAAGAAGAAGGAAGTGCAACAAACATTTATCAAACTAAAAGAAAGCGAGAAACTCAAAGGAAATCAACTTGAGAAAAATATGCTGGAAGTGGTAAATGGAGATGTTGAATATGGAGTAGATGGCAATGTTGTTATTACTACTCGTGAATAACCCGTTACTGAAAACCACGCGATTAGGTCGAACACGCAAGACAAGTAAACCAACCAATTCAAAGGCGTCCTAAGAAAAAGGTATTTATGGAATCAATTGTTTTACTTTCATTATTCTTCTCATTTGTTAATTATGCCATTTTGATTATGTATTAAGCGTTAATTGTTTAATTAGGATGGTTGATCGACGATATGCATCCATCTCAAGTTGATAGTGTGCCTCAAACACAAGAAAACTCTCAATCCATTAGACATCAACAACACATTGGGAGAGTATATCAACCAAATTATCCATCAACAACAATACGAGATAAAGACATCAAGAAAATCTATATGAACAACCTGAGTGGTGCATCAAGAGTATCAATATGGATTTGTAAATGACGTGAGCAAACATTATTTGAACTTTACTATATATGCAATACATATTTTTTTCATATGTTCACTAATTATTAATTTCATTTCGTAGGTAATTTGACGTCAAAGCTTTCCTAAGTGATTTAGTGGTGGTTCATTTATGCAAGTGGATGCTAAATGGGTGTCCATGATGATCATTCAACACAAAAAAGAAAGAAGCTTTTGCTTCTTTAGTTTGGTGCTGACCCTTTTATTAGTTTGTAAGCATAATTAGACGATTAAATTATCGATGCAAATCGAATATTTAAGTGTAATGATCAAGGTTATTGGCGTGCGTTAAACAAAACAGAGAAGTCATGCATTATTTTTTGCTCATACGCTAGGCGACGGTTGCTTAACTTTTTAATTTAAGTTTAACAAGAAAAAAAAATGTTACTTTGTTGTTGAAGTCGACTTTTTTTCTCTTTATTTGAAAAATACACTCTCCCTGTCCTAGACTCTGTCACACAATCACAGATCTACTGAAAAAAATCAAACATCAACCAATCTAGATCATCATTCTGTTTTGTCAAGAACAATGGTAAAATTAGCAACAGCAAGAGAATGTAGATTATATGGAAGTGGATTAACAAGGAATAGATTTGAATACATAAATGCTGGTTTATATGTATTTGCAACATTAATATTACTATGTGGATTTGTTGCTCAGTTATCATCAGTTATAGCTAAATCTGGATTAGTGGTTTTACTTATTGGTTTAGTGTTGATACTGGTGGTGAATATACATGATTTGTTTGCACATATGGCTGGGATTGATTATAGGTTACAGTATTTGGGGTTTGACACACAGCTTGCTCTTGTGGAATTTGCTGTTCCTATTGTTCAGGCTTTGGGTTCTTTGGTTTTCTTCTTGGGTGTTCTTTTCTTCTTCATTGAGGTAATTTTCTAAATTTGTTCCATTTCTTGTCAATTTGTAGAGGATTGATTGAACACTAGATAGACCTGATTCTGATTTGAATTCTAAATGTAGAGCAAATTTTGGTGTTAATGAGAAGCTTACACTCATAGGAAGTTGGTTTTGAATTGGATTTCAACAAAATTAAGAGCTTGTTTTAGGAAAAATGAGAAACTAAAGAATTCAATTTGGCTGAATTTGTAGTTTTTTTTTTTTTTTTTTTAAATCTACTGTGATGATTTTTAGAGGTTGTTGAAATTATTAATTTGAATGATTGGACTTGAACGAATTGTAGGAAGAAAAGAGGCATAGTTATTCGAGATTCGAAAAGCATGCCTTGAGCTTGCTTATTGCTGGTCCGGTTTTATGGGTTGTTGGTTCAATTCATAATTCATGCCAAATTTATGAGAGATCAGATGGTCATGTTCAAATTATGCAAGCCAGTGTGTATGTCCCATTCTTAATGGGAAGCTTGTTGCTTGTGGTGGGTGCAATTCTTAACAAGCATAGCATCGATGAGGTTGGTTCAGTTCACTCCGGCTTGAGTTACCTAGTAAGTTCACTTGTTCATCTAATTTCAAGCAGTTCACCAAAAATCTTTTTTTTGATGTAATAACCGAACTCCAAATCTAGATGATAGGTTTACATTGAGGGTTTATCTTGTTGTGATTTTTTCATTTGTATGTGCAGCGTGAGAGTTGGATTTGGTTGGGAATATTCGGTAGTCTGTTTTTGTTCGTTGGAGGATTAACAAATGTAGCCAAAGTGTTCAAGATGCAACAAATGGAAGGCGTCAGGCTAGAAAAGCTGCGTGGTGGGGCTCAAGAGAGACTCAACAGGGATAGGGAAGGTCAGGTTCCTCTTATACTAGAAGACCAAAGGAGAAGAAAGATACAGACCGAAGAAGCGAGGCAGCCAGCGGTAGTACAGACTTCGTACAAGGATGCTCTCGTCAGTCGCACTGAAGTATAAGATGGTAATTTTCTTCGCTGTAACTAGTACTCTGGAAAGGTCACTTCACTATCACATACCAAGTATTATTTGTTTCAAAATAGAACTCAATTTATTAATCCGAGAATGATTTTAGTGGTGCATAGTGTTTAGTGTTGTCAATTTTTTCCATTCCTTCACAAGTTTTACCTTGACAGGTACAGTTATACTCATTCCTGTGGTCCTGCTTTGGCTAATATGAGGCGTAGCTGTCCAGGATAAAATATTGCGGATTTCTTTTTCCTCAATGAAAGATAGCAAGTTCTAGAATTAAAATTGTCCAGGAGCAACTGCTATCTGGTAACAAGTTAGATAAACCACTTGTATGTCTTCTACATGATACAAACTACTTCCTTGTCGTCATCCAAGTTTCTCTACTCGGTAACATTACAGTTGTTAACATTTATATGTATGCAGTTTCTCTATTTTATAGCAACATAAATCTTGTCGCATAATTTTGGAATCGTGTAAGAGGGATTTTGGTTGAAATTTGATCTGATACCAAAAATCTGTGATATTATTTTGAAATGAATAATGTGATTAGATGATTATCCCACTTCGGATAGGATATACATAGATGCCATTGGATAGGAATAAGAGCAAGAATGTCAACTCATGTGATATGGTCTATCTGCCTATCTTTATGGCTGGGAATATTAAGTTGCTTTATCTGCTTTATTCCCTTTGTCAAAACCTTATTAAGGGTCATGATCAGATATGATTACTTACTAGAAGAATCATCTTTATTCACCACTAACTAGCAGACACACACTAGTAGAGAATACTGCAACTATTTTAGACTATACATATCTTGGTTTTCTTTCCAATATCAAGCTGCATTTGTTTTAGAGATATTTGTAATGGTGTAGATGTGCTTTAAGGGTTATATGTTGTTCCCTCTCCTTCAAGGACTTCCAGTTTCTGTACTAATCCCTAAGAACACCCGGAACTCTTTGTAATGGAATAGCTTAACCGTGGTTGTATTAATTGGGTGAAGTTGGAAACCAGGAAGTCCTTGAAGGAGAGCGGACAAGTTATACCTTGGTCTATTGAGATTCTGTCAGTCTATTTTTTTTTGGTTCGTCTTTTTCCCTCCTTAATGCCATTTTTGTTCACGTACTATCTGTTTCTTTTTCCGACCTGAACCATGTTTAAATTCTTTTACATACAATTGAAGAGATTTATATGTGAAACAGAAATCAAACTACAGTTTAGTGGCTTCTGATAATTCTTGAAATAATATTGCAATCTAGTTAATGTACAACACTTCAGTTTTTTTTTTTTCGATTTTTGATGTGCATCAACACTCATGTGGCGAAATTGCATCAACAAAACTTTTTCAAGAGATGCCAAAATCTGATCTGCAGAAGGTCTAGCTTCAGGAAACACGTTTCTACAAGCCGAAGTTATTTCCAAAACTTGCAGTCTTTGTTTCATGCTTTTTGTATCTTCTTCTACGGGGATCTCAAAAATTCAATTCTCCATTCTTTAATCTTTCCTTTCTTTTCTTGTATATGGTGTTTCTCCGTTCTTTAACCTTTTCTTTCTTGTCTGGTGTATGATCTTTCTTTCATGGAGTTTCTCTGTTCTTTAATCTTTTCTTTCTTGTCTGGCGCATGGTCTTTCTTTCTAGTCTGGTATATGGTGCTTCTCCGTTTTTCAGAAGGACAGTGCGCTTTGAATGCTTATTTCTTACAGTGAATCGGAAATCACACTACAGTTTAGTGGCCTTGTTATAATTCTTGAAATAATATTGCAATCTAGTTATGACCTGTTTCTACATACCGAAGCTATTTCCAAAACTTGTAATGCTTGTTTCAAGCTTTTTGTGTCTTCTTCTCGGAGGAACTCACAAATTCATAACTTGTAATGCTTGTTTCATGCCTTTTGTGACTTCTTCTACTGGAACTCCGTTCTGTAATCTTTTCTTTCTTTTGTGGTATATGATCTTTTTTTTTCTTGTATGGTACATGGTCTTTCTCCGTTTTCTAGTCTTTTCCTTGTATGGTATATGGTCTTCGGAGCGATCCTTCAACATCGCCATTGAAACAATGGTGTTTGCATGAGGAATTACGCACTTGGAGTTGTAACCATCTAGAAGTTTGTTCATTGTGGAAGTTTTAAGGTCATAACAGTAGAAGGTATTGTAATTGTAAAGAATTATAACTTCATCGCACCTTGTAATCATTACGGGCTCAAAGCGCAACACATCTTCCCAGAAAGGCTCTTCCCACTCTATACAGAACTCCTTGATCCAATGCCAGAAATTCTTATCTTTGTAGTTTTCTGTCGAGTCGGGGATGTTGGTATTTTTTCTCTTATATGCCCAAATATCCGTGCAATGTTTATCATAGATTGTATGCACAAAATACAGATTATCCCCTCCCCACGGACGCTATTAAGGAAATAGGTCAAAGTTCATATACCTTCTCACAGAGAACAATCTCGACCCTCTCTTTGCATAGTAGTAGGCTCGAACTCGCACCAAGTTTCTCTACTCTGTTTCCGAATTCTCTTCTGCGAACAGTTACCTTTGGTGTTTGGGTTTGTATTGAGATTGCATTTTTGGATGTTTTGACAGTTTGACAGTGCAAAATACAAGTAATCTATGACTCGATAGAAACTTATATCATTGGAAGAGAGAGCTGCGTGGAGAAGATGGAAGGTATTCCTAAGAAAAAAGCAATCATTTCACTAGTTCTCATACTTGAAGTCAGAAGTTCAAATAATGAGTGGAATCAAAGATGAATTCCCTTTGGAATTTACTGCAAGTGATATAGATAGCATTTACTCCGTCGGTTAATGGTGTGAACAATGTGATAGATGAGAAAGAATCTAATATATGAATTGGAAATCAAATGGAGTAGAAGATTAATACAGACAACTTTCAATCATCAGTTTTTGGATTACAAGCTGAACTTGCTGAAAATGAAAATCACCATCCAAGAAAAAATAACACGTTCGCCCCAGGGTCTTCGAAGCGTTACTGACGATCTTGAACCCCTTCAAGATCTTTCGACGACATCGAAACTATGCTGTTTGCATGAGGAATTATGGTTGTCATGTAACAACCCGTATCACGTCCATCCAAAAGTTGGTTCATTGTGGAAGTTTTAAGGTCATAACAGTAGAGAGTCATGTAATTGCAAAGCAATATAACTTCATCGTACCTTGTAACTGCCAAGGGATCAAAGCACAGCACATCTTTTATTGGAAATATTGAGTCAAAGCATATCAATCACGTATTGATATGCTTCCTTATTTAGCAAATACGTTTATTATCCTTTCCTTACTTTCTTACCAATTAGTATATTTTGTAATTAAGAGTGATTGAGATTGATTGATGTAATTACATATTTCTTTCCTAGATTGAAATTATTCTTCATTGTAAATTTATTGTAATCTTCTCTATAAATAAGAAAGTCTTCATCACTGCTTATTACACAGTGATTACAAAACAATTCTCTCTTTTAAACTTTCTGCTGTGTCTCTAGAATTCTTTATGGTATCCTTCGTCTAGGTTTTCTAGGTTGAGTCATATCATATTTTTCTTTATTTTATTTTTTCTTCATTTTTTTCAATTTGTTTTGGCTACCATGGGTTCTGTTGTTAACAATACAGCTGAAAACATGAACAATGCCATGAGTTCGATCGTCGATCCTTATTTCATTCACCATTCAGACAGCCCGTCAACTGCTCTTGTCACCCCTGTGTTGTCCGGTGATAATTATGGGACATGGATTCGTGCAATCACCATGGCTCTACGAGCAAAGAACAAACTGGGTTTTGTTGATGGAACTCTTGTCAAACCATCATCTGATGCTGATCCTAAGGATGTTGCTTCTTGGGAACGTTCAAATGACCTTGTTAGCAGCTGGCTCCTCTACTCGGTTGCCCCTGACATTCGCAACAGCATTCTTTATGCAGCCACTGCCCATGAAATATGGAAGGATTTGCATACTCGTTTTTGCCATTCATCGGCCCCAAAGATTTTTCAACTCAAGCGTGCTATCTCGCACCTCAAACAAGAAGGTTTGACTGTATCTTCTTATTTTACTCAGCTAAAATCATTATGGGATGAACTGCAATCCCTTGTTGTTATCTCTCCATGTATTTGTGGAAATGCCAAATCCACATTGGAACGTCTCCAGCAAGATCATGGGATGGAATTTTGCAAGGTCTTCATGACCGTTTTGCTGCCATCCGCAGCCAAATATTGTTGATGGAACCTTTTCCTAATACCTCTAAGATTTATTCTCTTGTGCGCCAAGAAGAGCAACAACAAGAGCTCAATCACTCCACTGTTCCTATAGTGGATTCTGCTGCTTTGAATGTATCTCTAAATGATGGTCGTCAGCCCTCTCGTACTGGCCAGAATCATAAGCGCCCTCGTCCAGTTTGAGACCACTGTTGTCGTGTAGGCCATACTCAACAAACTTGTTACAAGCTTCATGGTTATCCAACCAAAACCAAAGATGGAACTGCTCTTGCTTCATCATCAAATGGACCTAACTTGCAAGTACCAATCCCTGGTATAACAAAGGATCAGTATGCTAAGCTTCTATCCCTTCTTGTGGATTCTCCAACGGATGTTCCGTCCGTCCCAACTGCCAATCTCGTAGGTATGGTTCTTCCATCTGAATCTACTTGGATTATTGATACTGGTGCATCTAAACACATATGTTCTTCTCTCTCTTTCTTCATATACATTAACCCCTAACGGCATATATGTCCAGTTACCTAATGGTGAGAATCACCTTGTTACTCATATCAGAGCTGTGACTTTTTCATTAACTTTTCAATTACGGGATGTATATTATATACCTTCCTTTAAATTTAATTTATTATCAATATCTCAATTGACATCCTCTATCCACTGTGAAGTGTTTTTTGATCAATGTCACTGTGTATTTCAGGACCCTTCGACGAAATTGGAGATTGGTCGGGGTAAAGCCAAAGATGGCCTCTATTTTCTATGCTCAACAACTAGTATTGTTGTTTCTTCTTTAGTTTTAGAAAATTTCGATCTATGGCATTGGCGTTTAGGCCACCCGTCAGATCCTAGATTCAAATTTTTATGTAAAACTTATCCTTATATTAAGTCGTCTATGAATTGTTCTTGCAATGTATGCCCTAGGGCAAAACAATCTCGCTTGAAATTTAATAAAAGTACTAGTTCTACTACTCGTGCCTTTGAGCTTATACATTGTGACATTTGGGGTCCATTTACAATTCCTTCTAACTCTGGTGCACGTTATTTTCTAACTATTGTTGATGATTTCACACGATGCACTTGGTTATACTTGATGCCTGCTAAATCAGACACAAAAAAATTCTTGGTTTATTTTTTTTAACATGATTCAAACTCAATTTGGTTCAAAAATTTCTAATATACACTCTGGAAATGGAAATATATTCATCCCAAAACTTCAAATTATTCGGTCCGATAATGGTACAGAGTTTCTTTCTAAAGAAATTCAATCGTGGTATGCCCAACATGGGATTCTCCATCAACGCAGTTGTGTTGATACACCACAACAAAATAGTGTTGTCGAAAGAAAGCATCGTCATCTGCTTGATATAGCTCGTGCCCTTCGTTTTCAGTCTGGGTTACTTATTTCATTTTGGGGGGAGTGTATACAAACTGCTGTTTACTTGATAAACAAAATGCCGACTCCTATTTTGGGAAATCAATCCCCTCATCAGATGTTATTTGGTACATCACCATCTTATTCAAACTTAAAAGTGTTTGGTTGTCTTTGTTTCGCAAGAAACACTCGTATCAAAAATAAATTTGATTCTCGTGCTAATCTGGGAATTTTTGTTGGTTATCCCTACGGTCAAAAAGGATATCGTATTTTTGATATCGAATCTCGTAAAATTATCACTTCTCGTGATGTAGTATTCCATGAACGAGAATTTCCCTTTCTCAATAATACCATATGTAATCAAACTAAAAACTTTCCATTAACTTCTCTGCCGATATTAAAAGATGGTCATATGTTTGATTATATGGAATCTTTTTCAAAAGATAATTCTCTTGATTATTCACCAACTGATTCAAGTGTCACTCCATCAACTAATCGTAGTGTCACTCCTTCTCAAGAATCTCCATCAAGGAATGTACCATTATCACCCGTACATTCTCCTCAATCACAATTTGACAATGAAGAAGATTCATCATCCACGTCTTCTTCACATTATCCAAATATTTCTGCAAATTTGGATAGACCGGTGCGACAACGTCAACCACCTAAATGGTTAGAAAGTTATCATTGCTCTAATGTTTCTTCAACACCATATCCATTGGTCAATTTTCTTTCTCTTGAACCTTTTTCTCAATCCCATCAGGCTTTTTTATTCTCAGTTCTTCAATCAACGGAACCCACTTCTTTTACGCAAGCCATGAAAGATCCGAAATGGCGTGATTCAATGAAAAGGGAAATTTCATCTTTGGAAGCTAATAATACTTGGACTATCACCTCATTACCGCCTGGTAAACAACCAATAGGTTGTAAGTGGATCTATAAAATCAAATATCGTCCCGATGGATCCGTTGAACATTATAAATCTCGTCTTGTCGCTAAGGGATATACTCAAGTCGAAGGTATTGATTATCATGATACTTTCGCACCGGTTGCAAAACTTGTTACAGTTCGTCTTCTTCTCTCTGTTGCAGCCGTAAAAGGATGGTCACTTCACCAATTAGATGTAAATAATGCCTTCCTACAAGGTGATCTTGAAGAAGAAGTCTATATGAAATTACCACCCGGATTTTCCCGTAAGGGGGAGAATTCCATTTGCAAATTAAACAAATCATTGTATGGCCTTAAACAAGCTTCTCGTCAATGGTTTTCAAAATTCTCAAACACCCTTATACAAAAGGTTTTCACTCAATCCACTGCTGATTACAGTCTCTTTACATATAAGAAGGGCTCAATTTCTCTTTTTGTACTCGTTTATGTGGATGATATAATCATTACCGGAAACAATGAAACATCAATTTCCAAACTTAAATCCTTTTTGGAAAAATCATTTTCAATTAAAGATCTTGGTAAACTTCAATATTTTTTAGGAATTGAAGTATCTCGTTCAAGTAGTGGTATATTTTTATGCCAACGAAAATATATTCTTGATATTTTAAAAGATGCGGACTGTGAGGCTCGCACTTCGATTTCCTATGGAACAACAACTTCGACTAAAACCTAATGATGGTCAACCTATGTCCGATCCAACTCTCTTCCGCTGCCTCATTGGTCGATTGCTATATCTCACCGTAACAAGACCAGATATCACATATGATGTAAATACTCTGAGTCAATTTATGAGTAATCCTTACAGTACTCACATGGATGCCGCAAATCGTATTCTTCATTATCTAAAAGGTACTATTGGGAAAGGCCTTTTCTTATCATCTACCAGTACCCTTCATTTAAGTGGTTATTGTGACTCTGATTGGGCTGGATGTCCCACAACTCGACGATCCACCACAGGTTATTTTACTATGCTTGGTGATAGTCCCATCTCTTGGAAAACAAAAAAACAAGCAACAGTTTCTCGCTCTTCCGCGGAAGCGGAATATCGTGCTCTTGCCACACTTACATGTGAACTTCAATGGTTGAAGTATATTCTCAATGATCTTGGTATACCTCATACAGAACCAATCTCTGTTTTCTGTGACAATCAAGCTGCAATTCATATTGCCGAAAATCCAGTATTCCACGAAAGAACTAAACATATTGAATTGGATTGCCACTTCATCAGAGAAAAAATAATCTCAAAATTGATCGCACCTAGATATGTTCGCTCCATGGATCAACGCGCCGACATTTTCACGAAGCCTTTAGGACCTGAAGTACATCGCCGACTAACTTCCAAGTTGAGTGTGGTCGACCTTCCTTCTCCCACGGCAACTTGAAGGGGAGTATTGGAAATATTGAGTCAAAGCATATCAATCACGTATTGATATGCTTCCTTATTTAGCAAATACGTTTATTATCCTTTCCTTACTTTCTTACCAATTAGTATATTTTGTAATTAAGAGTGATTGAGAGTGATTGATGTAATTACATATTTCTTTCCTAGATTGAAGTTATTCTTCATTGTAAATTTATTGTAATCTTCTCTATAAATAAGAAAGTCTTCATCACTGCTTATTACACAGTGATTACAAAACAATTCTCTCTTTTAAACTTTCTGTTGTGTCTCTAGAATTCTTTATCTTTCCTAAACGGCTCTTCCTGCTGATCAATGCTGAACTTCTTGATCCAATGCCACAAATTCTCGTCTTTGTAGTTTTCTTTGGAATCACAACCATTTGTACCGTTGTTTGTATTTTTACTCCTGTATTCCCAAATATCCATGCTGTGTTTATTATAGATTGTATACACCAAATACAAATTATTCCCTCCCAACAACTTAAAGCGACGGTTGTTATTAACATCTTCAAAACGTGGAAGTGGGATTAACTGGAAATTCTCATCTTCCAAATCGAATGCTATGATCGAACGATCTTTGTGCCAATGAAGAGCTCCATTTGCGTAGATACCTATTGGTGAATCCATGTCGGAAATATGGATGGACTCGTCTTTGTTTCTCCACTCACTGTCACTCCCAATAGTATAAACTTGGACATGAGTCTTGCTTGGCCCTTTGAAGCGCTTGTACATTCTAACAATCTTGTACTCGTCCGTTGTTGACAATAACCAAACCCAATTATCATATAAAATGCCAAATCCGCCGGTGTATATGTATTGATTTTAGGCACATGCACAGCTTCTCCGGTAACGGTATTGTAAATCAAGAAAGGTTCTCCAAGATACGAATTACATCGTCTTTGGAAACAAACCAAACCATTGCATGACCCAAGCATGTAACAATCTATGGGTTTATACCCCGGAATATTAGAATTGGCGTAGTTGTGCATCTCATCAAGTATATGATAAGAGTAATTGTATTTCATCTTCTTCCCATGAATAAGATCAAACTGATCTCCACAATAAATTATGTCCCCGTTTTCATCATAATATAATTCAACGAAAAGCAAACCTACCTTATCAGTCTTACTACGGAGGAGAATTCTCCATGTTTCTCATACCTGTTTGGCTGCTAAAGCTGTCTCAACTGGTAATTGATCAAGTATATTGTCCACGATGTCTGTGTGAAGCTTCTCCATTATGCTGTTGGTGTTGGTATAGATTTCTTCTACAGCTTACTTTTGGATGAGAACGCTGAACCCTAAACACAAACTGGTACGTGTGTTTCCTTTTTATAGAGGGATGGTGGAAATCCACACTAGCAGGGAAACCCACACTAACAGGGAAACCTACGCAGGCTATTAAGGAAATAGGTCAAAGGTCGTATACAGTAAAACATCTATAAAATAATAAGCTTGGGACCACCCAAATCCTATTATTTTAAAGATATATTACTTAATCGATAAAATAATAATTTATTACTTTATAATATAATAATAATATATTAATTTAAAGAATAATTCTTAAATTGAAAAAATTATGTGGAAAAAACAAGAATGACCATATTAAAAAATAAAAATAAAGTATCTTAGAATAAATACCGAAATAGATTTTTAAAAGTGGAAAATATAGAATAAGATAAAAAAACATTAACAGAAATATTTTTAGAACGACATGCATTTGTTTTTAATGTGCACTACAAACTATTAAGGATGAAATACAACTTGATTTGAACTTCAGAGAAAAACAAACCAACATTGAATCATAGTTTGAGAAAATTTAATGAGTATGAAAATTATTTTTTATTTACTAATGGAATTATTATTTTATAAAATATTTGGGGACCTATTAATGTTTAAGGGGAATTTTTGAAATGTATTATATTATAATTTTATCGAATTTATTATTTTACCACTAAGGACCCGAGTCGGGACTGCAAAATTTTATTATTTTAGCGAGACTATTATATTATCGAGTATTATTTTAAAAAGGTTTTACTGTATACCTGCTTCTGGGATTTTTTGTTGCCACATTACATGGAACTCTCCATCTAGCAGCTCCTCTCCCATTCGAGTGAAACAGTTGACCATGGCATGTGGAGTCTGTTTTTATTTTTCAACATGACAGTGGATGCTTTAATGTTGCCGAACACATTTGTTAGGAGATTATTCTTCTCGTTGTGGGGAAGTTGTCTACATCTATGCTTATTGTGAGTGAGAGCCTCATTTCCCAGTCCAAAGGGGTGTGGCCTAGAGATATTGCACCTGCACCACATGGATTTATACGATCAGAGACGACCTAGATGATGCGCGGAATACAAATGTTGTGTATGTTAACAGTAAATTAAGGGTGCTAGATGATGCGAAAGCAGTACTCACCAGCAAGCAGGGTCGGAAACACTACCCATGGGGTAGTGATTGCAGAGAACAAATTTGATCCTCTGTTCCTCTGTTCTCTTTCCGAATTCTCTCTTGTAAATAGGAGTCCGACTCGGCACGAGTCGGATGTCAGTCCATTTGTTTTTTATTTTGAGGTAGATCTGACTCGCAACTTGACTCAGACCTAACTTGTGACTCGAAACCATTTGAGTCAGGGATTAAAATATCCTTGACTTAGACCTTGTTTGTTTGCAGCTGACTCGATGCCTGGGTTTGAGCCAACCCCCGACTCGTGCCAAGTCAACAGTCAGACCGTTTGTTTTCAATTTTGAGTCAGATCTGACTCAACCTATGACTCAGACCCGTTTGAGTCAGGTAACAAGATACCCCTGACTCACATATTTTTGAGTTAGTTGAGTCAGGACTCAAAACAAACATGTTGAGTCAGATACAGATGAGTCAGGTGATTTCAGTCAATTCCAGACGACTCAGATGAATCAGGAGTAAACAAACATGGTGTTCGAGGATCAGGCCATTGATCCGCATATATTTGAGTCAGCTGAGACTGGACCAACTAATGGACTCTAGACTACTTTCTTTCCAACTAATGGACTAAGAAGGTCTAGACTACTTTCTTTCCAACTAAACAAGAACCTTTAGGTTCTTAAAAATTGAACCGTCATTTGAGGCTTACCTAATAATTTTGGGGCATATAGAATAGGACAAAATTTGGATGCTAAATAGTATTTCTATAATGCCCCATATCCAACCATTTTCCATAATGGTAACAATGCCCTTATTTGATTAGCGCCTGATACTGATGATTAGTGTTAATTTAACTAGACATCCTTGATTAGTTATTTTTCAGTTTTTAGTTTTTAACTATTAAAAAAATATAAACTTTTTTTTATTTAATTTTTTTTCACTTTTTTTATTATTATTTTCTTCACTTTTTTTTTCCTTTCCTTCTTTCTTCTCTCATACCATAGAAAGTATTTCCCACAATCCAAAGTCTTACTTTTTTGTATTTGATTGAGAGATCATGATTGAATCGAAAAAATCATGATTTTACGACAACTATAGAGTGAGGTTCGGCTGACAATTGAATAAATTTTCAACTGAACCTCTCATTGTTCTTCATTCTGAAGGTGTTTATGAACAGTTCGGATGATAATTAAACACCAAAATGTTAGCCGAACTTCACATTATAAAGAACAATGCAAAAGTTCGGTTGTCTTATTTTTTCCTCGAATCTTCCGAACCTTAGTTTGGCAGTTATAGAGTTAAGTTCGGTTGATCACTTGTCAGCCGAACCAAGGAATGTTTTCGAAAAGCCTAGGTTCGGCCGACAAGTTATCAGCCGAACTTCTCAGTATTCTTCATATATGAGGAACACCCTAGGTTCGACAAACTCGATATTAGCCGAACCTATGTATGTTTTGTAAATAATTTTTTTTACAAAATTTGAAACAGAAAAAAAAAAAACTTAAAGAAAACAAAATTTGAAAAAAAAAATTTTTTTTGAGAAAAACCATTTTTTTATCAAAAATAATATTTTTGAAAAAAACCATTTTATTAAAAAATAATATATTTTTGAAGAAAACCATTTTTTATTAAAAAATAATATTTTAATAAACGTGAAAAGAAGAAGAAACATAAAACTAATGCGCAGGCTTGTAAGAAGAAAATGAGTCGGGGTCACTACACTGAAGCTATAAGGGTTTCATCCTCTGGTGGAATAACTCCGGACACGGATGAAACTCAGCATGAACTCGAGCAGAAACACCCCAGTGCACCACCTCTATCCATCCATCCTAAGCCTATTCAAGCTGTTGCTTTAGTTGTTGATTCTAAGGTTTTCCTCGACGTCCTTGAAAAAGCGGGGTCTAACAACCTCACCCAATATTTCGATTAGAAATCTGTATGGACTAACTTTAATATACTTTTAAGAGAATCAACAAAACAGTGAGACTGAATCTTAATAAAAAAGTGTATCAAGAAGTTAATATCTCTATCTCTCGATTTGATCTATACTCAAGCAAATAGAAATCTGCGAGTCTTTATCAAATACAAGAGATATAAACTTGGATGGTACCAAAGACCAATATCCAAGGATCAATCAATTTCCAATCAACAACCAAAGGTTGGATTTCACAATTGATCGATACAATGCACAACCTGTGATATTTCAATTATATAACAAAATATAATGCAGAATAGAAATTACACAAACACCAGAAAATTTAACGAGGAAACTGCAAATGCAGAAAAACCCCGGGACCTAGTCCAGATTGAACACCACACTGTATTAAGCCGCTACAGACACTAGCCTACTACAAACTAACTTGGGTATGGACTGTAGTTGAACCTTAATCAATATCACATTGATTCAAGGTACAATTGCGCTCCTTACGTCTCTGATCCCAGCAGGATCCTACACACTTGATTCCCTTAGCTGATCTCACCCACAACCAAGAGTTGCTACGACCCAAAGTCGAAGACTTTAATAAACAAATATGTATCACACAGAAAAGTCTACGATAATACCAATGAAGTATTTAAGTCATTAACCGACAGGGTCTCGAGAAGAAACCCACGGTTAAAGGAGAATCGACACTAGCAAACCAACTAGTATCACACAGGAGGTGTAGGGATTAGTTTTTCCAGTTGTTAGACGTCTCCTTTGTATAGTTTTAAAATCAGGGTTTGTAATCTAAGTTACCTTGGTAACAAAGCATTCAATATTCACCATTAGATAAAAAACCTGATTTAACCAAGCTAATATCTTTCAACTGTTAGATCGAAACTTAGCTTGTCACACACACATGAAATGTATTTAATTTAGGTTTGAGTAACCGTACCTAAACGTGTACATTTGGTTGGATCACAAATAGTCAACCAATGGTTAGCCATATGAGCACTTTCATATCAACCATATTCATCTTCTTCACAACTAGCTAGTTCAAATGACTCAAAACAACTAGTTGAAGAGTTGTTCAATTGCTTATATCTTTATATATAGACACAATTGAAACAAAATCGGTTTAATTTACTCGAATCAATTCATAAAAAATATATCCACGGTTTGAAAAGATTTCATTCCTTATTGATTTATTGTTTAAGTTCATGAACTTACCGATTTTAGAAATATAACCAGCTTGGGTACGCGTACGGGTATGCGTACCTTAGCTACCGGATTTGAGTTTACAAACTCAGCAGAAATTTTCTCTTTGAAAACTTCCGTGGGTACACGTACGGGTACGCATACCTAAGGTGGCTGATTTACTAGTTTGAAAACTACAAACTCAGCAGAAATTCTCGGTTCCAAAACTTCCGACAGTACGTTTACGGGTACGCATACCCAACCTGTCTCCTTCACCAATACCGCATGCACACATATGCATGCACTTGGTTTCCGGTACATGGGTTTATACACTAATATGTGAACACACTATATATACTTATATCCATAGGTGGTTACGTAATCTCAACTCTACATTTCAATCATTGAAACATTCTTCTATAATGATATAATAGTCGTTAGACATAAGAATCGACTATCGTCTTCAAAGCTATTTTCAAGATTGAAATGTCATCATGACTTTCGTCATGGGTAAAGATGAAAAGTGGTTAAAGTGAAAGCTTACCACCATATATTTCGAGAAAAAGATAGGCGAGTAAACTCGGCTCGAAATAGCAAATGTGTATGTATGAAAACTATCATACTTATACGACTGTTGTCTCAAGAGTAGGATATAGATAGACTTTTGAGTGATGGATAAGTTCAAGTATCCACATACCTTTCGGTCAAATGAAGTTACACTGGTTCCTTCAGTAGCTCTTCGTCTTCGTAAGATAATCGCCATGGACTGTAAATCTCAACTATACTTAACTATCCTAGACCGAGACTTAGTCATAAGTAAACTAGAAATCAAGAGGAATAGTTTTGATCACTAATATTGACAAACATGCTTAAGATAGAAACGCATGCGAGTTCGACCGAGCAATGCTCTAACAATCTCCCCCTTTGTCAATTCCAGTGACAAAACTATCAATACATATGGATTACAAAATAGATAAAACTGTGTAGCTTCTTGTCCACATGCTTGATCTCCTTGGTACTTCAACATTACTCGAAAACTTCATCTTTTCCAAGTACTCCCATGATTCCATAGATGTTCAGTTCAGCATCATAGTTGTTGAAGATATGTAGCCATAACAATGAGAAAACAAAAGCTCTCGATCATTGTTATACAGTTTCATAGTATTATTACACAACAACAAATTTCTTATATCACAACTTTGACAACAATACTATGGTGATATGTATCACTCCCCCTTAGTCAATACTTTCATATCAACACGAAAACCATTCCCCCTTACATAATGATCCGAAAACCATATATATTTGTAGTGTGAACTACATTTTAATTCTCCCCCTTTTTGTCAATAAAATTGGCAAAGGTACGAAAATGGGATCCTAATGAAATTTCCACGGAGACGCTTCAAGACCAAAGAAAAGGACTATCAACTTCGTTTAGATGCAATCATAAAGCCGAACCTAAATGCATTCATCAAGGAGTTTATAAAGATACAAAATAACCCCTAAAAATTCCACAGCCGCACTCCCCACAAAGATATGGAAATTAAGCGCAAGGTCAAAAGAACTCTCCCCCCATTTGATGTCATTCCCGAGAGAACAACAAGAGCGACCTTACTTTTACAAGAAAAGAATGATTTCTTTGGACATCAAAAACCACAAAAATGATTTTGTATCCAAAAATTATCAGTTAAACTAACCACAAGAAAACCCATGATTAATTTAATCGAAAATACACAACCAAAATAACTACAAATGAATCTATGATTACTCTAGTTTGGAATGATCACACAAGAAGACTTATGGAGCTGCACAGTATATACATAAAATATGGATCAGGGAAGATCAATATTGCGGCATAAACAAGGATTCATTCTATTTTCCTTCATTATTTGCACAATGACATACAAAAGACATAATCCTTGGAAAAAAAATTCATCCTATCTTCCATCAATTATTTGCATAATGACATAATAGGTTCAATTTTTGTTTGCCAAAAGTTCATCGATCTTGTATCAATATTTGCATATCGACATATAAAAGAGTTAAATTTTGACATCGCATGGGACAATAATAGTTCACGGACGCAAACACACATATCCCATAACATATTGCAATATATAAAACCATAACGATTAATACTGCAAAAATCATCTTCCAAACAATTTTAGAGTTTAAATAAATAAATCTAAAAGAAAAACAAAGATGAAAATATTGGACATAGCTATGTGTAATCACGATAATGGCTATTCCAAACTCTAGTTATTCTTCCTAAAACATAAGAAATAAAACTCTCATAAGAAGACTTCCTAGAATAAAAAAAGGCACCATCTAACCAAGACGTGCAATAAGAGATAGAATACAAGCAAGTTCTTCATTAGCTTCCTTCAGCTTAGTCTTTACAAACTCGATATTCTTTATGGCAATCATGAATTGTTCACGTACAACCTTGAAGTCTTGGAGAAGGTTTCCAACCTGTTGCTGCGACATCTGGACAGGTTGCTTGTTTACATGATCAATTGCATGATAGCAATTTATAAGAACATGGTTCTCATAAATCTCAGCAATGTTGTTTCCTTCATTCTCAACTTCCTTTTTGCATTCATCCATAGTTTGGACCATTATCTCACAGGAGACTATTTCCGTTACTGAGCGAGTATATACCAAGAAAAACTTCATGATATATATATATATATACATGTATAGGACACATATAGTGAAACCCTAGGGTTACTCGTATCGGCAATGGGTCAGGTACGCAAACTCTTCACGGTTATGAACCAGTTTCTAAACTGTGTAAGAAAATGAGCCTTATTTTAAAAAGGCTTTGTCATGGAATTTTAAAGCAAGGAAGGAGCACTGAAAAATCAGTGTTTTTAACAAGGCATGGCTTTCTCAAGAGTTTTGATTGATCAACTATGCTTTATTACGATAAGAAAGCTAGAGAAGATTTTACACAAATGCTTATTTTATTGACTGAACAAATACTTACAATAACCATCTTTTGTCAAGAAGAGATATTCTTGAGACATATGTGCATCCTCACGCGGTTGGAGAGAGGATACATAGTAAAGGTTGGTTAATTTGTAGTCTGAGCATATAACTCATCAGTGTTTTCCTTCTTCTTCTCATATGATCCATTAAGAGGATTCTCTCTATTAGTCTCAATAGAACTTTCACACGGAGAACAAGATATACATGGAGATGTTGTCCTCCTTAATTTTTTTATTTTCCTCTTGAGACTATTTATGATGGTCCTTAGATCTGAAGCATGATTGTTAATGTGTATATAATTAGAGGTAGAACCTTTGGACACAGTATAATCCTTGCCAAAACATGGTATTAAATCATCCTTTGTCCTTTGACGTCTTTTCTTCTTTACTGAAACATCAACTGTCTTAGTTTTCCATATGACATTCTTTCCTCTACGATTGTATAAGAAGTTAGTATCATACATATAACTAAGTGAGGACTTATCACAGTACTCTTCCTGATTTGGGGCTATGATGTTCTCAGCACGGAGAGAAACAGGCTTGATTACTTCCTTTGACATCCATATGAGAATGTTATGAATTTTTTCATTCCTTTTGGGTAACGACTTTTCCGTTCAACGTGGCCTTTGATTCTACAATAGTAACAATTAAAGGTAATGTTTTTATCGGCTCTCCTACGCCCTATCTTCGAAGTATGATAGTCTTTGTTTATAGGAACATCAGCTGAAATAAGTGATTTTTCACAGAGTAAATTGCTATTAATGCAAACAAAATTGATCTTCCCAGTATTTGGAGCGTATATTCCTTTATAGCCCCTACCACGTGTATCACGATGTTCTTTACATGCTCCTAACATGGAAGATAATTTTGTAGATCTAGCGTTGAATCTTTTTAGATTCTCTTTTATTGATTTTACCTTGCTGACAGTTGTAGACAGATCATTCTTCAATTGTTCTTCTTTGGAAAGAAAAGGCATTCTCTGTCATTATAGTATTTCTATTGACATTCATACTTTGCCTCTGATTCAACAAGTTTTTCTTTCAACTTACAGAAACTCTTCTGAAGTTTTTCACATTCAGTAATCTTTGAATGGACTTCTTCATCACGGTATTTAAGGATAGATAGAAAAAGTTTATAACCAATATCCTATCCTTTAAAGAGTTTTTTGAGTTTCCTGTTTTATCTACAGATAGGAAATAGGTATACTTCCAGGTAGGCAGTTGATCTTTTCTTTGTTATGATATCGTCAAAGAGTATAATATACTATGAGACTTCTTCATCAAGACTTGGTTCCTCGTCTGAATCACTTTTATCTGAAAGTTCATCCAGTTGTTCATCTAGGTGATTTTCCCAGTTGACATTGGTTTCTGACAGAGGAGAAGATTTGAGAGATTTCGTGGCAGTCTCAGAACTTTGAACTACATCAAAAATATCCTGATCTGGTTTTGCGGAGTAAGAGATATCACAACTGTCCATAGACTCAGATCGCTACAAACACATACTGATAAGGTCTTTAACCGTGTTTGCCTGCTCTGATACCAATTGAAAAAGCGGGGGTCTAACAACCTCACCCAATATTTCGATTAACAATTAATATGTATGGACTAACTTTAATATACTTTTAAGAGAATCAACTAGATAGTCAGACTCAATCTTAATAAAAAGTATATCAAGGAGTTAATATCATCTATCTCTCGATTTGATCTATACTCAAGCAAATAGAAATCTTCTCGTCTTTATCAAATACAAGAGATATAAACTTGGATGGTACCAAAGACCAATATCCAAGGATCAGTCAATTTACAATCAACAAGCATAAGTTGGATTTCACAATTGATCGATACAACGCACAACCTGTGATAGTTCAATTATATAACAAAATATAATGCAGAATAAAAATAACACAGACATTAGAATTTTTGTTAACGAGGAAACTGCAAATGCAAAAAAACCCCGGGACCTAGTCCAGATATTGAACACCACATTGTATTAAGCCGCTACAGACACTATCCTACTACAAACTAACTTCGGTCTGGACTGTAGTTGAACCCTAATAAATATCACACTGATTAAAGGTACAGTTGTGCTCATTTCGTCTCTGATCCTAGCAGGATACTACACACTTGATTTCCTTAGCTAATCTCACCCACAACCAAGAGTTACTGCGAACCAAAGTCGAAGACTTTAATAAACAAATATGCATCACACATAAAATTCTACGATAATAGATAAATCTATCTGTCGCAGATAATCCTACGAGTTTTGTTCTGTCTTTTGATAAAATAAAGGTGAACATGAACTAATCAATAACCCAGACTTATATTCTTGAAGAACAACCTAGAATTATTGATCACCTCAAAATAATCTAAATCGTATTGTAGCGAAACTAGATATTGCGGAATCACAAACGATGAGACGAAGATATTTGTGATTTCTTTTTATCTTGCCCTATCGGAGATATAATCTAAAGTCAATTATTCAATTGAACTCATACGATAGAAAATGGAAAGATTAGATCTATCAACTACAAGAGAAGTAGTTTCGTCTGGCTTCACAATCCCAATGAAGTCTTTAAGTCGTTAACCGACAGGGTCTCGAGAATAAACATATTGTTAAAGGAGAATCGACTCTAGCAATCCAACTAGTATCACACATGAGGTGTGGGGATTAGTTTTTCCAGTTGCTAGACATCTCCTTTATATAATTTTCAAATCAGGGTTTATAATCTAAGTTACCTTGGTAACAAAGCATTCAATATTCACCGTTAGAAAAAAACCTGATTTATCCAAGCTAATATCTTTCTGCCATTAGATCGAAGCTTAGCTTGTCACACATACATGAAATGTATTTCATTTAGATTTGAGTAACCATACCTAAACGTGTTCATTTTTTTGGTTCAAAAATAGTTAACCAATTGTTATCCATATGAGCACATTCATATCAACCATATTCATCTTCTTCACAACTAGTTCAAATGACTCAAAAGAACTAGTTGAAGAGTTGTTCAATTGCTTAGATATTTATACATAGACACAATTGAAACAAAATTGATTTGATTTACACGAATCAATTCATGAAAAATATATCCACTGTTTGAAAAGATTTCATTCCTTATTGATTTATTGTTTAAGTTCATGAACTTACCGATTTTAGAAATATAACCAGCTTGGGTACGCATACGGGTATGCGTACCTTAGCTACCGGATTTGAATTTACAAACTCAGCAGAAATTTTCGCCTTGAAAACTTCCGTGGGTACACGTACGGGTACGCATACCTAAGGTGACTGATTTACTAGTTTGCAAACTACAAACTCAGCAGAAATTCTCGGTTCCAAAACTTCCGACAGTACGTTTACGGGTACGCATACCCAACCTGTCTCCTTCACCAATACCGCGCATGTACACATATGCATGAACTTGGTTTCCGGTACATGGGTTTATACACTAATATGTGAACACACTATATATACTTATATCCATAGGTGGTTACGTAATCTCAACTCTACATTTCAATCATTGAAACATTCTTCTATAATGATATAATAGTCGTTAGACATAAGAATCGACTATCGTCTTCAAAGCTATTTTCAAGATTGAAATGTCATCATGACTTTCGTCATGGGTAAAGATGAAAAGTGGTTAAAGTGAAAGCTTACCACCATATATTTCGAGAAAAAAAGATAGGCGAGTAAACTAAAACTAAATAGCAAATGTGTATGTATGAAAACTATCATACTTATACGACTGTTGTCTCAAGAGTAGGATATAGATAGACTTTTGAGTGATGGATAAGTTCAAGTATCCACATACCTTTTGGTCAAATGAAGTTACACTGGTTCCTTCAGTAGTTCTTCGTCTTCGTAAGATAATCGCCATGGACTGTAAATCTCAACTATACTTAACTATCCTAGACCGAGACTTAGTCATAAGTAAACTAGAAATCAAGACGAATAGTTTTGATCACTAATATTGACAAACATGCTTGAGATAGAAACGCATGCGAGTTTGACCGAGAAATGCTCTAATAATCTCCCCCTTTGTCAATTCTAGTGACAATACTATCAATACATATGGATTACAAAATAGATAAAACTTTGTAGCTTCTCTTCCACATGCTTGATCTCCTTGGTACTTCAACATTACTCGAAAACTTCATCTTTTCCAAGTACTCCCATGATTCCATAGATGTTGAGTTCAACATCATAGTTGTTGAAGATCTGTAGCCATAAAAATGAGAAAACAAAAGCTCTCGATCATTGTTATACAGTGTCATAGTATTATTACACAACATCAAAGTTCTTATATCGCAACTTTGACAACAATACTATGGTGATATGTATCACTCCCCCTTAGTCAATACTTTCGTCTCAACACGAAAACCATTCCCCTTACATAATGATCCGAAAACCATATATATTTGTAGTGTGAACTACATTTTAATTCTCCCCCTTTTTGTCAATAAAATTGGCAAAGGTACGAAAATGGGATCCTAATGAAATTTCCACGGAGACGCTTCAAGACCAAAGAAAAGGACTATGAACTTCGTTTAGATGCAATCATAAAGTCGAACCTAAATGCATTCATCAAGGAGTTTATAAAGATACAAAATAACCCCTAAAAATTCCACAGCCGCACTCCCCACAAAGATATGGAAATTAAGCGCAAGGTCAAAAGAACTCTCCCCCCCATTTGATGTCATTCCCGAGAGAACAACAAGAGCGACCTTACTTTTACAAGAAAAGAAGGATTTCTTTGGACATCAAAAACCACAAAAAATGATTTTGTATTCAAAAATTCTCAATTAAACTAACCACAAGAAAACCCATGATTAATTTAATCGGAATACACAACCAAAATAACTACAAATGAATCTATGATTACTCTAGTTGGGAATGATCACACAAGAAGACTTATGGAGCTGCACAGTATATACATAAAATATGGATCAGGGAAGATCAATATTGTGGCATAAACAAGGATTCATTCTATTTTCCTTCATTATTTGCACAATGACATACAAAAGACATAATCCTTGGAAAAAAATTCATCCTATCTTCCATCAATTATTTGCATAATGACATAATAGGTTCAATTTTTTTTTTCCAAAAGTTCATCGATCGTGTATCAATATTTGCATATCGACATATAAAAGAGTTAAATTTTGACATCGCATGGGACAATAATAGTTCACGGACGCAAACACACATATCTCATAACATATTGCAATATATAAAACCATAACGATTAATACTGCAAAAATCATCTTCCAAACAATTTTAGAGTTTAAATAAATAAATCTAAAAGAAAAACAAAGATGAAAATATTGGACATAGCTATGTGTAATCATGATAATGGCTATTCCAAACTCTAGTTATTCTTCCTAAAACATAAGAAATAAAACTCTCATAAGAAGACTTCCTAGAAAAAAAGGCACCATCTAACCAAGACGTGCAATAAGAGATAGAATACAAGCAAGTTCTTCATTAGCTTCCTTCAGCTTAGTCTTTACAAACTCGAGATTCTTTATGGCAATCACGAATTGTTCACGTACAACCTTGAAGTCTTGGAGAAGGTTTCCAACCTGTTGCTGCGACATCTGGACATGTTGCTTGTTTACATGATCAATTGCATGATATCAATTTATAAGAACATGGTTCTCATAAATCTCAGCAATGTTGTTTCCTTCATTCTCAACTTCCTTTTTGCATTCATCCATAGTTTGGACCATTATCTCACATGAGACTATTTCCGTTACTGAGCGAGTATATACCAAGAAAAACTTCATGATATATATATATATATATACATGTATAGGACACATATAGTTAAACCCTAGGGTTACTCGTATCGGCAATGGGTCAGGTACGCAAACGCTTCACGGTTATGAACCAGTTTCTAAACCGTGTAAGCAAATGAGCCTTATTTTAAAAAGGCTTTGTCATGGAATTTTAAAGCAAGGAAGGAGCACTGAAAAATCAGTGTTTTTAACAAGGCATGGCTTTCTCAAGAGTTTTGATTGATCAACTATGCTTTATTACGATGAGAAAGCTAGAGAAGATTTTACACAAATGCTTATTTTATTGACTGAACATATACTTACAATAACCATCTTTTGTCAAGAAGAGATCTTATTAAGACATATGTGCATCCTCACGCGGTTGGAGAGAGGATACATAGTAAAGGTTGGTTAATTTGTAGTCTGAGCATATAACTCATCAGTGTTTTCCTTCTTCTTCTCATATGATCCATTAAGAGGATTCTCTCTATTAGTCTCAATAGAACTTTCACAAGGAGAACAAGATATACATGGAGATGTTGTCCTCCTTAATTTTTTTATTTTCCTCTTGATACTATTTATGATGGTCCTTAGATCTGAAGCATGATTGTTAATGTGTATATAATTAGAGGTAGAACCTTTGGACACAGTGTAATCCTTGCCAAAACATGGTTTAAAATCATCCTTTTGACTTTGACTTCTTTTCTTATTTACTGAAACATCAACTGTCTTAGTTTTCCATATGACATTATTTCCTCTACGATTTTATAAGAAGTTAGTATCATACATATAACTAAGTAAGGACTTATCACAGTACTCTTCCTGATTGGGGCTATGATATTCTCAGCACGGAGAGAAACATGCTTGATTACTTCCTTTGACATCCATATGAGAATGTTATGAAGTTTTTCATTCCTTTTGGGTAACGACTTTTCCGTTCAACGTGGCCTTTGATTCTACAATAGTAAAAATTAAAGGTAATGTTTTTATCGGCTCTCCTACGCCCTATCTTCGAAGTATGATAGTCTTTGTTTATAGGAACATCAGCTGTAATAAGTGATTTTTCACATAGTAAGTTGCTATTAGTGCAAACAAAATTGATCTTCCCAGTATTTGGAGCGTTTATTCCTTTATATCCATACCACGTGTATCACGATGTTCTTTACATGCTCCTAACATGGAAGATAATTTTGTAGAGCTATAGTTGAATCTTTTTAGATTCTCTTTTATTGATTTTACCTTGCTGACAGTTGTAGACATATCATTCTTCAATTGTTCTTCTTTGGAAAGAAAAGGCATTCTCTGTCATTATAGTATTTCTATTGACAGTCATACTTTGCCTCTTATTCAGCAAGTTTTTCTTTCAACTTACAGAAACTCTTTTGAAGTTTTTCACATTCAGTAATCTTTGAATGGACTTCTTCATCACGGTATTTAAGGATAGATAGAAATAATATATAACCAATATCCTATCCTTTAAAGAGTTTTTTGAGTTTCCTGTTTTATCTACAGAGAGGAAACATATATTCTTCCAGGTAGGCAGTTGATCTTTTCTTTGTTATGATATCGTCAAAGAGTATAATATACTGTGAGACTTCTTCATCAAGACTTGGTTCCTCGTATGAATCACTTTTATCTGAAAGTTCATCCAGTTGTTCATCTAGGTGATTTTCCAAGTTGACATTGGTTTCTGACAGTGGAGAAGATTTGAGAGATTTTTTGGAAGTCTCAGAACTTTGAACTACATCAAAAAGATCCTGATCTGGTTTTTCGGAGTAAGAGATATCACAACTGTCCATAGAGTCAGATCGCTACAAACACATACTGATAAGGTCTTTAACCGTGTTTTCCTGCTCTGATACCAATTGAAAAAGCGGGGGTCTAACAACCTCACCCAATATTTCTATTATCAATATGTATGGACTAACTTTAATATACTTTTAAGAGAATCAAATAGATAGTCAGACTCAATCTTAATAAAAAGTATATAAAGGAGTTAATATAATCTATCTCTCGATTTGATCTATACTCAAGCAAATAGAAATCTTCTCGTCTTTATCAAATACAAGAGATATAAACTTGGATGGTACCAAAGAACAATATCCAAGGATCAATCAATTTCCAATTAACAAGCATAGGTTGGATTTCACAATTGATCGATACAACGCACAACCTATGATAGTTCAATTATATAACAAAATATAATGCAGAATAAAAATAACACAAACATTAGAAATTTTGTTAACGAGGAAACTGCAAATGCAAAAAAACCCCGGGACCTAGTCCAAGTATTGAACACCACATTGTATTAAGCCGCTACAGACACTATCCTACTATAAACTAACTTCGGTCTGGACTATAGTTGAACCCTAATAAATATCACACTGATTAAAGGTACTGTTGCGCTCATTTCGTCTCTGATCCTAGCAGGATACTACACACTTGATTTCCTTAGCTGATCTCACCCACAACCAAGAGTTGCTACGAACCAAAGTCGAAGACTTGAATAAACAAATCTGCATCACACAAAAAAGTCTACGATAATAGATAAATCTATCTGCCGCAGATAATCCTACGAGTTTTGTTCTGTCTTTTGATAAAATAAAGGTGAACATGAACTAATCAATAACCCAGACTTATATTCTTGAAGAACAACCTAGAATTATTGATCACCTCAAAATAATCTAAATCGTATGGAAGCGAAACTAGATATTGCGGAATCACAAACGATAAGACGAAGATATTTGTGATTTCTTTTTATCTTGCCCTATCGGAGATATAATCTCAAGTCAATTATTCAATTGAACTCATACGATAGAAAATGGCAAGATCATATCTCTCAACTACAAGAGAAGTAGTTTCGTCTGGCTTCACAATCCCAATGAAGTCTTTAAGTCGTTAACCGACAGGGTCTCGAGAATAAACATATGGTTAAAGGAGAATCGACTCTAGCAATCCAACTAGTATCACACACGAGGTGTGGGGATTAGTTTTTCCAGTTGCTAGACATCTCCTTTATATAATTTTCAAATCAGGGTTTGTAATCTAAGTTACCTTGGTAACAAAGCATTCAATATTCACCGTTAGAAAAAAACCTGATTTATCCAAGCTAATATCTTTCTGCCATTAGATCGAAGCTTAGCTTGTCACACATACATGAAATGTATTTCATTTAGGTTTGAGTAACCATACCTAAACGTGTTCATTTTTTTGGTTCACAAATAGTTAACCAATTGTTAGCCATATGAGCACATTCATATCAACCATATTCATCTTCTTCACAACTAGTTCAAATGACTCAAAAGAACTAGTTGAAGAGTTGTTAGATATTTATACATAGACACAATTGAAACAAAATCGATTTGATTTACTCGAATCAACTCATGAACAATATAGCCACTTTTTTCAAAGATTGCATTCCTTATTGATTAATTGTTTAAGTTCATGGGATTACCGATTTGAGAAATATAATCAGCTTGGGTATGCATACGGGTATGCGTACCTTAGCTACCGGATTTGAGTTTACAAACTCAACATAAATTTTCGGTTCGAAAACTTCCGTGGGTACATGCACGGGTACGCATACCTAAGGTGACTGGTTTACTAGTTTGCAAACTACAAACTCAGCAGAAATTCTCGGTTCGAAAACTTCCGCCAGTACGCGTACCCAACCTGTCTCCTTCACCAATACCGCATGCACATATATGCACACACTTGGTTTCGGGTACATGGATTTATACACTAATGTGCGGACACGCTATATATGCTTATATCCATAGGTGGTTACGTAATCTCAACTCTACATTTCAATCATTGAAACATTCTTCTATAATGATATAATAGTCGTTAGACATAAGAATCGACTATCGTCATCAAAGCTATGTTCAAGATTGAAACTTCATCATGACTTTCATCATGGGTAAAGATGAAAAGTGGTTAAAGCGAAAGCTTACCAACACAAATTTCGAGAAAAAGATAGGCGAGTAAACTTGGCTCGAAATAACAAATGTGTATGTATGAAAACTATCATACTTATACGACTATTATCTCAAAAGTAAGAGATAGATAGACTTTTGTGTGCTAGATAAGTTCAAGTCTCCACATACCCTTTGGTCTAATGAAGTTCCACTGGTTCCTTGAGTAATTCTTCGTCTTCGTAAGATAATCTCCATGGAGTCTGGAGCTCAACTATATTTAACTATCCTAGACCGAGACTTAGTCATAAGTAAACTAGAAATTAAGACATATAGTTTTGATCACTAATATTGACAAACATGTTTGAGATAGAAACACATGCGAGTTAGACCGAGCAATGCTCTAATAGTCCTGAACAACTTCCCTAAAGGTACCTCGTGTGGTTGGGATGGTTTGAGATCCAGCATCTCTTAGATGCATTAATTGGCGCGACTACAACTGTGAGCGATGATCTGCTGACATCCATTACAAGATTCATGAACTTATGGTTAGTCGGACGTTATCCATCTGCGTTGGGAGAATTTATTGTGAATGCTCCTTTGACACCTCTTCTTAAGACCGGTGGTGGGATGAGGCCTATTCATGTTGGTACAATATGGCGGAGATTATGTTCGAAATTTTCTTCTAAATCAGGTGGCAAGGACATGGAAACATATCTTGCAGATCAACAATTTGGTGTAGGTGTGCCATGTGGGGCAGAGGGGATTCTTCATGCTACAAACAGACTTTTGGAACTCAAAGGTATAGTAAACACGATGTCTATGCTTATGATCGACTTTTATAATGCTTTCAATATGGTTCATCGTACCACATTGATCCATGAAGTTAGACTACGGTGCCCTAGTATTTCCAGGTTCCTCTACTCTTAATGTACAACAATGAGACCATTTGGGTCCTTTATTGTATTCCTTGGTTCTACACCCTCTTGTGAACTTGATTTATAGCTAGTGCAACCTTGACTTCCATGCTTAGTACCTTGATGATGTCATCATTTCCGGTGACACCATGGAAGTAGTTAAAGCTCTCTCATTAATATAAGCTGAAGGAAAAAGTCGTGGGATGCATCTAAACATTAATAAGACTGAGTTATTCTGACCTTGTATTGATTCGAGGAGTCTCATGGATGGAGTCTTCCTAGCTAACATTAGTAGGACCTCATGTGGTGTTAAGTTATTGGGGGGGCCTGCAATCCTCGATATGCAATTTTGCAGAGGGTTCGTGAAGGGTAAAATCGACAAAACAGTGCATCTTATGGAGTCTGTCAAGCAATTGCAAAATCCGCAGAGTGAGTTGTTGCTGTTGCGAAGTTGCGCACGTGTTTCGAAGCTTTATTTCAATTTAAGAACTACTAACCCTGCTGCTCTTCAACAGATTATTCCTTGCTATGATCATCCTTTATTACAGTCCTACGGCATATAGTTACAGGTGATGGGGAAGGATTTGGCCCCCTTCAACAATGCATTGCTACATTGCCATTGAAGGATGGTGGGATCGGTGTTCATACGATGGATGATACGGTTAACTTTTGTTACTCGCTTATTGCTTTCAAACGTAGAATTTGTAGGATACCATTCTTAGGCTCCCACCTGAGTCAGCTTCCAGTCGTAGCTATCTGCATGCCTTGTCTATGTTCACGCAGGTTTGTGGGTTGTCCTCTTTCAACATCAATTTTATTGCCACTCGTCCCATGAAATCACTGGCAGTACTGTATTTTGAAGTTGTAAAGAAAGATATTCCCAACAAATACCCTATGTCGGAACATGATGCTATCCTTTGGCAGAGCAACAGGATCGAGCATGCGCAAGACTACCTTAAAGTTGTACCAATATGTGGTCTTAACCAAACCCTTGGGCCTCGGCAATTCAGGGATGTTGTTTGTTATGGACTAGGTATACCCATTTTCAACAATGTGGAGGTTTGTGCATGCTGTAAGAGAAACATGGACGATCGATTATGACGATCATGCACTTCATTGTGCAAGCGAGGTGGGGCTCAAATTTAGGCGTGACTTTGTCAGAGATGTTATTGCGAATATTTTCTATAAGGGTGGGATTGTGGCTAGGAAGGAAGTTAACCTTGGCATTTTATCTGACAAGGATACAACTTTGAAGCCTGCTGACATTCTTGTCTGTAATTGGGAGAATGGTCAAGATGTATGCTTCGATGTTACGGGTGTTTCACCTTTCTCTGGTAACAGTGGTCGGGGCTTTGTTCCGGGTATTGCCATATCTAATGCCATCACCCGCAAGCGTACCAAATATTTGGATAAGTGCTCTGATCATGGTTACGGTTTCGGGGTCCTTGCTTTCTCTCCCTTGGGTGAGCTGGGTGAAGACATGGTGGTTGTTTTGAAGAGGTTGAGGAATTGCATTGCTAATTATGACCTGAATTACAAGATAGGAAATTCTCTTTTTTATAGATTAGGTATTTCCATTCAAAAAGGTGTGGGGGCTCAGCTTCTTGCCGGGCCACCTTCCACCGATGATGTACCTACTTTCGATTTTTAGATCCAAGTAATTTGATTAATAAAATAAATAAATAAATATATAATTTGTCGGTTAATTAAAAAAATTAATAAATAAAAGAAATATGGATAAAGAAGGGTATTAATGTAATTCCAAAGACTTAAGAGTATCTTTTTAACTTAACTCTCTCTAGGACACCCATTATAAGGAACCATAGGATAGGGTTATTACCATGTATGCCCCAAATGATGGTTCTAAAAATTCCCCAAATATACACGCTGTTGCGCTTGCGCTTCCAAAAGGTGACATGCCGGTAACTCTATTCTGCACCACATCAAGTGTGGCATTCACACTTCCGTTTTTAGTCAACCAGATAAACAAGTAAAGAATAACAAAAACAAAAACAGTCCCTTGAAGGGAATGGAGAGGGGCGCCAATTTCAATCTAACAATTTCGTGAGAGATAGATAAGGTTTTTCTTTTGGATTCCTCCTGATTATTTGTAAGGCTCTAAAATACACAAGCAGCTCTCTCACAGACACTCTCCCCATTTGCCCATCCTTGGGTTTCTCTCTGTTTTTCCATAGGGAGAGACACAACACAGCACCAGAAGAAGAAGAAGGGGTTCTGCAACTTCTGCTTCTGCACCCAGATTAATCTTCTTCAATTCATAAATTAAAGGTATTTTTAGGGTTTTTGAATTTGTCGCCATGACTGTTCTTCAAGCTTATCTTCTATGTAAACCCTTTTCTTCTTGTTCATATTCAATCTCAAAATTACAAATTTCTTCCGATAAAACCCGTTTTAGTTCTTCTTCTATTGTATCTTATTCTTATGTTAAACCATTATGGGTGGGGAGATTAGGATTAGGATTACATAAATCTCAATTGAGTTCTTCTATTAGGTATAATAAACCCTTGACTGTTACTTCCTGTGTATTGTCATCTGATAATAAAAACCCAATCTTGGAATCATCAAATTCAGACCAAAGTTTCGATAAAAATCCAATCTTTGAACCAAATTCAGACCAAAGTTTGGGTTTTGAATCAATTCCAGATCTTTCTCAAGAGAAATTTGAAGAGAAGAAGTTGAGTGAAGAAGGAGAAGTTGGTATTAGTTCTAATTCTGCTGCTGCTTCTGCTACTCCTGTAGTTGTGAATGAAAATACAAATAATGTGGAAGAAGAAGTGAAAACTGATAAGAGATTACCAATTCTAGTGTTTTTGATGGGAGTATTTGCTTCAATTAAGAAAGGGTTTGAAAAGCTTAAGTTTTTAGAGTGGTTTGAAAAATGGTGGCCATTTTGGAGACAAGAAAAGAGATTGGAACGTTTAATCGCAGAAGCTGATGCTAATCCGAAAGACCCGGCAAAGCAAAGTGCTTTACTTGCAGAGCTTAATAAGCATAGGTATGCATGTTTCTCCGCTTAGAAATCGTATCAGTGTTTTGGTAATGGATATTGAGTGGTTGTGTGGTTGCATTGGCAGTCCTGAAGGTGTCATTAGGCGATTTGAAGAAAGAGACCATGCTGTAGATAGTACAGGAGTTGCGGAATATATTCGAGCACTCGTAGTTACTAATGCCATTATGGATTATCTTCCTGATGAAAAGTCTGGAAAGCCTGCCAGTCTTCCTTCATTGGTAATGTTTCCTACTGCCGAAGTACTATAGTTGTTTGAGATTTGAAAGCCACTAACTTTGACCTTGTGTAAACAGTTGCAAGAGTTAAAGCAACGTGCATCGGGGAACATGGATGATCCATTTCTAAGCCCTGGCATATCTGATAAGCAGCCGTTGCATGTAGTAATGGTAAGAAATATGAACTCCTTTAAACACTATTTTGTTTGGTTCCTTTCCTATTGGTAACTAATAGCCGTCTATCAAACGGGTGATATCCTGTAAGTGTTGCCTTCAAGACCTGCAGTGCTTAGTTTATGTTAATTGTCTATGGATAGGTTGACCCTAAGGCTTCAAGCAGATCAACACGTTTTGCTCAAGAAATCATCTCAACCATCTTATTTACAGTTGCTGTTGGCTTGATCTGGTGAGAACTGTTCCATAACTTTTGACGCGTTTATCTTTTGTACTTTTATGAACAGTAATAAATAACATGATTTTTCACAAAAAATGTTTTGTCATAGCATCGGTGTACCTTTTTCTGGGTAAACATGATGTTTGAATTGTTTTAAATTTGCTAGGGTAATGGGTGCAGCTGCTCTTCAAAAGTATGTCGCAGGCCTAGGTGGTATAGGTGCTTCTGGTGTTGGGTCCAGTTCTTCTTACGCCCCAAAAGAGTTAAGTCGAGACGTTACCCCAGAGAAGGTAGATACCTTCGTCCAAACTACATTAAGTTTGCGGCTTGCAGAATACCAATTTAATAATTTATGTTGTGATCTTGCCATGAATCTTCAGTTTGTTTATATCTTATTCTAGCCTGTCGAATAATTTGGGTTAAAGGTTCTATTTCAACTGGATCACATGAATAAATCTGGACGCTTATGAATCAAAATGGTGCTTCAATCCTTTCTTATTGGTGTAGGCATATAACAATCAAACTAATTGACTGTGATGCAGAACGTAAAAACATTCAAGGATGTAAAAGGTTGTGATGATGCAAAACAAGAACTTGAGGAAGTGGTGGAATACCTCAAGAACCCAGGGAAGTTTACACGCCTTGGAGGAAAGTTGCCCAAGGTATGTTTTGAACTGTACGTTTCTATGTGATGTTGTAGTTCACACTTTGTGCGGTTGTTGTGATTCTTTATTTATCTTCCCCCTTTTTTTCACCATTTACCTTTGTTATTTGGATCCTGCATTCAGGGAATCCTTTTGACAGGTGCTCCTGGGACCGGTAAGACTCTACTTGCCAAGGTAAATGGGGTTATCTGTATTTGCCTTCTAGATGGTTCTCATTTATATATTCCTTTTTTTTCTTATTTTCCGTGAATTTTTATCCTCACTCGTTAATTTTATTTTTCTTTGGATGTGTAAAGGCTATCGCCGGAGAAGCTGGAGTACCTTTCTTCTACAGAGCAGGTTCAGAATTTGAGGAAATGTTAGTTGCCAGTTCGGTATCTTTGGTCTGTTTACAAGAATGCCATGTATTATTTATGTATGCAATACTGACTTCAGTTTTTACCTTTTAATTCCAGGTTTGTTGGTGTTGGTGCTCGCCGTGTTCGTGCGTTATTCCAAGCTGCTAAGAAAAAGGTCAGTCTCTTGATAGGTTGAGGAAATAGATGATTTGTTTGTGCTGAATGCTGATAGCTTCTTTATATCTTTTAACTTTGCTGCTAGGCTCCGTGCATCATATTCATCGATGAAATAGATGCAGTTGGGTCTACTCGTAAACAATGGGAAGGCCATACAAAGAAAACGTTGCATCAGTTGTTGGTTGAAATGGATGGATTTGAGCAGAATGAGGTATGTTTAGATGACCTCCACTGGTTATAAATTCTCTCCCGCAGAATGTAACTCGTGTACCATTTTCTTGTCTAGGGCATAATACTGATGGCAGCAACAAATTTGCCCGATATTCTCGATCCTGCTTTAACAAGACCTGGTAGATTTGACAAACATGTAAGTTATATCTTATGAGCTCTGGAACATTGAAATTTATCTAATTTTTTGTTTTATCTTCTTCATTGCTGTTTTTTCTGGAGATATTGAAATTTAACTTTCGTTCTACTAGATTGTCGTACCAAATCCTGATGTGCGAGGTCGTCAAGAGATATTGGAGCTCTATTTACAGGACAAACCAGTGGCTGAAGATGTAAATGTCAACGCAATTGCACGTGGCACTCCTGGATTCAATGGAGCAGGTGTGCTTTTACCCATTGACAATTTGCAATTGCATAAATTCAAAAATTTATTTTTTTCTTGCCCGTCACTGTGTCGGGATTTTTCCAATGTAAATTATAATACCCACTGGCTCCTCACTTTTGTCGAATTTCCTTTGTCTCTTCCAATAGATCTGGCAAATCTTGTAAACATTGCTGCCATCAAGGCTGCTGTTGATGGTGATGAGAAGTTGACTTCTGCAAACTTGGAATTCGCAAAAGACAGGATAATGATGGGCACAGAGAGGAAAACAATGTTTCTATCTGAAGAATCCAAGAAGGTAACGCTAATTTCTATTAGTGGTGGACCAAACCAGGTGCATCTACATATATCTAGGCTTATTAGGCATGAAATTTAATGTGTTTTTTTTCTTCTTTTTTGCAGCTTACTGCATATCATGAGAGTGGACATGCGATTGTTGCATTCAATACAGAGGGAGCACACCCTATTCACAAGGCTACAATAATGCCTCGTGGTTCTGCCCTGGGTATGGTTACACAGCTACCTTCAGATGATGAGACATCAATTAGCAAGAAGCAGTTGTTAGCTCGTCTAGATGTTTGTATGGGAGGAAGAGTGGCTGAAGAACTCATCTTTGGTCAAGATCATGTAACCACTGGAGCAAGTAGCGATCTTCATACAGCTACCGAGCTTGCACAGTATATGGTACTCCCTCCTAATTATGACACGAGACTACCTTTTGAATCTTTTCAATTAAGGCACCATCAATTTCTGATGTCATTCATACATCTCCAACCTTGTTTATTTTAGGTATCTACCTGTGGGATGAGTGACGCCATTGGGCCAGTTTATATGAAGGATCGACTTGGAACAGAGATGCAATCACGCGTTGACGCTGAAGTATGTTTATCAAATCTTGTTTTTTTGTGATGCTAAAATTTTAAATCCCTTTATGCTCTGTATGCACATTTTTTTCTCTGTGCTCTATTTGATGCCGTGTAACTACCATAGGTGGTGAAGCTCTTACGAGAAGCTTATGATCGTGTTAAAGTGTTGCTGAAGAAGGTATGTTGTCTATAATATCTTATTCCTGACATCCCTTTCATAGGTTAGTTCGTCTAAGTTTTAACGTACACATCTTACATTGCTAAATAGCACCCTTTTTGGTTGGTTAATGAAGACGCTAACCATGTCCGTTCTCCAAAGCTGTAACTCACTTATACATGCTGACCCTTTAATAAATTACATAAAAATGAACGTGTATAACGGTCTTAAATGCAGCATTCCGTAATTAGGTCTAACATACCAAAGTAACTTAACTTGGAATCTCATTAGTTGGACTTGGCTAGGATTTTATTTGAAAATTTTGCTTACTTCTTCTGTTTTCTCCTTTTTTTCAGCATGAGAAGGCGTTGCATGTATTGGCGAATGCGCTTCTCGAGTACGAGACTCTTAATTCAGAAGACATTAAACAAGTTCTTCTACCCTTTGGAGAAGGACGATTCCCTGAGCAACAACAGCAAGAACAAGAAATGGAAGAATTGGCAATTGCATAAAGGCAACAAGAAATAAAAGAACTGGCTTTGGCAGAAAAGCTCCTCCCAGCCGCGACTTCATGCTCAAATGAGGCGGAAGCGTGTACAGTGTACCAAAAAGGGTTCCAAAACCTCACAAAGTAATTTATTTGTAAAAATGTAACATTCTCCCCAAAACTTTTTTTTTTCCTTTTCATTTTTAAAATTTTAGATTTTTAGTGTCGTTAACATTTAAAAGTTGATAGTCAGCAAGGAAATTTATGCTCCATCTTGAGGAGACATCTTATGCTTTTGACTCGCCTACCTTTACGCTTTTGCCACTGTTCCTGGGTGCTCTGTGCATCCTAGGTTCCTAACAAACGGAACCTCTTCATTACTTGAGACTACAGAAAACAGCCACAGTGGTTGCCGGATGAGGAGTTTTGGTTGCTCGGCCTTCTTGTTTTGATTGATCATGACTTGAGTTTGGTGCCATGGAAACACTTTTTGTATCTCTGTTTATGAAAAAGTGGCACTTTCGTTTTATTTTATTTTTAATTAAAAATAAGGAAAATTGAAAAAAATAATAAAAGTAATATTATTTTTTTTGAAACGAAAAAAAAGTATCAAATATTGCGATGACTCCTTGAAATAAAGAAAATAAAACACCCACGTTATGGTGATGACTCGCCGTATAGTCCTTGAACGTATAATGTCCTCCCAATTTGTTATAACCTGATTCGCCGTATAGTCCTTGAACGTATCAGTAGCCGAAGTCCACAATATAATCCATTGTTTAATTGTTGTTTCCAGTTCGTAGCTCGTCTTAGCTCTTCCTCCATGCACCCTCCTATTCCTCTCGTTCCAAACCTCCCAGCATATTGTGAAAGGAGTAAGTTGTCATACCGTCTTCACCCTTTCTGTATTTCTTTCTAATCTCCAGCTCCAAATGCACCTCATGAAGTTATTATGCATTACCCATTGAACCTTGAAGGCCATTAAGAAATACACCCATAGTTGTCTAATCACCCTGCGATTGATGAAGAGAAGGTATCTCGTTTCCAGCTCCGCGTTGCAGAATAAGCATAAACCGGATTGAATAACAACTCCCATGTGTTGTAGCATGGACCTTGTTAGGATTGCATCGTGCATCGAAGACCAGAAAATGAAAGTAACTTTAGGTGGCACATATTTGTTTGTTACGAGGTGATGACACTCCCAGTCCGCGTCCTTGTCGCAAAGCTTCATGTAGATTGCTCTTGCCGTCGCCTCAAATGAGACGGAAGCGTGTACAGGGTACCAAAAAGGGTTGCAAGACCTCACAAAGTAATTTATTTGTAAAAAGGGTTGCAAGACCTCACAAAGGATTGCTCTTTTTGTAATCTGACCTTCAAAGGCTTTTTATATAGTCTAAACTAATTTTCTATATGAAAAATAAATTGTATTGTTTTGTAAAAATGTAACTTACTCCCCGAAACTTTAATATTTTTTTTCTTTTCATTTTTAAAATTTTAGAGTTTCAGTGTTAACATTTTAAAGTTGTAGTTATAGAAGTAGCAAAGAAATTTTAGACTAAACGGAACCTCGGCATTACTTAAGACTACAGAAGAAGACTGTCACAGTCATGTAGGTCAAGATTGCTAATAGGGGGTGCCTGATTGCTTGTGGGCGTTCTAAAATAAAGTAATACTCCCTCCGTTTCAGGAAAAGTGTTACTTTCACTTTTTCATTTTAGCCTAAAAATAGACCAAATTGAAAAAGTAAAAGTAACACTTTTCCTGAAACGGAGGTAGTACAAAACATCATTTCCCTTGGGTTGGTACGCCCCCAAACAAATTGGTAACGCCCATTAGCAGCATTGCATTTGTACCAACTCCACCACCTTTTCGCTTTTAAGGTACCTCCTTCTTCATCTCTACAACCCTCTCGTCTGTAAAAAAGAAGAAAAAGGGATTTGAGTGAAAATGGCTTGTTTTTACAACCCTCTGGTCTGTAAGGGTAAGCGAAAACAGGTTATGCCGGTTTCAGATAAGATTGTTCCAGTTTCTATTAATCAGATATCTCCCATTATTCGCTTCGCGGATCAGATCGAAGTCCGCCGACCTAGAATAGCTTTTTTGTGTAAGTTTTTTTTTTGCTTTCAGTATACTCTGTTACTCATTGTGGCTTATATAATCAGCTTGAATTTATTTTGTAAAATGTTTACAAATTAGGATGAATTACCATTTTGTGATGATAATATAGGATGAATTATGCCATGGTTTGCAGCTTCGGCTCAGTATATGGGGAGGTCAACTTAGGCGAAGACTGTTTCCACAGTGATACTTTCATATCATACATCTTAGAGAGAAATGGGCGTCCGTTAGGTAATCGTCGGATATGCATCAAACTGAGCCTCAGACGTCTCACAGCTGAGCCCAATGCTTCATTCTTGGGTGACGTTTCTTCTTTTTTGATAGATGACGCGTTGGTGGTACCTGAAACACCAAACAATCAGAAGAAGAAGAAGCAAATACGAATGGGAAAAAGAATTGGAAGCACACTTTCAAAGCTTTGGTTGAAAGCCAAGGCTTTTACTTCTAAACCATGAATATATATATATATATATGTATAGTAGTAGTAGAGCTAGAATAAGGAATCCATATAAATATAGTACTACTAGTAGAGCTAGAATAAGGAATCAATATAGATATACTACTATTAGAGCTAGAAACAGATTTCATAGTGCCTTTGCACCTGGGGATAAACGGTTAGCAAGATTGCTTTGACTGTCCTGATGAGGATCTGATTGGTGAAGTCAATTTGGTTTCTTCAAGAAGCACAGATTTTGTAGAAAGTACATGGGATGAATCATCTATGACGGGCTATAAGTCCACAAGAGACAAAAGAGGAAGAAAAGTATCTCCCTCGGCAGTCCCTTCTACTGGTGGTGCATTACCCTCAGCAGTCCCTTCTACTGTTTATGGTAAGAGGGCTCATCTGCATCTCAAGGTTCTTCACTGGCGGATGATGACAGCAGAGACTGGATTCAACTATCAAGTGCAGGCAGTGAATTGGTAGAAAGAAGCAATATGGACCCCACATCTCATAAACCATCCATCAGTGGTTCAGATTCAATGATACCTGTTGGCCCAATGTTCTTGGGTCCTGGTTCACATCATAGGGCAATGAATAATGGTGGTGCATTACCCTTTGCTTTTTATCCCATGGGTCCTCCAGTTCCTTTCTTAACAATGCTTCTGGTGTACAACTTCCCAAATGAGGCTCTAAATTCTGAAGGATGCTCAAGCCATTTTGATAGGCTGGAAGGTCAGGATAGTGAACATACAAATCAATCTGATCAAAATTTTGATTCAGCTGACATCAATGATCAATCTGATAACTTCAGAAATTCTAATTCCGTCAAGGGTACTGCTTCCTTGGAGTCTTTAGAGGAGAACAAGGCTGACATTCTTCACAGTGACTTCGCCAGCCACTGGCAAAATCTGCAATTTGGGAGGCTTTGTCAATACCCACGTTCTCAAGGTGGGCCCTTGATATATCCCTCGCCAGTTCCAGGAAGACCTGTTTCAGAAAATGTGAATCTCGTCACACAAGTACCGGGCTTTGGTCCTCAACTGGTTCCTGTTGCACCATTACAGCCTAGTTCTAGTAGGCCAACTGGTGTTTACCTGCTCTTTGGTGACGAAGCTCGTAGATATCGCGGTGGAACGGGGACTTATCTCCTGAATCCGGTAAGATAACACAAACATGGTGCTTTGAGCATCCTTCTAGTTATCTTCTTCCTTTCACTTCGTATATGTATTTGGTATATCAATTAGGTTAGCTGATACTATGCTTTTTAGGATGCCAACTATTGTGGACGTAATTTCCAGTAAATTTCTTTGTGGGCCAAAATGACCATGTTATTTGGTGTGTATGAATAATTGTGCAAACCAACTCCTACTCGTTTAACTTACTGAATTAGCTGACTTTGCCATATAGAGGATTTTCAGTAAAAGCTTTTTAGTTGGTTTTGTTTTGTTGACAAGCATTGACCAGAGTTTTGGGGTTGATCCTCAGATGTGTGTTTAAAATGTTGAAAGTTTTACATATGGAGAACTCATACTGATTTTATGTATCAGAAAATATCATTCCGGGAGCAACAGAATACAAGTCCCAAGAACCAGAGGGTGAATCACAGTTACGACCGAAATGATTACCATGGTGACAGAGAAGGTAGCTGGAATATCAACTCAAGACCGCGATCTTCTGGGCGCAGTCACGGACGTAACCAAGCTGGGAAACCAAACTCAAGGCCAGACCGGATGGGAGCAAGCGACAGCAGATCAAACAGGCCGTGGGATTCATACATGAATGGGTCCTTTACCTCGTACCAGTCCCAGGCTGTTGCATTTGGTTCTCCTTCACTAAACAATTGCTCTAATAGTGTAACGTATGGCATGTATCCACTTCCGGCAGTTAACTCGAATGGTGGCTCACCAACAGGCTCTGTTGTCATGGTGTATCCGTACGGTGGTCACAACGTTGATTATGGTTCCGCTGCTGAGCAGCTTGAGTTCGGATCCCTTAGGCAAGAACATTTGTCTGGATTCAATGAAGATTCACAGCGTGGTGAAGGAGTAGGTTTGATTGAGCAACAGAGGTTTCGAGGAGGTTCAAAGGCGGCACACTCATCTCCTGATTAACTTAACCTTCTTCTCTGAAACTTCAAAGGTAATATAGACACTACGAAATGTAACATACAGCCTTTCTTGGCCTGCAACCCTTTTTATGAAAGGTATAGACTGAACAAAAAGAAACGGGAAGAGGAATGGAGACGAAGATGCAGAAATAGTTAGTGTCTTCATAGAAATGCTGTTGTTTGATTTAGGGCTGGCCTACTTTTGTGTTTTGAGGGATCATTTACTGTGTGTGTACTTTAAATAACAAGGAAAAAAAAAAAAAAAAAAAAAGTACCAAAAGGTAAAAATAACAATAAAGGATTTTCAAGAGAAGAAAATCAAAGATGGAAGGTTTGAACCCACGCACTCTCTCTCGAAGAGGGTAACTTTACTCGTTGGTCTACCAATAACAAGTAAAGTGCACGTGCACGGAAAACTTTTAGTCTTGGCTTTTTCGTGTTCCAAAAAATATGACACTTGAATTAATCAAAGTTGTTCTCTTTATTTATCAAGTAACAAAACACTGCCCATACTGTACCTAAATTTTATTTTCTATGAATAGAGTGTTTTCGCATCCTTTGATTTGTACTCACAGTCGACGAAACAATAAATAAAATTATTAAAGAAAAAGATACCATCAATTAGCATGATTCAGTCAGGGGCGTAGCCAAGAAATTTTTTTAAGGGGGTGCAAAAATGCAAAAATAGGCTTGGGTATCAAAAAAAATTTCTACTTAGACTTGAAATGGGCTTTGTAACCAGTGCAACCCCTCGCACTGGGCTGGATTCGCCCCTGGATTCAGTCATTCGGTGTTATGAGGAATCCGAATATCTAGTAATCTGTCTTGTTATTTGACAGCCAGGTCACAAACTAAAAACCAACAGGTGTAAGAAGGTAATCACTAATTGCATGGGAGGTTAAGTTCCGATTTCGTGTTTTTTTTTTTAAATCAATTTCATCTACCTATGTTGGAAAAAAAAAAAAAAAACCTTATGTTGAAGACACTCCTATCCCACGTATATGAATTGATTGATTAGTGGGACATACAGCTGTATCATTTATACACGTCCCACTTACTCGTCTTAGGTCTAGTGGCATATAACCACAACCGCATGCGCAGCAAGTGTATCTGGGCGTATCAGGGTATCTTTGGTAATTTGGCTTCCAAATACAGAACCTTCCGAACCTAATTGTGCAGCTTAGTCGCTTCAATCTCTATCTCCGCCTATCCTCCCTTTTGTCATTCATAACTGCACGACGGATCTCCTATTATCTTCTGCTAACAGCTTCAGATTTTAGGTTTTTTTTTTTTTTTTTTTTCCTCTCAATGTTTCCAAGTTCATCATCACATTTCAGAGTTGTAAAGTAGCTCTGTTTTGGTTTAACATTCAAAATCTGTAACCATATAATCTGGATCCTTTTACTTGAAATACTTAAGTTAGTTTTGATTTTAGGTTTCGAATTTGATGGAGATTGGAATAAAGTTTCGAATTCCAATTGGGAAATAAGTTCAAAATCAGAGTTGTTGGTTCTCTCTCAAGGAATGATAGTGGTGATTACGGTGGTGGTCTTTCATTTTTGAAATTGCAGTGGTGGTGTGTATCGGTGACGGTGAATTGGATAAATGATAGTGTTGGTGTTGTACAACGCTGATTTTGAGTTGGTAAATTGGGTCAGAATTTTGATAATTGTTTGTGTATGATGATTTGGAGGTGGCGTCGGTGATGGTGATGTCTATGATGGTGGCGGTGTAGGCTGATGATTCTGGCGGTGGTAATGGGACTGTGGTGGTGCCGTGGTGGTAATAAAGAGACTTAAATTATTATTATTTTGTTTTAAGTCTGTAAATTGGAGCCCTTAAAGTTGCGTTTATTTACAAAATACCCAGTGCAGACACCAAATTTACGCAGTTCATCTGACGGTTAATTTTTAAAGTAAGCTAATCTAACGGCTGGTAATTCATGTGCAGAGACACTGAAATATTTCAGTTTTTGTTGTTGTTATTAAAAGGGGGAGATGATTATTCATGAAGTTAGAAATTACTCACTCCCAAATCAAGGTCTTGGAGAGGCGGTGATTTTTTTCCTCTTAATTTTATTATTACTGGTATAGCACGCATGCGCGATGCGCCTGCTGCCTTCCGTTCATTCCATAATTTTGTTTTTTTTCGTGTATTAGTCAATGGTCAAAGTCAACACTTGATCAATGGTCAAAGTCAACGTTAAGTGGTGAAAATTTGAAAACTCATTTCTAGCTAATATATGCAAAGTTAATTACAACAAAACTCGAATTTTTCATTTCATAATTTTGCAATCATAAAAATCTTTTTACATCAAGAATGCGTATCAATTATTTTTCCAATTTGTTTTTGGAGATTCTTCCTTTGAAATTGCAACTGAACTAGAACACCGCTACCACGGTGGGAGGGCGGCCGACCGAAAAAAAAATAAACACCGCCGATTACATAATGCGTTGCGACGGTAGCGATTTTAGGTGAAATAAAAATATAAGTTCTGAGTGGATATTTAAGTCGGTCGGCCCAATTATGTCTAGTGTGCGCACCAGTAAAAGATGTGCAGGGAATCTTAAGATCGCTTTGTCACAAATTAAAATTTTCAACTGTGCAGGAGGAACTGGAGCTCAAGATGGCGGTAGTGGAGTAGTTTTGCCTAATAGCTACTTGGAAGGTATCAACCCTGTAAAATCTCTTGGGTCTGCGTTGTCATCATATGTTCTAATTCCCTCCCCCAGTATGCGTTTTTTGCCTTCTACACCTCTACAGCTTCTGAAATGCCTCACCTCTGCAGTTTACTTGAATAGACGCAAGTAAACTTTCTCATCAAATAGGAAATGTCATCAATCAGGGACCTGAATTCTTTCTATATCCCATCCTAATATATTTTTACTACATAACAATAGGACATAGAAAACCATATGAAAATTAATAAGCTTCATGCCTCACTCACCATAACTTGTTGATGATTCATGCCCATCTTTGTTCGCATGTCTATCTTGTATCGTCTGCAAATGATAAGCATCACGTCGTTCTTTGTTCGCATGTCTATTTCTGCTTCACTCAATGCCGCTCATTTAGCCTTTTGTGAAATACGACGATTGTGTAATTGAAGATCTATTTGTTGTTGTCGTTCATTCTCAACTTCCATATGAAAGCGAGCTTGTTGTATGATTCTAGGAGTACGACGAACCTGACCCTCTATTACCATTGACTCTTGTCGGGCTTGTTCCATAATTCTAGGAATGAGGCGGATCTGACCCTACATTACCATCAACTCTTGCTTCAACTGAAACCCAAAAGTAAACTAAAATTATCAAAACCATAAAAATTTGAAACTTAAGCCTGGGTATATGGTCACTCATGTTTTCATGTTCTGAAATTCTACTTCATGCTTACATTTCTGTAACAAACGACCTAACATATAATTTTTAACAATTGAATCAAAAGTTCATATGCAAACGTATGTGAAATTAGTAACTGAAGCTCAATTTGTTAAACTAAGGTTAAGGAACTATTCAAGTAGCATAATGTTGTTAATAATTCTTGCGTTAGCTTAGTTTTTTTGACTCCAGTCAAGAGAAGTGCATCCTAAAATTACAACTCTTCTTTGAAAATCCAAGTTAAATAGAATGATTATATATTTTGGAGTTCAAATCAAGCTTCTCGACCTATGGGAAAAAACCCTAAACCCTTTAAATGTTCAGAACCATTTATATGTTACAAAGAGTTCTACCTCAAACCTCAATGCCTCCTCATAATTTTTATCTATAAATTAACATCATTTTTCTTCGATTCAGAGAATTTCATCAAAATATGTACAATCAAATCCTTCATCACTCTTGTCTTGTCGACAGCGAAATGTAAACCCAAGTAAAGATTGTGGTTTCTCGTACAATAGCAAATCTAAAGGTCCACCCAAACTGTTTGTGGTTCAACCTGGTGTTCGTCCTGATGCTGTTTAAAATTCCAAACTCTCTGAAGCTCTGAATCTTTCTCAGTCGTTAGAGGAAGAACAAAGAAGTGCCTCGTGTTATTGTTTAAAATTCAGCTCCAAAAATCACTAAAAAACATGCAGGTAAACCTAAAACTCGATACATTTCTTAAATTTATTGATAGAACTATTCTTAGAACTAATCTTGGTTGGCTCTTTATCCCCAAGAAAAAGAGTAAACTGCACATCAAGTAAATTGCACATGATATAGAATTTAGGTTAATAAAATACTAAAATCCCAAAACTTATAGTACTGCTCATGCTCATCCCTAAAGGATCTAAGCTACAAAAGCAAATGATTTTCCTCAAATACGGTAGTTCAAACGTGAAGGAGTCAAGTGACAAACAAAGCCAACATAACTACCTCAAGAATCAGAGATTCAAATAGACCTATTATTCAAACAAACCCTAATTACAATTTTGGAAACTATGAATCCTAGACTCCTAAGGAATAAGCAGTGCTGGTGCAACACATAACATGATAATACATACTTGCATAATGAAAGAAGAAGAAGAAGAAATGGAGTACTTTTAATGGCATACCCGGAATCTTTACGCTCCTAGCTAGCTATATTATTAGCTAATTCGTAAATTTCTGATCCAACCGCAAACCTACTGCACAGACACAGAAATTATCAAGCATTAATTAGAAAAAGAAAAAAATCTATTCAGAGAAAAATTGAAATAATCTGGTGGATGTTAATTGCTTATGATGATGATAAATTCCCAATTATAATCAGAAATTGATAATCTGTAATGCCTTTTTGAATTGCAAAAAATCTTAATTAAGATGATGAATTCACAGAATTTGCAGCATGATTAAGTCACAGGGAGATCTAACCAAAAAAAAAAAAAAAAAACTAAAAGCCCAAAAACTTGAATTTAGGTTTTCCAAATTCGAGTGTTAGGGGAAACCAAAACTAACCTGTAATGTCTTGGGTAGCGCCATTGAAATTTGAATGAATTCGTTACTTAATCTCTTTCGACTGCAAATTCCAACCTAAAACCAATAAATTAGATCAATTTGAGTCCCCAATTCAAATCGGGAAATGGGGTTTGAATCTGCGAGTACATGGCTGAGATAATTAGGGCACAAATTTGCAAAAAAAAAAAATTGAATTAGAGAGGAAAAGATGATGTAGGGGGAGGTTTTCATACTGCATAGAGAGAAAGAACTGAGAGGAGGTTAGGGAAGAAGCGAGAGAAGAAAAAAAAGACGAGTTTACTGTTGTACCCTTTCGTTTTAACGAATTTACACGATTTGTTAGAGCATGGTGATCTGAGTGAGGATTATTTAGTCATTTAGAGGGTCTCCTACCAAAAAGGACTCTTTTATTTATATTAGTATAAGATAAGATTACTAGGTATCACCGGGGCCGTAAGGCCCCGGATCAACCTTTGCTTTTAATCTTAAGTGTACGTCCATTAAAAAAAGACTTCAACTTAGTTAATGTATCAAAATACGTTAAAAAGACTATAGCTTAGTTAATATATTCCAATTTATAAGTAACTATCATTGGTTAAAAGAGGACAAAATTATTTAGATCCTTATTGTTAATTGGCTGCTTTTTGTGAAGTTATGATGATCCCAATCATCAAAACACATATTATAAGACCATTAATGATGCAATGTATTTTATGAAATACATCCCGATATTAAAAAAATATATTGTGATATTGTCTTATTAAACACCTAACATACATCTACATTATAGCAATAAAATGTATTTCATGATATACATGCCAATAGGGAAAAAATAATGTAATACCGCTTTTGCTTATCACCTAAAGATTGGTATATATGCTTCAAGGAAACAAAAAAAAAAACTATATAGTATTTCAAACAAAAAGAATTAGGTTAGTTTTTTAAAAGAAGAGAGCAAATTACTGCATACTTAAAAGTGTATATTGTAGCACTTCGTTTTGAACTGAGTTTTAGAAATCATTTTCCATCAACAAACTGAAAGGTGTTAAAAGACTTGATATTAACAAACCAATATGACAACAAACAAATGAAAAAAACTCATTGAGTAATATCATATATCTTCTATTACTTGTTTTCCTCGGAATGAAATCACTTCTCCATTTATTTTTTTAGGTATTTTCTTGTTGAAAAAAATATCTAGAAAACAGAAATTGGCTATGTTGTTCATTTGCATCCAGCCCCTCATTAGATTATGAATCTTTTCTGAAAGTTTCCCTAATAAATAAGCTTCAAGCATTTTACTGTCACCCAACAACAAATGAGTTGTACAATTTTTTCATGCATTGTTGATTTCGTCAGTTTCATCCAATTATTAAAATTGCCTAAACGTGATGCCATTCTAGTCTTTTTTTCTAATTTTTGATATTGTATGAATTTTTTCGTCTCGTGTTTTTGTCTTCTCTTTTCATTGTACATATATATGATCCTATTGTTATGATCTTTCATCCAATCTTTTTTGGATTCATAAAAATCAATCGGATAGTACTAAAATATGTGGTCTCTTAACCATATTGTTCTCCATGTATATACTATTGCAACACATATTTTTCATCGGTGTCTTTCGCTTTTTCATTAAGGAAATAAGGGCGCAATGTGTAGTTTGTTTTCTTGTGCCATATTTAACATTGGTTGTTTGATAACGATCTGTTGTTCATCTATTAAGCTATTTTAATTTGATGTATGAACTATCTTGTTGTGAAGAGAAATTTTCTCTTTCTACTATCTCCAAAACCATATCTTATATTGTTCTCAAACTTTAGTTGTGGTAATACCAAAACTTTGTTACTTTCTCGATTTATGTAACAGAAAACCTTGTTATCATGTTTGTTTATATTTCCTATTTTTGAAGCTGGTTTTTGATTCGTATGTTTGAGTATATACAAAATTCTATCTGATTTTGGAAATCGTCTAGTTTTAGCAAATTGTGTAGATTGTTTGACACGCTTTTTTAGGTATTTTGTAATTGGTGTTTCGATTTGGTCTTAAACCTTAACGTTTAACAACCAAATCAACAATCCAAGTAAATATATTTGTGATATATACATGTATTATCGTGCACATTTTTTCATAAGAAAAATTGGTAATAAAATCGGAAATTTGCTTAGTTTCTCTGCTATTTGGGAATTTAAAGTGTAGAAGATACTGTAATAAATAATAATAAATTATTTTATTAAAATTGAAGAATCCTAGTTAAATTAAACAACAAAAATAAAATACTACTGGGTTTCAGCTTTAGCTGTATTAGTAAAATGTATTTTTTTCAATCAAACATATATGGAATCACACCGTGGTTAAAGTCCAGTGTACCATAAATGGAAACACCTCGTGGTAAAATTCTTGTGTCGTTGTAAATACCCATGACTATGAATTTACTTGTTTTGACTTCTTTATTGCACTATGCAATTAGCACATCAAAAACATATGTATTTCTCATTATTGAATCAAACAGTGATAATGCCTCATCTGGTTTGTTTGCTCGCACCTTATCACAATGTTCTTCGATATTATAATTCATGGATGTTTCTGCTAATCTTCCCTTGATAACAAATAGTGCATTGGATGTGTCATCCACCACTCATATGTACCTTGTACCTATATATTATTAATCCAAAAATATTATTCCATACATACACAGATATTTCTAATGTAAACGAAGTATTGCATTCCATGCAGCACGATTAATAAATTCTGGAATTGTTAGGTTTTAATCGTAATTGACTTCCGCTAGTCATTTAACCCGAATTCGAGTTTATATTCCTTTGAATTGTATTCGACTTACAAGTTTGTTTCTTCAATTTTACATACTATAAGCCTTTGTTTGCATATTTTCATTCTTTCTTGATCTCAGGTTCTATCTGTGTTGCCATCTATATCATACGAATATCTTCCAAAAATAGATATAGAAAACAGTATCTCGTACATACTGGTATATTATCTCTATATGATGATAACACCATAAGAAATTAAGAGATCGTGGTTAAATGCCCCAATTTGTTTGTTGATTATGTAGAGTGGGTTACACCGTATTCTTTGGTATTAAACACTTGATTTTTAGCTTGATATGTCCCGCAAAAATATTATTAAATATCAATAATATGATCGTTATCTAGGTATGTTCCATTGATTTTTTCTGGTTTATGTTATATATCTAGGTATCATTGTTGATGATTTCCTAAATTTTTTCCATTGTATAGTTGGTTCATTATTGATTTCAGGATATCAAAATATTGTGTATTGATTAACCGTGAAAATCGCCTGTGAAAGACGGCAGTCAAAGTATAATGTAACTTAAGTGGATGATGTTGAGCTTTTTATCTAACAAATTAGAACGTGCAGGCTTAAGCGTGGTTTGAAGCAAAATTGAATTATTTACTTGACGAACAAATGAAAAATTCTTTGTATTCACTTTAATAAACTAGAACACCGCTACCACGGTGGGGGGCCGACCAAGGAAAAACAAAACACCGCTTTTAGTGGTATCAAAATGATATCCACCCGCAATAAGATCTCATTTAGGCAAGTAACAAATATAATTAGAATGTTGAGAGTACAGTGAACTGAGCATGACAAACAAGTTGTGAACGAGAGAAAGAGAGAAATCATCTTAGAGATTCTTGCGTCGCAGTTGCTAATTGTTGCAACCGTTTTTCTTCTGCGCGCCTTTTTTTAATCCCGTAACAATCACCGATTCTCTTTATTCTTTCGAAATCAAACATAGGATAGAACGCCAGGTCTCTAAGTCTTCTAGTCCGTGACAGTGCTACGAATGTCATACCGAGTCTTTCTCTGGTTCCTATATTCACCACCCTTGGCTCTTGTGAACTGTTATTGCACAACACAACATAAGAGGTAACTGCATACGCTCACATGCCACCCCAGAAGAAGATATCCATCTTGTTGTGACTGGAATGATGGGAATCAAAGTTGATTCTTCGTACACACTTGGACCGATATACTTATCGAAGTTGACAATAACAGCAATACGCATACCTGTGGGTTCTTTCTCTTCTTTATCATATATAATGTCCTTGACGGTTCCTGTTGAACCATTAACTAAACCAAACTGGGTGGATTAATTCTTACGCAACATAACCCTTGATTGCTTGGACAACAATAAAACATCTTCTAACCCTTTCGCCTCATCAGAACTTGCTTCCTTAGCTGTTACACAATTATTCTTTGAAGGGATACGCGCAACAGGACACCTAAGCTGTCTGAGGCGTTGACAATTATGATTGGCAGCATCTTCTTTGGTGGGAAACAGACAAACTTCATTCTTAAAGTTGTTTTTCTCTTGGACTGAAAGGGTCGCATAGCTCCTAGTGACAAACAGTTTCCAATCTTCAAGAGTGGAGTTGCCATCACTTAATCTCGACAACGCTTCTCTATATCCAGACTCCTCAACTCCAGACTGTCGGAAAACCTGTTCAAGGCGAACACATTGTTTAAACACAGAGTAACAGAGAGTACATGTCAGTTGTAACTCTCCTCTGCCTTCGACATATAATGGCGTATCAAAAACAGGTGGAAGTTGTCTCATATCACCGACGAGCACAACAGAAATATTTCCAAAAGGTTCGCTTGTTGAAAAAATGTCTCTTAATCAAAGATCGATGTTTGCAAGCATTTTTCTGCTGATCATGTTATATTCGTCAATAATGATCAGCTTGGTGTCTTTAAAATCAACCTGAAACAACAACTTGGATACAAGTCATGAATTTAAAATTAGTCTACTACTATTAGATGAAGGATTGCCTAGTGTGACTCCTCAAATCTACCTAATTCAATAAATTTATGTATTAGCACAAAATTTCCATGGTGTTTAGCAATACCTACTGTAGTATTTAGAAGAAGAATTTACCTGCATATGTCTGCACCGTTCTGCCTCTAGCTTCTTGTACGAAAGGTTCTTATCAGCTGTGATGGCGAGTTCGTGGTGAATAGTTGAACCTCCAATGTTAAATGCGGCTACACCGGTGGGAGCCATGATTCGAACAGACTTTTCGTCGCCAAACAATTCCCTTGTTGAGTGAACAATGGCACTTATAAGAGTTGACTTTCCCGTGCCTGCCCCTCCACTGATAATCAACCGAATAGTTGATTCCGATCTCAAATATTCCAGAACAAGATCAAGTACAACTTGTTGCTGTCTTGACAGAGCAATTAGAGAAGTACCCGAACCAGAAACTGAGTGTGTCTCTTGCACAGTTTGTCTTAACGTGTTGATGAATCCTTTCTTCTCGTGAATGGAAGGGTGGTCCAGTAACCCTTGTGACCAGTTATTGATGAGATCAATTTCCCGATAACCTAAATCAGTATCCTCTAATACCCTAGAGTTGGATTCCATCGCTGATGCAACCATCCATTCATCTAAATGTTCACCTTTTGCATGTGTGTCGTCCTCTAATTCATCCTCAACCATGCCAAGATCTACTGACGGATTTTCAGGGGGACGGATGAGTACAGAATAACGTTCTGACCACTTGGCAAAATTTTGTTTCGCTTCCAGAACACTCCTGTAACAACTATTCAACAATACTTGTTGTCTGCAATACAATTCCCAATGATCAGTATCTGGCATGATATATTTGCCATTGAACTCGGGTAAAATCCTAACAACAGGCTCAACACGGTGTTTGCACCACTTGCGACGTGCATAATAGCGTGTCTTAGCCATTTCAATCAACGACATCTGCTCATAGTCATCCGATCTAGTCAAATATCTGGAAAAGAAATTCGGGTCAGTTATCTCGTGTTCTCCATCATCATTACTTCGATTCTTCCGTAGTTGACAAGATAACAACCTACTTTCACTCAAATTTAACAAAACAAACTTTCTTGAAGAGTCTGTCAGATTCCAACCCATCAGCAAGTGACACACCTCTTGTGCAGATACATCTCTTTCCGATACATTCTTAATGAACAGCTTTTTTATCACAGTTTTTGAGTCACAACAATGTTTCAGTGGATCATCAATAATTCCTCGAAGTGTGTCCATGAAATCCTTTGATGCTCATTCGCACTTTGCTGCATACTTGGCGATATAACGGGTAACAGATTCTGTGGTTGTTACAGCAGACCAGTCTATGTTTGCTCTCCATGTTTGTAGAACCGCTCGATTGTGAGAGTTCAACAATTCATCATTTCTGCGACTAACAAATCTATAAATGTTGCTACCAGCTGGTTCTTCAACAAGCTTAGAATCATCTAAAAGCTCAATCGGAAATTTGAATCGGCATTCATCTCGCCTAGTAATCTTGTTTTTTCTCAAACAGTAACTACCACATTTTGTGTGTCGCATCACCCAATTAACCAAAGACACATAATCATTCTCATCGGCTTCTAGATTTGAACCTCTAGAAATTTTCTTTACACACGGATGATGGTTTTGTAGGTTGACTCTGATACTGGGGTCTGGATTCCATGTGCATATGATGTTGTCAAAGTATTCAATAATCTTACGACGCACCTGAAAACAGGCAAAGTTAGTATATCTTTTAAACTGATCATAAAACAATAGACATGGTAGGAATAACTGAATGCATCACTAGCTTCAGTGACATCTAAAATTTAAGAGAGGGCAAACAATGGAAACCATACTGAGAAAAGAAGTAACAGCTGAAGTAAGAAAATCATCTTTTATTCTAGACCAATGGCTGGAAAGCCACCAAAAATAAATACTGAAGTTCCTGAAAACAAATAAACATAACCTGCACCAATTCCGTGTTGCCAAGCATTTGTTGTAAAACAAATCCATTTCCTCCCAAACGAGGTATGTGCTTTGAAAACAAGGACATCACATCAGAAATGTACTTACCTGCTCATCTGTCGCAATTCGTGAAGCATCCGATCTATCTTTGAACCACAGGAAGCCGTGCACATGTCCGCTACCTCTGTTCTGCCATTCGAACCTATACCAGTGATCAACCAAAGTAAATTCTTTCTTCAAAAACTCTTTGAAAAATACATCTACCTTTTTTTGGAAGAACCACGAGACAACCAACGGATTTTCATTTAGTAACCTTGCCCTTTCTCTCCTTCTTCTCATTGGATCTAAAGCTTCTAACCTATTTTCCGGGTCAAGGAGCATGTAGAGTTCGGGCCATTGGAGGTCAGCTGCACTGAGTGTGAAGAAAATAGACGGTGGCCCCAACTGATTCACCATATATATAAGCTCCTTTAGCCTACTATACCAATAAGCTCTGCATCCACGAATCTATGGCGAAACATAAGAAACACGACCAGCTAACCTGATGTCCCGTGATGAGACCATTTGTCGGATACTTTCAATCGAAAGTTCACCATCTTGTGGGTACTTGTTAATGTAAACAAACCCTAAAGATAATGCATGCCACCGTGTCAGCGAATTCAAAGCAAAATATCTAAATCTAGAGTCACGAGCAAAACGCCCGTCGTGGTATCTCATCAAGTACTGAAAATACTGATGTTCAGGTACTTTTCTAACTCTTGGTTCCCGTAAATCTCCAGAACCGTCTGGAAATAAAGCCGGAAACGCCATGCTGATGTACCCTACGGTTGTAAACTCACTAATTACTTCACCAGTAAATGGCAAATCCACGTTGGTCTCATCTATCCCATCATTTACGAGAGCTCTTCTAATGTTTCTCTCCTGATCTGGCTGCACCGTCACTCCAATTGTGCCTACATTTTCAAACTCATCTATACTGACACTCTGATCTTATAACTCCGGGGGCCCATCACACCCATCATCTTCATCGTTACCGCCGGAAAAACCATCATTTCCCTGTTGGTCAATACCTTTATCCATAACTGGAAGGTCCCATGGAACACCTTCCTCAGGCAAAGCATCGATATTCTCCTCACTAATTTCTATATCCTGGTAGTATATATTATATTTTTGCAGCCACTTCAGAGCTTGCCTCACATACTCCCGCCGCACTATAAACTCTTTCGTCAATATATTGCCAGTTCTCTTCACAACCAAAATTGCAGATAGGTCTTTAGGTTTACATGGAAGTACTTTAGCTATCGCATTCACATCTTGTACGAAATTAATAACATTACCACCATATTTATATTGTTGGCCTTTGACTCGATACACCGACATTACTTTACTGGATGGACACGAGCAATCAAAATCTTCTCAAGATCGGTTAAACGGGATAACTCGTCCGGTACATCTCCTAGAACCATCATATTCTCTTTACTAAAAAGCAACACTTCTGGCTGATTCTCTTTGTCCTTCTTACAAAACTTACAAATCCCTTCAAGTGACATATCTGGGAACTTAGTTTTACATTGCACACAACAACCCCATTTTATCTCATCCATTACTTCTCTGAACCTATGTGCATTTGATGGTATAGCATCAGTACTTGATTGATCATTTGATATTATACTATGATATGTTATCTGTACGTCAAAGAGGTTCTCTTGTTCATTTGTTACTGAATTCATCGTCAACCTATATAAAATCGAAAGGAAAAGAAAAGTTTACCGCAGTAAAAATTAATTTTGGAACTTAAGAAAAGATATGAAAAAAAGGAGAAATCAAGTTTTTAAATGGTTACCCGAGAATTCCATTTGAGACGGTGGCTATTGGTACGTCAAAGAGGCTACCTAGTCCACTTGGGGCATATGTAATTGGCACATCAATGAATCCATCGCAGCTTAGCTTCTCTCGAGCTTTTGCAATTCTTGGACTTCGACGGGGTTCGAGCAATAACTTTTTGTACCTTAGTATTCGGTTTCTACGGATTCGTGTTAATCTATCTATTCGAGTTTGCTCTAGATCTCCATTCGAATTAAGACTCAAATTCAAACGGGAAAATATTTCTTTTACAGGAATCTCATACCGTACAACTTGATCAGTTCTCATTTGCAGCGTTTCACTTCTTTTTTTCCGGGGCTGTTTACCATAAAAAAAAAAAAAAAAAGAATCATTAACTTAAATCAATGCTCCAAGTGAAATTCAACCAAAAATTCGAAATATAATATAAGCAATAATAGTTGGGGAAACTAAATACTTGATTATCGTGTGCAACAAACTTTCTTTTACTCTTTTGGGATGCCTCACAGTCGAGATCGATGGGACTTTGGGAGGGAATGACCACTGTACCATTAATAATCAGATTTTTATCAAATTGAAAATTTTCTCTCAGTATCAAAAAGAAATGTACGTCGACAAATACGAAAACCTATCGACTTAACCGAAAATCATTGGAATGATCCAAAAGTTACATAATGATCGCCTAAAATAAGCCTCGTAACTCTGATTTTTTGTTGATTAAAAAGTTCTTTCACTGTAAAATGGGCTAGGCCAGATCGGTCCGTGCCGAGTTGAGCCTACTCAGAATAAATTTCCAAACCATTTCTTGTTTCTTACATTTCTCCCACTCTTTTCAATTTACTGTATTTGAAGCATAAACTACCTCAAAAAAAGTAATTTGCGTTCATATATTCATGGTTAACCACCACCACTTCTTTACAGACTTTACACAGTCCTGAACTATTTTCCGGCATGTCTATTGCTATTTTCTAAGTATTTAAATTCTGCTTGATAACTGATAATGAAGAAGAACTCCACAAATTTTTAAATGAAACTAATGTTTTATAAATGATCTCTATAAGATTAACAAAATTTGAATTGCAGGTGCCACTCTCAGTCATTTCATAATTCGTATTTATAGCCAAAGGGCACATTACATATGAGCTATAACCGTGCAGTAAGAATTACTACTAAGAATTCTAAAAGAAGCACAATGTTTTCTAAACTATGTAACAATCATACATCCCTGCAAACATGTTTGAGTTTTAAAGTTTGTCAAAAACGTACCTGAAGGAAGGTTTAGCTTTTCCTTGGCGGCTTTTTTTCGATTACGATCACGCTCACGTTCAATCGACCTCTGCTCTTCTGTCATAATTAGACGACGGGTTCTTTGTCGAACACGCTTCCTCTCTCGTTCACCGGCCAGCTGTTCATCGGACATGTTTCGTCTCCGAACTACAAAGTTCCATGACAATATATGTAAATCTGATCAGCTCCAAGGATTAACAGTTATTAACTAATATATATATATATATATATCTTTGAAAAGTGTTAAAAACAGAGGAAAGGAAATGCTAGGACATTCATTCAAAGCTGACCAATGCTGGGACTGGAACCATGAAGGAGAGGATGGACAAAAGAAGGAGACGAAGAAGATACATGTGTTAGATCCGAACTTAAGTGAAGCAAATGAACTCACGAAAGTCATAATCATATATAAAAAGAATAATTGTAATTTATAAAAACAATTCAACTGTCCTCAAATAAATATGCATGTAATCCAAGAGGACTCCATACAATTCATAACAAAAACCATTTGTACATTTATTACTGACCAATTTGCAACAAAACCTGCCACGCTGTTGCTAGTGTAAGCACCGCAAATCTAATAAAGCCAACTGATAAGAAACTTCACTTTCTTACCAAATAGTTCTAAAAAAAAATTAGCACTCCTTCCAGCCCCTTGATTATGATGGCAAATCTAATAAAGCCAACTGATAAGAAGGTATGGTACTTATCCCCAGTGTACTCAAGGGCCTTGTCGCTTCCTTCGTAGTACATACAACAGCGCGCGGCAAAGATAATGGTCCCTTGCCACAATATATCAAGACGCAAAAAAATCCCATTTCTATTGTAAAGAAAAAAATGCGACAAGTCTTGTCCTAATCGTAGTTTTTACAGTAATGTGGTTGTTCAAATCCGTTCATCAAGTTTCCTGCAAACCAGTCTTTTTCTCAATCTGATCAGTTACGTTTTACATTATTTCCTTGAAAACAGATTATTTTCCTTCAGCTAAATGCATGAAAATTGACATTAACTAGATCAAGTGTGTACTGCGGAGCATTTTTCCTGAGATTGCCAGAAAACAAACCGTATCGCATATTGGCCACAACTATCGAGGGTCCATTTGATTGAGCACCAATCAACTGTACTGCAAAATTTAACCAAAGTACATCGTGCTGAACCATGTGTGTCACATGCCACACATCTGCACTGGCACAACCAATGAGGTCCACACTTTGGATTTGGACACAGAACAAGCTTACAGACTTAGACGTGGCATCTGCCTAGGCCAAGAGAAATTACACCAGCAACCACCACTTATTGAACAGATAGACGATGTATCTCTGCCCTAAGGACCTAATTGATTGTCCCCTGCCCCAACCTTATTTGTCAAAACATTAAATCTTTCAATCCTTCTGAAGAAGAAACTATCATTTTGGATCACAAAACGCATAACGCTGCCACACTGGGGATAAGTACCCCTTCAGTATATCTAGAGAGGGACACTATAGGGGTCCTTGTTGACACAACCAAAAACTTTCTTGAATGATAAATGCTAGGCACCTAACTGTTGGAATGAGTCATGAATGAGTCATGCATATGTCATCCACTATTCCTATTCCACTAGGTTAGTGCTCCACTAGGTTAGTGCTCCACTAGATTAAGTGCTACACTCAATTAGTGTATATAATTTAATTGTTTGATGACTATAAATACCTCCCATTTTGGAGAAGAATAACATCAATTTCATCCATCTAAATACCTCCCATTTTGGAGAAGAATAACATCAATTTCATCCATCTCTTTCTCTATTTCTTCATGGTATCAGAGCAAAGGAGATAGAGAAGAGAAAACCTTCCTAGTTCCTTCTTAAGCTTGATCTCTCTGTTTTCGATCTCGTGATTAAAGATCTTGAAGTTAGATCCTAAAGTTGTTTCAAAGAAGCCGAAGTTGTTCCAAATAAGGGCCGCAAACTTTTTGTTCTTGAAGAACCCGTGGCTATTTGTAAGTTGTTTTTCCCTGAAATTTGTCTTTGTTTGTTGAGTTAAAAGTAGTTCTATGGCTAGTACTTCGAGAATAGTAGTTTATCTCATTCTAGGAGTTCACTCAACTAGACTTTTTCTCATAGCAAGTGTTACTTCATCCGCTTGTGATTGTTGTAACGATAATGGTAATAGAAGAGTGGGTAATCCGTTTGGGGGAAGAAGAGAAGTTTACAATGGTAGTTCAAGATCGTATCACACAACTGGTGAAGAGGAGTTTCACCTTCATCATCATCACTACCTAGTGTTTCCTCTCACCCATCTCAAGTTCAACCTGAACAAGTTTATAAAGGACTATGCTAGAATGCAATCATCCAAGGAAAATTGGAGTGGGTCTACTTCAGCCGACTCAATCGAGGTAACATTGGTAGTGTTGTTAACTCCGGTGTGATAAATCTAAGGGTTCTTGGGTTATTGACGGTGGAGCAACTGATCACATGTCTACCGAGTCCAACCGCTTCTCCACCTATAATCCTAATCCTAGTAAACCATGCATTCAAACGGATGATGGATCTCCAATTAGTGTCTCCGGTGAAGGACGTGTTCCGATAACTAGTTCCATGTCTCTTTCTACTAGGCGTTACATGTTCCGAATCTTTCTTCCAACCTTCTCTCAATCATCATGATAACCAAAGCTTTGAAATGCAAGGTAACCTTTTATGAGACTCATTGTGTTTTTCAAAGATATTCTCACTGGAGAAACACTTGGCTTAGGCAAAGAGAGAGGGGGTCTATACTACTTGGAATCACAGGAGACGAAACAAGGTGACAGTTTAAGAGCTTATAATTCAACAAGTATGTCGGGTCTTGAAGAACAAGTTTGGCTATGGCATAAACGATTAGGCCATCCTTCCTATAGGGTATTTAAAAAGGTTATTTCCTAAGTCGTTTTCAGAACTTGATATATCCAAATTTCATTGTGAAGTTTGTGAGTTAGCTAAACATCATCGTGTTCCTTATCCGTTAAGCATGAATAGAAGTTCTTCTCCCTTTGCTATCGTACATAGTGATGTTTGGGGTCCTTCACGTGTCACTACTAATTTCGGTTTTCGTTGGTTCGTTACCTTCATTGATGATTATTCTCGGATCTCTTGGGTTCACTTATTGAAAGATAAGAGCGATGTTCATACCGTCTTTAAAAGCTTTCATAAGTTTGTTCTAACCCAGCTTGATGAAAAAATTCAGGTGTTAAGATCTCTGATAGAGGTGGCGAGTATCTAAATCAAGGTCTCTCCTCTTACTTCTTGGAACATGGCATTGTCCACCAAACTGTGGTATCGATACCCCACAAGCAAAATGGAGTTCTTTGAGCGGAAAAATCATCACCTATTAGAAGTCACTAGGTGCTTGTTGTTCCAAATGAATGTGCCAAAAAGATTTTGGGGTGATGTTGTCATGACCGCAAAGACGACCGATTAACAAAATGCCTTCTCGGGTCAATTTTCAAACACCATGTGATGTCCTTTCTTCAATCACTTCACGACAACCACATAATTTTGCTCCCATAAAGGTTTTGGGTGTGTGTGCTATATGCATGTCCATAAACAAGATAGGAGTAAATTGGATCCAAGAGCCCTCAAATGTGTCTTGTTGGGTTATTCAGCTACACAAAAAGGCTACAAGTGTTGTCACCCTCCCACGGGAAAAATCTATGTATCAATGGATGTAACCTTTTGTGAAGATCAAGCCTACTTCTCATAGTATTCAAGCCGACTTCTCTTGTGGGGAGCATATAACATACCGTGAAGATCACCTTGGTTTGATCTTCCTAGTTCAAGACTAAGGTTGTTATTCCTCAACCTCCTCAACCCAAGGTTGCTTTGCCACCAGCCAAAGGTTTACAAACGAAGAGACAAGGCTCCTCGAGGTGGCGGAATCGAATCTCTACGGCGTCTCGCCGAGACCGAGGCTCCTCAGTGGTGGAATCGAATCTCTTACAGTTCGCCGAGACCGATTTTAGAGTTAATGAAGATGATGTCTCAACCGATGAGTCAACAAATGTCGGAGATGTCGACGCAAATGATGAGCCCACAAATGTCGAGATGTCGACACAGCCCGATGATCCCATAAATGTTGAGGAAGGTAGATATCCTAGTCGTATACGTAATCCTCCAACTCGATATGGTTTTTCTACCGATCACCCTATTTCCAATTTTGCGTCTTCTCATCGGCTATCACCTACTTATGTTGCTTTTGCAAACAACTTATCATCGTGGAGCATACCTACAAGGATCGAAGATGCTCTTGCTGATCCGAAGTGGAAGGCGGTTACATTTGAAGAAATGGAAGCTCTAGACAAGAATGGCACATGGGATGTAGTCAAGTCGCCAAAAGGGAAGAAGACAGTTGGTTGTAAATGGGTATTTATCGTGAAATTCAAGTCCGATGGAACAGTTGAAAGACACAAGGCAAGATTGGTAGCTAAAGGTTATACTCAAACTTATGGAATTGACTATCAAGAAACCTTTGCTCATTTGCTAAGATGAACACTATCCGTGTCTTGTTATCTTTGGCAAAGAAACAAGGATTGGCCACTACATCGATTCGATGTGAAGAACGCCTTTCTTAATGGTGAGTTGAAGAAGAAGTATACATGGACATCCCTCCCCGGATTTCAAACACCACTAATAAAGGGAAAGTATGCAAATTGAAGAAATCCTTATATGGTTTGAAGCAGGTCTCCAAGAGCATGGTTTGGACGATTCACCCAAAGTATGCGGAGATATGGATTTTGGCAAAGTCATGCAGATCATACCTTATTCCTCAAACGTTCAAGGAACGGAAAGTCGACCATACTTATTGTCTATGTTGATGACATTATAATGAGGTGATGATGCGAAGAAATGGGGAAGGTAAAATCTTACTTGGCCAAGGAATTTGAGATAAAGGACCTAGGAGAATTGTGCTACTTCCTAGGAATTGAAGTGGCAAGATCAAAAAGGGGCATTTACATCTCTCAAAGGAAATATGTCCTAGATCTTCTAGCTGAGACAGGAATGTTGGGATGCAAGCCGATTGACACACCAAATGAACCGAATTTAAACCGGGAGAAGATATTGATGGTATTCCGGTGGACAAAGAAAGATATCAAAGGTTAGTAGGAAGATTGATTTATCTCTCTCACACTCGTCCTGATATTGCATATTCAGTAAGTGTAGTAAGTCAGTTCATGCATGCTCCAAGGGAGGCACATATGGATGCAAGTCAGTATTTAATACTTCGCTACCTAAAGTCGGCACCAAAGAAAAGGACTTTTATTCTCTCGAATAACCACACAGAGGTTGAAGCATACATGATGCAGATTGGGCGTCCCGTAATTGATCGTAGGTCCACCTCCGGATATTGTTCATTTGTGGGAGGAAACCTAGTAACTTGGCGCAGAAGAAGCAATCAATTGTAGCTAGATCCAAGTGTGAAGCGAGTTTAGGGCTATGGCTCATGGAATATGTGAGTTACTATGGTTAAGAATACTATTGCGTAAATCGGTTTCAAGCCTAAAGGTCCGATGAAGTTGCATTGCGATAACAAGGTCGCCATCAAAGATTGCTCACAATCCGATCCAACATGATGAGAACCAAGCATGTGGAAGTGGATGACATTTCATCAAAGAGAAATTAGATGAAAGGGTCATCAGCACTCCTTTTGTAAGAACAGAGACCAAATTGCGGATATGCCGACTAAAGGAGTTCCTAGTCGACCATTCAACTCTTTCCTCGACAAGCTAGGAATGCATGATATCTACGCACCTGCTTGAGGGGGAGTGTTGGAATGAGTCATGAATGAGTCATGCATATGTCATCCACTATTCCTATTCCACTAGGTTAGTGCTCCACTAGATTAAGTGCTACACTCAATTAGTGTATATAATTTAATTGTTTGATGACTATAAATACCTCCCATTTTGGAGAAGAATAACATCAATTTCATCCATCTAAATACCTCCCATTTTGGAGAAGAATAACATCAATTTCATCCATCTCTTTCTCTATTTCTTCACTAACAACATTTGGTGGGAAAAACTAACAATAACCACAAAAACCAAATTTGACTGTTAATATTATCACCCTGTTTACAAACGAGGCATCATTTATCAGCACAAGGAATCTAACGATGAACTAAGACAATTAGGTCTTCATAATACAGATCATATCTACATAAGTTTGTGAGCAGTTTCTGAAGTGCCAAACACGATTATTGATTTGTGTAGCTTTAATTGGTTAGATATTTCGGTAGTAGTATTAGTAGATCAATCCAATGATGTTGATAATGTTTCACTGGCCTTTAGTAGATTAATTCAATGACTAACCATAAGCAAGATGTTTTCAGCTAACTAAGTTCGGCAACTAATTTTGCTAACTACAGCATCACCTTAATCCAACGATTCTTCTGTGTTCCCGCGTCCAATAAATCTTGGGCTTCGACGAGCAATGAATCCTCCAGCTGAGTTAGACACTTGAACACTTGCTGCACATGTAAAAAAACTATATATAATAAGCTTATGCTGCAAAATCCTTGCTTATGGTTATGTGATGAGGTTTTCATCCAACAAAGTTCGGCAACTAAATCTGCTAACTGCAGCATCACCTTGATCACTTGTTTCGGCTGTGTTTCCGCATCCCATAAATCTTGGGCTTCGGCGAGGAATGAATCCTCCATCTGAGTTAGACACTTGAACACTTGTTGCACATGTAAAAAAACTATCTATAACAAGCTTATGTTGTAAAATCCTTGCTTATGGGTATGAGATAGGCTTTATTGGATCAGTAAACTTACAGCTTGTACTGGCTTCATCCATTCTTGTCTTCTGATTTTGATTAGCAAGACGCCGTCTTTCATTGAACGCCTGTTTTTGTTGTTCGGTCATTTTCTCCTGTTTTGATTTGTATTGAGCACGCCACAGTTGTTTTTGCCTATCTTGCAGCTCAATAAATCTTGTGCTTCGACGTAAGTCATCTTGCGATGAATCCATCTATCTATATAGGTACACACAGAGGTATCGATATAGTTACACACACATATAACAATCAGAAAAAAAGGATCCATGTGGCACATAACATAACTAATAGCTGGTAATTTATAGGCTCAAAGTTGCAAGTATTTCAAATTATAATCAAAGGCAGTTTATGCTACTGTTCTGGATTTGAAGTTCCTATCTGTTCACATATTGAGTCAGCTATTTTAGGAAACTAATTTATACCACTAATTTGAAAAAATTAAAGCATAAGAGAGTAACACCCATAATTTGTAAAAGAGTAAACATAGGAAAGTAACACCATTTCTAATTGATACGGGTTCATCTTACATATACATTCCTGGTTCTGATAAGCTAAAACCTGTTGTTTATAAAGTTTCTGCCAGCCTATAATTAAAGATCCTAGCTGAGACCCTAGCTAGAACCTTAAACACAACATACTTTTCTTGACACACAATTCCCGCTACTTCCATATATAACAGCTTAGCTCGCATAGAACCAACGTTTTCGTAACACGGCATGTTACTTAATCGCCGAAAGCCGAAGTGGTCGGAACTGTACCGTTACAGCCTAATTTACGTGCAGTTGTAGTAGTCTGCAATGGCAATGGCCTTGTCTGAATTTCTTATACTAGTTTCATTCCAAAGCCTTGTGGCACCTGAGAGGGATGACACCACATCTATGTGTATGTGACACGTATGCTACAAGGAAACATAAGAACCGACCGGAAAAAAAAGACCAATTTTCTGTGTCAATTTTGCTCTATTTTGTTGTCAATTTGTGTCGCACTCTGCGGACTGAGAGGTGGAACGAACAGTTGGAGAATGGGACGCTTCCTGGTCATGTAGAGGCGCTCCCTCTTATATCCTTACAGATTTACTCTGCTTGTATGCAACCATTTAGGCCATATAGAAACCAGACTAATCCTGAGTTTTTCATTTCCGATCATATCATTTTGAATTGTAACAGTATCAACTCGGTAAAGCATATATATACACAAAGAGAACATATCTGTAATGTCTTATGTGTCAACTGACCTAATGAAAAACCAACCTTGTCTATAAGATTAGATAGTTTCTACAAAATTTCTGTTTGAAGAAACAATTGGCAGCAGAACTCCTCAACCAACTGTATCCACCCTACCTGGAATTCCTGTCAGTAAAAGATCAGGCGAAATTAGGCACTGATGCAAATACCAATTTCAGCAGCTTTTATAATGAATATGCATCACAGGGTAGATAATAATATGCAAGCTGATACATTATATGCAGGGTTTTTGTTAACCGGTTAACCATGACAATTGAAGGCACTTGGTTCTTTCATCTATTCTACGAATCTCTCTCCCTAAATATATTTGCACCATAAGTCGTCTTTCTTAGCTAAAACTAGTATAACGTAGAACGACATAAAAATTACTGTGACTTATTTATTGGATCTTAGACAATAGAGCTCAGCATAACCAAATAGTATCGTCTTTGGTCTCCATCTCGACTGTTGTATATCAAACAGAATCCACAACTTCCACTGGTTGTTTTGAAGAGATGGGATTTTACTAACGTAATGGATAAACAAATCCAACTTGTTTATAGGCTCAAAGTTGCAAGTATTTCAAATTATATATCGAATCCAGAACATTATTTGTTGGATCATCCTTCACCACATCTACCATACAACAAACACAAACACTCTATAAAGACATAATTGTATTTCAATTCAGGCATTTTCACAAACATGTCAACTGCATTATCCATACTGATGAATTGAACTATATAAATTTGCAATTTTGAGATATGGGTTTTACTCACCATTTTTCTCAATCGTTACTCCACCAATCTCTAATGCAGAAACCACTGTTTTCGATCTCGCAACCGAAAAAGATAAAGAACGAAATGATGAAGAAATGTTAAATCCTCCTAGAAATTGACTCAATTCTCTATCTCAAGTGAAACCCTATTAAAGAAGATGAAACCCCAACTATCATCAGTTGAACCACCATCTTCATCAATAGTATCTCAAATTTGAGTTCTAGGGTTTTTCAGAAATATGTTAATGGGGGAGGGTTTTTGGTGTGAGAGAAAAATTGGGTTAGTGTCGCTAGTGGTGGTGGCGATGGAGGTGATGGTGTTGGAGGCGGCGATGGTAACGGTTTTTGTCTGGCACTACTGGTGGTGGAGAGCTATCGGAAATTGAAGTGAAGATGAAACGAAAATAAAGAGACGCGTACCGAGGAGAGGGGCAAATTCGTCAAGTAACCAAAAAAAAGACACGGAATTGCAATCCTTTCAAAAAAAATGGAAATTTGACAAAAAAAAGTGGTCATAAAAGGGTCTCCCTCCCTATGGGCCCTCCGGTCGGTCGGCCCAATAAGAAAAATGACCAAGGATGAATCCAAGGTTAAAACAAGGATTACAAACACATTAGAGTCTCCCAATGACTCCAAATTAAACTAGTATCAACATACCTAAAAGTATCGTTGTCACAGGACCATAAAACTACCAGTTGCTTAACCAAATCAATGCTTTCTTGCACACTCTTGTGACGACCTCCGAAAACTCTTCTATTCCTCTCCTTCCACAAAATCCAACAAACTGCATAATGCAAGATTTGCCAAACCTCTCTACCTCTTCCTTTCAACACATTGTTAGACCAAGCTTCGAACAATTGAATCAAAGTACTTGGCACTGGCCATGCTATCCTAAAGGATTTGATGAAATAATTCCAAACCTCAAAAGAATACTTACAATGTATGAACATGTGATTTGCCGACTCCCTGACTTCGTTGCAAAAGACACACCGCTCACTATCAATGTTTACACCTCGATGTCTCAACATATCCCTTGTTGGTAACGAATCATGGAAAGTAGCCCAAATGATAAAACTCACCTTGTCTGGGATGTTACCTTTCCAAAGGAACTTATCGAAACCGCACTCTTCCAGGTTACCAATAAGTCTGTCATAACATGATGAGGTGCAAAAATTTTCCATAATCTCCAACTCATCGTGCGCTTCCACAAGCTCCGGAACATTAATTAAGTCACGCCTCAAAAGATCCCATTCTAATTGCTCATTCAAATTTAATTGTCTCTTAAAATCACAAACCCAAACTCCATTTGCTATCATGTCGTAAATTGTTGCATCCTTCGCCTTCGCCGCCTTGTAAACAACCGGTAACAAGTCTTGCAATTTTCCCCTGTCTAGCCAACGGTCCTTCCAAAATCGTATTCCTTTACCATTTCTTACCGTGAATGTAGCCATATTTTGTACCGTCGTCACCATTTTAGTAACATTCTTCCATAAACTCCTACTTTGTGACTGAGAATCCACATCCGGAATTAACAATTCTGTATTATGAGCAAATTTTTCATTTACCAACCTTCTCCAAAGACTAGTTTTGGACTTTGAAAATCTCCAAATCCACTTAACTAGCAACGCATGATTCATCTTCCTCAAATTTTTCACACCTAAACCCCCATTCACTTTTGGAACACAACTCTTATTCTAGGAAACCCAAACCAATTTCTTTCTTCCCTCCACCGCGCCCCACAAAAAATTGCGCATAATTTTAATCATCCTTTTTTCCACACTCACTGGTAAGTGAAAAAGAGACAAATAATAAATTGGTAAGCTAAGCTCGCAAGACAACTCTTAATGAGAGTTAATCTACCCGCTCTATTAAGTTGTCTTTTCTTCCAAGACGCCAGCTTTTTCTCCATTCTTATCAAAACCTGATCCCAAACTGATACGCTACGCCAATGAGATCCAATCGGCATCCCAAGGTAATTAAATGACAATTTTTCTGTCTTGAAACCTAGCTCTCTAGCTAAATCATCAATCACCCCATCAGCTCCCACACTAATCATAGTACTCTTGTCTAAATTCAGCTTCAAACCCGTAATAGTTTCAAACATCGAAAGGATGATAAATAAATGTCCGACTTCCTCCACCGAAGCATCAATAAAAATCAGAGTATCATCCGCGAATTGAAGATGAGAGATAATAGTACCATGGTCCACCACATTGAAACCAGAAATCCGGCCTCTTTCAACCGCATCGTTTATTAATTTTGAAATAATTTCAACCACTAAAAGAAACAAATACGGTGAAAGTGAATCCCCCTGTCTCAATCCCTTTCCCGGTTTAAATTTTTATGTCGATCTACCATTCACTAGTAAAGAAAGATGAGTAGAAGTTACGCACCATTTGATCCAAGAAATCCATTTGACGCCAAAATCGTGCTTCTGTAAGATTATGAATAAGGCTTTCCAGTTAACATTATCAAAAGCTTTCTCCATGTCAATCTTGCACAGAATTCCCGGTTTCCTCGCCTTCAATCTGCTGTCCACACACTCATTGGCAATTAGAAAACCATCAAGTATTTGTTTACCGTAAATGAAAGCTCCTTGGAAATCATAAATAAGAACCGGCATCACCTTCTTCAGACGATTTGCGAGTAACTTGGATAAAATCTTGTACACCATACCGATAAGACTTAAAGGTCTGAAGTCTCTAGGAGTACAAGAGTCCTCCTTTTTAGGGATAAGACTGAAAAAACAAGAGTCTCTAGGAGTACAAGAGTCCTCCTTAGGGATAAGTCTCATTTTCTCATAGAGAGACGTTGCTGATTGAGAATTCAAATACTGAAAATTCTGGAATAAGACTGAAAAAACAATTATCTGCTCAAGGTTGCTCATTTCGTCAATTAATCTCCCATTTTCAGTCTTGTTCTGGTAACATGCCGGCCAAAAAAAAGAAGGTATGCAATCACTCAAAATCGACTTCGTTTCTGGGGAATTTTTTTGAATTGGCTACGGCCTTGACGTAACCTTTAACTTTTGTATATTGCTTTAGATAATGCCTAATTCTTTTACAGTTTCAATAATAATTTAATCCATAATAGCCAATTTACTGAAGTTATATGCTAGCATCGCAATTATATTTGGCTTCTCTTAAATATAACCCACATTTTTATTAATGATAGCCCATTTGATTTTGGTCAGTACATTTTCACTACATTTTAAAGTTTGACCTTTTTCATTATTATTCATAGCCCATGAACTAGGTTAGTGAATCACTGAGTAGGTTTGATGCTGAGTTGGTAAACCGTGACTCAATATCCGGCTAAAAAGAATATCGATCACCAAAGTCACGGAAAAACTAAAAATTCTGACAAGTATGTTCTTGATGGTTTGATCGACCCAAAAATTTCTAATGAGGTGTCCAAGCTCTCTTGTTTGCCTCAAAGTAGCATCAATGACAAGAATTGTAGCATCCGTTTCAGTAGCACCAGATCATCCAATTCCGAACACAGGAAGATGATACTCCTTCACGCAGTCTCACTCTCATCCATTGCCGATATTTGTCGAACGCCGGCATTTAATGGTCAAGAGTTTTTTACTTTAATACGATTTCAACTCTTGTCGGCCCAAATTAACGTGCTATGTATCAAGGCCCATTTTTCCTAAGTTCAATATATTCATGGCAGATGTCACAACATAGCTAGATATACATGATGATGAAACGGAAAATGGGTCATTTGTCCAAAAAAAATTTAAACACGGTTCAAATGGACGAGTAAAAATTTTTATGGGTGAAATGGACAAAAAAAAATAGCAAGGATGAAACTGGATTCATTCTAGCTTAAACTTAAAAAATAGCAAGGGTGAAACTGGATACATCCTGTGTAAAATAAAAATAAGAAAAAATATTTAAAAATGTACAGGATGAAACTGGTTACATCCTGCCTATTTTTAAATTTTTGTCCATTTAAACAGTAACTAAATCTGACTGTCCTTTTCACCTAGGAAATTTTGATTTTGGTCTTTTTAACCAATTTTGTGATGATGAAAACTTGTTTCTAATCAAGGTTTGAAAAACGGCCGTTTTTTCCGGAAAAACATCCGTTATAACGGTCATGCCTACATAGCGTTGTCGTGAGGCACACGGATACGTTTGGCTAAATAACACCGATAAATAGGAAAAAATGGCGTTATTTAGACCCGTTATAACCGTTTTCACACACGTTATAACCGTTTTTCTAAAATTGATATTTCCGTTTTTTTCTTCTAAATAACATTTTAACACCAGTTTTTTAGACCATTTTTCCCGTTTTCACGTCAGTTATAACCGTTTTTTAATAAAAAAGAATATAAAAATATTTTCTTACAATTTTTATATTTTAAATTAAAGATTAAAAAATTATAACTAATATTTTAAAAATAAAAGAATAAAATAATAATATATAGAAAACGTTATGACAATGTTATTAGACCCGTTATAACTGTTTTCACGCACGTTGTAACTGTTCGATAGGAAATTCAAACCATAATTCTTTTTCATTTTCTATTTAACCGTTATAATGCCCGTTATTTTAAAATAACGTATAAAAACCGCGTTTTTTTCCCTAAATAACGCGATTCTTGTCTGAAACGTGCTCACACCTGTCAAAACACATTATAACGGTCACACTCAGTAGTCGTGACCTGTTTTTCAAACCTTGTTTCTAATTAGTCTTTGTTAAATCAGTATGATTTGATTCCAAATAAGTCTGAATCAAAGGATTAACCCTCTGTCGTTGGTAATACATTCTACTTTCAAAATAAAATAAATAGTCTTTGTTAAATCAGTACGGTTAGTACTGGCAGTCTTTTAAAATGATGAAATCTCAACCGTGGAAAACAAGCATATTCCCTATGTTAATTGTCTACTCTAGGAAAACGTACTTCTTCATTTTTATCTATTTAATTTGTCATATCATGTACAGATTAAATCTGGGAAATGATTCAGTTGTCTGATTGATTAAGAATTTGAAAAAATAAATAAATTAGGGTTCATGGCTAAAGCAATATAGTCAATATCGGATTTCGGTGAATATCGGTCGAGTACTGAGACATGATATATCGGCTAGTATCGGCGAAATATCGGTCAATATCGGCGAAATATCGGCATCTCGATGAAACACCGAAACCGATATTATCGGCGGTATCTCAGCCATTGGGCTAAAGTAGAGCTGGGAAACGGGCAAACGGGGCTAGCTTGTTACGGGTTACACGGGTTACGGGTTAACACGGGTCAAAGCTTGCGGGTCGTTATTCCTCACGTGTAGTCATTTCTCCAACCCGCGCCCGTAACGGGTTAAGCTTGCAGGCTCACGGGTTAGCTGGTTTGTGAAAACTGCAATTTGTCGGTCACAACAAATGTCCCATAAATTTAAAATTGATATCTTAAATCTTACAATTTCACAAAATTAAAGTTAAATTGGGCATAATCAATCAAATTGATCACCAATTTCTTTCAAACACACTCATACAAACATATTTTCAGGTCAAACTTCTGAAAATTATCCATTGTATCGATCAGAATAGATCGATTTCACCATCATATTTGTTCAAAATAGAAAAAAAATCAAAGTTCAACTATGATTAAATTCATAGAATTAGATAACTGTTGCTGCAGCAGTGTAGGCCGACCAACTATCAATCCAATCTAGTCTAGTCTAGTAGTAAGTAAGATTGAATGTTTTGCGACTGTAATGTTAGGGGCGGACATCATAATGAACTGCATAAACATAAGTCCTATTAGACTTGCAAATTGCAATGTTCTCGTCAAGAAGTACGAAGATGGAGAACAATTTAGGCTGTCTCATTTCTAACCCATGCATGTGCGAATTACACGTGTGGTAATATGGACATGTGACGTGTCCTTGCATCATGTTTCCTTTTGCTACAAAGTAGGGCAGGGCAACAAATTCCTTTGACGTGGAACATGCCACCTGTTCCAATATTTCCACGTGTTTCGTTGTTAATACTAAGTTACTAACATCAAACAGGATCTCTCTGTTAATAATAAAAAAAAAAATCGCGGTCCTCTAAACCTGATAAAAACTATTTCGTTGAAATATAGAAAGCCATGAATATCTATAATGATAAATCTGAAATTCTCTAACTATAGTGTCTACATAGAATAAAAATTGGTAGTGGGAACAAGCATTTAGATGAGGTTTCTGTGAGCAGTTCAGCCATCAATTTGTTTTTTTAATTTTTTGATTAGTCTCTCCCTGCTCTCTTTCATTGGTTCTGAGTGATGGGTTCTTACCTGATTTGTAGATTTGAGATGTTTGATCAAATAGGTATTCTTTATTCTTTTACCCTATAATCTTGTGAGGGAGTGAAGAGTTTATGGTTATAGTGGATTACACTGGGACGTAATTTTTGGACCTTAAGGTTTCATTTTCACCATTGTATTCTTTATTCTTTTACCATATATCAATATATCTATTTTTGCTGATCAAAAAAAAAAAAATCAAATAGGTATTGTTTCTTTTGTATTTTATAATCATCTTCTTATCCATTAATTCTTCATTTCATTCTCTGTAATTTGTTGTTGGAATTTTGTTTCTAAATTTGTTGAATGGTTAATCATAATAATCTCCCTTTTCAATTTCATGGAATTTCTGTGAAATTTTGCAACAGTTTGCACTATCACGACATAGCAGGGACGGACCCAGAAAAAGTTTTAGGGTAGGGCTAGAATATTACTAGTTGTAAATGCGGCTAATTTTTTGCAACGAATTACACAAATAATGGTTAACTGTTACCTGCAAAGTACTAGATAAATAGAAAAGTATACTAGATAAATAGAAAAGTATAACGTTAAAAATCGCAAATTTTAATTAGGAAAAGTAATTTATGGTTTATGTAAGAAAAATGAGAAAGTAAATGGATGTAACAAAGAAAATTTTATATTTTTAAACAAAGTTTTGGATTAAAAATTATTTATACTATAACTACAAGGATTAATCAACAATAAAGACGGGATAATTACTAATTTTTAGAAACAAAGTGGGCTGATTATTAACTTTTAAGAAATTACATATACAAAAATTTTACCTAGCTAAAAATAGGGACGGATTAGCCCCTTGCTAGGCCCGTCGACATAGCAACACTTATATATGTTGCAACCGATCCATGAACACTTTCTTCTTCGCCCGAGTTTAACCCGATTGTGACCCGTTTCTGGGTAAAATTTCAGACTCTAAAATCTTCCATTATTGATCGAAAATTTCAAAATATATTTCAACCCAAATACAATTTAACTATCGTTAATCATTTTATATAAGAAATTTTAAGAGAAACAATCAACAATTGATCAAAATAAAAAAAAAAAAAAAAAATTAGAAAACTTTTTTTTGATTGAAATTTCAATCTGGAAATTCTCTAATTGTCGATGATATTTTACGAAATTTCTTTCAATTTATGACAGATATAATAATGAAGATCTCTCTGCTGAAAAAAATCCGAACAAAAACGATAAAGAATCGGTTAATTTCGCTTTTTTCTTCTTCTTTTTTTGAGGACCATGAAAGTGTGACGGACAAAATCCAAAGGAGTCACCATATAAGGTCGACCAATTAATAAAAAAAAAAATGATCAACCAAGGCAATTGATTCTTTATTAACCTGTCAAAGATAATAACTGATTATTTGACCATTACAAGGAAAAAAAATCTCTCATGCAAGATCTCAAATACGCAAAATCAAACTTCCTTTCCAACAGGTACCCACTAAAAATTGAAATCACACAGATCTGATCATCAATCTCCGATAACCCATGATTCAATATCCAATCAGAGTAGAAACTGCATCCATTAAATCAGGGACGGACCCAGGATTTTCCCTTGGGTAGGGATGGATTGTAACAGCCGATAATGCGGGCGAAGGCCGCGACAATTTTTTTCGGAATACATCACATAATTAGTGGCCAAAGAGTGATCCATCCGTACAATACTAAATAGTTAGGGGAATAAAAGTTAAAACGAACACAAATAACAGAAAAACAAAGTGATTACCAAATTAGAAGAAAGTAGGAGTAGAAAGGTAATGAGTGGAAGAAGATTATTTACTTTAAACATGATTTAAATTTTGATCACCTCATAATATGGGCTAAAAATCACATACAATTAACTAAATACAACTAATGTGTGAGCTAAACATAAAATTAGACCTAAGTTTCTATACAAAAAAATTTTACCCAAAAATTAGGGACGGGCTATAGCCACCTTCAGCCCCTTGCTAGGCCCTTCCCTGCATTAAATAAAAAAACGGAATCTTATTCGGTAGGGAGTTAAAATACAAAAGAAAGTTTAGGAAAAGAATGCATTGAATTGGGGTTCTATTAGTAAAGAATCAAAGGGCGAAGCGAAGAAGAATTAAATCAAACGGTGGACAACGATGGCATTGAATTGGGGTTGTATTTACCGGGACCATCAGGTATTCAGGGAAGGAGGGAAGGAGAAGGAGAAGAAGGAAAAAAAGAAAAGGATAGGCTGCTGCTAGGGTTTTTTGATTTTATATGAGTGAGGGGGGACTTAACATAAACACACGTATAGTAAAAGGATTAGGACACGCGGAATAATATATGTGGGTGGGGAAAGGAATTGCGGGTTAACGGGTACACCTGTGGGTTTTACGGGCCGATCCGGGCTAACCCGTTTTTCAACAAGCCAGCATTTCTCCAACCCTAACCCGGCTTGGTAAGACAACCAGCCAAGCCGGGTACGGGTCTTTACGGGCCGGTCCGGACCAGCTCGCGGGTTTTGGGCTTGATTGCCAGCTCTAGGCTAAAGGAAGAAGAAGACGGAAAATATTTAGGTTATGTTTGGATCGGTTATCTCTCCGTGTCACTCACCTACTTAGCTATGAATGGCTACCGACTCATTCAACATATTGTGGGTTATTGATAATATGAGTTATGGTGTGTGGGGTATATTTAAGAGAAGCCTTATATTTCTTCATTTTCAAGGGTTTCTTTATATTTAAGTTGTCCGCTCAAATGTTTATTTGTGCAGTATTACTTTTTTCATGACTGTATAGCCTTAATTACCAAGCTATGTGGACACAGATTACCAAGTGAAGTTTTATACAATCAAAAAAAAAAAAAAAAAAAATATTATCATTATTGTAACTGTGTAAAGTGAACATTCATATTCACACCAACAATCTGCTTAGATATCAAGCAGATCATAGGTTTAACATTATCCTCTTGGCGTCTACAATTTCTCCTCACCTTGCCCCCAATATAGTTGCTTCTTCTTCATCCATAACACACCGAACTCGATATCTAAGAATTGTGCTGCAATTAGCTACAATCATGTATACTTGCGGATGGCTCTATTAGGATGCCCAAAAATAAATAAAATTATATATGCTCTATTAGGCGATATTAATCTTTGCGGGAATATCATTCCAAATAAAATGATCATGATTGCTTTCTGGATTGGTATAACCTCGAAGATTATACCTTGGCCCAAACCATAGCTAATCCTAAGCTAACTGCCTCGATATCAATAATACCACCCGTCAAGCTTGAAGATATTGTGCCCCTGTTTTCTAGGTTAAAGAGCAGTCGAGATTGCCAAAAATTGTAAAATAAGTAAGTATTAACTCGACTGCTTAACATGTTTATTGCTTGCTCTGTTAACCTCTGAACTTGCCAGTTCATACGTAAGAAAAGGCCACTGGTGTGATCACTGCCTCTCAATGTTTCAGTTCGAAGCCGAAAGGTCGAGTATAATCTACGAATTTATGTGTGTCGACTTGTTGGGCCGACTGACCGACCGGAGGGCCCGTAGGGAGGGAGTCACTGACCATTTTTTTTTGTTTTTTTGTCAATTGAAAATTTTATAAAAAGATTTGAAAATTCCGTAGCTTTTTTTGATGGATGAAAATAACCCTGCTTCTTTACTCTATTTCCCCTTCACTTTAGAGATAATCCGATCGTCACCATCAATTCAAACCACATACAGATCCACCACCATCTTTACCGATAGCTCCTCCACCTCCTCCGATTTCAATTATACTGACAGCTCCACCACCCTTCTTTTCCTCCGCCAGCACCACAATCAACAGAAAATTGCAATTGGAATTTCAAGTATCAAATCTTATTTGAAGCCGCCACCGCCACTCTCCTCCACCGCCTCAAATTTAACTTCCACTGACAGATCCACCAACCTTCTTCTCCTTCTCCGCCATCAACACCGGCACCACAATGACCGAAAAATGCAATTTCAATTATCAAATCATATTTCTCCTTCTCCGCCAGCAACACCAGCGCTACCACCTCTACAGATAGCACTTCCACAATCACATTTCTTCACCCACAACGACCACCTACAAAATCAACATCACATCAACAACAACCTACAGATCCGACACCATCTCTACCGACAGCTCCTCCACTACAAGCTCCGTCATTAAATTCCAGAAAAACACCATCACCACCATTACATTCCAGCAACATCATAAACATCACCACCATTAATTTCATAACATTCAGTTTCATCTCCACAACAACAACCTACTGATTCTAAATCTAATCCATCATCAACAAAAATGAAAAACTTGGGTCCTGCATGTTAAAATGACTTCCAAACTATAATCTCAAAACCTATTTGGAATCCGGTTGTTTTCTTTCCCGCTTTGCCCTTTCTTTTCCCCCAAATATCGAGGACCACTCCACTGCCTCTGTTGTCTGTAAAACCCTGCTCTTTCTCACTTTTTTCATGTTTCCTTCACAGTTTCTGTGTCTCCCACAGTAGATCTAGAAATTAGGGTTACAAATTTAAGATTTGAGCTCAATTTTCTTCTGTTTCACAACAAATGGGTAGAGAAGGAGCAGCAATTGGAATAGATTTGGGAACAACATACTCATGTGTTTGGTGTATGGGAAAATGGAAGAGTTGAAATCATCCCTTATGATCAAGGAAATCGTACTACTCCTTCCCAAGTTGCATTTACTGATACCGAACGTTTGACTGGTGATGCTGCTAAGAGTCAGGTTGCTCAGAATCCTACTAACACTGTCTTTGGTAAGAAGAAGTTGCTTATTTAGGTCTTTAGACTCTTTACATTAATAAAAGAAATGAATCGAACCACAATTCTAATAATCATTAGTATACATTTCGAAAGAATCATTAAGTATATGGACAAGTCGTTTACTGATTCGTACAACGGAATTTCATTTCTTTTGATAAATTAAATGTGTGTAACATTTTCTATGTCAGTTGTTACCTAACATTTCATTTTGATCTAAACATGCGAATATTTTAAAATTTAAAGTCATTTTTATAACCAAATTTTAAGAAAGTATTAATCTTTTTTAATTAGACATCGTCGAATAGTTGAAATAAAAGTATGTCAACCAAATTCAGTTATTCATTTAGTGAATTTGAGATATTTTGTTGGGAAAAATGAGAGATGAGTGGATTACTCTTGAACTTCTGAGACAAACACTCCACGAAAAAAGAACAATGTCGTACTTTTCTTGTTCGAATACTGAATTTGCAACTTTCCGATTAATGACATTATTTTGTTATCGTATTGCTATCAGCCATGCCCAGCAATAACCTGATCCAATAGCCTTGTTAGAGCATTACTCGGTCGGACTCACAAGTGTTGCTATCTCAAGCTTGTTGTCAAAACTATATCTTGATTTCTAGTCTACAATTAGTTAAGTCTCGATCTAAGATAGAGGTAGTTGAGAAATGAACCAGTCATCATTTGCGTTCTACTGTTTGAAGGCGATCTACTTATAGCCCGTTTGGGTAGCATAGATTTTTAAAAGTCGAAAAGTTGATTTTTTGTGAAGCAAAATAGTTTTGCTTCTAACTTCAGCTCCTGACTTCGACTTCTGGAGAAGCAAAAGTCAGAAGCAAATTTATATCCAAACATGTTGTTAACAATTCGTATTGGTAGAATAAAAACGCGCAATAACTTAATGCTAATAAGCCTAATAATTATCCCAAAAAGACTTGGCGTCCCTTCATAATCTCTTTTCTTTCTCCCCTCCTTCAGGAAAATGGGGACCCCACCCCTTAGGATTTTGCAGGGGAAGGTGGTGGGGAGTTTGTGAGGAGTTGTTTTAAATTTGTTTCAAAGGGAGGTATGCCCAATTTTTTTAAACCCTACAAGTAGTAAGAGACAAAATGTTGTGCAAGAATGCTAGTGGGTACATGAAAATTGTAGGGGCTTTATAACAAAGTGTCCATGCTTTTGAAATGTATTTCAGAAAGTGGCCGTTTTTTCAATTGTTTATATAAAATGGCCGATATTGACATTTTGCATTCCGTTTTTTTTTAAAACGGTTAACTGCTGTTAAATGTACACGTGTCACTTAACGTCCTTAGTAAAAGACAGTTAAACCCTTGAATGAGTGACCCTATGAGTTCGTATTAAACATGATCGACTCAACTCGGTGACTCATAACATGTTTTATTCACGTGATGCTATGTAACAGTCGGATTGACACGTGTCATCAAATCTACCCGAAAAAAAATCAAGGGACCAGATTTCATCCCTTTAATAACGGTCTTCTTCTTCAGCTTGATCTATAAATTGCGGATAAGAACCCTTGTTCTCTCTTACCAAATATCTCAAAAATTCCCCAAAGTATAAAGACATGAGCAGCCAAAGTTTTACAAATTCTCCAGATAGCAGTAGCAGCAGCAGTAACAAGGTAAGACCCAAAAAAACCTTAACTTTATTTTCTATTTGTGAACAGGGAAGCCATGATCAAAAGGTCTGTCCTTGGATTTATTCCAGGTGCAAATATATACCATGTAATGGTATTAGGCAATTATTATGCTCAAAAACCCAAGAAACAAATGGAAAAATGTTTTTGAAGTGTTCAATTCCAACCTGTGAGTACTTCGAATGGTTTGACGATGCCATGGATCCTATCAAATGCAAGATGGTGAAATTACCAGTAGAGAATGGTTTTTATGCTTGCGGAGAAGCTGGTCACTCCTTCAAAAACTGCCCACTGCAAAATCAAACTTGCAACAAAGATCACTGCAAGTCAAAGATGGAGATGAAATTTTGCAAGAATGAACACAACAAGAACATATCATACCTCACTTGTACAAATTGTGATGGTTTTAAGTGGATTTCAGATGAGGTCTTCATTGATTCCAAAAATAGAATTATGAATTCAAGTTTACAACTTAATATCCATCCTTTCAAAAACTGCAAAATCAAACTTGCAACAAAGATCACTGCAAGTCAAAGATGGAGATGAAATTTTGCAAGAATGAACACAACAAGAACATATCATACCTCACTTGTACAAATTGTGATGGTTTTAAGTGGATTTCAGATGAAGTCTTCATTGCTTCCAAAAATAGAATTATGAATTCAAGTTTACAACTTAATGCCATATGCAAGGAACTTAACAATATGAAAATGTAACATGCAAATGTACTAATAAACAAATTTTTCATTTATAATTAAGTCTTAAAGTCTGCAACAACAAAAGCAAATGACAACAAAGACATGTTTGATTTCTACTTAGTCTTCTTAAACATTGACTGTAAACACAAAAAAGAAATGACAAAGAACAAAACAATCTAGGGCCCAACAATCTATCATTTCTTCTTAGACTTTCCCTTTCCTTTTCCTTGTTTTATATTTTTAGATACATACCCAATGCCAAAAAAGTTCTGACTCATGCTAGGTCCTGTAGAAGCTGGAGTAGAAGATGAAGCATAAGATGGTGCTATCTGACTGTTTGGTCATGTAGAACATTCACCTACAAATGATCTAGTTCCCTTCCTCTTGTTTGACTTAGCTACACCCTTCACTTTGGTAGTTTGACTTGTCTGTGTGTTGGTGAAGGTGAAGGTATCTGCATCACATTCAGTCCTTTGCTCTTTGTAGTTGAATTAGATCCAACTTCACCACCAGCACATGTTCTTCTGTTGTGATTAGTGATCTCTCCACATTTCCCACACCTCCTTTTCCTGTTCTCCACACGAGGTTCATCATAACTTCTAACCCTCTTTCTTTTAGGTCTTCCATCTTTCCTACTGTGAGGAGGGTTCAAGATCTTCTTCTTCATCTTTGGCTGCAACAAGAAAGAGAAAAGAGATAAGGCAAACAGTTAGTACTTATGAAACCCTAAATATGTAGAAATTATGAAACGCTAGATGTGTATAGAAAACTAAATGCACTTGCATCAATGCAGTTGAGATTATAAATATAAAAGGGCCCAATATAAATATAAAAGTACTTGTACCCATTCTCTTTTATCATCTAGTGGTTCAAAATTTGGTGCATAGGTGGAATTCTAGTTTTCTACTGAATAATAATCACTGCAGTACCTGCTCAAGCCCAGTATTAAAAGGTTAGTTATAGGTAAAGTCAAAAACTAAATTAAAAAAGGGCAAAGTTACAGAGTTAACAAAGAAGTCTTACTTTCTCCAATCTGGCCTTATGGTCTGCAATGCTGCCACTGCATGCATACATGGGAACCCCCTTAACTGCCACTGCAAACAAGAGCAAGTTTTGGAAAGGATGTTCACTGTGAACACATAGTTCTTTGGACTAGTCACCATATATAACTCTCCATCCACTGATAAACACATTTTTTGTGTCTGAATTGTCCTCAGTGTCTCTATTGTTAGTTTCGATTTTTGTATTAATTTTGGTGTTTTTATGTTTGTTTAGGTGTTATTGGAGAATTACACTTATGCAGAAAAAGTTGCTCGAAAAGTGCTTTTTGGACCCCAGAGGACAATTGCTATATGGACCCTCACTTTTGCTAAGGGGCACCCACGGATATATACAACCCATTTATCCATCGCACCCATATTCCCCAATTTGAATTTTCAGGGTTATAATTTTGAAGTTGTTCGCGTGTGACTAAATGGCTGAGATTGTTTGGGTAGCTACATTTGGGGCTAACAGGGTTGGTATGGGTCGATTCGTCGTCTAAATTTGGTTTAGATAATCTGATGGAAGGAAACAGAGTCTCTCGAGTTTTTCCGAGTTCTGAGTGTGTGGTCGAGAGGTTTTCGTGCACCAGCTCCGTGTTATACCACTTCTGGAAGATGTATCAGCGTGTAAGGAGTGTGTTTGAAGCAAATCAAGGCTCGGAGGAGATTAAAAAGGTTAAGAAAATATTCCCGGAGTATTTTCTTTAAAGACGAGTAATGAAGAAAATATATGGAGTTATGGAGGAGATTTCTCGTGCATGAGAGGCTATAAAAGGTGGTGAGGAGTATTAGAGTGGGTACGGAGAGATTGGGAGAGTTGCAGAGCATCAAAAAGTCGAGAAAATCAAGTGGCAGGAAACCACCATTTCTGCTGCTGTGAAGAACACGAAGAACAAAGGACTACCAGAGGCAGTCGTTGTTTGCTGAAGAACATAAGACGCACAAGGAGCGGTCGTATTCGCTACAGTGACAGTTACTATTTATCATTCTCTGTAACAGTTCGGTTTGTAACAGAAATAATTGTTACAAACCCGATTTTTCATTATTTCTCCCTTATTCATCATTTGTAAACCATTTTTGAGCATAAATAAATTCTTTGAGAGGGTTTTCAACATGATGAGCGGCTAAAATACCCAGTGACTGAGGCAACGGAGGAAACTATTCACTCATGCTTGATTGGTAATTTCTTTTATAATTTCTTTAATTATTTATTTTATTTAATTCACTAGGATCAACATAAAGATAAAATTGGTTTTCTTAATTAGTTGTGAATCAATTCGATGTGTTATGCTTAGAATCAATTCTTTGATAATTCATGCTTAGGGATTACAATTTAATGTTTGGATACCATATACATTAATAGTGAATTAACGAGAAAAAGAGCTTAACAATAATTCTTGAAATATCATTATAAACCAATCAATTAGGAGGAATAGTGGAATCCGGAGGCTTGGTCTATTTTTAAATCTTGAAATCACTTTTTATATTAAGTTTTGTTTGTTTTTAACTTTTATAAGTCTAAAATCTTTTGCTTTCACAAGTCTCAACGAACCTTTTTACTACAACTCAATTGAAAATCCCATCAGCCACACAGGGGTCAACACCATAATCAGTTACAAACAAAAGCATTTTATTTTTCAACTTAATAGCTTCTCACTAAGTTAGCATACATTATTCCTATCTTTTCTTCTTCTTCTTCATCTGACCCATATTCAATATCTTCATCACTGTCAAATACTGGAGGAGCTTCTGGATCCTTAATTGGGTGACATTCATATGTTCTGATGTTTTGTAACTGAATATTCTCTACATCTTCAACAAACTTAACTTCATTTGTAGCTTTGACCCAATATGAAGCATCTCATATATCATCATCAATGTCATCAACTTTGTATGCTTTTTACTGACTGCAACCACTACTACTAGCCTGAGAATGTTTGGAAATGGGAACATCCATGAAACTCAGCTTTCTTGATGCACCTTCAGCTGATTTATCCACACTATTTAGCCTTGGGGATCTTCTAGGGGTGGTTCCCTTACTAACTGTCTTCTTCTTTGGTGTAGTCTTTGGAGTCCCAAACACTATGTCCTTCATACCCATCCACAAACATATACATCCATCCTCATTTACAAAAGAATCCTCCCAAAAATTATCAAAATCATCATCATTGTTTAAAAATGGCAGTGGCAGACATTCATCCTTAAACCAATATAAATTAAACTTATCTTTAACGTCCAAAGACAAACCCTTATATACCATATACTCAAGTGTCCTCAACTCTGTTTCATCACTATGGCAATCAAGAAATACCAAAGTTTCATTCTTTGGCTCCACATATACACTGATATTCCAAAATTTGAACTGACTGCAACACAAATGAGAAAATATCACATATAAACCCTATATATCCCAAGCAAACTATAACCAACCAATCAATCACGAAAATTACACCATAATTAAACAAATAACACCTGAATTTCAATTAAACCCTAATTACAAAAGGGGAAAACAGAAAACCCCAAATAAATCCCACACTAAACCTATGAAACCCAAAGAAAACCTAATTAAGCAGTATTACATAAAATCAAACACCCAATCACGAAAATTAAACCCCAATTAAACAATAAAATTGGGTTTCAAATAAACCCTAATTACAAAGGAAAAAAAACCAGAAACCCTAAAAATCAATCGATCAATTAAATCAATTAACTATCAAAACAATGATTTTCATCATATATTAAGTCACGGGTTTCGTTAATCTCACCTTGATTCAGATTGTTTCAATCCCGGTTTGTACCTCATCTTCACTGTATCACCACTGTCTCTGAAACCCTAAATATCTAGAACTTTTCTTCCTAATACACTCTGGTCTTTCACTAACATCTACGTCTTCAACAAAAACAACTTCAATAACATCAGTTTTCTTTTCAAACAGCTTCAATAGCTAACCCTAGTTTTAGAACATGGAGAAGAGAACGAAGATAGAGAGAGGAGGAAATATAAAATGTGTGAGAGATTGCACCATACGCATCTTTAAGTGGGCAAGGGCACAACTGTAATTTTTTGTAATGAGTTTGACTTATTCAACGCAGCTGACCGATCTAGTGGGTCCAGGTGTGAAATCTGACGGAAAGGCCAGTTTCTAAAAGAATTAAAAATCTTGACGGGTTTATTAAATATATGGTATGAAGCTGGACACTTCGTTAATTTTCCCAAATTGTAGACGGTTCCCAGTGCCTAGATGTGGCATGATTTTGGAAATGGCACTATTCTATGAAAAGTTTATGTTTTATGGCTTCATTTAAACGAAAATATGCGATTTCACATTTGATGGTGCTATATTATAAGGTCTGAACTAAGAAAGCTGATTTCGAATGAGTTCATTTACAGTGTGTTTTTGAGTTTTCATCCTTGTTTATAACGTCTGAACTATGAAATTATTAGCAAAACTACCAAGATGATGGGAAAATGAAGCGAAACCAGGAATTCACAATCATTATAAACCTAAGGAAAAAGAAAATAGATCTAAAATACCGAAAAATTGGAGAGAGAAAATAAATCTGAATTATTGAAAGATTTTCTTTATCTTCCACTAGTAATACCCCATGTGCGATGCACATGCTTGAATTTCATTCTTTTAATAACACCAAATTTGATAATAATGAATTTTTTTTTTAATATTCTTGTTTGTACTCATTATGTAGATAATTCAAAGAGCTTTCCAAATATACTAATTTTACAAAAATCCGATATGTATTTTTAAAAATATCTAAGTTTTAATTTTTTTAATCTATTTTTAAAACAATAGCATTCATGTGAATATACAAACATTAATTAAAGGCTTATTTAATGGGAAAAAGCTTCACCAAAATAAGGTTTCACCAAACAATTACCTATTTTCTTTATATTAGTAAGATGTTTGAATCTAGATTTTGATCAGCGGCCACCGTTGAGATCAATACACGGTGTTAGTAACGGCGGTGGTGGAAACCCAACCTTTGACACAGGTTATGTAATTCCACCATCGTTTATGAATTAATTCACAGTGAAAGATTGGCTAAACTTATTCGTTCTGGTCCTCGTTTCGACCATCGTCAGTTCTTCAATCTCTGTGTTACCCTAGCCAAGTTCTCCCTCTAATCCCCCCCCCCCCCCACCACCCAATTTACTGGAATTTTTTCAAATTTAATTTTTGATTATACTGTTTATAATGTTCAAGATTTGGTTTGAATTGCTATTTACAGAGGTATCGGTTGCGAATAATGTGATTCCGTCTAGAGCTCATGAGTTGCCGGCACTTTTTAGATAGGTAAACTTGGTTTTAAGTATTCGATTCGTTCAAGACACATCATTGTATTGGTAGTATTAACAAGTTGTGAATTTGTGATGTGCCGGCTTGGTTTACCAACATAAGAACGAAATGTTACTCCAAGCAGCGATTATAATGGTGATGATATCCATCAAGGTAATTTCTTGTGTGGAAATTGAATGTGTATGTAATTGTTAGATTACAAAGGTACTGAGCATAATAGTGTGGCATTCGACAGTTTTTGCCAATCCCTTCCAAACACGCACCGATTCATGCGTAATGCCTCTGTGGGAATTGAATGTAAATTGAAGCGGATGAAATATAATCTTGGAACAGTTTATTTACTCGGGGTAGTTACTGATATCGGTAGTTCCACAAAGTGAAACCGTGTTTAGTGAATCAATACTTATTATAGATGTTACAGGATCCCATGGTCCATGGAAAGATTCTTTGTTTAGTAATGGACTAATGGTAGTTGCTCACATATGTTTGTCTTGAATGTCATGTTTATCTTATATCTTATTCACATTTTGTTCAGAGTGCGTGCGTGTAAGAGTGTATTGTCTCTGTATACTAATTGCAAGGACTGTTTTTTTACGCAGATTCTATCCCTGGATGAAGATGTCACACATATTTGCTTATCTTGAAGTCAAGGTTTGTAGATACTTTTTCCCCGATGATTTAAAAATAGCTGGTATCCATTTTCAGTTTAGAAGGTGAATAAGTGTAGAAATTAACATTCTTATATGGTTTTCTTGAACTTTCCCTTCTTTTCCTGTAGCCTGGATTTGGGGCTTATTTTCTTGATTTCCATGTCATGAAGAATAAAGCAACTGCACGGGAGAAGATTGTAAGTATCTCCTCAGGAAAATTCTTTTCAGTTTACGTCACTAGGCTGAGTTGGTTTCTATAAACAATTTTTCCGATCTAAAAGATTAATCCTTCAAGTGCCTGACAAACCTTCCTAACCGTAAATGTCAATGTCAAGTAAACTTTGCCGACAATACCAGACCAGATCATATGAAAGTCCTTACATTTACCCATTGTTTACTGTATTAGACTTCTTTCTATTTTTTAACAGCTCAATTATTGCTTGTTATGCAGCGATTATTTGTTGCTCAGATGGATAAAATTCACACATCGTCTTGCCTTATAACCCCCCAACGAGCAAATTACTCTCCACTTACTCCTTTGCTCTTTTATTATTCTTTTATCTTCCTGATCAACTATTTTCGTTTCTGATCATGTCTTTCTTGCTTTTGCAGTTTCTTGTTAAATGGAAAGGGAGTAGAAAGAAGGATCAACAGTTCAATGGTTTGTTTTATACCTGATGATATCTCTCGGGATAAAGCTCATTTATGCATTTTTTCCAAATATGGCCAAGGCTTATTTACTGTTTCTTTGATCGGGATAACGGGCCACAATTTCCAACAAATGTGACTACAATGGTTAAATTTGGAACGAACCTCCTACAGGCTGTTGGCCGCTTCAATGGTCTCTCTTCCTCTCTGAAATATCAAATATTTAGTTGCATATAACACTGCTGGTTCACATACAGATCTGTAACTGCTAAATCTATTTTGTACAGGTAATTATGTCATAGTCATTGCTTTTATTAATTGTGAATATGAAACACATGTTAGCTTCTAGAATGGATGGCTTCTAGAATGGCCATTATTTTCTTCCTCCCTTATTTCTTCTTCCCCCCCTTTTTGACAATATCCCTTATTTTTCTTCCTTTCCTTTTTGACAATATGTCTTTTGTAATGTATATAAATAGGTCACCTTGTAAAGAATAAGATACACAATCAATACACAAATTATGAAGTGAGAACCTTAAGTTTTTGTCATGGTATCAGAGCCTAGTATCCAAAAAAAATTCTAGTATCCAAAATCCTTTCTGTTATCGTTCAATATGTCGCGTGAAGATTATAAACCTATCACCGTAAAGTTTGATGGAACAAACTATAACCATTGGTCCTTCCTTATGAGAAGTTTCCTCAAAGGAAAATCTATGTGGAAATATATTGATGGTAAAGCCAAGAAGCCCAGTGTTATCTCTACTGGTGTTGTTATTACAGATAAAGAAGTTGATCCTAGCAGCAAAGACAAAGGAACTGAAGGAGAAAGCGCTGAAGAATGGGAGATCAACAATCACAAGATACTCACATGGATAAGCAATACAGTAATCACCTCCATAAGTATGAAACTTACTGGTTTTGAGACTGCCAAAGACGCATGGGAGTTTCTTTCAAAAAGGTATACCCAAATCAACTTTGCTCAACGTTACAAACTAGAACAAGATATTCGTTCTATGAAGCAGCAGATGGATCAGTCAATCTCAGACTTTCATTCTGAGATGTCAATTATATGGAATCAGCTAGCACTGATGGAACCCAATTGGACTATAGATATCGAACTGTGGCAGAAATACAGAGAAGAGTCGCGACTGGTTCAACTCCTAATGGCGTTAAGAGATGATTTTGAGACTGTAAGAGCTTCAATCCTTCATCGATCTCCTCTCCCTACTGTAGAAGCTGCATTGTCCGAGCTTATTACTGAAGAAACTCGGAAAAGGATCAAGCCAGAGATACCTGCTGTGTTTGCCGTTCCTTCGCGTGGAGGTTTTAATAATACTGTCAACTCTCAGAGAAACTACCGTGACATGTCACAGGTTCAGTGTTACAACTGCAAGAAGCCTGGTCACTTGGCCAAGAACTGCACTTTACCAACAACACAGAGTATGTCACAAACATCAGCATCTCAAATTCCAACTCACCAAGGATCAAACTCACAAATTCAATGCAATTATTATAAAGAACCCGGTCATACAGTAGGAAACTGTACATCTCCATTTTCAAGAAACATGAGAGAAAGAAGAAGGTTAAATGGAACTGCATACACATCTATGCCTTTCATTCTTGCAAGACTGTGTTAGAAAGAAGCCCTGAATCATCATCATCTACATCAAATAATCTTGCTGATATTCAAGAGATGCTCAAACAAGCCCTTGCAATTGGTAATAATAATTCTACAACAACATCTGCTTTTTCAGTTCCCACAGGTACCTTTTCAAATGGTTGGTTTCTTGACTCAGGTGCTTCTAATCATATGACATTCAATTCTAATGTATTTGAAAGCAAGCATCCTATTGTTACACCTAAAATCCAAAATGAGGATGGATCCGAAATATCTGCTAGTCATATTGGACATGTTAAAGTCTCAGATAAAATACGTATACCTAATGTGTTACTTGTTCCAAAGATCAAGATGAATCTTATATCAATTGGGCAACTGTGTAATCAGGGTTTTAACATCTATTTCTTCTCCTTTGGTTGTGTAATACAGGATCCCAGGACAGAGAAGCTTGTTGGGATAGGCTGTAGAGTTGGAAGATTATATCTCCTTGAAACTCTCATTGTTCCTCAACAATCAAAGAATGAACTTACTGCTGCAGTTGCAAACTCCCTTCCTTCTACTGTGTCCCCATTTATGTCTTGGCATTCTAAGCTAGGCCATGTCTCTTTTTCGCGTCTTACATATATGATCAATAAAGGACTGTTAGGAACAATTCAAGTTGATAAAGAACCTTATTGCATTTCGTGTAAGTTGGGTAAACAACCTGCGCTTCCTTTTAATAATAGTGTTACACATTCAGTTGAACCTTTTGATCTTATTCATTCAGATGTGTGGGGAAAGTCTCCCATTGCCTCTAAGGGAGGGGCTTTATATTATGTTATCTTCATTGATGATTTTTCTCGTTTTACATGGCTATACCTTTTCAGTTCCAGATCAGAATTTTTGAAAATATACACAGATTTCTCTAGAATGGTCAAAACTCAATTTAGAAAATCCATTAAAACTTTCCGTGCTGATCAAGGAGGTGAATACATATCAACTCCTTTCAAAGAATTTCTCAAAACATAAGGTACTATTCTTCAGTTATCTTGTACAGAAACTCCAGAACAAAATGGTGTAGCAGAAAGAAAACATCGTCACATCATAGAGACAGCTAGAACCCAACTTCTTTCAAAGATTAGTTCCATCTAATTTTTGGGGTGAGTCAGTCCTTACTGCAGTTTACACAATAAACCGCATTCCATCTATAGTCACGGAGGAATATCACCTTATGAACGTCTCTATGATAAGAAACCTAATTATTCTGAGCTTCGTGTCTTTGGTTCAACTTGTTTTGTTCTTCTCACAGAAAGAGAACGAAACAAACTCAGTAAAAAGAATGCTATCTGTGTGTTTTTAGGCTATGGTATTGAACAAAAAGGTTATCGTTGTTACGATCCAGAGAGTCGACGCTTACGTGTTTCTCGTCATGTTACATTTTGGGAAAATATACCTTTTTGGTCTCTTCCTAGTAGCAAGTCTTCTACTCTAGAACAATTTACGTATCTGGATCCTTTTGAGGATATATCTCTATCCAACTCTCAGCCTACAATTATTCCATCAACCACCACAAAAGTCACTCCTCTTGAAAATTTCGAAACTCCACATGACCACTCTATGGAAAATCCTGACATTGCTTCTCCATAAGGGGATCTTGTACCTGAAAATGATGTTTTGCCTCCAAGAACTCGTCGACCACCAGCCAGGTTTGCAGATTATCATTGTTCTTTGTCATCCATTTTATCTATGCATGAACCAAAATCATACAGGGAAGCATCTTTAAGTCCAGTCGGCAAACATCTATGGGGGAAGAACTCACAAGACACAAGGACGCTGGTACATGGGATATGGTTGACTTACCACCAGGGAAAAACAGTTATTGGAAGTAGATGGGTGTACAAGATCAAAACAAATTCAGAAGGCAAGATAGATCGTTACAAATCTCGTTTGGTTGCTCAAGGATATACCCAAGAATATGGTATAGACTATGAAGAAACATATGCTCATGTTGCTCGTATGACTACGGTACGTACTCTCCTTGCTGTTTCTGCTGCTCATAATTGGAATATGCATCAAATGGATGTCAAAAATGCCTTCCTTAATGGAGAACTTCGAGAAGAAGTGTATATGAGACCACCACCAGGAATGGTTCATTCTCCAAATCAAGTATGTAAGCTTCGTAAAGCCTTGTATGGACTTAAACAAGCACCACGAGCTTGGTTTGAGAAGTTTTCTAATGCTATCCTTCAGTATGGATTCAATCAAAGTGCTTATGATTCAGCAATGTTTACTCGATCAACTAAGAAGGGTATGGTTATTCTCCTCTTGTATGTTGATGATATGGTTATCACAGGTGATGATCTAGAAGGAATTACTGCTCTCTTAAACTTCATCTTAGTTCATGTTTTGAAATGAAAGACTTAGGTTTTTTAAGGTATTTTCTTGGTATCGAGGTCGATAAGTCATCTGATGGTTATTTCATCTCACAAGTAAAGTACGCCTCCAAAATTATTCAACATGCTGGGTTAACAGATAGTAAAACTGCAGATACACCTCTTGAACTAAATGTGAAGCTTAATCCCTTCGAAGGAAAAGTTTTATCCAATCCTACATTATATCGTCAGCTTGTGGGAAGTCTAAATTACTTGACTATGCATGCAGTTCATGTAGTTCGAAGGAAAAGCTTAATCCAGACATTAGCCATGCAGTTCATGTAGTTAGTCAGTTTATGTCTGCTCCAAGGTCCACACATTATGCTGCAGTACTTCGGATATTACGTTATATCAAAGGAACCTTGTATCAAGGTATAAAGTTCTCATCTTCTTCTGATCTTTGTCTTCATGCATATTCAGATTCAGATTGGGTTGGTGACATCACAGATAGACGCTCAACCACAGGATATTGTTCTAGGCAAATCTTTGATCTCTTGGCGTAGTAAGAAACAAAGTGTAGTTTCTCGGTCTAGTCTTTGAGGCCGAATATCGAGCTCTTGCTCATACAACCACGAGATTGTTTGGTTACGATGGCTCCTTGATGATATGGGAGTTCATTTATCAGAACCTACTCCATTGTGTTGTGACAATAAGGCTGCTATTCACATTGCCCATAATGACGTGTTTCATGAACGTACGAAACATATTGAGATCGATTGTCACTTTGTACGACATCACTTCAAGGAACAGACTATTGTTTTGCCTTTTGTTCGCTCGGAATTTCAACTCGCTGATTTATTCACCAAAACACTGACTTCAGCTCGTCCGAGTTTTTTGGTTTCCAAACTCAACATGTGTGTTGCACCATCTTGAGTTTGAGGAGGGTATTAATTGTGAATATGAAACATGTTACTAGAATGGATGGCTTCTAGAATGGCCATTATTTCTTCTTCCTCCCTTATTTCTTCTTCCTCCCCTTTTTGACAACATCCCTTATTTTTCTTCCTTTCCTTTTTGACAATATGTCTTTTGTAATGTATATAAATCAAGCTTGGTAAAGGGGCGTCACATAATGGTAGAGGGGCGTCACCCTAATAAGACAAAAAGGTCATTACAAGTAATTTTCAAGTGTCCCTTATCAAATAAAATATGGAAATGACTAATTAGCCCTTATTGTTGATAATCTAGATTAGTGTTGATAATCAAGATTAATGTTGATAATTAATTTTCACTTATCATATGATTCATAATTCTAAAATAGGTTATAAAAAAAATTAGAGAAGAAAATAGAAACTTTTGTGATATTTGTGAAGGTCAACCTCAACCAATTGAAGAAATTAACCAACAAAGTGAAAAACCCAGCATTGAAAATGACTAGGTATACTTCAAAAGTACGTAACAAATCAAATTTTTTAAATTTCGAGAAGAACATACGGTTGGAATTGAGCTCGTTACCAACCGTAACTATATATTGATCACGTAATGTATCAATTACCAATCAGTAAGCGGTTCAATTTTGGGAAAACCCAAAATTTTAAGAACATACTACAGTTGGAATGGAGCTCGTTACCAACCGTAACTAACCTACGGTTGGTAACTAATGAATATAAACCAACCGTAACTAACCTACGGTTGGTAACTAATGAATAAAAACCAATCGTAACTAACCTACGGTTGGTAAGTCATCTTAACTTTTGAACCGTACATAACTATTTGATAAGTTGTTAACCTTCAGGATAATTTACGGTTGGTTAGTTTAATTGAGTTTAAAACCGTAACTGAACATATTCTCAAAACTAAGAACTTACGGTTGGTATTTGAGTTTAAACCAACCATAACATCAACCCAATCAACAGTTACGGTTCGTATTTGAGTTATTACCAACCGTAACTAGCATAAACAGAAATTTCAATTTCAATTTTCATTCAAAACCCTGCCTTTTGTTCGCTCGGAATTGCAACTGTTGATTTATTCACCAAACACAACGACTTCAAACTCGTCCGAGTTTTTTGGTTTCCAAACTCAACATGTGTGTTGCACCATCTTGAGTTTGAGGGAGGGTATTAATTGTGAATATGAAACACATGTTAGCTTCTAGAATGGAATGACCATTATTTTCTTCCTCCCTTATTTCTTCTTCCTCCCTTATTTCTTCTTCCTCCCCTTTTTGACAACATCCCTTATTTTTCTTCCTTTCCTTTTTGACAATATGTCTTTTGTAATGTATATAAATAGGTCACCTTGTAAAGAATCAAATACACAATCAATACACAAATTATGAAGTGAGAACCTTAAGTTTTTGTCAGCTTTTACGAGTGAGATGTCATCTCTTGGTCTTCCAAATCTACAACATTATGTGTGTTCTCTTTCTTCTGCGGACGACCTAGGTATGCAAATTGAGGATGCCATGCTGTAGTGTCTTAATTAGTTTTAAATGAATTATAGGTATAACCTGTTACTCTTGCATTTCTCAGATTCTGAGATAATTGAAGGGGCATCACGGATCTCACTTAATTGTCCTATAAGGTTAGCTATGGGATCCTTTGCTATGAGTTTCATAGATTTGGTGCTTAATACATTTGGTTTCTTTCTTCTTGCTAATGTAATCAGACGAAGTATTGTACTCCAGTCACTCATCCATTTTTATCTGATTGTATCAATGTTTTTCTCTAATCAATTTTGACAGCTTCCGACGTTTGACAACTCCAGTGAAGGGACAACTATGCAAACACCATCAGGTGAAACATTGCCTAACGATCTATGTGTTTCTTTCTCTGTCATATTGTTGTGTCTTTAATTTAACCTAGCTGTTCTGTATTATGCTAGTGGTTCGATTATGGAAATTATATCTCTCCCCCCTTTAATGAGAACAAGCTTCCCGTGACACCAACCGTATTTTTCAGCAAACACGGTTGTTACATCTGCCCTTGGATGGTTTTCATATCCATACACAGCCGTCAAACTACGAAAGCACAAACAATTCTTTGTCTTCCATCCACTTTTTACAGACGAAAGTATTAATGATTAATTCAACTTGATTTTGATTTCAACTTTTCCCCCAAATCGAGTTTCGAACAACCAAAGTGGTATAATTTTGATTAGGGTTCTAGGGCAGCACCAAATCAATTGATGATTCTGATGACCACCCAAGTTCACCATTATTATCAGGTTGGTGTTCGATTTTGAAAAGTTAAATGCTTCATTTTTTTTTTTTTTTTGAATAATGCTTAATTTTCGACATAGTGGAGAATGGTTGTGACAAGTTTTTGCATGAACCCTGTTTGATAAAATCTTTCTGAACATATAATGTAATCATGTAAAGTGATTTTATTCACGTTAATATGTTGTATGTCATACTTTTGCAAAAATAGACTCCACTTGTTAGGATTAACTCGAGAAGACCGTCTTGGCGCTGCCCTCAGTGCAATCAGTCAGTTACCTTCACAGACTTACGGATCGATCAGCGTATGGTTGAAGTAAGCTTTTCTCCATTCACATTTATTGAAGTGATTATTCCATTTGAATAATCTCATTCGAGCAAGTTCCTTTGTATATAGGTATTGAAAGAGGTAGGCGACACTGTTGCAGATGTGATGATCTCAGCAGATGGATCGTGGCAACCTATCAGGGAAACTGATGATTCTCTGGATAAACAAGATAACTTTAGGAAATGAACAAGATGAGTCCAACCAATGTGCACCTGTAAGATTCTCAGCATATACCGCCGATGTTGTGGATCTCACCATGGAAGGAATCTATGAGAATAATGAAGATTCTTTCTGATCAGGAGTTCAGTTTTCAAATTTCTCTGCCTCTAACGAACCAGTGGCACCAAATATTAGATTCAACCCCCCTGTGGTGGAACCCATGTCTGATTCCTCTTCAACTGATAATATGTTGACTCCCGTGTTAACTGATGATGTTACTCTTACACATAATCGAGATCTAGGGGATGTGCATTGGACCTCCCGACCTACTAATTCTCTAATGCGCAATTACTCAGTGCCTGATGGTTTGTTATTACAGCGACCAGGCTCATCAGAGTATGGGGATTTAACGATCAGCGGTGAGGGTGGAAGAAATGCAAGACATATTACCAGAACCCCAGTAGCAATGCAGGCACTCCCTGCCCAGCCTCTCTAGTCCCAGTTTCTCATCAACGGGCAGTACCCTATGTTAAGTGATTCCGAGTTTGGTGGTGCAACAACAGTTCTCTCGGTCAAATTTGGATCGCAATTTCACCTCAGAAAGGTTAACTCAACCTTACCCTCGCTTCTGCCCGATGACACAGGTTTGACTACTACCTACTGAAAGGCTGTATAAGAATTTATTTACCCTTTTCCAATCTGTGATACTTATACTTCCAATTTCTTAACTGTTGTTTTCTCCGTTATTGCTTATCTAGCAGGACCAGGGTCCCCGACCAAACTTTCCAAGTCAGCCACCACCAGTTAAACAGGTTGTCGGTCTGCCTGCTCCAAGCCGAGTTCCAGCAGTTTCAGTTTCTTACAGGAATTATGTCAGGACATCGCCAAGTCCAGCCCTTCAACACTCTCAGCCAAGTCCAGCCGTTCAACACTCTCAGCTATCTCCTGGCACAAGAGCCTCCCAAATGGCGAGCCCACCTATTATGAGCCAACATTCTCGGATCATGTCTCAACAGCATGCCCAGGCGGCGAGATCTTTGCCTGTTGTACCAGTTGAACTTCAACCTAGACGGGGATCATCTTCCCTAATGGCTGGTGATGGACATAGAGCTTTAATTGAACAAAGAGTGGGAAATGTGGAAGCAGGAAATCAAACGTTTCCTAGAGTTAATAACTCGTCAGAAGTGACCCCGGAGCTGAACTGACGGCCTGCAGGAAGAATGCGGGGGAGCTTATCTGGTCGGGCATTTTCTGATGCTCTTGGCCAGAACATAATATTACCATCCCAGGTAACATCTCCATCCGCCATCCGGGATCCATCACTACATCTGTTCTCAACTCCTAGTGGCAGTGGTGGTTCATCTCAACGTCCCTTATTGATGTTTCCACCAGTGAATATTGTCTCCCCACCTAGCGCCAGCACTGGCTCATCTCGACTTCCCTTAGGCATGCCTCCACCGGTAAATGCTGTCTCAACACCTAGCGCCAGTGGCAATTCCTCTCAATTTCCCTTAGCAATGCCTCCACCAGTGAATAATGTCTTAACACCAAGCACCACTGGGGGTTCATCTCAACGTCCCTCGGTGATGCCTCTACCAGAATATACAATCTCAATACCTAGCGGCAATAGTGGTTCGTCCCAACATCACTTGGGGATGCCACAGGTAAACACAATTTCAACAGCTAGCTGCCAGTGGTGGCTCATCTCAACGTCAAATGCAGTCTCAACACCTAGCTCCGATGGTGGTTCATCTCAACATCACTCGGCGATGGCTCCACCAGCAAGTACAATCTCAACACCTAGCTACAGTGGTGATTCATCACAACATCACTTGGCGATGCCTCCACCAGCAAGTACAGTCTCAACACCTATCTCCGATGGTGGTTCAGTTCAACATCACTTGGCGATGCCTCCAGCGGCAAGTACAATCTCAACACCTAGCTCAATGGTGGTCCATCTGAACATCACTGGGAGATGCCTCCACCAGTAAATACGATCTCAACACCTAACGACAGTAGTGATGGTTCATCTCATCTTCCCTTGCACACACTGAACAGTTCTGACAATCATACACAAACTCTGGCAGATCAAACTGTGCAATTAGAAGTAGACGTGCTTCACTGAACCTCAAAGTTTGTGGAATGGTGACAACAGCAACACGGGATTCACCACGTTATGGTGTGCAGGCGATCTGCTGCGGAATCATTTTCTTACAACTGATCATATATTCAGTTCTTGGGGTCCCCTCACCACCATATGGTTGTACAGTTCATTTTGTCTTGGGCCTTTTTGTTGTTCTGGCCAAGTTATTTCGGTTTTGAGGTGTTCATATGCAAGATTTGTATGCTTGTGTCATGTGGTTGATATTATAGGGGTGTACTTAGTAAAATTGTGGGTGCCCTTGTAATGTTTTCCTTCTTTTTATTTGAACCACTATCATCGTGACACGTGTAAGTCATGGATTTGTTTCTTCTATCAGGGTCTCACCCTATTAATGTTGTAAGAGAACTGCGGAATTCTCATGTATGATTATTATCTTAATAAGAACTTTTGTTCTCTGGCTGATTTTCGGATCAGAGTCACTCATTTCTGGCAAATTGTTGTTTCAATTTGTTCTAGTATAGAACAATTGGCATCAGAGCCATTTGATTCCTCTCACCATGGGAGGTAAAGGTACTCAGGTTACTAAAGATCTACAAGACACACAGAGAAAACAACAAGCTCAACAGGATAAAGTATCGCAAGATATCCTGGACGTGAAAGATCAAATTAGTCAAGTAGTACTTCAATTACAAAATCTCAACAACAAGGATGACGGGAAAGCAGATTCAACCGCAATTTCGGAAGAGGGGAGTACTCAACCAATAGTTAACCAAATCAATGATAATCGAGGCTTCAGTCACTACAATCGATTTCCCAAGTTAGATTTTCCAAGGTTTGATGGAACCAACCCGAAAGGATGGATTCAAAAGTGCGATAGGTTCTTCTTCCTTCACAACATCAAGGAGGAAAATTAGAAAGTTCAGATGGCAGCTATGCACATGGATGGTAAAGCTGAGAGGTGGATTTCTAACTTACAAACTTATAGATCTGTTATGTGCTGGTTTGAATTATCTGAACAAGCTTGTTTGCGTTTTGAAAACCCCTCAGATGATAATATTGTGGGTATGTTTAATAAGCTAGCTCACACAACTACAGTTGATGAATTTTTTGATGAATTTGAAGTTGCTAGATCATTAATGATGAGTATCCATCCTGAATTTACTGAGAGTTACTATGTAATGAGTTTCATAGGAGCCCTTAAAGAAGAAATACAACACAATGTTATAATGTTTCACCCCACCACCTTAATGAAAGCCTTTACTCTAGCAAGATTACAGGAAAAGTCATTACTTCATCAACAGAAGCTTCCAAAATCCAACACAAATTTTTTTCCAAACTCATTTTCTTTGGGAAAACCTATATTCCCATCTACTTCTCAACACAAGCCATTGAGTCTACCACAACCACAATTCAAACCAACACCACCACCACCACCACCACCACCACCACATCTTCCTAAACCACCAACACCCACCCACCCTCCCATCAAAAGACTCACCCCTGAACAGCTCAAAATCAGAAAAGCTCAAGGACTGTGTTACAACTGTGATGAAGTATACAGAATGGGTCACATCAATTGTTTTGGATAGTGGATGATGAGGGAAATACTGAACTCCATGTTGAATAGGACTTGACTCAAGACACTAAGAATGAAGCTTCAGAGGAAAGTGATGTAGAAATTTCTGTTCATGCCTTAACTGGTGCTCATTGTGGAGAGACAATAAGAATTCCTGGGCTACTTAACAATCAGTCCATTTCTATACTCATTGATACAGGAAGTACTCACAGCTTTATTGACTCATCACTAGCTCACCAACTGCACTGTACTATTCAGCCTACTCACCCATTACCTGTCACTGTAGCAAATGGTGAGAAAACAGCTAGTTCTGGCATTTGCAAATCATTATCTTGGTCCATGCAGGGCCATACTTTCTCTGCAGATCTTAGACTACTTGCTCTGGGCGGTTGTGATATGGTGCGAGGAGAAGATTGGCTAAGCTTGACTAGGTAATGTCCTTTTCAACTTCACTACTTTAACAGTCTCTTTCTTCTACCATGGCATGCAAATTACTCTTACTGGCATGTCTAATTCTAACCTCCTAAAACCAATCAGTCCCAAAGAGGCTCATAAGTTCTTTCAAAAGAATCCACATGGTATTTGTGCACAGTTTTTCTCCATTTCTACCACTCAAGAACCCTCTCCACCCCCCCCAGAAATCAGTGACTTGTTACAGCAGTATCCTGAGGTTTTTGAGGAACCCTCTACCTTGCCACCTCATAGAGGCCTAGACCACACTATTCCCCTCAAACCCAACTCTACTCCAGTTAATCAGAGGCCTTATAAGTGCCCTTATGTTCAAAAGTCAGTCATTGAAGACCTGATTGAACAAATGCTATCTCAGGGCATCATCCAACCAAGTCATAGCCCATTTGCTTCCCCTATTTTATTAGTCAAGAAAAAAGACAACAGCTGGAGGTTTTGTGGATTATAGAAGACTCAATGATATGACAATCAAAGATAAATTCCCAATTCCTGTCATTGATGAACTTTTGGATGAGCTACATGGTGCTGCTGTTTTTACTAAGATTGATCTCAGATATGGATACCACCAAATCAGGTTGTTTCCCCCTGACATTTACAAGACAGCCTTTAGATCCCATCAAGGTCACTATGAATTTCTTGTTATGCCTTTTGGCCTAACCAATGCCCCTGCCACCTTTCAAGCCTTGATGAATGACATTTTTAAGCCCTTCTTGAGGAAGTTTGTGTTGGTCTTCTTTGATGATATACTTGTGTATAGCCCTGACATGGAAACTCATCTCCCGCACCTTCAGCAAGTTCTTTCTGTATTGCAACATCATCATTTACATGCTAAACTCTCCAAGTGTTACTTTGCTCAAACTGAACTGGAGTACTTGGGCCATATCATCACAGCTCAAGGAGTGTTAGCTGACCCCAACAAGATCCAGAGTATGACTTCCTGTCCACTTCCCAAGTCCATCAAGGAGCTCAGAGGATTTCTTGGCCTTACAGGCTATTATAGAAAATTTGTTCAAGGGTATGGACTTATTAGTAAACCTTTGACTGAGTTACTAAAGAAAAATGCTTTTTTCTGGACTGAAGATGCCACTACTGCTTTCAATCATCTCAAGGTAGCAATGACTACTACACCTGTCCTAACACTTCCTGACTTCACCAAACCATTCATTTTGGAGACTGATGCCAGTGACACTGGTCTAGGTGTTGTACTTATGCAAGAGGGGAGACCCATTGCTTTTCATAGCAAACCATTGGGTCCCAAGGCAATGGTGTTATCTACTTATGAGAAGGAGTTAATGGCAGTAGGCTCAACAGTTACCAAATGGAGGCATTACCTCCAGGGACATCATTTCACAATAAAAACTGATCATGAAAGCATCAAGTTTTTCTTAGAACAAAAAATTACCACTAGTCTGCAGCAGAAGTGGCTCATGAAACTGCTGGGTTTTGACTATGACATTCTGTACAAAAAGGGAGCTGACAACAAAGTGGTTGATGCTTTATCCAGAAGGACACACTCTTCAGCTACAAGCCATACCATCACCCTTTCCCAACTTGTTTGGATGCAAGAGATTACTTCTAGCTATGCAGGTGACCCTAAAGCTCAACAACTCATTGCTCAATTACTAGTTTCTCCTACCACCACTCCACATTTCTCTTACCACAAGGAGATTCTGAGGTATAAATCCAGACTATATATTGGCACTGCTAACAATGTCAGATCCTCTATATTATCATCCTTACACTCATCAGCCATTGGGGGTCACTCTGGGATACAATCTACTTACAATAGGGCCAAGCTTCACTTCTTTTGGCCTAAAATGCAGCAAGACATTATATCCTTGGTCACCTCTTGTGATATCTGTCAGAGGAGCAAGCATGAAAACACCCTCCCTGCTGGTCTTCTACAACCACTGCCTATCCCTGATCAAGCATGTCAACATATCTCAATGGACTTCATTGAAGGTCTGCCTAAAAGTGAGCACAAAGATGTTATTTTAGTAGTGGTGGACAGACTGAATAAATACAGTCATTTCATTCCACTCCAACACCCTTACATTGCCATCACTGTTGCCAAAGCTTTTCTTCATAACATCTTCAAGTTGCATGGCCTGCCTTCATCCATCACTTCTAACAGAGACAAAGTATTTACAAGTAACTTCTGGCAAGACCTTTTTCATCACTTGGGTACCACCCTCAAGCTCAGTACTGCATATCATCCACAGACTGATGGCCAAACAGAGAGAGTCAATGCTTGTTTGGAGAATTACTTAAGGTGCATGACTGGATTTCAACCAAAGAAATGGTTCATCTGGTTAGCTCTTGCTGAGTGGTGGTATAATACCAGCTACCACACCAGCATTAAAATGTCTCAATTTAAAGCCCTATATGGTTATGATGCTCCACATTTAGCTTTCCCTGCTACCATTACAACTTCTGTAGCTTCTGTTGAAGAGTATCTCAACCACATAAAAGCCATGCTTGACATTCTTAAAGACTCCTTAGCTGTAGCTCAGGAAAGGATGAAGTTCTTTGCAGATCAGCACAGGACTGAGAGAACTTTCAAGGTGGGGGATCTGGTTTACTTGAAACTCCAACCATACAGACAGGTCTCTGTCTCATTGAGGAAGAACTTTAAACTCTCAGCTAAGTACTATGGCCATTTTCCTATCCTTGCTAAAATAGGTAACTTGGCCTATAAATTGCAATTAACACCAGCTGCCAGAATACACCCTGTCTTTCATGTCTCCCAGCTTAAGAAAAAAATTGGTTCTGCTCATGTTCCTTCTCCCACTTTGCCTTTAGTAGATCAAGCTGGCCAAGTCATCATCACTCCCATATCTTTTTTGGGGTACAGAACCATCGTCAGGGGAGATCACACTGTTCCACAGTCACTCATTCACTGGTCTAATGCTACAGCAACAGAGGCTACTTGGGAAGACCTTGCCACTCTCCATGCTCATTTTCCATCTTTTGTCCTTGAGGACAAGGACAATTTGAAAGGAGGGACAGTGTCATGTGGTTGATATTATAGGGGTGTACTTAGTAAAATTGTGGGTTCCCTTGTAATTTTTTCCTTCTTTTTATTTGAACCACTATCATCCTGACACGTGTAAGTCATGGATTTGTTTCTTCTATCAGGGTCTCACCCTATTAATGCTGTAAGAGAACTGCGGAATTCTCATGAATGATTATTATCTTAATAAGAACTTTTGTTCTCAGGCTGATTTTCGGATCAGAGTCACTCATTTATGGCAAATTGTTGTTTCAATTTGTTCTAGTATAGAACATCTTCTGAAATCCTAGTTTTAGCTTGTAAAATGTCTTCATTTTCCCATCAGATTGGCATGGAACAAGTAAAAATACTGCATTTCTCAAGTTAGGTTGAGCGACATCAAAGGCATCAGTCAGTCGGATTCGGTTTTTCCCACTTTCCTTCATTTCCAAATTCTAACAAGAATCAGACGTGTATTTTTATTTATTTTTTTGCCATGTGAAACCACTCATCTGACCACAGGCCACTGGTAACAACACCGTGAATATTTTATTTTTTTTGATAATAAAAAGAGAGAATGCAGTTACATAAATGTTTCGAGTTGGCCAAGGTCTACCCATGACCTAACAGTGGTCTCTGAGCAACCTTGTTTGGCTAGATTCATCAAATCTCTGTTACCGTTACAATTTAGTTCCTTACAAAATATTGAGTTAAACTTGTTTTTAAATTCTATGAGTTTGTCGATTGTGTAGTCATCTTGCCACACCGTGTTCCTTTCATTGCCATTCATTGCTTTCTTTAGATTATAATTGTTCCCGCCATGTTGAAATCCCTGCAGTTAAGAGTGTTTGCCCACTTTAAGGCATTTAGGGCAGCAAGACTATCCCTTTCATCTTTTGAGTGAGTTCTGCTGGCGAAACATTTTCTTCCAATTGTTACTCTTGTTGGAGTGGTGATGCAGATCCATGTTCCTGTTATTTCTGAGATAGTATCAATAACCGTTAGATAACTGAAAGTGATCATTCCTTTCGCGTTTGTGCTGTTGTTTCGAGTTGATTTGTTTCCCGCCCTTGGTTGTTGCTGACTCCTAGCGGATTCTAGGTGATTAACTATTTGCATTCCTAAAGTTTTAGGGTTTATCTTCTTGTTTTGGAAAGTGGCGTCGCATCTTGCTTTCCATACGAACCAGCAGATGGTCGCACAAACTACCGCCCACTTTCCCCAGTGATGAGGCGAGTTATTCGTTCTGAACCACTCTCCGCACCAGTCCGTGACGTTATTCGTCTGAGAGGTTGCTCTGTCTATGTTGATGTTACACCAAGACCATACCTACTTGGTGAAGTCACATTTCATAAAGAGATGCTCATTCGTTTCCGGGCACTTCTTGCACAAACTGCAAACCGGATCAATATAATGCATGAATCTAGAAAGATTGGCACTAAGGGGAAGCATGTTATCTTTCATTTTCCATGTGAAGAGTTGGATACGAGGGATGGTTTCCATTTTCCATATTTTCTTTGCTATCGTATCAATTGGTTGGCTATTTTTCCTGACAAGGATGTTGTATAGGTCCTTCACTTTGAAGTTGCCCTGGGGGTTATGCCGCCATCTGAGGTTATCCTTGCAGTCGGTTCTTGGCCTTATCTAGCAGGCTAGGAGGAAGTTCTGGTTAGAAAGGGTGTCTCTAAGAGTGTTGAGGTTCCAAGAGTTGTTTTCTATCAATTCACTGACTAACGTTGGTTTATCTAGGATGTTGGGTCTATTAGGGTCTATGGGACTAGTTTGGCCTGGAAGCCAGATATCTTTCCATATGTTAATATCTGTTCCGTCTCCCACTTCCCATATGCAGTTCTTCTGAAGAAGTTTTATACCTTTGTGGACTCCTTTCCAGGCCCAAGAAGCAGAAACAGAACAAGCAGAGTGGAAAGGGTTGGATGTAGGGTAATATCTCCCTTTCATGGACTTAGCGTAGATGGAGTTTTGTTGTTTGAAGAGTTTCCAAGCGTTTTTAAGGATGAGAGCCAGGTTCCATTTGTCCATTTGCTTTAATCCATTTCCCCCATTTTCTTTGTCCTTGCACGGGCCCACCCAAGCCTTTATATAGAAACCTTTTTCCCCTCTTTCTTGCCCCACCAGTAGTCACATATTGCAAACTTGTATCGCATAAAATACGCCAGAGAAATTTGTGTTAGCATCAAATTTTGGTCATGAACAAGGAAGATGGATTTGCGGCGAAACAAGAATATTTTCATTACCATTCTATTAAAACAATAACAACATGATCAACCATCAGCATAATTTTACCATTCTGAAAGAGAACCATCCAAAGTGTTTCATCATAAATTTGCATTTGCATTTCAACTTAATTTCATTTCAGATTGATTATTACCTCCTTAGAATAGGTTTACTCTCTCTTCCTAATTGTTACTAGAAATAGGTTCATCACATGGGTTCACCACCCACTACGTACGAAGAAATTTCCATGACACTTTCATTTCTATATGTAGAATGCAGAACAAGTAAAACTGAACTCTATTAACAGAAACGAAATTTTGTGTATCTCGATTATAGCCCTTGGTAAGTAAAGTCACTACTAACAAAAAGAAAATGCAAATCCATTTTGTATTCCATAATAGATGAGCGACCAATTACGCATCCAACACAAAACATGCATATTGTATTCCAAGCTCTTCTGTCCACTCCATAACTTAACAGGGGCGGAGCCAACATTCCATATGCAAAAGTAATCCATTTTTTTTTTTTTTTTTTTTTTTTTTGTAATTAAGGGGAATTTTTTTTTATGGGGTGTAAAATGCAAAAGTACGCCTTTGGGTAGTTAATTTTTTTTGTTTTGAGCCCAAATTAGGCTTTGGAGCCAGCTGGGCTAAGGGTGCAAGTGCACACCCATGGCTGACTCCTCCCCTCCATAGCTAGTAGCTTAATTTCTAGTATTGTAATCCATTTTTTTCTTTCTTTTTTTGTAATTAAGGGGAAAAAAAATTATGGGGTGTAAAATGCAAAAGTACGCCTTTGGGTAGTTAATTTTTTTTTGTTTAGAGCCCAAATTAGGCTTTGGAGCCAGCTGGACTGAGGGTGCAAGTGCACACCGCAGTACTGGGCTGACTCCGCCCCTGCATAGCTAGTAGCTTAATTTGTAGTATTTCACCACGTTCATCTTGTTCCATACTCAAGATTCCATATTCGGAAATGCATTTTGGTGGATCATATCTTCCTGCGGAATCACGAAGAATTATATCAGTTCCCACATGATTAGCATTTGTATTTTATTTTATTTTTATTTTTTTGATCCTCTCTTTCTAAGTGAGAAATGAAATCTTTACATGAACATACTGGTTTGAGAACATATCCAAAAAATATATAAAAAATGAATTCACATAGAATATCAAGGGCCAAATATTTTTTTTCTTTTTTTTCTTTTTTGAACTAGAAAGCATAATCTTCCACTCAAAAAACTAGGGAACTTTTCTTTTTTACCTATTTCGGGTGCACTAAATCCCTCCTCTTAATTTTTTCCTCCTTAGTCCTTACATTCATTCCTTCCCTCCTAAGGGAGTGACCATCTAGGATCAAAGATTTCTCATCTAGTTTATAATTTAATTTCGTTCATATTTTATAAAATAAACCCGGCGTTCATATTTTATAAGACAAAATAGGGTCACCTAAACCTAAATGAAGCCATCCCTTATCTATGATTGGCAAATATATCCTCCACAATCGGTAGATAAAACAACAATCGGTAGTTTAATGTGAGCTGCTTCATGTTTTTTCTACGAAGCCCATAATCGGTAGTTATTTCCATAATCGGGTGTGTTGGTGTGTACAATCGGTAGATATTCTCATAATCAGTAGTGACGCTCGACTATAATCGGTAGTTAATTTTATAATCATCCGTTTATGTGTATATAGTTGGTTTTAGGAAACTTTTTCCTATTATTTGGTTTTTGTTTTTGGTGGGAGAGAGAGAAGAAGAAGATAAAGAAGAAGAAGTGGGAGTTCACCATTTTTCTTAAATCAACAAGAAACATGGATGGGTATGAAAAAGAAGGTGAAGAACATAATGTTGAAGCTTCACTACCGTATAGGGAAGACGATTTGGGGTATATGTTGAATGATGCAAACTTTTATGGAGAGGAAACCCTGGATGACGTTTTCATGGAGGAAACCGGAGAATCAACTGATATTGAAGCTAACGATACACATGCATTGTGTTAAGAAACTCATAACCCACTTTGTATGCGTTTGTATGAGTTTTTAAACGAGAAAATTCGTTTTTTGTATGCGTTATTTTTTTTTCTTCTGCCAGGTTATCTCGCCACGTCATCTGGGCGTTAAGTGGGGTGTTGGATCGGACTTAGAGTCCCATTTCCGTTTTTTTTGTTTTTTTTTTAATACTATCAGCAGAAGAAAGAAAAGAACTCAATTTTATGAAAATGATATATTTTGTCGTAATGTATGTGTACCTACTCCATCTCTCTACTCCTTTTACGTATAAAAAAAATGAATTTTTGACCCCTTCTTCATCATCCTCTGAAACCCTCTGGTAAGAGTTTGTATTCTTAATTCATCAAGAAACTGAACCCTCTTCTCCTTGTTTAATTAAACATCAACCCTCTCAATCATTCTCTTAACAACAACCCCATTAACCCATCAGAAACCATCATCTATTTCTCGATTTCATCATCAACTTCTCACAAATCCAATCCTCTCCCAAAAAAAAACTAATGTCTTGTTTACCTTGCAGAAACCCTAAGAAGGGTAAGCAGCGAAAAAGGGTGGTTATGCCCCTTATACCACTCTCACTCCATGAGATATCTCCGATACTAAAGTTCGCCGACGAGATTCAAGCTAGACGCCCTCGGGTTGCTTTTTTATGTAAGTAGTCACTCATGATTTGTAGTGTACATGTTGTTCTTGTTTCCGGTTTTGATACATGGAATTTGTAGTGTAATTAGGATGAATGAATTAGCATAAATTGATCTTGTGTATTGTTTTAATGTTGTGAATATAGGCCGGTTTTATGCATTTGAAAGATCACAAAAGTTGGATCCAGCTTCGATTGGAGAAGGAGTTAGCATATTTAAGAGTGCTCTTCTAGGGCGTCTAGAAAGGGTCTGTCGATCTATCTATTTCACATTACTTCTATGTACCCCAAAATGATTGAAAGATTCTTACTTCTTTGTAGGCCTCACTTAACTTTGTTTGTCACTTCAGGATGATCTTCCCAGTTTAATGGGAAGAGTAAAGAGGAGCGACGAAGAGGAGATAAAGAGTATTCTTAAACACTATAGTAGAAATTACCTCGAAGCTTTGGAGAAGTACAAGGATAAACCTAATCATTAGTAGGTTAATTTTGCTCTATCGATTCTTGTATTCTGTTGTCATATTTGAACAATTTTAACTTGTTTTTTTGGCTTGTATTTCAGCAAACACCTACATACGGTGTATAAAGTGGCATTAGCCCTTCAGGAGATGGAAGCTGGCATCAAGCTTGCTGATTTCTCTCTGAACAGACTCACGGCATATAGTCTTAATCCTAAACCTCCATACACACGTATATGACTACTATTACTCACCTGCTTTTACTGTGATAGAAATATTGCGATGTTAAGAATCCGCATTAGCAGGTTGGTTGTGAAACTTGCTAGAGGTTCACTTTCTTGTGCATATATGGTTCTAGCTAGAAATTTATTCTCAATTTTCATTGGGAGATATATAAACATGATGAAACCAATTGATAATATGATACTATGAGATCTTATCTTTTATCTGTAAATTTGTGCAAACCATGAATTGCACTTAGTGATGATAATGACATATCAATAAGAATTAATACTATGTAATGAATGCTTTATGTTGTTCATTTTACATCTCACCCTATCTTGCATGATTTTAGACCCTGACTCATGGGCCGCATGAGAGTAGATCATGTTTGTGTAATTTAATGCTGGAGGATGACTATCATCTGCTATTCAAATGCAGTAATTCCTCGGCCATCTGGGACAGGTTGCTGAGTCTCATGGGGTTCATAGAAACTAGACACTATGGTTGGGAAGAACAGATGTTGTGGTTCATGCAACACATAAGACTGTGAGCACTATTAGAAAGCTGACTTTCAATGCTTATATTTACCACAACTGGTGAAATTGGAAAATTTTCGCTCAGAAATCTCTGCCCCACGAGCTAGTGAGGAGGCTCAGAAATCTGTCATTATGAGCGACTGTAATTGAAACAAATATTTGTCTGCCAGAGCTGTGATTCCAATTTTAATCCGCAATAGCGCTGAAGATCATAAAACCAGGGACAACTAGAATGCCATACATCCACAAAACAGAGAATCAAAGACAAATTCACAGAAGATTTTTTTTTTTTTTTTTTATAGATACTCATAAACCAAGTTATTTGTTTACAAAAGAGACCCACCCATTCTCAAAAAACAAGCAAAAATTTAGATGTTCATATCCTCTGCAGTAAATGGTGTCTCTATTTATCATTTGTTAACTACAATTAGTGGCATGCGGCGTTTGAGTGCTATTTTATCATCTGTTAAAATCTGGCAACTAACCCTTCCTGCACCTTTCCATGTCACATATCCTGCAACAAACAGAAATCTACTCAATAGATAATCGATAGTTACATTATTCTCAGTCAGGAAAATAGAAAAAAAGCTCAACACATTGACAATCAGTTCTGCAAAGAGTGCTGCAGTAATGAACATCTCCGGTTCATTAAAGTGAAATTACCATTTGTTAGTTGGTACATATAGGATGTCAACAGTGGTGCATTGGGAGTGAACGAGTACTAGATAAAGCAGATTACTGTGTACAAGTCACATTTAAACTGCACCTGGGAAGAGTTATCAAACTATAAGTAACCTACATGGGACAAAAACCTATACTCGCCTTGGCCTAAGAGATAGTGAATTAGATAACACGGAAGCTCATGCATACCTAAATAACCACCGAGTCTAAGATTAATCATATCAATTCACAATGGCAACAATCGATAGTTGCATTCTGCCAAAATATTTCCACTACTGACTCAAATTCTATGTACCAAAAAAAAAAAAAAAAAAAAAAAGTTAATGATGCAAGATACCTCGAGTCCTTCACTGTTCTGGTTTGGTGGTAATACTGCAACTTGAGCCTCCAATTCTGCAACCCTTCGTTTGAGCATCGCATTTTCCTCTCTCAATTGAACAACTCTACATGATGATGATGACTCGCCCCAAAACTGTTTCGGCTTCACAGTGCTGCCAAAGCAACGAACCTGACCACATCTACCTGGTCCCATTACAGCCGCAAACGCATCATTTCGTCCACCTAAAACGACTCCAGATCCAGGTTGGTTAGCCTGGTTGTGTATTTCCACCATTCGATCCTACAAGTACATCAATCTCGAAAGTTAGGCCAATTCGAATTACAAATGCAAAAAACAGATGACCCGAAAGAAAACTTAAAAGTATAAAGGTATACGTATTGTTCAGCAGCAACAGGATCCATCACTTCTTCTTATTGGATCTGACGTTTTTCCTTTTCTTTGTCCTGGTCCTACGAAATACTTCATGTCGTTCAGGGAATCTTCCTGTTTCGGCTAGCATCTGTAAAATGAAATTTTGTGCTGTTGGTTGCATATAACATACGGAACATCCTCACCAAGATCAAACTGAACAGAAGCTTTACCTCTTTTGCATATTCCATATGTGGCTTGGAGCCACCAGTGTGTTGAATTCTTTGGACTGTTTCAAAACAAAATCATAATAACAAACGATGCTTCCTGTGAGCCTTGCGCTAGTGGGTAAATGATAAAAGGGCTAATAAGAGCATGGATAACAGCAAATACATACTTTATTTTTCTTGGTATTCCACATTTTAGGAATAACAACTTTCCTTTCCCTCGAATGCTCTTTCCATTTCCTATTACACATGGAAACAAATGACGTAAAGGAAATAATAAGCACAAATAATAATGTAGTATAATAAGCATAAATAATAACTTCATTCCCCATAAAAATAAAACAAGATGGAAACAGAACTGAAAAGATGAAACCTAGCTCTCAAGCCTAGCACTTTTAGGGGCGACCCCGACATAATGAGGGGCGACACAAAAAGACAAAATAGGTTGAAAATACTTATATGCCCCTCCCGATTATTATCATAATGTAAGGTAATTAATCAAAATTTTGGAGAAAAGGTAATGTAGCCCGATTATGGCTACGTCTCAAACACGAACCAAATGGTTAGGGGTGGCTCTGCACCCAGAGCCAAGTAGAAATTTGGCAAAGGTCCGATGTGGGGCTACTTATAATCGGTAGCCAAACATCCTACCGATTATGGAAGATTCCAAAATTTTGGAGAAAATGGATTTTAGAAAAAAAAACTCATTTTGGGACAACCTATAATCGGAAGGTAATGTAACCAATTAACCTCCCGATTATTAAACTACCGATTATGGCTACGTCTCAAACACGAACCAAATGGTTAGGGGTGGATCTGCACCCAGATCCAAGTAGAAATTTGGCAAAGGTCCGATGTGGGGCTACTTATAATCGGTAGCCAAATATCCTACCTATTATGGAAGATTTCAAAATTTTGGAGAAAATTGATTTTAGGAAAAAACTCATTTTTGGGGCAACCTATAATCGGAAGGTAATGTAACCAATTAACCTCCCGATTATTATAATCGGAAGGTAATGTAACCAGTTAACCTTCCGATTATTATAATCGGAAGGTAATGTAACCAGTTAAACTACCGATTATGCCTCCGTCTCAAACACGAACAAAATGGTTAGGGGTGGCTCTGCACCCAGAGCCAAGTAGAAATTTGGCAAAGGTCCGATGTGGGGCTACTTATAATCGGTAGCCAAATATCCTACCGATTATGGAAGATTTCAAAATTTTGGAGAAAATGGATTTTAGGAAAAAACTCATTTTTGGGCAACCTATAATAGGAAGGTAATGTAACAAATTAACCTCCCGATTATTATAATCGGAAGGTAATGTAACCAGTTAAGTAGCCCAATTATGGCTACGTCTCAAACACGAACCAAATGGTTAGGGGTGGCTCTGCACCCAGAGCCAAGTAGAAATTTGGCAAAGGTCCGATGTGGGGCTACTTAGAATCGGTAGCCAAATATCCTACCGATTATGGAAGATTTCAAAATTTTGGAGAAAATGGATTTTAGGAAAAAACTCATTTTTGGGGCAACCTATAATCAGAAGGTAATGTAACAAATTAACCTCCCGATTATTATAATCGGAAGGTGATGTAACCAGTTAAACTACCGATTATGGCTACGTCTCAATCACAAACCAAATGGTTAGGGGTGGCTCTGCACCCAGAGCCAAGTAGAAATTTGGCAAAGGTCCGATGTGGGGCTACTTATAATCGGTAGCCAAATATCCTACCGATTATGGAAGATTTCAAAATTTTGGAGAAAATGGATTTTAGGAAAAAACTCATTTTTGGGGCAACCTATAATCGGAAGGTAATGTAACCAATTAACCTCCCGATTATTATAATCGGAAGGTAATGTAACCAGTTAAGTAGCCCGATTATGGCTACGTCTCAAACACGAACCAAATGGTTAGGGGTGGCTCTGCACCCAGAGCCAAGTAGAAATTTGGCAAAGGTCCGATGTGGGGCTACTTATAATCGGTAGCAAAATATCCTACCGATTATGGAAGATTTCAAAATTTTGGAGAAAATGGATTTTAGGAAAAAACTCATTTTTGGGGCAACCTATAATCGGAAGGTAATGTAACAAATTAACCTCCCGATTATTATAATCGTAAGGTAATGTAACCAGTTAAACTACCGATTATGGCTACGTCTCAAACACGAACCAAATGGTTAGGGGTGGCTCTGCACCCAGAGCCAAGTAGAAATTTGGCAAAGGTCCGATGTGGGGCTACTTATAATCGGTAGCCAAATATCCTACCGATTATGGAAGATTTCAAAATTTTGGAGAAAATGGATTTTAGGAAAGAACTCATTTTTGGGGCAACCTATAATCGGAAGGTAATGTAACCAATTAACCTCCCGATTGTTATAATCGGAAGGTAATGTAACCAGTTAAACTACCGATTATGGCTACGTCTCAAACACGAACCAAATGGTTAGGGGTGGCTCTGCACCCAGAGCCAAGTAGAAATTTGGCAAAGGTCCTATGTGGGGCTACTTATAATCGGTAGCCAAATATCCTACCGATTATGGAAGATTTCAAAATTTTGGAGAAAATGGATTTTAGGAAAAAACTCATTTTTGGGGCAACCTATAATCGGAAGGTAATGTAACCAATTAACCTTTCGATTATTATAATCAGAAGGTAATGTAACCAGTTAACCTCCCGATTATGGCTACGTCTCAAACACGAAATATCCATACATTAATCGGTAGCTAATGATTCAATTTAACATACTGATTGTTTGTAACCTACCGATTGTGGTTTTGGCTACCGATTATATAAGGGCATAGTTGCCATTTAGAAAAATCGCGGATAATGGGTAGCTTAGTTTTACGTTTGGGTGACCTTTTTTGTCCTTTATTGTCACCCCTAATTGCGTTGGGGTCGCCCGTGAAATTCCCAGGGCTCTCAAGAAGTATAATAAAAATAAAACAACATTTTAAGAAGTGTAATAAGTCAAGACTCAAACTCCGTAGCCTATGCCAAGTTTTTGTTTTTAAATAGCGAGGTTTGCCCTATTTTCCACTTGAGAATTTTTATGGTGTTTAGCAATTTGGAAACAGTGCTAGTGACCCAAAATGATAGTACGTTTTCTTAGACTACTTCTGTGAACTTTAACAGGTACCAACACCATACACATTTATGCAAGGTTTCTAAGGCCGCCCAATCTGACAACAAGGTTTGTTGCATCATTTGTAGTTCTCGGCCGACGGCCATATCTATGTAAAATATCAAATCAAGTTGGACACTCAGTTTTGCAACGCACAATCAGTTCTTGTGACAGACAGATGACCACAATATTTATTAAGCACAAGAACCAGGTTTAGGAAAATAAATTAAACTACCACTAACAGAAACTCTCGATCTTGATGGTTAACACTTACCAAACTCGGATCTCTGGATGAAGATTATTCGATCATAGAACTACTCCATCAACACTTGCAATACCAACCCAAGTAACACTTCCCTGTTCTTCTACAATCTTCAGAACTCAAATTCAATCACTTACCTTAGCTTGTAACAACATCAACTACTCTGCCATTTGTAACTTCCAACACAACTAGCAGCACCAGTTTAGAAGAAACAGTCTTCTTGTCACAACTATAATCGGCCGACCAAAGGGAGGCCAAATGTCCAGAGAAATTGAAATTGAATTTTTTGATTTACCAATTTCATAAAATTAAGATTAATCTTCTCATAATCAATCAAATTGATTGCAAATTTCAGTCAGATATAATCGAACAGACCAACCAACAGCTCAAAGTTATTTACAATATCCATCACATCGATCGAATTGAAGAATCATGAACGATTATATTTTTTCATAAAATTGACAAAATCAGAACTCGAGTTGATCCGATTAGTACGATTTCCACTTCAGTTTGGTATAATTACAACAAACCCATGTTCCAGAATGAAGAATCATTTGATATAATTCGTTTAATTGCATTAGCAGAGATTGTAAAAGGAAAAAGAAAAAAAAAAAACAGTAGCAGAAAACAGGTGAAGAAGATGAAGTTGTGGGTCGGGTTGATGCAGACAACTCACTGACCTGACTCAACATTGGCTGATGTCTGGGTCATGATTCGTAGTTTCTCCATTAACGTTTTATCAAGTTTTCATCTTCCCAAAAACAATCTTCAATTATATTTCTCCTCTCCATTACACCGTGATTACATACTTTCTTATCTTAAAGGAATGGTGAAGGGGGGGAGTCAGCTATAGGGGAGGTGGAGAGAGTTAATAATGAGGATGACAAGATTAGGTCATTAAGGTTTCGTAATTGAAAATAAAATTACCATAACAGTCCTTTGACACATGTTAATTTCTGCTTGCATTTTTTGTCAAATTGCTAGGTGTCGTGGCGGACGTGAAATGGACATTAGTAAACCGGAAATAATGTGTAATTTAGGGTGTCACAGTATAGTATATTGTGAAATGCACCCCAATTATTTTTACATTTATTTGGGCTACGAAGGTTTTAGGGTGTTAAAACGTTTTTTTTTTTTTTTGGGTGGGTGCTCGAACTCTGGAGTTAGGTCACTGATATATTTTGTAGATGTTATCGTAGTACGATGGTAAAACCACTAGGTGACGATACCAGTGATCTGAGTTCGAAACTCGTCAGCATCAAATTCTTTATCGATCGAAATTTTCATCGACCAACACGCTGCGGTAGGGTTGTCAATGGGTACCCATTACCCGGACCCGAAACCGGACCCTGTAGAAATGGGTCCGATTCTGGGTCCTAAAGTTGGACCCATTAACAACTTAAGACCCGATGGGTAATTACCCGATTGGACCCGATTCTTAACGGGTCCTAACGGGTAATACCCGTCGGGTACCCACGGGTAATGGGTACCCGGTTATTCTAACTTTTATTAACTTTTTGGCAAAATTATAAGTATTTTGTTATTTTTGGCTTAGATTTTTTTCATTTTTCGTTTTTTCTTACATTTAATCGTTACATTAATAAAGAAACAATAATAAATTTTTGTAAAAAAAAATTAGATTCAAGCCAAAAAGAGAAAGATATTAAGTTTTTTTTTTTTTTTTTTTTTATAGTTTTCTTGATACCCAATGGGTACCCGGAACCGACGGGTACCCGGGATTTTTAGCGGGTCCGGTTCAGGGTCCACAAATTTAGGAACCGGACCCGACTCTTATAAGTAGGGTCCGGGTCTAGGTCCAGTGATACCCGGGAGGACCCGAACCCATTGACATCCCTACGCTGTGGTAACCATCTTTCTTTAGTCGGCCTCCCACTGCTGCAGCAGTAATCTAGTTCTAAACCACCAACAACAATCCCAATTCACCAATTTATTTTCCTCTCAATACGATTCAGTTAATTCCCAAACTAAACTCAATCTCAAACCCCCATATTCCATTTCTCTTTGCAGAACCTTTAAATCAACACCCAACTTCAATCACCTCTAACCAATTCATCTTCTTTATCTGTTGATTCCGATTCAAACACCCTAATTCACAAGAACCCTAACTTCTGATTGATTTAGGAAAGAACATAAACCCTGATTTTCTATGAAACTGGAATTAAAACTTATACAATCATGTCTACCCTAATTAAGAACAAACCCAACAATTAAAACACCAAAACACTCTCAGATTCATAAAGAAATCAATTAAATCAGAAACCTCAAGTTCAAACTTCAAATTACCTTTCTTTGTGAATTCCGCGTACAACAATCGATTCAACACCGTCATCCTCAGATATGCCTTCTTTATCTCTACTCAACCCTCACGATCTCATAACTTAATTTCATCTCTTAAGACTTTCAGAATCGCCAGAGGCGAGAAGAGAAGAAGAAAGAAAGAAGATGAAGAAAGAGAAAGAAGAAGAGCGAATCAGTTTCTGTCGACACGTTTTGGTGAAGATAAGGCCAACGGAAATTATTATGGCACCCACGCTTTGGATAAGGGCGCCAGGTCGGTCTAAGGCAAAATTATAATTTTGCACCTCACACTAATTTGATGATATCTTCTGAGTGCGGTATACGAATGACACGTTCGAGTAGTCTAATTCACATAACTTTTCAAGATCTATCGAGTGATACTAGTTTCGTATCTAAATCGTGGTTAGATTAATTTCTATTAATTAACGTTCGTGTTAATCTAATTGATTCATTAGCGGATAAAATGTGTCTTGACTGGTCTAATAGCGTTGACGAGCTTGAGGGTCCTTACATTTTGATTCTACACATATTTCACAATTGTGTTCATTATCCAAATTAATTTTTGGTACGTAGCCTACGCTAGCCAGTTTTAGGCATTGACCTATAACTTACATGTTCAAGTTTATCATGCCAAATATTCAATGACACACAAAATAAAGTATAAGAATCAACTACATTCATATACATACCCTAAGTCTTATAAACCTTTCCTAAAAAATCACTTCCCTTAGTTACAACAAGTTTTCCAGATTTAATTACTATCTTAATTAAATCTTTTACCATCTACAAAAAATAAGATACAAGATTCCTGCATAGGTCCGTAACATGAAGAACTTCATTCAACGTGAGAGTCTTTTACTGATATGAGCTTCTGCGTGACCTTTCCCTTTCATGCAACCTTTATTGCAGATAAGCTACCCATGTAGAGTTTCTCGACATCCCCTATCCTCTAATAGGAGGTGAACATGTCTTTGTTTCTACATACATGCTAGGTGGCTCCAAAGTCCACCCGCTGGTCTCTCACATTGGTTATTAAAATAACTTCCGACACCATTGCAAAAAACTCGTCCTAGTTTGTTTCAACTAAATTATCGTCAACTTTAAGGAGTTTATGTTCTTTGGAATTTAATGCCAAAAGGCCTTGAATTTTACAAACATAACAATCATCCTTAATTAACGTATTGGTATATTCATGTTTAAGAAAAATACCTTTCTTGTGAGGACCTCACTCAGAGTTGAGTTTGATATTTTCACCCTTGCCAGCTTTCGAAAAAATTTGTTCAGCCACATGCGCCTTGTTAGCCATGTCACTTGAAGATAACGCATCTTTGTCCTCGGTGCAAAATAATTCTTCCACTTGAATCATAGATCTTATTCGATTCAACCATATTGACCTCACAAGTTTCATGTTACAATCTCCATCTGTACTTTTTAGGAATGCCAGCAGGATCTCTTTACAGAAGTAAGGTTCACTTAAACAGATACATTCAAATCAAGCTGGGTAATGGTTTGTGTACTAGATTTGTTGCCTATCCATGATGTTGTTGTGCTTATCCCTGGAATGGAAGACGAGCTTATTTGGTTTGGTCACATTTCAAGTGTTTTCACTGCAAAATCAGCGTACTTCAATGAGGTAGGTGCCGCTGCTTTGTCTAATTTCCTAAGAAGAAGATTTGGTCGAAATGCTGGCCTCAAAAGGTGGAAATTATTCTTAGATATGTTGCCAACCTTGTCTAATCTTCATCGTAGAAACAGTGCTCTCATCGACGAGAATGGCCTGCCTATTTTGAACGTCTGCCCGTTCTGCAAATCGTTTCCTAAAACCAGTGTCCACATTTTTTTGGAATGCACTTTCGTGAAACAAATTTGGAGCTTTTTCGTCTCTGCTGCTAATATGCCGAGCCCGAGAGGTTCTTCTATCCTAGAAATATTTCAGCGATGGAATAAGTTCACTCTGTCTCAAAAGGGTCTTGAAATTTGGAAAAGATTGCATTCTGTCATTTTCAGGTCAATGTGGATTGAAAGAAATGAGAGAACCTTCAACTCAAAGTTAAAAAGGGTGGACGAGGTTATTACTGAAGTTAAGATTAGATCTTTTCATTGGGCTTCTTCGTCTCTTTCCATGTCCGGTATTCGTCTCGACGATGTTATCGTTAAATGGAAGGAGTTGTTTTTTGAACCTCCTTAAGAGAAATTCCTATGGAATGAACGAACCTAGAGTTTGTTCATTTTGATCCCACTATGGGATGAACAAACCAAGAAAATGGATGTTCAAATGAACAGATCAGTTCATTTGAACATTGAGTCACTTCACCAGACGCGCGTCTGCTCAAATGACGCGCGCCATTACCAGTAAATCTGGCGACATCCAAGATGACGCCAGAGTTTTCACTTCAAACGCGCGATTTAGCAAAAGTCGCATGCGCCTCTTCTTCAAACGCCCATCAGTTCTTGCATTATTTTTATACAAATCCAACATATACAAAACAATATAATAATTGGTAGTGGGGCACACTAATCATGACATTATAAAAGAAAGAATAAAAAACTTAAAAATATGGGACACCAATCATTAAACACAGAGTTTTATATTAAATTTATTATTTTAATAATATAAAAAACATATTTGTTTGTACTTTCAATGAAACTAGATCAGTGGGCGTCTAGTAAGTGAGCGCCCGCGTCACCACCAAAGTCGTCCGAGTCATGACCCAAAACGCCCTCGTCATCCCTTAGAACGCGCGTTTACTGTGATGACACCCTACGGTTTCCCATAGTGGAAAACCCAGTTTATCCATCCACCTGGCTGAACAAATTTTGGTATTTGGCCATTGCAATAGGAATTACTCTTAATGTTTAATTTTTGTTTCCTTAGCTGCTGGTTTGTTTCCAGCTTGTGCTTTGGGCTTTGTTTTATTTTTGGTTCTTTGTCTGTAAATCTTGGGATGGCGCTATTGTAACTCTAAGGCTTCCATTATACATATCTTTATCGAGAAGAGAGAAAAAAAAAAGTCACTGGGTCCCCGTTTTAGAAAGCTGGCAAGGTTAATGCTAATACAGTATGTCTCGGGTACATTGGGAATATACATGATGTCTGTCTTCTCAATGGCAGACCATAGTTAGCAATTCTCCGAATCATTTCCGAAATGATTCGCGAACATATCCGAACTGACCGAATCCGAATGATATTTCCGAACTATTTGAACTCCGAACCTAGTTCCCGGATTATATGGACCTCGCGAATGATTCACGAAGGTATCCGAACTAACCGAATCCGAATAATACTTCCGAACTAGAACTTCGAACCTAGTTCGCGTCCAACCTCGCTCTCTCTCCCATATATAATTCTCTGACCAGAGTTCGGTTGATTAGTTTTTGTTTGATTTTGTATATACTTTATATTTAAATACAATTATTCAGTTAAAATTTTCTATTGGTAGTTATTAAACAATGTTTTATGTGTTAATTTTTGTTTAAAGTCTATAAACTCGTTTTATAATACATTTATGCGATTAAATTGTTTATTTCTTGTTAAATAATCACGTTAAAATGTTTTTTTCCATCTTATAAATCATATACAAATAAAATTAGTCTCGTAATATGGTCATAATACTTATCAATTTATCATAAATGTAAGCCGAATTTTGAGTATCGAACTTACATTTATAAAACGAATATGCACGTACGTATGCCGTTCCGAACTACTGTCCGTTGACCGGATTTTTGACCGAAACCGACTTATCTCCGTATAATTTCCGTACGTATGTCGTTCCGAACTACTACCCGTACCCGTTCGGAGTTCGCGCCCAGCCAGACTCAGTAGTCAGTTACAAAGAAACTTTTAATAGTCTTATGCGAAATTTTCTGTGGGGAAGTAATGTGGTAAGTATGAAGATTGCCCTTGTAGTGTGGGATATACTATTTGGAAAGATAAAGAGCATGGTGCGTTACTTGGAATGATGCATCATTGTGTAAATGGCTTTGGAGATTCTCAATTGAGCTCGTGGAGGATAATGGTTGCTCAGAAATTTTGGGTGGACAGGAATGGTTGGGATGCAGTAAGGTCCAAATTAACGTATGGGAGGGGAATTACAAATAGACTGGAAATGTTTCAAAATTGAACTCCATACAAGGTGGGGAAAAGGGGGACACAAAATTACATTAGAGAGATTGAACAAAGAGTCAAAGACCGTCCGAATGAGTCCATAATATAAGAAAGAAGCATTATCCTCTTCTTGGTGGAAATTCCTCTGCTCCATGACTGACGAAGACAATAAAAAAATATTTTTCCAAGTTTTCCATTTTTTGATGAGGCTAGTAGAGTAGTGCATATGAATCCAGAAAGTAGGAAAATCCGATTAAGACACGGTAATTGATTATGATATTCTGTAAGTGAAACAACACGAGCCACCTTACGCCTATACCAAAGTCAAGTGTAAAAAAATTATTACTCGTACCAAGACTTCCCTTAATCATATTTACAAATATATTTTATTTATGGAAGTGTGAGTGTTATTATCAATCATGAAAAATCCTAATAATAGAATGTAGTATTTTGATTGATGCACATGAAATCGTAATTTCAGTTTATTTATAGAATTATTAGAAACATATTTATTTATAGAAATTCTTACATCAAGATTATATATAAATACATCCCTTGTTATCACAACTTTGTATAATTTTCATCGACTCAACAAGAGCTCAAGAAGAGAAGAGATACTCAAGAAGAGCTCCAGAAGAAAAGAGATCGATCATGTTTGGGAAGGGTACGTACACCTTTTTGATTATATTGATATAAGAGCTAATTGTCAAAAAAATAATCAAAACTATAGCTAATAATTTGTGTGTTTTTGGTTGTCTGCAGGGAAGAAGAATCTAGATTTCAACAACTACAAGGGATTAAAGCCCACAAAAATCAACAACAAGGAAGGAGAAGAAGAGTTTTACGGGTATGGCTATACCGGCAAGTACCTAAACAATGGAGAACCTATTGATTTCAAAAACAATCACGGTATACTTCCCAATTTCGGAACCCACAAACCTGTTGAGCTACAACCACGTGATCTTGGATATCAACATTACTATGGTGACAACTATCCCCCCAATTATGGACCGCCCGATTCTGATTATGGTACTAGTGATCCAAATTTTAAGTATGTACCGAAAACTGAGGAAGAGTGGGATTATGGTACTACTGATCCAAATTTCAGGTATCGAGGACAAGCTATCGACACATTGATGAGGCAGCGAGCGGATTCTTTCATTCGTGATATATTTACACCTCCTCCTCCCCCTCCTCCTCAGCCTCCCCAACCTCCACGAAGGGGAAAGATCCCTTTATTTTTCGGCTTCTAATGAAAGTTTATGTTATGGATATTGATCTAGATAGCCTTTTTTTTTTTTTTTTTTTTTTTTTATATTTTCACTAGCCAAAAGTGGGAAAGAAATCATAACCTTTTTTCTTTTCTTTTCTTTTGCATGGATTGAATACTGCTTCTTCGTTTTCTTATACTAGTGTGCGTGATTTTTTTTTGTCCTCTTTTTTTAATAAATAAGTTAGTCATCTGTGGCAGCAGCACTGTCCTTAATCTAAGAATATTTGGTACTACAGGCATACAAATGTTGCCAGAATGGCATAAAATTTATGATGGTCTTTAAGTTGTTTTTCGTTTTGTATTTAAGAGATGAACATGTTTAAGATATATACATCTCAAAAAAATCATAATTTTTGAAAGATAACCAATCAGTAGATTTTTTATCTATGTGTTTACAATAATGTAAAATCCGACTCAAGTTTTGGTTTTCCATTGTGGGCGTTGTTTGAATCCCACAGCTATCGAAACAACACTCACAAAAACAAAATCTTTCAAACCGGAGGACCACGTCTCCATGCGCTTGTTTCAAATCATTTGCAACTTACGTAGCTGTAGTGTACATATACGGCTGGCTGTAAAAGATTAAAATCAGCTTCATATGAATGAACGCGCAATTAGGGATATATGGATTAACCAAGGGGTATAGATTTGGGGAAATGGGAAAAGCGCCCCAAAATCAGAGGCAGCGTTAGAAAATGCCTTATTGTTATTTTAATTGCGCGTTAAACTGATGGTTTTTCTTTGTCTACTGATTTGTAATTAGGATGATGTGGTTCTCACGTCCATGTAACTTTCTGTCCTTGTCACTGTTTAGGTGACAATGAACCTTTTCAATTTAAGCTTTGCGCTTTTTCAGTTGGAAAAAGAAAGAAATCTGTGTTTGCTGTTCCTTTGTACCGGTGTCCGGACTCCACCAAAACGGTAAGCGTAATTGAGGGCAGTGATGAATCCTATGATAAAGGATGAATTAGTTAGTCCCACATAAAAGCCACGAAGTCTGTCAGAAAACCGTATCATGCGAGGGAATGAACTTATTTAAACACTCCACCAAGAATCTTTTGATTGCTTGCACACTATAGTAGAAAGCTAGTTTGTGCAACAGAAAAGAAGTTGAGCAACACCCTGTTTAATTCAATTGAAGTAACAAAATGCATTCATGAGAAATTATGATATATGAAAGTTGTTAGAATACGGGCATCCAACTCAAAACCAATTGGCAACAAGTGGAGTAGCTCCACACCTTATACGGACCTCTGTATGGTTGCCCTGTCTTCTTGGGTCTTACTGGGTCTCACGTCTCATACAGGGCTTGATAACATATTACAATACGGACATCCAACTCACAACCAATTGGCAATGAGTGGAGAGGCTCTAAGGGATTATAAGCCGCAGGATCTTAGATTGCCCAACAATGTGGGACTAATAATCTCAACAAGTACTTACATATAGTGGCGACACGGCATCTTTTTTTCCTCTTTTCTGAATTAGTGGCGACTTTGCCAAATAATACCTTGGTTTAATGTATTGTTCATCGGTTAGTTTGAGATTACGGGATTTAAGTGGACTGGCACCAGTTGGGGGACTATCTCCCTCTCATTAGACGCCTCCTTTTTTAATGAACAACTCAATTACTGGCTTCTCAAATCTAAATAAACAATAGATACAACTTTGTTGATGTCTCTGCTGTAGCCCAAAGGAATTATTCCACATTACGAACTTTTAAGACACTTAAACACGGGCTGTTTCAGTTTTTCCTTTTGTTATATAGCCAACAATTAGTAGGCACGAAATCAATTTTACGGCCTCCAGTCGTTTTCAAGGGTAATGGAACGTCAAAACTATATGACTTTGTTCAGGCACACAATCGTTGAAAATTATTAATCACACCATGCCGTTTTGATTGTAAATTAAAGATTACAAGTATATGCAGAGCATAATTGGGCCGACCGACTGGAGGGCCCGTAGGGAATGAGACCCTTTTATGGCCACTTTTTTTATCAAATGAAACCTAAAGAAATTGTTCAATTTCTCAGAAAAGATTTTGATTTTTTCCGTCTGGAATTTTTTTTGTTACTTTTTCATTGGACGGAAGTATCCCTCAACGTTCAAAAGAAAAGACTATTATATCCCATCTCACACAGTCGTTCGGAATTATATTCAGCACCCCGTAGTGAGCTCTACACACAATTACCCACCGTCACCATTTACTATCATTGTTTATCATCACCGACACCACCACCACCTTCCCTACTGCTACCATCGCCACACAACAGCACCACCATCACCCCACAACGGCACCTCCACCTCGCCTCACCAAAACGCCACTTATACCAACACCTCCGCCATGTTCTTCACCTACCACCACCATAATTGTCACAGCCTCCGCCACAACCAGAACCATCATAGCACCAACAGTGCCGCCTCTACCACTAGCACGACAAAAACACCTCCGCCACCATCATTACCAGCAGTACACTACATCACAGTAACATTGCAAACTTTTCAGTTCCCTTTCCTCCAACAAACCACCGCAAACGTAAGCAACAAAAAAAAAACATATTTTAAAAACTATTTCCTATATCACATCGCCACCGCCGCTCCACCACCTCCACTTCTATCAATAGCAGCACCTCCACTTCCATCAACACCAGCAACACTTTCACTACCAATAAAAGACCTCCTCCTCTATATTCGCCTCTCTATCACATAACCTCTTTTTCATCAGCTCAGCCACCGTCACCGGTAGCAACACCACCGTCACCGGCAGCAACACCGCTACCGCCGGCATAACCAGCGCCACCACCACCTCAGCAACATAATCTCTCTGTTTATCCATCACCAACACCAGTAGTACTCTACGCCACAATAGCTACTACTATCACCGTCGTCGCAACCGATGTCACCGCCGCCGCCACTACCAACCCAAAAAATATCTTCCAAAAATGTAATCAAAGATCATACCCTTACGTATTTACATAAATTACATGAGACGAATTCAAAACTAGTAACATAATCAAAATAATATACAAAAATTATTGGATGGACCAAACTAACACTATGTTCCAGTTCCAAACACATAGAAGGGATTCAATCAAAAATTTAAAAATCAATACAAACCCAAAAAAAAAGTCCAAAAACATAGTGTTCATGAAAGTTTGATGATCAAATTAAAACCGAATCAAGCTTGAAATCTAATATAGATTCTAATTAAATCCTAATATAACTCCAATTGCAATCATACAGTAAGAACTTGGAATTACTACCAATAATTAGTTACACAAGAAAAATGATTACAGTGAATAGCCATTAATGACCATTTAGAAGTTTCAGAAAACAATTCTTAAGTACAAAGATTAATATCAAACCCTCTCTCTCTTACATACTTATATACTCAGACAGTTATAGATTAAACAGGCTATCTACACTAACATACACTTAGACAGGTTGGCATTCATGCTATCCTACACATCCTACAGTAGACCAATAAGGGAATGACAACACAGTAGAAACAGTTCAACTAATAGGAGAGTGACAGCACTATGATCTGTTATTAGCCCCCCTCAATCTGAACAGGACTGACTTTGGCAATACTTTCAGCTTGTGTCTTAGAAGAGCAAACCTAGGCCCAGATAAACCTTTGATATCAGCATCTTGATCAATGGTGGAGATATAAGAGATGAGTAGGTCTTTATGTTGTACTAATTCTCTGACGAAGTTGTAGTCTATAGCCAAGTGTTTCATTCTTGAGTGAAAAATAGGATTAGAGGAGTAAGAGATAGCACTCACATTGTCACAGAGCAGAGAAGGTGCAACAGGAAGAAAGATATGTAAGTCCCTTAGAAGTTTGCATATCCAGAGAACTTCAGCTGCAGAATTAGCAAGACTTCTAAACTCAGCCTCAGTAGAAGACCTAGCAACAGAATGTTGTTTCTTACTAGACCAAGAAATAGGACTAGAGCCAAAGAAGATGCAGTAACCCCCTGTACTTCTCCTTGAATCTGGATCACCAGCCCAGTCAGCATCACTGAAACCATGAACAGCAGTTAAACCTTTAGTAAATAAGATTCCATAGTCAAGAGTACCCTTGAGATATCTAAGTATTCTTTTTGCATCAGTGAGATGATCTTCAGTAGGGTGTTGCATATGTTGGCAAACTTGATTGACAGAAAAGCTGATTTCTGGTCTTGTCCATGTAATGTATTGAAGTGCACCAACAAGGGACCTATATGCAGTAGGATCAGTAAGGAGAGAGCCTGAAGCAACAAGTTTACAATTGGGAACCAAAGGAGAAGAACATGGCTTTGCACCAGCCATGTCAAACTTGTCAAGAAGATCCAGAGCATACTTTTTTTGTGACATTAAGAGACGAGAATCAGTCCTCTTAACTTCCAAACCCAAGAAATAATGCAGAGAGCCTAAATTCTTAAGTGGAAAATGATTTTGTAAAGCTGATATAAGCTCATGACAATAATAGGATGAGTTACCAGTGATCAAGATGTCATCTACATAGACAAGAATGATGGTAATTCTTGAGCCCAGCTTTTGAACAAATAAGGAGGAGTCAGCAGTTGAGGGATTGAAGTTATGAGCCAATAGAACTTGTTGAAGCTTATCATACCAGGCTCTAGGAGATTGCTTGATCCCATACAAAGACTTGTGAAGTTTGCAAACATAGTGTGGATGTTCAAGGTCAATAAAACCAGGAGGCTGTGTCATAAATACTTCCTCAGATAGATCTCCATGCAGGAAGGCATTACTGACATCAAGCTGAGTAATTGGCCAGTCATAGTTGACAGCAAGTGAAAGAATGACTCTGATTGTTGTGGGTTTGGCAACAGGACTAAAGGTTTCAGAAAAGTCAATACCTTCTTGTTGGTGAAAACCTTTGGCAACCAATCTAGCTTTAAGTTTGTTCACTGACCCATCAGGATTGTGTTTAACTCTGAACACCCATTTATAGACAACAACATTCTGAGAAGGGTGAGGAGGTACTAGAGACCAAGTTCCTGCAGTCTGCAAGGCATTAAATTCATCAAGAAGAGGAGGTATCCACTCAGGGCATTTCAAAGATTGAGAGACACAAGTGGGTAAAGTAGGTCTTTGAGATTGAAGTAAAGTAGCAGATAAGGTGTACTTGGTGGAGTACTTTTTCTTCTTAGAAATCCCATTTTTACCCCTGGTAATCATTGTATGATTGTTGGTAGGTGGAGAGATAGATGATTGTTCTGTTGTAGTTGATGGAGTAGGTAACACATGCAGTTCTGCTGCAGATGGTGAAGTAGACACATCAGAACAAGAAATATCTAACAAAGGCATGTCTTCTGCAGTTGGTGGAGTAGGCATATCAGCACAACTTGGAGTGACAAGAGAAGAAAGTTGTGATATATCCTTTGTAACATCAACAAGATTTGAAGCAGGGGAAACCACTTTCTTTAGAGGATATACATCTTCCTGAAAAACTACATGCCTGGAAACATAAACTTTACCAGTGAAAACATCTAAACACCTGTAGCCTTTATGATTTTCAGCATAGACAATAAAGATGCAAGAAGTACTTCTAGGTGCAAGTTTGTTAGGGACATAAGGTCTAAGCCAGGGAAAGCATAAACATCCAAAAGATCTGAGAAATGTATACTCAGGTACCCTATGAAATAAGACCTCATATGGAGACTTGAAGTTTAGTGATCTTACTGGTAATCTGTTAAAAGTAAAATTGGCTATTGTGAAGGCTTCAACCCAAAAAGTGGAGGAAATACCAGATTGAATAAGAAGAGTTCTGCCAAAATCAACTAAATGCCTGTGTTTTGATTCTGCAACACCATTTTGCTCAGGTGTATGTGGGCAAGTTATCTCATGTAAAATGCCTTGAGTAGAGAGAAAAGACCCCAATTCATTGTTTACAAACTCACCACCACCATCAGTTCTAATTGTTTTAATAGAACATTTGAGATGCTTCTCAATTTGAGTTTTAAACTGATAAAATATCTTTCTGAAGTCAGCTTTATCAAATAGAGGAAAGATCCAGCAGAATTTGGAAAAATCATCAATTATATTGACATAATATTTGTATCCAGAGATAGAGGTTACAGGACACGGACCCAGAGGTCAAGATGTAAAATCTCCAAAGGATACAAGCTACAATGTGTAGAAATGTAAAATGGGAGTTTATGACTCCTTCCTAATTGACAATCATTACAAAATATAGGAGTTCTCATGACAGAGGATGAAAGAGAACTGGAAACATGTTGCATTATCTGAAAAGAGGGATGAGCTAGTCTCTTGTGCCATATGTCAGCTGAAATGTGAGTGGTGACTCCAGAAAGAGCTTTGGATGAAGATTCATGTATGAAATGAAGAGGATACAAACTATTATTGTGAGGGCCTTGTAAAACAATCTTCCCAGTGAGTAAGTCATTCACATAGAAACCAGTTGAATCAAAGGTTATAGAACAGTGGTTGTCAGAAGTAAATTTATGGACAGAGAGTAAGTTGTGTGCAGATTGTGGCACTAGAAGCACATTGTTGAGCAGAAAGTTATGATTTGGTGAGGATTTTAAAGTAAAAACAGAATGAGTAATTGCCATACCTTCACCATTAGCTTCTTGAATTTCCTCAAGACCTTCATAAGTAGAGATAGCTTGAAGTTCATTGGAGTCTGGAGTAATGTGATTATTTGCTCCTGTGTCTGCATACCAAGGATTATCACCCAGTATATTTGCTGAGGCTAACATAGCAGTAAGATGTTGTGGAGTATGAGCACTGTGATAGGCAAAGTTAAGCATGTTGTGACATTCAAGAGCACTATGTCCTTGTTTGAAGCAAATTTGACAAATAAGAGGAGCTGATGAAGCAGTAGTGTCAGATGATGAGGGTGAAGGAGGAGTTGGTCTACTTGGAGGTGGAAAAGATGGAGAGGATGGAGATGAACTTTGACCATGATAAAAAAAACCTCTGCCTGAAGAAAAACCTCTACCAGATCTACCAAATCCACGTGAGAAATTGGGAGTAAAGCTATTAAACCTTCCACCAGTACCTCTACCAAACGATTTGATTGAATTCATATTAGCAGCAAAGGATTTATTTGATGATTCAGTAAGCAAGTGAACATTTCTATCACTAATAACAGCTTCCTCACTTAGTAAATTGTTATGTAGTTCAATGCAAGAAATTGGAGGATAACGATGACGCATAGAGGTTGCAAATGGAATGTAGTCTGAGTTTAAGGCAGCAAGAGTGACAACAACTAATTCTTGATCGGAGATGAGTTCACCAGTTGAAGCAAGTTGATCTGACAGAGATTTAATTTCATTAATAAGGGTAGAAATAGTTTTATCACCTTGCTTTACTGCCATAAGTTTAGTGCGAAGCTGAATTGAGTGAGTTGTGGACGATCTGGAAAATCTTGCAGTAATGCTAGTCCATAGTTGATAGGAGGTGGAGCAATTTTAGAAATAAGAAATAACAGTATCTGAGATTGTAGAATGTATCCACATCATAATAGAAGCATCTTCATCCATTCAATCAGTGTACTGTTGATTTTCAATGTTATTTTCCTGATGACGAACATTTATGAATTGAGGAGGACAAGGATGAGAACCATCAAGAAATCGTTGAATCTTGTATTTGCGAATTACTGGTGCCATTAAATTTTTCCAAGTAATAAAGTTTGTCTCTGTGAGTTTAAGATGAACAAAACTTGTGAGTTGAGAAAGAGAAACATTGGTGATCGAAACACTTGTTGGATTTTCCATGGAATTTGAGGTGTTTGTAAAATATTGAATCATGAAATTGAAAAACAAAATATCTAACAGAAAAATGAATCTGAGAAATTAAAGAAGAAGAGCGGAAGAGTAGAAGAATCGAAAGAACCTGAGAGATGTGAGAATATCTCTCAATCTGATACCATAGTTACACAAGAAAAATGATTACAGTGAATAGCCATTAATGACCATTTAGCAGTTTCAGAAAACAATTCTTAAGTACAAAGATTAAGATCAAACCCTCTCTCTCTTACATACTTATATACTCAGACAGTTACAGATTAAACAGGTTGTCTACACTAACATACACTTAGACAGGTTGGCATTCATGCTATCCTACACATCCTACAGTAGACCAATAATGGAATGACAACACAGCAGCAACAGTTCAACCAATAGGAGAGTGACAACACTATGATCTGTTATTAATAATTCCCATAGAAAATTGTTAGTGATCAAATCGGTTCGGTAAAATGGATTCATTTGTTTGAGGAGAGGAGAGGGAGAAGCAGAAGGTAAAAAGAAGGAGGCGTTAGGGTTTCTGGGGAATATGTGGAGGAAAAGGTTAAGAGGGGAATATGTGGAGGAAAAGGTTAAGAGGAAGGGAAAGTTCCCAAGAAAAAAAAGAAAAAAAACAACACTGTTTTAGGTAGGAGAACGAGGAGATAAAGAGGAAAGTGGATAAGTAGTGGGAACGGGTCGGGTGTCCTAAATTACTATTTAATGTTATTGGGTAACATGCATATGTCTAACGTGTCCAACTCTGGCTCAACAAACATAAGAAAATGACAGACGGACCATGAAGACCCGTCTTGTTTTGATAGGTCATGCAACGCCGGTCAAAGCGGTCAATGGTTAAATCCAACTCCAAGTATATATAAATAACAGTTCACTCAAATCCTCCTGTCATCTTTTCTTATACTCACTGTAACTCGGATTTAGAGTTGGATTATGATTATGAAATTTGATTGATGTTTATAAATATAGTCTCTTCTCAAACAATTTTTCCATACTATCCATAACCGTGGTTCTTACGAAAAATATAAGGGAAAAAATGCTAAATCTTTTCCTTTCAGTTCGTCCTATTTTTAGACAAAAATAAAACTGTAATAGTTTATTTATTCTTCGGTCGGCCCTCCCCACCGTGGTAGCGGTGTTCTAGTTATAATGAGCTGTGACATCATTATTCAATGGAGATGAATTTTAATTTAAATTATTGGAGATGAAATTTTACACAAGCCTTCACAAAATCTATAACATTGTTTAAAGAGGCAGGATCGGGTCACAGCGTTACGATGACAGACTTTATCACAATGGCGCACGTCCATTGGATTGTGATACTAAGGATGGCTGAGATTTAAAACAAACCTGTGTGTTTATCATTCAATCTAATCCGTTCAATTTTAACATATCGAGTGGATATAGGAGTCTGTGAGTGACTCTGTAACATTAACCCTGTCACCCGATCCCTTCTCTTGTTTAAATAAGGAACGGTTTTGTGTAACCGATGTGTCTCTTTCATTTAGGTTGTGTCTGTCAAGGATATTATGTCGACATCTACAGCAAAGGCACAGGTCAAGGATATTGTGTCGACATCTACAGCTAAGAGATTCAAACCACACCAGGAAACCTAGACGAGATATGGAAACAAGATTATACTGATATTAAGGAAAATATTCTTGTTTCCCTTTCTATGTAATTAAGTGTAAATGCATTCTTGCTATACCTTTGTATCCCACTGTAATATAAATAGAGAGTTTTTTTTCTCTCCCAATTATCCAAGGGAGAACAACTAACGACTGTGTCTTTACCTTGATATGGTATCGAGATAGCCAGGGGTTCAAACTTTTGAGATCCATTGTTTTTCAAGTTTTATTTTATTTTCTGTCAAATGGATTCCTCCTTCAACTTCAATCATGTTCTAACTCTAAAGTTGGATGATACCAATCATCTGCTATGTAAGTCACAAATGATGGCCTTTGTCCGAGGTCATGACTACACATGTTTTCTCGATGGAAACCATCCTTGTCCTCCTTCAACCATTACAACACCGGTATAAGATTCGGAAGAAACCATTGAAAGCCCTAATCCAGCGGTCTTAACCTGGCAGCAAAAATATCAATTGCTGCTCAGCGGTATCCTATCTTCTTTGTCACAAAGTGTACACACTCAGATGCTTGGAGTGAAGACCTCTCAAGATGCGTGGGAACGACTGGAAAAGATATTTTCTTCAAAATCGCAGGCTCGTATGATGCAGCTCCAGATGCAGTTGGTGAACACCAAGAAGGGAGCCTTGAATATCCTTGATTATCTAACAAAAATGAAATTTTTTGCTGATAGTCTAGCAGCTATTGCACAACCTATTTCTGATTCACAACTTGTCTTGTATGTTCTCAATGGACTTGGTCCCGAATATGGTCAATTCGTTACTGCTATGACTACTCGATCTGAACCGGTCTTGTTTGCTGATTTACAAGGCTACTTAATAAGCCATGAGATTCGTTTGGCAGATCAACATATAGCTGAGTTAGCATCTCCTGCTGCTAACAACACTCAAAGACAACCACCTGCAGTTGCTCCTATCCAGCCACAGAACCGGAACCAGAACTTTACAAACAATCGTGGAGGTAATCACAATGGTCGTGGACGTGCTGGAAACTATGGTGGTTATCGTCCTTCAACTTCTTTTGCAGTTGTATGTCAGATATGCAATCGATATGGTCATACTGCAGCACAATGCTACAACCGATACGGTGAAGGTTACCGCAATGACCATGCTACAGCCAACATAACTACTCATGTTCCTGCTCCTGCCTATAACTATGTGGATCTGTCGTGGTACCCTGACTCCGGCGCGACCCATCACGTAACTCATGATTTAAGAAACATCCAGAACCGAGCCGAATACAATGGCAATGATGTTGTCACTGTTGGAAATGGAACAGGTTTGCCAATTACTCACATTGGGTCTTCCTCTTTCGATACATCATCATGTTCTTTCAAACTCAATAATATGCTTCATGTTCCTATGTTAAAGAAAAATTTATTATCGGTTCGACAATTTACTAGAGATAATGATGCTTACTTTGAGTTTCATCCTGATGTTTTCTATATAAAGGATCGTACATCGGGGAAAGTTCTACTAGAAGGCAAGAGTAAAGATGGTTTATATCACCTTCCTACATTAGTATCATCTAGTCAATCAAGGAAGATATTCATATGAGTTGGGGAGAAAACAACACAAGAAGTTTGGCATCACCGGTTGGGACATCCGAACTACAAAATAGTTCAACTAGTTTTAAATAAGAAAAGTTACCTGTGAGTAACACTAGGAAATCAGAGTTTTGTGAAGCTTGTCAGTTGGGTAAAAGTCATCGACAAACATTAAGAATGACTCAATCCATCTCTCAAGCTCCTCTTGATTTAATATTTACAGATGTTTGGGGACCTTCACCTACTATCTCAATGTCTGGATCTAAGTATTATGTTATATTTATGGATGATTATTCTAAGTATTCTTGGATTTACTCGATTACTTTCAAATCAGATGTTTTTCGAATTTTTGAGCAGTTCAAAGCAATGGTAGAAAACATGTTTTCTTGCACTATTAAGGCTGTTCAGTCTGATTGGGGAGGAGAATTTCAGAAACTGGAAAAATATTTTGCTCAGTTTGGGATTGAGCATAGGGTATCGTGTCCTCACACACACGAACAAAACGGTGCTGTTGAGAGAAAGCATCGACATGTTGTTGATACTGGACTTACATTAATGGCTCATGCTAAAGTACCAAGTCAGTTCTGGGATCATGCATTTGAAGCTGCGGTATACTTGATTAATCGGTTACCCACTCCTACATTACAGAACTCATCACCATTTCAGGTCTTATTTGGTAAAATTCAAGATTACAAATTTCTTAAAGTTTTTGGATGCGCATGCTACCCATATATCCGTCCTTATAACAAGCATAAAATGGATTATATGTCGATCAAGTGTGTCTTCTTGGGCTATAGCTCTCGTCATCATGGATACAAATGCTATGAACCCACACAAAGGCGCTTGTTTATTGCTCGACATGTTACGTTTGATGAATCTTGTTTTCCATTTGCATGTCAAGTAATTAATTCTACTCCACCCGTGACAAATGAAGTTGTACAACTTCCAACTTTTATGGTACCATCAGAAGTTCAAGGAGCCAGTAACCACACACCAAGTTTATCCCCAACCCCGTCCACATGTACTCCACCTATAAATCAAGCTTCACCTGTCCAGGTTACTTCTCAACAGCATGTACAACAACCTGCACTTATGGAACCTGAAAGTACACATGTGCCGGTAACTGATCCAGTTGTTGTAGCACCACCTTCACTACCTAATTTTACTAGCACATCTCAAGGTATGCATACTCGTTCAAAATATGGAATTTCGAAAAAGAAAGTATTTGCAGCAAGTCGTTATCCTCTTGTTCTCAACAGTACTCTAGTGCACCAAGATAATGAAATTATACCGACATGTGCTTCTCAAGCTTTAAAGACTCCAAAATGGCGAAATCCTATGGTAGATGAATTTAATGCTCATATTCAACATGGGACTTGGGATCTAATTCCTCGGCTTCCGTCAATGAATGTTCTTGGAAATAAATGGGTATTTACTATAAAATATCACGCGGATGGAACGGTTGCTCGTTATAAAGCTAGATTAGTCGCAAAAGGATTTAACCAACAATATGGAGTTGATTACACAACAACTTTCAGTCCCGTAGTGAAGTTTACTACATTGCGTACAATTATTGCTCTTGTTGTATCTCAAAATTGGGTAATTCGACAACTAGACGTCAATAATGCATTTCTAAATGGCATCCTAGAGGAGGAAGTTTATATGAATCAGCCACCGGGTTTTGTTGATTCTTCTCACCCTACTCATGTCTGTAGACTAAGGAAATCTATTTATGGGTTAAAAAAGTCTCCGCGCGCATGGTATAATCGTTTAAGCCACTATCTACTCACACTTGGATTTCGAGGATCCAAAACTGATCCATCACTGTTCTTATTTCAAAAAGGAAAGGTGGTTGTTTATCTTCTCGTGTATGTAGATGATATATTAGTGACCGGCAACGATTTATCTGTTGTATCTCAAATGATTGCATCTATCGGATGTGAATTTGCAATTAAAGATTTGGGTGTTTTTCATTATTTTTTGGGTCTTGAAGCTACAACAAATGCAAAGGGGTTGGTCCTTTCACAACAAAAATACACTGTTGACCTTCTTACTCGAACAAAAATGCAAGATACGAAGCCCATTTATTCTCCAATTGCAGCTAGTACTCGTCTTACTCAGCATTGTGGAGAACCATTTCAAGATGTTTTTCTTAATCGCAGCACGGTGGGAGCGCTACAATATTTAACACTAACGCGACCAGACATTGCGTTTGTTGTTAACAAAGCATGCCAATTTATGCACAATCCAACCACAGAACATTGGAGTTTAGTCAAACGAATTTTGTGATATCTAAAGCATACAGTCTCTTACGGGCTACAGTTTTATCATAATTCTCCTCCAATGCTCTCTGTATTTACGGATGCAGATTGGGGAGGTTCTTTAGACGATCGAAAGTCTACAGGTGGTTATGCGATATACTATGGTAATAATCTTATATCTTGGAGTTCAAAGAAACAACCAACGGTTTCGAGATCGAGTACTGAAGCTGAATATCGAGCGATTGCAAATGCATCAGCAGAGGTTGTTTGGCTTCGCTCATTGTTTCATGAACTGAGCATTCCTTTAGCTTCTCCTCCCACTCTTTGGTGTGATAATATTGGTGTTACATATTTAACAGCCAACCCGGTGTTCCATACTCGCAGTCGACATGTGGAAATTGATTTTCACTTTGTTCGTGACATGGTCTCAAAGAAGGAGCTTATTGTGAGAATAATTTCTTCTCAAGATAATATTGCAGATGTTCTAACCAAAGGTCTATCAACTCCACGGTTTATATTATTACGAGACAAGATCAATCTTGTTTCCATAGATATTCGCTTGAGGGGTCGTGTCAAGGATATTATGTAGACATCTACAGCTAAGGCACAGGTCAAGGATATTGTGTCGACATCTACAGCTAAGAGATTCAAACCACACCAGGAAACCTAGACGAGATATGGAAACAAGATTATACTGATATTAAGGAAAATATTATTGTTTCCCTTTCTATGTAATTAAGTGTAAATGCATCCTTTCTATACCTTTGTATCCCACTGTAATATAAATAGAGAGTTTTGTTTCTCTCCCAATTATCCAAGGGAGAACAACTAACGACTGTGTCTTTACCTTGATAGTGTCTCTTTGCCTTGAAAGAAGATGTCTTCTGGAATTAGCTCTCATGTCTGTTGACTCTTGATGGAAGAGTTATTTAAGGGGATACAGAAAGGTCACTACTCTCACTTGAAAACAATCTCTACGTTGCGTAACCATCAAACAGAAAGATATAAGGAAAAATAAGAGAGTAGACAGACTTTGTAATAATTGTTTGAATACTTCTTTCTGGCATTCCTATATCACTTTCAAAATGTTTGGCTTTCTGGTTGTCATTATTGGTTCTTATTTATTGTAACCAAATCGACGATGATTGGAGGTATGCGATCCTATCTTATTTCTGCATAAAAAATTCTAACACATACTACAAAATCAACTTTTGACCTAACCAACACACGAGTAAGACAAGACTTCGAGGAAGTAAACATATGAATAAAATTTACTAGTTTAACAGAACAAGTAAACCACTATGTTGGCTTCTCCTTGGTTTTAGTTGTATCCTTCGGTGTCTAATCAATAAAAAAAATGGGTCATTCATAGAATGGTCGTACTTTTTGTAATTTGGTCACAAAATGTTCACATTTTTGTAATTCGTTCACAAAACAGTCATACTTCCGTCCGATTTAACACTTTTAAATAAAACATTGTTATCTTTTCCTAAAATACCCTTTACATTTAACTAATTAGTTGAAGTAGTGGTGATAAAGCGTAGGTGGTGGTGGTGGTGAAAGCCTAAGAATCTTCACTACACCTCGGAGGGGAAACGGTGAACCCTTTGGATGAATGCGGTGTAAAGAACCTGAATGGGGTGTAACGAACCTGAATGTGGTGTAACGATCCTGAATGCGGTGTAACGTTGTGTAAGTGGCGGCACCACCACTTATAAATAGCACCACCGTCAAAACAATTACAATGAAAGCAAAATTTAAAATTGTGTATGGAGGGATAAGTAAGGAGGACACATATGTAATTTGGTTAATATATTTAACTGTGAGTCATCACTTAACTCTCTTTTTAACGGAAGTGTGACCATCTTATTAATAGTTTGTAACAGTAGGATGGTTTTGTGAATCGGGTCCTAATGCTAAGACCATTTTGCAATATATCCTAAAAAAATTGCTTCTTCCAGCAAAACTAAAAGTGATGCACACAAAACGTGGGTAAAACTAATTAGTGCACTGTTCAAACTGGAGTTCTTTTGAAGATTAGTCTAGCAGCACCACTTTATTTGTATTCTACACAAGTGAAGTAACAAAATTCATCATGAGATATTATGGAAGGCGATTTTGCTCTAGCAGCGCTAGAGCCATTGGATCGTTGGATCCAATGGTGGTGGTTGTTTATGGTGGAAATTGCATTTTTGTCCTTGGACTAAAAAAACTGCATTAGGAACCACCGCCATTGGATCACCCAATCTAACGGCTCTAGCAGTGCTAGATCAAAAATGTTCTAGCGCTACTAGAGCAAACTTTTTTTCGATATTATCATACGTTAAGTACTTAGACATGCATTTTTACTGGAGATGCCTTCACCGGGAAATGGCCGTTGGATCATAGCATCTTTTTCAGCATACTCCGAGTTGATGGAAACTTTCATGTTTAACTAATGTTCTTGTCTAGGTTACGCGACCTTCTTTATTCCATACTATTATGCTTCAAAATGAAATTATGTACTTTTATTCTGTTGAAAATTCTCATTTCCATTGTATGTTAAGAGAAATTCAATATGATAACACAAATTGGTTAAAAAGACCAAAATCAAATTTCCTGGGTGAAAAGGACAGTCAGATTTAGATATTGTTTAAATGGACAAAAATTTAAAAATAGGCAGGATGTAACCAGTTTCATCTTGTCCATTTTCAAATATCTTTTCTTATTTTTATTTTACACAGGATGCATCCAGTTTCATCCTTGCTATTTTTTAAGTTTAAGTTAGGATGAATCAAGTTTCATCATTGCTATTTTTTTTTTGTCCATTTCATCCATAAAATTTTTTACTCGTCCATTTGAACCGTGTTTTAAAATTTTTTAGACAAATGAGCCATTTTCCGATATGATAATGATATTTCACAAATTGAAAAGCTTTCAAAATAGAAGTGTATCGAGAATTGATGATGATGGACGATTGCTCTTTGTTGCAGGACCATCGCTTATTCTATGCACACTTTTTTTTCCCACATGATGCAAGTGTATTATCATCTCAGTTGAAAGTAATTTCATCAAGATTTTAGAATAATAAAATAAATTTTTAGGTAAATTTGCTAAAAAAAAATTATGGACAACGCAGTAGCAGGCATGTAAACTAGCAAGACAATATGAGCCACTTCTATTAGAGCTGACTCCTAGATATGAATCTTTAAACCTGTGAGGTATTGTCCCCCAAGGTTTCTACTGTGACACTTTGATTTAGTTTCATTTCAATTTTCTCGGACATTTCAGCATTAAAGTTGGCCGAAGGACATTTTGACTTTGGTTTTGCTCCTTTTTTCCCCACTGTTTTCGCTCCTCGGTCCTCACTTCCAAGTCCAACCATCAATGTTAAAAGTTGCATGACAAATAATAACGTGATTGAAAATTTGCAGGTCTAAAATGAGGAAATGAATGTGGTTTTGAACGAGTAGTTACCTACTAGAGATATGCTAAGACATAGAAGAATGGATATAGACAGTCCTTTATGTATTATGTGTAACGAAGAAGATGAAACTGTTGATCACATATTTCTGCACTGCAAAACCTTTTTTGAAGTCTGGAAATACTTCTTAAAAGCTTTTCACATTGTTTGGCCTCTATCGGATACAATTTTTAAGCTGTTTGAAGCATGGGGTTGGAATGTATTGAGAGGACGCTGCAAAGAAGTATGGAATATATTTCTCTATGCTTTGGTTTGGAACATATGGAAGGAATGAAACAATAGGGTGTTTGGTGGAAGACCAAAATCAACTTATGAGATAATCATCAATGCTTATACAACAGGAGGGTTTGGTGTGTCACCCAGTGGCTAGGATATATTGGATTTTCTAACTACCGGCTTGGATCTTCCCTACCCTCCTAGAATAACGTGTTAATCTAATGGCTGGCATTCCTTTGCTTCCCACGTTAGGCGTCCTAACTTCGCATCTTCATTGCAGATTTTGATTATGTAACGTCCCTAGGAATGAATTGGAATTTCCATTCTCTTTTCAAATCTAGATGGAAGTTTTAATGGAGATTAGAAACCTGCAGTTAATGGCACTCTCATCAGCTTGCTATTAATTGATTCTTATCAACTTCCCTATTCCTGAACGGCTCAGAAACCCTAGGTTGCCACAATTGAAAGGTCGATTTCAATTGTGACTGGCTCAGAAAAATAGAATTTTGTTCAATCAGAAGGTCGATTCCAAACCTTCGAAAACCGGTATGCAGCCATGGTTTCAGAGGTAAAAGACGCTTTGACTGGTGAGTTGTATATATCTAATTGCTTCCCATGTTATCCCTTTATTTTTATGTTTTCCCAATTTGATATTGAGCAAGTTTTTTGAAATTTTTCTATCGTCTGCAAAGATGAAACGGAGTTCGAGAAATTCTTGGCGGCGTTTGAAAATTAAAAAGGTATCATATTCGTTTTTGTGTACTCTACATATTCTCTATGTTCGAGAAATTCTAGCTAATTCTCTATGTTCAATTTCCAAGTCCCATTCTTTTTGGTGTAACTGAAGCAAGTTTGTTGTTTTAAACTTTGAAGGACTGTCGAAGAAGAAAAATTTTGTATAAAATTTATTAACCAGTTCATCATCTCTCATTTGCAACAACACAGGTAGCTTATCCGCTTTGAAATTGAAAGATGTAACTGATCATGTTGTTTTCATAGCTCTAGATAAGGGGATACAAATTATGGTTCACCATACTGCCTTCGAACTCTTGAGTGGGTCAGAGGTAAATTATCTATATCAATCTTCCTATCTTATCGTAAATGAAATGTGTGATTTATGAATTATACAACACTCTTAAAATTCAAAGAAATCAGGGAAAACTTATGTGATCACTCTGAACTCCTACATGACGCTGATACACTCACAATAGCATTAGTTTTTCAATGCTCAACGAAGGTAAAAAGATTTAGGCTATTAGTTACAAGTTTATAATGTTAGATCTTAAATATTTTACATATAATAACCTTTGGCCGAAGACATTTCTACATGTATAAATTGGTATAATCCAAATCCTGGAGTAACATAACTCCTATATGCAAGGTATGCAAGTGCAAGCTAGCAAATCTTTTTGTATTTGTGTCTCTCGAAAATAAATTCTATTAACTTATGATGTTAATGACTGTATGAGTACACAACTGAAACTCTCTTTATTTCTCTATTTTGGTAAACAGAAACGATGTAAACTTCGTGATTGTAATGATGGGGTTAAAATAAACTGCCTCTAGGTAACAAGAAACCAAAGGGACCTCAGTTTGATGTGTGTTTGTGTTTCTCTATATGAGCTGCCTATATGAGCTTCCATGTTGATGTTTGAAAAAAATATCTGTAGGAAAGTTTATTTTCAATTGAAATTAATTAAAGCAAGATGAGTGTTTGACATATAGCCATTGCCGAATTTTTCAGGGGGTTGAAGGCCCTCGAGTCAATCAAGCGTCGCTAACAAAACAAGGTTTATCCATATCCATCAGAGTTTACACACTGTAGATTTTGAAATGTAAGGTATCATGGAAATGATTATGATCAACCACTCATGTGATTGTTATAGGGAATTTTTCCTTTTTTAAATTAAATTGTGACTTTTGTTGCAGTTTTGAGTTTATTTTTCCACATATGAGAATCTTCTACAGTAACACTGAACTTACCCTTCATTTTCACCCGTGGATATTTATATTGTTTGCAATACCAGAATGCAAGACCACCCCGGCATATTACTGTTCCTATCAAGAAAGGCAAAGCACCTATATAGATTTTGGATGCTGATAATAGAAAAATCATCTCTCAACTTCTCTGTGCCAGATGGGATCCAGCCTACCAGGTTAGTCTGACAACAATTTTCACATAGGTGTACTCAATTTTCACATAGGTGTACTCAATATTTCACTTTAGAACAGAAACTTACTCCCTCCGTATTTCCGTTTTTAAATGAGAAACCCGTATATGCAGTTGGCTAATAAGGTCATAATGGTTGGTACTATCCTCCATACCTACGGTTTAGAAAGAAGTTTCTTGGTGACCTTTGGTGCTGCAAACGTAAAACCAAAGATGACATGCCCATCGGTAAGTAAGTGCCCTGCTGTATGGATTTTGCTATTAGCATTTGTAGAAAACCATCCATTATTTAATTGACCGGGCATCCGATCCTTTTTACGTTGCATATTCCTACTCCACTCTGAAGTTGAAGAGAACACTAACTCCAGCGTCTCTATAGATATTTACACTGGGTGAAGAAATTGGTAGGACACACCGCATCTAAGCTCATAGGATAGGAGGATCAGAGGTAAGGTATGATTCTTGATATTCTTCGATTACACTTGAACATTAGGCTCTTTATCATCCGGAATACACTAACCTTTCACACTCCACCCTTTCCAAGGATAATGCAAAAAAAAAAAAAAAAAACGGTGTTGTATGGATTTTCACAGAATACCCAACATGCTGTGGATTTCAAATTTATTGTCAATTCATTCAACATGAATCATAAAATTACAATCAGCTACACCGTCACTTGAGTTGGCCTGCACAAATGTGCACTCTTCCTATACTTCCATCCTTGAACCAAGGTCCTTTCGGCCCGGTGAGGGTTGAAGTAACCTCGGGCACCGATGAACAACATTTGTAAGTTCTGGCGCATCACCTTATAAATAGATTGAATAAGACATTCTCGCATTAAATCATTATAGTTACTTTGTTCTGTGGTTACTTTTTTGTATTCATGTCTACCTCCTTATCCACCGGTCTGCAGTTATGATAATAGTTGTGCTCTATTATCATATTCTCTCTGACAACTGTGGTTATGTTTTCATGTTGTTGAATGTCAGCTGCGAACCTCTCTTTTTCAGTACTAATACAAAGTGCTTAAATTCGATGTTTGAAATACATTTTTCTTTACATGTTTTCTTGAATATTTTTCAGCTCTTATGGCCCCAGGTGACATACTCTTGGGAACTTCACTTGGTGGGGGATTTCATTAGACGGGGACATTTGCATACCTTAATATTGCTCTAAAAATTTTAAATGTCAACCGTGCAGTCTGCGGAGAAAAAAAATGTTACGTGAACTGATAGTAGTCCCATAAATAATACAGATCACATTGTTAGTTAGTGTTGTTTGACATAATAGAATATTCAACCTAATCGATGAGGCAGAAGGATACTGTGAAGAATTGAGATGACGATGTCGTCGTGAGAACTTACCGGTTACTTTGAGGTGGAAAATGAAGGGAAACCCTACTTCATGCATCACATATATGCTGAACTATTGATGATTCGCAAAGAGAATGAAAAAATGCAATTGAGGCTTCAACGAAAACAAGCTGTGGAGATGGACTGTGATGTTACCAGAATGCAATCACCGATACATATATGAAAATAGAACCATAGTACCGAAAATCGAGGAAGAATTCCTAGGAGGAGTCAATTACATCTATTTCTTATTCCCGAGTCAGTTATAAAATTAAAATAAAAACAATTTCAGACTAAAATGAAATCAATTGAACACATAAATTTTCATTAAAAAAACACACAACTGTGTGACTTGGGCGATATAAACCAGAGGATAACAGAAAGAAGAAGCCAGACGTGGTGCGATAGCAAAGCACCCAGAATATAACGATGTGAAATAGCCCGTGCCGTTACGGCACGGGTCATTCCCTAGTCATATATATTAAGCAAACTCTTATTCTGTGGAGTTTCCAGCTAAATACTTTTAAGTCTATTGATAGCTCTCAAATTTTGAATAACTGGGAGCTAGTTTTGCATATGTAATCAAGTCGGTAACGACTGATCGACTGTATTGTAGTTGGTTTGGCTTTCTTTTTCTTAATATACCCTTTTCACTTCGGAAAAAAATAATTGTGGTTTTGAATGAATTTATCATTTTTTTGCCTAGTTGGGTTTCGATGAGTTTATTTAAGCAGTCTACCAATAGTTTTTGTAAAAACCAAAAAGACACTCTAAATGTGAATAAAACTTAGGTGGTGGACTGTTCGATTGGAGTTATTGTCAAATTAGTCTAGCAGGATCACTGGTTTGTGTACAAAATCCATTCATGAGAAATTATGGTATATATCAAGTACTTAGACATGTTTACCTTCACTTATACAAGAATGAGCAGTTGGATCACGATTTCTTTTCCGTCTACTCTGAATTAATGGCAACTTCCATGTGTATTTTACCAAATGAATTAAGAGAAAATGGGTCATTTGTCCAAAAAAAAATTAAAACACGGTTCAAATGGACGAGTAAAAAAAAGTACGGGTGAAATAGCCAAAAAAAAATACTAGCAAGGATGAAACTGGATTCATCCTGGCTTATACTTAAAAAATAGCAAGGATGAAATTGGATGCATTTTGTGTAAAATAAAAATAAGAAAAAAATATTTGAAAATGGACAGGATGAAACTGGTTACATCCTGCCTATTTTTAAATTTTTGTCCATTTGAACAGTATCTTTTTAATTTTTGGCTATTTAAACAGTATCAAAACCTAAGTGTCTTTTTCATCCAGGAATTGTTGATTTTGGTCTTTTTGACCAATTTTGTGATGAATTTAATGTTTTGTTGGGATGATTTGAGATTATGCGATTCTTTATGCCAAACCTCATTTTGTAATTATGTACTATATTTTGTTGAAATTCTCGTTTTCGAAATGTGAGTAAAGAGAATATTGCAGAGCAATGTAGAATCGCTTTGTGACATCAATGTCATTCGTTAAGAATCTTTCTTTATAATAAGAGACCCCAAAACGCCATATGTCGTCTCCACAATTATTCTTGGATCTGGTGAGGCCACATCAGCATGAACTTTCCATGTCATCGATATCTCATTGGCTATTCTAGGAGTCACTAATCTAATTGGCAACTCTAATCGGCGATTCCAACAGTCACGAAACAATTTCCAAACAAAAAGAAAGGAAACGAAGAGAAAAGAAAAGGACACAACCTTCCAGAGCACAAATACATCTTACTAATATAAAGAAAATAGGTAATTGTTTGGTGAAGCCTTTTCACATGACAACAATACCACCATTAAATAAGTCTTTAATCTATGTTTGTATATTCACAAAAATGTCATTGTTTTAAAAAGAGATTAGAAAAATTAAAACTTAGATATCTTTTAAAATACATATTGGATTTTTGTAAAATTAGTATATTTGGAAAGCTCTTTGAATTATCTACATAATGAGTACAAACAAAAATATTAATATTTTTTTCTTCATTATTATCAAATTTGGTGTTGCTAAAAAAATCCAATTCAAGCATACATGGGGTATTACTAGTACAACTAAAGCATCTATATAATATATAGCAGAAGAATATACAAATTTTAACAGACACATAAAAGGGTATGTATTCGAGGAGATGTCTATTGGTTTAAGTTGCAATCGTTACGACTCTTGGCTTGGAAAACCTAAGTATAAAATCTCGATCATACTTATTAACGATGAAATCATGGGGATTCAGTTCTGAGAATATTGGTACTTGTGCGATCCGGTAAGAATTCTATCCCGTTCATGTTGCATGGTAGGAATCTTATTTTAGGTTCTCATCTTCTATCTAACTATAGGTTTAACTAATAGCCGAAAGATGGAAGCACATCACCCGGGTTTTACTATGAAGAGTTGTTATCATCCGGCATCCTTGATGGTTGGAGATGAATTAAATGTCCGGATATCATTCCAAATGGAAAACTAAACGGAAGGGACAATTGATTGATGATTTGATTTAAAAGTTAATAAATTACAAAGTTGACCTCTTGAGTAGTCCAAATAGCCAAAACCTATCTATTAAAAATAAAAATTAATGCCCATTGTCAACACAAATGCCTATCGATATCATTGTCAACACATGCTTTCTCATTCCTACTTCGTAAAGGTGCCATGTCCAATTCCTACCAAAGGAGATACCCCGGTGAGGTCAACACATGTGTGTTTCCCATTAGCCCATCCAAAAATAAGAACATCAGCTGGTCTTATTGATGATTGTTTTTAGTTGGCAGAAGAGAAAATCGTAATCCTAAAGAGTTTTGGTAGGCAAACTTGGTTGGTTTATGGTATTCTTTTTTCCCCCATATCCTTTTGATGTCCTCTCTTGATTGCTTTATAGGCCAACGGGTAACACCAAAAGATACACAAGTCCACAAATAAGAATCAGTTATAGGACTATAGGTACCAAATCTAAGGGACATGTATAAATTGGTGCTAAGATTACACAACCCAAATCTTCTTAAATGTCTCTTCAAAAAATCACTTTGGTAAAAATGTTTCTGTACACATCACATATGAAGCTAAAACATTCTAATGCCAATATCAACATCAATTCAGACGTGAACACAATAGGTACCCAGAAGAGAAGACTATCTAGCTATCTGTTGATAATTTCGAACGCGACAGTAATATCTGAATTATTCATCTCATTTCTATGCAATATGTATTCAGAAAGGTTTGAAGAATTCAAACGTGACAGAAACATCTAAGATGAAAATTCTCTAAAACGTTTGAACGAATTCAGGTGCGCTTCATATCAATTCCACTCTACAAACTTTTTCAATGATTAATCAAAAGTAGATAGTAACCTTATCAGATCAATTCACCACAGTATGAATTCGAACAGCCTTACCAATTCCTCCTGTATGATCATGTCTCTTCAAAAATGGCTTTTCGAATAAAATGTTTGTGTACACATAAAGCTTTAAATTTTTGAATCAGAAACACTTCATCAGTATAACCGCATAACTCTTCGAACACAACACCCCATACTATACGAACACGAAAGACTATGGACACTATGTTTGATGAATTTATACGTGACACAATATTCATCTCCATTCTCCTCAAAAGGAATTTAGATGCATTTCGTCAACCCTAAACAGTTCCTATGTTATAATGGACCAATTCATCTCAATTTGAACAAAGATACCAGACTATACATGCAGTGAACAAAAATAGATGGATTCGACCTTTATACAGAAAAAACAAGATGGAGAGGCAAAGAGGTAACTAATTCATGAATCTTAAATAAGATCCTGTAGTAGTCTTAGAAGTCTTTTTTTTTTTTTTCTTTTTTTGGGTAATACGGTTTACATGTGATATTCATGATTACTCAAGGAAGCATGCATGTTTCTTCAAATATAGAAATTATGTGCGACGGAGAAGGCCAACAACGTAAGGATTGTAAAATTCCCAATTTGGATGAACATGTTAGTAACCTACACTGCATTAAGTACTTTATTGGAAGACTACTACATGAACATGTGTGTTGGAGCACACATTGGAGACTACTATCTCAGGATATTCTGCATGAACAAACAAAACAAACAGGTAATGAAGTCCTTGAAATCGATGATGAACATCTAGAAAACTTTGTTTTATTTGAAATAGCCTGATCAACAGGTCTCTCAAAGAATTCCCAATGCTTCCTTACCCAGTTCGACCAAAAAATGAAAAGCGAATCATCCATGAAGAGCCAGTCTACAACACAACACAACTTTCTGAAGATTTTTTATGGCTTTACAATGGTTTGAACATCCAACAAAGAAACGTCGTTAGGGCTGTAAAAGAGGCCGTCGAAGCCGAAAAAGGAGGATCATTTTTCGTCTTTGGAAGCAGTGGGTCGGGAAAAACACATCTGCTAAATGTGTTGGCAACCGGATTAAGATCGAGGTCGAAATATGTTTTAACAGTGGCTTCATCAGGAATAGCATCGCTCTCATTGTCTGGAGGGAGGACAGCACATTCATCGTTCAAAATACCCTTACAGCTTGATAAAGACTCTGTTTGTGGCATACGAAATGGAACATATTGGGCAAAGATAATGTGTAGGGTTGACCTAATAATATGGGATGAAGCGACTATGATGCACAAACATGCTTTCGAAGCACTGGATAGGACATTCAGGGATCTGATGCACAATCCGATAAAGGTATTCGGAGGAAAAACTATAGTCTTGGCTGGAGATTTTAGGCAGATATTACCGTTGACTCCTGAAGGAACCAGGAAAATGACTGTTGAAGCGTCGATAAATACATCGAATTTGTGGAGAGATTTCAGAATCTTCAGCATGGAAGAGAATATGCGCCTAATTTCCGGAGTTTCCTCTGCAGCGAAAAAATAAGAAGAATTCGGTAAATGGGTACTGGATCTTGGAAATGGAAATCTTCCAGCAATTGTACTTACCGATATGAAAGACCAAACTTGGATTAGAATACCCGATGAGTACCTAATCGTTCCAGATGAGGATTGCGTGAAACAAATTGTCTCCATCATATATTCAAGCATGTTCGACAAATATGGAGATGCAGAGTACTTAAGTGGGAGATGTATATTCGCAACCACCAAAGATAGTGTGGATGAAATTAATCACCAGTCTTTCGATATTCCCAGGAGAAACACATCATTTTGTTGAGTTCAGACAGCATTACTCCAATGACAGGATCCATTCAACATCAAGATGTTCAGTACCCTACCAAATTTCTGAATTCTTTGCAATTTCCCGGAATTCCATACCACCATTTGCAGCTTAAAATTGGAGTCCCGGTTATGCTACTGCAGAACATAAATGAAAGCATTGGTCTTTGTAACGGAACACGGTTAATTGTAAAACAAATAGGTAGAAAGGCAATTGAAGCACAAATCATAACAGGGAACCGCATTGGCTTACATGTGTACATCCCAAGGATGGTATTATACCCTGCTGGCGCAAACTTACCTTTCTTATTAAGAAGAAAGCAATTCCCTGTAAAAGTATGTTTTGCTATGACAATCAACAAGAGCCAAGGTCAGACCATACAACATGTGGGCATCTATTTGCCGATACCACTTTTTACTCATGGACAGTTATATATGGCAGTGTCTAGAACGGCATTGGGAGAAGGTTTGAAGATTCTGATAAAAAAAACGATAAACAACCATTCGGTTTCACACAAAATATTGTGTACAAAGAGCTCTTCAATAATTTGCACCCAGGTAACAGGCCTTAGGATAGACAATTTCATTAGGAAGAATTTATTATATTAGCTAACATAGAGTTTTATTCAATGCAGATTTTATACAGGTCGCATACGCTCCAATAAGAACTGCAGTTTCAGAAACTACAAAATCTAATGGAAGTGTTTCTCAAGTTTTACAAACTCCAATACCAACTACAATTTCAGAAACCTCGAAGGAAACCCCAGCAAGCAAGAATCATGATATATATGAAGTAGCCGAATTTCACAATAAAGTTTCCTTGGATGTTGACAGACAACCAAAGGAAAAAAAAAAAAAAAAAAGGACAAGTTTTCCATGTTCATCAAACTTCTGAAAGGTGTTCTATTAACGAATCTTATTCGACGTAAGAAAAGAACCAGTCGTGGACATTCCAAATGAAAAGATGGCTACAATGGAGTTAACTGTTTATGGCAGCAAGATTTACTATATTATTTATATTCAAACTGTTGTAATTGTTAATAAGATGACCATAATGATCACCAACATATTTAAGTATCAGACATAATTTATTTTCCAAGCATTTATCAGACATAATGACAACAACATAAAAAAATATATATATATATTATATCTGTTCAAACCACCGTATCGATTCGTTATAGTTCTTATTTTAGACAAATAATGGAATGACCTAAGATATAATGTATCCAGAAATCTCCTAAAGAGCATAAAAGTTCAACTAATCGCACATTATTCTGCGATTGTAAGTGTGGAGCATGCATACATTTCAAAACCCCTCGCACCTTATTATGCACCATGATAGATCTTTCAGGACCCACAAAACTCTACTATTTGATATAGCTTTTGGAGTAAAAAAAAGGGATTAGTTAATCCCAATATGAGATTACAGAATACCCTAGATGAAAGCAAAATTTTAGGTAACAAATCAATTTCATACATGGAACAGTTACATCAAACAAGAATTAAAGTCAAAACGGTTACAAGCATTTTCATTATGAGATAACTCAAACTGCAGTATTTTCAATATTTAAAGTTGAACAGTCATCATTTAAAAATACTTTTAACATAGCACCTTTTCATAAGAGTTATTAAGCCACCAGAAAAGAGATAATAAAACGCAACCTTTAGAATCATTACCAGAAAGTCACATCTTTTACCAAACAGTCACATCTTTTCAAAACATGCCCCAAATATTTATTATAAATACCCTGAGTCTACCTGACACAAGTTATCTGAATTATTCTGACTTTCAAGCGTCAAGGTGGGTATTCTATATTTCAAGTTTTAAAGTCAACAATCTTGACAATCTTCTGCAAGGCTATAATATTAAACAACACATCAATCATCTGTGGTGCAGGTATTATGGAAAAAGGCAATTGCAGTCCCATCAGGGAACTTACCAAAGGGACCAAATCGAAAATAAAAGTGCGTGTTCTTAAAAAATGGGAAAACACAGATTTCAACACACATGAAGTACGAAGCCTGGATATCACACTCATCGATGAAAAGGTACATTAAATCAATATGCATCCGATTAAACACCGCAATTACAACTCCATATCTACCTCAAAACATAAATCGATATTAACCTTATATTGAACTTTTCACAGGGAGATCAGATACATGCAAGCATCCCAAAAGACTATATTTCTATCCATGGGCCAAAAATAACAGAAGGGGGAGTGTTTTACATAGAGAACTTTGACATTGGAGAACCTCTAGGATTTCATCGTCCCGTGGAGAATGAACAAAAAATGTTTTCGAAATGCGATACTATTTGCAAGAAAGCTAATGATAAATTGTCGGGTATACCGAAATTCAAGTTCACTTTCATGGAGTTTGAAGATGCTAAAGCAAAGTTCACTGAAAACAACAAACACCTGATAGGTAAATCTACATTTATTTGTATCAAAGAATATGTCGTTATATGAACAATTACTCATTCTTACTAATCAAAACTTGGCTGATGTTATTGGCAGACTAACAATACTGGGTAAAAAGAAACAATTTTTAAGAAAAGATGGACACGAGACTACTCTGACCGAACTGACTATAGAAAACACAAGGTAACAATTTCACGAATGCTAACATAAAAACAGATTCAAATGGACTAATTCAAAATAGTAACTATTGGTACTCACTTATTTTTGGTAGGGGAATTTCTATGCGGGTCTCGCTTTTTGGTAATGCTTCTGAACAAGTCAGTGACAAAATTGTGGGTGATCCTGAAACAACAGTAATTATATGTTGGAATGAGTCATGAATGAGTCATGAATATGTCATACTGCCACTGTACAGTTACACTATAGAGTTAAACTACTGTAGAGTGAGTTGGTGAGTGTTAGTGAGTTGGTGAGTGTTAGAGATATTTTCTCCTAACCCTAATTGTGTGAGTTGAAAGTAGGCAGAATAGGTTACCCAAGTGTATAAAAGAGGAGGTTCTCCTATGGAAATGAGAACCCATTTTCACTATCTCTTTCTCTGTTTCTTCATGGTATCAGAGCAAAGGAGGCAGAGAAGAGAAAACCTAACCTAGATCCCCTTTATAGCTTCAATCTACTATAGCTTCAATCTGAAATCAGACTTGAAAGTTAGATTCATAAGCTGTTCTTGAAGAACATGTGGCTGGTCAGTAAGTAGGTTTCTCCATTTGAAAGTTGTGGTTCCTTCTTTGAAAGTTGTTCTTATTTTTTTCTCTCTTTATTATCTGTTGAGTTGAAGGCAGATTTAATGGATAAAACCCCTGATAAAATTGTTTCCTCTCAGGCTATTAGTTCTACATCTCTAGATACTTCTCACAATAATACTATGAGCAGAAATATATCTTGTAAACTTGATGGTACAAATTACCTTGTTTGGTCTCACTGCGTGAAACTTTACATTACGGGTAAAGGAAAACTTGCGTACCTGACTGGAAGTAAAGCTTGTCCAAAGGAAGCAGACCCTACATATGATACATGGATTCAAGAGAATGCCATGATAATGAGCTTGTTGATAGATTCAATGACTCCCGATATCCAGAGCAGCTGTATGCGCTTAACCACAGCAAAAGAAGTGTGGGAGGCAGTCACGCAGATCTATGTCGCGAGCGGTGATGCGACACAAATCTATGAATTGAATCGTCGGGTAATCGAGACTCGCCAAAAAAACAGACCTCTATCCGTCTACTTCAATGCACTTCAAACTATATGGCAAGAACTTGATTCCTACAGCCCTTAGACATGGTGTGTGCAATGATACCACAACATTGCGAGAAAAGAATTGAAAAAGGGAGAATTATTGAGTTCCTTGTCGGGCTTGACTCGATTTTGATCCAATCGTAATCCAAGTGTTGGGAAAAATCCATTGCCAAACCTACGAGAAGTATATGGCACGATTAGATCGGAAGAACTTCGTCGATAAACTATGATACCTCCAATGCCACGGGGAAAGTTCAGCCTTGAATGTGATTACTCGCCAACATCAACACGCGAAAACAACCAAAAATCTGATGAGAAAGACTCATTTACCGTGATTATTGTCACAAGCGTAGACATACCGGGGAAACTTGTTACAAGCTCAATGGTCGTCATGAATAGCGAGAACAACATTAGAAGAGGGGAAACTCGAAAAGTAGTGAAGGAAGAAGAGGAGGTCGTATCGGTGGTTCGAGGGCATATACCACCACGGATGAGCTGGAACATCAACCTACATCAAGCGGCAGTGGCTATTCTCATTCATCTCAAGACCACTGGAACGGATGATTAAAGAATGTGCGCGGATGCTATCGTCCAAGGAAAATGCTTCTTTGGGTCTACTTCCTTAGCTCAACCAGGTAACACGAGAATTGCGGTAGGGCACTTGAACACTACATGCGATAAATCTAAAGGGTCTTGGATTATCGATAGTGGAGCAACCGACCACATGTCCACCGTCACAAATCTTTTCTCTACTTATAGTACAAGTCCTAGTAAACCTTGTATCTTGACAGCGAGATGGATCTCCAACAATTGTCTCGGGTGAAGGACAAATACCGATAACCAAATCTATGTCTTTATCTACTTGTGTTACATGTTCCGAATTTGTCTTCTAGCCTGCTCTCTATCAGCCAAATAACCAAAGCGTTAAAGTGCGGTGTTACCTTTTTTGACTCACATTGTGTATTTCGGGACCTACTCACGGGAGCGACGATTGGACTTGGTAAAAGAGAGGGGCCTTTACTACTTGGACTTGCAAGGGGAAACACAAGATGACAGTACAAGGGCTTACAACTCAACAAGCATATCTAAGGTAGAAGAGCAAATCCGGCTATGGCACAAACGATTGGGACATCCTTCTTTTGGGTACTTAAAAAAGTTATTTCCGAAGTTATTTTCGCGCTAGATATTTCGAAACTCCACCGTGAAGTGTGTGAGTTATCTAAACATCAGCGTGTCCCATATCCTTTAAGTATAAATAAAAGCTTATCTCCTTTTGCAATTATACATAGTGATGTTTGGGGTCCTTCACGTGTCATTAGTCCTTCGGTGCACGGTGGTTTGTCACTTTCATTGATGACTACTCTAGAGTCTCATGGGTATACTTATTGAAGGACAAAAGTGAAGTCTACTCTTGTCTTCAAAATATTTCATAAGTTTATCCTAACTCAATTCAACAAGAGGATTCAAGTGTTAAGATCTGATCGTGGTGGTGAGTACCTAAACCACGGATTATCATCTTATTTCTTAGATCAAGGAATAGTTCACCAAACCACGTGTACCGATACCCCTCAACAAAACGGAGTCATTTGAACGTAAGAATCGTCATTTGCTAGAAGTTACTAGATGCTTATTGTTTTGTATGAATGTGCCAAAAATGTATTGGGCGATGCTATTCTTACGGCAACACATTTGATTAACAAGATGCCCTCTCGGCCTCTTGATTTTCAAACACCACTTGAGGCACTTTCCGATGGTACTTCATTTCAACCTCAGACGGGTTCCACCAAAGGTGTTTGGATGTGCTTGTTATGTTCATGTTCACAAACGGGCGAGATAAACTAGATCCTAGGGCTCTTAAATGCATTTACTTAGGACCCTCATCTACCCAAAAGGGTTACAAGTGTTGTCACCCTCTCACCGGTAAAGTTTTTGTGTCTATGGATGTAACCTTTAGTGAAGATACCCCTTACTTCTCGAGAGTTGAGACTTCTCTTGGGGGAGAGTAGAATTGGTGAAGATCAAGTATGGGTATGATTTATGGTATGACCTATGCTCTTGCAGACCTAACATAAATAAGGAAGGTGAGACGACTCCACCAACGGCGTCTTCACTACTTCAACAAAGTGAGACTACTCCACCAACGGGCGCCTTCACTTCTTCAACTTCAAGTGTACAAACGAAGAGACAAAGCCCCCTCTCTCGGCCTCGTCAATTGTCTACTCCGGTGATGAGGTAATTCGAACTAGAACCTCAGATTGAAACTACTTTGAGTGCGACGAGAATGAAATTTGATTGATGAGTCTACCAATGTGGTGGAAGAAGAAAACCCGAGTTCTTCTAGATATCCTACTCGTACTCGCAATCCTCCAACTCAATATGGTTTTTCTACTGACCACCCTATTTCTAACTTTGTGTCTTCTCATCTCATCTGTCTCCTACTTATGTTGCGTTTGCGAATCAATTATCATCTGTGAGTATACCTACAAGGATTGAAGATGCTCTTGCTGATCCGAAGTGGAAGGTAGCTACAATTGAAGAAATCGAAGCCCTAGATAAGAATGACACATGGGATGTGGTCAAAGCGCCAAAAGGGAAGAAGACAGTCGGTTGCAAATGGGTATTTATTGTGAAGTACAAGTCCGATGGAGCGGTTGAAAGACATAAGGCAAGATTAGTAGCTAAAGGCTACACTCGGACTTATGGAATTGACTACCAAGAAACCTTTGCTCTGTTGCTAAGATGAACACTATTCGTGTCTTGTTATCCGTAGCTTGACAAACAAGGACTGCCACTTCATCAGTTCGATGTGAAGAATGCTTTCCTTAATGGTGATTTGGAAGAGGAAGTCTATATGGACATCCCTCCTGGATTTCAAACTTGACCACTAATGAAGGGAAAGTATGTAAGTTGAAGAAATCCTTATACGGTACAGAGCGGTCTCAAGGGCGTGGTTTGGACGGTTTACCCAAAGTATGCGGAGATATGGATTTCGGCAAAGTCAGCAGATCACACCTTATTCCTCAAACGTTCAAGGAACGGAAAGCGACCATGCTTATTGTCTATGTGGATGACATTATAATGACAAAGATGATGTGGTAGAAATGGGGAAGGTAAAATCTTACTTGGCCAAGGAATTTGAAATAAAAGACCTTGGAGAATTGTGCTACTTCCTAGGAATTGAAGTGGCAAGATCGAAAAGGGGCATTTACATCTCTCAAAGGAAATATGTCCTAGACCTTCTATTTGAGACAGGAATGCTAGTCGCAAACCTATTGACACACCGGTGGAACAAATCGAAGCTTGGAGAAGACACCGATGGTATTAGGTGGATAAAGAAAGATATCGAGGTTAGTGGGTAGATTGATTTATCTTTCTCACACTCGTCCCGATATTGCATACTCTGTGAGCGTTGTAAGTCGGTTTATGCATGCTCCGAGAGAGACACATATGGATGCAATGTCGCTAATACTTCGCTACCTAAAGTCGGCACCAAAGCAAAAGGACTCTTATTTTCTCGGAATAACCACACAAAGGTTGAAGCATACACAGATGCAGATTGGGCAGGCTCCGTAATTGATCGTAGGTCTACCTCTGGATATTGTTCATTTGTGGGAGGGAACCTAGTAACTTGCGCGCGAAGAAGCAATCGGTTGTAGCTAGATCCAGTGCGAAGGCGGAATTTAGGGCTATGGCTCATGGAATATGTGAGCTATTGTGGTTACGAATATTGTTGACAGAGCTTGGTTTCGGTCCTAAAGATCCTATGAGGTTGTCTTTGCGACAACAAGGCTGCCATCAAGCATTGCTCACAATCCAGTCCAAAGATGAGAACAAAGCATGTGGAGGTGGACAGACATTTCATTAAAGAGAAATTGAATGTTGGGATTATCAAAGACTCCGTTTGTAAGAAGAAGACCAGTTGCGAGATATGCTAACTAAAGGAGTTCCTAGTCGACCATTCAACTCTTTCCTCGACAAGCTAGGAATGCATGATATCTACTTTTTGCTTGAGGGGAGTGTTGGAATGAGTCATGAATGAGTCATGAATATGTCATACGCCTTTGTACGGTTACACTATAGAGTTAAACTACCGTAGAGTGAGTTGGTGAGTGTTAGTGAGTTGGTGAGTGTTAGAGATATTTTCTCCTAACCCTAATTGTGTGAGTTGAAAGTAGGCAGAATAGGTTACCCAAGTGTATAAAAGAGGAGGTTCTCCTATGGAAATGAGAACCCATTTTCACTATCTCTTTCTCTGTTTCTTCATTATAATCATAACATCAGCATGTTTGAGAAAATTCGGTACTTCTTACTCTGTGGGATCAACAAATGCAACTAGACTTCACATCAATTTTGAATCACCGGAAGTACAACATTTCAGAAACAGGTTAGATTGTAAATTGTATATTAAAACAAACATCATGGTACCTGTCAAACCACTCTTTAATTTTACTGAAGTTGTTGATCCACTTTTCTACTTTCAAACCTGACAGTTGTATGACAAGTACACCAGTTAGAAGAGAAATCAAGATAGAAGACGATACATCAAAAGTTCAAGTTTCTATATCAGAATTGATTAAAAAATACAGGGAAACAGCGATCCAGGTAATTCTTGAACATTTTCTACATTATACATTAAACATACACTACACTCCACATGTTTACAACAGTAATATGCATGCAACAGGATTCAATATTTACGTGTACCGCTACCATCACCAACATAATCAATCAAAAACGATGGTATTACATGGCATGTGAGGAGTGTAACAAGAAAGTTATACTGAACAACAAAACAGCAACATGTGAACCATGTAATGCAGTAGTCAGGGCCGTCCCAAGGTATAGATTGGAGATGGAAGTTGTTGATGGAAGTCATTGCGCTACTTTCGTAGTTTTCGGGGAGGAGGTGAATAAGTTAATTCATTATGACGCATCAGAAATGTTGGGGCTCCAAGAGGTACATTCAAACAGAATCAATTTAGTACTGTTAATTATAGTACAACACTAATTAATCCTTCACCCAATGCAGAGAGATGGTTTTGATAAGGTGGTCATTGCATTGGAACATGCCGTAAACTTGGAAAAATCATTTAAAGTCAAAATAAATCAACATAGTATTCAACAAGGAAACCTTACTTTCACGGTGCAAAAGGTTTTGGACCCCCAAGTTCCCGAACAACGTAAACAGATGGATATGGAAAACAACAAGGTACATTATATTTAACATCTGATAAAAGTATCATCTATCACCAAAATAAACCATTAAAACAACAGTAATGTTTATGCAGGCAAACGAGGGATCTAATGACATGCATGTGGAACAGCGGAACCAAAGCACCGTTGAATCAACCAAAAAAAGGAAGGGAAAGGCACCCGCCAAACATGCCGAAGAGAAAAATAAGGGATATCAATCCAAAAAGAGACTCAAATCCCTCATAATCGAGGTAATCTATTTGAGATATTAAGCATACATAACTCACACCTATATGGATATTTGTACATGAGCACTTACAACACGGATTCTTTAATTGCAGGAATAGGATAATGAAACTCTCATGAATGCTGCAGAAATACAATTGACTGTCAGAGTTGCAAGGATAAAAAAATAGCAGTTGCATTTAATTATGTTTTTTTTCCTACTAAAACTGATAATTATGTTTATGTATTAAGTTTATAAATATTGTTTGGAACTAATTATACTGTGTAATTTGTAACTATAAAATAATTATATCAGTTGCAATTAAATATTACAAATGCCGAAATATAAAAAACCATTTTGCTCATTATTTCTTACCATGGACATACATTTTTGGGAGACATAAACTGCTTACCAAGTAAATTCCTAAGAATGAAGGCAGCAAAAAAAACAGTGTCTACAAGCATCAAGACGCCTGCACAAGTAAATATTGTGAAAATCAATTGATCCATGTCTTCTTAAATAGGGAGAAAACATGTAATGTTCGTCCAGGAATTTGGGTGAACATGAGCGTAATTGAAATAACCCAATTTTGTTTATTAACCGGTATATTTTTATGACGTAAAAAACACAAATAAAAATAAAAATAACCATTTATCCCAACATCTGTCATTTTGTTGATCTGTAAAAGATCACGATGCAGTTTGTTGATAGGGTGAATAACCAAATGAAAATAAAAAGGGGACCTTACATTGAGTAAATCTACTTAACAATAAGTACCCTAACTATGAAAATGCCATAGAAGAAGTCCCAACGAAACAAGAAGGCAGCAAAACATGGCATCTACGACCATGTAGACACCTCCTGCCCCTTTTGTGTTGAAATTATATAAGTTATCTTGAAACATTTTACTTAATAATATAACAAATACTATTGTCTACAAATTGACCAGTAGAAGTTTAAAAATCACCATTTATTCCAATATCAATCCTTTTTTTAATCTTTAAATGATCACGATGAATTTTATGCGGTAAAAATAATTGACTGCCTACCACCAAAACTCTCAAACGTCCAGCAGATGAAAATTTCACATAGGGATAACATAATCATTGACCACCAACAGTTGCAAACTCTAACATGTTCAAAAGGTTTGATATCATGACCATTGATGACCAACAGGTGCCTCATCAAACTCTCACATGTCCAAAAGATGCAATTTTGAAAATATAATATAACTAGTGATAACCAACAGGTGCCTGATTAGAAAAAGGATTTCACTATTTAACTACTGTAACCACACAACTCTAATATTGAAAAGCTCGCTGCTCTGCCTAGAAAATTCTCAAAGTCATAATGAATACATCGGGGAAGCACTGCGCTAAGCAACGAAGATTGTTTCTATCAGAAAGACAAAAGAACAAATCGATGATGATTGCAGCCCCAAAAGGTAACTATTAGAAATGAAATTTGCAATACCGCGTTCAAATTCAAATATACGTATATAACATTTGCATTTTCTGGTGAAGCAGTTCGAACAGAAATAAGAACTCGAGAACATGCTGCAAAGGCAAGGGCCTCCAGAATAACGTTATTAGCAAAAAGAAGGGGCAGAAAACAAGGTACAGTCAATCACATATTTTCTCATCAAATTGTTAACGCTAATGGCATGGTCACAAGTAAAACAAAATCGCCAAAATTGCAAGGTGATTACTCAGCACAGACGAATACATACCAAACAGTTAATGATGAAGAAATGGAAATTCAAATGGGTACGCAAAAAGGTTCGTTAATGAATGTTCAAAAAAAAAAAATTGTACCTGTAAAAATAATAAATTTATCTTTTAATCTTAATATAATGTAAAAAACACCGAAGCAAGGTAGGAAATAACATTTTTTTTGATATTTTAATAGGAAATCATGATGACGAAATATTCTATTTTGGACCACCCGACCGAATATGTTCCGACTGCGGGGCAATTGTATGGTATGAAGAAAGAAACGATAAGAGCAAGAAAACATGTAATCCGAAATTCTCGATATGCTGTCAAGATGGAAAGGTTATATTACCGCCGGTGAAAGAACCTCCGCAATTTTTAAAGGAACTATTGGATCACAGGGGCGGACAAAGGTCAACCAGATTCAGAAACAATATCAGAAGATACAATTCAATGTTTGATTTCACATCGATGGGGGGAACAGTTGACAAAAAAATTAATGACGGAAAAGGACCTTATGTTTTCAGAATCAACAGTCAGAATCATCATAAGATTGGCACACTCCTACCGGACGATGGCAAAGATCCTATATTTGCGCAGCTATACATACATGATACTGCAAATGAAGTCGCTCAAAGATTAAAGGCAGTCGGGGGGGAAATAATGACATCCAGTTGGATAGAGATGTCATCGACGGTCTTATCAAAATGCTAGATGAAACTAATCCTCTGGCACAGGGGTTCAGAATGGCAAGAGATCGTCATGAAGATTCTGAAAGGGCACAAGTCAGATTGAGAATTCTTGGCAAAAGAAAAAAAGATGCTCGCCAGTATAACTCACCGACTGTATCAGAGGTGGCGGCTTTAATTGTAGGTTCTGGTAATAAGAAGATAAAGCCCAGAGATATTGTAGTCGATGATAAGGGAACCGGGTTAAAGAGGATCACTGAATTCCATCCAAGTTTCATGGCAATGCAGTATCCTTTGCTCTTTCCTTATGGTGAAGATGGATATACCCTAAAAATACCATACAGAGACATGCCCTCTACTAGAGACAAAAAACGTAAAAATGTTAAAATGCGGGAGTATTATGCATATAGGGCACATCAAAGAGCTAACGAAGGCCTCACCATGATTCAGGGAGGTCGTCTGTTCCAGCAGTATCTGGTTGACGCGTATGCATGTATTGAAGAGTCCAGATTGAGGTGGGTAAGGAAAAACCAACCGAAAATCAGATCTGAACTTTATAGCGGTTTAAAAGATGCGGTAATGTCACGAGACACATCAGCCGCGTCTGTTGGAAAAAGAATTGTGTTACCGTCTTCATTTACTGGGGGGGCAAGATATATGTTACAACACTATCAAGATGCAATAGCCATATGCAGATTTATGGGACCTCCAGATTTGTTCATAACTTTCACGTGTAACCCTATGTGGCCAGAAATAAAAGACTATCTAAAATTGATTCAGGGGCAAAAAACAGAGGATCGACCAGATATTGTATCAAGAGTCTTTAAGATTAAATTAAATCAACTAATGAAGGACTTGCAAAAAGGAAAAGTATTCGGGAAAGTTCAAGCAGGTAATTATAAATCTATGAAAACCACAATATTCAAGTTAAAATAAACCTATTCAGTGGCAGATATATAACTTACCTTTTTTTTTCCAGCAATTTACACCATTGAATTTCAAAAGCGAGGGCTTCCCCATGCGCATATTTTGTTGTTCCTGCACCAAAATGATAAACCAAAGTCTCCTTCAGACATTGACAAAATCGTATCAGCAGAAATACCAGATAAGGATGCTGATCCAAAAGGATATGAGGCTGTGGTCCAATTTATGATGCATGGGGTATGTGGAGATCAAAATCTAAATGCCCAGTGCCTGCAAAATAATAAATGTTCAAAGCATTTCCCGAAACAATTTTGCGGTCAGACATTGGTTGATGCTAGCGGTTTCTCAGTTTACAAAAGACGTGATGATAAACACATGGCAAAAAACAAGGGTATTGATCTGGATAATAGATGGGTGGTTCCGTACAACAGAAACTTGATTGTGAAATACCAAGCACACATTAATGTAGAAATATGCAACAAAAGCCGGGTCGTCAAATATTTGTTCAAATATATATGCAAAGGAAAAGATATGGCAGTCGCAGTGATTGAAGAAACCTCAAAAAAAGATACAACAGTCCCTGAGGGTGAGGATTCTTCAAACAAAGATAAGAAAAATGGCAAGGTGCCTAAAGTTGATGAAGTCAGCAACTACTTACACTGTCGCTACGTATCAGCCTCAGAAGCAACCTGGCGAATATATAACTTCGAGATCCAGTTCAGAGATCCAAGTGTGGAGAGGTTGTCTTTTCATTTACCTGGTGAACAACAGATTATATTTCGGGACAACGAAAAATTAACCGCAGTGTTGAATCGAACAGATCCGGAAGACACAAAGTTCATACAGTGGATGAAGGCAAATAGAAAATATAAAGATGCAAGGGAATTAACTTATGCAGAATTTCCAACAAAATGGGTCTGGGACCAGACTAAAAAGAAGTGGTCTAGAAGAAAATCGAAGAGAAGAATTGGAAGGCTTTATCATGCACATCCAACATCGGGTGAGAGATTCTACCTGCGTTTGTTGCTCAACATAGTAAAAGGTCCACGCAACTTTGACGAAATTAAGACTGAATGGATTTGTTCATCCAACATTCAAAGATGCATGTTTAGATTTGGGTTTGCTGGATGATGACAAATAATGGCACGAAGCGATGGAAGAGACGGGAACATGGGCATCCAGTAAGTTATTACGTGAAATGTTCATAACATTGTTACTCTTTTGCGAAATTACAAATCCAGAAGAACTATGGAACAGGCACTGGAGAATGTTATCTGATGACATTCTGCATCAACAAAAAATATTATTAGGAGATAAAGATCTTGAGATCGAAGATGAACAGCTCCAAAACTATGTTTTATTCGAAGTGGAGACAGCTATGAACCAAATCAACAGGTCTCTCAAAGAATTCCCAAAACTTCCTTACCCGAAAATGATTCTTCATGCCCAAAAAGAAAACATACTCATCCGGGAAGAACTGCAGTATAACAAAATACAACTTTCTGAAGAATTCTTACAGCACCACAAAGGACTTAACATTGAGCAAAGAAAGGTATTTGATGCAGTAACAGAGGCAATAGAAAATAAACAAGGGGGCGCTTTTTTCGTCTATGGAAGCGGTGGTACAGGGAAAACATATTTGTGGAAAACGTTAGCATCCGGTTTAAGATCAAGATCCAAGATCGTTTTAACAGTGGCTTCATCAGGAATAGCATCATTATTACTACCAGGTGGGAGGACAACACATTCAAGATTCAAATTACCCCTACAAATTGAGGAAAACTCGTGCTGTGACATACCGAAGGGAAAAAATTTGGCAGCATTGATGTGTAGGGCAGACTTAATAATATGGGATGAAGTACCGATGATGCATAAACATGCGTTCGAAGCACTTGATAGGACATTGAGGGATCTGATGAGTAAGCCGACTGACATATTCGGAGGAAAAACTATAGAGCCAGATATTACCAGTCATTCCCAAAGGAACTAGGGAAATTATTGTTGACGCAGCGATTAATAGGTCTGACCTTTGGAATAATTTCAGAATCTTCAACCTTACTGAGAATATGCGACTAACTTCCAAAGTATCGCCTGAAACAAAAGAAAGACAAGATTTCAGTAATTGGGTACTAGATCTTGGGAATGGAAACCTACCAGCAATTTCACTTACCGATATGGAAGAGCCATCTTGGATCAAAATACCAGATGAGTATCTGATCACCCCGGATGAGGACTGCGTGAAACAGATTACGTCTGTCATATATCCTAGCGTATTAGACAGATATGGGGATACAGAATATTTAAGTGAAAGATGTATACTCGCACCAACTAACGAGAGTGTAGATGAAATAAACGACTTCATTGTCTCGAAAATTCCAAGAGAAACACATAATTTCTTGAGTTCGGACAGCATTAGCCCAGTTACAGGATCCGTTCAAGATCAAGATGTCCTGTATCCTACTGAATTTCTTAATTCCCTGCAATTTCCAGGCATACCAAACCATAAGTTACAGCTGAAAGTTGGAGTTCCAATTATGCTACTACGCAACATAAATCAAAGTATGGGTCTATGCAACGGAACACGGTTAATCGTAAAACAAATTGGCAAGAGAGTTATTGAAGCACATATCTTAACAGGGAACCACATAGGGTCGCGGGTTTACATCCCAAGGATAATAATGTCTCCCACTGATACAAACTTACCTTTCGTATTAAGAAGAAGACAATTCCCAGTTAAAGTATGCTTTGCTATGACGATAAATAAGAGCCAAGGTCAGACCATAAAGAATGTTGGGATTTATTTGCCAAGACCGGTTTTTACTCATGGCCAGCTATACGTGGCAGTATCAAGAACAACATCACGGGAAGGTTTGAAGATTCTGATAAAGAAAAGCGGTGAAGAACCAACAGGATACACACAGAATATCGTGTATAAAGAAGTGTTCAATAATTTTTACTCAGGTAGCAGTCGTCCTTGCAAAAAAGAATTTAAGATATTATGATGATCTAGAGTATTATCTAATCAACATGGAATTGTGTGTCATGCTGATGTAATTCAGGATGCGGAGACCTCAGGATCAGTGGAAGGGGAAACTTGAAGGCAAAAATATGCTAGGAACGCCAAATAAAGAAACTGGCCGTAAATTTAACGACTAAAGTCGGGAGTGGTAGACTGCGGTTACAAATCCACACCAATATTATGTTTCTTAATACTGTAATCCACATTTAAATAGATTTCTTATTCAAATTAGACAATAAATGTCATATTTGATCCAATGTAATAACACAAGTTAGTGTAATCATCTATAAGGCAGAAAGGTGATCAAAGAAGTATAGTTCAACTCTCTTAAATTGCTCCAAGAAGGAGGATTGCAAGTATAATGTTTGTGAATAGGAGCTTTAGCAGTTCTAAGATAAACCTGAAAACATCCCATTGTTTACACAAACTATTACAAGTCCCAGATAAAACTAAATATTATGATTGTAATACAAACCAAAACCAACATTGCATAAAAATTGGCATTTCAATAAACCTGTAGATCTAAGAAGCCACCATTAACAAGATATGAAAACAGCTATCTTCAATTCTGTAGAAGGGAAAAATTGATGTTCTACCATTGTAATTAACATAAAAACTACACTAAGAAACCCTCAACTTCCTCAAATTACGAGTTTTTGGAGTTACATAGAACTTTAGTGTTGAATCCTTGAAAATTTTCTCAAAATGCATCTACGCCAGCCAAAGATTGGTGCACAACATGGACTTTAATACGAGTGCTACAATCAATTCAACCCAGAGTTCCACATCTGTGAACCTTTAAAAGGCTAAAGAAATGGTGAAATTTTCTTATGACCAATTTTTTTTTCTTGGAAAGCATTAAGCCTCTAATCAAGTTTTAAGCTATTATGGAAGTATAGAATTTTGATATAAGTGCCATTCATTGAATCTCAGGAATGTGTATGAATTTAGGTGCCTAAATTTTAACTTAAGCAATCTTTTGTAATATAGCAAAAGCTTTGCATAATATTGTTCCAAAACTCTCAAATTTATAATTCCAATTATGTTGTGAGCTACAGTGGTTTAGTATTGGACGAACTTTATGAGAAAGTTAGCTTGGTAGACATAAGCTGGGCTTAACAATTAAATTGGGTACAGACAGTGTCAAGGGAGCAAATACAGAAACATACATGTCAAAAAAGAGTCAGGACCTTTCATACATGTGCTTAAGACCTTTCATACATATCAAACAAAGAGTCGGGACCTTTCATATATGTCAAAAAAGATACCAACTGTCATATCCCTAAAAAATATCAGATCAGACATATCGATTCAAACCTATATATATCCGGGAAGGATCCAAAAATACCTATATATTTGCAACAATCTTTTATTACAAAAGAAAAATCATGGAGTCCTATGCAATTTCTTACAAACAGTGGAAGTTCGTTTACAAAAGATCTCTGTGGTCACACCAGAAGTTTAGCGTTGGAGATTGGGTGGAAGTAAGCATTAACGAAGAAGGGTTTTTCGATTCCCATTACAAAGCTAAGATAATGCAGATTTTTGAAGAAAAAGTTGCAGTGCGGTACTGCACTTTATTAACTGATGATGAACAAGACCTGCTTACAGAGGTGGTTCACATAAACCAAATCCGACCCGCTCAGCCGATTGAAACCGTTTTTGATTTTCATGTCGACGCGTTTTATAACGATGGATGGTGGTGCGGACGAATTACAGAGAAAAGAAATACTACTTACTATGTGTATTTTAAAAGGACACATGAGATCATTGGTTTTGGTTTTGGAGAATTGAGGCTGCATTATGATTGGATTGACGGTGTCTGGGTACGTTAAGTCTAAATGGTTGGTAATTACTACTATCGGCTTAGTTGTGGTTTGATGTATGCAAAGTTTAAAATTGGAGCCTATAGATTTTGTAATTTTAGTTTAATTTGATTTTTGAGATGATAATGTATTAGTAACAGACGAAGATTACCTTTGATTTCTTTGTAAACTTATAAATTGGCTACTGAATGAAAAAAGTTTAAATCTACTGATTCAATAAATTGAGATCCAACACATATTAGGGTTTACACGGAATTACCTGATCGTATGATTTCTGAATTGTAATCTTCCATACAGCAAATTCTAGATGAATATCACCGCCTTCCAAATTCAGACCAAATTGATTTATGAAATTTTAGGAGACATAAACTGGGATGAAGGCATTAGTGGAAATTTGGGTTTCTAAATGTGGACCGAAAGAAAATTATGGATTTCATTCGGCAACCATTAATGGTGATGAAACTGGGATGTAAGAAATGTGGGGTTAATGGGGATGAAGCTAAGAACAGTTTTTCAAGAAACTTCGGTTATAACGACGACCTAAGAAATAGACCATAAAACGAAGTAACTTTGCAATCAGTGGACCCAAGAAATAATTAACCATTTAACCTTCCTTTGGAGAACAAGGTCAATAGACTATTAAAAAAAAAAAAAAAAGGTAAATATACTAAATAAAAAAAAAGGGTTAAGCATTTAATTTTATCTTTTAATCAAAATTTACCTATATTAAATGATAAAAATATCTAAAATAAAAAAAAAAAATAAACTCGGAAATCTTATAGCTGAATTTTAAATTAAGTATGTAATTTTTATCTTTTAATCAAAATTTACCTATATTAAATAAAAACAAAAGGATAAGAATATACTAAAATAAAAAATAAAAATAAAACGAAACTAACATAAGCTGCTGCAAGCTACAACGTCACGGCAAATTAAGAAAAAAAAGTAGTCAGTCATCACCGTGAAACTTATTGATGCCAAAACTCTCCTATTCTACTATAATAAATTTGGAAAAATAATTTTGATATTTCATGAATTTTTTTTTATTTTTTATAAAGCTATATTCAACTCCTTTTTATGGAAGACAGACTATTGATTTTATTTTCACGAGAGCAAGAAGACTCCATAGATGCGTCCTCCTCCAAGTGCTTACAACTTTTTCAGTTTCATATGCATTTTTAACGACTCTAAATCATAATGCTACATTTTAAGCCCTACGACACAGACACTATGGAAACATCCGGTGCGTATGCACCGGGTTAGATGCTTGTTTAACAATAATACGCTCAAATTTCTATTGTCTTGCTCAAGTGTAGCTTTAGCTTGGTTTAGAATTGTCCTTATTCTAAATAAGATTTCGTTTATATTACAAAAACAATCAAAATAAGCTGGTCGTTATGATTGTTTGTTTTTTTACGTACTATTGAGACTGAAAGCATGACTTCTTTAGCCTCGTTTGACGGAAATAATTAGTTTAGAGTAACCGATTTTGATGGGACGAAAAAAACACGTACTATATATGTAGGTACAGAAAGTTCACCCGCCACGTGTACGAGGTAGACTGAGGTAGACAGCGAGGTGAATCTTCCAGAAATATATTTTTTATCATTCCCTAAGCAGCGCGTCAGTGAGAAGTCAAATCAAGTGCTAGACCAGCGAGATAACATGGGATAGTAAAAGAAGTTGTTCCACAAAATCATCTGCACGGAGTGTGACTTGCAGAACAAGGAAGTGCAAAGCTTCCGAAGTATTATCAGCGAGATGTGGATTGTTGTGCAAGAAATGAAGAGGCATACGAAGTCAACTATGCGAAGTGTGACTTGCAATGCAAGAAATGGCAAAGCTTCCGAAGTATATTCAGCGAGATGTGGATTGTTGTGCAAGAAATAGGACAGTTGTCCCCGACAAGAGACGATCTTTAAGGCGTCAAAGAAGCATAAAGTTGCCCTAAGCGAAGTAAATTCTGTGTCTCCGAGATAAATCGATTTGTACTCCACTATGTAACTTTCCCCTATAAAAGGAGGACTTAGCCTTCTGAGAGATGGTTGGAACATTATTGGAGAGAGAGAGAACATTTGTAAGAGAGCAGTCTTGATCTTGAGTGTTCTTGAGCAACTTGTAACTTAAAAATATTAAAGAATTTCAATCAAGAGAAAAGATTTGTGTATAAACTCGTTCTTGTTCTACCTTGTACTCGTATGATTCGTGAGTGGGTGTAACTATGGATTTTTTGTAGTTACATTTTGGCGCCGAGAAACAGGAATCTCAAGTTGAGATTTCAATCTCACTTGAGATAGTTTGAGAGATCTGTCGTCCCATAAATCATTAAGTGAGTTATTACTTCATAAGGGTTGGAGGAGTGGTGACTAAAGAAAACATAGAAATATTGGAAGAGGAAAAGTAGATCTGAAATCTGTTGTCCGGAAGCTAAACAATCTAGATCTGGTCAAAAGTCGGTGAATCGGAGAAAGAAAGTTTAACAGGTTATCCATGGCAAGAGTACTGGAACGAGCACAACACGTCATCGCATCAAGGAGAAGCTTGCGTCTAGTAGGAAGAGGAGGATGAAGGATGGAGAGAGGTGAAACGTCAAGAAGAGGAGGAAGGCAAGGTGAAATCCAACAGGAAGATGATGAACGCTATCGAGAGGGATCGATCCATACCGCTAACACCGAAACGGAGGAGGAAGAAGAACTTACGCAAGAAAATGGATGGGAAACCGCATGTGAAGAAAGTATGACGCTGGAACAGATCAGAGAGGTGCTGCGCTTAGAAAGGAAAACATAGGGAGGTCTAATGGAGCAAAGAGCTATGCTCATAAGGCAGAACGCGATCCTGACACAGCGAAATAATCAACTCAATGAAGAAAGAGTTGCTTATGATTTACGAGATGAAAACGACATGGGAGAAGATATATCCCAAGAGGAAGGAGTACCACAGGATGGACTAGGCGAAAAGAGGAGAGGGCGAAGGAGGAGACGTCAAAGACAGAATAGCGAAGATATGGAGCTGAGGAGAGCTCTGGAGCAAACCAGATGGGAAGATCAGAGACGGTGATTTGAGGAAGAAAGAACTCGAGAGGTGGAAAGGCTTCGTACAGAGGAAAGATTACGAGAAGAAGATAGATTACGAAGAGAGGAACAAAGGCGTCGTGAACAAGAATGGCAGGAGGAGGCGAGGAGATACGCAGAGGAGGAAGAAAGCAGACATCGAGAAGAAATAAGGAGGCATCAGGAAGAAGGGAGGGAAGATGATGACGAGAGAGATAGGAGGAGAAACCATAGACGAGATGCAGAAAGAGACGTAGACAATCAAACAATCATGAATGAGCTACAGGAGGTGAAAGCTTTGCTCAATAATCCGAGAAGAGGAGGGCGAGTACAGCTGACGGAGTCAATTGTGGAAGCTGAAAAATCGCCCTTCGGAAGGTGTTCACTGCCTACCTTCGGAAGCATCTTCGACGGAACAGGAAATGATGTACAACATCTAAAACAGTACACCCTCTCACTAATGTAGTGGGCGAAGTACGAGACGGTACTGTGCCAGTACTTCCCAGCAAGCTTAACTGGGGAAGCCTCAAAATGGTTTGAAGGGTTAGCAGAAGGTTCAATCTCGTCGTTCAAAGATTTACAGAAGATATTTTTGACAACCTACATAAGCAATAATATGCTAAGGCCCAGAATCCAAACTTTGTTAAACTTAAGAAAGAAGCCAGGCGAAAATTTGCGAGGTCTAATTACGAGATGGAGAACGGTATGCAGTGAACTCGCAGGGAGAGTAGATGAGAGAAATTTTATTCTGGACTTCTTGAATGCATTAATACCAACCGACCTCTTGCACACACAATTTTTCGTAATTCGCAATACAATATCGATGAGTGAACTCCGACAGTATCAGGAGGAGTATGTGGCGTTACAAGAAAAGCAAAGGGAGGCTATCGAAGCAGTCCCGATTCAGTCATAGGAAGGGAACTCGCATTTGCTACCTAGAATGGCAAACGTAATAGAAGATGACACGAAATATGTGGAAGCAGAACCATTGGCAACAATCCCCGCGAAGTTGGTAGTAGTGTCCAATGGAGATCAAGAATGGATAAATCAGCATCCGAGGTATATCGATCCCATACCTCGGAACTATGAGTCCCGAAGTGATAATCCGAGGAATTCCCGAAGATATAATCCAGGACTGCAGTATGGGGGAAAGAGGCCACAGTTCGAAGACGTAGTATTACCTGAACTTAACACTATAGTCGAAAAGATATGAGAATCAATTGTTCTAACCGAATAAATTCCACCCCCGACAAATTTTGGGATAGAACCCTTCTCAAGCATGAGAAATTATGACTTTTTCAAGTATCATTGTTTCCACGGGCACCGAACGGAGGATTGTAGAAACATACGATGGATAATACTCTGTCTAATTGAAAAGGGGAAGCTTAAGCACTATCTGGCGAATCCGGGGCCATTACCACCACCACCTCGAAGAGAAGATCAAAAGAAAGCAAAGGTATACAGAATCGAGATAGACAGGGGAAGCCAGAGGTTAAACTGTAACTCCATTATTCACTCTGCGAAGAATGTATGGAATTTTCACGATAATATATTGCAAAGAGTCCACAAACGAGACTGTGAAGGAAATGAGATATTCAGTATAGCGAAGAAAGAACCATTGGAAGAATGGCAAAGGAGAATTATCTCCTTCTCGGCGGATGATGCCCCAGAGGGGGGAACTTCACACACAGACTCGTTGGTGATCACCTTGAACTTCGGAGAATATGTGAAATGGGAGGAGAGTTCCACGGGAAAAAGGAAAACCTGGGAAGTAGACAAGATCTTGGTGGACACAGGGAGCTCGGTGGATATTCACTTTTACCACACATTCAAATCGATGGGTTACAAAGATTCTGACCTAGTGCCGTCAACTTATAATATCTATGGGTTCAATGGAGTGGCATCAAAGCCGAGTGGGGAACTAGTGGTGAACATCTTCGCAGGAGAACTAGAAACTAAATTAACAGTATGTGTGGTGGATGTAGAGTCCCCCTACAACGCTCTGATTGGGCGGCCATGGATACATGGGATCAAGGGAATAACATCCACTTACCACCAATCTATTTGATTCCCAATGCCAAGCGGAATTGGAGAGATAAAGGGAGATCAAAAGGAAGCAAGAGAGTGCAATGAAGAAGATGTGCATAACTATGACGAGAAGATAAAATGGAGGTAAGAACAAAAGAAGATAGTACAAGAAGCAAAGAGGGAACAAGAATTAATGATATACATGGTTAAAGCGAAAGAGGGGTGGGCTATCCCCAGTGAAATTCCCGAAGATACAAATAAGCCTTTTTAGCAATTAAAGGAGACGTCCCCACTCGGAGAACCAATCATGAACTTCGCAGAAGTAGATACCACACAAGAGATAAATTTGGGTAGCAAAGATGAGGCGAACACAGTGAGGATTGGAACAAGGATGGAGGCGGATGAAGAAGAAAGGTTGATAAAGCTACTGAAGGAGTACCTCGATGTCTTTGCATGGGGAATGAACGAGATTCCTGGGATAGATCCCGAAGTCGCTTGCCACAAGTTGGATATAAATCCCACAATCAAGCCTATAAGACAACGAATACGGAAGATAGCAATTGCTTATCGGAAGATAGCAATGAATACGGAAGATAGCAACTGCTTTTGTTGAGATAGGTGTAGAATTTGATTCTTCAAACTATCCTCGGATGCTGCACAATAACAACAAAGTAAGAGACAAGTTAAGTAAAGCAAAGTACCAAGTACGAAGTTAACACCTAGAGCTACCTTCTTTCTGTGAAATTACAGAACTTAAAGTTTTCTGAAGACGCATGTTCATAAAATCGAGCCTTGGCGTTTCAGATTCAAGAAAGTCATAGAGTTCATTAGGAGATTTATCCTCATTAAGGTTGGGCGAAGCGTTATCACCGTTAGGAGACCCGATAACTAATTTTCCACCCCTCGGAGGAGCAACAAGCTTTTTCTTTGAAGGGGAAGGGGCAGTTTTATTGCCTAGAAGTCTCTCCAAGCGTGCCTGGACAGAGGACATCTCGCTATTTAACCCACTATTCTCATCCCGTAATTCAGAATTCTCAGTCTTCAGCTTCTCATATTTGGAGCTTAACTCGGAAAGCTCTCTCCTGAGGTTACGAAGTCCAACCTCGGACTTGTCGTTTCTCTTAATTATTATCTCTTTATCCTCTTCCAATCGCCTAAGCTGAGCCATGGACGAGGAGTGTAGGTTACGAGAAGTTGTGAGGGAATTATAAACCCTCCGAAGCTCAGTCTTTAAACGTTCATTATCTTCGTGGAGGTGGAGATTCAACTCATCATTACTATCCGCCTCATTAGATAGACGCTCTGATAAGAAGTATGACGTTGACAGCTTTTCACCCAAGATCTCATTTTCAGATAGATAACAATTAATCTGGGACAGAAGGTTTGCTTGTTCCGCTTCGTAGTCATCAACAATCGACTTGGTTTCTTCATAACCCATGTAATACTTCGAAGAATGGGCTTGACGAAAATAGCATAATAGTAAAGACATAAATAAGATAGAATAAGAGACTGATAAGGGGTTGAACTTACTGCTAAGCTCCGAAATCCTTTGGTACTTCTTGGCCGAACGCTCTTTCTCATCAGCTAGATCACCCTTGAGTTCCCGGATTCGCTCCCGGGCGGTTTTCAGGTTCTCGCGGGAAACCTTCATCTCCACCAGCTGAGCCATATGACGGTTGAACTCCTGCGAAGTACCAGAAGTAAGTTATGGGTTTACATGTATAAATTGCGTTCAAGATCAACAGCACTAACCAAGGCTATAATAGCAGTGTGCTGATTGGTGGAAAGATTTAATAAAGCGTTCTGCATAAAGGATTGATCTTGAGCCAGAAAAGTGTCAGCACTGAACGAGATTACAGATTCCATAGCCGCAGATCTGGTAGATGGCGTATTCCGGGTCAAGATGAGAGTATTCCTTAGGAAGTCCATGTCAGGGGTGTAAGCAGGATCCTCCACTTCGAAAACCTTCCGAGTTTTATCACCAAAAGGACCAGCAGATGATTTATTTGGGAGGTCCTCCACGGTGACGCGAGGAGTTGGCATCGAGATTTTCGGAAGAGGAGTGGACTCTGGAGGCATTACAGGTTTGCTCTTGGAAGGAGAAGGAAACTCTTCAAGTTTCTTGGATGGAGTAACACGAGTGAGCTTCCCCATATCTAGGACACTGTGCCGTTTGGGAGGTTCAGTGTCGGGGACGGATTGGGAATGAACCTGGATAACTATGGATTAGTATCTCGGATAGTACGATGGCAAAGGAAGCGAGAAGAAGGAATGCCAATATGAAGTAAATTTAGCAGCGAAGTACCTTAGCAGGAGCAGCAGCAATAACAGCAGAAGAGCTCTCCTAGCGATCTCGCTTCTTGGGAACACGAGAAGTCACGATGGGAGGCTCCGTAAATTCCTATTCCTGCCAAACTTAAATATTAAATTTGAGAGTAAAAATTGAACGCCAAAAGAGAAATGGAAAAATAGGGTACCTGATCAAAAATCGGGGACCCAGCAGCAAACCTTTTGGAGCAGGTCGATCTATCCTTAATCACACCAGGAGCGGGAAGCGCATATTGCGGAAAACGAGAAAATCAGACAAAAGGATATGAAACGAAATATAAGGGAAATCTAGCGAACTTACATCGGAAGATTTCTCGGAGCAGCAGAATTTCCAAGGTTCGTAAGCAGCAAGATGAACATGATTTGGGAGAGGACCCTCCCGAGCTTTTCCTAATTCGTGAATACCCTAGACTAGGAGTCCCTCAACAACGACTGGGAACATCATCCAGTACTCATCATTAGACAAGCGCAAGGAAGGGCTTTTGGCAGCCTCTTTTGAAGAGCTGACGGGCTCAACGTCCAAGAGAAGAACTTTGGAAGGATCCTTCATGGGTTTCCGATGTAAAGCTATACCCCACTCTTGGTACTTTCTTCTTTTACCTTGAGTTTTGTCGATGTAATTTTCCGAGAAAGAGGCAATGATGTAATCAGTTGGAGAGAAATCCTTTGCCTCTGCGGGAATTTGGGATGAACCACCCGAAGAACGCCTCACAAATTCGTTACCGATCCGAATTGCATTGCCACTCAACTGGAAGACTCCCATGTTGATGTAAACAAGAATCTCATAGAAAAGCGAATTTCGAGTGTCATACAGAGGAAAGGTTAAGCCCGCTCTCAACTAACCTAAGGTGACAATCATCCTGGAAGATGACCATGTCTCTGCCTCAATCCAGCGGCTGTTCAATTCCATCTGTTTGGTTGGGTAACCGGAGGCATGACCGAAGTATCCACCGCCGGTGACATGGTTAAACCTAGTTTCTTAAAATCAGATTGAAAATCCTCAAGCTGATTTGATGTAGTAGCAGGGGGAAATTTCCTAGGTGCCATTGTTGAGAAGAGGGATGATGATGCATGGAAACTAAAAGGGGTTGATAATAACAGAGAAGAGGTGAATAGGGTTTGTTAAGGAACGGAGCCGGGGAAGAAAGACTAGGAAAATGTAAAAGATAAGAAAAGGTAAGGGAGAGAGCTATTTATAGGGGACCAGGGCATGACCGGGAGAAGCAGTCACACAAGAAGAGGAACCGGCTGGTAACTGTTGATAGGAATCGTGGGGGACAAGGTAGCGGAAAATCCGGGTACGTGGAGGTTACGAATCTAAGGCAATATTCTCTTTCCTTTCTTGGTTCCCGCGAACAGAATGAGAAAAGGCAAAATGTAGGTACAGAAAGTTCACCCTCCACGTGTCCGAGGTAGACTGAGGGAGACAGCGAGGTGAATCTTCGAGAAAGATATTATTCATCATTCCCTAAGCAGCGCGTCAGTGAGAAGTCAAATCAATTTCTAGACCAGCGAGATAACATGGGATAGTAAAAGAAGTTGTTCCACAAAATCATCTGCACGAAGTGTGACTTGCAGAACAAGGAAGTGCAAAGATTTCGAAGTATTATCAGCGAGATGTGGATTGTTGTGCAAGAAATGAAGATGCATACGAAGTCAACTACGCGAAGTGTGACTTGCAATGCAAGAAATGGCAAATCTTCCGAAGTATATTCAGCAAGATGTGGATTGTTGTGCAAGAAATAGGACAGCTGTCCCCGACAAGAGCCGATCTTTAAGGCGTAAAAGAATCCTAAAGCTGCCCTGAGCGAAGTAAATTATGTGTCTCTGAGATAAATCGAGCTATACTCCAATATGTAACTTTCCCCTATAAAAGGAGGACTTAGCCTTCTGAGAGAGGGTTGGAACATTATTGGAGAGAGAGAGAATATTTGTAAGAGAGCAGTCTTGATCTTGAGTGTTCTTGAGCAACTTGTAACTTAAAAATATTAATAAAGAATTTCAATCAAGAGAAAAGATTTGTGTATAAACTCGTTCTTGTTCTACTTTGTACTCGTCTGATTCGTGAGTGGGTGTAACTATGGATTTTCTGTAGTTACAATATATTTGACTGAAATCAGGTTAGCATTTCCGGATATTAATGGGGAAAATATAAAAAACTAACCGATTAAAAGGATGAACCGAACATATATTTTGGTCATGGAATATATATATATATATCTGTGTGTGTGTGTGTGTGTGTGTGTGTGTGTTATGCCATTGCCACAAGATTAAACACAAGAAAGAAAGAAAGAAAGAAAGAAAGCAAGCAAGCGAAGCAAATCAGGATGAAATACATGAACAATTCCAAATCTTCATCATCTTCTTTTATCAATACTAGGAGGACGATTCTTTGTTGTATTATCTTTCTCTCGGTAATCACTGTTGTTATCACATCAATCTTCATCAACAACACTACCAAACACGATAAGATTTACTCCAATAAGAATTATAGTAAGGAGGCATGAATGTACAACTACAGGGCTAACACAAGCTTAACACTGGATCATGTTGTGAGTCTGAAATTAATTAGTATCACAAGGGATTGGTATAAATCTAGAGAACATAAAGTTGTCTTCGTAGCTTATGAGGAGGAGAATGAAGCTCCTCCTGGTCGCACATATAAGGTTAATCTGTTTTTGGGTCGGAGGGCAGGATTTATCATATCTTTCAGAAAATCTTGTTTTTACTTCTTTTTTTGTTCTAGTGAACTTTTTAAGGATGATTATGATTCTGATTATGAAGAATTATGTTAATTACAATTTGTTATTCAATAAAATGGGATATTAGTGTGGATCTTTATTTAATATATAGTTATTTGTGCACACTCTCATTTTACTTCCTCTGGTTTATTGGTGCAAAGTTTTCTATTTTGTTTCGAAGGTAAGACGCTTTACTTCATCGATTGTTGTTTCCATGTACCGCAAAATCCAAACTTTTCTTATCCCATTGCCTGGTTGCCAGCTTTCCAGCTGTTCTATTATTTATGCAACCAAATTCTGAGACATACAATTCCAAACCCTTTTTGCCATAATGCAGTTCAATAGAAGATGATCTACGCTCTAAAGCAGAGGCAACAAATAATTGAGTTCTGATCAAAACAAATAATTGAGTCAATTTCACAAATAATGGGACAACTGTGTATTTCTTGTTGTAAGTCACCCTTTTTTTTTAAGGGACTCTTTGATTTCCAAGATTTTTTAGTCATCCGACAAGAAATACAATAACCTATAGAACATAATATTATTTTATCCTACCTTAACATGTGCCCTGGTATACAAGTTAATAGAACTCTTACAATTTATGTTAGGGAACTGTTTAGTGTGTTACTCTTCCCTTTTCACTTTAGATGATGTTTTTGGAGTTTTCACGCAGATTAAGAAATGGAAAGATATATAAAAACAAAAATTATTCATGCCTTTGAGAAAAGTCTTCAAACATTAATTTCTATTAGTGTGTTTAAAAATAAACTTATGGTTCCAAGACAAAATGTGATGGTATTGATGGTAGTTTTGTGCAGTGGCAGAACCAGGATTGAAGATTAAGGGGGGCTTGAAAAAAAAGTTATATGCACTTCCAAAAAAAAAAAAAATTTGCGATGGAAATAAAAAAGAAAAAGATTAGCTACTAGAAGCACATCCGGAGTTCTAATGTGATGGCTTGACTTATGTTTCTAGCATATTTGTGCAGCAGCTCCTAAAAACAATAGGGTGAGATTAATCTCAAAGTACTAGCGAAAGAACCAAAATCAGTACAGTGGCTACCCCAAGACAAGATACAAATATACCTGAGATGGTTGCCCTAGCCAAGAACCGAGAACCCAAACCCATTTTCCAGTAGCAAGTACCAGGTTTGGTTAGGAGACAAACTCCCAAAATATAGGACACATTTTTTATGCCGGCCTGACCAAGCCTTGCACAACCCGTATGCAAAAAGAGTTTGACACATTCCGTGCCGTAATGGTTACGGAGCAGGGAGTGGGCACACTACTCTAGTCGGGTTTACGTATTCATGACCGTTAAAGTGGCATACACGTAGTCCCTGCTTAGCCGTTGGTGTACAAGTTCGCATGTTGAGGGTATAGCCATCAAAAAAGTTGACCCTGGCGAATGGCCCGTACACACGAACAAGAATCCATGGATACGGATGACCACCCAAGAATCCATGGTTGGCCTAACCATAGTGTAAAAAAGTTCAACTGCACATATTAAGTCAGGAATGGGATACTAACACAGTAGATTATCTAAAAAGGGCCTTCATTTTCATTTTCATATAAAAAAAAGGGGGAATTAATAAAATGCCCATGTGGTCAAATGCATTTAATAAAATGCCCACGTTTTTTTCCTAAATCATTTAATGCCCATACGGTTAAGTTTTCCATCCCGTTTTTTCAAAAAAACGGTTAAACTCCGTTAGAAGACAGTTGGACTTAAATCGCTCATATAAAAAGACATTTTAGCCCTTGATTCATTTGGTTGGCCCGAGTTGGACCGGTGACTCAGTTAAACTTGAGTTGACTTAGTGCCCGATATGAGTCAACTTGTGACTCGGTGTAAAACCAACACATTGTTCATTTTATTCCTAGGTATCAATTCCAAACAGCAATCCATGCCTGCATATTCTCTAGTACCAATTACAGCAAGTTCAACTCATTCAATTCATTTCCTGGCTCAAACACCATCACCACAGCAAGCAATAATACCAGCATTTCAGCCTCCTGCAGTCCTCTACACGACCACCTGCAACACCAATCCACACCAAGCTCAGCTCAAAAATCCAATTGGTGAACCATACTGAACACAAACACCATATTCTTCAAATCCATCCTTCACCAGACTCCATCTCAAGTTCTAACCCTTTCACAGATCCTTGATAATCACCACAACCCAACCCGTTCTTCTCAAATCCTTGTCCTGCACCACCAACAACTACTACAAGACCACCAGGAACTCATTCAAAGTCATCATATCATATATCATCCACTCCACCCGCTAATTCACTGTCTTAATTCCTTCTCCGTCTTCAACATAAACCACCACCAACAACCACTGTTCTGCTGCCAAATTCCATCTCAGAAACACAATCATCTGTAATATCATTATCATTCATACCAATAACCCACTGCAACGGCATCATTTCTTGATCTGATTCAAACCCTATTTCTGCAGAAACCCATTTCCTCTTTTCGAATTGACAACACCAACAAACCCTAATTCGACTGTACATCAACCCTAACTTCGAACTTTTCGGATTCTTCTTCGATTCTTCACTGGATCTGTCTTCTGAACTTCTCAATTTCATCAGCACCACAACAATTCATCTTCTTCTATTCTTCATCATCAGTTCTGCAGAAGCCGTCGACAAACCCCTAATTCCTCTTTCTTCTTCACACAAAATCAATGATCTACTGCATGCATTTAACATCATCAAAATGGAATAAAAGATGAAGAGAAATAAACTTGTTTCATCAGAGGATTGAATTCGAAGATCATTGATTTAGTCCGCATAAAAATTTGAGAAGATAACAGCAAGGGGAAAGAAAAGAGAAGGGAACGCAGTGCTGTTTTGGTTATTACGATTTTCTAGTGATACCACTCCAAATGAACGGTGGACAATCATTTAATTAAAACCCCAACTTTTGAGCCATTCATCATTTATGGGCTAATATGTAATTTCTCCCACCATTTTCTCTCCTTGTATGATGAGAAATTGACTAAGTAAACGCTTCACCTCAATAATTCCTCTCACCTTAGTATTCTACATTTGTGCGATAGGAGGAAAAAAGTATTCTCCAACAACTTGAAAAGTTTAGCCCAGGGTTTAAGTATATCGGTCAACGCCGGCAAAAATGATTGTTCCTTTTGTCTTCTCCAACAACTTGGTTTTTACTGAAATGATGAGTCATTTGTATTATTTGAAGAATCCTATGTTTTATAATAAAATTAGTGGTGATTCTCAACTACATTTATCTGTTTTGTTTTGCCATTGTAGTTTGTATATATGTTTGGATGTTGAATTGGGATTGTAGGGAATTTGGGGTAATGAATTTTGACTAGGTCGATAGAATGGGACATTTTTTTAACAAGATTATATCCTGTTGCTAATAGAACCACAAGCCAATGTCAGTAGAACCAGAACCAACAGTATCTGGTTTTGGGATATGGCTATTCCGTTCTTAGCAACATATTAACAACAATAAGCTTATGCTAATAAAAAATTACATAGCAACCGTGTTTAGCAATCCGTTGCTGACCAAGATTATGCAGCTTATGCCGTTGCTAAAATTGCGACTTGTGTTTAGCAGCAACAGTCGTTACCCCGTTTATAACATCTATTGTCTGTTGCTATATCCTTAAAATGGTGTAGTGAGCAAGGGGAAAGAAAAGAGAAGGGAACGCAGTGCTGTTTTGGTTATTACGATTTTCTAGTGATACCACTCCAAATGAACGGTGGACAATCATTTAATTAAAACCCCAACTTTTGAGCCATTCATCATTTATGGGCTAATATGTAATTTCTCCCACCATTTTCTCTCCTTGTATGATGAGAAATTGACTAAGTAAACGGGTTTTTACTGAAATGATGAGTCCGGACGGAAAAATTGATGGTATGGGCATTAAATAAATTAGGAAAAAAACGTGGGAATTTTCTTAAATACATTTCCCCACATGGGCACTTTTTTAAATTTCCCTAAAAAAAATGTACAAAATATTTGAAGTTTGTGCAATAACACATTTAGACAGTTAAATAAAAAAAAAGTACTCGATCACAATCATCAGTTTGTGCAATTGCTCCAAACCCATGAGTTGAGAACCTTGTCACAAACAGGATACTTATAACATTTTGTGACAACACTGTCACATACAGAGCGCCGATAGCATTGTGTGTGCTTTATTCCGTTCAGCAAAAAGACTTTTCGAGTTCATGAAGGTGTTAATTGAGAGGCTTTTTTATGAGATTCACCCCAAAGTGAGCAACAATAGATAAGCGGTCGAATGGGAGCTCTGGCACCTTGACTTAATCGACGTGACATGTATGTCATCAGTGCTATTATGTTCTCATAAGCTGTAACTTGTGTTGCCAGAAACCCCTCATCACCCTAGACATGTGAATGGTGGAGATATTTCCAAGTAGAAGTTGGAGGCCAAAAAAAGATCCATAAACTGTAACCTAGTATACATAAGTTGGTAAATTACATATACCCCAAGAAAAAAAACACAAAATTGGTTAAAAAGACCAAATTCAAAATTTCCTGGGTGAAATGGACAGTTAGATTTAGATACTGTTTAAATAGCCAAAAATTTAAAAATAGTCAGGATGTAACCAGTTTCATCCTGCCCATTTTCAAATATTTTTTCTTATTTTTATTTTACACAGGATGCATCCAGTTTCATCATTGCTATTTTTTAAGTTTAAGCCAGGATGAAACCGGTTTCATCCTTACTTTTTTTATTTTTGTCCATTTCACCCATAAAATTTTTTACTCGTCCATTTAACCCGTGTTTTAATTTTTTTTGGACAAATGACCCATTTTCCGGAAAAAAAAAAACAAATTATGCCTTTAAGAATGAAAAACGATATACATGCTAAACTTTAAAACGCCAAATATGGATTTTATGTACCTATTCAAGAAGATACAAGATTGAGAATAAACTCCATACATGATACATGGTTGAAAGAACCATCAGGAAGGGATATTATAGATAAAAATGACATTACAGTGGATATACGTTTGTAAATTACATGTACCCGAGGTGGAAACCAACTTATGCCTTAGAATGAAAAATGATATACATGCTAAACTTTAAAACGCTCATTATAGATTTCATGTGCCTATTTATGAAGAGTTTCCTAAAAGAGCAAGAATGAATTCCATACGGACCATACATGGTACATGGTTGAAAGACCTATCATGAAGGGAATCATTGATAAAAGCGAGATGTGCAAGAGAAAATTAAAATATATGGGCACAATTAGCTAATGGGTAAAACTGAAGACACACATGGATATCGAAAAAGATAAATCTGCTCACGAAGGCTGAGAGAGATCCTGCACTCAACTAAAACACAAAATTGGTTAAAAAGACCAAAATCAATAATTCTTCGGTGAAAAAGACATTTAGATTTTGATACTGTTTAAATGGACAAAAATATAAAAATAGCCAGGATATAACCAGTTTCATCCTACCCATTTTTAAATACTTTTTCTTTTCTTTTTTAAATTTACATCAGGATGCATCCAGTTTCATCCTCGCTATTTTTTATGTTTAAGCCAGGATGAATCAAGTTTCATCCTTTCTATTTTTTTTTGTCCATTTGACCCATAATAAGTTTTATTCGTCCATTTGAACCATGTTTTAAATTTTTTTGAACAAATGACCCATTTTCCGCAACTAAAAGAAAATTACCACACACATCCATTCAGTTCCCGGTGGTCAATTCCCATCAAGGAATCAACTAATTGCCTATAACTTGATAATCACATATTCAACTAACTTGCCTAACTCGATAATCACAGATTCATAGTTGACATCACAGATTCAACCTAAAACATTAACATTTTCAATTTTAAAAACCCTAAAAATAAATTATAATAACCTAAATGAAGAAAAATCCATGCCCTTCTCAATGAGATGAGATTACAGTTTTTTGGTTAAATATGCCCTCAATTTGAATTATCGGGTCTAAAAGACAAGTAAAATTTGACTACTATTCTAATATCCTAAAACCTAAAAGATATTGTTTAAATATCCTAAATTGGTTATTTGACCCAAAACTTTATCTATAGCTGACTAAAGTACCCTGTCGTTTATTTATTTTCGTCCATCGGCTAGAAAATTTTCCTTTATTTAATGTCGTCTGTGTATCTCGCACACCACCAAACAATTATCCATCGTACTCCACTGTTACATGTTTCTACGATTTTCTTCTTTCATTGTTATTATTCCAAAGAAAATTAGAAGAAGAAAGAAGATAAAGTGATTACAAATCAATCCAACAATTGAACATATCAAGGTGGAAAGAGGCGTATTATGATTGGTGAAGATGGTTTTGGTTCTGTTTACAGAGGTGTGGTTAAGATGAAAAACAAAAATGTTGGGATATATATTTAAAAAACATAGTTTTGTAATATTGTATCAAACTTAGAGAGATAGTGTGGTGGTATTATTTTGGGCTCCCACACTATAGACTTGGGTTCAAGTCTCACCCCACACATTTGACTAGGTATATTATATATATATTACTTAATAAAATCCGGGAGAGCGGGGTCTTCGGAGGTCTGGTGATTCAGAAAATGATTTTTTGCAGGTTTTAACTCTTGATTTCCAAAACGGTTTTTGTACTTAATATTCTCTAATTAAATCTATTAATTTTTTATAATTATATTGTTACCGTTTTATGACTGTTATGGAGGATTTTCAGTGAGCACTAATTACGAAATTTATTTTCATTAAAAATCGTATTGATTTCTTTTGAGATATAAAAGAACAGTTTCTGGAGAAGATGAATACAATTTGTTTTTCATCTATTTTTGAGTTCTGAGCAAGTGAAGAAAGAGTAGTTGTTGGTTTGATTTCTCATAGTGCATAGAAATCGAACAAGAGAGTATCAGCTGTTTTATCCCATAGGGTTTTCGACAAAGAATTGACTGCTAGCACAATCAATAGGCAGAGTCGCGAAACACCTTAAAGATAGCGACCTAGTCCGCGACTCAGCTGTTTGAGATTCATTATTCTGTAATCTGTTTTTGTGCTTTGTTTCCAACAATTTTAAGGTGTTTGATTTTGCTATGGAGGTTGAAAAGAAGCACGTTGATGATACCAACAAGCCTTTCAAATTTGAAGGGCTGTATTTCAGACGATGGAAGCTGAATATGTTCTTTTATCTCAAACTCATGAAGTTTCATATGATTGTGTCGAGTGTTCATCCTGGAACCCTGGAACCTGCTGCTGATAAGACTTTTGCTGCTGATAAGGTTGATGCTGCTGATGCTGGTGCTGCTGCTACTGATCCACCTCCAACCGGTGGTGCCAAAGAAGTTTTTTCTCAAACTGCCGAGGAGAAACAAAAGGCCATTGACAAATGGGTCGATGATGACTTTGATTGCAAAAAATACATTCTTAATGCATTATCTGATGATTTATATGAGTATTATTCAACTTTTGAAACTGCTAAAGATGTATGGGATGCATTACAGAAAAAATATGACACCGAGGAAGCTGGTTCAAAGAAGTATGCTGTGAGTCGGTATTTGAGATACCAAATGGTGGATGATAGATCAGTTGTTGCACAGGCTCATGAACTTCAAAAAATTGCCCATGAAATTCTGACCGAAGGTATGAAAACTGATGAACAATTTCAAGTTTCTGTAATGATTGACAAGTTACCACCTAGATGGAAAGATTTTCGTAATTCCTTGCGTCACAAGACTAAAGAATTTTCTCTTGAAAGTTTGATTGTTAAGCTCTGGGTTGAGGAAGAAGCTCGGAAACAAGATAAGAAGGAAGAGATTCTCATTGTTTCTAACAATAAGACTCATCCGAGTTTGAAACCTAAGAAAAGGGATATGAAACCTAACCCGAACCAAAAGAAAGGAGGAAGGCCTAATCAAAACAAGAACCAACACCCATCGAAAAATGGACAGAATTCCAATTCTGAGTTTCTTTGTTATACCAGTGGTAAACCAAACCACATGGCTAGGAATTGCAGGTTTAACAAGGAAAAGAATAACGCACAAGCTAATGTTGTGGGTGACGTTATAATTTCCATGGTCTCTGATCCAAAGTTATACATGGTTGGTGGATCCGATGGGTGGTGGATAGACAGTGGTGCTTCGCGTCATTGTTGTTTTGATAGGTCCATGTTTAAGACTTATGCTGAAATAAAGGATAAGAAAGTGTTGTTGGGAGACTCTCACAGCACTGTGGTGAAAGGTTCTGGTACGGTAGAGTTGAAGGTTATTTCTGGGAAGACACTAATGCTGAAAGATGTCCTTCACACTCCAGAAATTAGAAAGAACCTTGTTTCCGGCTATCTTCTCAACAAGGCTGGGTTGTATCAAACTATTGGGTCTGATATTTACACTATAACTAAGAATAAGAATTTTGTAGGAAAGGGTTATGCTACTGATGGAATGTTTAAGCTTAATGTTGATGCTATGAATAAAATTGATTCTTCTGCTTATATGGTTTGCAATTTTAATGTTTGGCATGGTAGGCTTTGTCATATGGGTAAAAAGTTAGTAAATAACATGAGCAAGTTAGGTGTCCTCCCTGAATTTTCTGAAAATGAATTTGAAACATGTGAATACTGCAGTCAAGCAAAAATAACCAAGACCTCACATAAATCTGTCGTAAGAGAATCCAAACCTCTAGATTTAATACATTCTGATTTGTGTGAATATGAAGGTATCCTAACTAGAAATGGCAAGAGATATATTATGACATTCATTAATGATTGTTCTAACTATACGTATGTTTATTTGTTGAGCCATAAGAATGAATCTATTGAAAAGTTTAAAATCTTTATTTCCGAAATTGAAAATCAATTTGGTAGAAAAATTAAGAGGTTTCGTAGTGATAGAGGCACTGAATATGATTCTTCTCCTTTTACTGAAATTTACCAAACTAATGGCATTATACATGAAAGAACTGCTCCATATAATCCTCAAATGAACTGTAAAGCTGAAAAAAAGAACCGTACTCTTACTGAATTGACTGTTGCTTGTTTCCTTAGTTCTGGTGTTGCTTCTCATTGGTGGGGTGAATGTTTGTTGACTGTTTGCCATGTTTTGAACCGCATTCCCAATAATAAAACCATGATATCTCCTTATTAACTTTGGAGAAATAGAAAACCTAATGTCTCTTATTTTAGAGTTTGGGGTTGTTTAGCTTTTGTTAGGAAACTTGATCCTAAAATACATAAGTTAGAAAGTAGAACTTATGAATGTGTTTTTATTGGTTATGCTCAAAACAGTAAAGCTTATAGGTTCTTTGATATTAATAATAAGGTTATTATTGAATATATTGATGTTGATTTCATTGAAGAAAGATTTCCTTTTAAATATAGAAATAGTGGGGGTAATAGTGGGGGTTCAATACCTAGTAATTTATCTAGCGCTGATTCTGAAACTAGATTAGAAGAACCTAGAAATGAAGAAACTAGGATCTCTGAATTTGAACCTAGATGCAGTAAAAGAGCTAGGACTGAGACAAAAGATAAAAATCCCGATTTTGAATTTTACGTTGTAGAGGAAGAACCTTCTAATTTACAAGAGGCGTTTAGTTCTGTAGAGTCTAGTTTCTGGAAAGAAGTTGTAGATAATGAATGAGATTCTCATATGTCTAATGGAACTTGGCGTATGGTAGATTTACCTCCTGGTAGTAAGCCTATAGGTTGTAAATGGGTTTTGAAAAGGAAACTGAAACCTGATGGAACAGTAGATAAGCATAAGGATAGACTGGTTGCCAAAGGTTATAGGCAACGAGAGAACGTAGATTTTTTTGATACTTATTCCCCTGTTACTATATTAACATCTATACGTGTTTTGATTGCTATTGCTGCTACTCATAATCTTGTTATTCATCAAATGGATGTTAAAACTGGTTTTTTGAATGGTGAACTAGAAGAGGAAATTTACATGGAACAACCTGAAGGTTTTGTAATTCCTGGACAAGAACAGAAAGTATGTAAGCTAGAAAAATCTCTTTATGGTTTGAAACAAGCTCCTAAACAATGGCATGAGAAATTTGATAATTTAATGATTTCAAATAACTTCAGAATAAATGAGGGTGACAAATGCATCTACTATAAATCTGAGAATGATGTGTGTGTGTGATTGTTTGCTTGTATGTAGATGATTTGCTGATATTTGGTTCCAATTTATCTGTTGTCAATGAAACTAAAAGCATGCTTGCTTCTCAACTCTCTTTTTCCTCTGCTGAAACTAACCCATTTTTGCTTTCTAAGAACATAGTCTTCACAAAAACTCATATCAACAGACTTCACCTTTGGTAGATATCCTCCTGAACATAGAATCTTCATGTTCTTCTCACTCATGTGCCCTAATCTTCTATGCCATAAGTTAGTATCTTCACCACTACTAGCCACTGCTAAAGTAGTTCCATCTGAAGTCTGGTATAGAGTATTGACTTTAAATCCTCGAGATAACACCATATCCCCTTTCTTTACTTTCCAATTGTGTTTCGTTAACACAACTTCACAGTCATCATCACAAACTTGGCCCACAAACACCAAGTTCTTCTTTGAATTTGGAACGAGTTGTACATCCTTCAATTTCCATGTCGAACCGTTTACTTTCAAGATCACATCACCCAAACCGATGATGTCGCATGCTTCACCGTCACCCAAGAATACTTGGCCATAGTATCCTTCTTTATAAGAGATCATAATACTCTTATCACCTGTCGCATGGAAAGAATCTCCCGAGTCTATAATCTAAGACTCATATTGCTTGTCCTTAGAGAGTAGTATAAAACCTTCCGTAATCACATTTTTGTTATCCACAAGGACCTTCACTTGTTCCGTAGCTGCAACTACGTTGACCTCTTCTTGATTACCTTTGTTTCCACCATTATTAGCACCTTTATTTTCCGAAAAATTGCGCTTGAAGTGTCCTACTTTCTTACACTCCCACACTCAACAACAACTTTAGGACGGAATTGAGATCTCCCCCTAGACTTCCATCTACTCTTGTTGTTGTTCCTATTTGAACTCCTGCCTCTATCTTCTTCATGCATACTTAAGTCCGAGCTTGAAGAACTAGAAGCATAACCTTGTTTTATTCTTCTCTCCTCTTCAGCAATTAACCTTTGCTGCACATCATCAAGCTTCAACTTCTCGCTCCCTGCAGAATTGCTAATGGTTGTCCTTGCAGTCTCCCAACTCTTTGGTAATGACGACAGCAACTGTAAAGATTGAAATTCATCATCAAAAGTAATACTAACTTTTGAAAGCTGAGAAATAATCAATTTAAACTTCCCAAGATATGCTGAAATCGCTTCGCCTTCTTGCATTTTCAGATTAAATAATTGTTCACACAACATAATCTTCCCCGAGGCTGATGACTTTTGATACAACTTTTCAATTTTATCCATAAGATTCTTCGTACTAGTTTCCTCTTGTACGTTATTGTAGACTTCCTCTGTTAGACATCTACGGATAACGGCTACGCACTTGCGATCAAGAGTTGTCCATTCATCGTATTTACGTGCTCCCTTTTTCGCAACTCCACCCAATGGATCAGCAAGGTCTTTCTCATATAGGTAGTCTTCCATCTAAGACTTCCAAAACGCAAAGTTTTTCCCATTAAAAACTTTAACCCTAGCTACCGTACTTTCGTTATTATCACCCATAACTTCCACTCCAATCGTAATACGATAAACCTATGCTAAGAGTAACCTGGAGCTTAACCTAAAGATCTGATACCAGTTGTCGGGATTTTGTTATGGAATCACTAACAACTGCGGAATAATGGATCTTGAGATATTATGATGAATAATAAGTAAACCAAGCACAAGCAACTATGAAAATACGAGAAAGATAAATCAACTCACAAGACACAAGATTTATAGTGCTTCGAACAATACATACAACTTGTATACATTGTATATGTCCACTTTGAGCCGCACCAACTCAAATCCACTATGAAGAAAAACGATTACAACGTCGTGTGAATCCCAGCAAACCCTTGGTTACACCGCAACAATTACCCGAGACGATAACCTTGTCTCTTGTTCCTCACCAATATGCTATCACAATGAAACCTAGCTTTATCCCTAAAAGATATACAAGAAATCTCTCACCGATCTCTTAATCGTTTTCTACACAACGTACATTCTACAAGGCCTAATTACCTATTTATATAGGTTACAAACTTGGCCACCAAGAATTCTAACCGGTTTAGGAAACCCCTTTCCTAAAAATATCAGGGCTAACTTTAGGAAATAATTAATTAGTCTTTAATTAACTAACATATCTCAGACAACTTCAAATACGATTAGGAAATTACAAGTCACTAGTGTTGTTCCCGTTCTTGGACGAGCTCAGATTGATTGAGTTATCTATTTATTTTATGAAACCGATACAGTGTGTGTGTTCCTATGTATTGAAAGCCATGGGAAAGGAAGGAAGAGCTCCGGGTGTGGGAAAAGGTATACAAAAGAATTATATCCAGTGTTTTGTTTCAATAGAAGATTTTAGCACAAATACGCAGTCGGCTTGTAAATCTTCCATATCTTATCTTGTAGCTATGTTGTTTTCCCAAAAGGTAGTCATTTTTGGTTTGTACAGACCAATGTATATTTTCATAAAGAGCATTTTCATACCTCAATATCCAATATTAGTTTATCATGTTCATTGACGGAGCATCCTCCAGCAAAAAGGAAGACAAATTTTTTTTTTTTTGGGGGGGGGGAATCAATAAAGGATGCACTGAATTAGCGTTGTCTTGATTTGATTCTAGTAAAAATATCGGCTAGTTCTTAATTGATTACGCTCCGTTTGAAATTCTTGCCTCACTTGTGAAGTCTCAACTATGGAAACTACCGGTCTTAATTTTAAAGACGTTTCAAAGTTAAGTTTGAACAACTTTCATTTCATTGGAACACATCTCTTTATTTTCCTCTTGAAGTGCTTGCATGCGTTATTTGTAAATGGAATCTTAACCATGGAAACATGTTTCGTATTATCAAACTAGACACTTCGGCGGAAAAATTACACCATATATATCAAACTTGACTATCAGTTATGAGAGATATCCGCGCCGCTAACGTCGTTTATATCCTCGTGCACTTCATTATTATTCCACTTACGGCTTCTCTTCAGGTCTTTGACTCAGTAATAAACTTATTGATGGCCATCTCAAAGAAGTTTTCAGATGATCCAATTTACTAATAATTTCGGGCCGATTATTTTAGCCTAGTTCTTTTACTTACGTTATTAGATTATTGTCCAAGTATAAAGAGGATAAAGTTTATCTCATGTCTGTCGACCTCCAGATCAAAACCCTAGTTTTATGCTCGCTTTGTAACTAAGAAGGAGAAAAAGCATCAATGTCAAGTTGATTTCCAGAAGATGTCTATTTTGAGATGTCTGCAAGTCTTGGAACTCCATAATAAATGAATATCGCACATTGTTAATTTACATTGTTCTAGGACTAAATGCTATACGATTTCAAAATTGAACTCCATAAGTATGTCCGCAAGTCTTGGAACTCCACAAATGTGTTTGTGCGACATTTTGCCCGTACATTTTGCCTCTTTTTTCTTGAATATTGCCTGAAGAGCGATCTTTAAGGAAAAATCCACCTTGTTGTAGTTGCTGGTGCGAGATGCGTGATGTTGGAGTAGTCTTTGATCTTGGCTGTTGAAGGAAAAAGCAAAAGAATATCGGACTTGAAAAGTACGTACTTGACTCTATTCTTTTTTGAAGTTCCGAAGCTTTGATAAGTATATATGAAGTATCATTCCTTGAAGAAGTATAAGAAGTATGAAGTATCCTTGAAGAAGTATAAGAAGTACTAATCCTCGAAATATAAAAAGTGTTGCGAATCAATCATGCGAAACTATTGCTCCATGTTCTCTGCCTCATGCTATGTTAGCTTTCATGTGATTTGATGTTGTTTTCAATCTTGCACGAGAAATACATTGTACGAAGTATAAATTTCGCATAGCAAAAACAAATGCAAGAGGCAAGAATTGATCCAGTGACCTGCTACTGCTACTTGCATTGTATCACACTAAACCAATTGTGCAAACCTTCTTATGTGAAATATATGTGCAAAATAATCATTAACTCTCTTCTATGCGAAATATCTCTGGAGTATTTGTTCGTGCTGCGAATATTCTCAAGGTAAACTTCTGTGATATAAATATTTTCCAGGAAATTTTTTTGTGCGAATGGGGAGATTCGAACTTTCGACCTGCTTCTTGCATTCCTGCCTCTTGACCAACTGTACTTCCTCACTTGTATGAAATAACTAAAAGTCTGCGAATTTTATTCTTATCTTTGCCTGTAGTAAAAGTAGTAAGAAGAATGCATAGGGTGGGATTCGAACATACAACCTCGATCACATATTCTGCTGCCTTAACAAACTATTCAACACCTCTATGCGATATTTTCGCATAACATTTTTACTTGTTCTCGTACACTGAATCTTTAACCTTCGAGGATTTTGACCGAGAAGATAAAGAACAAAAATATTTTCTTGGGAATCCATATTTGCCTCTATTCTTTATCAATGAGGGGAGAATCCTTGATATTATTCCATAAAATTTTGGAAAACACTTGTACAATTATAATATATATGTGATTGTTATGCCATGAATGTGTATGCTATGCTTATGCCATGAATATGTATGCTATGCTTATATGATGAAAATGTTTGTCTATTGTTGATGCAATGTATAGATAATGTTTGTTTTACTTAGCTTATTTTGCTGCACTAATGTTGATGTTACCTCAAATTGCTTCTATTCTTCATTTCTTTGGCTCCGTCTTTAGTATAAGCGTTCATATTCGCACACTTATTGTTTCTTATCTTCCTTATTTCTTTCGCTTTGCCTTAAACACATTTTTTATGCAATCTTCTTTCGCTCTTTATCAATTCCTGCAAAATAATATTAACTTGTGTTCTATTTTTCTCACCTTTGTTCTTTGTCCATCTTCGGTTCATAGTATTGCATTGTATTATTTCCTACCTTCTTTATTCCTGCACTATTAGTATATCATAATAATAATAATATAATCACAATATATAGGTCTATGTGTGTCTAGTGCGGTCTTATATCGCCTCCATATGTAGAGGTCTTATTTTGCCTCTATTTTGTCTAGTGTGGTCTTATATCGCCTCTATATGAATTTGAGCAACGTATTGATTTATTTAGGCAATGCTTCTTTTTATTTGAGGAACGAGTATATCTATTGCACATATTTTTACTGCTAAAAAAAATAAAATCCGGTTGTGATTCCGGCAGAATTCTGCACCTGAAAGTTTATTTTCGTTATTGGAGCAACGGATATATGAATTTGAGCAACGCTTTTATTTATTTAGGAAACCCTTGTACTTATTTGAGGAACGAGTATATCCGTTGCACATATTTTTACCGGTAAAAAAAAAATAAATCCGGTTGTAATTCCGGAGTTACATTCAGGTGTAATTCCGGCAGAATTCTGGTCGTACATTCAGGTGTAATTCCGGAAGAATTCTGCACCTGAATGTATATTGTAGATCAACTAGAAGACACAATTTTTCATATAGAATCTCATAAACACTTCATCCATAATCAGAATCCATCAAGACCTATTTATATCACTTGTATCTGGAATATCAACTGTCATAAACCTTACAATTGTTTCATTGAATCAAAGATTAAATATGAACATTGTCCAAGAACCCAAGTTTCTGAATTTGAAAACATGGAAGTTAGTTGATAAGAATACTAACCTTCAGTTTGTTTACATGTATCTTTTATGATTAGAGTCCTCTTTGATTCCAGCACTACCAATGGTGTAACTGATAGCCCAGTTGTGTAAGCCTGCAGAGTACAAGATGTAATTATAATCCAATTGAAGTTCATGTAACTGATAACCCAATTGTGTAATCATGCATACAAAAAATTGGAGGCTCAGCATGAACGCAGTCAGAGCATTTATGATGATACAGACATGGATAACTATTTACCCATCATATTCTTCCTCCAGAGAACTCCCATCTTATACTGAATAGGAAAACAATGACCCAACCAACCACTAGCTAGGCCTATAAATACAAAAATCTGAAGAAACACCAGACTAGCTTGGCACATATAGAATTCATTTGTTTAGCCACTATTGGTATTGGCAAGAAACTGCCAACATGTAGATGGGACAATAGGTTTTGCATTACAATTAAGCAGTCTGGACAATATTTTTAGCCTCATTAGAACAACCAACATGTAAATATTAGATCGATCCGTAAATAGGTCATGCATATTTGACATTCATTAGCGTGCAATTTTGGATCATTTAATTATTCACTAGAGCGAGGCAGCCCAAGTACTACCCTATCACGAAGAAAAAACTGATGCAATTAAATGAAATTTTACCTTGTCACCAATGGCATCATGAACAAGTACGGTGTCACCAGTTAAGCTGTCAGTGACTACTTCACCAGTTGTTTCCGTTTCAAAGAATGTAGTATCTTGTTTGAGTACAACTTCTAGATATGCAACCCTCATCATATGTAGCGAGCCCATCCTCCCGAAGGTAATGATCCTACCTAGAGGAATTAAAACCAGGATAGTTAGTGAAAAACAGTATGTACCAAGATATGTAGAAAAACAATAAAAAGTAGAGAACCCTCACCAGTAAGAATGATATAAAACCTAAGTCAAGAACTGAACCAAACCGGTGCAAGGAAACTCCTTATCTGAAAAATAAAAGAGCAAGTTTATATTATACGACAGTAGTATACCAACCTTGTCCCTCTTCCTTTATCCGGGCTTGGGACCAGCAACACATTCGCATTGGCGGAATTAAAAAGGGGTTGACACTAAAATGAACAAGAAACAAAATATGCATATGCATATATATAAATACAAACTCCATGTTAAGCATAAAAAACCACTGAAATATAGCAAAGACAGAGTAGAAAACCACGGAATTAAAAAGTTTCACTATTCGCAGGTTGTATCCTTTCCTCGCTCCATATTACCCAAGAAGGCAGTGTTAGTTGTCTTAAGAAGTAATAACTATCTCCTTGAGGGGGATCCCAGAGAACTGTTCCTTGGTCATACACTTCCTCGACATAGACCCTCCTCTCAGTAGGCTTCACCCTTTTACAATGTACGAATTCACCTGGATGAACACTCCCTAATGCAACAGCTTCACCTTCATTGTTTAGTAGTTCAACTTGTCCTGATGTAACTCTAGTAGATGCAATTTCCTCGTTATCAAGAACACGACGACTTCCACCAGCAGGATGAGTTCCACTAGAATGATGACTTCCACCAGCAGGATGAGTTCCACCAGCATGATAACTTCCACCAGCAGGATGAGTATTGGACCCTTTTTCTGGGCTAGGAGTGGCTCTTGTAGGAGGGTCGATGGAACTTGCCGGTGCAGTCACATTAGGCTTCAGTAAGTGTAATATCGCCTGTCAACAATATCAAATTAGAACTATAACAGTGTGTACTAAACTTATTTAGAACTGCACGACAAGTCAAAAAATGAACACTTACATCGACTTTACATCTCAGAGACCCCATCTGGCCACCCAAAACACTAACTTCAGATTCAATTAGGTTGAGTTTTTTCTCATTTTGGGACTCTCTATTTTGAAGAGCAGAAAATGCGACCGCTGCCATCTCAGCCTGCTTCTTCGACGTACGGGAGGAGTAACCACGAATACAATCTTTTCGATTTTCCCCAAACACATCTTGTAGTGGATTTGAAATCACACAAATCTTGCTACCACTTTCTCCTACTTCTTTATACTTCTCTTTGGCTTCCAGTACTTTCTTATGTAATTTCATAATCGAAACTTGGTGGTTAGCAACAAAAACTAAGACTACTAAGCAGTGAAATAAATTTTGTTATGCACATTACTGAAGTATACTTACAACAGCCTCTTCAGACTAGGATGCACAGTCCCATCTTTGCGTTGGTGTCCCTACAACCACTTGTCTGTAGTATCTTCTGGTACTTGTAAAACACCCGACTCGTCCTGAAAAATGGTCTATTCTATTAAAACAAAACTTCTATCATCATTCTAACCATTTGTTATTCGATTTAAGAGAGTATAGTTACCAGTTTATATTTCTTGTTATTGTAAGAGCATCGACCAAGTGTATGGCGGATCGTGGATTGTTTTCTGGATTGCGCATTGACTTCATTTTTTGCTATCTTCACAGGTTGCTTTTCACTGTCAACAAAATCATGCCAAATATTTTGATTCATCCCAGCTGGAATTTTATCTCTTGCAGCTTCCCACATTTCCGGAGTGAGTTTACGGCGTTGGGGTACTTCAGACTCTTCCACCGCTACAACAGATCCATCTTCAGATAATGCAGGCCTCTTCTTGGCTCTTCTCCTTGGTCCTCTAACCAGATCCCTTAAGTCAGACTTGAATCTCCGGTACAACGGTGGAAATCCACTTTCTATAACACTGCGACAATACTTTGGGTCGAAAGGCAATTCAAATTCATCATGACGTATAGATTTGTGTTGATAAACATCAACTAAAATACACCAATAGAAGTACAAATGCAAATGTGTGTAGTTTAAAGCATAGTAAAAAATACCATCAAAGCTGTCCAAACATCATCTTTGAAATTATCCGGCAAGGTCTTTCCGGAATAACACACAATGGTTAACACAAGCATGTATATTAACAGCCTCCATTCCTAGATCTCTCAACATCTTTTTCATTATCGGGTAATTCTTAGGAAAAGTATTTCCTTATGGAAACCATTTCCTAAGTAATCCCAATAGGTATGTGACATTATTCCCTGACCAACCAAAAGTATTCTTTACATGATGCAACTCTACTATGACAGAAAGTGTTGTCTCACTATTTTCACATGACAGATATATTTTCTCTTCTGCTAACTTTTTATATTTGTCATGTTTCTTACCTAAGGTAGGATCCTGAATAAAGGGATGTTCAGAATCACCTACATGGTCGTTTAACCCTTCAAATAACCCAAATGCATTATCAACAAAATCACCCAACCGGCACCCATCATCTCTACTTCCCTCTCCTACATGTTCCTCTACAGGCTCAACTAAAGTTTCCTCTTGAACTAATTTCTCTATATTTGCGGCAACTACCTTTGGTGATGGTGTCAGTTTCCCATCCATGTAGCAGGAGGCAATATTGCCATTCACTTTTAAATCATGCCTCACTCTTCAAACCTCTTAGATTTTGCATTACTTACAAACACGATAAGGACAGGGACAAAATTGTGCGTCTGTAGTTCTGTTCTTATATGCAAAGGCAATAAAAGTATCTACCCCTGTTCTATACAAATCACTAAACCTATCTTCATTCATCCAACCTTTCCCAATCTTTTGAGACATTCTACAATAATGAACATATACCAGATTTTAAAACTGTTGCACTACTTTAATTTGATAATCATTCTACGCAAACTTCTATGCAAACTATATTATAAACAAAATGAATTTTATGCAAACAGTTAAACTGAATTCTATGAAAACTGAATTCTTTTTTTTTGTTTAGTCAAACAGTTAAACTGAATTTCTACGCAAACTGAATTTTTTTTTTTGTTTAGCCAAACAGTTTTTTTTTTGTGCGCGAAATCTGTTCATCACAAAGAGAGGTTTGTTCATCACAAATAAACAGCAAACCTCTCTTTGCGATGAACAGATTTCGCGCACAACAAGTTAAATTCGACAATAAGAAATTAAGAAGCTGAACATGCATATATAGGAGAAATAAAAACCATACATTCTGACAGATTACCGGACCTTTCGAGTTCTTTAAATCGCAATCGTACTCAACAAAACCTACACCAAAACACAAATTAACCTTTAGAATTTCGCATCTGACAACAACATATATAAACAACAATGATAAACTCCTAAATGGTATATTTCAGTTCCACCCATGTGAATCTGCTCTTATTAGCAAAATGTAGCTCATTAAAGGTACCATGTACCTTCTTTAGCAAACCAATTGAAGCAGATTTCATCTTTGACACATAATAAGGAGGTTGACATATGAGTGTATCACATAGAATTTTGCTTATAATTAGTAAAATTTTCTGGCAGATGATACTACAATAGGCATACATAATCTAGCGTATCACATTTTAGGATAGGATTAGGCACATAGGACATTGCATCTTTAAGTGCTTTAATCATTAAAGCTGTACCCATGCTTAGACAACAACAAAATCTATATGAATAAACTCCTAAACACTCCTAAACTTCTCAAACATAGAAAAACTGATTAAAAGAGTACCAATGCTTTAAACACCTATTGAATAAACTACTAAAATAGCAAATGTAGATGACGCAAAATCCAACTCAAATCCATATCCCACTCGTGTAAGCAAATCATTCACTTCTACAGGGATTTTAACATCAAAACAACTTTAAGGAGATACTAAACTGAAAGCAAAACAAACCCATGCCTTCAAATTTTACCAAATCCTATACATGAATTAAAACTCCAATTTCACAGAGATCTAAACAAAAACTAACAAAATCAAAACAATAGATCGAAACCAAAAAAAAATAAAAAAAATAAATAACAGTAATAGAAGATACTAGCTTATACCTGATGGTAATCAACAACTATCAGATGAATAGATTTCCAATTTTAGAAACAAATTTGATTTTCTAGGTTTAGGTGTTTTTTTTTTGGATTTTAGAGAATAGATCGAGCTTTTTGGGTTTTGGTTAAGGTCGTGATTTCTGGGTTTTAGGGAATAGATCGATCTCTGGCTTTCGTGATTTCGGAAGAAGTTTTGGTTTTGAGAGAAGAACTGAAAGACAGTTTTCTCAGAAGAAAAATTCTATGAAAAAAAACGTAGGGACAAGAGAGAGAATAGAGAAGGAATAAAATATTTAAGATATCGGGAAAGTACAAATTTGTCTCGAAAAAGAAAAAATGAGTAATAAATTTGTCTGAAAGTATTGAAGTTAATGTGTCTAATTAGAAGGGAAATTGCGGGGGAAATTTTTGGTTGATTCAAGTTTGGGGGGGAAAATTGGGAGGGAGAATAATTTTGATGAAAAGAAATGAGAGGGAATAATTTGGGTGAATTAGTTTTAAAATTTTCATAAATTTTTTTTTTTAATAATAATCTGGTATTAAATATCAAGACTGATAAAATTACTAAAATACCATTCATGCATAACGTTTCAAAAATATACAAACACGTTGCTCCATTAAGTTCATCTATAATAAATTCCTATAGGTGTTTTGAGCAACGTATTTGGAGGTGAGCAACGTATATTGATGTTGCAAATTGTGCAACCTCTATATCTGTTGCACACTCCCAAAATTGATATGTGGCTAAATACAGGATTTGGTGTAGTGCCAGTTGATTTCACAGTCTATTATCCCTCCACCGATTAGGTTTATGGTTATGAGACCGCACCCTAATTGGGGTATCTTCAGACCGAGTGCATCATAGTCAGGACTTGTCAAGAATGGTAAGGTAGGCTCCAACGCCTCCCGCACTCTTGACTCAACCGTGTACCTCGGCGACCTGATCGAGTTTCTGCACTCCTTATGAGAGACTTTCTCACCTTAGTCTCTCAATCTAAGATTATTATCTTAGACTGAAAATTTAAGGCACCTCTTCTGGATGGGAATTTTCGTTTTTTCTCACCCCAAATCTCCATGACTCAAGTTCCGGGGTCGGTGTATCCTTCCCTTGAGTCATTATTTCTAGGTTTCTCCGACTATGACGTGCTTTAGGTCTTACTTTTTGCCTCTTGCATGTATGCGAACTAGGTTGCACGCCACATTCGGATTCCTAGTCTATCTGATAAAAATTATCATTTTTGTTGCCTTATATTAAGGTCTTATTCCATTTGTATTGTTGTATCTCTATATTTATATTGATGTGAGTTTCTCATGGTGCGTTGATATCGCCCTTGATATCTCTTTTGTTTATTTTCTTCTTAGTATGCTTTGTTGCGATGATAACCCTTTCTTAGTATGCTTTGTTAGGTCTTAGAAGGTAGGATTTGAACTCTGGATCTGCAGTTTGCATATTCCTTGATTGACCATATGTGCATCTTCTGCTATGCGAAATGACCGCACACTGATGAAGTTTGACTTCTTTCTGTACGTCTTTTGTTGTTGAAACTTGACTTGTATGTGCATGTGTTGTAAGAAATCTTCGCATACTATTGAATTGATTTATTTACTTATCTTTGTTGAACTAGCTGTATCATAAGCATGGTAAAAAAGCATGAAAAAGAAAGTATCATAAGACTCGATCTTGGTATCTGTTATGCGAATTTAAAGCACCTATTATTATTAAAGCTGTAGCAGTCGAAATATGAAAAAAATAGCATTGGAGGAAAGCGAACCCCTTTGATATCAAAAGCACATTCACCACACTAACTAATACTTTGATTTCTTATTTGAAAGAATGTAACACTTACTTTTCCTTTTATCAGTATCACATCTTTGTATGTCAAAAATACTTAACTTGAAACATTCATCCCGAGTGGGGCCAGAGCTCAAACTCTTCAGACTAAACACATATAACCTTCGCGTCTAACCATCTGTTCTAGTTCCTATTTGTGCTAGTGTGGTATTATTCACGTCTCTTATCCTTTATTTTCAACTTAAGATGCTGAATAAAACTTGTAAAAAGTAGATTTTTGTTAGAGGGAGAGAAAAAACGGATCCGAGGAGAGCGAAAACCATAGTTGACTCACTAACTAGGCCGATTTGTCGGATGAATTTTGACTCGGACAAGTGTACCCTTCTGTTTTAACCTCCTGAGTTAACCAAGGTCTAGTAGTATAAGTCACTATGATCATCAACAATCAAAAATGTAAACCCTAAAACTCGAGTTATGACTTATTAGTCAGTAAGCATACTATATTCCGCCGAAAATCGTCCATAATGGTAAGTGAACACACTTAGATCTACTGGGTAAATACTTTAAAGACGTGGTTATCAAAAATAAAATAAAAATCAATTTGATTAGAAAAACAATACCCACGTATGCCGTCAAGGAAGAACCATCAATGGACATCTATAAAATAAATACTTCGTTGACGTTGTGTGAGGGCATCATGTGAAGGGTACACTTGTCCGAGTCGAAATTCATCTGACAAATATGCCTATTTAGTGAGTCAACTACGGTTTTTTCTCTCTTCGGATCCGTTTTTTTCTCTCCCTCTAACAAAATGGGTGCGATGAGATTTGATTATGCGATGTCAAGCTTATACGCCTCTGGCTTGAAAAACTGTGCTGGCCTCAGTTTGTGAAAGAGTTGTAAGATTCGCACGAGTTATGCTTTTGTAACTGCTGTTTGTATAATTTTTTTTCTCTCTCGTCCTTTCTTTCGTCTTCTCTTGTTATCTTAGCAAAATTCGCACTGGATTTGTTGGCCGAACTTCTTTTAGTCCCTATTCTATGTTGATCTAGCTTATCATTTGTGGTTACTGGAATGGTTATGCTAAAGTAGTATATTATTGATTAGATCCCTCTCATCTTTTTTGTTTATTTCCTTTTAATTCTATTCTTGGTTTATATTCTCATGTAGTTTTATCGCCTAATCCAGCTAATTGGTTATGGAATTGTTATACTTCGCATTGTGGCTTTTATTCTACTTTTTGTCCTTAAGTTTTTCCCAAAAGTATTGCTGAAAGTTCCCAAATCTAAAAAGTTGAACACAAAATCACAAAGATGAGGAAGAAATTTCTCATGTTGAACAAATTGTTGATTTAGTTTGGTTGGATTTCTTGGATATTTCTTCAACTCTTCTTCTGGTCTTTCAAATCTCGCCCAAAACTTCCATATTTTCCCTTGTAGTTTACAGATCCAGTTGAATTTATCACAAACGATTGCTAATTTCTTTGAATCTTCTTCAATCCAACAAGCAGGTAGTGTTTCTAGATGAACATATTAACCACCATCTATTAGGAAACCTCTACAAAAGAGAATAAAGAAGACAAAAACAACCAGCACAAAGAATTAAATACGTTCATGATAAATAGATTTTAGGGCATGCTAACAAACAGGGGAGGAAGAAAAGACAAAGAGAGAATAATTATACAAAGAGCGATTATAAAAGAATAAGCTATGCGAATCACATCGCATTAACACAAACATGAGGTGGAACAGTTGGTCACGAACGAAAAAAAAATAGTTGGACGTCGCGTAATCGATTTCCGCCAAACTCATTATTTTTTACACATTTTCTTCAGTTGCACAGGGTGAAGATAAAAAATAAGAGGGTGACATTATTTCTTATCTCGCAAGCAGAAGTTAGCACAACTGGTCAGAGGCGAAGAGGCTGAGTTGCATGTTTGAACCTCATCTCACGCATATTTTTAGGTTCCTTTCCAAAAGCGAAGATAAGGTCAAGTATGTTTGAACCACATCTCACACATATTTTTAGGTTCCTTGCCAAAAGCGAAGATAAGGTCAAGTTTCAACAAGTGTGCGATGATTTCGCATGGGAAAGGGATAATTTCGCACAGAGGAGGTCAAGTTTCAACAAGTGTGCGTTAATTTCGCACAACAGAGGATGGACTGATGGTCAACCAAGTAATATGAAAGCAACAGGTCTAGAGTTCGAGTCCCACCTACATCACATATTTTTGCAGATGTTTTCTAAAAGATCACACCATCTCATTACACCAAGTTCGCTTACACTAGCTCAACATTAGCAACTCAATCACACAAACAAAGATCATCATCACATGAAGTACACTTAGAAGAAAAGGGGCCAAGGATACAATTATCTTAATCAAGGGCGATAGGCAAAAATAAGACCTTACAATAAGACCTCAACAAGAGGAAATGAGATCAAAAACCTCATAAAGAGTCAATGAGATCAAAAAAAAAACTCATAAAGAGGCTAGGCATACGATGGTGGCGTGCACCCTAGTTCGCATAAAAGCAAGAGGAAAGACATATAAGCCCTAACGCGCGTTATCAACGGGGAAATCCTGGACATCATGGCTCGGGCGAAATCCAAAACAACCCTGGAACCCGAGTCATGGAAAATTGGGGCGAAAGAAGAGTCTATCCAGTAGAGACTCCTGGGTTGGGGTACACGGTTGATCCAAGGGTGCCGGGGGGGTCTGGAGCGTACCTCTCCGCTCTTGGAAAGTCCTGGATATGATACACTCGGTCCTCAAGAAACCCCACTTAGGGTGCGGTCTTGTAACCATAAGCCACATCGTTTGAGGGATAAGAGGCCGCGAAAACAACTGATTGTTGCATCACTAGATGGGAGGAGCCCACCCCAACCCGGTAGGGGTACGCTTCCTTGAAGGGTTAATCAAGGGGAAGATAAGGACGACACCCTCCATGAGGGAGCTGAATTGTGTCAAAGACGGCAATTTCATGGGGCTTGTACTCACGGGAGTATCTAGGCTTGTCGCATTGTCGCATAAAAAATATCTTGCAGAGGCAATAATACGAAAGATGATAAGATAAGGTCAATGGGTCAATGTGCGAAAGCACAAAGACATCCTGCGACTCTATCGCACGACCATAATATTATCCTGAGGCAAAGATAAGTCCTATTAACAGGGTGAGGCTGATTAAGACCTCTACTTAGGGGGGCATAATAAGACCTCCATAAGAAACACAAAGACCTATATATTATGATTATGTTATTATTAAGCGATACTAATAATACAGGAATAAACAAGGGAGGCAATAATACAATGTGATAGAATGAGCTAAATATGGACAAAGAACAAAGGGGATAAATATGAAGCACAAGCAAATGAACGTGCGAGGAACAATAAGTACACGAAGAGGAATACATATACTAAAGACAAAGACAAAGCAATAAAGATTGAAAGCAATTTGAAGTTACATCAACATTAGTGCGGCACAATAAGATAAGTAACACAAACATTATCTATACGTTCCATTTAATCAACAATAGATAAACATTCTCATCACATTCGCATAACACAAACATTCTCATCGCATAAACATTTCATGGCATAAGCATCACATACGCATTTCATGGCATAATCATCACATAATTTTTATAATCGCACAAGTGTTTTCCAAAATTTTATGGAATAATATCGGATGATAAAGCACAAAGAAATCAATACCACGCAGGAAATTGATGCAGGATAAACAAGATGGCATTGCCAAAGGAGTATGAAATTATTTCGCTAAATCCTTTCGCATCAACAACTTAGAGATATTATACCATCACATGAGAAGAAAAGATGAGGCAGAGGCAAGGAAAGAACAAAGAGCAGCACCAACAATTCAAAGAGAGAAGTATTTCACATCTATAACAACATCATCATCAATCTTCACTAAAGATCATCAACCTGAAAGCAACAATGCTCAAGCACAAGTTCGCAATCAACATCACCAATCAAAGCATCTCCATCTTCATCAACAATTCTTCCCTCATAGCTAAAGAACAAAGGCGATTATGGAATACAAAGAAAATATTTGATGCTCTTTAGTTTCTCGGTCAGAATTATCTCCAAAGAAGACATTCACTCAGGAATAATAAGAATCCTCAACAACAATGGAGCACGCGAAATAGAAGCTATCTCAAAGAAGCCACATACAATAGTTTACTAACCTCCAACATCAACAATCCTCGAAGCATCGTCTTTACAAAACCAAACACACTCAAGCTCAACAAAATCTCCAAAGCACCAAGCCATTAAAGCTTCAAATCGTTCAACATCAACAACCAATTTTCAACCTCAAACAACATGATCCTCGCACAAGTTCAACATCATCTCAACTACTCCAACACCAAGTACGCAGAGGCAAAATCAAAAATACCGAATCTTTCCATCAATAACTTGTGATCAACAACAATAAAGTTTCGGAACTTCACAAATGAATATAGGCAAATATGTATTTTTCAAGTTTAGTATTCTTTCGCTTGTTCCTTCAACAACAAAGATCAAAGGCTACACCAGCATCACACATATCGCTTCAACAACTACAACAAGGAGGATTTTTCTTAAAGATCGCTCTTCAAGCAATATTCAAGAAAAAAGAGGCAAAATGTAGGGCCAAAATATCGCACAACACCTTTTTTTAGTGCGCGCCGAGACTATTTATTTCTTAGCGCAAGTAGAAGACGTCTGGGCGTATGAGAAGACATATCATGTGCGATAAGACCCAACATAAGCGTGCGAGAACATCGCACGTCAGATCCGAAAATAGGGGCTATGTTAGATGTCATCCACTATGTAAACACCTATATAAAGAGGAAAGCAGGAGAGAGAAGGTGAGGATACACATAATTGTAAAAGAGAGACACATTTGTTAAGAGAGACTTTATTTTCTTTATCATCTTTTTCCCAAAAAACTAGATCTAGAGCTCTATCAAAAACCCATTAATGGAGATTCTAAATGTAATACTCATATAATCCAAACAATCATAGTGAAGAACCATGGATGTAGATCACATTGATCGAACCATGTAAAAAATCCTTGTGTCTCTTTATATTTCTAGTACTTATATTTGAGATTTAGATGATTAATAAGATTTAGATCTAGAAATTATTATAAGGGGTGTGTTGTAGGATTTCCCGCAATCACATGTTAATCACGATGATAGATGAGTCCTCAAGCAAAAAAGAATGACGTGTGTCAAGACCAAAAACTCAACCAACATAAGATTCACATTCAATGAAAGAAAAGAGTTATACGATATTGGAGGGGTTAGTTTTTGAAAAGCTAAATTTTCACAAGAAAGATGAATCGCACAATTTCCTTTCCTTTGCCTATAATAACAGTCTAATACAATTTCCTAAATTAAGTATGCAAAAGTTGAATCATCAATATCCTTTGTAACACGATTTCCTTAATTAGATGGGAAGCAAAGAGTTTTAGGATTTTTATTTTTAAAGATTTTGAAATAGGTGTCGTCCACGTTTGACAGTGTTTACAGTTAAGTTTTGGTATAAACACGGTGTAACAAAATTATTTAATTTCAAATTCATTGTCCACCTACTTTTTTGTTCACACCGTAACGAACATTTAAGTATTTGATGTAAACAAAGTGTAACAAAATTTTAATTATTACAACCAATAGAGTTATGCCAAGTGTCGTCACCATAGCTTCTGCATTAGAAAATATCTATTTCGACCAATAGGAAACGAGCGTTTCATCACCATTTAACGTGAGAACTTTATTTGTCAAGGCCTTTAAGGGGGAAAATTGGCTCTACCTCCCGATATCATATTTCAAAAAATGGTACAATATAGGTTTTACCAAAAGAAAATTCATTATGCCTTCCAATGTGCAGCCTTGCCAAGCCAGAATCATGTGAATGGTCGTGTGAGGTTGAACCATTAATGGAAATTATGCATATCGTTTCTCTCCCTCCAAATATTTCAGAAGTGGCGTAGATTTGACCAAAAATATTTCTTAGGGCCGTAGTACACGGAATCGGCTCATATTGAACTTGACTACTTGAGGGCTAGAGTGATGGTCTGTTGTAACAATATTTAGAGGTGAAATTGGCGCCAGGTGCGAACACAAATTCGCGAGTCCCTTGCATTGCTTAACAAGCTTGGTAAAGGGGCGTCATGAATCGGTAGAGGGGCGTCAAACTAAGAAGATAAAAAGGTCATTAGAAGTAAAATCAAGTGCCCCTTATCAATGAAAAATATGTAAATGACAAATTAGCCCTTATTGTTAATAATCAAGATTAGTGTTAATTATCAAGATTAGTTTTGATAATCAAGATTAGTGTATTATAACTCTAAAATCAGATTTTTAGAGTTATAAAAAAAAAAATTTTGAGGAGAAGAAAACTTATGTGATATTTGTGAAACCCTAGATTTTGGATTCACTCAATCAAAAATGAGTGATTCCAGTTTACAAGTTGAGGTGGTGAATCTCATATGATAGAGAAAACAAGTATGAGTTCCATTAGCTTTTTGTTGCTTAAAATTCTCTAAAGTATGTAAAAAAATCAAAATTTTAAAAATTTCAAGAACATATGGTTGGTAATTAGTGGTTACCAATCAGATATGATCTGTTTGTAATTGACTACCAAACCAATCAGAATCGTTCAATTTGGGGACCTCATATTGGTTGGGGGTGTCCTATAGGGGTGTAGATTGACTAGATTACCCTTTTCACCTTAAATCAACCAAAATCAAATCAATTTTTTTTTCAAGCCTAACGATTAAAAAAATCAAACGCTTTTTTTCCATCTTCTCTTCTCCTCCATTTTCCATTCTAACCATAAGCTCCATTAAAATCGAATAAAATTTCATCGCGGATTAATCGGTGATTCTAAATATTAATAATTGTTGATTGAAGTCTATATTGAAAACCCATTTAGTATTTTTGTTGTGTTCAATTGAAGTGTATTCTCCATCAAAAATTGGAGTTTTAGGTTAAAAATCAAATTTTTAGAATGCTGCGTTTTTTTCTTTATACGGTTAGAATTGGTTATGTTACGAAACATATCTATGCTTTACGTTCGTAACAATTAAATAAATATCAAATACTAACCGTATGTTCTTGGTTACGAGAATTTTAGTCGAATCTGATTTAGTAATTTAAACAGATACGAACCGTATTTTTGTCATGCATGTTAGTTTTTTTTCCAGTCGGCTCATATTTTCGAGTTAGTTACCAATAGTATCTATACGGTTGAGGATGATATTAAAGTTACAACAGTAATTAACCTACGGTTTGTAATAGAATAAATTTTTACCAAACCAGAATCTTGTTATTATTTACGGTTTTCCCAAATTGAACCGATTGATTGGTTCTAATGATTACCAACCGTATCTGATATATGGTTTGAAATAACAATAATCTAATAAACTTCAGTATTATTTAAGGTTTTCCCAAATTGAACAAGATTCACAGTTTGTTTAATGTTGAATTATCAATCAGATCTCACATATATGTTGGTAACCAACTAATTACCAACGAGTATGTTCTTAGAAAATTTTAAAATTTTGATTTTTTTACATGTTTGCAGAGAATTTTAAGCAACAAAAGCTAATGGAACTAGTACTTGTTTTCTCTATCATATAGTGATTCACCCACCTCAAATTTGCAATGGAATCACTCATTTTGATTGAGTGAATCAAAATCTAGGGTTTCAAAATATCACATAAGTTTTCTCTCCTCAAATTTTTTTTTTTATAACTCTAAAAATCTGATTTTAGAGTTATAATACACTAATCTTGATTATCAAAACTAATCTTGATAATCAACACTAATCTTGATTATTAACAATAAGGGATATTAGTCATTTACATATTTTCATTGATAAGGGGCACTTGATTTTACTTCTAATGACCTTTTTTGTCTTATTAGTTTGACGCCCCTCTACCGATTCATGATGCCCCTTTACCAAGCTTGTTCTTCGAGGACAGAAGAAAAAGGAGATAACAAAACTACCGAGTTAATTCCCTAGGTACAAAATTCGACGGATTTTTTTTTTTAATTAAAAATAAGGAAAATTGAAAAAAATAATAAGAGTAATATTATTTTTTTTGAAACGAAAAAAAAGTATCAAATATTGCGATGACTCCTTGAAATAAAGAAAATAAAACACCCACGTTATGGAGCCCATCATACATTAGCGTGTATGTGAAATTTCTCCAAGCAGTTTGAAAAATGGTTTTATGAGTGGTATTAATTGATCTTCTTATGATAACATTCATACTAATCCACCTTCCTGCAAATAGAACACCAACTATTTTAGTTTACTCCCCCATCTCGACTCTCTGATAAACTCAGCCGGACTAAAATTTGGTTAAATGAATACATATCAAATAAAATATAAGAAACGCCTCATGAAATCGTAAAATTGATAACCTTACGTCCGTTTTATTGCCAACTTAAAAATATCTTAGGTTCTGCTATACGTATTAATACAAATTGCTTGCAATACAAAACAAATGATCAATGCGAACTATATGAATTGGCTATTTCTCACAATGTCAATGACTTGGTAAATCTAAAAATTGTCCGTATCTCTGTTGAGAAATTGATCAAATGTCAATGACTTGGCTATTTATCACAATGTCAATACAAAACAAATGATCAAATGATATATGACGATACATCATTTGTGCTATATCTCTGTTGAGAAATTGAGCTTCACCAATATATTTATTGACTAAAGGATGACACCTATTTTACCTTAGTGTATAACTTTCTCCAAGCATTTGCGATAGGTTTCACATAAGGTCTCGAGGCAGTTGTACTGCATTGATATTCACAGCAATAGTGCTCATCTACTGTACACACTTGCTGGCTGATTGAACAATGGACAATAACCAAAATTATTTAGTATCAATTTACTCCTTGTTAGTTAACATAAATTTATTTTAGGTCCTGTTATTTGCATGTATACAAGCTGTGGCATACAATGTAAATCAAATGACCACTGTCATATATATGCATGATTAAGGAGCTTCATCATTATTATGCTTCACTTTTTATAGCTAAGGATCCAATTTCTCCAACATTTGAGAATCTGAATTTTAAAACTATTGATGTGGTCCAACAGGTGTGGCTTGAGCGTCCTTTTGAAGAGGAGGAGGTGTTGAGTGCGATTAAAAGTTGTGGTGCTAACAAAGCACCGGGGCCGGATGAGTATAGTATGGAGTTTTTTTTTTTTTTTGAGAAAGGAATGATATATTGAAAGGAAAAATTAAACGGTATTTACAATGAAGTGCAGTCCGCTAAAACAAACTCAGACCTTATTTTCTACAAATTCATAATGTCCTCCCAATTTGTTATAACCTGATTCGCCGTATAGTCCTTGAATGTATCGTGTAGAAGTCCAGTGATATAATCCATTGTTTAATTATTTGTTTCCCAGGATTAAGTAGCTCGTCTTAGCTCTTCCTCATGCACCCTCTATTCCTCTCGTTCCAAACCTCGACATATTGTGAAAGGTAAGTTGTGTCAGTCTTCACCCTTACGTATTTCTTCTAATCTCGAGCTCAAATGCACCTCATGAAGTTATTATGCATTACCCATTGAACCTTGAAGTCCATTAAAATACACCCATAGTTGTCTAATCTACTGCGATTGATGAAGAGAAGGTATCTCGTTTCCCAGCTCCGCGTTCACCGAATAAGCATAAGCGGGATTGAATAACAACTCCCTTTGTGTTGCAGCATGGACCTTGTTGGGATTGCATCGTGCATCGAATCCAAGAAAATGAAAGTAACTTTAGGTTGCACATATGTTGTTTATTCTGGTGGCCTCGATCCAGCGTCCTTGTAGGAAAGCTTCATATAGATTGATCTTGCGTGGCACCCTCTCCTTTAAGCTAGTCTTCCTGCCCTTGTGTCAAAGTAATTATCCCTACCATGCACTTTATTTCTAGCAAGTCGATGCTTTCACTTGAGATACAAGCTTCTTGTGCTTCAGGAAGTTCCATCTTGGTTGGCAGTATGTTAACCATCATGCATCTTTTGCAACATTTGTGTAGCTAGAGTCTTCTCCACAGAGGACCTCAGCAGCTTCGACGATCTTGCCCCGAGAACCTTATCGTTTTTCCGTTTCCTTATCTTGACCTTCATAGCCTCTTCAAAACTTTTTTTCTAGCAAAATGCCAAAACCACATACTCAGCCATCGTTTCTTGCTTTTCAGTGGAAATGCAATTCTCTACCTTTGTTTTTGCTTTTATTATCCTTCTCAAGAGAAATTTGTTTTTTCTTTGCAATACCTAGCGTGCCATTTTCTCTAGCAAAGATTTGTTCTTCCATCTCAAATTTGGATACAAATCCACCTTTCCTTCTTGGTTTGCAGATTTTTTTACGAAACTGACTCATCTTCTTTGTTTCTTCCATCTTCTCCCACAAACCTTCTCATTATGGTGTTTAGTCTCTTCTCCACCGGAAACCGGCATGTGATGTAGGGAACATACTTAGTATGCCATGAGGCTTTCAGTGAGCTCTTGGAGAATCAGAATCACCCTACAGCCTTGTTCAATACCCATCTCTTTCATGGCGCCAATTTTTCGCATTCTACGGATGATTGTCTCCTAAATCAACTCACACCTTCTTTTAGAGCCAATGGGCATGCAAAATAAATGCTTAGGAAGAAACTCGACTGTACATCCCAATTCCGCAGCTAGATCGTGCACCACGTCATCCGCTCCTATGCTGATCATCGTGATTTTCTCCAGGTTTAGACGCAATCCTGTTAAAATTTCGAACACCAGCAAAATAACAAGAAGTCTTCTAACCTCAATATTTGAAGCATCCAAAAATATTATCGTATCGTCGGTGAACTGAAGGTGTGACACCTTTGTACCGTCTTCCTTGACTTGGAAGCCACCCAGCGCTCCTTGCCACTGCCTTGTTTATGAGTAAAGACAGAACTTCAACAACCAAAAGAAAAATAAAGGGAGATAAAGGATCACCCTGACGTATGCCTTTAGACGGTTTAATCAATCCCGTTGCTTCCTCGTTAACCAGAATAGAGAAATTCACTTCAGTAGTGCACCATTTCATCCACCCTATCCACTTCTGGCCAAAGCCATTTTTTTCCAGGATAGTGAAAAGAGCTGGCCAACTCACGTTATCAAAAGCCTTTTGCATGTCTATCTTGCACATGATTCCCGATTTTTTTTCTTCAATCTGCTATCAATTAGCTCATTCGCAATCAGGATGCCATCAAGTATCTGTCTATTCTTGATAAAAGCACCCTGAGCATTAGAGATTAAATCTGGCATGACCACTTTCATTCTCTCCGCTAGAATCTTGCAAACAATTTTATAAAAACTGCTTATTAAACTCAAGGGTCTGAAATCCTTTACCGTAGCGGAGTCTTCCTTTTTAGGGATCAGTTTCAAGAACGAAACGTTTAGCCTCCAATCCATCTTTCCTCTGTTTGTAAACTCCTTTATTGCCGCCATAACGTCCGTCTTCTTCACTCCCCAACACGCCTTGTAAAATTCCAGGACGTAGCCGTCCGGCCCTGGGGCTTTATTTTTTCCGCATAAATTGATTGCTTTTAGTACCTCATCTTCCTCCATCTCTCTTTCCAGCCATGCCTGTTGAATCTGATCGATGGACCTAAAATGAATGTTGTCAAAGGAAGGCTCTACCGGAGAGCTGTCAGTGAATAAATCCGAATAATAATAATGAATTTCTTTTTTAATTGCTTCGTGATTGAAAACATCCGTTCCATTTACTTCCAACTTTGTAATGCAGTTCATTCTCCTCTTTGCGCTAGGAATTTTATGAAAGTATTTAGTGTTTTTGTCTCCATATTTAAAGCCATTCACTTTCGCCCGCTGATAAGCCATCCTCGCCCTTGTGAGTTTCACCGTGTTTAAAGAGTTTAAGAGGTTCGTCCTCTCCTCGAGCTGAGCAGTCGATAAAGCTGTTGTATCTTCATTGATGTTCAACACACCAATCTTCTTCTTTAACTCTTCCTCCTCCGTTCACACATTCCCAAAAGTTGTCCTTCTCCTGTTTTTGATGAAATACTTTAAGTTCTGAAGCTTCCTAAAAAGAACATAACTTGGAGTTCCCACAAACTCAAGCTGTTTCCACCAAATTTCTACCATTTTCACAAAGTCTTCGTGTTCCAGTCAGTGATTTTCTATTATGAAACCATAAGTGGGATAATAGGAGGATAAATCGATAATAAAGGCGTATGATCTGAAACAGTCACGGACCAAAAGCAGTTTGCCAATAAACCTGAATTAGATCAAAAGCGATTGCAAAGTAAACTACCATCAAACTTACGGATAGCAAAGGATCATTGCTTATCCATGATCGCTCCCATTCAATGGTAAATCAATCAATAACCTGATCTGAGATCAGTAAAAGGCATCATCTTTCGCACGTGTCCTCCAGTTTATTTTTTCCACTATTCCTAACAGCGTTTACATCCCTGTCGGCACCATGCCTCCATAGTTATTCTCGCATTCTTTCAAGTCTTCGTGGTTCTATATCATTGTAATCACATGGAGTAAACATTTGTCATCACAAATTTGAAACCATCATTCCGGAACCTAAACAAACAAGTAATATTGTTGATACCCATTCTTTTGTCTATCTCCAGTTGAGAATGCCCCATACTGTCATGAGACCACCGCTGTTACCGACAAGCCCTGAGAAGGAAATATTTCCATACCGAAGTCTGCATCGTACCAAAGCTGACCTACAAACCATCTCGACATTGCAGTCATCTTGGTTTCTTGAATACAGCAGATTAAACATTTATGCAAGTAAATTAAGTCTCGCACTGAAATTTGTTTATGTAATCATTCCAAGCCCCTGATGTTCAAAGATATCACTTTAGAATTATCAGTACCACGGTTATCCCTCGAATTGACCTCTTCATTTTCTTCCTCATCATCTGATGAGTTAGAAGCTTGTGAATCACCACTGTCGTGCACCTTCTTGCCTTCTGCAATTGCTTTGTACTTATCTCTGTACTTAAATAGAATTTCTTCTATCACACCGTCTTAGCCTTCAATTCATCTTTCGTTGCTATACCCCATCCTGCAGCATAACTCCACGACCATCTTCGAAGTTGAAAAATATAACTTCATTTGTGTCTATATTAAGTGTTTTGTAAGTCCTAACTTAATGACAATTTGATCATCCACCACATTGAATAATTGCAAATTTTGAACATCATCTCTTACACCGCTTGAATTGGAGTAGCATGAACATCATAATTAACTCCTGATTTTATAAGACCAGCTGAAGTTTCGTCCACAATAGCTGAGGAGAAAAACCTTCCATTCATTCTCAAAGACATAAAGTGATTATTTTGTCCCTCACCGTTGTGTTATTTTTCATCTTCTTCTATACACAATAGCAGAGCTAATTCACCATTTTGTACCAATATCCAGAACTAATTTCACCACGTCTTTGTATGATTTTGCTGTTAAAGGACTGTGTGCATCTCCAACATCTTCCGATTTCCCGTGACTCCGTTTCCAAGATATCGTCAATAGTTTCAGTGTTGGAGGCTGTTTCACCTCCCCTTTCTTTAGGCAATTAAATGTGGTGGGCTGTCCATCCGTATTATGATTACTCATATCTTTATTATCAAAAGAGGCTAGAACATTTGCTGTGGCAGTCATTTTCACCCTAACATCATCATTTTCATCTTCTGACCCATTAGACGAAAAATCCCCTCCCTTGGTCGCGTAAAATCCACCCTTTTCACTGTTGTGGGATCCCTTTTCTAATCTCCCTATTGTTTTACTCGTGTCACCCAGGTCAAGGTTAACATTTGAATTACCCCCCGTACACCTTTTAGCTCCTTGAATTACGCCCTGATTACCTTTTGAATTTGACAATTTGTCAAACTCATTGAGTAGTCGAACATACTCCACCATTAGCGCCTTTGATTTAGGATCAAATTTGTGGTCCCACTCTATGGAAACAGCCCATTTTCTGTCTTCGTCTTCGACCAGCAAAACTGCCGGAATTACTGTAAAATCACCCCTGACTTTAATTCTGAAGAAGCTCGAGTTAGTTCTTCTCAAAGTACTTGTCGAGATTTCGATTAAGCCTCCAAGTAGATCCCCCACCACTTTGAATAACGACGAATTCCAGCATCTTTGTGGGATTCCTCTAATCTTTAACCATTTTCCATACCTTTCCATTGCCTGAACTGGGATGATGTTTTCCTTTTGTGGTATAGCTTCCTGTACTTCACCGCAGTCCTCCCCTTGTGAAACTTTTTCGGCCATTATTTCCTTACTTCTAGTTTGCGTGATGTTCACCACAACATTATCAACGAAGATTTTCCGTGGTTTCCAAAGATCAAGCCAGCATTGTAATCGTCTAGAATTTCCATATCAATGAATGAATTCCATTCCATTTGTCCCCTTATCTCCCTTGCTATCTTTTCCCAGCTAGCCGACCCTTGTAACCGCACAAAAGCTTCGAAAAAGTGTTTATCAGATCCCCTTCTCGGCAGCTCATTATCAAAGTCTTGTCTCGAAGGCAGTATTTGTACAGGTTTGAGCAACCAGTTTGCCTTCTTCAAAATCCTGTTTATTTCCTTTTACAAAACTCCCCAATAATATCCATTGTCTCCACATGGAATGCATATTGTATAAGATCTGTTTGAATCACCCCTCCTGATCCTAGCAATTCTTAAGTATCTGCCCGCTTCGTTCTCCCTGATCTCACACATGAAAGAAGATTCACCCTCACTCAATGGCCATTTTTTCTTCGATTCACCTGAGCATATTTCCTCCTCCAGCACCTTAGCGAACCAGTTAGAAACTTCTACTGATAAATCCATCCATTCAATGAATCCTCCTCTCTTCCGTTCCTCTAATCTCATACTTTTAGATCCTGCCGTAACATTGAAGATTTTCCGGTCTAGGTAGAGCGGCTTTTCCGCTCTATCTCTCTCCATGATTTCCTATAGTTTTTTGAAGTTTGATGTTATGGCGGTGGTAAATGAATTTCATGGAAAGGAGAGATTGGATAGGAGATTGAATACATCTTTCATGAAGCTAATTACAAAGAAAGAAGACTCGGCAACAGTGAAAGATTTTAGACCTTTGAGTCTAATTAGCAGCGTGTATAAGATTATCTCTAAGCTTTTCGCGGAGAGGATCAAGACGGTGATGCCTACTTTAGTTTCCAATTCTCATGGTGCTTTCTTAAAGAATAAACAAATTTTGGATGGTATTCTCATAGCCAATGAGTGTATTGATAGCATAATTAGACAGAAGAAGCCAGGAATTTTGTGCAAGATTGACATGGAGAAGGCATTTGACAACGTTAATTGGCCTTCCATGTTTAATATTTTAAAGAAGAAAGTGGATAAGTTGGATTGAATGGTGCGTCAAAGAAGCTCAGTTTTCTCTGTTAGTTAACAGTGAGGCTACAAATTTGATAAAACCTACAAAAGGAATAAGGCAAGGTGATCCTTTGTCTCCGTTCCTTTTCCTTCTTGTAGTGGAAGTCCTATCTATGTTACTCAATGATGCAGTGAAGGATAACATGATTGGTGGTTTCCAGGTGGTAGATGGCGGAACGACGATAACTCATCTACAGTTTGCGGATGATACAATTATACTCATAAATTCCACAAGGGAGGAGGTAAGGAGATTGCTAGTTATCTTGCTAATTTTTGAGGTATTGACTGGTCTGAGATTGAATTTGAAGAAGAGCTCGATGACGAGTATAGAAGCTGATGAGGTGGTAGAGGACCTAGCGTTGGAGTTAGGCTGTAAGACTGAGGCGTTACCTATAACGTATTTGGGAATGCCAATTGGAGCTTGCAAGAAAAGTGCGGCTATTTGGGAGGTGGTGATTGCGAGGATGAAGAAAAAGATAGCGCCCTGGAAAAGAAAATTCCTCAACAAAGCAGGTAGAGTGAATCTTATCAAAAACTCTTTACAGAGTATTGCAACATATTTTCTTTAGATTTATTATCTCCCAGTTTCTGTGGAGAAGAAATTGAACAACATTATGCGCAAATTTCTTTGGGGGGGGAGGATGATGAGCATAAGAAGATGAGCTAGGTTTCTTGGAAGAGTATCTGCAAGTCAAGGAGAAAAGGAGGTTTGGGTATTAGAAGCATAAGAAGAATCAATAGATCTTTATTGGCTAAGTGGCAAGAGAGATATTGCAGGGAGAAAACAGCCTTGTGGAGGAATATAATGTGTGAAAAAATGAAGTCAGGGGAAGCTTTTTTAGTTCCCTTGCAGGTGGCGGATCCCATGGGTCGTAGCTTATGGAATGGGATTTTGAAGGTAAATAAAGACTTTTATGATGATGTTAATATTAAAGTTCAGAATGGGAAATCAGTTAGGTTTTGGCATGATTGGTGGTTGAAAAAAAATTGAAAACTAAAATTAAATACTTTTTGGGCTGGAGTGGTACTATAAAGAATCACGGAAAATACCATTGAATTCAAAAATGATGGAAACACGTCACCTAGCAGCCACCTACTCATTTTTTAAACCCTCTATATTTATAATTATCCCGGGTATGATTTGATAAATTTTCAGTTTAAAAGTGATTATGATGGCCAAATAAAGACGTGCATCAGTGTGCACCGTGTCACTCACTCCATAAGATTCATCAATTTTCTCTCATTTGTCTTTACACGATTATTTTGCTACTATTATTCAAAATTTGAGAGTCATGGATTTTAAAGTTGTAGTTTTAAGGGGCATCAAAAATTACTATCTCATCGGGCCCGTATGAAACTCAAGTTGGACTCTAAATATGCTCTCAAAGGGAAGTTTTCTTTTCTTCATTTTCATTCGATTTTCTTGGTTCCGTTAACAGATTCTTTTAGAGGAGTAAAGTGTGTCGATTGTGTGAGCACGTCACAAAACATGCTAGAATTTGAGCACATCAAAACACAGTGTGTCATGTTGTGACAGCCTAATTGGCATATTGGCATGGCACATAACGCGACACATAAAGCCATAGAATACGACACAACACAGCAGTCACACGACAAGGTATCAAATGGGACATATTGCATTATATTATATTACATATATCTTTTACAAAAAGTACTTATTCTAGATAATTTGTTATGTTAATTAATCTTCATGTAAGTACAATTGTTTTTTAAATTTATTTAATGAAACTTTTAAATGTAAAGTTGATGTTTTAAATGTATCATTTTGGACGTTCAAATGATTGTGAAATAAGTAGTGATGTAATTGTTATTGTGTAAAATTGTACACTGATTTTTAAGAATGAAATTCAATATATCTGTTATTCTGGCTAGATTTGTTATCATTGTCTCGAAAGTTCATGGCACAACATGCCTTAAATAAAATAAATGTGTTGGCACAACACAACATGGCATAAGACACTAGGGTATTATGCCCGTCAGTCATGTCGTGCTTTGGTTTTAACTATAAAATACAACACAACACACTTGAAATTCCTGACACAACAAGCTAGATATGCTTTTTTGTTTGTTGTATAGCACATATATCACAGCATGAAACTTTTTACACCTCTATTTATGTCATATCTCCTTAAGGGCCTACCCGCTTATTTTTGATTAGTTTTGAGTTGGATGCTCACAAACATTAACAGTAGTCACGATAACCCTCGCCAAAAAACCGATCACCATATTGTGTCATCATTTCTAATGAAAAATTGCACCCATACATTTAAAAAAAAATACATTGTGTTTGGATTTATTATATATAATTCTTGTTATGACAAACATGCCATTTACATTTTGATTCACAACCCATTGCTGAGCTTACAGCATACAATGCTGATGTTTGTAAAAATAACAGCATATTCATATCATTTTAATTTTGATTTATACAATTTTTTCTATATGTATATGTATGTGTGTCTAGTTTACTTTGGGTGATTAATCGAATACAAATTAAATCGCCGATAGCTCCTCACCCTCCGTGAAATCTCCCCAGTACAAGGTTAATTTTGGAGAAAACTAATTAAGTAAACACTAACAGCGACGGGGACAATGGATAGCAAGGGTATGTTGTAGCCTGCCCCAAATCTCATGAAATGTAATGTTATCCCATTAAAAATATCCACAAAGAAAATACCGACCCACCATAAAACTCACTAAATGTAAGTTTATCCCGCTAAATATGATACAGGTGTATCCCTACTCCTTTAGGGAACCTAATAAACCTCGAGCTAAGTTAAGGATAGAATCCTGTAATAGGAAGGATTCTTTGTTTATGACGAATTCCTAGTTTAAGGAGTATTGTTTTGAGCAGTATTATTAGTTTAGGAAATAGATTCCTACGAGGTTTGAGAAACCAGACCGAAGTAAGGAAATATACCTAAAAAGGTATTATTCCTATATAAGGAAATAGATTCCTTAAAGGTTTGGGAAAACCAAACAAAAGCTATAAATAGAGATTTTTAGTTCATATCTAAGACATCTAGATAAGGAGGAGGTTTGTGAGACAGGCACATCTAGAGAAGGAGGTTTGTGACATAACACTCAGAGAGAAATCTTGTAGACAAATACATGTGTTATTGTCAAAGACAAGCATAGCAAACAGTTTACATTTATCTACTTTTTAGAGAGATTGTGAGCGTAACAAAGATAGAATTGTAATCATTTTCTTGTTCATAATTTATAGAAAGTATTTTTTTTCGAATATGGTTTCTAATGTGTTCTGTTTTCTAGTTTTCGTCTATTATTATTACTATTATTATTATGAATTCCTTCTCAATAATAATAGTCACCAAGGTATATAGATCATACATATCAAGTTGGTATCAGAGCAATGTTAATTTCTTTAGGGTGGATTCCTGTGGTTTATGGTATTCACTGGATCTCTCTACAAAAGGCTTGGTGAGGTACTTGAAAATCAAGAAGAAGTTAAGCGAACAAGGGGACCAAGGGTGACTAAGTCAAATGATGATCCTAAGAAAAGAGAACCACAAACTATGGAAGAATGGATACGCTACAAATAGATACGAAGTCGATTCAAACTACCCTTAAATAATTGACCGAATGTATTCGTTCTCATATACCCAAGTCGAAGACGAAGAAAAAAGCTACATCTTCGCTAGGGTTTCAAAAGATGGGGAGGAAGAAGGAGAAGATGAGGAAGAAGAAGAAAACAAAAGGAGATTTTCTTAAATGTTCCACTTCAACTAAACTTCATTTTACAAATCTGAAAATTGATTTTCATGTTGATATTCCACTTTATGATGGGAGTGTCGATGTAGAAAAATTGGATGATTGGATTGAACGTTTAGAGATGTATTTCCCTTTCTTTAGATATGGTTCAAAGAAAAAGATTGCTTTCCCGGCATTGATGCTACAAAAGCATTTTCTAGCTTGGTGGAAAGCTTATCGAAAACAAAATCTAGGTAAGGGAGTAATGTCGTGGAAAAGATTCAAGGAAGTTGTAAGGAAATGGATTTATCCGGTTGCCTACCTTGAGGAGAGATGGTTCAAGTGGTACAAATTGAAGTAGTCCTACAAGCAAACCGTGAAAAAATATACTTCGGAATTTCAGAATCAAGCTATGGTTTTGGATTTAGACTTACAAGATTATGTTATCTATATGAAGTATATCTCCGGGCTCCATGAGTATATACAGAAAGAGTTGAAGATATTTTCTGTTAATACTAAGATATTTTCTGTTAATACTATTTCTGAAGCAAGCATAAAAGCTAATGCCTATTTCTAGAATAATCCCTCAGAATTTCTGATTCACTCTTAATCTCTTGCACATATTTACAAGGCCCAGATATTAGCCAAGCATTAGCATTTACTAATGCCTAACATTTGATTTAGATGAGAGAATGAAATAAATCTCATCGAAGTTTATAAGTGACAGGTTTAGGGTTATGTAATGTTAGTTTTTCACGGAAGTATTTTCCACTTTGACGGTGTTACTTAATGTCTAGTTAAGTACTTGATGTAAACAGAGTGTAACAAATTAATTAGGTGTAAACTCTGACGAAAGTATTGCCTACCCATATTTTTGCAAACGGTGTTACTAATGGCCGGTTAAATACAGGTGTAAACATAGTGTAATTCATGCTTTAATATTTTGTGGGGTAGAATCTTGTACTTGTTGTGCGGAAACTTTCTGAATTCGAAGATTTTATCTAATTTAATTTGAGAGGGTGTCACACTTATTTTTGTCGTGAGAGTCATATGACTTAGCCATGATTTAAAGGAAGTGCTAAATGTAACATTCTCTATGGAACTTTTTTTTCTTCTTCTCATAATTAAGATTCTAAATCGTTTACTGGTGTTATCATCCAAATGCTGATTGTTCTAAACTTCTAAATTAGTAAAAAAAAAAAATCTCTGCTCCCTTCCGGAAAAATGTTTTACTCTCGGAATTCGTATACGCTCTTTGATAAACAAAATAAATGGAATGATTTGTTGGAGAAAATGAGTTTTATTATAGTCTCAGTGGGAATAGAACTTAGGACCATAGAGTCTCTAAGGTTACTTGTTCATTTTCTATGAGTGAATGAAATAGCACCTTTAGTCCCACATAGGGTATAACTAAAAAGGAGCTCCACTATTTAACTATTCCATTGGGGATAGTTAGACAAACGTGGATGGAACGGGTCGGGTGAACAATACTTGTCACCCATAAGGCTTGAGCTTAGGGCTCGGTTTCGTGCTTGTGCCGTGGACATAGGTCTTCCAAGACTTATCTATTTAGACAAAATTCTTTTGAATTATTTATTTAAATATGAATTATTTCCTCAAATATTTTAATTTCAAATAAATTTTGTCTTTAATGTAGGGGGGGGGTCTAATCCGAAGAGGATTTATTTCTTTACATTTTTTTATTTTTTATTAGGTATATACGATTAATTAGTAGCTTTTTTCTTAGTTTTGGAAATCTTGAATTAATAAAAATTCATTCTGACTTTATTACTGATTTATTCTCTCATTAATTCACACTTAATGATCATTATTCTCGACTATCTCTCTTCTCCCCTATAAACCAAATGATTTCTTCATTCTAATTTGTGTCCAGAAGAAGCTATTATATATCCTTCTTCTATTCGTCTTTTTCCCTATGTGTCATTGTTGTTAAGTTCGTAAGAGTGGGAAAGTACTATAGTGCTTATAGTATTTACTTGGAAGTTTTATCTGAATCGACTTACACTGGAGGAATTATGCATCACTCATTATTGAGGCATACAGGTGAACTATAATGTTAAGGACAACTTGATGATCAAGTGACCCTGTCCTCTGTTCGTGAATTTCACTAAGTGTTTATTTCAGCTTTCAAAAATTTATTATTAACATCATTACTTTCATTATTTTATTGTTGCAGTTCCAACATGATTAAAAAAGTTACAAATCAATTAGATTTAAGGACATTGGGGCATCAATATTTTTCTTGGTAGAAAACTCAAAGAAATATTTAGCCATCTTCACATCTACGCTGTCTAGGATATGCAAGAGCAACTTGTCTATCCGGCACAACTCCTTAAGTTTTCATCATTATTTCAATTTACTCCCCCATCTCAAAAATAATAAACTCAAACTAACTAATGTTTGGCTATGTAAACGCAAAACATTACGGTATATCAAAATAAAATAACCATACATTAGATTTATTGTTAACTTAAAATATTTTAAAGTTCTGCTATTCTTAGAGCAGTTCCTATGGACTCAATAAAACAAGGAATTGTTCATTTTGATCCCACTATGGACTCAACAAACATGAAAAACGGATGAACAAATTGAGTGAGATGGAAGAACAAAGCTCTAGGTGACGGAAGATGGTGATCTTATATAATCATTGATGTTGTTCAGAGAAATACTGTGTGTGTCGACAAATACCGTTCTTCCATCTGGAAATAACGTCTACGGTTAAATGCGTTTTCCCAAACCCGCAATGGCATTTCTTTTATCCATGACTAATAAAAAAAGCCTTATTTTTATTCTTTATAAATTCATTTCATCTCCGAACTAAAACTCACACCTTCTTCATCTCTACCTCAAAATTTCACAATTTCATACCATCTCTAATTTTTCTTTTATTTCAAACAAAACTATTCATATCAACTCAATCTACCAGAAAAAATCTCATCTCTATAAATTTTATTCCTAACAAATATGGCATCCTCATCGCACCAATCACAAAAACGATCACAACAAAGATCACAACAACAAATACAACAACAATCACAACAAGAAATACAACAAAATACACCACAATCACAACCAAGAAACACGAGAATTCGTGGTGTCAAGTATACGATGGATGAAGACGAGCCAATTTTTAGAAAATATGTATTATATACATTAGATGAAATCAATGGTATTTATATCAATAAAAAAAAATTATGAAAAGATTTTAAAACAATTTTTTTAAGAAACCGGTAACATCAATAGAAGTGATGTCGAAGGGTTGTCTAATCGTTTTCACACAATTTAAGCATCCGTTAGTGAATATGTAGCTTTGATCATTCAAATGTGGCGCAACAAAAAAAGTGGTGATTGTGAACCGGATGTGGAACGAAGATGTCGGGATGAGTGGCAAAGATCCTACAAATCGGGCTTCCAACATGAAACTTGTTTCACATAATTGCTCTGACGAAAAATGGTTTGTGAATAAAAACTATATAACGTCCTATGAAAATGTTTCAATGATTGAAATAAGAGTTTAGACAATATGACCAATGGAGGATATAAGAATTGTTGCGGAAACACATATATGTATACGTCCTTATTCCTTGAACCAAAGTTTGCGAACTTTGTTGATCAAATGAACCAGAGAAGTGCGTGAGCATTCAGTCCGTGAACTGGCGAAGTTCTCAAACCCAAGAATTTCTGCTGGAGTTTATGAAATCCATCCGGGAACTTAAGTCCGCGAAACCATTCCGCAAACTTGAGTAGGTTATGTCTAAAAACGATGTTTGTGAACTTATCTTTATAAACTAAGGAATTTTATTGCAAACCGTGGCTATATAGTTCATGAAACAATTCTAGTGAATCAAATCATTTTTGCTTCAATTGTGTCTTGTGTAGTACATGAGATCTCCTTGCAATACAAAACTCTCTAACTAGTTCATTTGAGTCATTTGAACTAGTTATGGTGAAGAAGAATATGGTTGATATAAAAGTTATCATATGGCTAACCATTTGGTTAACTATTGTTGAACCAACTAATGTACAAGTTTGGGTACGGTTACACAAGCCTACAAATGTGAATTACATGTGTGTATAACAAGCTATGTTTTCGATCTAACGGTTGATAAATATTAGCTTGAATCTAATCAGGTTTTCATCCAACGGTGAATATTGAATGCTTTGTTACTATGCTAACATTGATTGCAAACCCTGATTCGAAAGACTGTATAAGGGAGAACTCTAGAAACTGGGAAACCTAATCCTCACACATACTATGGGGATTAGGTTAAGCTAGAGTCGATTTTTCTTGGATGGTACCAAAGACCATCCAAGGAAAATTCCTGGGAAACCAAAGGTTTCATGAAACGATTCCTTCGATGTTTGTGAACTTATCTTTATAAACTAAGGAATTCTATTGCAAACCGTGGATATATAGTTCATGAAACAATTCTAGTGAATAAAATCATTTTTGCTTCAATTGTGTCTTGTGTAGTACATGAGATCTCCTTGCAATACACAACTCTCTAACTAGTTCATTTGAGTCATTTGAAATAGTTATGGTAAAGAAGAATATGGTTGATATAAAAGTTATCATATGGCTAACCATTTGGTTAACTATTGTTGAACCAACTAATGTACAAGTTTGGGTACGGTTACACAAGCCTACAAATGTGAATTAAATGTGTGTATAATAAGCTATGTTTTCGATCTAACGGTTTATAAATATTAGCTTGAATCTAATCAGGTTTTCATCCAACGGTGAATATTGAATGCTAAGTTACTAAGCTAACATTGATTGCAAACCCTGATTCGCAAGACTGTATAAGGGAGAACTCTAGAAACTGGGAAACCTAATCCCCACACATACATATTTGTGAATTCCAAGTTTAACCTTTGTTACTAAGCTAACCATAGACTTTTCTGTGTGATACTAGTTATGTTAAGCTAGACTCGATTTTCCTTTAACCTTTGGTTTCTTCTTCTAAACCAGGTTAACGACTTAAAGACTTCATTGGGATTGTGAAGACAGACCGATACTACTTTTATTATAGTTGTGTGATCTAATTTTGTTGTTTCTATCGTACGAGTAAAATTGTAATAATTGGCTTGAGATTTCTATCTCTGGTAGGCAAGATAAAAAGTAATCAAAAACATCATCGTCTCATCATTTGTGATTCCACAATATCTTTTTTCGCTGCGTCGATTAAGACTATTGTGAAGTGATTGATAATACTGAGTTGTTCTTCGGGAATTTAAGTCTAGTTTATCAATTGGTTCATGTTCACCTTGATTTATCAAAATACGGAACAAAACTCGAAGGTATATTCGTGGGAGATGGATTTATCTATTACCATAGACTTTTCTGTGTGATACAGATTTGTTTATTAAAGTCTTCGACTTTGGGTCGTAGTAACTCTTAGTTGTGGGTGAGATCAGCTAAAGGGAATCAAGTCGTAGTATCTGCAGGATCGAGGCAGGAGCATAATTTTACCTTGGTTGATTGTGAGATTGATTGGGGTTCAAATATAGTCCAGACCGAAGTTAGCTTGGATTACGCTAGTATCTGTAGCGTCTTAATACAGTGCATGTTTAATCTGGACTAGGTCCCGGGGTTTTTCTGCATTTTCGGCTTCCTCGTTTACAAAATTCTTGTGTCTGTGTTACTTCTTTTCCGTATTATATTTATTATATAATTGAAATAATACAGGTTGTGCATTGTTCAATCAATTAGCATATCTGACCTTTTGGTTGTTGATTTAAATTGATTTACACTTGGATATTGGTCTTTGGTACCATCCAAGTTTATCTCTCTTGTGTTTGCATCCTTGTTCTGGCCAGGGCGATTAAAGCTTGAAAAAGGAAACCTTGTTTTAATAATAAATTCTATACGTACCTATCTCAATTCTAGAAGAATTACAAAGACATAAAAAATGTTCTCCAAAGGAAGTTCTTTTAAGAAGTGTTTACATAACTTAGGTCTTATAATAGGGTTAAGAATTTAAAATAGGTTCCTTCTAATATTTCTCTTCCACGAACCTGTTTCTTCCGTGGGAAAAAGAATCACTATGTTCATCATTGTTTTGCTAGAAAGAAACAGATTTATGATCTTCAAAATCTACTTCTTTTCACTATCGATAGAGTAAAATCTTTAATGACCACTACGATGGATTTCATTCTTGCGGAAAAACAAGACTCTCATAAAATGGATTTCAATGGCCACTTATCTCTAAATTCCCACAGGAATCGTGTTCCTCCGAATGGTGCAAATTCTTACACCATAAAAATACACATTCCCAGTATTTATGAGAATAAGTTTAGTAAATCTAAGTATAGATGGTGGAGACATGTCTCTTCTAATCCTATGGAACCAATTTCTAGAGGTCCTAGACTTAATCCTCAGAAAAATTTCTCTGATGTATCACTTGACAAGGTTATGTTGAATTCTTCTGGAATAAGAAATAACCGAAAGAAGGTAAGGAATACCAAGTCCAAACTTTCAGATGGAATTTACATCTCATCTTTCAATACTCATAATGGGGTCACATCTCACTTGATTACCTAATCGTAGACAATTTCATTCTTGTATCTAACTTGAGAGATGCAAGAATGACATTTGAGAGATACTCAAGTATACTGTAGTTTTCCAATTGTATTATGTTTGATTATGTTATTTTCTTTTGTTGCGTATCCCCTTCTTATGATCTGATTAAATATTTAATTATTGAGTCATGATGATAAGGGATATAAAAAAAAAGTATTTTATTCTTCTTGGATCTCTTCTAATATGTTATTTTCAACTAGTCCAGGAACATCCGTGTCTCTCTTGGGAGTTTTTAGGGTTTCCACAACAAGGGTGTCCCTCTCTTGTTCGAAAACATATATATTATATTGTTTTGCATACCCTAATAATCAAAAAGGTATGAAAAACTTCTCAAGATCTCAATAAGTTTTGAATCTTGAGATGGAAGAAGACTCTAAAGGATGCGACTCTGTTCAAGAACATGTCTTGAAAATTATGATTTAAAGGAAAGAGTTCTCATGGGTTGGAGAATCTGTCAAGGATTTAATTCTTTTTCAGAATGACTCTAGGGTCGACTTTGTAAATCTTCAACTGCAAATAAATCAACTTATTGATAGTCAAGCCAAAATCCTTGAAAATAAAAACACCTTGATCAGGAAACCGAAGAAGCTCATAATGGACTGTGTCAAAGCTAGGAATCTTACCCTCATTGTTGAACGAAAAGTTAATGTTCTCTCTCATGAGCATGGGGTCTCTACGGTCAAAAGAATCAAGGATATCAGTGATACCATTTATGATGAACCCATTCAAAGGTATGATGTTGTCAAAGAAAATTGATTATTATTTTGTCTAGGAAACTTCTTATGAGAATTTATTATTGTGTTTTAAGAAGGATAACTAGGGTTTGGAATAGCCATTATTGTGATTACACATAGATATTTCCAACGATTTTCATCTTGCAATGTTTTTAGATTTATTTATTTAAATTCTAAAGTTTATTTGGAAGATGATTTTGCAGTATTAATCCTTACAGTTTTATATATTGCAACTTTTTATGGGATATGAGTGTTTGCGTCCGTGAACTGTGATTTTCCCATATGTGGTCAAAAGTTAAGTCTTTTATATGTCAGTATGAAAGTATTTATAAAAGATTGAATGAACTTTTGACAAGACAAAAGTTAATCCTTTTATGTCATTATGCAAATATTGATGGAAGAAATGATGAACTTTTGTTTACAAAGATTAAAGTCTATTATATGTCATTGTGCATATAGTGATGAAAAATAGAACGAATCTTTGTTTATTCCGCAGTATTGATCTTCCCTGATCCATATCTTCACGTAAATATTGTGCGGCTCCGTAAGTTCTCTTATGTGAGCATTTCCGATTAAATTAATCATGGGTTCTCTTGTGGTTAATTTAATTGAGATTTTTGGATACAAATTCATATTCTTATGTGATTTGTTAATTTCCAAAGAAATCCTTCTTTTCTTGTGAAAGTAAGGTCGCTCTTTTTGTTCTATCGGGAATGACATTTTACGGGGGAGAGTTCTTATTTGAACTTGTGCTTAATTGCCAAATCTTTTTGGGGAGTGCGGTTGTGGAATATTATAGGGGTTATCTTGTATCTTTATAAACTCCTTGATGAATACATTTAGCTTCGGCTATATGATTGCATATAAACAAGTTGATATGTGATTTTATTTTGGTCATGAAGTGTCTCTATGGAAATTTCATTAGGATCCCACTAATATTCATACGTTTGCCAATTTTATTGACAAAAAATGGGAGAATTAATGTGTAGTTCACACTACAAATACATATAGTTTTCGGATCATTATGTAAGGGGGAGTGGTTTTCATGTGATATGGAGTATTGACTAAGGGGGAGTGATACATATCACCATAGTATTATTGACGAAGTTGTGATACAATTGAACTTTGATGATGTGTAATAATACTATGACACTATATATATATATATATAACAATGATTGAGAGCTATTGTTTTCTCATTGTTATGGATACGGATCTTCAACAACGATGATGCTGAATTGAATACCTTTGGAATCATTGGAAGAACGTGGAAGTGACGAAGATTTCGAGTAATGTTGAAGAACCAATGAGATCAAGCATTTGTAAGAGAAGCTACAAAGTTTATTTATTTTTTATTCTATATATATTGATAGTTTTATCACTAAAATTGACAAAGGGAAAATGGTTAGAGCATTGCTCGGTCGAACTCGCAAGCATTGCTATCTCAATCTTGTTTGTCAAGTTTAGTTGCCAGAACTATAAGTCTTGATTTCTAGTATACTTATAGCTAAGTCTCGGACTAGGATAGTAAGTGTAGTTGAGCTCTAGACTCCATGGCGTTCATCGAATTAAAACGAAGAATTACTCAAGGGAACTTGTGTAACTTCATCAACAAAGAGGTATGTGGAGACTTGAACTTATCTATCACTCAAAAGTTTATCTATTTTATCTCCTATTTTGAGATAAAAGTCGTATTGCTATATAGACTTCAATTATACACATTTGAAATTTCGATCCGAGTTTACCTCGCTTATCTATTTCTCGAAATATTATTGGTAAGCTTAAAATCTCTTTGATAAAAATAGTTTGTGAATAACAACTATTATAACATCCTCTAAGAAAGCTTCAATGACATAAATGAGAGTTTATATCAAGTAACCATGTTTGGATATAAACATAGTGTGTTCTCACATTTGTGTAAAAGTCCAAAACCTGGAAACTATAGTATGCGTACCCGTACGCCTACCGGCGGTTGTTGGAAACTCGAGCAAGTATGCGTACCCATATGCATACTGGCGGAAGTTTCACGTCCATGAATTTCTGCTGGATTTTGGAAGTGTGAATTGGTATGCGCACCCGTACGCGTACTGGCGTAACCAAACTCGGTCCGACCACCGAGATATGCGTACCCATTTGCATACTTAAGTAGGTTACTTTCTTAAATCCTGTTTGTTCATGAACTAAAACATTTATATAATAAGGTATGCAATCTTTGCAAACTGTGGCTATAATGTTCATGAATTGATTCGAGTGAATCAAAATCGATTTTACTTCGATTGTGTCTTGTATACTTCTATAATATCTAAGCAACTGAACAATTCTCTAACTAGTTCATTTGAGTCACTTGAACTAGTTATGGTGAAGGTGAATAAGGTTGATATGAAAGTGCTCATATGGATAACCATTGGTTAACTATTGTTGAACCGACAAGTATACACGTTTAGGTATGGTTACTCAAACCTAAATGAAGTTACATTTTATTTGTGTATAACAAGCTAAGTTCGATCTAACGATTGAAATATATTAGCTTGAATCTAATCAGGTTTTCATCTAACGGTGAATATTGAATGCTTTGTTACCAAGGTAACTTAGATTGAAAACCCTCATTTGGAGATTATATAAAGGAGAACTCTAGAAACTGGGAAACCTAATCCCCACACCTCCTGTGTGATACTAGTTGCATAATCTAGAGTCGATTTTTCTTTAACCATAGGTTTTTCACGAAACCCTGTAGGTTAACGACTTAATGACTTCATTAGGATTGTGAAGCCAGTCCCAACTATTTTCTCTGTAGTTGTTGATCTGATCTTACTGTTTCTATATTGATTGAGTGTAATCGTAAGATTGGCTTGAGATTCATATCACCGATAGGTAAGATAGAAAAGTAGTCACAAACATCCTCGTCTCATCGTTTGTGATTCCACAATATCTTGTTTCGTTAATCGATAAAGATTATTGTGAGATGATTGATAATACTAGGTTGTTATTCGTGAATATAAGTCCAGGTTATCAATTGGTAACTGTTCATCTTGATTTATGAAAACACGGGAAAAAAAACTCGTAAGTTTATCTGTGGGAGACAGATTTATCTATTCAAATAGACTTTTCTGTGTGATACAGATTTGTTTATCAAGTCTTTGACTTTGGGTCATAGCAGCTCTTGGTTGTGGGTGAGTTCAGCTAAGGGAATCAAGTGCGTAGTATCCTGCTGGGATCAGGGACATAAGGAACAAAACTCTACCTTGAATCAGTGTGAGGTTCATTAGGGTTCAACTACAGTCCAGACTGAAGTTAGCTTCATAGTAGGCTAGTGTCTGTAGTGGTTTAATACAGTGTGGTGTTAAAATCTGTACTAGGTCCCGGGGTTTTTCTGCATTTGTAGTTTCCTCGTTCATAAAACTTCTGGTATCTGTGTTATTTCTTTTTCGCATTATATATTGTTATATAATTTAAATATCACAGGTTGTGTGTTTAATCGATCAATCGGTAAATCCAACCTTTGGTTGTTGATTGAAATTTATTGATCCTTGAACATTGGTCTTTGGTACCATTCAAGTTATTTCTCTTGTATTCAATCAGGATCGCTAATTTCTATTTGTTTGATTGCAGATTGAATCGATAAAGTGAGATATAACTCTTCGATATATTTTTTAAGAATGAGTCTGACTGTCTAGTTGATTCTCTTGAAAGTATATTGGAAATAGTCCATACAAATTTCTAAGCGAAATATTGGGTGAGGTTGTTAGAACCCCACTTTTTCAGGGGTCACTAGAGGTGAAAATAAAACATCAATATGTGGGCTTAACCAATATCTTGGGTCTCGGCAGTTCAGGTCTAGTGTTTGCTACATAATTGTTATACAAATTTTCAACTGTGTGGAGGTTTTTTCATACTATAAAAGGAAAATAGATGTTCATGGAGATCATGCACTTCATTGTGCAAGTAAGGTAGGGCTTAAGTTTAGGCATGATTTTGTTAGGGATGTCATCTCTGATATTTGTTACAAAGCTAAGGTTGTATCAAGGAAGGACGTTAACCTTGGATTTTTATCTGACAATAACAAGGATCTGAAACCCGCTGATATTCTCGTCTATAATTAGGAGAATGTTTAAGATGTTTGATTCGATGTTACATGTGTTTCGCCTTTTTTTGGTAACAATGGTTGAGATTTTAGTTCCGCGGTTGCGATTTCTGATGCTATCTCTTGTAAGAGCAGTAAATATTTGGATAAGTGCTCAGTTCATGGTTATGGTTTTGGAGTCCTTGATTTTCTACCTTAGGTGAACTTGGTGAAGATATTGTGGTATTATTGAAGAGGTGGAGGAATTGCATAGATAGACAATTCTCTTTTTTTATAGATTAGGTATTTCTATCCAAAAAGGTGGGGCTCAGCTTGTTGCTACGCTTGTGATCGGTTGTCAGCCGACACAAATATAATTTCACTTTCTTGCTCAACTAAAATAATGTAATAGTGATAAGAAAGAGTTCGTATCCACAGAGAGACTTTCATTGTCAATATGTTTTGGTTTCCTAAAAGTAACTAGGGGGATTTTTCGGATTTTTAATAAAGTAAAATAAACTAAAAGCAAATAAACAAATAAATCAAGTAGAAAAGATATTGGTTAAGGATTCATCTTCATTCACAAACATGCTTTAACACAATAATTAGAATTGATATTTAATCTCTATTTTATCAATGGCCCTAGAATACCTTGATCGCAAGAATATCCCGCTAATTTCCTCTTGTCATCAACAAACACATTAAAAGATGCGAGTATGAGTTCTATCTAAAAGAACAACCTAACGTGTAAAAGCACTAATCAAGTTTAATTCCCTAGATGCATTATATTCTATGAAATCAGGCCAATCAAAGCAATCGAACATGTAAAAGCACTAATCCGATTTAACAAAGGTTATGATTCACATATGGTTACTAGGATATATCACTACAAGCAATAACCACATTTAGAAGAATTAATTGGGGGATATGAGAATTAATTGGGGGATATGAATTACTTCCCCCAACCCATGGTGTGTGCTAAGGGGTGACTTTTGGTTATGAATATACTAAAATACCCTTCCCTCAAAATAAAAATAAAAATAAAAACTTAAAATCAAAAAACAAAATCATATCCCCCATTTCCATCTCCACTTCTTCCCTCAAAATAAAAATTAAAAACTTAAAATCAAAAATCTAAATCATATCCCTCATTTCCATCTCCACTTCTTATTAATCTTATTTAGGGGTAGTGTTTTGAAACCCAAATATTCTCCATTCCCTTTCAAATTCTAAACTCTCCCCACTCTATATCAAATTCTCTTCACCTCACTTTGAACGAAATTTTTTTATATTCTAAGTGATGAAGATCATCTTCAAAGTGATGATGACCATGCCGGAATTGATGAAGACCATGCGTAACAGTGTTCCGACATATGGTCTTTATCAATTCCGCATGATATTCACTTCCATTTTGAATTTTTCCTATCTTTAAAAGCTTGGTACCAGAGCATGGTCGTTGATATGAAGACCATGCCGGTATTTTTCCGGCATAGTTTTCATATTTATTTCCTATGCCGAAAACAATACCGCATGGTCTTCATATCAACCGACCATGCCAAGTACTCAAGCTTTTTTAAAGCCAGGAAAATTCAAATGGAAGTGAGAATACCATGCCGAATTGATGAAGACCATATGCCGAACACTCGCACGGTGATGCCCGATAATTTCCTATCAATGCCGGTAGTCAAGTGAAAAAACAAATCAACATTCTGGATACTTTTCATTCTGTTCCGGCATAGGTATTTAAGCAAAATACTATGCCGGAACAGGTACCGGCACGCTCGAAAAAACTATTACCGGCTACGCCCCCCGAACCCCCCCGGATAGTGGCAAACAATTTATGAACATTTCCAACAATTGCCGGCATGAGTTTTTGGTTGAATACCATGCCGGCACCAAGCTTTTTCAGCTGCAACAATGGTGGATTCAAAGATAAAAAAATCAATTTTTCAACCTCTTATTATCAGTAATTATCTCATCACAATCATCTTCCCATTTTCAAAAAAAGAAATTCCTCTCAAATATTTTTTTCCCTCCTTCTACTCTCACCCAAACACAAATAAAAATACACACTAATTTATCCCCCAAATACTTAACATTTTACTAATTATACTTTATCACTAATCCTAATTAGTGGGGGCTAGATTAGGAATTAAAAAAATAATTACATAGGGGGTCACCCAGAATTGCTATTGGGACACCTATTTTGTCCCGTAGCTATATCCCCCAATTAATTCCCATATCCCCCAATGAATTCTTCCATATTTATGCTACTTGCAATCAGGAATTATCACTTTTGCGTATAATAACCCTAATCTAGCAAAAGATATGCATGTGAGTTCTACCAATTTGCAACTTGACAAAACTAACATTCAATCATGCAACAATATTAATGGTGAATCATAAACGATAATATGAGACAAAACTAATTTATTGAACAAGAAACATGTTATGTGAAATCAAATTAATCCATCACCAATAATAAGATTAGCTCATGCTCATGTGGTTCATAACAAGAAGGAAAAGCAAAGTTTTCATGTTTCTAAACCCTAGGCATAAGTAAAAGTGGAGAATGAGATATGAAATAAGATGGAGATATATGAGATGTGAGACCCTTTTATACTTTCTCTGCCAAAACCTAAATTTCCACCGCATAGGCCCAATGTTGCTTCTGCTAGAAGTCCCAAAATCCAAGTTAGCCCACTGCCAATAAGTCTCTGAGCCCATTAACAAAGCCCAGTTTTAAACAGGACCAAGACCTTCTCCGAGTTGAAACGGGTCATCTGAGTCGGATCGCTGAGTGAACTCGGCAGAATAAAATTCCAGCAGAGTCACCTTGTTTCTGTGTAATTTCCGGCCAAAAATGGCCATTCTCTTGACTCCTTCTATGCACAATTCCTAGACATACATCTATCATTCAATTTCCACTCTTCCCTTGTGCACTCGGTAGCTCCATAATCTCCGTTGCAAAACATAACTTCTTAACCCATTCACAATTCCATGGCATAACAACCTCATTCGAACTGCGATATTGAATTCCAATCTGCAACTTCAATCACCATTATCCCTTTCCTTGTTAGGCGGTATAGAAACAGCTAACTAAAATATCATTGGCACCATTCAACTTCCATTGCTTCCATCCCAGTTCTCAGCATCAGAGCAACGACACTTCCTTGAATCATCGCTATCAATTCATATTGTAACTTGCAATGCAGCTTCACCCTAACTCAGGCCACAGCTTATTCCCCTGAAATCACTGCGGTACCAACCGCGCCATCAACTCCAGTATTGACTTCACCTGTAACGTACCACCAACTATTCATATAGCCACATCATCGGTATTCTCGTGCATCACCAAGACTTCCACTGCACCTGCAATTTCTCCGCACTGCACACATATCCAGCAGCACCATCTCTGCCTCCACCCATCATACCAACAGCTCCACTGTTTCAAACATCATCAGCTCTATCTCATACCCCTTCTCTGCATCATAACATCTCAGTTTCACATCTGCAATAACCTCCAGCTCTCCATCATACGCAACACCAAATCCTTTTCCTCTTTAATCTGCATTGTGTCCTACACATTCATCTAATCAGCATTTCTTTATACCCATATCTGATAAAAATGGCAACCATACTGGCGCTTCATTTCCTCTGCCATTAAACCACAGCTGTAGCTTCAATTGTCCCTGCAAAACCAACGGAAACAGCACCAATTCCTTCACCCACATCAGCTAATCACTGAGTCATTCCTACAGAATTTCACTCGATTCTTTTTGATCTTCTTGAGCACTTGGCTATCACCACTGCATATTCAAACATCATCACCAGCACTCCTGCAACACCAACTCACACAGCTCATTCCCTCAATTCTTGACTTCAGTTCACTGCTTCCATTAGGTCCTCAAACTTCACATGTTATATGCACCAACACCTGCACTAATCACAGCTGCCTACAACCACTCACGGTACTCTTCCCAAACCCTTTTGCTTCAATACTGCCCAACCACCAGTTCTATCATTCACACCAGCCGCTTGCACTGAACCACAGCAGCTTTTCCAAAGCATTGCACCAGTAGTCCAAACCCTGCAATGCCCATTTCCTGCAATCTCAACAATTTAATCTCTCAACCTTGAACTGAAGTTTCAGATCCACCAGAATATGCAATTCAAGTCCGTTGCAGCTCACAAATCAACACCATGCTATGCATCATGCCACAGCCTTCCCTGCCACACTAAACACAACATCACCCATTTAAGTTTCATGCCAACCCACATTACAGCACCAACACCTATCAAAATCCACCTGCAAACCTTCATAACAATTTTCACTAAAGAACCCCGAGAAACACAAAGAGGGAACCATTCTCAATTCAACCATCACCAACTCTATTTCTCCCATTTCTTTGAACACCCTGTAACAATTTCTTGTCCTTCATAGCAGCCACCATTTTCCAACAGCCACAAACCAAGTCACCTTCCACCTGAAGTTCAATTACAGTTACACAATACTTCAACCCACAATTCAATTCAACACTCAACTGCCAAACTCGTTTATCCCAATATTCTCCTCTCACCGAGCTTCAACAACAAATCTTGGTTCTAATTCATCATTAATTTTGATCCGCTGCAAAACCCACTTGTTCACAACCATGAATCAATCAAACCCATTCTTCACAGTATAATTTCAATCGCCAAGAGACCCTATTCTGCTTCAAATTATCACAACAACAACATGAGATACTGAAACTTATAAAACCAGATCCATCTTCTCCTTTCAGCCATACACAAATTCCCTTTATAATTCTCAATTTCTCAATTTCTCATCTCGAGTTTCTTCACAGAGAGTCACCAACAAGCCCCTCTCGATATTCATCTCTCACTTTCAGAAGCAGCAGTTGCTGTTCTTTCTTACCTCTTTCTCAATTTCAGTGGTGTATGAATGAGAGACATACCTCTCAATTCTAGGGTTATGGGGTGGGTTGGATTGAGACACCCAGCATAAGAACCACCCCAATGGGTATTACTATGGGATGCCCAACACAAGCTTCCCCTTAACCGTGAGCTGGATGTCTTAAATACTCCTTTGGGAGATTTACCCCTTAACCTTGGCTTAGTCCCAAATAGTGACCTCCCGTGAAATGACAATTTTGCCCTTTCTCCTCAAATTGGATGATTTCTTCTTCTTTTCCTCCGTGCGACACCGGAATACCTAATACATTCAAAAGCAAACATAAGATACATAATTTACAAGAAAACTCGCAAAGAAAGCATAAATACTAGATATAAAATTAGGTGTTTTAGACACCTATCAAATTCCCCCACACTTAGACTTTGCTAGTCCTCGAGCAAATCAAACAAAACAATTCTAAAACAAATACATACAACTCCATCTCGTTGAGTCTATGGTCACTTTAAGCATAAATAACAAGCCTTTGAACCCCTAGGTGTCCCTAGTGGACGAGTTTTAGTCTCGTGAAGGTTTACAAGAGGTCTGCCTACAAAACCTATATTTCCAACTCCGTCTATTTGTGACAAATCAATGAACGAATCCAAAATGACTACAGGAGGAGGTACCTTGCACAAATTCAATTCATATATTAGTAAATAAAGCTTTAATTAGATAGTCGAACAAACCACAATACTCGGAATCTGACTAACCACAATCACAATTAAAAGATTAAGAAGATGGATATAGATGTAGATGTTGGCGAATGTTCACAAGTGATCGATGTATCCCATATCTGTTTGAAGGTCACCGCCAAGATGAACCTATGCATCCTAATGGATTGAGCTACTGGTCAATTCTAGTGTCAACACACTGGCATATACAAGGGAACCAGTAGTCAACAAACTTATTTCTACATCAACTCACTGGCATATACAAGGGAACCAGGAGTGACTTTATTCACCAAATATAATACTTTTTTTTTTCACTTTTTTCACTTTTTTTTCTTCTAGACAGCATGATTAGATCTTTTGGATCCAAGCGCATGCTTCTTGTCAGCAAGTACATGATAGTTTCCTTGGATCCTGCATTCCACGCTTGTTTAGGCGACGGAGACAGGGACTACGTTTCACACATACTGCTATTCCCAAGTGTCATTTTTATTCCGTTTGGTCTAATTGGTCGGTCTTTTTTTTTTTTTTTTTAGCAACTCAATCACTCTATTTCATCCTAGCAGTAATAACAACTCGATTTTTAGTGACCCACCAAAGCACTTAGAGAACAATAGATAAATATGGAAAAATAAAAGTAGAACATGATATGGTGATATTCCGAGATATGGTAACAACTATCATGGTATTTATGATTTCTGAGCTATGTTCGTCCCTTTTAGTTAATTGGTTCCTCAACTCCTGCAATCAAAATGGTTCCATCCACTAATGGTGTCATCCTAAAAGCACAAGTTTCTAGATTTCAGAGTTCAAATTTTTCTTGGTTTTTCTATTTTTCTGATTTTTTTTAAAGGCATAAAACAAACTATATAAACATATAAACGCTCCCCCATACTTAAACTTTATATTGTCCTCAATGTAAAATTGAATCGTCCAAAGAAAGTTCAAGGTGGGAAATTCCGCAAATGATATGCAAAAACAAAGAAAATAAAGATAAAAGCAAATGCATAAAACTAAAAAGATAAAGGTAGAGATACAAAACCGGTGGGTTGCCTCCCACTTAGCGCTTGCTTTTAAGTCGTCATCCCGACTTGCAAGCCGAATTCCCCATACACCAATAATCTGAAAAGTTGGGGATCCTTCCATGTAACCTATTTTGCAAATATTAGCTTCACACAAATATTGGTACAAGAAAATAGAATTGAAGCTATCGCCCCATAGAAGTTTCCCCCACACTTATTCTTTTTTACACTTGGAAGTGTATAAAGAACATAAAAATCAGGGACTTCTATGGTTTCTTCTTTGCAAATATTCATAGTATGAGAATCAAAAGTTTCTAATGGTGGATATCGAGAAACAAAGTCATTTAACAATATTCTCGAAGAACATATATTCAAGCCAATAAGAGGTAAAGGAGAAGGATAAATAGGCAAAGGGTTAGACAAACCTTGCAACTCTTGTATTATAGTATCCTCTTCATCCTTAGAAACTTCAAATGAATTACTTACCTCTTGCACATCGTGGTCCTCTATTGAAACTTGCAACAATTCTTCATTCGTTTCTGCCTTAACCAAAGTCTCGACATCAACATCTTTGTTACAATCTTTAGCATGCTCAATTGGGTCTTCCACAATATTGGTCATATTAGTTTCATTCTCAACATACTCCTCTTCGTTATTAGGCACATGCTCTACTGCGGATCCAAATTTCACTATGAGGAATTTCTTTAGAACACTCAAAAATGCATCATCCTCAAGCTCCACCCTTTTAATAGGCTCTTGATCATTATTAAGATCAATGCTTGAGTTATCTACATAAGTGCCATCATAGTCCTCTTCATGTTCATCTTGATCCCAAAAAGATTCCGCTGTACACCTTTGGGAAATGTCACCATGAGTTGGTTCAAGTGATGTATCTTCATACTCATCATCACTTTCATAGTTAACATAAGATTGGTTCTCACTGAATTTAGTGTTGCTAGTCTCAAACTCATCCTTTTGAATAGGTGAATGATCATTATTAAGATCATGAGTTGAGTTAACTACACAATTATCAATGAAAGACCCCAAAGGTTGGCCTTTTTCAACATTAGCATCAATCAAATATTCATCACAAACCACATGCACATTAGAAAAATTATTGTTTTGAAAACAAAGTTCTTCTTCATACCTTTCTTATTTGTATTGATCAATATCTCTTTGTAAGTTAGCAATACCTTCACGAAGTTCTTGGAGATGCTCGTCTGTAGCCTCTTTATCTTTTTGAAACTCTTGACGTACAAAGTTGGAAAAGTTGTCTAACAAGTTAGAGACTTCTTGTTCACGAGCATAAGAATCCTCCAATCCTTGTGGTTGTTCGCACACATACCCGCCATAAGGTTGTTGAGGAAAACCATAAGGTTCCATGGAATATTGATCATAACTAATGAATTGGTTTTGATTATACCCCTGGAATTGGTAGTTGTCATATTGTTGAGGTTGTTGAAAACCGTATCCGTTGTTCCAATATGCTCCATCCGTGAGAAATAAGTACCTGAAACACGATTCTCAAAACAAGGTTAAAAACCAGAAAATAAAACAAAAACAAAACTAAAAAAACCAAAAACAAGTGACAACCGCTGCCTCCCCGGCAACTGCGCCAAAAATTTTATCGGTTGTCAGCCGACACAAATATAATTTCACTTTCTTGCTCAACTAAAATAATATAGTAGTGATAAGAAAGAGTTCGTATCCACAGAGAGACTTTCGTTGTCAATATGTTTTGGTTTCCTAAAAGTAACAAGGGGGGATTTTTCTGATTTTTAATAAAGTAAAATAAACTAAAAACAAATAAACAAATAAATCAAGTAGAAAAGATATTGGTTAAGGATTCATCTTCATTCACAAACATGCTTTCAACACAATAATTATAATTGATATTTAATCTCTATTTTATCAATGGCCCTAGAATACCTTGATCGCAAGAATATCCCGCTAATTTCCTCTTGTCATCAACAAACACATTAAAAGATGCGAGTATGAGTTCAATCTAAAAGAACAACCTAACGTGTAAAAGCATTAATCAATTTTAATTCCCTAGATGCATTATATTCTATGAAATCAGGCCAATCAAAGCAATCGAACGTGTAAAAGCACTAATCCGATTTAACAAAGGTTACGATTCACATATGGTTACTAGGATATATCACTACAAGCAATAACCATATTTATGATACTTGCAATCAGGAATTATCACTTTTGCGTATAATAACCCTAATCTAGCAAAAGATATGCATGTGAGTTCTACCAATTTACAACTTGACAAAACTAACATTCAATCATGCAACAATATTAATGGTGAATCATAAACGATAATATGAGACAAAACTAATTTATTGAACAAGAAACATGTTATGTGAAATCAAATTAATCCATCACCAATAATAAGATTAGCTCATGCTCATGTGGTTCATAACAAGAAGGAAAAGCAAAGTTTTCATGTTTCTAAACCCTAGGAAGAAGTAAAAGTAGAGAATGAGATATGACATAAGATGGAGATATATGATATGTGAGACCCTTTTATACTTTCTCTGCCAAAACCTAAATTTCCACCGCATAGGCCCAATGTTGCTTCTGCTAGAAGTCCCAAAATCCAAGTTAGCCCACTGCCAATAAGTCTCTGAGCCCATTAACAAAGCCCAGTTTTAAATAGGTCCAAGACCTTCTCCGAGTTGAAACGGGTCATCTGAGTCGGATCGCTGAATGAACTCGGCAGAATAAAATTCCAGCAGAGTCACCTTGTTTCTGTGTAATTTCCGGCCAAAAATAGCCATTCTCTTGACTCCTTCTATGCACAATTCCTAGACATACATCTATCATTCAATTTCCACTCTTCCCTTGTGCACTCGGCAGCTCCATAATCTCCGTTGCAAAACATAACTTCTTAACCCATTCACAATTCCATGGCATAACAGCCTCATTAGAACTGCGATATTGAATTCCAATCTGCAACTTCAATCACCATTATCCATTTCCTTGTTAGGCGGTATAGCAACAACTAACTAAAATATTATTGGCACCATTCAACTTCCATTTCTTCCATCCCAGTTCTCAGCATTAGAGCAACGACACTTCCTTGAATCATCGCTATCAATTCATATTGTAACCTGCAATGAAACTTCACCCTAACTCAGGCCACAACTTATTCCCCTGAACTCACTGCGGTACCAACCGCGCCATCAACTCCAGTATTTCCTTCACCTGTAACGTACCACCAACTCTTCCTATAGCCACAACATCGGTCTTCTCGTGCATCACCAAGACTTCCACTTCACTTGCAATGTCTCCACACTGCACACATATCCAGCAGCACCAGCTCTGCCTCCACCCCTCATACCAATAACTCTACTATTTCAAACATCATCAGCTCCATCTCATACCCCTTCTCTGCATCATAACATCTCAGTTTCACATCTGCAATAACCTCCAGCTCTCCATCATACGCAACACCAAATCCTTTTCCTCTTTAATCTGCATTGTGTCCTACACATTCATCTAATCAGCATTTCTTTATACCCATCTCTGATAACAACGACAACCATACTGGCGCTTCATTTCCTCTGTCATTAAACCACAACTGTAGCTTCAATTGTCCCTGCAAAACCAACGGAAACAACACCAATTCCTTCACCCACATCAGCTAATCACCGAGTCATTCCTACAGACTTTCACTCGATTCTTTTTGATCTTCTTGAGCACTTGGCTATCACCACTGCATATTCAAACATCATCACCAGCACTCCTGCAACACCAACTCACAAAGCTCATTCCCTCAATTCTTGACTTCAGTTCACTGCTTCCATTAGGTCCTCAAACTTCACATGTTATATGCACCAACACCTGCACTAATCACAGCTGCCTACAACCACTCACGGTACTCTTCACAAACCCTTTTGCTTCAATACTGCCCAACCACCAGTTCTATCATTCACACCAGCCGCTTGCACTGAACCACAGCAGCTTTTCCAAAGCATTGCACCAGTAGTCCAAACCCTGCAATGCCCATTTCCTGCAATCTCAACAATTTAATCTCTCAACCTTGAACTGAAGTTTCAGATCCACCAGAATATGCAATTCCAGTCCCTTGCAGCTCACAAATCAACACCATGCTATGCATCATGCCACATCCTTCCCTGCCACACTAAACACAACATCACCCATTTAAGTTTCATGCCAACCCACATTACAGCACCAACACCTATCCAAATCCACCTGCAAACCTTCATAACAATTTCACCAGCAACCCCTGAGAAACACAGTAGGAACCATTCTCAATTCAACCATCACCAACTCTATTTCTCTTATTTCTTTGAACACCCTGTAACAATTTCTTGTCCTTCATAGCAGCCACCATTTTCCAACAGCCACAAACCAAGTCACCTTCCACCTGCAGTTCAATTACAGTTACACAATACTTCAACCCACAATTCAATTCAACACTCAACTGCCAAACTCGTTTATCCCAATCTTCTCCTCTCACCGAGCTTCAACAACAAATCTTGGTTCTAATTCATCATCAATTTCGATCCGATGCAAAACCCACTTGTTCACAGCCATGAATCAATCAAACCCATTCTTCACAGTATAATTTCAATCGCAAAGAGACCCTATTCTGCTTCAAATTGTCACAACAACAACACGAGCTATTGAAACTTATCAAACCAGATCCATCTTATCCTTTCAGCCATCCACAAATTCCCTTTCTAATTCTCAATTTCTCAATTTCTCATCTCGAGTTTCTTCTTCAGAGAGTCACCAACAAGCCCCTCTCGATCTTCATCTCTCACTTTCAGAAGCAGCAGTTGATGTTCTTTCTTACCTCTTTCTCAATTTCAGTGGTGTATGAATGAGAGACATACCTCTCAATTCTAGGGTTATGGGGTGGGTTGGATTGAGACACCCATCATAAGAACCACCCCAATGGGTATTACTATGGGCTGCCCAACACAAGCTGCCCCTTAACCTTGGCTTAGTCCCAAATAGTGACCACCCGTGAAATGACAATTTTTCCCTTTCTCCTCAAATTGGATGATTTCTTCTTATTTTCCTCCGTGCGACTCCAGAATACCCAATACACTCAAAAGCAAACATAAGATACATAATTTACAAGAAAACTCGCAAAGAAAGCATAAATACTAGATATAAAATTAGGTGTTTTAGACACCTACCTATCAGCTTGCCTCCACCGATGTTGTAACTAAATTCGATTATTAATAATATGCCTCTAGTGACGCCTTTATTTAAAAAATAAATAATAAATAAATGTCAAGGATAGTTTACCATTACATCCCAATTACACACTAAAGTTGAAATGGAAACTCATCAAGAGGTTACCAAATCGTATTCTTCAAAGATTTTGGTTTTACAGAATTTCGATTCCGTATAATTTCTTTCACATTCAGGAATCCAAGTCTATCCTAAAATTAGTAAACTTGACTAGAAATGAATTTCTCCTGAAAAATGACTAGACATTTTAAGAGTGATTCCAAAAACCAAACCGAGAACTAAAGAGATTTTTTCCTAGAAATGGATATTAGGTACAAAAAGATAACAAAGAAAAACAACAAACAACAAAGGCTTATATTCCCCCCAAATTCCATTTCACATTACCTTATAAAATCCTACTAAAATTACAAAGCAGGAGTAAAATTACTAACCCAAATATCAAACAAAGTAGAAGAATTGGTATTGGCCAACAATAACACGAGCAAGAAATAGAATAATTTTAGAATGTACTCATTTTTTGTGGGTATGTAGAGCTTTGCAAATATTAGCTTTAAATCCGCCACCGTTTAGGATTTTTTTAAGAAAAAAGACGCTCAAAGTGTGAGATAATGTGAAAATAGAAGTGTGAATGGATCATGAGAGTGATGACTTTAAAGTTGTAGTACTTAGGCCAAGCACTATGGTGCACAATTTTTGTTCCCTATCCCCTTAATGTAGATAAAAATCTCAAAAATCAAGCACTATGGTCTCCCATATCCCTTTAAACAAGGATATCCCTTCTCTACATTTTAAAGTTGATAAGATCTGATCCAGGTAGTAGAGAATAGAAATGAATTTTCGTGTAAAATTCTGCTTTACGGAAATTGAGTATCCTTTTGGGAGTTGAAACAGATACTCAATTTTCGTGACTTTTTACACAGTAACTGAGCATTCGTTTATGGTTTTCACAATTTTACACCAACACTTATCTTTTTCACTCTTTTTTTACCTGTTTTATCTTCTTCTTTTTTTTTTCCTTTTAAACGTGAAAAATTTGGGTAAAAAAAATACGGAAACCGAGTATCCGTTTAACACTATTTACACGGAAACTAAATTTTTACAAGGAAGCGACAAAAGAAGATCATAGTGAGGTTGCCTTGTGACCCATATCACTTCCCAATAATTAGGAGATAGGGAAGGGATATCCCTTACCTTAGTGCTTGGCCTTGGGACCAGCAGAAATCACCATGATCATTGTGATCGGTGTGAATCTCAAGTGGAACCTGTGATATGCTCTGAAAAGATAATTTATATTAATGTCCAAAACCAAAAATTGAATGCAGTTTTCTTTCTTTATTTGCATTTAATTTTGAATTCCATTATTGGGGCTTCAATACTTTGGGATTTGGAGGCTTTATAGGATAACTAACATCTTAAGATTGCACATGGGGACCAAATTCATATGAAAAGTCAAATTTACCTTTACCTCATAATAAATTATAATCTACCTATTTTTTTTAAATAAAATTGCCACCAGGGCATTTATTATAAAATCAAAAGATATTCATTACATGTCGGTAGAAGGCAGCCGAGCGACAAGCTGGGCAAAAAAATCTTTCTGAATAGTAATTCTTATCATATGAAACAAATAACCTCCCATCTTCCGATTTGCATCCTGATTAGCTAGGAAATTCTTCAACCTTTTCAGAAAAACACATGTATCTTCCCCTAATTCACCTAAAGTAGTGAGCGACAAAACACCAAAATCGTTGCCTCGTGTTAAGGATTGATCCAAATACTTACCACGCTTGCGGGCAATAGCGGAAGAAATGACACGACTTGGTGTAAAGTTGGAAGTTCTCGCACTTGTGAAAGGTGAGACCCCAGTGACATCAAAGAACACATCTTTGCCATTTTCCCAACTGAGAACAAGGATGTTTGCAGGTTTAAACCACCACCATTGTTGGATAGGAAGCCCAAAGACACCTTTTACGTGCTGCAACACATGCTTTATAACAAATATCGGCAAAAACATCACGAACTAAGTCGTGGCGGAACTTAAGGCCAACATCTTTGGTACAATGTAAATCATAGTCGCCATAAACGTCCATGAAACGGTTGCAAAAAGAGCATAGACTATCCTCGGGAAACATGGGTATGCCTAACCGATATTGGAGAACAAAGCGAAATTGACGGGGCCCAAGTGTTTGCAGTGGACCATCGATGGGGATGGCCTTTAGAAAATCCAAAGCATGAGCGGCCTTGTTGGACTGCCATAATATTGCATCTCGTTCAGTCAAAGTATACTTGCGTGGTAGCTCCTTTGTGTCGACATCTTCTTCTTCTTCTTTTTCTTTTCATCATGATTTCTCATGATAAAAATGATGATCATAATTTCATGATGATGAAGATGATAATCATTAGAAAAACTTAAATCTATTATTCTTCTGTATCTTCTCCATCACACTGTGATTCTCCATCGCATCGTGATGAAGATGATGATCATAAAAAAAATAATCAAAATTTGATTATTTTTTCCAGTTTTCTTCTTCATATTCTTCATCTTCTCCATTGCGTAGATATGATAAAAGAAAACCAAAACTAAGATAAAATAAATATAAACTCGGAGTTCTTCATTTCTCAGCCGTGAAAGTAATTTACAGCTGGGAAATCTTTAATTTCGTGCCGTAAATTGTTATTCACGGTTGGGACGACAGTATTTTCCAAACATAACTGCAAAAAAGTACCCATATTTTTCCCGATTTTTTCGGTATGGAATCAACAAAATTGTTACTGGGAATCAAGTATAAGGTTCTCCTGAGTGTTTTAAAAGAAATTAAAAAAAATTAAAAATATTTCCAAAATCATCTTACTGAATAATTTTTTTTTTTGATGAATTTTTCTTTTTGATTTCCAGAAAATAAGTCGAATGATTAACCTTAATCTATACACCAATCATTATTAGTTTAGTTAATCACCATAATTAACATTAATCAAATTGGGGGTATTTTAGCCATTATTGAAAATAGTTGGATAAGAGGTTACAATTTTTTTTACTACCTAGTAAAGCGCCCAAAAACACATCCGGTGGAGCCCCAATAATAGGATTCTAATTTTTTGGTCCGGTAAACTTATTCTTTATATCATGGATCCATATCACCTATTATCTCTGATAGTTTTTTGCTCGGGATGCAACGATATGTTGGATACATACTCCTGTCATGTTTTATTATTGTGGTATCATTTGTATTTTCATATTGCTCTACTGGCCTGATCGCACAATCATTTCATGATATGAGAGGAGATATCATCAAGTAGAACAAATGTATATACTCATCAGTGTTCGGGTGAAGAATATACTGGATAGAATATTGTAAGATTGTAATTGAGGATATGGATATATACTTGAGATCCATATGGTTGTGCTCTTATATCTAGTAAAATTAAAGACGAATGGAAATTGATGAAAATCGAAAAATTCAAAACCAAGATGAAATATTCTATCAATCCAACAGTATGTCTAGAGTTCCACAATGGTCCAACATCGCAAAGCCATGAGTAACCAGACTTCTTCTATCGTCGTGCTTCTCTTTGAGTCAAGGCCCAACATACAAATGATAGCATGTCTTGTTTTGCCTCGGTATCTTTCCTTGAGCAGTTTGAAATGTTCCTTGAGGGGTTATAAGGCCGTCGTGGTGACCGGATCTTCACCATGTGGTTGGAATTTCCTGCAACCATTTGGTATGTGATTTGATTTTCCAACAGTTTCCTCTATTTTCGAAGTCTTTTCGAATTCAACTTTTTTCTTAAGATGCACACTATGTTCTTCTGATCAGCAAGGATGTTATCTTCAGCTAATCCATCAAGGGTTTTGTATAAGGCAGTGGTCTGAGTGAATCCTCACCATTTTTAATTTCCTCTACTACGCACGCTAGTTGATAGAACACTAACTTATCCTTCATAATTATTTCAGTCAGTTTTCTCCCCCATCTCAAAACCGATTAACTCAACCAAACTATAATTTGGCTACGATATAAGAAAGGCCTCACGAAATGGTAAAATGACCCTTCGTTTTTTGTTGTTGCTAACTTAAAGAGATTTTAGGTTCTATAATTAGTATGTATAGAAATTGTAGCATGCAATATAATTAGTATGTAAACTGTGGCATGCAATACAAAACAAACCACCATTGCTAAATAAATGATGAATGCAAACTATATCAAGTGTCCCTCAAAAAGACCGAAAAAAATATATTCTCCAACAAGAAATTCCAGCTCCTGTGTGACAATTGGTTAAGCTCTTATCAAATGACGAAGGACTTAGGGGCAACAACAATCTATCTGACATCAACATTTTTTTTTTATGTGACCAGTAATATGAACTTATATAAGCGGGGAGTATGGGATCCTAATATGTTCTGAAAGAATCCTATTGATGTCCAAAAGAAAAAAAAAGTTAATGCATTTTTTTTTTCATTTGCATTCAGTTTCATGGTCCGGACTCCGGTAAACTGATTGATGCTTTATCACAAATCCATCTATTCCCCCAATTGTCTCATTTATTTTGTGTTGGTAATGCGACGGTACTGAATTACAATGGCTCCTACAATATTCACATTATTCACTAATGAAAGACTTCATATGTAACTCGGGATGCGGGTGCTTAAGGTTGCCTCGCTAGCTTGTTACATAGAATGAGAAATGTCGGTAACCAAGGCATCATGCTTGGATTCAGGTACCTATGAACTCACCGTTTTAATGTACTACAAGGCGCAAAATATGTTAAAGGTCATGTATCCAAATATAAGAGTTGTCATTTACTTTGCAAAACAAGCAGGACGAACATAACAAGTAAAAGGTTGTTACATTTTCCCTCTTGAAAAGATATTTCATGCTCGGAATTCGATTATGTATACACTCTTTGATACACAAAAAAACAAAAAATGATTAAAATAATAATAATATTAGAACAAAAATGTAAATTCTAATTCCGTTTTTAATTTTTGAAAATCATATTGAGTATGTTTCTCCGTTATTACAAATAGAAAACTTCAATGAAAAACAAGGTGGAATATGCTTAAATGAATATTGATTCCAACAGATTCGGTACCCAATCAACCAACACGTTAAGTTATCAGGAAACCTGAACCATCTAGAGGATGCAATAGCAACTTGTCTAGCTGGTGCAGCCACAACTTAATATTTCATCGTCATTTCAATTTACTCCCCCATCTCAAAAATGATAAACTCAAAACTATATGTGCATATCAGCTAATACCAAACTAAAATAACCTTAAATGTTTGTTTTATTGTTAACTTAAATAATTTTAAGTTTTGCTATTCGTATGTATACGTAACTACAAACGGTGGCATGCAATACAAATTAAACAAATGACCAGTGCCAGATAAATGATGAATGCAAACTAAATGAATTGGCCATCCTTCAATATGAAGGTAAAACATTTTTTGGAACATTTGCCACTCCAACAAGGGACTACAGCTCCTGCATGACTATTGATAAGCCGGCCGTAAGCCCTTATCAAATGACAACAAGACAAAGTACTAAAGAGCATGTTAGAGTATAGGATTGGTAATAATAAATTATATGAAAAGTTTTAGTATTTGATATATTTAGTATTAATTGATTTACAAGCATTATTTTTGTATACCAAGTTACGGTATCGCTATATATACCATATGGGTTCTCAGTGTAAATTATCTCATTCAATAATATAATTTTATTTTGTCTTTATATCTTCTAGTTCTGACTTGGTATCAGCGGGTTTGATCCGGACCTATTGCCCACCTCGTTTTCTTTTCTAACCGGCGGCGGTAGTCTCCAATGCTACCATCCGCCGGATCTTTCCTCCGTTGCAATACGATTAGTTTTTCTTATTAAAAAAAGAAAAGAAAAGACGTCTGTTGGTTTTCTAGTAAACCCTTATTTTCTCACCACTATCGCCTATCTCTACATCCAACACATCTCGTCCTCCTCCACTCCTGTCACGTCTTCTGTTTCTAATCTTCCCACATATTTTAATCTTTCTAGTAAACCCTTATTTTCTCGCCACTACCGCCTATCTCTACATCCAACACATCTCGTCCTCCTCCACTCCTGTCACGTCTTCTGTTTCTATCTTCCCACATATTTTGATCATCACGTGTTCTTCCCAAACCAAGACTTCCACCCATTAATTAATTCTTCGGCCAATTTTTCTTCCTCATTCTTTCCACTTCAATTTTGTCCAATACTCCTCCTTTAGGTTTTCTCTGGTCCACTTTCTTTTTCCCTTACACTTTGAAAAAGTCAACCAAATCCACGTCCATTCAAAACCTCATTTTCCAAGTAACCCAAGCCGAACAACCACTTAATCCTAGCTAACACCTATCACCATTTAATCCTAACCAACACCCATCATATCCATTTTTCGTCAACTTTTCTAATCCCAATTTTGCAGGGTATTATCTCTCTTCTCTTATCAATGGTTCTTATATGATCCATCAATGGTTCTGTTATTTTCGCTACTTTGGCGGTTCTCCTAATCAGTATTCTTTTTAATGGCGACGCACTTCTTCTTATACTTCTCGGACGTTTATTGGCACCGCACTTCATCAACAACTTTCAAGGCCAATCTCATGTGATTTACAATCCCATGAGATTGAGGGAGGGTGTTAGAGTATATGATTGATAATAATAAATTATATGGAAAATTTTAGTATTTAGGGCTATATTTAGTATGAATTAATTTACAAGCATTATTCTTGCATACCAAGTTACGGTATCGTTATATATACCCTTATGGGTTCTCAATGTAAATTATCTCATTCAATAATATAATTCTCTTTTGTTTTTATATCTTCGAGTTCTGACTGAGCAACATAAATTACACCTTGTATCATAAAACCCACTTCTTCCACCAATTGTCTCAAATATTTTATGTTGGTCATGGGAGAAGAGATTATCAAGTAAAACGGTAAAAGGATTGAAAAGGAGATGAAGAATTCGGAGAATATCAGTTGAGGAAGATACTGAATTCTCCTAAAATCAAAACTAGGAACTCAATAGAGTGGTACCAAAAATCAAAATGAGAATATATTTCCTAGAACGGAAATTTGGACAAGAAGATACCAAGAAAAACAACAAACAACAAGTTGGGATGTTCTGGGCACACAAGCTTAAAAGTCTTATATAATACGTGCCCCCTCTTAGGTTCTTCTTCAATATATACCACCACTTAGTTGGTATATATCAAACTTTTTTCCCACTTAGTTGCAGGACAAAGTATGACATCAAAAAACTAGTTCTGGTTGTAATTCCTGAAAATTTCAATAAAATAAACGGGTGGGTACCAAGAAAAAATTTCATTAAAATACTAGGAAAAATATCTTAAATGAAAACTATTATTCAAACTATATTATAACTAACTTTTAGATAAATGATTTGATGGTAGACAAGGGATTGAGAGGATGAGGCCGTCGAAGAATGCCTAGGTCTTTGTTATGATAATTCTTCTTTCCTGTGCACTTGCTAGCTGATTAAATAATAGCCTAATTCTATACTTTTGTTTCAATTTACTTCCCGATCTCCAAAAATAAAATCTTGCTTAACAAACACACATATTTGTAAGATCAAACAGGCCGAATGTAAACCTTATATTTGTTTCATTCATCATTATCTTAAACAGATTCTACGTTCGGCAATTTGTATGCGTACAAAAATGTGACTATACGATACAAAATGACCAGTACCAAAAGCAAAATATATGAATTGGCCATTCCTTTGTTAAATAACACCTCTTTTCTTTCTTTTCTTTTATTTTTTACCTTCCCACTTAGAGGTGTAAATTGGGCTGTGCCAGCACGAGCACAACACACTAAAATTTGAGTAGAACCCAGCCCAGCACGTGACTTAGCCCAGCACGGCACAACACGTTAGTTAAATGAGACGTGCTGGGTTTGACTAATTGGCACAGTAGCACAGCACAACACGTTAAGAAAGCACGGCATTACATGTACAAATACACCATATAACAAGGCATAATACATCACATTTTTTGTATATTTCACAAAAGAGTCACTATTCTATCTAGTTTTTAACATTTTATGCTGGCTTATTTATAAGAACACATATAATACCTTAATATTTGGAAAATATATTTCAATATCGTTGTTATAATGTCGTCACCTATATTTAACTAGAACATTAATTTACATGACAATAATCCAATTTTATATTTGATGGGCTATTACTTTTTATTGAATAAACTTGTTAGTTTTACTTGAAATAATTTCAAATGATATGTTGTCTAATTAAATTATTGTGATAATGTCCGACTTAATGTATACATTAAGTGATTTCAAATTGTTTATAACACGTGTGCCAGTACGACACAGCACGACACGTTTATTCGTGTGTTGTGCCCGTGGGTTGTGTTGTTCCTAGCTTTTGACTAGTAAAGCACATCACGACACTACACGTTTAAATCGTTGGCACAGCACGACACGACACATGACATGTGAAGCACGCGACTTAGGTGTCAGTCGTGTCAAGGCCTAAGACGTTTTACACCTCTATTCCCACTCCTACAAAGATAATTACAGCTTTGATCGTCATTCGTGAAGACATTAACTTGTCTAAAACAAAAATAAGTATATTTTCAACTCTTTGGAGCTACTTCACAATGAAATTACAAAAAAAAAAAAAAAAAAAACATAGAATTCAAAAACAATTTTTCCACCCTAGATGATCTACAGTTAGAGGTGTAAATTGGGTTGTGCCAGCACGAGCACAGCCCAGCACAACACGCTAAAATTTGAGCACAACACAGCCCATCATATGACTTAGCCAAACACGTTAGTTAAATGGGACGTGCAAAACATGCAGCATAGATTAGCACGTGGCACGACACAACACAACACGTTAACAAAATTGTAGTAGCAGACAATCTACTACCAATCCCCTTTAAGACTTGACTATCTAGATTATAAAATCATGATAAGAACACATCAAGATATTTTATTAAGTTTAGAAATCAATTAAAGAGTAAGAGTTACAACACTAACTTGGTGAACAATTTACTTTCTCTCTCTTAAAGTTCTTTCTCAACTCCCCAAAAACCCTCTACTAACACAGTAGTGGTTGGTCCTATATATAGGAGTTTTACATAGTGGAGGACAGCTAATAAAGCCCATATTATCGGATCTGACATGCGAGTTCTTCGCACGCTTACATTGATGTCTTTCCGCACAGGATATTGTTCTTCGCATAGTTCCTGCATTTTACCCGTGACGTGACGTCACTGATTCCGTCATATGAGATATGCCACGTGTGATATCAACTCGCTCCTTGATTTTGTTAGCTCACTTGTTCATTATGTGTTTACTTCGCATAACTTATATGGGTGCGATATCCAGTCCCTACATTTTGCCTCTTATTGATCTTCATTATTGAAAGAGCGATGAGAGAATCTTTTCTTATATAACATTTTGCTCCATTTCGTATTACTTCTCGCTCCTTTTCATTTTTTCATATTCTCCTTAACCGACAAGCTTCCGGATTTCAGGGGTAACCGTTCACAAGTTTCCCTCTTTACCGGTACGTCTTCTTCCCACCTGGTCTAACCGGTTAGATTCTTCCTTATATAAGCTTTTGGACAGAGAAAGATTTTTCTTTCCTTAACTTTTCTTTCTCTTCAAATCCTTTAAATTCCCGACTCCTTTGAATCTTCATCTTCTCTTCTCCTGCTAGTGCTGGTACTCCATGGATTCTCTACAAAGGTTCGTTTTCTCTTTTGTACTGTGTTTTCTGTCCTTTTCTGATGCCATCATTACTACTTTGTTACTGCTTCCTCTGGTATCGCCATTGTCGTCCCACTTCTGATAATTTCTCTACCAATGTTGTTGCAGCAAGTCTTCTTCCGGGCCTCACCTCACTGCTCGAAACCCCAATTCTTCATCACGATCCACAGATGGAAATTCTCGCAAAAGGAAGCCTTCGCATATCAAGGTAGTAAGAAACACTCTAAGAGAACTAAGACATCTTCTAATCTTGAAACTCGCATTGCTCTTCCTAATTTTAAGAGGAAGCCTAATCCCACTCAGCAAGTTCTCCCTGGTGGGACTCCTCCTTTTACTCAAGCGAATCTAGCCGACCATATTCAAGCGAATGCCTCAGTATCTTCACCAGTTATTATCTCTTCTCAAGCGAGCACCATTTCCTGCCCGTCATTTTCTGCTCCAATGAGTGATGTCATCCAAAATCCCTGTAAGATGTTATCTCGTTTACTCCCCCAATCCTTTTCTTTTTTTGGAGACTCCTTTCACTTCTCAAAATTTAGTTTCATTTGCTCAACCCCTTGCCTTTTCGGTAACTGATTTTCTAGTTTTACATAGTCTAGCAACGCTATTGCAATCTCTCTTAAACCCACCAAGCGTCAAAGCCCAACAAGCTTGCATAATTTACTTTAATCATTCGTGACAGGCTCCGCGGGTTGTTATACTATCATTTCAGTTCGCTCCACCATCTCAAAATGAAATATGGCTAAGTGAATACATATCCGTAAGATCTAAATTAACAGACCTTGTGAAGTGCCAAATCTTACATTTGTTTTATTATCATCTTAAATAAACTTTAGAGTGATATTTGTATGTATATAAACTGTGATTTGCAATATAAAAAATTGATTTGTGTGGAATATATGATGAATGAATGCAGAATTTATGAATTTTTTTTTGAAAGAGGGTTCAGTATTATTAATCAATATCGAACTTCTCTGGGGTAAGGATGTCCCATCGAGTCATTCATTACAATTAAATTTAGGAATTCCGGATAGCAGTAGTCCCAAACACGAGTGTGTATACTATTTACTACCTGTATTTGTTGTCGCATTGCAAGGTTTGCCAATCCATCTGCCGCCTGGTTCATTTCTCTGTAAATATGAGTTATAGTGTATGTTCCAATTTGTTGCAGGTGATGATGGATTTCCTTGATCATAGTATGAATGGTCCATGGTGCCGTTTCTTCATTTCATTCCTTGATCATATTAACCAGCGTCTTTGAGTCCGTCTCAAAGTGGATCTGGTTCCATCTTTTTTCAATCGACATTCTTGTTGCCAGCAGGAATGCCCATGTTTCCGCCACAAGTGCATTTGCTATACCGAGGGGTGTAGCCATGGCCATGATCACCGCACTCTGTGCATTTCTACAAATCCAACCCGCACCCGCTAATTTTGGAGATCCGTCCGGCTCCGATTTACTTGCACCATCAGTGTTGATTTTCATCCAGTCTTTCGGCGGTGGTGACCACTTAACCCACATCACTGTTGTCTGCCTACCATTGGAGCCTCTAGTTTGTATATTTTCTTCTGTAGTACCCCCGTGCAGTTTCTGATTTTTGGCCCATTCGAATTCCTGGCTAAGAAGTATAGCAATCTGTAGAGTTTGGTTCGGTGTTTGAATCTTTTTGTTGTAGACTCTATCGTTTCTTTCCAGCCAAATATTCCAAATGGTATAACAACAAATAGTGTGTTCCTTCTTAGTCCCAACTATTTTTACGAACTCATCGAAATTTCTTGGTGGATTGAAAGGACAGGCCGTCCTTGTAGTATTTATTGTCGTCTGATTCGGTCCTGCAGTAGTAGCTTGGCAAATACTATTTGGGGCCGGGTGCGCTGGTAGGCTTAGACCATTGTATGGATTTTGTGAGAAGTCCCTCCTATTGATGTGTTCGCCTAACAGATTCCAGACCTGTCTTGCACCGTTGCATTCAAACAGGCAGTGTTGGGTGGATTCCTGGTATTGGTTACAGATTGGGCATGTATCAGTGTTGGTGATATTCCGCCTGTGTAGGGTTTTGAAAGTGGGCAAACCCCGATGACTTACTTTCCATAAGAAAAGCCTGATTTTTGGTGGGCAGTTGGCTGACCAAAATTTTAAGTATTCTCTGCCATTCTCAATCCATGGGTTGGTGTGTTGGTTACCCATATTCTGGTCCATCGCCGGTGTAGTTAGGATCTCATAACCACTTTTAACCGTATACTTTCCATTGCGTGAGTGTGGATAGATGGTTGTATCCGCAGTCGGAAGGTTGGGTATGTGTATGCTTCTGATCTTGTTTGCTACCAACGGTTGGAAAACCTGATATAATAGACGTACATTCCAATTAAAAGCATGCGGTTCAAATAGCGTACTAACCAAATCATTTTCCAGTGATGTCAGAATTTCGACGCTGTTAAGCATAGGTATCCACCTTTCCTTGATGGTTGTGGAGTTTCCGTCTCCCAGTTTTACCGCAGTGTTTTGTTGCACAAACTCCGCCACTCTGTGAATGTTTTTCCATTGTGCACTAGCTGAATCTGGTGGTTTTTGCATGGGCCTAACCACCGATTGCTGATGAAGATATTTGTCTTTGAACATTTGGTTGCATACGGTCTTTGGCTCCGCATCTATTTGCCAAACTCTTTTGCCCAAGAGAGAAAAATTGTGATTTCTTGTATCTCTTATGCCCAGTCCCCCTTTGATGATAGGTAGGTTGAGTTTTTCCTTACCCAGTATATGAAGTTTCCTGGTGCTGTTGTCATGTCCCCAGAAGAAATTTCTTGCAATCTTGTCCATTTTTTGGTGTACATGTACCGGAAGTAACTGGGTTTGCATGACATGATTTGCGGTTGGAATCAGTGCAGTGTTGATGAGGATCCTCCGTCCTTCCTGGTTAACACATTTTGATATCCAACCTCTAGCCTTTCGCTCCATTCTTTGCAACAGATGAGCAAAGATTTGTGAAGAATTCCTTCCCTCTTTGAAACAGATTCCCAGGTATTTCGGTGGATCCGAAGTTGTAGGAATGTTGAAACAATTTTTCAGTCTTTCCAAGGAATTGTTGTTCAGGTGTGGACGGTGTATGAGGACCGATTTTTGGCTGTTTATCAGTTGGCCTGCCGAAGTGGTATAGGAATGCAGTATATTGTTGAGGTTATTGCAAGTCTCCGGATCCGCCGCGCAGGTGATCAACAGGTCGTCTGAACCCTGAAACCTGAACCCTGAACAGAATTTATGAATTGGCCATCCCTTTATCAAAAAGGTATAACACATATATTTATATTTTTAACCTTTGCCACTCCTACATAGAAATTACAGCTTGGAATGAATCCATAAATGATAAGGTTACACAAATTTCCTTCTCAAAAATAATTAGGACGTCTATATAAAGGCATGCATAAGAACTCTAGATATCTACTATCTTTTTCGGAAATTCTTGGTTGGTCCTGCAGGTTATTCATAAAAAAAAAGAGCGATGCTACAGACACCGACAATTAGCCCCGAGGATTATCCCGCTAGGGGATCTAATGGACAAAAATAAAGCCTCTCATCATTGGGATGGGTAAGGAAAATGTGGGTCCCAATGTGTGTGAGTTGGGGGATTGTGTGCGGGATTTATTTTCGGTCAAGGTAGAATTTTCATAAAAATAAATAAAAAATCTCTGGGACCCATCCCACAGTAAGCTTGGACTTTCTGAAGCAGCAAGACTCCTTCTCCTAAATCGTGCTAATAAACTCTGAAAATCAACAAGAGTATTCCTATTTTGCTATTTGTAGAATGAAGTGTACTGGAAATAGAAAAATAAGAATTTGATTGAGTGGTACCAAAAATGAAATCTAGATAGAACCAATATTTTCCTAGAAATGGAAACTGGATAACAAAAGTAAACAGAAAGTTGCGACGTTTCCGGGACACAAGCTCGAAAGTCTTATACATGCCCCACTCCCATCGGCGTTCACCTCTTATAAAGCCGGTCTAGTACTAGATGACCGCTGCCACAGTGGGGAGGGCCGACCGAAGAAAAAAAGAAACACTGCTGCAATTGGACTGTAAAAGAAAATTTGTGCCTAAAGTGAAAGTATCACTTTTTTTGAAACGGGCAGAGTACATCGTTTAATTAGTTGCAAAGGAAAATTAGTTGATGAATAAACCAAAATATGGTTACATAAAGTATTATGTATCCTTTGTGCATAATATATATACATTTATTTTCAAAATTGTGCCTAAAATGATAAATACCTCCGATTTTTTCGTAAAAACTCTAAATTTGATATTGTTGTTTGTGCTCGTTAGATAGGTTTTTTTATTAGCTTTCCAACGAGATAAAATTTGTAAAATTCCAAGGTACGGATTTTTAGATATGTTATTTTAAAGTTTGGTTGTCAATTATACCCCTAAAGAAATAAGATATATAAGGAATTTTAATAAAATTTGGATCTTATATCTAGTTGCCCTTTTTTTTTGTGGTTTATTTACGAAAATATCTAACATCTTACTGCCATTTCTCTTTGATTTATTTACAAAAATGTTTAATACCTTACTGCCCTTCCTCTTGGGCTTATTTACGAAAATATTTAAAGGAAAAAAAGAAAAATTTTATTTAGAGGGGCAGTGATATCTTTTCATCGTTGAACCAAATCCAATCTTTTTTGTGAAATTGGAAAAAAAAAGTCATGTCCCATTTGACACAAAATCACCATATATAGAGTCCTTCCTCGCTTCGGTCGGTCGGCATAATGATGCTAAAGATTACTAATCAAAAGAAACATTTAAAAATCCTAACTGACAAAACCATTCAGCAGAATTTCATGGCATGGAAGTTGAATATTTTAAAAAGTAAGAAATAGGCGTGTTTTTGGTGGTAGGGGTCGTTCTAGTTAACGAAGAGTCATCTTTTGTAATCGTGTCCACAATGATTTTCTGGTTGTTGTTTTTTCTTTTTTGCAGCTTACTGCATATCATGAGAGTGGACATGCAATTGTTGCATTCAATACAGAGGGAGCACATCCTATTCACAAGGCTACAATAATGCCTCGTGGTTCTGCCCTGGGTATGGTTACACAGCTACCTTCAGATGATGAGACATCAATTAGCAAGAAGCAGTTGTTAGCTCGTCTAGATGTTTGTATGGGAGGAAGAGTGGCTGAAGAACTCATCTTTGGTCAAGATCATGTAACCACTGGAGCAAGTAGCGATCTTCATACAGATACCGAGCTTGCACAGTATATGGTACTCCCTCCTAATTATGACACGATTGATGAATAAATAAATCTCGCCTTTTGAATCTTTTCAATTAAGGCACCATCAATTTCTGATGTCATTCATACATCTCCAACCTTCTTTATTTTAGGTATCTACTGTTAGAAAAAACAATGTTTTATTAAAATAAAAAAAATGCATGGACCATGTTTTGATCCCAAGACCTATTGCTCTTTAGATTTGTTTTTCATGTGAATGAATAAAACATTAGTCCCATATAGACTAAAAAACTTAGAGTTTTAGACTTAAATACCATGGGTTTAGCCTTAAGGGCATGGCCCTTTGGGTCTTTAGACCTTTGTGTATGGGGAAAGACCTAGACTATGGAAAGGTTGCCATTCCCTTATCGCATTTCTTATTGCCTTTCCCGTTCGCGCGGTGCTTCGCATAGAAGCATGCTCGCTCGGGAGAGGGTCACCCACACATGTAAAAGAATTTTACATTTCACCCGCATGTTTACCTCGTGAAGCATCTTTCTTCTCACACGTGTAGACACAGATTTCTTGACACCTGTGCCTCGAGAAGAGAATCTCGAATTTTTTGAATGCGTTTAACTGTTCTTTTAACGCATGTTTTTTACTTAACCTTTTTCAACGTTCGAGATTTCTTTCTCGCGTGATTCTCGGATCTTGTCTTTGCATTGGATACTCTTGTAACGTTCGAACGAATTTTTGCTATCAATACGAGATGAAATTCTTACTTGCGGACATACCTCAGAACTTAAGTTCTCTTTCTTCTTCTTCTTCTTCTCTGCTTTCAGAAACTTAAGTTTTTTTTGTTCACAAAATATTAGTTTACAGAAACATCATAGCTTACAGAAATATAAAATCGAGTTCTTATCTGAAACAAGTTGTAGTTTACAGAAACATAATTTTGTACTACTACTTCTTTGTTTACAGAAACATAGTTTGTTTACAGAAACATACAATTGTTGTTTACATTACTCTGAAACAAATTGTATTTTCAATTTCTGTTTATTGTTTTTCATTTTTGCTGCCAAGTTCTAAGGGTTCTCTCTGTGTATGCTATACATAGAGGAGAACTAACACTAGTTGTATCCTGGAAGTGATTTGCTAATTGCTATAGCATCTCAGAGGAGTAGCATGCAATATTACCTTTAGCTCAGTGTATTTTATACGTGCCTCTACTAAGTTTTTTGATACTATCATCAGTGTATCTCCGGTACAACAATAACACATCAGTGCGAGCTAAGTATTTTTTCTCAGTTGCATACGTATATTATCAGTTATTTCCAACAATCTAAAGGTAATATTCGTTGCTATATAATTGTTGCTGTAAGAACATGGGAAAGAATACTTTAGAAAGACCACCAAAGTTTAGTGGTAAGGACTTTAAGAGATGGCAGTCTAAAATGTTATTCTTCCTAAACGACCAAAGGTTAGATGGACTTGCTTTAAATAGACCCTCGAGAAGACTTCATTACCGTGGTAATGAAGATAAATTGGAAAAGTGGAATAGGAAGAATTACATGTGTAATTTTAATGCTTTTGATTTATGGGAAGCTCTTGAAGAAAAATATCATGCTAAAGCTGCTGGAAGTAAGAAGTTCTTGATGGCTAAGTTCTTGGAATACAACATGACTGACGAAAAGCCTGTGGTAGAACAGTTCGTTGAACTTCAACTCCTCATCAGCGAGATTCTTGCTAAAGGCATGCACTTTGATGAAGCTCTACAAGTATCGGCTGTGATTGAAAAGCTTCCACCCTCATGGAGCGAATACAAGAGGAGGCTGCGACACAAGACTCGTGAAATCACCATGGTGGATCTTTGCAAAAAGATCCAAGTTGAGGAGCTTATGTGCAGCAAGGACAAGAGCATGATGATGAGAAAAAACATGTCCAACAAAGCTCATGTCCTGGAAGATAAAGCTGCTTCAAAGAAAAGTCCTGGAGAATCCAGCAAAATGGGTAATAGACGTAACAGACGTCGAAAACCCAGAGGTAACAATTTTAAGCCTAGGGGTGGTGTCACTAAGCACACCATCAAAGGCGACTGTTTTAATTGTGGTAAACCTGGACATATGGATAAAGACTGTAAGGCCCCTAAAAAGATCAAATATGATCCAAAATAGAAAAATAAGGCAAACATAGTAGATGATTCTGGATATTTCACTGGCATGGTGTCTGAAGTCGACCTTATCTCTAGTATGACTAATGTGAGAGACTGGTGGCTTGATTCTGGAGACACCAAGCATGTCTGTAAATTAAGAAATGCTTTCTCATCCTATTCCATAGTAGGAGATGATGAGAAACTGTTCATGGGAAACTCTTCCACCGCGAAAGTAGTGGGGAAAGGCAAGGTCGAACTGAAGCTAACTTCAGGAAAAACTCTCGCATTGAATGACGTATTTTACATCCCAGACATATGCAAAAAATTTATCTCAGAAACCATCTTACTAGGAAAAGGTTTTAAAATTGTTGCTGAGTCTAATACTGTTGTAATTTCTAAGCATGGTGAATTCGTAGGAAAAGGTTATGTTACTGATAACATGATTAAGCTTAGTGTATCTGATTTGAAATTGAATGTTAATGCATCTTCTTTTGCTTATATTTTTGACTCTTCACATGTTTGGCATGATAGACTTGGGCATGTTAATCTCAAATCACTAGAAAGACTTGCTAATTTAGGTTGCATACCAAAAATAAACTTTGACAAAAATCAAAGATGTGAAATCTGTGTTGAATCTAAATATGCAAGAAAACCGTTTAATAAAAGGATTGAACGTAAAACAGTTCCTTTGGAACTAATACACTCGGATTTAGGAGACTTAAAATCAACACCAACAAGAGGTGGTAAAAAATGGTATATCACTTTTATAGATGATTACTCACGATATTGTCAGGTTCATCTTCTTAGAAGTAAAGATGAGGCCTTAGAGGCTTTCAAATTTTATAAACTTGAAGTAGAAAACCAAAAAGGAGTTAAGATTAAAACTCTTAGATCAGACCGTGGCGGTGAGTATGTGATACCCATAGGTGAGTTTTGTAAAAATAATGGAATCATTCATGAAACAACTGCACCATATTCACCTGAATCGAATGGTGTAGCTGAAAGAAAAAATAGAACATTCATAGATATGGTAAATGCTATGTTGACAAGTTCAGGGTTATCTTCGAACTTGTGGGGGGAATCTATCCTCTCTGCATGCTATATTTTGAACCGAGTTCCATTTAAAAAATCAGATAAAACTCCTTATGAATTGTGGAATGGTAAACAACCTTCATATGCATACTTTAAAGTGTGGGGGTGTTTGGCTAAGGTGGCCATTCCTCTTCCAAAGAAAACCAAACTAGGACCTAAAACAGTTGACTGTGTTTTCTTAGGATATCCTGAGCATACAATTGCACACAGGTTTATGGTCATCAGCTCTGACCATAATAACATTGGTCAGAACACCATATTGGAATCTAGAGATGCTGTGTTTTATGAACACATATTTCCTTTAAGGTCTGGACCTCTAAAAAGGGTCCATGATGACCTCTCGGATGTTCCATCGACTAGTCAAACCCCAACTTTAGAGTATGAGACTGAACCAAGAAGAAGTAAGAGGGTTAGAACTGAAACAAGTTTTGGCCCAGATTTTTTGACTCTTACGGTAGAGTCTGAACCCCAAACCTACAAGGAAGCTATGACTTCTCCAAGCTCCTTTTTGGGAAGAAGCTTCATTAAATGAATGGGAGTCCATTCAGCAAAACGAAACTTGGGATCTTGTAGACTTGCCTCCTGGAAGTAAATCCATAGGTTGCAAATGGGTGTTCAAAAGGAAACTTAGAACAGATGGAACTATAGATAAATATAAAGCTAGGTTGGTAGCTAAAGGCTATAGACAACAGGAAGGTTTAGATTTCTTTGATACTTATTCACCGGTCACTAGAATCACTTCTATTAGGATTTTGATTGCTATTGCTTCAATTTATGATTTGCATATACATCAGATGGATGTTAAAACTGCATTTTTATATGTCGAATTGAATGAAGAAATTTATATGGACCAACCTGAAGGATTTATTGTAAAAGGTTGTGAAAACAAAGTACGCAAGTTGAACAAATCTCTGTACGGTTTAAAACAAGCACCTAAACAATGGCATGAAAAATTTGATCATGTTATGATAACTAATGGATTCAAGGTTAATGAATCTGATAAATATGTTTACATTAAATCTGTGGATGATTCTCATGTTATTGTGTGCCTATATGTGGATGATATGCTCATATTAGGCAGTAACCTTGATATTATTAATACCATTAAAAGCATGCTTAGAGATAATTTTGACATGAAAGACTTAGGCCCTACTGATGTAATCTTAGGGATGAAAATCAGAAAGACGTCTGATGGATATAGTCTTAGTCAATCTCATTATGCTGAAACCGTACTAAAGAGATTTAATTATGAAAATGCTAAACCTGCATCTACTCCATTTGATCCCACTTGTAAGTTGAAACATAACAAGGGTAAGGGAATTGATCAACTTGAGTATTATCGCATTATTGGTAGTCTTATGTATCTGATGAACTGTACAAGACCTGATATTGCTTACTCTGTGAGTAGATTAAGCAGGTATACTTTCAACCCAGGGCAGGATCACTGGAATGCTCTCTACAGAGTTTTTCGTTACCGAGAGGGACCTCAAACTATTGCTTAAGTTTTGGGAAGTATCTGCTGCATTGGAAGGGTATTGTGATGCCAACTGGATATCAGACTCAGAAGAGTGCAAATCTACTAGTGGGTACATCTTCTTTCTTGGAGGTGCGTCTGTCTCATGGAAGTCTACCAAACAGACATGTATAGCTAAATCCACTATGGAGTCTGAATTTATAGCCTTGAAAAAAGCTGGAGAGGAAGCTGAATGGATGCGATGTTTCCTGGGAGGAATTCCACACTGGCCCAAGCCTGTGTCTTTAATCGCAATCCACTGTGACAGTAAAGCTGTTCTTGATTGCGCAAAGAAAAATGTATACAACGGTAAGTCTATACATATACGAAGAAGACACAAGACGGTGAAACAACTACTCTCTACTGGTATTATCTCGATATATTTTGTAAAGTCCAAAGATAATATTGCAGATCCTTTGACGAAAGGTTTACCCAGAGAGGAAGTTAAATTTACATCGAAGGGGATGGGACTTAGCTCATAGAATAAATCACCATGAAGGATACTCAACCTTGTGATTGGATTTCCAAGATCAAGGTTCAATGAGACAACTAATTTATGGTGATATTGGTAAAGCACTATCTTTGTCCCTCCCTATGGTGTAACCGTGTGATAGTGCAGCCTGCAGAATTTTAGGATGATCTTTTGAGATCTTAATGGGTTCCATGGCTTTGATTAAAGCGGGGTGTCGCAGGACACTCTTTATGGACCCACCTTTGTGGATGTTGGAAGTGGGGCCGCTTCCTATGAGAATTTGAGCTGATTCTCTAGAGACATTCATTAAGTCCGGGATTTTAGCCCACGGCCAAAATGGGCACAAGAGCTTGGCAGCTATTTTCTTCGGTTGAGGCATCAAGTGTGGCTGTTATTTCTGAATTGCATTCATTGTTTGCGGTTCAAGACATTGCGTTCACCATATCAACAAGCAGTTCAAGTAACCTCTCACTAAGTTAAGGTTCAATCTTTGGGACACCTTAGCCTATATTGTTTCCTTATGTTTTCTCGTGTTTTATCGACATGTTTTATTATTCATGTGGGGGATTGTTAGAAAAAACAATGTTTTATTAAAATAAAAAAATGCATGCACTACGGGAAAAACATCGATTAACTACCCCAGAAATCAGTTGTGGTACCACATAAGACGACGTTTATCTATAGGTTGCACAAGGGGGGGGGGGGGGGAGTTGTAGAAAGTCTTCAATTGTTTGCAACTCGTAAGATAATGTCATAAACTTAGTTGTGGTTCAATTTTATACAACACGTGCTTCGGTTGTGATACTTAATCCAAATTTCTGGGCAACATCTCACACAACACATCAAGAGGTTGTAATAAATTGTTTCACAACAAAATTATAAGTCTTAGAAATATCTAACACAACTGCCATAATTGTTGTGTATATACCATTCTCCAACTATTATTATAGTTGTAGGACATTCCTAACTAATGTTTCACTACAAGAGGGTAGTGTAGCAGAAACTCATATCACAACTTATGGAAGCGTAGTCTAAGACTTGTTTCACAATTATTACTTGGGTTGTAAGTACTTCTTACACAACAAAAATATGTATAGGAGAAACTCGTATCACAACCAGGTTCATAGTAGTATGACATCATTTTCACAACAACTTAGTTGTGTAGCAGAAACTCGTATGACAACCAAGGTTATAATAGTAAGACATGTTATTCACAAACCTTGATATGTGTAGCAAAAACTTGTATCACAACCTTTGTATGTGTAGTAGAAGTTTGTTTCCATAATCCAGTGAATTGTTTCACAACAAATCCGATGTGTAGCAGAAACAAGTATGACAACCATTATTTTCATATCACAATCCTTACTCTGTGTAGCATAAAAATGTATCACAATATTTTTTTGTGTTGTATAATTATCTTTGTTTCACTACCCATATCTGTGTAGCATAAAAATGTTTCACAAGTACTGTTTGAGTTGTATAATTATTGTTTCACAACCCATATCATGTGTAGTGATCACCTTTTTTTTCCAACCATGTTTAGCGAGTTGTGATTCTTTTATATTTTAGAAAAAAAAAAAACCTAAAATTTCGATGCACACAAATATATATTAATTGACTTCTATTCATTCAGATAAAAACCATTAAAATGTAACTAGTCAACAGATCCACATTTAAACAAGTTAACAGATCGGCATTGTTTCCTGAAACACTAATTGTTTTAAAACTGACGAAAGCAACCCAAAAAAAGAACCATTGTCTCCTTAAACTGATGAAATCAACCAAAGAAAGAACCATTGTCTCCTTAAACACACCCCAAACAAATTAATAGATTATCAGATGGCAGGCATTATCAGATCCTTGGACCAGGTGACAAAAGTTCCTACAGCATGTATAACACGCGTCAAGTCACCCGATGTCTTGTAGAGATGAGCATCATCAACACGAGAATTAGTCACAGTCACTTTGTATGCGCCGAAACCTATTGGCACTCCATGGAACTCCATCTTTGGATCTGTTTCAGTAATAATCGCGTCAGCAACAATCTCGTTCTCATTGTACCAACTGAGCAACCTGCAAGCTTTACCCTTCCCTAGCGCTTCCTCCACCCTTGGTCTGCTAACTGGACTGTCATTTGCAAACTGGGGAACAGTCCTGCTTGAGCTAGAAAAACCATGGGTGTTTCTAGCCTTTCCAGACTACATGAAAAATACAACAGCAACATCAGAAACTCATAATGAGAGCAATAGAGACTAACCAGCAGTTTTATATAAACACACTTACAATTGGACTGGGCTTGTTCAAGTGTGAGCCATCATGGCAGAAGACGCATCTCGAGGTTTTTTCCTATACCAACATCAAACTAGCAGTATGAGACGCAAGTTTCAATTTTTTAACTAAAAGAAACGAAAGCGATAATTAGAATCTCACCTCTAATAGTGCAAGTCTTTCATTCATTTCACTCATACTATCCTTGCACTTTTTGATGATCTTCTTGTAATGGGTCTTGACAACCATCTTTGTCTTTGTCGCTCCATAGCCAATACCTCTCAGTCTCCCTGGTTTGTCGTCACCAAGAGATTTGGAGAGAAGATCGTCTGTCACAGATGATCCAACATCAGCACCATGCTCTTGTGCATCTCTATCAATTCTTTCCTGCATTAGTGCAAAAGTAACCCAGTTAGTCACATTTTCGCATCATTCGAACACATATATATATTAAGCAAATAAATTAACAAAAAATATAAGAGAAATATGAGTTGATTTCTTACTAAAGCCTCCACATTTCCAGGATTAGGTTCCTTCCCTTCCTTCGGTTTGTGACCTGTTATCCAAAGTTCGACTCTATCAATGTCTTCTTTGGAATTCAACTGCTTTTGCTGCAAATAATATGTTATCCAGGTAGTTTGCATATGAACAATTTGAATACAATTACCCTATAATGAACATCGGAATAAAAATACACAACTTACCATTTTAGCCTCGAGTCTCGCATAACCACTTCTACTAAGAGTGTGTGGAGTGGTGTATTTCTCTCTAACTTGTTGCATCTGCAATCTTTTTTCCTGATAAAGTAACAGAATGTCATTTACTAAACAACAGTGAATGTACAATGGCTGAACACAAAAATAATTTAACTTATTGCGATATGAACACTTACTCTGAATCCCTCCGAGAAAACATGTGCCACGAACTCTTCCCACTCATTCACAGTATCATTCTCTGGTTTCAGTTCTGCTAGCTTCATATGTCTTTCTTCGTCCTCTAGCCCATCCAAGGCGAGGATTTTAACATCTTTCCTAGACCTAGCCTCTTTCAGATAACTTCCCATCTTCCCAAAATAGTAGTCTTTATAAAATTCATCGACAATAAACCTTTGCTGCAAATACAAGAAAAAGAGTTACAAGAGTTAAAGAGATAATGGATGGTGTATAAAACTTCTAAATATATTATAAAAGTAAAAGAGTTGAAGAGTCAAGAAATTACCATGATAATCGCCCATATGTTATATTTGGCCTCTCTAGGGACAAGTCTCCAGTCCTTGTTCTTTAATGGGATGTTACGCCTAACTAAAACACCCAAGACACTAGCAAGCTGCACCGAAGGATTACCAACAGGCTGATCCTTATTGTTAAATCTCACATCTTCCTTTCCATTCTTATTAGCTGTTATACCTAGTGCTGTCATCCTTGTGGGGCCGCGAGGAACGTACTTTCTTTTGGGTTTTGGATACAAAAGAGTTAAGGATGGAAAAACTAAATAAGGATACAACTCAGGTGACTTGCACATATTTTATCAGATAATTCAGAGTGAAAATACTTAAGGATAGAAAAGTAACAAACATAAAAGTCATACCCGATGAGCTTCAGTTTCATTTTCAGTTCTTGCATCATTCACATCAACATCATTATCATTTTCTTTGTTTTCTTTTTCCACCTCAACATCTCTATATTGTTCAAGTTCTTCATCTTCTTCTTCTTCCTCTTCAAAATCTGATAAAGTATCACCAGCATTCCTGAGTTGCACATTCAGACATGGCCCTGTATACAATTTTCGGTTTGCAGCTCTTCGCTTAGGAACGACTTCCTCGGTTAAGGGTGCAGCTTGATATGCTCCTGGTTGATGAGATGCTCCTGGTTGAGATTGTTCGAGTTCAACTGAACTTTTCCTTTTCCTAAGTGATGATCGTGTTGGAGTAGGCTTTCCAGCGGCTGGTTCAACAGCACTATGAGTTTTCCGAATTGGTGATTATGTTGGAGTAGTCTTTTCAGAAGTCTGTGAATACTCTGAGTTGTTCTTAAACCTAGGGGATGATCTCCTTGGAAGCTTTTCACTTTCAAGAATCTCTGAACTCTTAGTCTTGTTCTTAGGAGTTTGTTTGCCATGAGACTTTTTACTCTTATCATTCAAAATTATCTGCAAAATAAAAACTGAACTATGTTAATCAAAAGGAGATGGTAAATGAAGTGATTGAAACAAGTAAAAAATAAACTAAATTATAAGAGATTTGTTACTACGTACCCTCATATCAGCCTTGACAAACCGCAACGGTTTTGGCTCGGACGCTTTTTGCTTGCTTACTTGCTAACTTTTTGGGAGATGTTACCGATTTCTTGCTTATTACCTTTTTGGGAGATGAGACTGGATTCTTGGTCTTTGATTCATCGTTAACCTGTAACATAAATTAAAATAAGTTAATCAAAAGGATTGAAAGAACATCATTTACACTAAATACGTAAAATTAAACTGAACTATAAGATATATAAGTCTTCACCTTATTATTCTTCACCATTGAAGACAAATTGGATCTTCACCTCCTTCTACACTAAGCATCTAATTCTACAACAAAAACATTACCAACAAGTCAAACTCTAAATATTGCACCATATCTCATTGGATAAGAAATCACCATTGTACATGACAAAACACCACATTTGAATCACTGATGCTGAATGAGCTGGTGCACTCTCTTTCGTATGAGCAAGTCCATTGCTTGAGAACTTAAGCAATTGCTTCGCTCATACGAAAGAGAGTGCTCTAGCTCTCATCAAACCTTGCAAAAAAAATATAAAACTTTCAAAAAATCAAACAACATATTGCATGAACCTAGCATGTTCTTAAGAAACCATCAACCTAAAAGGGAAGTCATGTTACAAACAACTAAGAAATAGAAAACAACCACCAAGCAACCAACACAAATGAATCGGTTCTGTAAACACAGGTCTTACTGACTGGAAAACACAGATGAATCGGTTCTGTAAAGAATCCTAACTCAGAACAGAAAATAACTCTAAATCAAATTCTAAATCAAACCCAATCAAAATAAAATACTCTAAAACAAAATCTGCAATATCAAAAGCTGAATCGGTTTTGTAAAAAAACCTAACTCGGGTAAGAAAATAAAACCCTAATCAATCAATCCCTATATCAAACACAGAATAAAGTGAAAACTCTAAATATAACTCTAAATCATACATTTTGAATAAAAACTAATCATATATGAAACATAAATGAAAAATAAAACCCTAATCAGGTGAGATTCAAACCTGAGGGTGAAGCTGAGAGATTGGGTGATACGAACTCTTCTTCTATGATGTTGGGGTGAAGTTTCAGGTGAAGGTTTAGATGAAGTGGGGGTTTGAGGTGAGTTGTGGTTTTTGTTTCCTGAGTTGCAGAGCAACAGTTGCAGAGACGGAGGGAACGAAGATAGAGAGAAAGAGAAAGAGAAAGAAAAGAAATGAGAGAATAATTTTGGTCTATGGTCAAAAGTATTTTCTTTAGGGGATGTTTGGGTGGGAAACCAAATTAGGTTCAAAATCTAGAAGGATGTGCCCAAATTTAGGCGGGATGTTTGGGTGGGAAAAACACAATCCGTATGGTACTTTTTGTAGCCGTTAGATTAAAATCTGGACGATCCCATTGGTTGAAACAAAGCATACGGATTGAGAAGAAAACACAAAATTTGTTAACCAAACAAGGCTTCCTCACCGTTAAATTGGCTTGTGATTTGATTTCCTTAAATTTGGTTCGTTAGATTACAAACACTTACAATAAAACCATTTGATAAGTATAAACTCAAAATTCTGGTGACTTCGTCTCCAAACCTGACCACGAACTATGAATCGTAAACGTCTGAAAATGGGTTCTGACTTAAAATTGGCCAGGAGTGTACTACTATGAGACGAGAACTTCGCATGAACGATGGATCTTTAGAAGTTTATGCGTAAGATTCCATGAGAATAATCTCATGAACCCCTAAACACACACGAATTCGCATACTTCGAGGAGTGAACTTGTCCGGAGATCGAAACCTGGCCAGGAGTGTACCACTATGAGACGAGAACTTTGCATGAACGATGGATCTTTAGCAGTTTGCGCATAAGATTCCATGAGAATAATCTCATGAACCCCTAAACACACACGAATTCGCATACTTCGAGGAGTGAACTTGTCCGGATATCGAAACCTGGCCAGGAGTGTACCACTATGAAACGAGTACTTCGCATGAACGATGGATCTTTAGCAGTTTGCGCGTAAGATTCTATGAGAATAATCTCATGAACCCCTAAACACACACGAATTCGCATACTTCGAGGAGTGAACTTGTCCGGAGATCGAAACCTGGCCAGGAGTGTACCACTATGAGACGAGAACTTCGCATGAACGATGGATCTTTAGCAGTTTATGCGTAAGATTCCATGAGAATAATCTCATGAAACCCTAAATACACACGAATTCGCATACTTCGAGGAGTGAACTTGTCCGGAGATCGAAACCTGGCCAGGAGTGTACCACTATGAGACGAGTACTTCGCATGAACAATGGATCTTTAGCAGTTTGCGCGTAAGATTCCATGAGAATAATATCATGAACCCCTAAACATACACGAATTCGCATACTTCGAGGAGTGAACTTGTCCGGATATCGAAACCTGGGCAGGAGTATACCACTATGAGACGAGTACTTCGCATGAACGATGGATCTTTAGCAATTTGCGCGTAAGATTCCATGAGAATAATCTCATGAACCCATAAACACACACAAATTCGCATACTTCGAGGAGTGAACTTGTCCGGAGATCGAAACCTGGCCAGGAGTGTACCACTATGAGACGAGCTATTGTTTTGGGCTTTTAGCCTGTAAGAGCTAAATTGACATTGTAACAAAATAACTTCAAATTTAAAAGTGGCAGAAAACGTCATTAAACAACCACAATGGGACACTTGTTTGTTAATGGCGATGTAAAAAACAAGAAAGTACTAAGGGGGCAGCATAAATCACCTAGCTCATTGATGGACAATGTATAAGGGTTTCATTATATGCTCGGAAAGGACCATTCAACAGAACTTATTGGCGTGGAAGTTGAATATTTTAAAAGTCAGGGCCGGTCCTGACACAGAAGATGCCCAAAGCAGACACTAAAAGTACTGCCCCTCTGACCATTAGACCAAGTCAACACAGTTTGACCACAAGTTCAGCCTCTTTATTATTTTTCCACGTAATTCCTTTGTTGCAATGGCACAATAGATATACTAGACCATTACTGCATATATATATATATATATATATATATGTATATGTATAGCTCTTAGTGATGGTAGATGTTAATACAGTTATTAGTCATTTGTGATAGTCAATATAAATGAAACTACTTGAGTACTTGACCACATTCAAAACGATAGAAATAGAACCACCTGTTTACCATGAGTACGTGCATAAGCAAAATTAAGAAGCTTAATATCTTTTCAAGTCAACAGGAAAGTGTGTTTCCCTTGGGGTGCAAGTGTGTGACTAGATATACGTCCAAAATGAATCTATCTTGTGCCGAAGAGATGAACTAAATATGAAATTTATCGGATTTGAACATCTCGGGTTCAAAGATTACTAGAGTTGGACCTGAGTTTCTCATTCGACTGAACTGACTATGAAATTTATCAGATTTGGAAATCACGGGTTCAAAGATTACTAGAGTTGGACCTGAGTCAAAAACTTGGTAAAAATGACGAATCCATCCATTTAAAGGTAAGATTCATTCGGTATATTCTACGAAACCTTAACCAAACCTTATTTATGCATATTCTATGTATACAATGCTCCGAGATCGAAACCTGGCCGCGAGTTGACTACTCTAAGTCAAAAACTCGGTAAGAACTACGAATCCATCCATTTACAGGTAAGAATCCTTCGAGATATTCAGATTTGAACATCACAGGTTCAAAGATTACTAGAGTTCGACATGAGTTTGTCATTCGGATGAACTGAAGATGAAATTTATCAGATTTGAACATTCCCGTTTCAAAGATTACTAGATTTCGATCTGAGTTTCTCATCCGGGGTAATTGAAGATGAAATTTATCAGATTTGAACATCACATGTTCAAATATTACTAGAGTTCGACCTGAGTTTCTCATCCGGGTTAACTGAAGATGAAATTTATCAGATTTGAACATCATAGGGTCAAAGATTACTAGAGTTCGACTTGAGTTTCTCATTCGGATGAACTGAAAATGAAATTTATCAGATTTTAACATCACGGGTTCAAAGATTACTAGAGTTGAACCTGAGTTTCTCATTCGAATGGACTGAAAATGAAATTTATCAGATTTGAACATCATAGGTTCAAAGATTACTAGAGTTCGACCTGAGTTTCTCATTCGGATGAACTGAAGATGAAATTTATCAGATTTGAACATCACAGGTTCAAAGATTACTAGAGTTCGACCTGAGTTTCTCATTCGGATGAACTGAAGATGAAATTTATCAGATTTGGTGCAATAAATATTATGGAGACTGTGAAAATGACCAGACTACCCTTATTGGAAATATGTAAAGTAAATATTACAGAATGTGAAATTGACCATATTACCCTTAATGGAAATAAGTGCAATAAATATTATGGAGGCTGTGAAAAATGACTAGACTACCCTTATCGGAAATAGGTAAAGTAAATATTATATAATGAGAAAATGACCATATTACCCTTAATGGAAATAAGTGCAATAAATATTATGGAGACTGTGAAAATGACCAGACTACCCTTATCGGAAATAAGTATATAAAATATTACAGACTGTGAAAATGACCATATTACCCTTAGTGAAAATAAGTGCAATAAATATTATTGAAACTTTAATAATGACCAGACTACCCTTATCATAAGCAAGTGATGTAAATATTACAGACTTTGAAAATGACCATATAACCCTTGATGGAAATAAGTGCAATAAATATGATGGAGACTCTGAAAATGACCAGACTACCCTTATTGAAAATAGGTAAAGTAAATATTACAAAATGTGAAAATGACCATATTACTCTTAATGGAAATAAGTACAATAAATATTATAGAGACCGTGAAAAATGATAAGACTACCTTTATCGGAAATAGGTAAAGTAAATATTACAGAATGTGAAAATGACCATATTACCCTTGATGGAAATGCGTGTAATAAACATTACACAGACTATGAAAATGACCATACTACCCTTATTGAAAATAAGTAATTTTCAGAGAAGGGTTCGCGCTGTTTGCGGCTCAGTCACCTGAGCCTTTTTTTTAACATTATATTTTGTTTTACAACTCTTATAAAGGGTTGTCGTAAAGTTAGTATATTAAAGAACCACAAACTTGACAGAACTTGTGATAGTGTAGGAATGGCTGAGGATCAAATCCCCCCATCCTCATTTTTTTCCAACATTCTATATTTTTACTTCAACAACACTTATAAGTGTTGTTATACATTTTTATTAAAAAAAAAAGAGCCAAAACTTGTGACTGGTAAGGATGGTTGATGAGCTAGACTTCCATGTCGTAGATTCATATTCGAATCTCCCCTCTCACTTCATTTTTTCCAAATTCTATATTTTTACTTCAACAACACTTATAAGTGTTGTTATATGTTTTTATTAAAAAAAAAAAAAAAAAGCGGAACTTGTGAACTGTAAGGATGGTTGATGAGCTAGACTTTCATGCCGAAGGTTCATGTTCGAATCTCCCCTTTAACATTATTTTTCATCATCATATTTTGGTGTTCTTCAACAACTCTTGTAAACATTGCGATAGGCTTAGTCACTACATTTATAGAACAAAGTTGTTATAGCTAAATGTCGTCACAACTCTTTTTCTTAAGGAGTTGTCGTTTGTTTTCTTAGTGCAACCCCTTGTTCCTAAGGGTTGGTAGTGATGATATACGACAAATCTTCCTTTGAAACCAGTTGTCAAACATATGACTTTCTACGATGTTTAGAAAAGAGTTGTAAAACCCCAGTTGTAGATGTATATTTTTCCCGTAGTGATGGACCATGTTTTGATCCCAAGACCTATTGCTCCCTAGATATTTTTTTCATGTGAATGAATAAAACATTAGTCCCATATAGACTAAAACACTTAGATTTTTAGACTTAAATACCATGGGTTTAGCCTTAAGGGCATGGCCCTTTGGGTCTTTAGACCTTTGTGTATGGGGAAATCCCTAGACTATGGCAAGGTTTCCATTCCCTTATTGCATTTCTTATTGACTTTCCCGTTAGCGCGGTGCTTCCCACAGAAGCACGCACGCTCGCTCGGGCTCGGGCGAGGGCATGGGAGTGTGAGTGGGAGTGGGTGAGGGTGAGGGTGAGGGTGAGGGTTTATCAGACCCTATATTTTTACTGAAATTTTTATACTTCACCCACACATGTAAATTTTTTTAAATTTCACCCTCATGCTTACCTCGTGAAGCATCTTTCTTCTCACACGTGTAGACACAAATTTCTTGACACCTGTGCCTCGAGAAGAGAATCTCGAATTTTTTGAATGCGTTTAATTGTTCTTTTAACGCATGTTTTTTACTTAACCTTTTGGAACGTTCGAGATTTCTTTCTCGCGTGATTCTCGGATCTTGTCTTTGCATTGGATACTCTTGTAACCTTCGAACGATTTTTTGCTATAAATACGAGATGAAATTCTTACTTGCGTACATACCTCAGAACTTAAGTTCTCTTTCTTCTTCTTCTTCTTGTTCTTCTTCTTCTTCTCTGCTTTCAGAAACTTAAGTTTTTTTTGTTTACAAAATATTAGTTTACAGAAACATCATAGTTTACAGAAATATAAAATCGAGTTCTTATCTGAAACAAGTTGTAGTTTACAGAAACATAATTTTGTACTACAACTTCTTTATTTACAGAAACATAGTTTGTTTACAGAAACATACAATTGTTGTTTACATTACTCTGAAACAAATTGTATTTTCAATTTTTGTTTATTGTTTTTCATTTTTGCTGCCAAGTTCTAAGGGTTCTCTCTGTGTATGCTACACATAGAGGAGAACTTATAGTAGTTGTATCCTGGAGGTGATTTGCTAATTGCTATAGCATCTCAGAGGAGTAGCAGGCAATATTACCTTTAGCTCAGCGTATTTTATACGTGCCTCTACTAAGTTTTTTGATACTATCATCAGTGCATCTCCGGTACAACAATAACACATCAGTGCGAGCTAAGTATTTTTTCTCAGTTGCATACGTATATTATCAGTTATTTCCAACATCTACCTGTGGGATGAGTGACGCCATTAGGCCAGTTTATATGAAGGATCGACTTGGAACAAAGATGCAATTACGCGTTGACGCTGAAGTATGTTTATCAAATCTTGTTTTTGTGATGCTAAAATTTTAAATCCATGTATGCACATTTTTTTCTCTATGCTCTATTTGATGCCGTGTAACTACCATAGGTGGTGAAGCTCTTACGAGAAGCTTATGATTGTGTTAAAGTCTTGATGAAGAAGGTATGTTGTCTATAATATCTTATTCCTGACATCCCTTTCATAGGTTAGTTCGTCTAAGTTTTAACGTACACATCTTACATTGCTAAATAGTACCCTTTTTGATTGGTTAATGAAGACGCTAACCATGTCCGTTCTCCGAAGCTGCAACTCACTTATACATGCTGACCCTTTAATAAATATATTACATAGAAATTAACGTGTATGTTAAGAGCCTGGTCAGTGGCGGAACCAGAATTTAGAAATGAGGGGGACTAAAATGAAACATTTAGATATTTGTGGACTAAATATTAATAGTTAGGTGGACTAAATCCAAATTATAATATAAAACAAAGGGTGTTTTTATAATTTTTCAGATTTTAGGGGGGGCTAGAGCCAGGGTTAATCAACCCTTGGCTCCTCCCCTGAGCCTGGTTCCAGAGCTATGCTTGAAAGGATAGGGTTTGTGAGTGCCCACAACGGTCTTGAATGCAACATTCCGTAATTAGGTCCGACATACCAAAGTAACTTATCTTGGAATCTCATTAGTTGGACTTAGAGCTGCACAAGACCCGGTCAGTTTTACATGTACCGACCCGGAACCGAAAAAACCGAAATTGTACCGACCCGGACCCGAAGTTACCGGGACATGTACCGGTTCTCAAAGCTGATACCCGGAGTAGACAGGGACTGGTACCGGTTCTGGGGTGATTCCCGGCCTGTCCCGGACCATATGTCCCGGTTACTTATAGCCGTTATATTTTTAGCTTAGGATTAATCACATCCCTTCATCCTAGGTATTAAGATATCTAAACTAGAGATTCATTCTTCGTTCTTTATTCTTTTTGTTTCTGAGGAGCAACCGACCTCTATATTTTTATGTCTCAATTTGAGTGATTGATGCTACTATGAACTCTAGATGGAGAAGAGATCGACGTGTTCTGGAATTCATAGATTGAAATTGATACGTTTTTTATGACTTAATTTGTGGTTGTTGCTGTTGTTGAATTCAAGATGGAGAATATGAGAAGAGATGAAGGGTACTGGAAACTGATAAAGAACAAATTGAGAGTCTGAGATGGGTTTTGATGATTGGGTTCACTCGAATTACTAGAAGATGCAGAGTTCCTATTGTTGTGGTTGATGGGTTTAAAGTTTAATCTATGCTTCACTTGTTCATCACTGCCACCTTCTTCTTCACCACCACCACCACCACCACTTACCAGTTACCATCAATGAAGAAAATCAATTACCTTGCTCCATAGGCGGTTGGACTTCTTAAAAGAGTTCATAAAGTCATGCACAGTACTGTCATGACTCCTGGCTCGAGAGAGTTTGTTATTAAGAGGATAGGTTTTGAAATTCAAAAAGGGCTTGCGGCGTAGATTGTGGCTCGCTTGCCTGCTATGTAATTTCTGAAGTTTTTATTATGAAATTACTGATTTACTTCTCTTGAATATTCAATCAACAACAACAAGTCAAGGTAAAAGTTTATTCATCTGATTTAGGGTTTGTTCAATTAATTGCATGTCTATTTAAATTGTTTAATTGATTTTAGATCTATGATCACTTCTTCTTCTTCACCATCTCTAATCGCATGTTAGGGTTTGTGATTCTATTTCTGGGAGATTTGGGGTTTGTTGATGCTGCGCTTGTTGCTGGAATGGAAGAATGATGTTGTTGTGTATAGAATTGAAGGGTTTGGCTACGAATTTGAAGTCAAGAAGGAAATACAGGTTGGGTTGTGTATGAAATTGAAATTTGATTCAGGTGGAGATGGATTTGTGGTGTTTATGAGATGAGGATAGATGGGTTTGTGCTGTAATGGAATGATTAATTACTGTAATGGATTTTGTTATCTCTTGATCTTGTTGAATATACATAAAAGTATGAATTTATTTCATTGTGATTCAGTACTTGATCAAAATTATCTCTTAAATTGATTAGTCACTGTAATGGACTTTTTTTTTTTGAGTATCAATGAGTTTAGATGGAGACACAACTTTTGTGGGTAAAAACCCGGTACCGACTTGTATCGGACCGGTGTTACAAGTACAAGTACAGGTCCATGTACAGGTACCGGTACTCAAAATGAAGACCCGGTCAACTCCAGGTACATGTATCGGGTTCATAAGAAACCCGGACTGTACCGTCCCATGTGCAACTCTAGTTGGACTTGGCTAGGATTTTATTTGAAATTTTTGCTTACTTCTGTTTTCTCCTCCTTTTATTCAGCATGAGAAGGCGTTGCATGTATTGGCGAATGCACTTCTCGAGTATGAAACTCTTAATTCAGAAGACATTAAACAAGTTCTTCTTCCATTTGGAGAAGGACGATTCCCTGACCAACAACAGCAAGAACAAGAAATTGAAGAATTGGCATTAGCATAAAAGGAACAAGAAATAAAAGAACTGGCAGCATTGGCATAAAAAGCTTATTTCACGACTTCATCCTCGAATGATCTCCCAACCATAGCGGAAGCGTGTACAGTGTACCAAAAAGGGTTCCAAAACCTCACAAGTAATTTATTCTGTAAAAATGTAACATGCTCTACAGAACTTTTATTTTACTTTTCATTTCTTAAGATTATAGATCTTTTAGTTTTTGTTAACATTCAAAAGTTGATAGTTATAAAGTATCAAGGAAATTTATGCTCCCTACCTATACGCTTTTGGCAGTGATCCTGGGTGGGGTGATTACTCCCATTTTGGCCGGCTCTGTGCATCCTAATAAACGGAACCTCTGCTTTACTGAAGACTACGGAAAACGGCTTCAATGGTTGGCAGGTGAGGAGTTTCGGTTGCTCCGCCTTCTTGTTTTGATTGATCATGTAGGGCTTGAGTTTGGTGCCGCGCTAACAATTTGCATGGGGATTGGCAACTACATGGGTGAAAAAGAAGATAAAAAAATGCAGAAAATGTCAACAAGGCGCTATGATATACGATCTCCATTTCAGGAAAAAAATAAAATTTTCACTTTCTCCATTTTTGCTTAAAAACGGGTAAAATTGAAAAAGAAAAATGAGAATATCATTTTTCGAAAAATGAAGGGAATATAAAACATGACGATAACCAGTGGAAATGAAGAAAATTAACAATTAGTTGAACATGCATATTTATTTTATGAACTCAAAAAGAAAACACATTAGTTCAAAGCCCCCAAGAATATTGGCTGAAACATAAGGCCCATCATACCCAAAGCAGTAGTACAACTGATGTTTGTATGACAAGGTTCGCTACTCCACTTTCTTCCCAATAGAACAGTAAGTATTTCAGTTTACTCCCCCATCTCGAATCACTCAGCAAAACTAAAATCTGGCCAAGTAAACACATATCAGAAAGGCCTCACGAAAAGGTAAGGTAAAATAGATAACCTTAATTACGTTCTTTATTGCTAACTCAACAAGACTTTAGGTTATGCTGTTCGTATTTATGCAAATTATAACTTGCAATACAAAACAAATGCTCAATGCGAATTATATGAATTTGCTATTCCTCACAATGTCAATGACTTGATAAACCTAAAAATGTCCGTACCGGACTTGTATGAGCCACATCGGAATACGATAACGTAGTATTTTAAATTTTTTGGAAAACACATCAATTGTGCTACATCTTTGTTAAAATTAGACAAGAGTTGAGCTTCACCAATACTTATTGACTGAAACACACACGGCTCCTCCGAAGGGTGATGCTAATTTTTACTAACATATTTGTTCCCATAACGAAAACCCAGATCTTCTTCACCGAGTCAACACACTCAAAATTTTGGAGCCCGGGAAAATTCAAATTTTAAAAACCCTTGAATGGCGGCACTATAGTCTATAACTGCAACACGGTAATTTCGCAGGAAAACTCGACTACAGTCAAGGCATTTATTAGTCATCAACAAGTTGTCAAAGAATTTCTCCCGCTAACCAAGTCAATCTTATACGCTTTTAATGCTGTTTATTTGCCAATGATCTCGTCTGCTATAGACTTTATGAATTCCAGAGATTCTCGCTATCTTTCTATAACCAAATTTGGTATTTCTGTTTCTACTTTCACTCTTTATAACTCAAGAGAGAGAAGCCGTAGTAATTTTCCTCCTTTGTCTAGTGTCTCTCATTATCTTCAAAGAAAAAGAATGTCTTCACCTTCCAATAACCCTGTAACTTCGATCACCAATCAGCTTCAGAATGCAAACATCAGAAACATCTCCATTGCAAGATTAAGGCAATCGGTTGGTTCAGTGAGAGCTTTATCAGCAGCTCAGGAAGAGCGAGGCCATTCTTTAATAGGGAAGATTTTTAATGAAGATGCTCTAGAAACAGATGATGTTAGGAAAGAACTCAAATCACTCTGGAAGCCATACAAATTCAGAGAAATGTATTGGCGAATGCACTTCTCGAGTATGAAACTCTAAATTCAGAAGACATTAAACAAGTTCTTCTTCCCATTGGAGAAGGACGATTCCCTGTGCAACAACAGCAAGAACAAGAAATTGAAGAATTGGCGTTAGCATAAAAGCAATAAGAAGTAAAAGAATTGGCATTGGCATAAAAAGCTTGTTTCACGATTTCATCCTCAAATGATCTCATAACCATAGCGGAAGCGTGTACAGTGTACCAAAAAGGGTTCAAAACCTGACAAGTAATTTATTCTGTAAAAATGTAACATTCTCTACAAAACTTCTATTTTTTTCTTTTCATTTTTTTAAGATTTTAGATCTTTTAGAGTTTTTTTTTTTTTTTTTTGCAGGGCTTTTAGTGTTTGTTAACATTCAAAAGTTGATAGTTATAAGTAGCAAGGAAATTTATGCTTCCTCCTGAGAAGACATTTTATGCTTCCACTCGCCTACCTATACGCCTTTGGCAGTGGTCCTGGCCCTGGGTGGGGTGATGACTCCCATTTTGGCCAGTTCTGTGCACCTAACAAAAAGAAAGTCCCCATTACTTAAGACTACAGAAAACAGCTACAATGGTTGGCAGATGAGGAGTTGCTCGGCCTTCTTGTTTTGATTGACAATTTGCATGGGGATGGGCAACCATCAGGGTGAAATAGAAGAAAATAAAAAAAATGTAAACAAGCTATGATATTCTCCGTTTCAGGAGAAAGAAAAAAAAAATCACGTATTGGGAGTATTATTTTTCCAGAAATGAAGGGAGTATAAAATTTGACAATGACTCAGGAAATGAAGGAATTAGATGAACACCAAAAAAAATTGTTTTAGCAATGCTGAATGAAACATAAGGCCCATTATAAGTGAAACATGAGCCAATGAGCCATGCTCATAATCACAATACTGACTGAAACAATGAGGCCCATCATCACATTTTACTTGGTTACTAATTTTGAAATTTCGTAAATCACTTGAGAAAAGAATCTATTAGAGGCTACGAGGCATTGACATTGAATCGATGTTTGTATGATAAGGTTCATTGCTCACCTTTCTTGCTGATAAAACACTAATTATTTCAGTTTACTCCCCCGTCTCAAATCACCTCAGCCAAACTAAAATCTGGCCAAATAAATACATATCAGAACGGCCTCACCAAACGGTAAAATACATAACCTTAATTACGTTCTTTATTGCTAACTCAAAAAGACTTTAGGTTATGCATTACAAAAAAAATGCTCAATGCGAACTATATGAATCCGCTATTCCTCACAATGTTCATGACTTGATAAACCAAAAAAATTGTCCGTACCGGACTTGTATGAGCTACAGTATTGGAATACGATAACGTAGAATATTTTTCATTTCTTTTTGTTGCAAAACACATTTGTGCTACATCTGTGTTAAAGTTAGAGAAGAACTGAGCTTCACCAATATTTGTTGACTGAAACACTTACGGCCTATACAAAGGGATTTGTCCCCCAAGTAAATATTTTTGGCTCCGTCATTGATGCACCCCGGTATCTAGAGGTGTAAAACGTGCCGGCCCGGCACAGCCCGGCACACGAAGTCGCGTGCTTCACGTGCCATGTGCCGTGATGTGCTGTGCCAACGATTTAAACGTGCTGTGCTTTACCAGTCAAAAGCTAGGCACAGCACAGCCCACGGGCACAGCACACGAATAAACGTGCCGTGCTGTGCCGTGCTAGCACACGTGCTATAAACAATTTGAAATCACTTAATGTATACATTAAGTCGGACATTATCATAAGAATTTAATTAGACAACATACCATTTGATATTATTTCAAGTAAAATTAACAAGTTTATTCAATAAAAATAAATAGTCCATCAAATATAAAATTGGATTATCGTCATGTAAATTAATGTTTTAGTTAAATATAGATGACGATATTATAACAACGATATTGAAATATATTTTCCAAATATTAAGATATTATATGTGTTGTTATAAATAAGTCAGTATAAAATGTTAAAAACTAGCTAGAATAGTGACTCTTTTGTGAAATATACAAAAAATGTGATGTACTATGCCTTGTTATATAGTGTACTTGTACATATTATGACGTGCTTTCTTAACGTGCTGGGCTGGGCTGTGCCACGTGCTTATCCGTGCCGCGTGCTGTGCTGTGCTATTGTGCCAATTATTCAAACCCAAAAGACGTCCCATTTAACTAACGTGCTATGCCGTCTTGAGCTAAGTCACGTCTGGCTGGTCAATTTGTGCTCAAATTTTAGCGTCTTTGTCTTTGGTTTGCTCGTCTTGCACACCAACTTTACACCTCTACCGGTATCAATTTCTATCATTTGTCTCTACACGACTATTTGGTTACGATTATTCAAAAATTCAGAGTTGCGGCTTTTAACATTGTAGTACTAAGGGGCAGTAAAAATTGTTGGAATTTGGAAATGAAACTTCGGAGATATACGAGCATAGTTGTGTTGCTCGTATAGAGCTCCTAGGAAGAAAGACTAACTCTTAAACTCTCACAAACTCTTAATCTTATTAATCACTTCTTGCTTCTTACAATTACAAATGATACTACACATGCCTATTTATAGGTTCACCTACTTCTCTAGATAGTTCTATCTAGACTCTTCTTTACACTCTCATTACACCCTTATCTAGAGGGAATATTCTAGAGTATAATACCAAGGATAAGTATGAAGGAGTTTATCCTTCACATGTTTCATACTCTCTTATCTAAAGAGAATACTCTAGAATCAACAAGGATAAGTATGGAGAAGTTTATCCTTCACATGTCTATTTTGACTAATACTTATCTATTCTAACACATGACTAATTTGACTTGTAGAATTCTCTACACAATTCTACACTAATATAGACAACTCTAAATTACAAATTATTATTTCCAACAAAAATCACTATCGTTGTGGCTAGTATGTATAGTTTGTGTTTGGCTTCTTGTATTTAATTCTCTTGTTCAAACTTAAGTTTGATCCAGCAAACATGCCATTTGCATTATGATTCACAGCCTATTCGTAGTTGAGCTTACAACATAGGATGCTAACGTTTGTAAAATTTAATTTCATGACTACATTTTCATGTCATTGTAATTCCGACTTATATCCTTTTTGCTATGTATTAAATGTGTCTAGTTTACTCTTCTTGGTGATTAATCAATACTTGAATCCCAATTAAATCCTCGATATCTCTACACCTATAACAGCTGCAGTGAAATCTCTTCGGTGCGAGGTTCCGGAGAAAACTAAGCAAAGAGACATATATATAGTGTCAAATGAGGAACTTTTTTAATCCAAATTAGAGTTAAAGTATGAATGCAATGCAAGAGAGGTCTGACCGCAGAGAGCTCAGAATTTATTTGTGTCTTAGTTTTCCTGTTGTTTATAGCTCCCACTCTCTATCTCACATTCTTGTAAGAGAAGATGCTCAAGATGGCTCATCTTAGTAATCGGTCTCTCTGACATAACACCGCCAAAGATATTCAAAATTTCCGAGAAAGTAAACCTAATTGTCCGGTGAGAAAGCTTTGTCTGATTGGGAAATGAATTTCACATCGATCATCACAGTTGGGTCCATAGCTCAGTGGTAGAGCATTTGACTGCAGATCAAGAGTCAACGGTTGGGCCCTATTTTTTTTTGTTAATAGTGGGGTATTTAAAGGTGTTTTATTCTTTTCCTTTTTGTTGTTCAATAGAAAATTTCATTAAAAAGCATCTAGGAGTATTAAAAATGAAGATTATATATCTAATTTTATTTTAATGATTTTTTTATTGAATATAGTTAGAGGCTACAATATAGTTAGAGGCTACAATCTGTTAAAATTAGACAAAATGGATTCAGAAATTGAGCTTCACCACACAACGTCCACATGCTTTGTGGGTCTTTGGGTTGCATACTTTTCTTCAAGATTTTCACCCGGTTCACTTCATGTTATGTTATTATTTCAATTCAGACTCCCATCTCAAAAGAGAAATTCGTTTAAGTGAATATATTGTTGGGATCTTGCAATAATTAACATCATGTTAGATGTATCAAAAATAATATGTAAGAACTAATCCAAGACAACTCTACCGAAATAACTTGACGAAGTCAGAATCACAGGTTCAACAAGTTGTCCTTAACACATTAGTTCGCGGGTATACTCGAGTTGAGTAATGCTAAACCCCTCACAGTGAAGATGTGTCCAGGATAAGACTGCCTGATATAACTTGAGTTAGCACAACACAAGTTACCCTTTCTTCGAACTCAGCAACGGGGATGGAAGTAAAACCGTATGGAGAAAACCCTAGAATAAAAGAAGAATTTTTTCTATGTGTTGAAAACAAAATTTCAAGTTGTATTTATAGGAAAAGATACTTGAGAATCAAGTTAGGTTTTTGGTTTTCTTCAAAAACGTGTAAAAATAATTTACCATAAATAAAACTCTTAAAATATTTTTGGAATCAATTTCCTAAAGAAAAACTCGCCAAAAATAAATCCGAGTAGAAGAGGAACTTGGTGCATGATATATGCGCATATCGCATGGGTCAAAATATATATTTTTTCCCATCTGCTCCACCCACAATGTTGTTTTACAACATATCTATAAGCATATGGTTATATAGTGGAGCTCCTCTTTAGTTTTCCACAATGTGGGACTAAAGGTTCCACTTCATTCACCCAAAAATGAGTGAGTATCCTTAGACCCTTAGGTCATTAGATCAAACCACACCAAGACCAAAAAACTTATTAATTAAAACTCATTTTTCTCCAACATATATATCAGTAAAGTGTACATAGCCCTTGGAAATGGTAAACCTTAAATTCGTTTCATTGTTAATTTATATAGGTTGGCATGTATACAAATTGTGACTTTCAATACGAAACAGATGAACACTGCCAAATATATGATGAATACCATAATATATGCGTGTTGCAAAGGTACTGATGTCCGATGTGTATCTGTTAAGCAAGGTGGGGGTATGTAACAGAACTCCTAAGGTTTTAGCATTCACTGGTTGGTTTAGATGAGAGTCACTCGTCAGAAAGAAATGAGGGCAAAAGGTTGAGGGTTTGTAGCATCACAAAAGAGTGTCATTCATATTATCAGTTTCTTAGAATATGCTCTGAAATGATCATTCATATTAGTGTCCAAGATGAAAAAAGTGAATCCAGCTTCCTTTTACTCATTACATTCAGTTTCTTGGTCACGTAAACAAACGGACAATAGTTTATCACAGATTCCATCCATTGTCTTATGTATTTTATTTGTGCTCTGAATGCGAGGACAGGTTGGGGGAAATACTCCCTCGTCGTCTTTTACTGTGGAATTAATCAATAAGCATTTGTGTTTCCCCCTTGTTCCACCGGATTGATCCAATAAATCATTTCATCTCATCGGATGTATACATTAAGTGATTTCAAATTGTTTATAGCACGTGTGCCAGTACGGCACAGCACGACACGTTTATTCGTGTGTTGTGCCCGTGGGCTGTGTTGTGCCTAGCTTTTGACTAGTAAAGCACATCACGACACAACACGTTTAAATCGTTGGCACATCATGACACGGCACATGACATGTGAAGCACGCGACTTCGTGTGCCGGGCTGTGCCAGGCCGGCACGTTTTACACCTCTATTCCCACTCCTACAAAGATAATTACAGCTTTGATCGTCATTCGTGAAGACATTAACTTGGCTAAAACAAAAATAAGTATATTTTCAACTCTTTGGAGCTACTTCACAATGAAATTACAAAAAAAAAAAAAAAACATAGAATTCAAAAACAATTTTTCCACCCTAGATGATCTACAATTAGAGGTGTAAATTGGGTTGTTCCAGCACGAGCACAGCCCAACACAACACGCTAAAATTTGAGCACAGCACAACCCATCATATGACTTAGCCCAACACGTTAGTTAAATGGGACGTGCAAAACATGCAGCACGGATTAGCACGTGGCACGACACAACACAACACGTTAACAAAATTGTAGTAGCAGAAAATGTACTACCACTCCCCTTTAAGACTTGAATATCTAGATTATAAAATCATGATAAGAACACATCAAGATATTTTATTAAGTTTAGAAATCAATTAAAGAGTAAGAGTTACAACACTAACTTGGCGAACAATTTACTTTCTCTCTCTTAAAGTTCTTTTTCAACTCTCTAAAAACCCTCTCCTAACACAGTAGTGGTTGGTCTTATATATAGGAGTTTTACATAGTGGAGGACAGCTAATAAAGCCCATATTATCGGATCTGACATGCGAGTTCTTCGCACGCTTACATTGATGTCTTTCCGCACAGGATATTGTTCTTCGCATAGTTCCTGCATTTTACCCGTGACGTGACGTCACTGATTCCGTCATATGAGATATGCCACGTGTGATATCAACTCGCTCCTTGATTTTGTTAGTTCACTTGTTCATTATGTGTTTACTTCGCATAACTTATATGGGTGCGATATCCAGTCCCTACATTTTGCCTCTTATTGATCTTCATTATTGAAAGAGCGATGAGAGAATCTTTTCTTATATAACATTTCGCTCCATTTCGTATTACTTCTCGCTCCTTTTCATTTTTTCATATTCTTCTTAACCGACAAGCTTCCGGATTTCAGGGGTAACCGTTCACACGTTCCCCTCTTTACCGGCACGTCTTCTTCCCACCTGGTCTAACCGGTCAGATTCTTCCTTATATAAGCTTTTGGACAGAGAAAGATTTTTCTTTCCTTAACTTTTATTTCTCTCCAAATCCTTTAAATTCCCGACTCCTTTGAATCTTCATCTTCTCTTCTCCTGCTAGTGGTGGTACTCCACAGATTCTCTATAAAGGTTCGTTTTCTCTTTTGTACTGTATTTTCTGTCCTTTTATGATGCCGCCATTACTGCTTTGTTACTGCTTCCTCTGTTATCTCCATTGTCGTCCCACTTATGATAATTTCTCTACCAATGTTGTTGCAGCAAGTCTTCTTCCGGGCCTTACCTCATTGCTCGAAACCCCAATTTTTCATCACGATCCACAAATGGCAATTCTCGCAAAAGGAAGCCTTCGCATATCAAGGTAGTAAGAAACACTCTATTCTTTTTAAACAATATTGTTGCCTCTGTTTCTTATCTGCATTTTTATTCGCAGGATGACGTGAAGGAGAAAGAAAAGAAGTCTAAGAGAACTAAAACATCTTCTAATCTTGAAACTCGCATTGCTCTTCCTAATTTTAAGAGGAAGCCTAATCCCACTCACCAAGTTCTCCCTGGTGGGACTCCTCCTTTTACTCAAGCGAATCTAGCCGACCATATTCAAGCGAATGCCTCAGTATCTTCACCAGTTATTATCTCTTCTCAAGCGAGCACCATTGCCTGCCCGTCATTTTCTGCTCCAATGAGTGATGTCATCCAAAATCCCTGTAAGGATGTTATGTCGTTTACTCCCCCAATCCTTTTCTTTTTTTGGAGACGCCTTTCACTTCTCAAAATTTAGTTTCATTTGCTCAACCCCTTGCCTTTTCGGTAACTGATTTTCTAGTTTTACATAGTCTAGCAACGCTATTGCAATCTCTCTTAAACCCACCAAGCGTCAAAGCCCAACAAGCTTGCATAATTTACTTTAAGCATTCGTGACAGGCTCCGCGGGTTGTTATACTATCATTTCAGTTCGCTCCACCATCTCAAAATGAATCTCAAAATGAAATTTGGCTAAGTGAATACATATCCGTAAGATCTAAATTAACAGACCTTGTGAAGTGCCAAATCTTACATTTGTTTCATTATCATCTTAAATAAACTTTAGAGTGATATTTGTATGTATATAAACTGTGATTTGCAATACAAAAAATTGATTTTGTGGAATATATGATGAATGAATGCAGAATTTATGAATTGGCCATCCCTTTGTCTAAAAGGTATAACACATATATTTATATTTTTAACCTTTGCCACTCCTACATAGAAATTACATCTTGGAATGAATCCATAAATGATAAGGTTACACAAATTTCCTGCTCAAAAATAATTAGGACGTCTATATAAAGGCATGCATAAGAACTCTAGATGTCTACTATCTTTTTTGGAAATTCTTAGTTGGTCCTGTAGGTTATTCATAAAAAAAAAAAGAGCGATGCTACAGACACCGACAATTAGCCCCGAGGATTATCCCGCTAGGGGATCTAATGGACAAAAATAAAGCCTCTCATCATTGGGATGGGTAAGTTCCCAATGTGTGTGAGTCGCGAGATTGTGTGCGGGATTTATTCTCGGTCAAGGTAGCATTTTCCTAAAAAAAAATAAAAAATCTCTGGGACCCAGCCCACAGTAAGCTTGGACTTTCTGAAGCAACGAGACTCCTTCTCCTAAATCGTGCTAATAAAGAACAATTAATTGGGGGATATAGAAACTAATTGGGGGATATAACAAAATGACAAAATACGGATCCAAATATCCTAGCTAGGTTACCCCTTATATAATTAAATTATTAATTCCTAATTTAACCCTCACTAATCATAATTAGTTACTAATCCTGATTAGTAAAATCTTAATGAATTGGGGGATATAATTAGTGTATTTATGTTTATTTGTATTTGTGTGGGTTAGTTGAGAATAGAAGTGAAAAGAAATTTGAGTAGAATTTTTTTTTTTTGAAAATGGAAGATGATTGTGATGAGAGACTTGAAGCTGCTGAATCTTTAGCTCAATTACAACAACAATCTTCGGTTAATGATAACAACTCACAATTGTTGTATGATGAACCAACACCTTTGAATCATGATTTTCGTTACCATGAAGGGTTTTGTGAAGAACCAACTAAAGAAAGTAAACATATTCAGCATACAAGCAACCCCAACACACAGGTAATGCTTCAAAGAGGTCGATTTTTTTTTGAAACGGCCATTTCTGTCTGCAAAAACAATAGTTCTGGCATGCTCGTTGTATGAATACCATGCCGGAACTTCTATAACCGGCATTGTATTCATACAAATATATATGCCGGTACAAAAATCCAACTGATCTACCACAAACCGGCATGGTGTTCAAGCCAAGATTGCATGCCGGTACACATTTAAACTTTTTACCAACCACCGAATATTCTTAGGAATATTCAAACCGGCAGTGTGAGTAACTGACTTACAATGCCGGTTTAGTAAACCGGCATGGTAACTTAGGCGTCGAAGATGCCGGTTTTTTGTTAAAAACATACAGAAGTTTCTGATGTGTTGAACTTAAATACCGGCAGGCATATCTTTGAACTACCTATGCCGGTTTAGTAGTAAACCGGCATGGTAACTTAGGCGTCGAAAATGCCGGTTTTGCGTTAAAAACATACAGAAGTTTCTGATGTGTTGAACTTAAATACCGGCAAGCATATCTTTGAACTACCTATGCCGGTTTAGTAAACCGGCATGGTAACTTAGGCGTCGAATATGCCGGTTTTGCGTTAAAAACATAGAGAAGCTTCTGATGTGTTGAACTTAAATACCGGCAGGCATATCTTTGAACTAACTATGCCGGTTATTAAACCGGCATGGTAACTTAGACGTCGAAGATGCCGGTTTTGCGTTAAAAACATACAGAAGTTTATGATATGTTGAACTTAAATACCGGCAGGCATATCTTTGATCTAATTATGCCGGTTTAGTAAACCTGCATGGTAACTTAGACGTGGAAGATGACGATTTTAGTACTGGCATGGAAAGTCAATTACCATGTATGCCGGTCACTAATCCCGGCAGTTTACTTTACTCATATACAATGCCGGTTTTGAACTAATCAAATTTTCTTTTCATTCATTCCTTAGATTGTGACATACAACGATCAACCAGTCTCCAAACCGCTCAATCGGGATACGTCAGAATACTATAAAATGCCTCGGGTATGTTTCCAAATACTTTCACCTAGGTGTTACAATTTATGTTGGGATTTTCTTGTAATCTCCCATTTTTTTCCTTATGTAGGGAATAAAATATGAAAATGAAGCAATTGCTTGGGCAAAAACGACGACTCTTAAGAACATGTGTGTCTTAGTGAGGAATAGCCAGCATTCAGCTGTTCTTTTTGAGATGGTTTGTGAGAGAAGCGGAAAATACAAGGAGAATAGCCATAAGAGAAAGGATTAATATGTATATGAAAAGAAGACTAAGAGGGTATACAATACAGTTACGAGGAAGGATGAGTGCCCTTTTAAGCTTGTATTTCTATCTAAGAGGAGAAAAAAAAGAAGAAAAAGAATGGGAATGTAAGGTGTGGTTTGGCCGTCACAACCACCCCGATCCGAAAGATTTTGTAGGTCACTCCCTAGTTGCGAAGCTAAAACCTGATCAATTCGAGGATGTCAAGATGATGACAAAATCATGTATCAAACCAAGAGTGATTCTCCGAACCTTCAAGGAAAAGGATAAGATGAACGTTTCTTCACTAAGTACAATTTATAGCGCACAAGCAACCATTAAAAGGTTGGAATGGGAAGGGAGGAGTGTTATGCAAGAATTTGAGAAGATAGTTTGGGATCACAACTACACGGGTATCATTAAAAGAGGTCCGGACGAGAAGCCGCTTCAAATATTCATTTCGCATCCTTTGCTTTCACAATTGGCTCATACGTGTTGTGATGTTCTTATGATGGACTGCACCTACAAGACAAACAAATACAACATGTCGTTGTTCAACATCGTGGGGCAAACATCGGACAAGGTAACATTCACATTATCTTGGTGTTTAATGGAAAACGAGAAGGATTACAATTATCATTGGGCATTGCAACAATTGAAATTATTGTTCCCGGAAAACCGATCACCGAAGGTCATCATAACCGATCAATTTGCCGCACTAATGAATGCCATATCCGACGTATATCCGGATGCACAAAATTTCCTATGTACATATCATATTGGTGAAAATGTGAAAAAACATTGTCATGCCTTATTCGAACCCTCTAAGGCGGATATTAAGAAGAGAATGGTTGCTAGACTGGAGGAAGATGTTCGCAAAGAGAAACTATCACCCGAAGAAGAAGAAAATGAAAGAGGAAAGATAAATGAGCGAGTCGACCAAGAACACGGTGAAAATCATAAAAGGTGGTTGGAATTTCTAAAGGATTGGGAGAAAGTTTATTAGTCTCTTACCGAGGACATGTATGAAAAGAGATTGAACATGTTTATTGCCAAATATAACGAAGTGTATCCAAGTGACGTCTCATATTTTCGGGTTAATTGGTTGGATAAGTTCAAGGAAAAATTTGTGTGTGCATGGACAAATCGTTATAGACATTACGGGAATGAAACAACTAGTATAGCGGAGTCCTCTCATGGGAAATTCAAAGATCTCATCGATTCCGGGCAAGGAAACGTGGTTACGGTCACCGAGGGAATAGAGCAACACTTTAAGGCTGATATTGATAGGATCAAGAAGGCTTTTGAGAAAAGCTCAATGGATAGGATGACTAAATTTATTCCACATATTAAGTTGCTACAAGGAATAGAGTTCAACGTCTCCAAATGGGCAATAAAACATATGATGAGACAAATGTAATATGAGAAAAATTACGGAAAATCGGGTGATGTGTGTATTTGTCCCGACATGTCTTCATTGGGGATTCCGTGTCGTCATATGCTTGTGAAGTATGAATAAGTGATACCCATTGATGTTATTGATCCATTTTGGAAGCAATTATCTTTCGACCTTCCCCCTACCGAAGCTCCCGGACAATCACCATGGGATACAAAGGAGGCCCAAGAATTTTATGAAGATTACTCACGTGGCAACTCGGCTAGCCGACAAGTATTGTTGAGCCAACTAAGACTAATTACACGGACATGGATAAAACAAAGTGAAGAACCAACAAAGGGAGATCCGACGGGTAGACCACAAACTAAAATTGCAAGGAAGAAACAAAGAAAAGAATTAAAACAAATGAGTCGACGTGAAGAGGAACTCGCGGCAACTAAAAAAACGAGATCTATGTGCAAGTGAGATTTCAGAAGCAAGATTCGCGGAAGCGCCTGTTCCAAACAAAAGGGGTAGGCCGAGGAAGGAACCGATATCAAGTCAACAAAAATCGACGAGTTCCGAACCTACACCAATAGTCGATGTATCGGAGGTTCAAAGGAAAAGGGGAAGGCCTCCGAAGGTACCAACATTAAGAAACCAAGGGCAACAACGTGAGCATTATGAACCTACACCAATAGTCGATGTATCGGAGGTTCAAAGGAAAAGGGGTAGGCCGCCGAAGGTACCCACATTAAGCTACCAAGGACAACAAGGTGAACATTCCGAACCTACACCAATAGTTGATGAATCCGAGGTTCAAAGGAAAAGGGGAAGGCATCTGAAGGTACCAACATTAAGCACCCAAGGGAAAAAAGGTGAGGATTACTAACCTACACCAATAGTCGATGTATCGGAGGTTCAAAGGAAAATGGGAAGGCCGTCGAAGGTACCCACATTAATCTAACAAGGACAACAAGGTGAACATTCCGAAGCTACACCAATAGTTGATGTATCCGAGGTTCAAAGGAAAAGGGGTAGGGGTAGGCCAAGGAAGAATATTCTCCCAGCTAATACCAAAGACATTTGGACTGTAGGTATTGCAGAGGATGATTTGGATATAATTAACCTAAAAGTTGGTAATATGATGATGTTTAAGGATGCGCAAACGGGTAGGACTCATAGGCACTACCATACGAAGATAGAGTCTTACATAGACCAACTTCCTGAGGTTATTCGCGAGTTTATTGTGTACACGGATGATGTCCATGGAGATGGAAATTGTGGCTATCATGCCGTGACCGAAAAATTAGGAATCTTTGAGACGGCTGTTAGTAAAGGAATGACACCAAGCCAATATGCTAGAATGAGGATGGCTGATCAACTTGTGAAGAAGAGGAGCTTTTATGAGCAATTGATTGGTCACGACGAGGTGTTTGATGATATGTGTTCTAAAGTGTTAGGACCCAAGCAGGAGATGGCATTTCTTCCTACTCAATATTGGATGAGGATGCCGCTTTGTGGGCATCTAGTAGCGGATACATTTAATTGTGTTGTTCATTATTTTACACCCACCGTAGTCACAACATGTACACCAAAGTGGAAAAAATGCGAGGGATCCCTTAAGACAAGAAGAGTTGTCTTGGTGTACATGAACGACAATCATTTCATCATTCTAAAACTCAAGGACAATTGTCCATTGCCACCTGTTTGTGGGATGGTTAAAAACAAGGAACTAGATCCAAATATATGGAAGGGATGGATAGCATTGAATGAGGAGAATCACCAATTATGGGATGCTTTGGCCTTATCAAAGAAACCTCTTGAAGAGGAGGAGTCGAAACTTCATACGTGTGGAAGCGATGGTGAGTAATTTGGATATATGTGGTTTACTAATACGCCACCTTTTGTTTTTTTGGAAGTTTGAATTGCAATCATTAAACCATATGCCATGTACGTGCCAGTGTGATTTGATTCAAACTTTACTATGCCGGTAATCATACCGGCGTTGCAATATATGTTCTCTTTTGTGCCGGAATAACACCATAAGTACACAGATATAATTTTACCATTTCCGGAATTGTAAAAAAATGCATAACGCTGCCGGTACTACACCTAGATAGTTGATTCACCGGGGAGAGTTTGAGTACCGGCATGATTGTGGCGCTATACACCATGCCGGAACTCTATTTCTTTCTTTCTTTCTTGAACTAAACAGAGATCCGGCTTAGAACTCACGATATATACTATGCCGGTATTGAAAAATAAAAACTTAGAAAAAGCAGATTTCAAGACACATAAAATAACATAAGCAAATACCTAATACCATAAAATAACATAAGCAAGGTTTAAACAAACCAAATGTGAAGTTAAGATGTTCCAAACCGAGAAAAAAAAGAAACATAGATGTTCAAAGTTTACCAAACTAATACTATAAAAGAAACAAACAATCACTCAGTTCTTGGCTTCTTGTGTGCCCTCTTCTTCTGTTCGCCCCACAAGTCTTTTGCTTTTGGATCTTCGATTTTTTCTATCTTTTCATCAAGTTTCTTTATTTCTTTCAGGGTTAGCACCACTCCTTTCTTGGTCTTCTTCTTAATGAATTTTGACAGATTTCCAAGACGCTGACGCTGTGAAGGAATTTTTAAACATGTATTTAGTATGCACAATTTTATAAGTTGATAGATATAGATTAAGAGAATAGTAATGAATGCACCAACAACGTAACGAGATGTAGAAGTCCGGGTACAATATCTGGAGTTGTGGAGGGACGTGCTGGTGGTGGAGGGACCTCTACCGTATCCGGACGTACAACATAAGGGTGTGAGTACTGTAGATGTCCCCTTAGGAAATTTGGCTCACTATAAAAAACGTTCTCAGCCAATTCCCAATCATCCCTATCCAGCACAAGTTCTTCTTCTTCCCTTTCGATCCAATGTGTAAGAATAGGTTCTGGGTCGTAGCATACCAGAGTATGGCTATCATATGATTGGCATTTAGTAAGGTCATGAGAATATTTATGATAAGATGTATCCGTGAGATCTTTCTGCTTGTAACCGAGTTGGCGCATCACGCGGGGAGGGTTATGCATAACAAATCCTTTCGGATGAAATAACGGTCCGTTGTAAAATGAAACATTTTCACGTATCTTTAGGTGAAATCCTCTGACATTCCTATAAGGGTCAAACACAACATCTTCCACAAAAAACGAGTCCAAAGCCAATCTCATTTCTAAAAACCGTTTCTTGTTAGGCGAGGGGGTATTGCGGAAGAAGTATTTCTGAGCTAGAGCCATATTCGGTTCAGAATCACGCCAAATCTCCAATCCTTTATACCCTATGAACAAATCTCGGAAGTTTTCATATGCCCACACCTGTGCCCATAAAATGTATAAGAAAATAAATAGTTGGAAACTAACAAATGTAATGATAACAATCACAAAATAAGTATTTCACTATACCTGAATCACAGTGAAATTCCCATCAAATTTACGGCCTTTCGCTTTAGAAGCTCGACGCATTTCTGACAAAAAATGTGCTAAGAAAGCAGTGCCCCAGGAATACTTATGAACGTCTTCCAACGGATCCAAGTACTGTAGGTTGTTCATATGCACCCTATTACCATTAGAGTCAGGGAATATAGTGGTTCCCAAAAATGAACAACATATATGCAGCGACAGTTTGTTGAGCTTGTGATGGAGTCAATTCCTTGTTCTTCGTATTCCCAAACAGTTGATTGAGTTTGACGAATGTTGTAGTCTTTGTCTGAGAGGTTTGTTTCTTGTACAAATTTGCCAACGTGATTTCCTTGTTCCATCCAAACAACTTTTCAGTGAGCTCATAGATCTTTTCCCACCCTAGGTCCTTCGAGTTATCTCCAACCTTGACCGGTTTCCCGAGAACCTATAGTCCTATTATCCTTTGGACATCTTCAGGGATAATGGTCATCTCGCCAAAATTAAAATGCATGGTGTCAGTTTCACCATAAAACCTCTCCAAAAAGCAGTTTGCCGTGACGGTATCAGTGGCCACGTAATTTTCTATCGCAGGATACAACCTAGATGCTCTGACTATTTCTTGCACAGCCGGACACTCATCATCCAAAAGCCACACATCCGATTGTTGATGGCGGCTAACACACCATGCTTTCTTGTGGTCCTATAAAAACACAACCAACTTAATTAAATTGATCACAAATAAATAATATAATAACAAGATACAAACGTCTTACATAAGTTTGATAGATCCAACGATCCCAAGAGTCTTTATACGAAAATAATAGTTACGGGTTTATCGGTTGACCCCAATGTTTGCCATCACATCTGTCAGGAATCAAGTCGTACTTATCAGGGAAGTGAGGAGGGGGTGCCTTTTCATCATCAGTTTGTCCTAAGACACCTGCTAGTTCCGGTTCTTGTGGATTTTCCCTCTCATCATCATCATCAGTTCTGGTTGAGTCGCTTATAGGATGATCCCGAATTGTTACCTTCGAAGTAGACAGATTTTGACGTTTACATCGAGAAGACTTATGTTTTGATTCTTCAACAGCTTTTCCTTGTCCTTTGATGGTGCGAGAGACCTATGTTCCAACACGTTAAACTGAGCTATATACTGGATGCCCGCATACAATAGGAACACACATAAAACCGGCATTCTTCATAGACATATAAACTACGCCGGAATACATACCGGCATAATCTGAAATAAATGAGTCTATGCCGGTTATTATGAATTCTTTAAGAAAATTCAAAGCCTTTGGAACAGAAACCGGTATAATTTGTTACCATACATATAGTGCCGGAACACATACCGGCATAGCATAGAATAATAAGTTGAATGCCGGTTTTGGTTGAATTCTATCCAGGGATTTAAAAATTTAAGGGAACTAAAACCGGCATAGTCTGTTACCATGAAGTGAATGCCGGAACAATAACCGGCATGGAAAACTAAAATCCGAAAGTGCCGGTATGTTTTCCGGCATAACAAAATTATAATTTTATGCCGGTTTTCTGGATTTTTTTACAGAATTCTTAACAATCCTAAAAACCCTAAACACATGCATGGTATTGATAAATAATGATTTTCAAATTAACTAGAATGCAATTTCAAAACCCTAAGCAGAATTCACAATCCGTCATGAACCCTAGCAAGTTTGGGATCAACCCTAAAAGTACTTAACTTCAACAGGAGAGTTTGTGTTATACATCACTTACCGAATCAAATCTGTTACGTCCGCTTCACCAGGAGACTCTTCAGGACTTTGTTGCGCATCATCAATAGGTATTTCTGGATTGGGTTTATCACGAGATTTGCGACGAGCCATTGCTTTGGTATAGAAGATGAAAAAAATAGGGAGAGATTGAATAGATCGAATATTTTTCTTCCCAAAATCGTCACTTATATAGCATTAGTAGTTTGAAACCAACGAGCCATTAAAGAAACCCACGATTTTGTAACCTTCCAATGACCCATTAAAGATTTTGTAACCGTCAAATTAGTGGAATGAAATTTTAACCGTCAAACTAATTGAATGAAATTGTAACCGTTTAATTCCTAAGATAGATAATTACATACCTATTATGCCGGTATTCAAAGTTAATGATTTTTTTAACTTCTTAGTGTGGGAAAACCGGCATAGAGTGTAAACATATCCATTATGCCGGATTTACCATACCGGCATAGTTTTTAACTCGTACGGAGTGCCGGTTTTAGAAAGATCATTAAACTTGACGAAATAAACATCATTAAGCACAAACATAAGATCTCAAGCAAATTCCAACTAACATCATTTAAGGGAATAAAGTTTAAACACATAGAATGAAAGCACTCAAGCCTAATACACCGAACATCATTTATTGGAACGTGATTCAACAAGCAAAGCAGCTTCGAAATTCCTAAAAGGATCTTTTCCCCACTTCGTGTATGCAACCTGATCTTCATACCTATCACCACTGTATCTTGCAAGAAATTCGTTGTATTTGAGACATGATTTGATGAGTGTAGTTGTCCGAATGTGTACTATTTGATCAGCATATTCAATCTTGCGTTTCTTACCGTCAAACATGTTATGCTTGTAAGAACTAGTCCTTACAAGACTCCAAAAAACATTTGAAGGGCGTTATCCTCCGGCAAATCCGATACTATGTAGTAATTTCTAATCCACTCTGTTTCCTCCTCAACATCTGCTTTTATCTTAGCTTCTTTTTGACGTTTAACCGCTCCCTCAGCTTCTGCTTTTATGTTATCTAATTTTTGATGATAACGTTCAAGCTTTGCTTCCTCTTTTTCTTCTCTTTTCCTCTTAATTAGCTCTTCTTCCATTGCGGCAATTGACTTTGTGGTTTCTTCCTTCCTTCTTAGTTTTTCTAGTATTGTGGCAACGGAGTTGGTCGTGGTTGATGATTGATTTCCTGTCGGAGTGGACAATATGTTCCTTATACGTTTTTCTTTTTCGAGGGAATTGATGAACTTGGCAGCTGGTGATTGATAATCCATCGGAGATATATCTTTGAGGTATCAAGTGAATTCCTTTAAATAGATGTTGACATAATGGCTCTTTTCCACTTTAATGCCGGCACTCTAAGTAACTTAGATCCCACGCCGGAACTAATATTTTCTAGTGTATGGTTCAAAAAACTAGCCGTTAGACCTTCGATTTCTGGTACCGGCATACATAGGAGGAAGTACTCTACGCCGGTTTTTAGTTCCGGCACTGAATGTTATAAATCGAAAATGCCGGTAATGCTGAATATCTTTACAGGAAACGACCCAAATATACCTAAAATACCGGCATTGAAAGCATAAGAAACTCGATGCCGGAATAAGTTAAATTCGAAAAAAAATGGCTAGTTTTTTGAAAAATATGACCGTTGGAGCTTCATTTATATATTACATCCCCCATTCCTTTGGAAAAAACTACACAAACCAAGCACCAAATAACAAAAATCATTCTCTCAAGAAAGCAAGCACGGTTCAAAGAATGGGGGATTCATCATCTACCTCTATTTGCAAAGTAAGTAGATTTACAAACAACATACTCTTCAATACTATGACGGATAACTAACATAATTTTCTCTTACAGAGTCATCATTGCAAGTGTCAAATTTGCAAGTCACCTACTCACCATTCCATGGACTGTTTATTTATTTATTCAAAGTGTAGAAGTTGTGATGGGACACGTCGGTTTTGGATTGCAAAAACTGATGATGCTGAAAACGGAAGAATATTTCTAAGGTGTTTGAATAACCCAAAGTGCGATGAGTTTCAATGGTTTGACAAAGCTGTTGAACTAGCAGAGTCAAGAGAAAACCACAAGGGCCAATGAAAGCCTATCGATGGGTGTGATGGGTGTTATATGAAGGGGAAAGAATATGTTGAAAAAGAAGAAGAGCCAATGAGGATGATCCTTGACACCCCCATCCCGGACGATGTCTTTGAACAGATTAGGGAAATGCTCAAAGGCTCTGCAATTGTTGAAAAGGGATGGAAATAGATTATCTCTAACTAAGTGCAATCCATTCAATGTTTTTTTAATTTAAAGTTTCCAATCCAATGTAATCGATTACTTCGGACCGAAATAAAATAGAATTTGAAATGAATTAAGTAGAGTGCCGTTATTTTACAAAATCAATGCCACCATGCCAGTTTTATGTCAACTCTGTAACAGTATTTGGAAGCCTTAGTTACCGGCATTGACAAAATGAATCTCATTATGCCGGTTTTCTGTCGCATATTTAATAGTATCGGGAAATGTTTGATACCGGCATGAAACTTGGAAAAAACCACTATGCCGGTACAAGTAATTTTCTATTCAGGAGTTTTCTGAATGTAAACTGATTGTTCCGGCATAAAAATGTCTATGCAGGGACAAGGTACCGGCAATGTTTTGATCATTCTGTAAATTCCGGTATGCGTACCATGCCGGAATCTTTTAACTTTCAAACTAAAAATCTAAATAAAAATCTAAACATGTTCAACATAAACCAAAGAACTAAAGAGTTAACCCACAATCTAAACATGTTCAACAAGCTTGAAATTGTTTTTGACTTTACCAAAGAACTAAAGAGTTAACCATCACCAATTGTCATCAATTCTCTTCCACTAAATTGGTCTTTTGTTTCTTTTGGGTCGGCGCCTTCCTTGTTTCCCCATACATAGCTTTGACAGTAGGGTCGGTTTCTTCAATTCTATGAAGCTTTTCCTCGAGTTCCTTGATTTCTTGAAGAGATAGCACCACTCCGTCCTTGTGCTTGCAACCTAACATCTTCGTAACCTTGCCAAGTCGACGTCGCTAGTTTAATACATCAAACACATAATCAGTATATATGTTAATATATGATTATGTTTACATTTAATGTCTATAATCAATTAATAAAACTTACCACCATTCCGAAAGTCTTATGAAGTTGGGCCATCGTAGGTTGTGTAGGTGGAGGAATTTTAACAGGAGGGTTTTCATGGTGTGGAGCTTCGACGGAGGGAGGGCGCACAACATAAGGATGTGACCATTCCAGGTAGTCCCTCATGTAGATGTCATCAACTTCATAACCATTTTCCGCAATCACCCACTTACTAATATCAACCAAATGACGTGGCTCTCTTTCACTACAATGCGATGGTTCCGGTTCCGGATCATACACTACATGCAACTTGTTGGGAGTTGAATTGCACCGAGAAAAGGAAAGACGATAATTATCAACAGAGCCCGACATAAAACGAGATAATTGCTTAAATCCATGTTGGCGCATCACACGTCTTGGATCGGCCATAATGTATCATTTTGGGTGGTACAACGGCCCTTTGTAAAATAAAACATCTCTTGGAATTTGACGGTATCCTCTAATCTCCTTATAAGTGTCGAACATAACGTCTTCCTTCCTCATAGCATCCAGAGCCAATCTCATATCGATGAATCGACCTTTTGTACCGGGATTCAGATTACTGTGAAACTCGAACCTCTGAGCTCTAGGGGTATCGGGTTCAGGAAGGTCTTTGATCTTCAAGGATTGGCAGTCCTTGAACAAGGTTGGGAAGTGTTCATAACACCACACCTAACACAATGTGAACAACATACATGTGAACATAAGTTAAAAGAATACATGTGAACATAAGTTAAATAAATTTGTACCTGGAGTAGAGTAAAATTCCCGAAAAATTGGTTTGTTTTAGCCAATGAAGCCCTTCTCATCTCCGCCATCAAATGTGCCATGACCGCGGTGCCCCAAGAATAGCCATACACACCTTCCAACGGGTCAAGGTACTGGAGAAAGTTTTCACTTACCCTATTGTCATTAGTGTCAGGGAATGCCCTAGTGCCTAAGATGTATAACAGGTACGCGGCGGCTGTATACCGAATATGTGAAGGGTCCCATCCATCCTCCAAGCTTCTAGCATTTGTATTTTCAAACATCTTCTTAAGCATCGTCAGCTTGAATGTCTTCGTCTTACTTCCGTTCGATGCTACATAAAATCTATCCGAAGAAGTTTTGAAGTCCCAACCAAACAGCTTTTTAGACAAATCGTGTAACTTCAGACAATCTAGGTCCCGAGACTCAACTCCTTCTGAAATTTATTTTCCGATAACATTCAAGCCTAGAATGGCATGAGCATCTTCAGGAATCAAGGTCATCTCCCCGAACGAGAAGTGCATTGTATCGGTTTCACCATGATACCTTTCAGCGAAGCAATTGACGGTCACAATATCTGGATTCACGTAATTTTCAACCAAAGAATACAAACCCGAGTTCCTTACTAATGTTTGGACATCTTCATGTTCCAACGACAAATTCCACTCAGCCGCGTCTTGGTTTCGGCAAACACACACAGCCTTAGTATGATCCTACAAATAAGAGATAATGCGATTAAGAGATGATGTAAAAGATAAAACAATGCACATGCACAAAATAAAAAATGCTTACATATGTTTGAAAGATAGTACGAGCCCAAGAGTGCTTGTATCCAAAGAGTACTTTCGGGTCGGGAGATTGACCCCAAAGTTTACCATCATCATTATCGGGTATCATGTCATCAACATGGGGAAGGTGGGAACCTTTAACTTTCACTTTGCCCTTGCCTTTGGCTTTGTCTGGTGTCGGTTGTTCACTTGGACCACCAACTTTTTTTTGGCTTGCTAATTGACTTGGGTGAAACTCATCATCTTCCTATTCACCCTCATCATGCTCATCTTCCTCAAATATTTCAGTACCTTCACGGATTACAACTACACTACGTTCACCACCACTCTCCCAAAATGACCCTCTTGTTTGAAACCCCAAACGCTTCTTGCGACCTGCGTCTTTCCCCCGTGGAGGCAGGGAATGAGGAGTATGAAGACCGTCCTTCCTCCTTTTCTTAGTGAGAATATGACCTTTATTTTTCTTCGCTTCTTTGGATTTTGACCTATAACATAAGCAAACATAACAAACATAAGAAACTACTAAACAAACAAATGCGGGTAACATGTACCGGCAGACATGTTTAAATATCTAGCATGCCGGTATCGTTGTACCGATATTCTGCGTAACCTAAACTTTGTGCCGGTATCGAGCACAATTTCTTTGATGTTCCTGAATGTTTTAAGTGTAATACCGTCATTGGATAATTGAACAAACGAATGCCGGTTTAACAGTACCGACATCTTTCGCAAACTAAATGGTGTGCCGGTATCAACCACAAATTAAGTGATGTTCCTGAATGGTTCAAGTGAAATACCGTCATTGTCTTATTGAACGAAGGTATGCCGGTTTAACAGTACCGGCATCTTGCGCAAACTAAATTGTGTGCCATTATCTACCACAATTTAAGTGATGTTCCTGAATGGTTTAAGTGTAATACCGGCATTGGCTAACTGAACTAATACATTTCTGTATAAATAAAATTGTTCCTGTGTGTTTTTAGTCGACTACCGGCATAAGCTTAAACCAAATTTGTATGCCGATTCAAGAAATTAAGTTTCAGGAATTAGAACCGGTATGGCATGCAAACATAATTGTGTGCCGGTAAAAAAAAATTAATTTCAGGAAGTTAAACCGGCATGGTGTTCGACCCAAATTCTATGCCGGTATCTAAATCGGCATGGTATTTAAACACAGATCCTATGACGGTAATCATTGTAACTCGACGGTTTCAACTAATCATGGAGATTCTAACCTAAACCCATGGCTACAAATCGATTCAAACAATCATAAATGAGTTCAAAAATCACTTACCTTCTCAGAGAAGCCATGATTGGTTGATCATCCGAGTTCGATGATTCTTCCTCTTCTAGTTGGTGAGGAATGTTCTCGATTCGTTGTTCATGTGTTTGTTGAGCACTCGATTTGGTTCTCGCTTTTGCTTTTGATTTGGTTCTCGGAGGCATGGTTATGGTAGGTTAGTCAACGAAGAAATTTTTGATTTAACGATTAATCGTCGATGAAGAATGAAGGATGACGAAGAAGATTAAGAATTTTTTTTTTTGAAAACCTAACCCTATGCTATGCCGGTACAAATTGAATTGGGGGATATATGAATTTGGTATTTAGATTTTATTGTTTTAGGGAAAGGGCATTACAGTCTTTTCATAATGATTTTTAATTAATGAAAGGGTGTTTTGGTATTTTCGCACCCAAAAGACACCCCTTATCAGCCACCTTTGGTTGGAGGAAGTAATTCATATCCCCCAATTAGTTTCTATATCCCCAAATTAAAGGTTACTAATAAACTCTGAAAATCAACAAGAGTATTCCTATTTTGCTATTTGTAGAATGAAGTGTACTGGAAATAGAAAAATAAGAATTTGATTGAGTGGTACCAAAAATGAAATCTAGATAGAACCAATATTTTCCTAGAAATGGAAACTGGATAACAAAAGTAAACAGAAAGTTGTGACGTTTCCGGGACACAAGCTCGAAAGTCTTATACCTGCCCCACTCCCATCGGCGTTCACCTCTTATAAAGCCGGTCTAGTACTAGATGACCGCTGCCACGGTGGGGAGGGCCGACCGAAGAAAAAAAGAAACACTGCTACAATTGGACTGTAAAAGAAAATTTGTGCCTAAAGTAAAAGTATCACTTTTCTTGAAACGGGCAGAGTTCATCGTTTAATTAGTTGCAAAGGAAAATTAGTTGATGAATAAACCAAAATATGGTTACATAAAGTATTATGTAACCTTTGTGCATAATAGATATACATTTATTTTCAAAATTGTGCCTAAAATGATAAATACCTCCGATTTTTTCGTAAAAACTCTAAATTTGATATTGTTGTTTGTGCTCGTTGGATAGGTTTTTTTATTAGCTTTCCAACGAGATAAAATTTGTAAAATTCCAAGGCACGGATTTTTATATATGTTATTTTAAAGTTTGGTTGTCAATTATACCCTAAAGAAATATGATATATAAGGAATTTTAATAAAATTTGGCTCTTATATCTAGTTGCCCTTTTTTTTTGGTTTATTTACGAAAATATCTAACATCTTACTGCCCTTTCTCTTTGATTTATTTACAAAAATGTTTAATACCTTACTGCACTTTCTCTTGGGTTTATTTACGAAAATATTTAAATGAAAAAATGAAATTTTTTATTTAGAGGGGCAGTGATGTCTTTTCATCGTTGAACCAAATCCAATCTTTTTTGTGAAATTGGAAAAAAAAGTCATGTCCCATTTGACACAAAATCACCATATATAGAGTCCTCCCTCGCTTCGCTCGGTCGGCCTAATGATGCTAAAGATTACTAATCAAAAGCAACATTCAAAAATCCTAACTGACAAAACCATTCAGCAGAATTTCATGGCCTGGAAGTTGAATATTTTAAAAAGTAAGAAATAGGCGTGTTTTTGGTGGTAGGGGTCGTTCTAGTTAACGAAGAGTCATCTTTTGTAATCGTGTCCACAATGATTTTCTGGTTGTTGTTTTTTCTTTTTTGCAGCTTACTGCATATCATGAGAGTGGACATGCGATTGTTGCATTCAATACAGAGGGAGCACACCCTATTCACAAGGCTACAATAATGCCTCGTGGTTCTGCCCTGGGTATGGTTACACAGCTACCTTCAGATGATGAGACATCAATTAGCAAGAAGCAGTTGTTAGCTCGTCTAGATGTTTGTATGGGAGGAAGAGTGGCTGAAGAACTCATCTTTGGTCAAGATCATGTAACCACTGGAGCAAGTAGCGATCTTCATACAGCTACCGAGCTTGCACAGTATATGGTACTCCCTCCTAATTATGACACAAGAACCATTGATTGATGACTACCTTTTGAATCTTTTCAATTAAGGCACCATCAATTTCTGATGTCATTCATACATCTCCAACCTTGTTTATTTTAGGTATCTACTTGTGGGATGAGTGACGCCATTGGGCCAGTTTATATGAAGGATCGACTTGGAACAGAGATGCAATCACGCGTTGACGCTGAAGTATGTTTATCAAATCTTGTTTTTTTGTGATGCTAAAATTTTAAATCCCTGTATGCACATTTTTTCTCTGTGCTCTATTTGATGCCGTGTAACTACCATAGGTGGTGAAGCTCTTACGAGAAGCTTATGATCGTGTAAAAGTGTTGCTGAAGAAGGTATGTTGTCTATAATATCTTATTCCTGACATCCCTTTCATAGGTTAATTCGTCTAAGTTTTAGCGTACACATCTTACATTGCTAAATAGTACCCTTTTTGGTTGGTTAATGAAGACGCTAACCATGTCCGTTCTCCGAAGCTGCAACTCACTTATGCATGCTGACCCTTTAATAAATTACATAAAAATGAACGTGTATATTAAGAGTTCAGGGTCTGTGAGTGCCCACAACGGTCTGTGAGTGCCCACAACGGTCTTGAATGCAGCATTCCGTAATTAGGTCTAACATACCAAAGTAACTTAACTTGGAATCTCATTACTTGGACTTGGCTAGGATTTTATTTGAATTTTTTGCTTACTTCTTCTGTTTTCTCCTCAATTTTTTCAGCATGAGAAGGGATTGCATGTATTGGCGAATGCACTTCTCGAGTATGAGACTCTTAATTCAGAAGACATCAAACAAGTTCTTCTACCCTTTGGAGAAGGACGATTCCCTGAGCAACAACAGCAAGAACAAGAAATAGAATTGGCAATTGCATAAAGGCAACAAGAAATAGAAGAATTGGCTTTGGCATAAAAAGCTCCTCCCAACCACGACTTCATTCTCAAATGAGGCGGAAGCGTGTACAGTGTACCAAAAAGGGTTCCAAAACCTCACAAAGTAATTTATTTGTAAAAATGTAACATTCTCCAGAAAATTTTAGATTTTTAGTGTCGTTAACATTTAAAAGTTGATAGTTATAAAGTAGCAAGGAAATTTATGCTCCCTCTTGAGAAGACATTTTATGCTTCGACTCGCCTACCTATACTCTTTAGGCAGTGGTCCTCGGTGGGGTGATAACTCCCATTTTGGCCAGCTCTGTGCATCCTAACAAACAGAAAGTCCTCATTACTTAAAGACTACAGAAGACTGTCACAGTGGTTGGCAGATGAGGAGTTTCGGTTGCTCCGCTTTCTTGTTTTGATTGATCATGTAGGGCTTGAGTTTGGTGCCACGCAAACAATTTGCATGGAGATCGGCAACTACACGGGTGAAAAAGAAGATCAAAAAAAAATGCAGAAAATGTAAACAAGCTATGATATGCTATCTTCGTTTCAGGGAAAAATAATATTTTCATTTTCTTTTTTCATTTTTACTTAAAAATGGTTAGAAATCGAAAAAGAAAAATGGAGTATCATTTTGCAGGAACGAAGGGAGTATAAAACTTGAACATCCCCACATTAGTTCAAAACCCCCAAAAATAATTTGAAAGCCCAAAAAATTGTTTTAACAATACTGACTAAAAATTGTTTTGTACCAGAAGTTTCACTGCTCCCCTTTCTTGCTGATAGAACACTAAGTATTTCAGTTTACTCCCCCATCTCGAATCACTCAGCCAAACTAAAACCTGGATAAGTAAATACATATCAGAAATGGTAAAATAGATAACCTTAATTACGTTCTTTATTGCCAACTCAAAAATACTTCAGGTTATGCTATTCGTATGTATGCAAATTATGACTTGCAATACAAAACAAATGCTCGATGCGACCTATATGAATCGGCTAGCCTATTCCTCACAAAGTCAATGACTTGATAAACCTATAAATTGTCCGTACCGGTCTTGTATGAGCTACATCGGAATAAGATAACGTAGAATTTTTATTTTTATTTTTTTTGCAAAACACATCAATTGTGCTACAAATAGCATATTTTTGTCTCCGTCAAAGGGATTTGTCCCCCAAGTAAATATTTTTGGCTCCGTCATTGATGCACCCTCTATCAATTGCAAAATGATTTGTCCCCAAATAGCATAACAGCTGCAGTGAAATCTCTTCGGTGCGAGGTTTTGGAGAAAACTAAGCAAAGAGACATATATATAGTGTCAAATGAGGAACATTTTTAATCCAAATTAGAGTTAAAGTATGAATGCAATGCAATGCAAGAGAGGTCTGACCGCAGAGAGCTCAGAATTTATTTATGTCTTAGTTGTCCTGTTGTTTATAGCTCCCATTCTCTATCTCACATTCTTGTAAGAGAAGATAATCAAGATGGTTTCATCTTAGTAATCGGTCTCTCTGACATAACACCGCCAAAGATATTCAAAATTTCCGAGAAAGTAAACTTAATTGTCCGGTATGAAAGCTTTGTCTGATTGGGAAATGATTTGCAGATCAATGATCACAATTGGGTCCATAGCTCAGTGGTAGAGCATTTGACTGCAGATCAAGAGGTCACCGGTTCGAACCCGGTTGGGCCCTCTTTTTTTGTCTTTGTTCTTAGTTTTTGTTTTTTGTTTTTTTTTTGAACTGTTAGAAGATGCATCTGTTCTATACCAACACTTTTTTTGTGCAGGACAAATTACATCACGAGTGAAGATTATATATCTAATTTTATTTTAATGATTTTATTGAATTTTTAGGGGCTACAAATACTGCAATAAGCATCTGTTAAAATTAGACAAAAGGATTGAGCTTCACCAATGTGAATAAAGCACAAGGTGTAAGAGCCTTGCGCGTCTTTGGGTTGCATACTTTTCTCCAAGCATTTTTACCCGGTTTCACTTCATGTTATATTATTATATCAATTCACTCCCCCATCTCAAAAGTGAAATTTGTTTTAGTAAATACGTATCCGTAAAGTGTACATTGCCCTTGGGAAATGGTAAACCTTAAATTCGTTTTATCGTTAACTTATATAGGCTTTTCTGCTATCGGAATGTATACAAATTGTGACTTTCAATACGAAACAGATGACCACTGCCAAATATATGATGAATGCCATAATATATGCGTGTTGCAAAGGTACTGATGTGTAACTGTTACGCAAGGTGGGGTATATAACAGAACCCCTAAGGTTTTAACATTATTCACTGGGGGGGGTTTAGATGAAAGTCGCTCGTTAGAAAGAAATGAGGGAAAAAGTTTGAGGGTTTGTAGCAGCACAAATGAGTGGGACTAAGAATATGCTCTGAAATGTTTGGTACTTTTTTTTTTTTTTTTGAGGGAAAAAGGATGTATATAAAAAGGAAAAACAAAACGTATGTACAAGGTGTTCAAGAAAAAACACCACAAAAACCAAGAAGTCCTAAAAAACCTCACCTTACATATGAATTATGTCCTCCCAATGATGAACAATTTGATTCATCGAAAAGCTCTTAAACGCAGAAGTCGTAGAACTCCACAAACAAATATGCATCTTGATCGCATATACTAGTTCCTCCTTGTCTCTATGCCTACCCCCATGTCTCCTTCTGTTTATTTCAAGCCATAATTCCCAGCAGATAGCAAACGGCAGCAAGTGCCAAATTATCTTAACTCTTTTACTCGCCCTGTCCAACCTCCAGATGAGTACCATAAACTTAAAATCATTTGGCGAAACCCAAAGAACTCTTAACGCAGACAAAAACACTTCCCAAATGTGTCTTGAAACCTCGCAATTCATGAACAGATGATCTTGAGTCTCAATTGCCGAATTGCATAGCAGACAAACATTAGAAGGGATATCAATACCTCTTGCCTGCAGCATACTTCTAGTTGGAATTGAGATATGCATAGCAGCCCACATCATGAATTGCACCTTTGGGGGAGATAAATTGCTGTGCACCGACTTGTAAAATTCCCAATCCTGCACACTACCAGAAATTTCCCTGTAAATATCTTTAGCAGAAACAGCTCCTACCACTTCATCCTCTTCTTCCTGATTTAAGACTAGATTCCTTAAGTCATGCTTGATTTCCAGCAGATCAATTCTTTCCGCCGGATCAAGAGACCTTGAAAACGTAAAAATCCAAGAGACACACTTCATATCAGCAAGCACTGAACCCTTTTGTGTACTCAGCTTGTAAAGCCTGGGATATTTGTCCTTCAACGATTTTTTTTTCCAGCCACCAATCGTTCCAGAATCTGATACGTCTGCCATCCTTTACCTGTAAAACAACCGAGCTAAAAAAATCAACATTAGCTTTGAGAATCTCCAACCACATACTTCTGCAAATTGTCTCTTTAATCTGTAAAGGCACTAAAGCAGACTCCTCTGACTGAGATTTTTCACACATTAGCTTTCTCCACCATGCAGTTTTATCCCTGCAATATCTGCCATGCCATTTAGCTAACAACGATCTATTAATGAGTCTCAGTCTTCTTATGCCTAAGACACCCTTTCTTCTTGGATGTGTAACTTTATCTAAAGATACCCAGCTCATATTTTTAGTATCATCATCCTCACCCCATAGGAATTTCCTTATGATGCAGTTTAATTTCTTTTCCACTGAAGAAGGCATATAGTAAATTGACAAGAAATAAATAGCAACACTCACCAAAGAGCTCTTGATTAAAGTTACCCTTCCCGCTTTGTTTAGAAATTTTCTTTTCCAGGGAGCTAATTTTTTCTTCATTCTATCGATGACCACCTCCCAAATAGCAGCACTTCTCTTACTAGCCCCAATTGGGATACCTAAATAGACAATTGGAAGCCTGTCTATTTTACATCCCAGTTCAAAAGCCAACTCCTCAATCATCTCATCAGCACCAATACTTGTCATTGCACTTTTATCCAAGTTGAGCTTCAAACCAGTTAGAACTTGAAACATCAAACAGATAACAAACAGTCTTCTTACCTCTTCCTTTGAGGCGCTAAGAAAAATGATGGTGTCATCTGCAAATTGGAAATGAGACACCATTGTACCACCTTCCGTAACCTGAAAACCCACCATTCTCCCTTCTGCTACATCCTTGTTAATAAGAATAGATAGAACTTCCACCACCATTCTCCCATATGCAAATGTTTGCTACTTTAAAACTCATTGTTGTGATATAGAAGACAAAGAACAAGAGACACAAAATAGAGGGGAAGAAGAAGAGAGAAATTCTATTCATTAATGTGTTAGACAAACATTAGAGCCTATATTTATATAGCTATACACAAGGGCATCCCAATAATAAACGAGATTCACCCTAGATATTCTTAACATAATTACACGATTATAACACTCCCCCTGATGACATTGTGTCTAAGCTAATTGCCTCGTTAAAACCTTGTCATAAAATTTCAAAAGGACAAAACCTGATCGAAGGGAAAAGAGTAAAATTAACAAAACTTAGAAAAGATTTGGACACGCAAATGTTGCCTCACTAAAACCTTGACAAGGAAAACCCAGTGGGAAAAACCTTGATGAATGAAAAAGAGTACAACACAATAAGTCCAACATAATGCACCTTATGCGATGGTGATCCCCCCGATGACTACTTCAGTAAATTCTTGGCTTGCAAATCTTTGAGACGAGACTTCCAAATTTCGGTGAACGAATTTCTTGAATGCTGAATATAGTAATGCGTTCATGAGAATCTTCCAGTTGATGAAGTCTTCGTTTGTGTTAGTCTTCTAATGGTAGTGTTCTCGAGTCTTCATGCTTCTTTCAGATACATTACGTACTTGTGTCTTGGATTGCTGATTTCTTGGAGATGATTTGCAGAAATAGTTGATGTGGTTTCTTCAACAAAGTGCCAAGATATGAATACCTTATCATACGTGAACAAAAATCGTATTTGTTAGAAGGAAATCCAAATTCTTAGGAGATGATTAAGTTGATTTGGTTTAATCAAATGTGGGCATCCACTAAACAACCAAAATATATACAACTCCCCCTTGGATGACCATCATGTTGAATTAAATTTCCTTACTAAGACCCAATGGGAAAAAGTTTGGACGAAGAAAAAGAGCACAAATATGAACATTAAAATAAAATTAAATAAAATTAAACGTCAAAGATGTTGCCTCGTTAAAAACTTGTCAGGAAAACCACATGGGACAAAACCTGGAGCCAAGGGAAAAGAGTTCAACTTTTGACATATTTATCGATGCTAACTCAACTACATGAGTTTTTCAAGAAATAAGCATCAAAATAATAACTCTAGTCTATCTTAAAGAAGAGTATAAGCTAGCATAATTCCAACAGCAGATTTAAGAAAGAGAAAGAAAAAAAATAAATTATGTTGCTAACGCGTGGATTTCTGTGTTTTTAAGAACTCCTCAAGAGACCTATATCAACTAATTAATCCGGATTCTTGGTTTTATACCAAATTCTAAAAACACATAAAGGATTGTCAAACCTAATATGATAGAATCAAGTGGCTGTCTGAATATAAATAATTTGAATCCTCCAAGGATTACAAATTGAATATGTACTCCGATCACATTTCTTGTGTAAATGCAATATGAGCCCCTCAAGGACTACCACGCCAAAAGCATTATATATGGAGAACAAAAATTTATAATCAATCCTAGGGTTTGAGGAAAAAAAATAGATGAAACCCTCAAATTGTTTTTACAACGATCATATTTCTCATATAACGCATGAAGACTACACCAACATGTAATTTTCAAAATTCATGCTTGCACGGTTAAGGTGTTAAGTTTTGGATCCAAATATTGCGTTATTCAAGAGATTTCAATCCAATATAATTTGGAATTTGTGCATACCAATCACATACGTCGTTATTTTTCAGCAGAGGGGTTAACAACCACCATCTTTATTATTTCAGTAGCTACCATAAATGAATATTCGACAATAATTTAGCTTACTTTAAGCCAACACAATTCTCAAGTGTATGCATATATTGAAAAATTCAACCAATTACTGGTACCAGCGCCCGCGAGCATTATATTCTCCTCGTATTCAAATGAGAAAATATTATAATTGAGAATTTGAATTCGGTACACTAAATTGGAGCACTACCTATAGCCTCATATAGAACACTACTTATCTGCTAGATGTGACTGGATTTCCTCTTAAGAGGCAAAAACTTAAATAAAAGCAAAATGAGAAATTTCACGTCAATCATATAATGACAGCCTACATCAATTTGATTGTGATGGGAGAGAAATTGATATAACATTTAAGTTAATTACACAAGCTTATGTTAGTGTATAGTCTCCGCCTGATTATGGCGAAAAATCCTTTTCATCTCATATACGAAAACTTCAAGTTTCATAAATTATTATCCAATTAATTCGAGAAATATGCTTATAATAATTTATGGATTTTAAAAAAACCATGTTGGACAGTAGATACTGATTTCAAAAGCCATAAAAAAATGTCCAAAAAATTGTAGTTCATACAAATTAAAGATCAACCATGGATTTTATTGGTTACAGGCAAAATATGCAAATAAAATCTCCAATATCGTGACCTCGAGGGCCAACGAGATAATGGTTTAGATTGAAGTTATTGGACACTTTCTTTATAAAAAAAAAAAATCAATCAAGATCAATATAGTCACTACAAGGACTAATGATATTGGCTAACAAGCCGAGTGCGCACCCATTGATATTTAGTATCCAACCGTAATCCTACTATAAGTGGAACAAACCCGAATTTTGGAGATTATTACCGAAAAAAATACAAAAAATTAAATTAAATTAAAATTGCTCAATATTTTTAAAGAATGCAGCAAATTATAGTTCATCGGTATTTAACGATTGGCTTATACCATAATAACGATATTTCATCATTTAGGGATCGATATAGATGAATTATATGTTTCTTTTTTAGAATATAAAGAAACCATTATCGTTATTTTTCTTTGAAGAGATAAAATCCACTCTTTCAGTTGATGAATGGTTTCATGTAAAGGAAAATAGAAAGCAATGATTTATTATTAGATAAAACCATACATATTTGATCGTAAAAATTTGTTTGAAACGATCAATCTTCCTTAATAGGGAAAAATCAAACCATTATTGGCAAAATTTTAGAAAATATGCCAATCTATTTTCTCTTGTATTATAGAAACCAGTGAGAAAATTCATAAAATTGGTTTTTACGATTTATCAAACTCGTATCGACAAAATAAAAATATTGTGGTTTTAGTTATCGCTTAGGAAACCTATTTTGAGGTTGCCAGATGGTTTCTTGCATACAAAAAAATAGAAACCATATGTAAATCACATGATCCTTGTCTAAAAGGCAAATATACCAAAATTAACTGGCCGTAGGTTTTTCAACCATGCACGTGATGATAACATCAATTTTTGGTGATTACAGTTTCATTAGGGGATATAGAAACTATAAATCATCTTTTAATGGATTTATTTTTTCTCCATTAAAAGAATTAGAGAAAAGGAAATCAAATTTATTTGCTAAAAATTGATCACCATAGATAAAATATAAGTTTATATGTTTGATGGTTAATTACAATCTTAGAATAAAATATCAGTAATTGATTTACCAATAGATCTTTATGGTGTAAAACTTCACAGCCGGTTTGCTGCCTATTGTCCATCACCGAGGAGTGGATGAGACTTTTGTTCATATGGTTTTCTTGTCCAGTAGGATTAGAATATCCTACCATACATACAAACTGTGAAGTCAATTAGGATCCACCATATAAAATAATTACAAAGTTTAGTACGTATACTCCTAAAATTAATCAAACTTTAGTACTGTGTACATAGATTTCTATTAGAAGACTTAATTAATTAAGTCATAAACCCTAAATCCATTAGCAAGTGACATAATAAGTCAAATAGGGCTAAGAAAGTGGGGACGATTTATAAAGATAAAATAATCGTAAGTTATTATACTGTCGCATCAAGTAATACTGATAGATGAACAGACTAATGTGCATCTCATGTAAACTAAGAAAAACCCCCAAAAAATAAAGCTAGGGTTTTTTAAAAAAATATCAAAAAAAAAAAAAAATTGATTCAAAAAATAAAATAAAATTTATCGATTATTATCTATAGCTTAGTGATTAGATCTACGTGGATGATGACGTGTTGTGATATAGAAGACAAAGAGCAAGAGACACAAAATAGAGGGGAAGAAGAAGGGAGAAATTCTATTCATTAATGTGTTAAACAAACATTAGAGCTCTATTTATATAGCTATACACAAGGGCATCCCAATAATAAACAAGATTAACCCTAGATATTCTTAACATAATTACATGATTATAACACTCATTACATTCACGTAAACAAACGAACAATAGTTTATCACATATTTTATCCATTCTACCCATTGTCTTAGATATTTTATGTGTGCTCTGAATGCGACGACAGGTTGGGGTAAATACTCCCTCCGATAAGCTTTTGTGTTTCCCCCTTGTTCCGCCGGATTGATCCAAAAAATCATTTCATCTCATCGAACAAGAGATCAAGTAGAACTAATATGCATTTATTTATTTATTTTTTGTTGTCGTGTACCCAAAAATAAAACATGTTATTATAAGGGGTAGTCAAATGAGATTTCAAATGACTTTTGAAGAGTCCCTAAATCCACTGGTAGTCCATGGAGATTCTTAGAGATCCTGTTAATGTCTCTTGTTAATGGTTAGAGATACTTTTTTAAGTCATTTAAACAAGTTCAGACGCACTCAACAATTTCTTCTTCCTTTGTAGAATGACACTTCCCTAACCAGAACAAGATATAGAAGAATTTGCATTGGCATAAGAGTAACTTGAATTAGAAGAATTGGCATTTGGCATAAAAATCTCCTCTCACGACTCCATGCTCGAATGATCTCCAAACCATAAAACAGATGCGTGTGCAATGTACCAAAAAAAAAAAGGTCTTGAAACCTCATAGAGTAATTTATTTGTTAAACTGTAATATGCTCTGCAAACTTCAATCTTTTTCTTTTCATATTCAAAATTTTAGATCTTTTAGTGTTGTTAACATTTAAAAGTTGATAGATTTTAAGTAGCAAACAAGTCCATGCTTCCTCTTGAGAAAATATTTTTATACTGAGTATTCGTTCTAGAAATTTTTTTTTTATAAACAAACATAAACTAAATGAAGGATGAACAAACCATTCAAATCTGGGCACAAATAGATTAGATCAGCTCCTAATAACTCTGCAAGTATATTTTCCCTCAGAAGAAATTCAAGAAAATTGCAATGGGCTTGGTGAATGCATGCAACATACGATATTTCTTAATTAAATCTGTGGTTGTCAGTTATCAATGGGCTTGGTGTGCGCATGAAAGATAGGCCGGATTGGTAGTGAAACTACCAGTCCATTTCTTCAACAAATGGGAAATGTGACATGTCTGACTACTTCATTCTTATTTCATGTCTGACTACTTCATTCTTATTTCAATTTACTCCACCATCTCAAAAATGATTCACTAAAGAAAACTATAATTTGGAAAAGTAAATTCATATCCACATAAAAGACTCAAAACCCAACTAAAATAACCCGATAATTGTTTTAACGTTAACTAAAATATGATTTTAGGATCTGCTATTGCATGAAACTATGACTTGTAAATTTTCTACACAAAACAAATGACCAGTGCCAAATAAATGATGAATACAAAGTATATGGATTTTCTATCCCTCATGAAGGCAATGATTTGGGAAAACTAGATAAAAGACTGTTTTCGGACTTGTAGGAGCGACATTGCAATAAAATACCTTAGATTTTAAAAATGATATGAGTATACGGTTTCTTCCTACTCTTTGGAAACTATAATGGCTAGAATATTCTCATTCTTCACTAAGGAGAGGCTTCATATGTAGTTTAGACTGTTTATTGTGTTACCTGTTTTAGATAAAATGATGGTTTTAAGAATGTAACTAGGTGAAACGACAAGGTAGAGAAATATGAAGGTTTTCTTATTATTGAAAAGCTTGAAATTACAATTGGTTTCTCTAAGACTTTAAAAGGGAAAAGAAAGTCAAAATATATTTACACCAAAAATAATATATTTCCTAACTAAAATATCTTCTAACCATATATACAAAATATGTACAAATATGTGTATCTCCTATTATTATTATCCAACCTTGAATCTTACATGTTTATTAAAGCCAAAATATCCCTCCAACTTATTATTATCCCCAACCATCCACAATCTAGAGTCTATAACTCCTTCTTGTATATTAACCGATTCAAGTGATGACTTTATGGAAGCAACCTCCCTCAATATAGATTGAGAATATCTTTCACGAGACCTAAACTTCCATTTGATGCTGTCACTAGTGCTTTCGTACAACCAAGCCACTACACACCCTTTGGTTCTTGAAGCTTCATAAAGTATCACCGATCCATAAGCCTACCCAAAATCTAGTTTCTTTCCCCACACCAACCTTGAATCTTACATGTTTATTAAAGTCTTCAAGCTCGTTGTAAATATTGTGCCACAAACTACAACCTTTTGGCCCTTTTGGACGAAGAGTTTCCCACCCCGTTGAAATTTCGCCAAATTTTTCCACAATTATTTTCCTCTAAAAAGCATCCTTTTCCGTTCCGAATGTCCACCACCATTTTTTGAGAAGAGACGAATTCATATGTTTAGACATTCGATTTCCAAGACCCCTGCTCTTTTTAGACTTCAAAATGGTGGACCACCGAATATTATGAATCCTTTTCTTATTTGAGTCATCATCCCATAAGAAATTTCTTATTATTCTATCAAGTTTATTTGAGCAACAAAAATTGAAAGGTAATAAATGGGCAAGCTAGCCAAAACAGTTTTTATAAGAGACAACTTACCTCCTCTTGATATTGACAGCCCTTTCCAATAAGAAAGCCTAGAAGCACAAGATTCCATTATCTTCTCCCACTTATGAGAACCGCTAGCTTTATCACCCAAAGGAAGACCAAGGTAAATACTTGGAAAACTTGTTCTTTTACACCCTAACATACTCACAAAGCCATCAATATCTTCATTAAGAGCGACACCGAACAAACAACTTTTCGAGAAATTAATCTTCAAACCCGACGTAAGCTCAAAACATAAGAGCAAATATCGGAGAGCATCCACTTGCTCATGCTTCGCATCAAGAAAAACAATGGTGTCATCGGCAAATTGAAGGTGATTAACTTTGATTCCCCCGTTTTTCACCGAGAAACTTGAAATTTTACCAAGTTCTTATGCCTTACTCAACACTTCTCCGACGATGGTAAAAAGAAATGGTGAAAGAGGATCACTTTGACGAGGTCCCTTGTTAAATCGAACAACAAATGTTGGTAAACCAAGGCATTGTTATGCTTGGATTCAGGTACCAATGAAAATCACCATTTAAATGCGATATACTTGAATAATACAAAGCAAATGATGTCAAAGGTCACGTACCAATTTAGTTGCACACAATTGTGGCGGACAAAACAAAAAACAGGTAAAAAGGAATGAGGATGAGTATTTCCAAGAATACGTGGAGAAGATAATGAATTCTCCGGAATACAAAATTATGAATTTATTAGGTTGGTACCAAAATCAAACCTAAGCAAGAATTAAAGAGACATTTGCTACACACAGGGGCCGAGTCAAAGGTTGATTAACCCCGACCCTAGCCCCCCTAAAATCACTAAAATTAATAAAAATCCTTTGTATTTATCTTAAATTATATAATTATTTCACCAAATACTTTAAATTTAGTCCACTAAGATCCCTGTGTTTATATAATTCTTTTTTTTAGCACCCCTCATCTTAAGTTTCTGGCTCCGCCACTACACAAAACAAATGTCTCGTGGAACGAAGGAAGAAAATGAACAAGCAACTAGTTAAACACCCATGGATAGCTTAGTTCAATTCTTCTTGTTCTTCTTCTAAATTTTTTTTATCAAAAAACTTAGAAGAGTATAGATTGCCCTCCGTTAACAACTTCTCTAAAATGGAGGCTATTATTTAGAAATCTTACATATATGTCCCTACTGGGTGCATAAGTTTTTAGCATGTTTATATAAATAGTCTGTAACGATATTACTAGCCATCTGTAATTCTGTATCAATTGTTTGAAAATGATGTGTTTCACAGCTGTTTTTGATCTTTCACCCTCGTCCATTTAACATGCTCTAAAACGGAAAAGTATTTCATGTGGCAGTTTGAAATGATCTTTTGAGGGTTATGAGGCAGACATACTGAACCGATTTTTGCTATGAAGATGTCCTGTACTTCAATATGTAGCTGGTAAAACTCTAATACAATCCTTTATTTTTATTTCGGTTTACTCCCATAGCTCAAAACTGATGAACTCAACCAAACTAATAAAAAATGATAAGTAAAATTCATATCAATAAGAAGGGCCTCATGAAATGGTAAAATAGCCTTGCGTTTGTTTTTATTACTAACTTTATAAGATTTCAGGTTCTGCTATTCGTATGCATACAAGCTGTGACCTGGAATACAAAATATAGGGCTATCAATCATCTTGTTGGCCTTTCACTCCAACATGGGATTACAGCTCCTGTTTGACAATATTGGTTAATCCTTTATCACACGTACCTAGCGGGAACAAAAAATCACAATCTTACATCGGCTTTTTTGAGATAGGACCAGTATCAAGCCTAGTGGGGAGGGTGGGTGGAACTCGTAAGCTTTCTTTTCTTCATTTGCATTCAATTTCTTGGTCCCGTAAATTGACTGATTATCCCAAATCCATCTATTCCACCGATTGTCTCAGATATTTATGTTGGTAATGTGACAACACTGGACGGATCGTATAGATCTCATCATATCAGAGAAGAAATCAAGTAGAACTAATATATTTTATATTTTGAGCCTACAATGGCTAACATATTCTTATTATTCACTAGTCCAAGGCTTCATCACATGTAATTATTAGGGATGTGGATGTTTAAGCTCGCCTCACTATCTTGTTAAAACGAAAGACATATGTCGGTAACCCAAATATTGAAAAATAGAAGAAACTGGCATTGACCAATGACCAACAAAAAATCTATGATCCGTCTTGAAAGTACATTTGACGCCTGGAAATCATATTTGGATAAACACAAATTAAGAAAGAATCAGAAAAGAAAAAAAAAATTAGCCATTAGGACACGAATTTTAAGTACACTTATAATTCCTGAAATCTTATTATAAACATTGTTGTTTTTGTGTATATTTGTTTTCTAATCTAATGCACAATTTTGAATCATGGTTAACTAATCTGCAACGTCTTTACAATCTCTGTTAAATTGAGAATAAAATCATTAATCTTTAGCGAAAATTGTTATCCATAGTCAGATTTAACTCCACGATGCAATTAATATGACCACAAGCTTATGTTTCATTCATTATTATTTCAATTTACTCCACCGTCTCAAAAAGGATAACCTCAAACAAACTGAAGCTTGGCTAAGTAAATTCATATCAGCAAGGGTCCAAAATGGAACAACCTTACATTTCTTTTATCGTTAACTTAAAAGAAGATATTAGGTTCTTCTGTTCGCGTGTACACAACTGTGACTTGCAATGCAAAAGAAATGACAGTGCAAAATATATGTTGATTGCAAAAAATATGGATTGGACATCTCTCTCGTGACTTTGATTTGGTAAACAATATATGGTTCTACACATACTCTGTAGAATCCCGTGGAATATCCAGGGAGGGAAATGGATGGAAGATAAAAATCTGCTCTAACATTGGCGTCTCGTTCCCTCTTGCACGGCATTTGTTCCGGGAATATCTCCAGGGCACTTCCGCATAACTTGCAATAATAAATGCACCTTGGGCCTCTGAAATTAGACTAGGCATTACAACCTTAATTGTCTCTGCCAACAATTTGGAGATAATCTTATAAAAGCTGCTTATTAAACTTAGAATCTTATATTCTCTCTCTAAGAATGTTATATCCACCAGATATGTTATGCCCGGAATGCAAAGATAGGCCGTTGGTGCATACAATCTTGTTCGGGATTGATCACATAATCATTTCATCATATGCAGATCTCTTCTAAGAACGTACCTAGTGTAGGGAAACGGTGGTTTCCTAGTTTAGGTCAAAGAAGATGGCTAAATTCTAGGAGGTTCCGGAAAGGCTCCGTTAGGGAAACATAGCTAGTTTAGGACAACTTCCATATATAAGATGGGTTTCCTAATTGACCATGGTTTCCTTGGGAACCAAGTTTGTAACTCCTATATATGGAGGTCTAGGCTAAGTGTTTTAGTTATGGAATCCTCAATGTAAATCTCGTAGAGATGTGAGGGATTCATCCCACCTATTGAGGTGGTTATGTGAGAGACCTAATGGTGGAAGGAGTACATCATTATGGTGCTTATGGGATACTTATCGATGTTGGAAGATATGTCGTTATGGAGTATTCGTGTGGAGATGTTGGTAAGACATCTTGTTGAGGAGAAGATCATATTGGTGGTGATGGATTAGATTATTGGTGTTGAGCTAAAGGAGTCCATGGTAATCTATATCAGGGTGTGCAGAGAAGATCATCTTGTTGTGGTAGATAATGTGGTAAACGTTATCTCGTATGGGTGAAGACACTACTTTGGATCTTATAGGGTGCTTGTGAGAGTTCTTGTGTTCGGTCACGTTGTGGTGAGTCGATGGATTGATATAGTCAATCAGTTGTGTAATTATCAGTGGTGATTCTATAATGAATAAAGAGTTTGTAGGCGTTTGGTGGATGTAGACAATATTACATACATTGTGTATATTGTTGAACCACGTTAAATCCGTGAGTACTTTACTTCTTGTTTCTTTGTTTATGGCTTGCATCTATGTGGTTCTCTTTCCCTTCTTCTTATCCTAGATCATAGTAAGGTTCATGGAGCAATCCAAGAGATCAAGTGTTTCTTGTTAGCTAATTTGATTCCGCAGTATTAGCATGTAGATGGCTCTGAACCCCAACAATTGGTATCAGAGAGATCCAATTACCCCAACAATTGGTATCAGAGAGATCCAATTACCTCAACAATTGGTATCAGAGAGATCCAATTACCTCAACAATTGGTATCAGAGAGATCCAATTGCCCCAACACCTAGGGAGGTGGATACTCAAACTCCCTTTGCTATCTTGTAAAATCGAATGGTGGTAATAACCCAAGGCATCATACTTGGGTTCAGCCGTTCAGGTACTATAGGGTCACCATCAAAAGGAAAAACATGGTAATGGTCATGTATCCCAAAAGTAAGAGTTGCTATACACTTTGCAACACAAGTAGGACATAACTGATCACCTTTGTGGGAGAAAGTACCAGGGGGTTACATGTTTTGCCCCAGAAGAAGAATATACATGCATCCGAGTGATTTGACTTTTGTTCGAATGGAACGGTAGGCGCATCACACGGGTGTCTTTGCTAATAACAATGGAGAAAAGAATAATTAATGAAACCTAAAGCAAAAAGTTAGCATCACATACCCTAATGGACAAAAAAAAAAAAAAAACATTACACTGCATTTGAGTGTTTTAGATTTATGCCTTGCTTGAACTAATTATCAAGTGTCTGAAAAAGGCAAAACTGCTATTTTATCAGTAAACAAAAGATTACTTTGTGTTCACAAATCGTAATAGTATCACTAATTCATTTTTTCTTTAAAATGAGTTCAACGACTGTGGTTCACACTTGTTTAAAAAAAAACATGATTCTTGCTGCGTTTGTTAATTTTGTTTGATTTTATCTTAAACCAAAACCAATTGAGCTGATCTAGAAGGAGAGTGAGACAGATAGAAGACCCAAAAGTCCGATTTCGTTGAAGAATGAAAGTAAGAAGAGATATTTTGTAAATAGGTCGTTTATTTAGTGGTTAATTAGGGTCTGGGTCGTGGAACATGCACTTGATGCATTAGGGTCGTAACTAACCAATGACCATTAGAAAAATGTTAGTTTGACTTTTCTATTTAGCTACACACCATGACCATTAATTGACTAGTGTTGACGGTTTAAAACTGTCAAAACGATTAAGCTCTAGGGTCCTTTTTCATCTTCTGAATTCGATCTCCTTCTACCCATTTGTTTTTGTTGAGCAGCTTTAGAGTTCCCGTGATTATCCTCTTCTTCTGCTTTTAAGTTCCACCATCTTCGTTGTTGCCACCACCATATCTCCACTATCATCACGTCCACTGAAACATCAATTGATTTAAACTAAGCAAACATGATACCCATTTTTCTCTGCTTTCTTCCCACCGTAACGATCAAACATCAATTAAATTCATTATTCAACTCAGAGCCGCTGAAACTCATATTTAGCAAAGCAAAAAACAGAAAAACCCATACACTAAATTCAATTAAACTCTTTCAACAGAAACATGGAGCTAAAAATCTTTATTATTTAGCCCTCAACTTCACCGTTCACCGTGATCACCAGCAACTCAAAATATTGGTACACAATTTTTTTATGAGTTAGGTGAAAGAAAACTGGAAAGGCATCTCATTTTGCATCTTTAATCTTCTTCTCTGTTTATTTCTTTTTTGAATTTGTAACCTTACGAAATAGTAATGGTTTTGGATAGTTTGCATTAACCGTTACTCTCGATCCCTCTTAAGGCTGTGGCTTATTAGGAATTTCGACGTTATATTTAGATCGAATTTTGTTGTTGTTTGAAATTGTAGGAAAACTGTTCGATGAAATGTCGCAGTTAGCTTGGTTAGGTTTCTAACCAGGTTAGGATAATCCCATTTAACCATTTCATAAGGGATTTTTGGTAATCAGAACAGATGGTCAACGTGAGTCTATGACCCTAATGCATTAACTGCATGTTTTACGACCCATACCCTAATTAGGTACAAAAGTTAAGACCCTTTTACAAAATAACTCAAATAGAGAATTTTAGAGAATTATGCATCTCAAACAAAACTAGAAATATCCAACTTTAATAAAGGATAATGGTTGTATCTTAGAACAATATTGATGACTATCAATATAAAGGGGAAACCTAGGTTTATTCTTGATCGGCGGTGAAAATATTAAGAGGATTTTAAGAGGCCGTTAAATGCAAATGAGCAACTTGAATGGGACCTTCTAAGGCGTGACTTAAATCGGGTTCCTAGGCTAGTGGAAGAGGACGATGAAATGGAGATTATGGAGAATTTCAGCGTTTCAAGATGTTATGAAAGCCTGGCAGGCAATTTGGAAGACTGTGGATTCGACGAATTCCTTTGGAGAGATGGGATTCCAAACAAGGTGAGTTTCATAATTTGGGCTACCTTTCATAATTCGTTACCTACAAGGGATATGTTGAGACATCGGGGTGTTAATATTGATAGCGACCTCTGTGTTTTGTGCAATGAAGTAAGGGAATCGGCTAATCACATGTTCATTCATTGTAAGTACTCTTTCCAGATTTGGAATTATTTCATCAAATCCTTTGTGATAGCTTGGCCATTACCAAGTACTTTACTTCATTTGTTCGAAGCTTGGTCTATCAATGTGTTACAAGGGAGAGGAAGGGAGGTTTGGCAAATCTTACATTATGCGGTTTGTTGGACCTTATGGAAGGAAAGGAATGGAAGAGTTTTCGGAGGTCGCCAAAAGAGTGTGCAAGAAAGCATCGACTCGGTTAAGCAATTGGTAGTTTTATGGTCCTGTGACAAGGATACATTTAAGTTTGTCGATCCTAGTTTAATTTGGAGTAATTGGGATACACTAATGGGTATGTAGAACTGTATTAACCTTGGTTTATTCCTTGGCTTCTTTTTTCTTTTTAATATAACCTTTTTCCTCAAAAAAAAAAAAATATAAAGGGGAAACCTAGGTTTATTCTTGATCGGCGGTGAAAATATTAGCTTAGTATAAAACACGATCAAATAATCCCGTCCCCCACATTATTACATTCTCCCTTAAATAAACTTAGACAAAAGGGATTGAGCTTCACGAATATTTAGTTACTGAAACACAAGGCCAGGCCAATGGAGACAAGACGCTTATATTGGCTTGTTTATTATACTACTTTTATCCAAGCATACGTGACTTGTCTCTCCAGAGGTTATGAGACCTCGTCGGATGGACAAGAGTAGTGCATGTCGTGTCACGTCTGTAACCAGCAGTGCAAAGTAGTTATATTAGCCCATTTGACGTATCTCTGCTCCAAAGCCAGCTTGCAAGGATATGATCAAAAATAACGTACACCCTATAATCCTAGCACGTTCCATAATTGATGATGCACCAAAACAAGATTTTGTATTATGGTAATTCGTAAACGAGAATGCAACATTTCAGCTAACAGAACTCCTGGAAGGATGGAAATCCTAATGGAAAACGGGACCAACTATTGGACTGGCTAATAGTACTACCAAGTCTACTACTGACTTATTCAAACTAAAAGATAAGTTCAAATTCAAACTAACAAATTACTGAGATAATCCCATCTACTACTGACTTATCTCCTAGTGAATTGATCTTCATTGTGAATGTGTGATAACGATTGATTTATGGCTGATTGAACAATATGACCTAATCCTTTACTATTATTTCAATTCACTCCTCCATCTCAAAAGTAGAATTTGGTCAAGTGGATACATAACAGTAAGATTTAACTATCCCTTGCGAAATGGTAAACCTGACATTTATTTCATTGTTAACTTAATAAATTTTAGGGTCATAACAGTAAGATTTAACTATCTGTGTGCCAAGACTCCCATGTGCCCTCTGTATCCTCCAATAAGCTTATGCCACCTTTTTGTTTAGTTACAGTTACTAACCGCTTATATTCTGTATATTTGATCCTAGCTAATTACGGGAAGTTATTAGCTTGGGCTGGTGCTGCTGGAAGAAGGGTTCATCTTAACTTTGCCAGCACGGTTCATAGTAACTGGGATGCTATTTTTGGTTCATTTTAGTGTTGTTGTTGTAATTCTTGTTTTTGCTTTTCTCTACCTCTGGTAGAACCCCTGTACATTCTTCCTTCTTCAATATATCTGCTCTTCTTATCAAAATTTTTTTTACGGGAAGTTATTATTTGTTACATATACTCCATTAAATAACCTGATGATTCATGGTTTTTCTTTTTTTTAGATCTTGTAGCTCTTCCGTATTTTGATTCATTCATTCATTCATTCTTCTTTTTTTTTTTTTTTTTATCAGAATTTTGATTCTCATGCTAACATGATCTTCAAGTACAGTGTGGGATGGGATCAATATCAATCAAATACTGAATTCATATACTCTTTTCTTTTGGAGCATGATCTTCATAGGTATCATTATGATATCTTTAGTTTATCATACTCAATAGCTCTACGATTTAGGCCCTATAGATTTGTTTAAAAACTTATGATTTTCTAATTACAATAATTAGTTTGAGATTATTGAGCCGATTTCTGCCAAATTACATATTTACAGATGACACTAAGTAGATCAGAGAAATAACCTTAACAATGGTAATTAGCCAAAGGAAAATGAAAACCAAAAAAACGCACTATGTAAATCCAATATACAGTCGAGTACGGGTGGATTAAGAGTATCTGATTCAAAAATATAAGATGGATATACAGTCCTTTATTTTTCTCTTTATTTTGGTATATGCTTTCCTTGTTAATTAGTAATGATAACTTTGGAAAAAATTGAACACATTTAATAGCGGTTAAACAGGCAGGACATGTGGCGTAAATTTACTGGCGGGTACAAAGGGCACCGGGGAGAGTTGGCACAGATGATGCGGACCCTACAGATGTAGCTTGCAATAATACAAAATAAAGGAGTGTGCACAAAATTGAACTCCAAAATAAATGACCAGTGTTAAATTTATAACGAATGCAAAATAAATGAATTGGCCATTTGTTTCGACGTAACACACTAACGCCTATCTTTTTTCATCTTTGCCACGTCTATGAAGAAACCTACGTCTTGATAGCCATTTTTTAGGAGCTACAGCTACATTGCAATAAAAATACGAAAAATACCAGCATCACAAAATTCAAAATTGATTGAAACACGTAATCTAGCAGCCACTTGCTTGTTCATGGCCATATAATTTTCGTAATTAACTTGCAATAACAATCAGTAGCAACGAAACCATTCAGCAGACCTTCATGGCATGGAAGATAAACATTTCAAACCAGAGCAACGAAGTTCGGAAAATACTTCCTTAGGTGATTGTTTGGATGAAGGAATGAAATAGGTGTGTTTTTGGTGGCAGGGGTCGTTCTAACGAAGAATTATCTTTTGTAATCATAACCCACGATGATTTTGTAATCGGTGTTGAATACAAAAATCATTTATATGTCGGATATTTTGTAATCCGGTTTCCAGAATTTTCTACAGTCGCGTCTCTTCCCATTAATGGATGACGACCTTTGATAGCGTCTTTTGAAGATGAAACGACATCTCCAAAAGGCATGAAACCCTCTATAAATTGCGAAGGATTCTTCCCACTATCAATAATAAAATAAAAACTCTTCTCTCTAAGCATCTTCAGAATCAATTACAGTGTGTTCTTGGTTGGGTCAAGGGAGTACAACCTTTGAATCCAACAACGTTGTTAGGGATTCATTGTATCCTGACAGCAATATTGCGCTGACCGATTGTACTCGCCAATTTATTGGGAAGGGTCGAAATAATTGCTGAAAAGAATCGCAAGGCCTTGAAGCTCCAGTGATACAACATTCTTTTCGCTCTTTGTTTTCATCCTCTATTACCCTGAATTTTCCAACATTATAAATATCAACGAGTAGATTACTTCGGTCCGTAACTCCCGGAAATCTCATAAAAATAGCGTGGTATTTAAGGATCGGAAAATGGGTCATTTGTCCAAATATTTTTAAAATATGGTTCTAATGGACGAGTAAAAATTAGTATGGGTGAAATGGACACCAAAAAAATAACAAGAATGAAACTGGATTCATCCTGTCTAAAACTTAAAAATGAGCGAGGATGAAACTGGATGCATCCTGATGTAAATTAAAAATAAGAAAGAGTATTTGAAAATGAGTAGGATGAAACTGTTTACATCCTGGCTATTTTTATATTTTCGTCCATTTAAACAATATCAAATTTTATAAGTCTTTTTCACTCAGGAATTGTTGATTTTGGTCTTTTTAACCAATTTTGTGTTTAAGGCCTATTCCTATGCACATGCCAAAAAAATGGTGTTTGGCATGCCAGGTGGCATGGAAAACCATCTGTGCCACTATAGGGAAATCAATAAGCGACTGAGTTGCTACCGAGCAATATTCACAATATCGCTGCCGTTAAAAACTTTACCGCTACCGATATTGTTAAAATCACTCTCTATAAATAATAACGCTGGCGATACAATGGTTATCGCACAATAATTATTCTACAACGGCTATTTTCCCCTATGGTTCCTATATATACGCCCCTTTACCACTCTAGATAACTCACACCTGCTTCTACAGATATTTCACTTATATTCTCAATTTAAGTTTCATTAATCATCTCAATGTCGAGATCCAATGAAGAAAGGGATATTATTATGAATCGGTTCAGGTTACAGCAAGAAAGGTATCGTATGAGGCTACAAAAAATTGACGAAGAGGAAGCTGAAGATAATAAACTAATCGAAATTTTGATGCTTGTACATACGGGTCAAATACCAAGAGTTCCAGAGCCCAAAGAAGTATTATCAAGAAGATATACGTATCGAGGGAGGGAATTTTACCATCAGAAGCTCATGCACGATTATTTTCTTCCGAATTGTGTGTACTCTGATCAATATTTCCAAGGTCGATTCTGCATGCCTCGTCATCTGGTGAAAAAGATTATTGAAGAGCTTTGTCGAGTGGAACCTCAATTCAATTATCAGTTTGATGCACTGAATATTAGAGGTCATGATGGTATTTATCAATGATGTTGTAGTAGTAAAAGGTTCGTGAGACTTGTGAAAGCAAAGAATTTTAGATTTAATAAAACTAAGATAAGATAAAAATATATACAAAAATTGTCACAAGATGAAGAGATGTGATGGGACTCAGGATTCGGCCAAACTCACAACAAAAGGTTCAAAAATTAGTTCTTCTAACAATTATCGCTCAACAAATAAAAACATGGACTCTTGTTTTGCCAAAGTAGATTCTCAAAAGATTAGTTATAAATCCTAAGCATGGGACATCAAAACAATTAAGCAAGCATGACCCATCAAATGAAATGAAAAATAATTAATCAAAATCATAATTCAATTTTTATTAGTGCAAAAGTCATAAAAAGAATTAATTAATTTTACCCATGTATGAAATTCGTCTTCCTCCGTCGTCCCAGTGTTGGGGATTAGCTTCTCATGATGCAAACACACTCAAAAAGATAACTCATAACTCAAATGGTGTTTTTATTAGAGAAATAATAGAAAACAGCGATTTGCAATGGTATATGGGTGTTGCAAAACCCACTGTTACAATGAACGATAAAACAGAAGTGCAGCAGTCACTGTTGTACAGTCGCTGAAAACTGTTGCAAATGAAGGGAAAATACGACAGCTTTTTACGACTGTCCTGGATAGTTCGATGTTTTTCGTGTTTTCTTCTTCATGCAGCAGCAGAGAGAACTCTGAAACTTCCAATTCTATGCTCTGTTTCCTCCCCTAACTCTCCATAACCCTTATATGAGTCCCAAGCACCCTATTTAAACACGACAGGGTTCAAAAATCTCCCGGATATCTTCATTAATCGTTGTTATTCTTCGCTGCCAAAAAGGGAAAATAATTTCCATTTTTATATTCACCACGCGTTAAACTCTTTCCAGCATGCTCCAAATCGTCATGTACACGCCTCAAATGTGGTTATACACAGTTCCATCTCACGCCATGCACAGAAAGCACGTATAATCCCGTGAAACGCCTCTTCCATTGACGTGCTACCCTGTTTTCTTCTCTCGGATTTTCTAGCCAAATTCAGTCGAAACCATCAACCATACCATTCCTGTGATGATGAATCAAGTCGAACCATGAAGTTTCAGCCATCGAATCTCCCTAAAACACCCCCAAATCAGAAACCCTAATTCTGGTTCTTTGAAACCAGATTTTCCCGCCAAAAACAAATTTGAAAAGGGAGAAGATGGGTGTCCCCCTAACTAATCCGTGGGTGCGAATAGCAGATGCCTTGAGGGGTGCCTGGGGGTGCCCTTATCCAAAATGAGGGTGCCGTTATCACTTTTCTCCGGGGGTCCAAAAAGCACTTTTCGAGCAACTTTTTCCACACAAATGTATTTCTCCAAAAACACCTAAACAAACATAAAAACACCAAAATTAGTACAAAAATCGAGACTAACAATAGAGACACTGAGAACAAATCAGACACAAAAATGTGTCTATCAAATACCCCCAAACTTATTATTTGCTAGTCCTCGAGCAAATTTAATCTAGAAAATAAAAATCTAACTCACTAGGTGGACCTAGTGACCGAGTTAATCTCGGGAGGGTTTACCAGAGGTGTACCCACAAAACCTTGACTTCTAATTGGTCACCAATATCCAAAGATCTATGAGGACATACATATTCTCAACCTATCTCCAAGTGACTAGAATGCCAGAGAAATTAAAGGTGACAGCTCTAAAGCTGACTGAAGAAAAGGGAAGACACATCCGCAACACTGCTAGATAAAGAGATATCCGCTACACAGCTTGATAAACATTGTAAGATGCGTCCGTTAATTTACAGCTGGATAAGATTAGAAGAGAGAAAAATATGAGAGGGGCATCTGCTACACAGCTGGACTAATTATGTGTGATGATTTAAACCAGTGCTAGAAAGATCTTGTGCCATATTGAAAGCGGACTAACAAAGCAACCAAATGTATCTTTTCTTCGAATCTCTCATAGTGCTCAGTAGAAACAACGTCTTCGGCTTCAACTGTTGATGATAACTCCTGAACCTTGACAATTAACTCTTCTCTTCGATTACTCACTTGAAACTTCCTTATAGATTTCTACTTCCTTATGGCCTTATTGAACAAAATTTAAAATTTAAACTTTCATTTTTTTAATTTTTTTTTTTGTTTTTTTTTTGTTTTTTGGTGTAGAGTAATAACAAGACAAAAAATTACATGGCCATCACAGAAGGAATTTAACACTTGGATTTTCGCAACTTGTAATGTCTTAGTATCATGAACTTCAACAACTTATATCGTTTGATTTTTCTTGCTCTTATAACTTCTTGTAACCCTTGATTTTGAATTCTGATTTTCTATTGTTGCTTTTAAACCTTAAACGTCTTCAACTTTCTTGATAGATTTTTATATCGCTCCGTTTGTTGATGATGATAAGATTCTACTGAGAGAGTGTCGTAATCCAATAACTAAGACTACATTGTGAGGTTGCTTTGTCTTTCTGGCATTTCCTGACCTACTAGCCTTTCTATCATGGATGGTTAGGTGCATCACGGTTACCCTCTAAAAGGAACAAGTTCTCTCCTGAATTTCAAGGATCTCGATGTCTTTTTCTCTAATGTCTCAATAGGTTGTTATCCCTAGCATTCCAATTTCTATCTTTTTGGTGAGAAACAGTATGTAAATTTAGCTAACCGGATACCATGTGACGCTAGAAGTTTCAAAAGTGCAACTAAAAAGTTCTTCCCCACCCCCAAACTTAAATATAACATTGTCCTCAATGTTCTAAAGATGATATTAAAAGCATGAACAAGGAGAAACTGTTACCACTTGAAGAAAAAGAGTTAAGGAAAGATATCACCGTGTTGCATGAGCAAGGGGTACCTCCCAAGGAGTGCTAAGTTTAAAGTCTTCATCCAGACATCAAATACCTCAAAAAGGATCTTCACCTTCCAAAGTCATACACCAATAGCCGAAATAGTTGTGGGTCCATAAGGGAAAATAGAGCTAACACCAATATGAGACAACTGCACTAATTCAGGAAAATGAATAGAAGGAGCGTATTCGAATCTGAGGTTTCTGTCAAGACAACTGGGTTTATATGGGGAAAATAACGAAGCTTTACATGTGTGTCTTGATAAAGAGATTCATCCGAAATGCTGGCCTCTAATACCTGGGTCACTTCCTGGACAGTATCAGGAGGATCGGGCTGCGGAGTCTGAATAGACTCAAGTAATATCTCAGACGCACAAGGCTCGTGTCCCAAGTTAGGGACTTCAATTAGGGATACATGAAGATCACTAGAGTCATCATTAACCCCAAACTTAGGGTGAACAATATCCTCAAATGGACCAAAACCTATGGGATGGATTCTAGGGTCCATAAAGTCAGCACAAAAACTAGCTTCTTTGGGAGACTGGTCATCTAAACGAACAACATCGTCATATAAGGGATTATCAAAGAAAATATCCAATGTAGGCTCATCATCTAAGGTGTTCGTCATGTTTATATCCTCCGAATCACTGAAAGGTTCATCAAATAATGGATTATCAAACATAGTGCAGGCTAAAGGATCATGAACTAGAGTGTTAATCATGTTCACCACTTCTAAATCATCCATCTCAGAAGACTTAATAACATTAAATACATTTAGCTCAGTAGTCATGTTACCAAAAGATATGTTCATAAGTCCGGTTCTACAATTGATGACAACATTAGATGTGGCTAAGAATGAGCGACCTAAAATCACCGGGATTTGAGCACTTGGATCCTGAACAGGCTGGGTATCTAGAAAAACAAAATCCACTGGGTTTATGAACCTATCAACCTCAATAAGAACATCTTCTATGACACCACGAGGCACTTTGACATACGTATCAGCTAATTAAAGTGTCATTTTGGTCGGTTTCAACTTACCAAGACCTAGCTGGGTGTACACATGATACGTGAGTAAGTTAAAACTAGCTCCTAAGTCAAGTAATGCCTTATCGACCATGTGCTTACCAATTGCACAAGATATGGTGGGGCATCCAGGGTTCTTATACTTAGGGGGTGTTTGGTTCAGAAGAATTGAACTTTCTTGACCAACTAAAAAGGATTTCTTATGGACATTAAGATTACACTTTCGTGTACAAAGATCTTTCAGGAACTTGGCATAAGCAGGCATTTTCCTAATTGCTTCTAATAATGGAATGTTGATATTCACCTATTTAAATGTTTCCATTATCTCGTTGAAAATCGACTACTTCTTAGTTGGGGCTAACAACTTTGGATATGGGTCTCTAGGTACAAAGGTAGTCCTATCAGGAATTTCTTGGGACTCCTCAGGAATTGTTTCAGTTTCCTCAGCTATGGGTTCCTCTGGTGAAGTAGAAAGTGGAACTACAGTATGTCCACTAGGCATGGCTACCTTATTGTCTACCGTTTTACCGCTCCTAAGGGTTGTTATAGAGTTCACATGGTTTGATGATTTCTCACCAGCTAAAGATATTTGATGGACTTCTCTAGGATTGGGCTGTGGTTGACTAGGGAACTTTCCTTTTTCTCTAATTAAAGTCTCATTTATCTGACTAACTTGGATTTTTAACTCGGAAATATCCCGAGAGTTAGCCTGAACCATCTTTTTGTTTTCATCTAGACCTTATGCAACCGTCTGTTGAAGTTCTTTAGTGTTCCGAGTTAACAAGGTGAGAAACTCTTCTAAACTCATGATTTTCTTATCTGAAGGGGTTTGAAACTGTGTTGGTCCTGAAGGATTCTTAGCATATCCAAAACCTGGGGGAATAACCTGAGAGTTACTAGACTGACCTTGACTCTGGCCCTTGGACCAAGAAAGGTTTGGATGGTTTCTCCAACCAGGGTTGTAGGTTTCTGAATATGGGTCAAACTTCTGATGGTTCTCAAATATAGTTTTATTATAAAGAGCATGGGTTTTCTCTTCATTAGTCTATCCTTCCCAAAAAGGTTCTACTCTACCACTAGTTCGACTCAATTCTAAAACTTCTAACCTTTTAGCTATGGCTTCTATTTTGGCATATGATTCAAAAGATCCTTCAACCCTATTAACAGTTCCTCTACCTAGAAGAATGGTTTTCTTGGGCTCCCTACTATTTTCACATTGGTAGGTCTTTTCGGCAATTTCATTCAAAAATGTCATCGCTTCATCAACAGTTTTATTTTCAAACCCACCTGTGCATAAGGACTCAACCATGGTTGTTGTCGAATAATCTAAACCCTCGTAGAGGATTTGAACTTGCCTAACCTTTTCCAAACCATGGTGAGGACATTGAGATATCAATTCATTGAACCTTTCCAAATACCTATATAAAGATTCTCCCTCTTGTTGAGAAAAAATACAGATTTACGTCCTAATAGATGATGTCTTATGCCTAGGGAAAAACTTCTATAAAAAGTTAGTTGTAAGTTGGTCATAGGTTTCAATCGACTCAGAGGCCAAACTATATAGCCAAGATTTGGCTTTATCTCTCAGGGAAAATGGGAATAACCTAAGTTTCAACGCAACATCATCTAGGTTTTGAATTTTCAGATTACTACAAACTTCCTAAAATTCCCTGATATGAAAATAAGGGTTTCCACTTTCTTTCCCTAAATAGATTGGGAGCATCTGCAGGGTCCCAGGTTTCAGTTCATAATTTTCCTCAGTTTCAGCTAACTTGATACATGACGGACGAGAGGTCCTAGTAGGGTTTTACAAGGCTTTCAAATTTTCCATTTCTGGCACTACCAAAGGACTAGGAGTACTTTCTTCACTAATTGTCAAGTTTTCAAAGCTGAAATTTCCAAAAACGGGGCTCTCAAAAGAAGAATCTTCGAGCTCCCCGCCTTCACAAGAAGAACTACTAGGTTTTTTACTAATCAAACGACTTAGAGTGTTTCTTTTCTATGCCCGTTCTCTAATGACCTCGGGCATACACTAAAAAAAAACAAAATCAAATCAAAAAGAAAAATCCTAAAAGGAAGGGAAGTTCTATGCAAACACAAACAAGGCTGACTCCACCAAAGCAAACCTAGAGATTTCTAGCAAACAAAAAGCATGATGGCTCCACTTAGATTGTTTTCTAGACCAGCTTCTAATCCTTCGAAAGGGAATTCGTTACAATCTGAGCAAACCCCTCTGGAATCAATCTGAGTTTAAGCAAGCTGGATAGAGGCGAGGGAAGCTGATGGAGCTTTGATACCCAAGGACTCACCGTGTTATAAGGCGGCGCAGTCACGCATTCAACTCACATAAACCATCATGAACTTATAAGTATGCTTAAAGAGTAACCAATATTTTTCAAACGACTTTCCTAGTAAGATCGTTACCCTATAGGTCTCATTCTATTTTAAATTTTAAGCTTAGGTTCGCGTTTGGTATCATTTTCCTAAGGATGGAAAGAAGAGAACGGTGATGAAATACGAACCCTTATCTTATATGGCCAGTCCTTGCCCTTTACTAGGAATTTAAAACAGCCGTATTCAGTTCCTCAACATATAAGCAAACGAAGGAATACAGTAACTTGCTGACAGGGGATTCGCGAGTGTTTCAACAAACTTACCTCCCGTACCATACGAGGGATGAACCGTTGAAGTCGACTCGGGCCACAACTCCTATGTCATGTACGAACCCGAGGGGCCGATGTGATATTGTAATCACCGTCCTTCTCTGTAAACAATTTAATATTTTATACTACCCTTCCGTAGGGTTTAAAAATAAAAGAATGTCCAAATGTCCAAGTCCAAAGTCCAAAAAAAATAAAGTGCAAAAGAAAAAGAAAATTACAAGAATAAAGAAATCCTAATACAATCTAAAGAAATAAACTCTCTCTTTTTTTTTCTCTCTTTTTATAATAATAAAAAAAAAATCTTCTTCTTTAGCTCATTTCGCTTTGTCTTTAACTCCAAACTTTAATTATTCACCAAAAGCTTTGGCAAATTTTTCTTTCGCTCCAAATTCCAAAATCTGTAGTAAAAAGATAAAAACAAAAACGTAAAGAAGAAAAAATAAAGTAAAAACAAATAAAAACCTAAAAAAAGAACAAAAATCTAAAAACTCTAGCCTAAAGACAAGCTCCGTGTCGACGGCGCCAAAAATTGATGGTATTTATCAATGATGTTGTAGTAGTAAAAGGTTCGTGAGACTTGTGAAAGCAAAGAATTTTAGACTTAATAAAACTAAGATAAGATAAAAATATATACAAAAATTGTCACAAGATGAAGAGATGTGTTGGGGCTCAGGATTCGGCCAAACTCACAACAAAAGGTTCAAAAATTAATTCTTCTAACAATTATCGCTCAACAAATAAAAACATGGACTCTTGTTTTGCCAAAGTAGATTCTCAAAATATTAGTTGTAAATCCTAAGCATGGGACATCAAAAAAATTAAGCAAGCATGACCCATCAAATGAAATGACAAATAATTAATCAAAATCATAATTCAATTTTTATTAGTGCAAAAGTCATAAAAAGAATTAATTAATTTTACCCATGTATGAAATTCGTCTTCCTCCGTCGTCCCAGTTTTGGGGATTAGCTTCTCATGATGCAAACACACTCAAAAACATAACTCATAACTCAAATGGTGTTTTTATTAGAGAAATAATAGAAAACAGCGATTTGCAATGGTATATGGGTGTTGCAAAACCCACTGTTACAATGAACGATAAAATGAAGTGCAAAGATCATCGTTGTTGATCCGCTGAAAACTGTTGCAAATGAAGGGAAAATACGACAGCTTTTTACGACTGTCCTGGATAGTTCAATGTTCTTCGTGTTTTCTTCTTCATGCAGCAGCAGAGAGAACTCTGAAACTTCCAATTCTATGCTCTGTTTCCTCCCCTAACTATCCATAACCCTTCTATGAGTCCCAAGCACCCTATTTAAAGACGACAAGGTTCAAAAATCTCCCGGATATCTTCATTAATCGTTGTTATTCTTCGCTGCCAAAAAGGGAAAATAATTTCCATTTTTATCTTCACCACGCGTTAAACTCTTTCCAACATGCTCCAAATCGTCATGTACACGCCTCAAATGTGGCTATACACAGTTCCATCTCACGCCATGCACATAAAGCACGTACAATCCCGTGAAACACCTCTTCCATTGACGTGCTTCCCTGTTTTCTTCTCTCGGATTTTCTAGCCAAATTCAGTCGAAACCATCGACCATACCATTCCTGTGATGATGAATCAATTCGAACAATGAAGTTTCATCCATTGAATCGCCCTAAAACACGCCCAAATCAGCAACCCTAATTCTGGTACTTTGAAACCAGATTTTCCCGCCAAAAACAAATTTGAAAAGGGAGAAGATGGGTGTCCCACTAACCAAAAATTGAGACTAAAAATAGAGACACTGAGAACAAATCAGACACAAAAATGTGTCTATCAGGTCATAGTCCTGAACAAAAAGTTACTTTGGTTTTAAGGATTTTAGGTTATGGAACTCCAGCAGATGCGAATGATGAGTACATTCGTATGGGTAAAACAAATTCTTACACTAACCTTTCATTGTTCTGTGAAGTAATGATTAATCATTTTTGTCAAACATATTTACGAAAACCAACCGACGAAGATGTTAGACAAATATTAAGGGAGAATGAGGAAAGGGGATTCCTAGGAATGCTAGGTAGTCTCGATTGTATGCATTGGGTATGGCATGGATGCCCTGTTTTTTGGGCTAGTCAATATAAAGGTCATTATCCAAAGCCAACAATTATCCTTGAAGTTGATGCTTCTTATGATTGTTGTATATGGCACGCTTTTTTTGGTCTTCCGGGTTCACAAAATGATATTAATGTTTGGCACAAGTCGCCTCTGTTTGAAGATTTGAAGTATGGAATTTCTCCATCTGTATGTTTCATGATCAATGGCCATCAGTACACTCATGGCTATTATCTTGCGGATGCTGTCTACCCAAAATGGTCCAACCTTGGTTCAATGATACAATCAGCCTCCTACTAGTGCATTGGGCCTTTCATACCGATATTTTAACGATGCCAAAATGGCACTGAGGAAGGATGTAGAACGCGCTTTTGGAATTTTGAAGAGGAAGTTCGCTATCATTTGTGTCCCATATCGTGGGTTGAGTCCTAGTAAAATGCATAAGACTATGCTCACTTGCATAATTCTTCATAACATGGTAATTCTGGAAACCCGGCGTGATTCAGATTGGATTAACTATGATGATGAAGATTTGAGGCCAGAGATTCAACCTGAAAGAGTCCTCGATGCAAGGAATTATGGTCAAATGACTAAATACATTCAGAACCGTAATTTTTATGACCAATTAATAGATGATCTGAGATTGAACCTTTGGGCAGAGCATGGAAGATGATTTTATGTATTTTTATTAATGTTTTAGCTTAAGTTTAAAGTTATGTTATTTATTTTTAATGGAATGTTATAATAAACTTCAACATTTCATTTCAATCTAATTACAGAAATATTATGAAGCCATATAAAATCCATTTCAAACTAATATTAATTGGAATGCATAACAACATATCAAATTAAAACTTAAACTAAAACATTAAAACTTAAACTAGTACATTAATCATGTAGAGGAATTATTTCATCAAACTCATCATCAGTTCCATCATCATCATCATCTTCATCACGGTTGTTAGTAAATCCAGCTTGCTTTTCAATCTATGCTTGAATCATGTCAAATTCGATTTGCCACAGATGTTTTTGTTGGGCGTTTATAATTGAGGTGTTAGCTTGAAGAATGTTATGCTTGTCATAGTCAAACCCAAATTTTTCTTGAGAAAGAAGACTTTTCTTACTCTCCCGGTTTTGAATTTTCCTTTCAATGAATCTTTCCTTCGCGATGATCTTTTGATGTTCCATAAACTCCGCCATGTTAAATCCTCCGGAACTCCCTCCTACTTGAGCTAATTTTCTAGCCAGTTTTGCCTGATTCCTCCCTGGAAGTTTTCCATTATTATTACCATGACCATAATTATTGAAAACTACATTGGAATTTGGGCTTGTAGGGGTATCCGGTGAAGAATTTGATGGACTTTGTGAAAATGGTGAAGAATTTGATGGACCTTGTGAAAATGGTGAAGAATTTGGTGTTGAGGGAGATGAATTATATGGTGACTTTTCAGGTACTATTTGATTATTTGCTAAGTAATCTGAATTATATTTGTTCAAACCCTTCAAAATATGATAACAACTTTCGAAAGAGAACTGTTTACCATGTTTTCATTGCCAATCTATACGAACCTATCTTTCAAAATCAACATCACTCTGACCACTGTCCTTGCCTTTTCTCTTGGCTTGGAGTATCAATGCAACATAAGCGGCTACTTCCCGGTTGATTACAATGAAGTTTTCTGACAATCCTTTTGCATCACGACTATTGATGTTCATGGTTTGTTCTTCATATTTTTGAAATATATTATCCCACATTGTGTTACCATGTTGTTGTGCACCACCGATACAATCTTGGGTAAAAAAAACATAATTACGACAAATACATTCATCTTCTGTCATGTTTTATTTTGCACCACGGACTCGGTTCTTCTTACCTTTTCCTTGAATTTCTTCTTGTGAATCCATTTTACAAGAAAATATATAATTGTAGAGGAGGTGTGATAGTTTTAGATTTGAAAAAGATTGAGAGATTAAGAAATTTTAGAGAATTTTAGAATTTATGGTGTGAGTTGATATGAGTTTGAAATTATGTATTGTCGCTGCCGATATAGAGGGGGGGAAATTGTAGCCGTTGGATACGGGACAGATAAGTGTTGATATTACTAGCGAGCGATTACTTGATTGTCGCTGCCGATATAATGACCATCGAGCGATTTGTTGACCATTAAGCGACCGAGACTCTATCGCTCGATGGAAACTCTGTCGTGTATGCCTATATGGCAGAAAAAACATATTGGCATACCCATAGTGGGTGCATATAGGCCAAATATCATGTTTTGACATGCGCATAGGAATAAGCCTAAGGATTTCTTTCTTTATTATTCAAAGACAAAATTTCATTAAAAAACCGTGTAGAGTCAAAAATGAAAAATTGTACCAATTTTCAAGCATATTTAGCTCAAGAGTCTCCATAGTTGTTACAATTAATCTCTGTTAAACTTAGAGAAAAAGGATTGCGTCATTAAGACCTTCACCATAAGTGACTAAAAAACAAGGAACATCGGCCTTGCGCATCTTTTGGTTGCATACTTTTCTCTGAGCATCTGCCGCTGGTCTCATGAGATATTATATTATTCTTTCAATTTACTCCCCCATCTAAAAGATGAAATTTGGTCAAGTTAATACATACATACCAATAAGATGTAAATAGACCTCGCGAAATGGTAAGCCTTACATTTGTATTGGACGTACATAGCTAACACGCTTGGAGTGTGCGGCACAAGCACACGACACCAGAAATACGGCCAAGTCAGAACAACAATAAATCTAAGCCAGGATCTGTTGCTACATATACGTTTATATTTGGTTTTAGAGTCCTAGTCTCTTGCTGTAACTTCGTCTAATCCTGTTGTAAACTGCCCTGTAAACTCACTCAATTCCTATTGTTTTGTTGCTTTGTAACCTGTATAAATACTAAATGAGAAATCATACGTCTACACAATTGTGAGACTTCATATCAGTATTCTAGATTCTAAGATGGTATCCTTGTAGATCCTAGGAACCCTATTTTTTCACTTCCGCTTCATCTCTGCTTCTTTTATCTAGATTTATTATCAACATGCCTGAATCAGATCAATCTTTGCATCCTTCTCCAACTCACAACTCAAATATTATCAATACCAGTAACTCTCGAATTCTCGATCCACATGTTATCCTTCCATCGGATAAACCCGCCACTGTTTCATCGGTTAACCCCGCCATTTGCATATCAAATGCTCCTACTCTCTTTAATTTCAAATCTGCGATTGCATCCATCAGGAAAGAGTCTATGCCTGTTTTTCTTTACTACACAAAGATCAAGCCCCAGTTCCCCCACTGCGATTACTGCAACAACCATGGTCACGTTCGACAAAAGTGCTATCGGCTACTTGGCGTTCCTACTACAAACAACAACTCGTCAATAGCTGTTGTTGCTACAGCTATACCAACTGTTCCCTATGCTATTCAACCAGCTATTCCATCACTGTCAGCTGATCAATATGCGCGTCTGTTGGCTCTAATCGACCCTCCAACTGAATCTACACAGATGGAACCTTGTGAAAACTTTGCAGGTACGATTCTAACTACATATTTTGTTGACCCTTGGTTCATAGACAGTGGTTCTACACACCACATTTGTAATTCATTACAGTTTTTTACTTCGTATACGCCTGTCAAAACATTGATTCAAATGCAATTACCGGATGGTTAATTCTCCGTTGTTAAACATATTGGCGAAGTTGTTTTCTCGCCCACACTTAAACTTTCGAATGTGCATCACATTCCGAATTTCAAATTCAATCTTATTTCTGTCAGTCAGTTAACTCGCCAATCGAACTGTATTGCTTACTTTTTTCATAATATATGTTTCTTTCAAGACCGAGTCACGAATAAAGTGATCGGACATGCTAAATTTCTCTCTGGCTTGTATCATCTTCAAGTCCATCATCAACATTCAGTGATGCACAAGGTCTTATGCAATAAAGCGTCTGTAGATGTTTGGCATTGTCGGCTAGGCCATCCTAACTTAGAACGTTTCAAATTTTTATGTCGTACTTTTACTTATATTGATTCCAGCTCTTCTCACTTTTGTGATGTTTGTCCTTTGGCTAAACAAAGCCGTTTATCATTTAATCAAAATTCAATTTCTTCCTCTCACGCTGTTTTGAGCTTATTCACTGTGATATATGGGGTCCTTTTGTGACACCATCACTTACCGGTGCAAAGTATTTCCTCACAATAGTCGATGACTTTTCTCGCTGTACATGGGTTTACCTAATGCACACAAAAGGAGAGACTTTTAAATTTATTCAATATTTTTTCAATTTTGTTATCACTCAGTACTCTAAGAAAAGTAATCACATTTATACTGGTACTCCAATTCCTTTTCTTTCTACCTTACAAAAACTACAGTCTGATAATGGCTCGGAATTTCTCTCCCGAGATATGCAAACATGGTTTAAAGAACATGGCATTCATCACAAACGCAGTTGTGTTTCTACTCCTCAACAAAATGGAGTTGTCGAACGAAAACACCGTCATCTACTTAGTGTAGCAAGAGCTCTTCGTTTTCAGTCACAATTACCCATTACTTATTGGGGTGAGTGTGTACTAACATATTGCTACCTTATCAACAAAATGCCTACTCCTGTGCTAAACAATAAAACTCCACATGAAGTTCTTCTTGGCACTGTACCTAACTATCGTCATCTCCGTATTTTTGGCTATTTGTGTTATGCTCGGAACACAAAAATTACCTCTAAATTTGATCAACGAGCTCAACCTGGTGTATTTTTGGGATATCCTTCTAATCAGAAAGGCTATATCGTTTTAGATCTTCACACGAAGACCACCTTTGTGTCCCGTGATGTTATTTTTCATGAACACCTGTTTCCCTTCAAAGATGCTAAATTATCATCTGACAATGTTACTCCATATTATATGGAAAGTGACGTTTTTTATGAGGACTCCACATCTGTACCTCCAACTATTCCCATATTGGATGGATCATCCACTGCCACTTCACCTAATTCGTCTTGTAGTGATACTAACTCATTCATTCCCACTACGGGTGATGATAATACATCTACGAGAATTGACTCTACATCCATTTCTTTGCCTACCTCCAACGACACCACTGCTGACATCGCAGTTACAGAACATCATTATCTGGCACCTTCTACTATTGACTCCGTACCAATTTTGGAGTCTAATTCGCAGAAACGTCACTCTCCATCTCCAGTACGTTCACCAGCTGCTGTTGAATTATCCACTTCTACCGCTGATGTCTCTTTACCGGTATCTCCTGTAACTTCTAGTTCTGACTCAATCATTCCTATTGTTGACATGGATTCTGTTTCATTGCGCAGATCGACCAGAGACCATCGTCCACCTAATCATTTGAAGGATTACATATGTTCAGTTAACAAATGCACCTCTAAGTCTGCATATCCCATAACGGATTATATTTTTTTTGATCAATTTACTCCGAACCATCGTTCTTTTATTACTTCTGTTATCTCCAATGAAGAACCACGCACATTCACGGAGGCTATGAAAAATCCAAAATGGCGTGATGCTATTGTCAAAGAGCATACTGCTTTACAGGATAATGATACATTCACTATCACTACTCTTCCACCCGGTAAGTCTGCAATTGGCTGCAAATGGGTTTTTAAGATTAAATATCGTCCTGATGGAACAATTGAACGCTATAAAGCGCGTCTTGTTGCTAAAGGTTACACACAACAAGAAGGTATTGATTTCCATGATACTTTTTCTCCTGTTGCTAAGCTAGTTATTGTTCGTGTATTATTATCTATAGCTGCAATTCATAATTGGCCTCTTCATCAGCTAGATGTTAATAACGCTTTTTTACAAGGCGATCTTCTGGAAGATATTTATATGAAACTTCCTCCAGGATTCCAGAAAAAGGGTGATAACCGTGTATACAAACTTAATAAGTCTTTATATGGACTCAAGCAAGCTTCTCGACAATGGTTTGCTAAATTTTCTGCTGCTTTAATTAATGCAGGCTTCGTTCAATCTCGGGCTGATTATTCTCTTTTCACTTTTCATTCTGGTGTGGTCTCTATTTATGTTTTGGTTTATGTTGATGATATTATTATCACCGGAAATAATAATGATGCTATTCAGGACCTCATCCATACTCTTGAATCCCAATTTTCTTTAAAGAATCTTGGTCGTTTACAGTATTTCTTAGGCATTGAAGTGTCTCGCTCGCCAAAAGGTATTTTTCTTTGTCAACGCAAATATATTCTTGACATTGTTAAAGATTCTGGTCTTTTAGGTGCTAAGATTTCTCCATCTCCGATGGAACAACATCTTAAGCTTCTTCCGTGCTCTTGTAAGCCACTATCTGATCCTAGTGTTTATCGTCGTCTTATTGGTAGACTTCTTTATCTTCAAGTGACTCGTCCTGACATCACTTACTCTGTTAACTACTTAAGTCAATTTATGCAGCAACCTTGTTCTGGTCATTTGGATGTTGCACATCGAGTAGTACGTTATCTTAAAGGTACTGTTAACCATGGAATTTTTCTATCATCTACTAGTTCTTTGTATTTATCTGGCTACACTGATTCTGATTGGGATGGCTGCCCAACAACTAGACGTTCCACAACTGGTTATTTTACCATGCTAGGAGATTGTCCTATTTCTTGGAAATCTAAGAAACAACCAACAGTTTCTCTATCCTCTGCTGAAGCAGAATATCGTGCTCTTGCACGAGTCACTTCTGAATTGCAATGGTTGCATTATCTTTTCAGTGATCTTCGTATCACTATTTCGAAACCAATTCCAATTTACTCGATAATCAAGCTGCTATTCATATTTCTGAGAATCCAGTTTTTCACGAACGAACTAAACATATTGAAATAGATTGCTACTTCGTCTGTGACAAACTACTTTCTGGTCTAATCAAGCCCAGTTACCTGGCATTTGCATCCCAATTAGCTGATCTTTTCAGAAAACCATTAGGAGTCGATCACTTTCGCCGACTTGCTAGCAAGTTGGGTCTTCGCGCTGATGGCCCTCAGCCTCCAACTTGAGGGGGGGTATTGGACGTACATAGCTAACACGCTTGGAGTGTGCGGCACAAGCACACGACACCAGAAATACGGCCAAGTCAGAACAACAATAAAGCTAAGTCAGGATCTGTTGCTACATATACGTTTATATTTGGTTTTAGAGTCCTAGTCTCTTGCTGTAACTTCATCTAATCTTGTTGTAAACTGCCCTGTAAACTCGCTCAATTCCTATTGTTTTGTTTCTTTGTAACCTGTATAAATACTAAATGAGAAATCATACGTCTACACAATTGTGAGACTTCATATCAGTATTCTAGATTCTAAGAATTTGTTTCATTTTTAACTTGAATGGATTTTAAGTTCTGTAATTTGTATTTATACAAACTTTCACTTGCAATACGAAACAAATGACCAGTTCCAGATCAATGACGAATGCTAACTATATGAATATTGTAATAGATTTTAAGTTCTGCCATTTAAATGAACAGTGCCAAATATATAACGGAGAAAAATATTTTCACCCAATTTTTTGTTTGTTTGTTTTTTTATCACAAACCTGTCAATAAGATTGGTCATTGTTTTGACTTCTTGGAACTACTTTGTAATTTTAAACATGTTGTGTCGTGCTTTACTAGTCAAAAGCTAGGTACAACACAACCCGCGGGCAGATTGAAGAAAACAATGCCATCGAATTTAAAATCGATGGAAAATAACTTTCCCACCTTGGATGATTTATTATGGTCTATGAGCATGTTTTGTTCCTTTTGAAAACTTTAATGAAGTATTTGTAAAATCTCTAAGTTCTAATCAATCCACTGACCTGAAAGTTGAGGATTTTCTTAACCTACTAATCAAACGTTCGTTACATTATTTGGGAAAATCGAGAGAGAATTTTTTTTTTAATTTTTTTTTTTGAAAATAAAGAGAAAAATATTCTCAGTTGGATCATGTGTGATACATTTATTACCATTTTTTTTTATTTCTGTTTGATAAATGTCACGCGTCTCCTAAGTCTTTCCTTGCCCTGGCCTTCCCCAAAACAGCAGAGGCGAGACATGCTTTGGGCCACAAAATACACCACAACAGAACAATTAAACACCCCCACCCACACTTGAAACAAAAAAGCTTATCAAAAATCCAACTTTTTAAAAAATCTAACAACTATATGAACTAAGAACAACATCTTTAGCATCTTCTCATGAATAGAAAATCAAATCCAAATAGCTTCGGACGATTGATCACATAAAACAACAACACCTATACGGTGACTCGGGCGACTGACTCGGCGAAAACGAGTCAACCAACTCATCTTAAAATTCCAAAAATCAACACCCTAATCTCTAAAATTTCATCCATGAATCCCCAAATTATCAACAGCTAATCCCTTTGTCCACCAGCCCTTTCACGATGTAGTCTTATATGTATTCAGTATTGGGTTTGTATGGATGTTGGTGTTAACCTAACCCTAAATTGTTGGTGATGCAATTACTTTCAATCCTTTAAACTTCTGAAGAATTAGTGTTCTTTGATGATCTAATTAGGGTCTACTCTTCCTCAATATGATGATGTCTGCTTCCTGAAGAAGAATTTTCGTGAACCTCCTTACCTCTCTGCTCAAGAGGCGATTTTTTAGACGAATTATTTTTTCTTTGAAGATCTATTTAGGATCCATCCTACCTAAAAATGATGATGTCTGCTGCCTTGAAGAATTATTTCGTGAACCCCCTTACCTCTCTGCTCAAGAGGTGAATTTTCAGACTGAAGGGTCTTGTCCACAAATTCCAACGCTACACTGTTAATCCTCTCTGTTCTGGCGGCGAGTATTGCAGCCATTTAAGACAATTTTATAATCCTCCTTTCAGCTGTGCTTATGAAGTGGCAATATGAGATTAAAACAGGTATGTCTAAACCTATTTATAGTTGTAATCATTCCCACCTTTTGCACCCCTCACCTCCACGCTCACAGAATCAATGTATGTTTGCCTCAAACTAAATTTTAATTCAAAACCTAGATGATTCCTATAAATAGCACCCATTACATTCCATTTATCTTACTCACCTTTTCCCATCTATTTTAGTTCCTTGCTTAGTTTTAATTTCTATGTCATGTTTCCTTATGTTGCTATCTCTATGTCTTCCCTTGCTGATAGAGATGTTTCTTTCTCTAGTTTTACTGGTAATGCTAGGAATTATCCTATTCCTGTTGGTTATTGGCAACACCAGCTGGTTGGCTGTTTTTTAACAAAAATGATCAAAAATTCTTACTTTTTAAGAAATGCACTTAAGTTTAGATGGAAGTTAGCTAATGAAATTTCTGTTAGCAAGCTTGATAGAGGGTTCTATCTAATTAAATTTGAATCTACTGCTGAAATGATCTATGTACTTAGGCAAGGAACTAGGATAGTTTATGGGGACATTTTCCTTATTCAACCTTGCAACTTCTCTACTCTCCCTGAGCAATTTGAAATCACTCATGAAACCTTTCAAATCTCTCTTCACAAACTTTTCCCTGAGCAGACTAGAATCCCCAATGTTATTCAGTTCACTCAAAATTTTGGAACCTTAGTAGCCTTTGATAGCCCTACTCACTTTTTCAATGGTTACAGCACCATGAACATTAAGCTTAGAATAGACATATCTCAGCCACTTCATACAGGTACGCTTGCTCCTAATGATCGAGGAGATACAAACTGGATTGATTTCATATTTCAGGAGCTTCCCAGACTTTTTTGCAGCCATTTTCACAGATTAGGTCATGAATACAAGGACTGCATAGAAATTTACCTTATCAACTTCCAAAATATGCTGCTTCAAGCTGCTCCTGAACTACCCCCCCAACCTACATTTCAAATTTTGGAACCTATTATTGAACCTGGTTTTGATAATGACTTCCATGAAGATATGCTTAACAATATGATTGTTGAAGACCCTATTCAAGAGTGGAGTGACTGGGAATCAAGTCATACTGCTTCCTCAGCCATATCTGATCAGGATAATTCTACCATTTCATTTTTCGACAGAGAAGGGTATCAGCTAGAAGGGTTTCATTCTGACTTTTCATCAGACCAATCAGCACACCTTTCAGAAGAAGGGATGATAGAAGAATACTACAATTTCGAGGACTCAAGCACTGAGAATATTTCCCTCTCTCCAAATCACCATGTTGAGCTGCAACACCCCTTCAGTCCCTCAATATTCCTAGTTTCAGACATAGAGGAATTTGAACTAGCTTCTGATGTTGAACAGCCAAGTCCAGCTGTAAAAAGATACAACCCTAAGAAACAAGCTTACCTTCAATCTGCAGGCATTGGCACATCATCGGATACTTATCCTTCTAGAGCAGTCACTGATGAGGATGTTTCATAATGGATTCATAGTTACCAGCCAGCGAAAAGGTTCAAACTCGACACATCAGAACAATCTCCGGAGACCCCTGCATTCTTGACTATCATCGAAGCAATCAGCTCAGCTTCCTGCCCAGATAATACTTCACCACCATCATCTACTGCATCACCAACAGAATAATAATCTGACAGCACCAACATTCCATCTCCCAGAATACCCAAATGCATCATAGGCACATCTAAGGGCTGGTGGATATCTCATTATCTCAATATCAAATTTCTTGGGTCACTGTTTATATCATATATCTATGTTTATTAAGGCTTGCTTATTTCTGTTTAAACCTTTTAGCTTATGCTTGCTTTCCCTACCACCTTACATGCTTAGATCCACTTGTTTATAACCATCCATATGTATATATGTGACCTGTGAAACTTGTTTGTTTATTTCTGCTAAGTTGTGTTATCTTTCCTGTCTTTTTACTAAGTTTTCCTTTATCTTAACTTAACTGCTCAATCTCTATGTTATCTGTTACTTCCTAATCAGTCTAGTTGCTTATACCTAAGTCTTTAAGCTGCATATATCCTTTTACTTCCAGTTAAGTGGATCTTGTTAAGTTTAGTGAATCCTTGGTTTCTGGCACTGTTTTTTGATTTATTACAATTTTGTATATTTGAACTGTCAATTTGTTATGTGATCTGGCTTAAACTTTTTAGGTAAATTGCTCCTACTGCTTTCTTGATCTGTATTTTTTCCTTAGCTTCTTTAACTCTTTTAGATTTGCTCTCTTCTCTTTCTGCAATCTCAAGCAACAAAACTCCTACTGTTTTTCATTTTGTTGGTTTAACTGCTTATTTGCCTACTAGCCTGATCTCTAAGTTGTACTTTAACAACACTTGGTTTATGAGATTTCATTTCAGTGCATTATCTCCCCTTTTCCTGCTCCTGAATTGGAGGAATTGCCATTTTTCTAATTTTGGTTTAAAAGGATTTAGAAAATCTTTAACTTTGCATAAACCCTTTTGTTTCGTTAACCCTTTCTGTGCAGGCCTCTATCTTTAAGCCCATTTTATTTACTTCTTTTTCCAAGCCTCTTTCTACTACCTCCATCCTCCAAAAAATCAATACTTATCATTCACACATCACCTAGAAATTCAAATACCACTCATTTCCGATCTCAAAACCCCCTTCTCCCAATTAACTTCTTTCACAAAACATCACAATGACCATCCTAGCTCTGAACTGTCGCGGTATAAATCTTCCTCCTGTTATTCAACATTTAAAAGGTTTGGTTACCCAATACAAACCTAGTGTTCTATTCCTTTCTGAAACCCTAGCCAAGGAGCAACACATGAAAAACTTAGCTTCAACTCTTCAATTCAATAACTACTTCATCGTGCCAAAAATTGGTAATCGAGGTGGACTTTGCTTAATGTGGGAAGACAAACTAAATATCCAAATTCTTCTACATTCACAGAATTACATCCATGCAAAAGTGACCCCACCACCCCCAGATCAACCATGGTATTGTACGGGTATATATGGCCCACCTCATCCTGATACCAGAAAAAACCTTTGGCAAGAATTCCCGACAATATTCAGCTGTTTCAACCCTTACATACCTTGGCTATTAATAGGTGACCTCAATGACGTTCTAGATCAATCGGAAAAAAAAAGGAGGAAGACAAGTAACATATGCCCAATCTCAACCACTACTAAATCTAATGGATCAGATGGGACTTATGGATCTAGGATTCCGAGGAGACCCCTACACATGGACAAACAACCAAATGGGGGATGACAACATTTTAGAAAGACTAGATAGAGCTCTAGTAAACCAACACTGGAGGACGGAAAATACACATGCAGTAGTTACTCATCTCCCAAGAATCGCTTCTGATCATGCACCAATATTATTACAAGAGAAAGTAATTGACTGGCACGGAGAAAAAAATTACAAATTCGAACACTTATGGCTCTCTCATCCCCAACTCAAACAAATAGTTGAATCGGCTTGGGAACAACAACAAGATAATGATCCAACCCTCGACCTCCAACTCAAACTCATTACAACTGGAAAATCTCTCATGGAATGGAACAAAATAACCTTTGGTCACTTTCCAACTATGATAAAAAAATCAACAACCAAGATAAAGCATGCCCAACATCAATGTGCCACCCAACAAGGACCCAGCCTGGAATATTGGCTAAACCAAGAAAAACAGCTAAGAACAGCACATGAAGACTTGCTACAATGTCATGCAACATACTGGAAACAAAGATCAAGAATTCAATGGCTACAATCAGGAGATCACAACACTACCTTCTTTCACACAAAATCTACAATACACAGAGCATGTAACAACATACAATAACTGCAAGACCCACAAAACAATTGGATTGACAAAAAAGAAGACGTTGTGCAGCTCGTTCTAGATCACTTCTCTCAACAATATACAGCACAACCTACAGTAATCAATGAAGATCTATTCACAAATATCAGACCAAGATTAACTCCCAGACAATCAGAACTACTCACAAAGGAGGTATCTATAACAGAAATCAAGCAAGCTCTATTCTCCATTAATTCTGAAAGCGCCCCTGGTCCAGACGGAAATACAAGTAAGTTCTTCAAAGTTTTCTTGGAAACAACCCACACCCAACTAATAGCAATGGTTAGAAGTTTTTTCATTGACTTAAATATGCATCCTCTCATGAACCACACAAACATAACTCTAATACCTAAAATCGAACATCCTTCAAAACCTTCGCAATTCAGACCCATAGGACTATGTAATGTCACATATAAAATCATATCAAAAATATTAGTCAACCGAATTAGACCCATTTTACCCTTTATAATAAGCCCTTTTCAAAGCGCTTTTGTTCCCCAAAGATCAATACATGACAATATAGCTATAGCCGGAGAACTCTTCCATCATATCAAAACATCAAACCTAACTAAAGATCCAAAAATAGCACTCAAACTAGACATCCAAAAAGCTTATGATAGTCTAGATTGGGAATTCATCAAAATCTCCTTCACAAAACTAGGATTTCCACAAACCTTTATAAAATACATTATGCTTTGTATCACAACAGTTACATATTCTATAAAAATAAATGGTACCCCACAAGGATTCATAAGCCCAAATAGAGGAATAAGACAAGGAGACCCACTCTCATCCTAAATTTTTATCATATGTGCTGAAATATTATCTACAAACCTAGGAAACCTTCAAAATCAAAAAGTAATTCAAGGCCTTAACATCTCAAATAAGGCACCACCAATTTTCCATCTAATGTATGCGGACGATCTTATGATTACGTACAAAGCTTCAAATCGGAGTAATCAACACCTAAAAAACCTCCTTCACTCTTATAGCACGTCCGCCGGTCAATTAATAAACACCAGCAAATCAGTTATCATCCACCACCCAAACCTAGACCCGGTCAAGATAACTCATCTACAACAATTCTTCAACATGTCAGCCACATCAAAACCGCCGATCTATCTAGGAGTCCAATTCAAACAAGGAAGGGCTTCCAATCAAACCTTCGCGCCCCTCTTACAAAGATTAGCACGAAAAGCTAAAGGATGGATGACAAAATGCCTAACACCAGCCGGAAGACTGACACTAATCAAAACTTCTTTAATACCCACAACAAATCACATCATGCAAACACAAAAACTACCTAATAATATTCACAAACAAATAGATCCCATCACAAGAGATTTTTTCTGGGGACACGACTCAAAAACCAAAAAACTGCACCCTATAGGATACGACAGGGTGACTAAACCAATATCCGAAGGAGGACTGGGTATAAGAAAGAGCAGTGATCATAATAAAGCTTTGCTCATGAAGAGAATATGGAATCTTCATGAACAACCTAATTCTATCTGCGGAAGTATCTTCAGTGAAAAATATCTTAAACAACAGCCAATTCTAGAAGGAATTGATTTTATACCCTCCTACGCCAGTCCTCAATGGAGACAACTAGCAGCAATTGTTCCAACCATGCAAAATCTAATCTTCCACCGTATTGGAAATGGATTATCAACACCAATATAAGCCAATTGGATCCCACACTCGACAAATATGGACCCAGCACAATGCTACCCAATCCGAATGGTAGCAGATATCATTGACCCAATAACACACACATGGAATCATGAAAAATTGAATTCCCTCCCCAACCCTGTAATCCAAAAAATCATAAACATACATCTACCCCAAAATGGGCCCCAAGATAAAATTATCTGGCCACACTCAAAATCTGGAAGCTACACCACCTCTTCGGGATATAAATGTCTAACCCAAGGTCAACCAACACACATCCCATTACCTCCTACCAAGTTCATTTGGACATTACCATGTCCACCAAAAATTCGGCTTTTCTTGTGGAAAGCCATCAATGAAGGTCTACCAACCTTCTCCCTCCTACACCACATCCATTTGACCAACTCAGACATATGTCCAAGATGTAACACAGATCCAGAACTAGCCAGTCACATTCTAATTCACTGTCCTACGGCAACAAGCTCCTGGACCACCTTATTTAATCAAGCTGCAAGTTCTTCAAACTCCAATCTTCTCCAAGCTTTCACCTTAACACAACACACAACCATCTCCCAAATCCTTCAACAACCTGCTTCAACTCGGATAATCTCCGCTTACTCTTTTCTTTTCTGGACCTTATGGCTAGCTAGGAATGAATTAATATTCCAACACAAACAAACAACTCCGGAAGAAATCATATCTTGGGCACAAAAGCTGCAACAAGAATACTACAGAGCCATTCACTCAACACCACCAGTCTTTCCAGGAGATACTCCAAAATTTAATCATCCAATAAGAGATAGAGGGCTAACCACAATATTAGTAGGATGGACAATACCGAACATCAACTGGATTAAAATTAATACGGATGGATCAGCCAGAGGTCACCCAGGATTTGCTGGAGCAGGATACATATGCAGGGACTCAGATGCCCGAACTCTTTTAGCTCTAGCTCAACCACTGGGAATTACGACTGCTTTAACTTCGGAAACTTGGGCGATGCTCTTAGCTACAAGAACAGCAGAAGAGAGGCGATGGCCAAAAGTTATATTTGAAACCGACTCTGAAAACCTTTTACGTTTCATAACCTCATCGACCCCTCCTCCCTGGCACATAGCAGAAATGATTGAAGAAATAAAAATGAGATTACAATGGATCCCGCAAGCAGTTATCCAACACAACTACAGAGAAGGAAACCAGGCAGCCGACGGACTGGCCAACCACGCAGCAGATGAAAGTCAAACAGGAAACTCATCAACCAAAATTTGGGACCAGGCAATCTCATCTTTCATTTCTCAAATATTATTCTCAGACTCTGTGGGTATCACATACCCACGACAAATTGTAAACTAATTTTTCTCAATAAATCGCATGCTTCAAAAAAAAAAAATTCTCACGAATCAATACCAGAAATCATGAAAAAAAATCAAGCAAATACTGAAAAAAAGAGCATGCATTTACTTATACACAAATAAGAGGAGCTGGACTACTACTATAGCATGACTTCAAAGTAACTGAAAAGAAACATGAGTTTTCACCTGTAAACAACTCTCGAAGGAAGCTAGGGTTTCTTCGAAAATGGGTTTGCCGATGGATTCTCAAATCTGCACAACATGAATAGACCAATATAGTTGATGCAAGATCATGTTGTCTAGCCGGCACAAAAGCTAGGGTTTCTTTTCAATTTACTCCCCCATCTCAAAGATTATAAACTCAAACTAACAAAGGTTTGGCTATGCGAATTCCGAAATTCATATGAGTAAGATACCAAACCAAACTAAAATAATTTTACATTAACTAAAAAGATTTTAGTTTCTGTTAATCGCATGTATACGAACGGTACAAAACAAATAGCTAGTGCCAAATAAATGATAAATGCAAAGTATATGAATCGGCCATTCTTCCGAAATTCATGAGTAAGATACCAAACCAAACTAAAATAATTTTACATTAACTAAAAATATTTTAGTTTCTGTTAATCGCATGTATACGAATGGTACAAAACAAATAGCCAGTACCAAATAAATGATTAATGCAAAGTATATGAATCGGCCATTCCTCCCGATGTCATTGACTTGGTAATCTGATGAGTTTCCCTTTCGAGAATAGTCAATATGTCCATAAAGGGGCGTTCTTGGACATGCACCCTACTAGAGGTGTAAAACGTGTCGGCCCAGCACTGCTGTGTCGAGCTGACACACGTTCTATAAACAATTTGAGATCACTTAATAATATACATTAAGTCGGACATTATCACGATATCTACATATAATTTGAAATTGTTTCGGAATTTATTTCAAGTAAAATTAACAGGTGTATTCAATAAAAAGAAATATCGAACCAAATATAAAATTGGATCATTGTCATGTGAATTAATGTTCGATCAAGTCAAGTAAATATAGGTAACGGCATTATAACAATGATATTGATATATGTTTTCCAAATATTTAGGCAGTATATGTGTTGTTACAAAAATAAGCTAGCATAAAATGTCAAAAACTGGCTAGAATAGTGACTTTTTTGTGAAATATACACAAAATATGATGTATTATACCTTGTTATATTATGTATATGTGCATGCTATGACGTGTTTTCTTAACATGTTGTGTTGTGCCACGTGCTTATCTGTGTCGCGTGATGTGCTATGCTATTGTGTTGATTAGACTAATTCAGCACAGCCCACGAAACTAACGTGATGTGCCGTGCTGAGCTAAATCACGTACTGGGCTGGGCTCCGATTTTAACGTGTTGTATTGGGCTGTGCTCGTGCTGGCACAACCCAATTTACACCTTTACACCCTACCACATACTCCATAAAGTGACAATTGGTAATAAAATCTCACTTTCACATTCATAATGAGCTCTCAGTGGATCTTTCATATTAGTCTCCAAAAAGAAAAAAGAAAATGCACTTTCCTATTCTTCATTTACATTCAATTTATTGGTCCCGACTAATAGATACTTTATCATAAAACCATCTCTTCCACCTATTGTCTCAGATATTTTATGTGTTCACAGATAGAGGCCACGGATTGGGGTAAACATTATTGTCACGTTTTATTGTGGTATCACTCGATTTTTTGTGTGTTCCACTGGACTGATCTTGTCCGAGTAGTCATTCCATTATATCAGAGGAGATTAAGTAGAACTAGTTTACATATTTTTTCTTATGTACAAATGGTATAACCACAAGTCCATGCTCAGATTAATGTATCTATAGAAATCACCATTTTAATGCAATATACTTGATGAGTAACAATACAAGAAAAAAGATGTTAAAGGTCATGTACCAAAAAATGAGAATTGTTATTTACTTCGCAACACAGTTGTGAAAGATATTCATCGTTCGTCTCGCCCTCATGATCGAGTTCCAATCAAAAACAAAAAGGATCAAGAAGAAAATGATGAATATCAGCGTTAATACTTCAAGTGTAAATGTTTTAGTCATTTGGATAAATATTGTTCTAATCTAAGGAAATACATTGGAAGCAAGGCATTAGTTTTAACCGTAGATGAGACCTCATATTCATACCAGTAAAAAAATGTGAAAGATTATGTACCCAAAAAAAAGAAGTTGTTGTTTACCCAGAACCCAGTTCAAAACAAGTAAGTGGATAAATAAGAATTGAAGATAAGCATTTCCAAGAATATAAATTAAGATTATGAATTATCCTAAAAACAAAACTGTATATGAATTTAATAGAGTGACACCAAAAATCAAACCTAAGATAGAATTGAGGAGATATTTCCTAGAATGTAAATTCGTACAAAAATATTACAAAGAAACACAACCAGCGACGGAAGCAGGATTGTAAATCTTGGTGGGCTAAAATGACACTATGTGCTAAACCGTCAAGTTCTAGGGGGCTTTTATTTTATTTTTATCCAAAAAACACACATGAAAAAATGTTTTTTAGGTCATTTTCAGAGATTTGGGGGTGGCTGGAGCACCCCTAAGCCACCCCCAATACCGTCCCTGAACACAACAAACAACAAACAACAAGTTGGATGTTTTGGGCAAACCAAATCCAGAAGTGTTAATACTTGCCCCCACTCCTATCCTTAGGTTCACCTTCAATAATTTCAAACAACAAGTTGGATGTTTTGGGCAAACCAAATCCAGAAGTGTTAATACTTGCCCCCACTCCTATCCTTAGGTTCACCTTCAATAATTTTTTAAGGACCAATTAAGACTAATTGCAGAATATCTCGATAAAAGAGAGCGGTGGTATTTGAGAATATATATTTTGAACGCCAAATTTGGGGATACATAAACTAATTGGGGGATATAAAGAGGCTGAACTTGTGGAATAAAATCATTGAAAGAGAACACAAGGCCATGTTTTAATGTGGTATCAATCGGTTTATTATGTGTACCACCGGATTGATCGCGTAGAGTTCAAGGAGAACACAAGGCCATTCCTGGATCGAAGGGCCTATAAACTCACCATTTTGATGCAATATATTATGTGTACCACGGGATTGATCGCGTAGAGTTCAAAAATGCAATTTCCACCATAAACCACCACCACCATTGGATCCACCGATCCGATGGCTCTAGCGCTGCTAGAGCAAAATCGTTCCCTATATTTGTGTAATACAAGGTGAAAAAAGGTCGAGCACCCAAAACATAAGAGTTTTCTTTAACTTCGAAGCAAAAGTAGGACAATAAATGGATAAAAGGGAACTGAAGAACTGGCAAATATAATGCTAAAAAAAATTAAATCACAATCAATAAATTTACAACCCCAAGGTCGAGCTAAAAGAATAAGCACTCACCTAGAGGTGTAAACGGGGTTGTGCCAAAGACGAGCACAGCCCAGCCCAGCACGCTAAAAGTTGAGCACAGCACAGCCCAGCATGGCACAGCACGTTAGTTAAATGTGACGTGCTGGGTTTGACTAACAGGCAAAATAGCCCAGCACAGCACGCAGCAGGGATTAACATGTGGCACGGCACAGCACAACACATTAAGAAAGCACGTCATAGCATGCACAAGTACATCATATAACATGGGATAATAAATCACATTTTGTGTATATTTCACAAAATAGTCACTATTCTAGCTAGTTTTTGACATTTTATACTGACTTACTTTTATAACAACACATATAATACCTAAATATTTGGAAAATATATTCTGATATCGTTGTTATAATGTCGTTACCTATATTTGACTAGAACATTAATTTATATGACAATGATCCAATTTTATATTTGATGGGTTATTTCTTTTTTATTGAATAAACTTGTTGATTTTACTTGAAACAAATACAGATGATATGTTGTCTATTTAGATTCTCGTAATAATGTCCGACTTAATGTATACCATTAAGTGATTTAAAATTGTTTATAACACGTGTGCCAGCACGGCACAACACGTTTATTCGTGTGTTGTGCTCGTGGGCTGTGTTGTGCCTAGCTTTTGACTAGTAAAGCACAGCACGGCACAGCACGTATAAATCGTTGGCACAGCACAGCACGGCACATGGCACGTGAAGCACGCGACTTCGCGTGCCGGGCCGGCACGTTTTACACCTCTACACTCACCCATGATACCAAGAACAAGAATTAATGGAAGTATTTGCGTTGGCATAAAGCTCCTCTAACGACTTCGTGCTCAGATAATCTTTCTACCCAGAAGGAATCTTTTTGGACATCTATTAATCAAATACATTCTTTTTTAACCTAAGCAAAAAATGATTAAGCTTCCACCAAAACAATTTGCCATCTTTACATCTACACTCTCTAATTTATACAACAATAACCTCATACTTCGATTATTATTTCAATTTACTCCCCCATCTTAAAATGAAATTTGGCTAAGTAAATACATACGAGTAAGATAAAAGACCAAACTTAAATCACCTTACATTCGTTTCATTGTTAACATTAATAGATTTTAGGTTTTAGGTTTTGCTCTTTGCATGCATGCAAACTGCGACTTGCCATAAACAAATGACCAGTGACATATATAAATGCAAACTATATGAATTTTCTGTCTTTGCCATTAACGTGGGAACAATGATTTGGTAAAACTAAATAAACATATTGTTTTGGGCTTTTAGCCTGTAAGAGCTAAATTGACATTGTAACAAAATAACTTCAAATTTAAAAGTGGCAGAAAACGTCATTAAACAACCACAATGGGACGCTTGTTTGTTAATGGCGATGTAGAAAACAAGAAAGTACTAAGGGGGCAGCATAAATCACCTAGCTCATTGATGGAAAATGTATAAGGGTTTCATTATATGCTCGGAAAGGACCATTCAGCAGAACTTCTTGGCGTGGAAGTTGAATATTTTAAAAGGCAGGGCCGGTCCTGACACAGAAGATGCCCAAAGCATACACTAAAAGTACTGCCCCTCTGACCATTAGACCAAGTCAACACAGTTTGACCACAAGTTCAGCCTCTTTATTATTTTTCCACGTAATTCCTTTGTTGCAATGGCGCAATAGATATACTAGACCATTACTGCATACATATATATATATGTATATGTATAACTCTTAGTGATGGTAGATGTTAATACAGTTATTAGTCATTTGTGATAGTCAATAGAAATGAAACTACTTGAGTACTTGACCACATTCAAAACGATAGAAATAGAACCACCTGTTTACCATGAGTACGTGCATAAGCAAAATTAAGAAGCTTAATATCTTGTCAAGTCAACAGGAAAGTGTGTTTCCCCTGGGGTGCAAGTGTGTGACTAGATATACGTCCAAAATGAATCTATCTTGTGCCGAAGAGATGAACTAAATATGAAATTTATCGGATTTGAACATCTCGGGTTCAAAGATTACTAGAGTTGGACCTGAGTTTCTCATTCGAATGAACTGAATATGAAATTTATCAGATTTGGACATCACGGGTTCAAAGATTACTAGAGTTGGACATGAGTCAAAAACTTGGTAAAAATGACGAATCCATCCATTTACAGGTAAGATTCATTCGGTATATTCTACGAAACCTTAACCAAACCTTATTTATGCATATTATATGTATACAATGCTCCGAGATCGAAACCTGGCCGCGAGTTGACTACTCTAAGTCAAAAACTCGGTAAGAACGACGAATCCATCCATTTACAGGTAAGAATCCTTCGAGATATTCAGATTTCAACATCACAGGTTCAAAGATTACTAGAGTTCGACATGAGTTTGTCATTCGGATGAACTGAAGATGAAATTTATCAGATTTGAACATTCCCGTTTCAAAGATTACTAGATTTCGATCTGAGTTTCTCATCCGGGGTAATTGAAGATGAAATTTATTAGATTTGAACATCACATGTTCAAAGATTACTAGAGTTCGACCTGAGTTTCTCATACGGGTTAACTGAAGATGAAATTTATCAGATTTGAACATCATAGGGTCAAAGATTACTAGAGTTCGACTTGAGTTTTTCATCCGGGTTAACTGAAGATGAAATTTATCAGATTTGAACGTTACAGGTTCAAAGATTACTAGAGTTCGACCTGAGTTTCTCATTCGGATGAACTGAAAATGAAATTTATCAGATTTTAACATCACGGGCTCAAAGATTACTAGAGTTGAACCTGAGTTTCTCATTCGAATGGACTGAAAATGAAATTTATCAGATTTGAACATCATAGGTTCAAAGATTACTAGAGTTCGAATTCGAAGTTTCTCATTCAGATGAATCAAGATGAAATTTATCGATTTGAACATCACAAAGTTCAAAGATTACTAGAGTTCAATTCGAAGTTTCTCATTAGGATGAATCAAGATGAAATTTATCGATTTGGTGCAATAAATATTATGGAGACTGTGAAAATGACCAGACTACCCTTATTGGAAATATGTAAAGTAAATATTACAGAATATGAAATTGACCATATTACCCTTAATGGAAATAAGTGCAATAAATATTATGGAGGCTGTGAAAAATGACTAGACTACCCTTATCGGAAATAGGTAAAGTAAATATTATATAATGAGAAAATGACCATATTACCCTTAATGGAAATAAGTGCAATAAATATTATGGAGACTGTGAAAATGACCAGACTACCCTTATCGGAAATAAGTATAGAAAATATTACAGACTTTGAAAATGACCATATTACCCTTAGTGAAAATAAGTGCAATAAATATTATTGAAACTTTAATAATAACCAGACTACCCTTATCATAAGCAAGTGATGTAAATATTACAGACTTTGAAAATGACCATATTACCCTTGATGGAAATAAGTGCAATAAATATGATGGAGACTCTGAAAATGACCAGACTACCCTTATTGAAAATAGGTAAAGTAAATATTACAAAATGTGAAAATGACCATATTACTCTTAATGGAAATAAGTGCAATAAATATTATAGAGACCGTGAAAAATGATAAGACTACCTTTATCGGAAATAGGTAAAGTAAATATTACAGAATGTGAAAATGACCATATTACCCTTGATGGAAATGCGTGTAATAAACATTACACATACTATAAAAATGACCATACTACCCTTATTGAAAATAAGTAATTTTCAGAGAAGGCTTCGCGCTGTTTGCGGCTCAGTCACCTGAGCCTTTTTTTTAACATTATATTTTGTTTTACAACTCTTATAAAGGGTTTTCATAAAGTTAGTATATTAAAGAACCACAAACTTGACAGAACTTGTGATAGTGTAGGAATGGCTGAGGATCAAATCCCCCCATCCTCATTTTTTTCCAACATTCTATATTTTTACTTCAACAACACTTATAAGTGTTGTTATACATTTTTATTAAAAAAAAAAAGAGCCAAAACTTGTGACTGGTAAGGATGGTTGATGAGCTAGACTTCCATGCCGTAGATTCATATTCGAATCTCCCCTCTCACTTCATTTTTTCCAAATTCTATATTTTTACTTCAAAAACACTTATAAGTGTTGTTATATGTTTTTATTAAAAAAAAAAAAAAAAAAAGCGGAACTTGTGAACTGTAAGGATGGTTGATGAGCTAGACTTTCATGTCGAAGGTTCATGTTCGAATCTCCCCTCTAACATTATTTTTCATCATCATATTTTGGTGTTCTTCAACAACTCTTCTAAACATTGCGATAGGCTTAGTCACTACATTTATAGAACAGAATTGTTATAGCTAAATGTCGTCACAACTCTTTTTCTTAAGGAGTTGTCGTTTTTTTTCTTAGTGCAACCCCTTGTTCCTAAGGGTTGGTAGTGATGATATACGACAAATCTTCCTTTGAAACCAGTTGTCAAACATAAGACTTTCTACGATGTTTAGAAAAGAGTTGTAAAACCCCAGTTGTAGATGTATATTTTTCCCGTAGTGGTCTCTTGTTTTTTATCACAATAGTGATCACATCTACAGTGATTTTTTGGCTGTTGAATTAGAAAATCTCTGTAAATATCTCAGTGGATTGTGTGCTTTTAGAATGGAAAGCTTTGGGAATGAATGGTATTTAAGGATTTTTTTTTTCTTTATTATTCAAAGGGAAATTTTCATTAAAAAACCAAACATAAATCGTAGCATGTTTAGCTCAAGAGTCTCCCAAGGTTATTACAATTAATCTACGTCAAGCATAGACAAAAAGGATTGGGCAATTATGGTAGTGACCTTCACCAATATGTGACTAAAACACAAGGAACATCGGCCTTGCAAGTCTTTTGCTTCATATCTTTCTCCAAATTCCCTCTTTCAATTCACTCCCCCCATCTCGAAAATGAAATTTGGCCAATTAAGATATAAATAATAGACCTCACAAAATGGTAAACAAATGACCAGTGCCGGATAAATGACGAATGTTAACTATATGAATTAGCCATTCCTCGTTAAAAAAAAGGTAAAACAAGTTTTTTTAAAAGATTTGCCACTCCAACAAGAGACTACAGATCCTGTGTGACAATTGGTCAAGCCCTTATCAAATGAGAACAAGACAAAGTACGGGCAACAAAAATCGTATTGATGAATGTCTACAAGTAAAAAAGTGAATGAAACATTCTTTTCTTTGTCATAAAATCCATCCATTCTACCGATTGTCGCAGTTATTTTATGATGGTGAGCGAAGAAACAATAGTACTGATAGTGTAATCATCTCAATATAACAGAGAAGAGATTATCAAGTAGAACAGTAAATAGATAAAAAGGATATGAAAATTTAGCATTTCCAAGAATAGGCGAAGAAGATTATGTATTCTCTTAAGAAGAAGACTAGGAACTCATTAGAGAGTAAGCTGCTTAGCCGGCACAACAATAACTTTAATATGTCCTCATCATTTCAATTTCCTACCCATCTCAAGGATTATAAACTCAGTAAAGTTCGGCTACGTAAATTCATGAGTAAGATACCAAACTGAAATAACCTTACATTAGTTTTATTGTTAACTTAAAAGATTTTGGTTTTTTGCTTGTTAGAATACGGGCATCCAACTCAAAATCAATTGGCAATGAGTTGAGAGGCCCTGAAGGATTATAAACCGCAGGATCTTAGATGCCCAGACAATGCGGGACTAATTGGGCCGACCGAGCGAAGCGAGGGAGGACCTTTATATGGCCATTTTTTTGTAAAATGTAAGTGATCAATTGACACAAAAAGATTGGAAATGGTTAGGGCCGAAAAACCAAAAATGTCCCTCCATTTTAGTCCAATTACTATAACTCCATGTTATCCTATCTTTTCAGGGGTATAATTGGAAAGCAAACTTGAATATAACATATCTAAAAATCCGTGCCTTGGAATTTTACAAATTTTATCTCGTTGGAAAGCTAATAAAAAAACCTATCCAACGAGCACAAACAACAATATCAAATTTTGATTTTTTACGAAAAATTCAGAGGTACTTATCATTTTAGGCACAATTTTAGAAAATTAAGTGTATATTCATTATGCAAACCATCATAAAGTATACATAATAGTTTATGTAGCAAAATTTTGGTTTATTCATTAACTAATTTTAAAACGATGTACTCCTCCGTTTCAAGAAAAATTATACTTTCATTTTAGGCATAATTCTTGAAAATTAAATGCATAGACATTATGCAAACCACCACAAAGGATGCATAACACATCATGCAACCATATTTTGGTTTATAGATCGATTAATTTTCCGTTTAAGAAAAGGTGATACTTTCACATCCCGTTTCAGGAAAAGTGATACTTTCACTCATTTTCGGGAAAAGTGATACTTTTGCTCTGTTTCGGAAAAAATGATATTTTCGCTCTGTTTCAGAAAAAGTGATATTTTTTCTGAAACGAGGATAAAGTATCACTTTTTCCGAAACGGGGAGAAAGTATCACTTTTTTCCGAAACGGGACGAAAGTATCACTTTTTCTGAAACAGGGTGAAAGTATCACCTTTTCTTAAACGTGACGAAAGTAGTCACAGACAAACCCCATCTTCAGATTCTTCTTCGGTCGGCCCTCCCACCGTGGAAACGGTCGTACTAGTAATCTCAACACGCCCCCTCACGTGTAGCCTCGTTGGGTCTAACACGTGGACAATTAAATTGGGTGACGCGGAGTAAAGGCGCGGTCTAATGACTCGTCGCAAATAGTGGCTCTGATACCATGTTAGAATACGGGCATCCAACTCAAAACCAATTGGCAATGAGTGGAGAGACCCTGAGGAATTATAAACCGCAGGATCTTAGATGCCCAGACAATGTGGGACTAATAATCTCAACATTGCTATTTCATATACATACAAACGGTGACATAAAAAAAAAAAAAGCATGTGCCAAGTAAATGATTAATGCAAACTATATGAATCGGCCATTCCTCCCGATATCAATGACTTGGTAATTAATCTGATGAGTTTTCTGCTCAAAATAAGTTAGGATACCCATATATGGACGTGCATGGCGTGCGTGCACCTTGCCACAGACTCCATAGAATGACAATTGACAGCAAAATGTCACCTTCTCATTGATGACAAGCGCTTATATAAGTTGGACACTTGTAATATGCACTCTGATGGATCCTTCATATTAAGTCCAAAAAGAAAAAAGCGAAAGCAGTTTTCTTGTCTTCATTTATTTACATTCAATTTCTTGGTCCCGACTGATGTATACTTTACAATGAATCCACCCATTCCACCCATTGTCTCAGATATTTTATGTGTGCTCAGATAGCGACGACAGGTTGGGGCAAACAATCTTGTCACCTTTTTTTTTTTTTTTGTGTGTGGTATCAATCGGTTTTGTGTGTTCCACTGGATTGATCGCATTGTCATTTCATCATACCAGAGAAGAGATCAAGTAGAACTAATTTACATTTTCCTTCTTACATACATATGGTATCAACACAAGACAATGCTTGGATTCATGTACCTACAAAAATCACCATTTTAACGCAATATACTTGAATACAAGGCAAAACATGTTAAGAGTTGTTATTTACTTTGCAACAGCCAGAACCCAGACCTGAAATGGATAAACAGGAGTGGAATACCAAGAAGATAATGAATTATATCATAAAAACAGAACTATGTGAATTGAGGAGATATTTCCTAGAATGGAAATTGGTACAACAAGATAACAAGAAAAGCAACAAACAACAAGTTGGATGTTATAGGCAAATAAAGCTCCAAGTCCAAAGTCTTAATACTTGCCCCCACTCTTATCCTTGGGTTCACCAGCACTATTATGCAGGATAAATTAGGACATAAATAAATTATCTTAATTTTTAAATCCGGAAAATCTTAATAAAAATAAGTGGTGGCATTTCCGAAGATATATTTTTCCTGGTTTAACCGGGGGCCGCCCACATTAAATAGGGGTCATGACAATTTATTTACACCCCAAAAATTTTCCGGGGCGTATTGATCCGACTGTGAATATATATACTGTTTTACCTTTACTCTTAAAAATCAGTTATAGGCTAATTAACTATCCTAATCAAGGTCCCTAATTTATACACCCTAAAACCAAATCTAACTTCACAAAATCAGTTTCATTTCATCTTCTTCTTCTCCTCTTCTTCATCTTCTCCACTACCACCACCATTAACGACGGTCGAAGAAGACGATTTCTTCATCCGCTTCATCGTTTAATCGTCGATGATAAAACTTTAATCTACGATTAACTTCTTCTACAATCATGGCTCGCACAAAGACGACCGGTCGCAAAGCAATTCAACTCCACAATTTCGTCGAAGCATTGAAAAGCAAGGTTAAGGAGAAACCCTCAGTCTCCAAACCAGAAAAATCGAAACCCAAGAAACGCATGGCTCCAATTAGAAGGTATGTTAACAAAAACCCAACTTGCATTCCATATTTTGGTGTGTTTTGATTGTGAAATTAAGTCTGGTAACCGAATACTGGAAGTTACAGTGTTAGGGTCGGCAGTATCATAACGTTAAAACCCTAACGACCCTGTAGTTGCATGTAAAATGTATGAAAAATCATTAGGTTTTTAGGATGAAGATGCCGACCGTTTTTCTGAAACTGCAGTTATGGTGACCTAGATTAGCGTCGTTTGGGTATTAGTATGAAGACGCCGACCCTTTTGTAACGACGATGATTGTATATAAACGACCCTTTTGTTTTACTCCCAACGACGCTAACTAATTAACCAACGACCCTACTAGATAAAACGACAGGGTCCGTGTCCAAAAAACGAAAGCGTCGTCACCTACTAAATAGGGTCGTTGTTGTGTCTTAAAGGGTCGTTTGGTTGTTGGGTTATTAAATTAACGACCCTTAAACTGAACACATGAATCTAACTCTTATGTTTGTTATGTTCTTTTACGTGTATGGGTTATAGTGCCAAGAAGGCCATAGACAAGGTTAAAATTATGATAACCCCTCCATCCAAACCTCCCCGACAGGGTAGATACTTAAATGTAGGTCCATTACGCGGAAGAAAACCGAGTGAGGTAGCCTTTTTTATCGCTGAACAAAGAGACACAGGTGAGGAGTCGTCGGATTCATCACGTTCATCCTCTCATGTTATTTCGGCTGAAGGAAGTGATAAGGAAGAAGAAGTAGAAGAAGAAGAGATACAAGAAGATGATGGTAATGGTGATGGTGATGGGGATGGGGATGGTGATGGTGATGGGGATGGTGATGAGGAGGAGAAAGAGGATGAAGAGAAGGATGATGATGAAGGTAAAGATGGTGATAAGGAGGATGATGCTGGTAAATAGGGCGGTGAAGAGATTGAACAGCCGAAGACTAAAAAAAGGGTAAAGAAGGATGGATGGGACATTTCACCTAGCGCGAGACACGTTCTTATAAAATATTTGCAGCTGACTCGTCTTATTAGTGGTAAAGCGAGAGGAGAACCTAGGTATGGATGAAAAGTTCTATTTGGATATCGTGGATCGTGGGCTCGTACCATCTATGAGACAATCGTAAGTATACCAACTTTTCTTGTTATTCGATTAGTTGATATAACTTTGTAAATACATTCTAATTATGACTAGTTTCTATTTTGTAGGATCATAAGAATGTCGTCCGACCTTTCAGGCACCAATCTTCTTTCGGGAAAATGGAGTTGTGTCCTTTAGACAGGGAATGTGCAAGAGTTAGAGCTCATGTTGAAAACTCTGGTTTGTATACTTCCGTTCAGAACTCAGTGATTGATTATGATAAGGTTGCAGTATCTACTCTATGTGAAAGGTATTACCCTGACGTCGACACATTACAATTCCCATTTGGCGAGATGGCAGTTACTCCTGATGATGCGGAACAGATATTAGGGCTGCACGTTGAAGGAAAATCCACCAGTGAGAATTTCAAGAGAAGGCTTACTTGGGCTGATATCTATGGGTGGACCAAGAACTTGTTTAGATGGGATCAAGCCACCGTTGATGGGAAATTTGAGAAGGGAACCAACTATAATAAGAAAGAGTTCAAACTTGTAAAGATTAGGGAGATTTTTTCAGGGACATTGGACAAAGAAAAGGAGGGTCTCACTGATGAGGAATGCCGTTACGCTGCTGGCGGGTATTTGTTTTACGTACTTGCATCTATTATATTTCCCGACAGCAAAGGTAATAGGGATAGCGCCAACCTTATTCAGCTTTTGAATACTTTGGAAGATGTGAACAAGTACTCTTGGGGTACTTCCATAGTTGCACATTTGAATAGTCATCTTTCCAAAGCATCTCGGGAACAAACTTCACAGATCAATGGAAATTTGGGTCTACTCCGGGTATTTGGATTGATGAAAGTTCTTTCGTTTGTCTATATTATTTTCCTGAAATCATTTGATGTTTATTTCATTGTTATAAATATAGGTGTGGTTTTATGATCATTTCCCATCACTGATCAATGGTAATGAGGATGTGAAACTAAACAAAGATTGGAAGCAAGGTGATCCAATAGGTAAACGATATTTGTTCACTGGTTCTCAGGATAAGGAGCAAAAAGAGGCGTTGGTAGCAATACAGGGAAAGTTGGACAACATCAATGTGGAAGAGGTAAAATTTAATCCGTACGCGGAGAATAGAGCTGGCATAATGGAACCTGTCGTGTTGTACGATGGCCATTTGTTTCTCCCTTACGGTTTCTCGATGTACAATCCGATGAGAGTGATGCGTGAACTTGGGTTTATTCAAGATTCACCTTATGAAGAGTAGGTACCTCTGTTCAAGCATGAGTTGTCTAAGTGTCTGGCTGACGAGTCGAACATAAAGGTGTTTTACGACCCTGAACCCAGTTACCACCATTGGAATGATAGACACTCTAGGTTAGTAGATGTCACAACTTGGGCGCATGTCAACGAAGGGCACGAGGCAACACCAGATTACCTTGAATGGTATGATAGTTTCTCGCATGGTCGGGTTATTCGTATTGATCCAACTAGGAGGACCAATAGAGCATCCTCCTCTTCTTCTCCAGCTAACTCTAGAGATGATTCTACAATTCTTAAACTAGTGGTGAGTTGCTTATTCAAAGTATTGTGTTATTCATCTAAATTCAAATATAAGATAGTTAACGTTGAATTCGTATTTGAATGCATATAGAGGGAACGGATGAAACCTTTTGCCAAGGCACTATTTTTCTCGGCTGATAAATGGGAAGTATTTGATACTGAGAAGAAACGTCGTTACGCTCAATACATGGAGCACATTGAAAATCCGAAAGCAAAGAAGATATTTGATGAGCTCTCCAATGAAGGAAAGAGGAGCCGGAAAACACGTGCACAGATGGAAGAAGAACGTTCTCAGCAGGGAAAAATTAGCCAACCAAAAAATGAACAAGATGGTGGTGATGCAAATCAGGGTCCTCCAAAGAGAAAGAAGACGGTCTCTAGATCAGGCAGGTCATAAAGAGGAGGTGGTCTTCGTTACAAAGAAGTTTGTTAACTTTAAACTTGAAGTTATGTTTTATAACTTTTCTTAGATGGTTTCTTATTATGTTTGAATGGTTTGTTAAACAACTTTGTGTGTTAGGTTTGGAAACTTTAAACTTGAACTCAGGTTTTATAACTTTTCATAATATTTTGGTACGATGTTTATTGTTTTAGCATGTTTACGATTAGAAAAAAACTTTACCTTTTCTAAACTAACATAAGGGTCGGCGGCGTCCATTTTAGCAGACGAACGACCCTTAGGTTGAAGCATTGGAATTCAATTCCAAGTATCAGAGTCATTGTGCCAATCTATGAACAATACTTGGTAGAAACATTATTCCAAGTATGACTAACCACGTTCAACATCGGCATGTTATACATGTTGGTTTTATAAGTGCAATCTATGAACAATACTTGGTAGAAACATTATGCCAATGCCACTATCCTAGGATGGGCAAGAAAAATATGAGTGACTTTGTCGCCCGGACCCACCCTTGTTTGCATGGCATAGTTAAGTTTTTCTTCCAACCACTCTGATTGTTGCATGATCAATATTCCATCCCATTCAGTCTTCTTGAGGGTTGCTTTGGCAGCGTAAATAGTGGAAATAGTTGACAAGTTAGACTTATCGGCCTTTTTAATTGCAGTAAGGATCTTAAGGGGCCTAATTCCCTTTATATGCCGTACCATTTCCATTTCATGTGGTTGCAATCGGGCATATGCAGGGTGTCCCGTAAGACTTTTTGGTGGAGGGTGATTGTGATGACCGCCGGGAATACTATACAAAAACCATTGTCGAGTTTCAGTATTCATCTTGAACACAATCCTGAACGGGCATTTAATCTTCTTCGAAGAAGTATTGTAGACCCTAGTCGTCTTCTTCACATACTTGTAATTCTTTCCTTTATGACTTTCTTCCTTATCACCGGCTCTCTCGCATACCATCTCCATTTCTCTCCAACTAGGGTTCTTGTTTTTAACAACCACGCACATCTTCTCTTTTGCCTTGGAAATTGCCCATTGCCTTGCCTCTTCCTTATTTTCCCAAGTCTAATTTTGAGCAAATAACACGTTCATGAGAACACTAAGTAAAAAAAAATCCAAAACATATATATCCATTTAAACCATTAAACCTTACCAAATCATTGATGTAGTGTTCGGAGGTATCCGACCCGATAGCAGAGATAGGTTCAGGTTGAGAGCTCTGCAAAACCAACTACAAAAAAATAAAATAAAAAGGGTCGTCATCTTTTATAAAATATGCCAAACGACTGCTGAGTTTTTATATTAGACATCATGTGAGTCGTCACATAAAATATTTACATACAACCGACTATTAGGGTCGTCAAGTGTAATATTATACTGAAGACTCTAACAATCGTCACCATAACAAAAATATGACCAACGACCCTTGTGCGGTATAGGAATACTACAGACCACCGACTGTAAGGGTCGGAAATGAATTAATAATATGTCTAACGACCCTAATTGCAGTTATTGCAAAAATTTGAAATTTGAAACAACGGTTCAATCCTAAGTGTAGTTATAGCATATTTAGAAAACGGGTAAAAAATAGCCGTTTGTACTTTTTTTATTATAAAAAGAGACCTATCCCTATCAAAAATTATATTCACCCATCACTTTCAAACACCTAATTTGTATTCACCCATCACTTTCAAACACCAAAAATGGCTCAAATTCCATTTAACAATCAAGAGGATGTTGCTATTTTCAGAGCACACATCACGGTCGAAAAGCATGACTTTGAAAGAGAGCACTGGGTCTTCTCAAACCACGACAAAGCCGGAGATCCCTACCTTAACCAAGATGTGTTTATTATTTTCAAAGCACTTAACGGAAATCGTTATGGAAGGTCGCTCCAAGACATTAGGGAGAGATACGATTTACTCTACAAGGAGTGCGAAGCGCTGAAAGACGAATTTGAAGAGAGACACAAGGCTCTTCCCGAAGAAGGCGGCACCACTAGAGTAAGTTTGTCAATCAATAAGGCCTCTCATATGGTTATATTCATTTAAAATGCTAACTAATAATTAAATTTTATTCTCCAGTACACTTTGGGTTACAGCCAATACGAGGAAAAGTACGGCCACGAGTTTTTGCACGAAGATTTCTATCGAATCTTGACATAAAATTTCTGGCAATTCAAACAATATTGTTAAGTGTTCAATAGCAATATAGTGAACCATTATAATTATGTCTTATCCTTCTGTTTTATTTCGAATTACATGTACGTTTCTTTCCAATTCAATAAAAACAGTTCATCTTTTAATTATCAAAGCCAGGATCGTCAAGTTACAACTATTAAAATCCGACGACTCTTTGTTTTTTAAAACTCAGCACTAAGAGTCGTCTGTTTAGGAGAAATAACTACGAACGACTCGTGATGCTCAATAGATCAGATACTTCAAGATGGAGTCGTCATACTTTAAAAGTCTTATCCAACGACCTTCAATATCAGAAAGCGTCGTCACTTTGTTAATATGGGAATAAGATCTTCATTTTCACCATTATTCATGGCTTCCTCCATTAACATCTCTTCATCAAACATCCAATCCATAGGATTAGTTGATACAATCTTACCATCAACACAATCATGGTTGTTGTTTGAAGACTCACCAAACTCATTCCCTCCACTTGAATCACTCACTACCAAAAACCCTAGTTTTTCCTATCAAAACTCCTCTTCTTCTTCTCAAAAAAAAAAAAACACTAAAATTTCCCCTAATTTTTTTCCCAAAACCTAATTTTAAACTAAACAAAATTAACACACTAATCAAATTCATTAATTCTTAATACTAATCACTCAAGGGCATTTTAGCCATTTAGAAAGTTTTTTTATAGGGGGTGACCCAAATTGCTATTGGGAGACCTGTTTTGTCTTCTAGTGCATGGCCCCAATTTAATGTGGGCGGCCCCCAATTAAACTAGGATATTTTTCCGTTTCCAAGAGAAAATTTAATAAAGTATGAAGAATCTTCCAATTTAATCTTATTGTTCCAAACACACAACAACTTCCAGTACGTTTAGCTGTATTAAGGATTGGGAGGTTATGATGCCGAGGATGAATGCCTTGGTCTTGGTGTATACTTTTCAGCCAAAGAGGTTATTATGCAGTTATACTGACGGGATCCTCGTGGTGACAAAGCCATTCTTCTGTGTAGTTGGTGGATGAATCAGGCTGATTGAAATTTGGCTTACCATTGTTTCAATTTACTCCTCCATCTCAAAATAAAATAAAATTTGGCTTAGTGAATAAGTATGAGTAAGATTTCACTATCCCTCGCACAACGATGAACCTTACATTTGCTTCATTGTTATCTTAAATAGATTTTAGGTTCCGTAATTCCTATAAATACAAACTGACTTACAAAACAAATGACTGGTGCCTAATATATAATGAATGCAATATGAATTGGCCATCCCTTATTAAAAAAGTATAACACATGTCCTTTCATTTTTACCGTCGCAACCCGTACAAAGATAATTATAGTTTGATCATCATTCGACACTGATTTGGCCAAAACTAAAATAAGTTTGTTTCTGACTTTTTGGAGCACTGTACATTGTAATAAAAATATGAATACGTACTGTAAAATTCAAGAATAACACAAACGCGTCGGTCGGATTGTAGCTATTGCCAAGTTGGTATTTTTTAATTGTCTATCTGCATATAATCCATAGATTTTTGTTCAAGAGTGCTTAAGGTGGTCATATAGAGACACGCAATAGTGTGCACCCTGTCACTCACTCCATAAGATTCATGTATTTTCTCTCGATTATCTTTGTTGGGAAAAATTGGCACCCCGAGCGCAGCGGAAATCACAAGATCACAAAGGGAAATTGGTGATTTGAAAGAAACATGGGAGAAATAATAAGAGAGAGACAGAAGATAAAGAAACACACACAACCACAACACAAGATATACGTGGTTCACCTTTACAGACTACATCCACGGCCAACACCACCAGAAAAACTTCCATTAAATCAAAGACCATTACATGCTCTTTCCACAACCCAAGAAAATAACCAAAGAGTTAACAAGACATACCCGAGATCATCATCGAATAAAACCATAGAAACCAATTCTCTAACCATTCCTCGAACCAGCCTCATGTCTTCTATTTTACACCGTTTTCACAGCTGCTAGTAACAGAGGAGAAACATGGTAAACTTCTAGAAACTTGGTTTAGGGAAAAGCCCCAAACCCTAAACACTAGAACACCAAAATCCTCTCTCTACAAGTTTTTCGTATCTTTTCTAGGTTCTCTACTATGCTATTTATAACTTAGCCTACATGACTAGGGTTTCATAACTTAGCTAGGAAGTCCCTATACTTTAGGAATAATGTAACACTTAAAGAGTTATCTAACTCTTTATTGACCGACTAGGTTTGAGTTTCGCAATACTCAAACTCTTCCACCGACCTAGTCAGGCCCACACACCTATATCCAACAATTCTCCACCTAAGATCATGCATTCATATATGAGACGATCAATACATGAAATCTCCTTCATCTTCCACCAGAGCCGTTCACCATCTATATATAAATATATATACCCGTAGAATTACTTTTGAAGCTCATGCCCGAACTTCCATCTTCATAGCTCTTCGACCAAAACACCATGACGTTGATAAAAGTCTTCAAACCATCTTCTTTATGAAGAACACTTGTGAAATTGATCATGTTTCACAAACACCATGAAAATCTTCGATCACCATCAATGAATCCTTGCACAGACTCCACCATTGATCACCAAGAGAACCATCCATAAGAATTACCGCTAGCTTCACCTAACCAGTAAGCTAACAACATATGGAAATCTAATCCAGAAAGGAAGAATTAGCTTCAATATCACACTCCAGCACATGTCATGATTACCGTGTATCTGAAACAAACCATCAGATATCTCCACTGTGATTAATAGTCTTAATCCTTTGAGCGATTATCAAATCCATCACCAATCTAACATACTTTTTACCACCATCATACCCAACATACTCGCTCAGAATATATACCGTGCGAATGCCCATATTACTGTGGTACATGCTTCCGAGATCGGGTACATTCTTGATATTACGTGCAAGCTATCAAGAATACTTTAACATAGACTTAAAAAGATAAATCTATAACATCTCGTGCATAACTTCGAAGCATTGCTGGACTTGCTTCTGCATGAGACCTCACAGTCTCATCTTTTCTTCAAACTTTATAACCCATTCTTTATAGTGTATGATTACTAACACTCTTCAAAAAGTAAATATGTATTCCACCCCATTCCACTTTATTCTGCATTCCATACTACATCATAAAACCAAACATAGAAAATACACTTCTACCAAGTTGAACCTCAGATTTGTAAATCACATCACAAACCCATCTTTGTGTAAACACCGGTTGAAACATTATCTTCAAAAGATATTTCTCCACCCGAACAATAACCATCGTTCAATCACTCCAACCCGTCGTTGGCTCTGATACCAATTGTTGGGAAAAATTGGCACCCCGAGCGCAGCGGAAATCACATGATCACAAAGGGCAATTGGTGATTTGAACCAAACATGGGAGAAATAATAAGAGAGTGACAGAAGATAAAGAAGCACACACAACCACAACACAAGATATACGTGGTTCACCTTTACAGGCTACATCCACGGCCAACACCACCAGAAAAACTTCCATTAAATCAAAGACCGTTACATTCTCTTTCCGCAACCCAAGACAATAACCAAAGAGTTAACAAGACATACCCGAGAGCACCATCGAAGAAAACCATAGAAACAAATTCTCTAACCATTCCTCAAACCCGCCTCATGTCTTCTCTTTTACACCGTCTTCACCGCTGCTAGTAACAGAGGAGAAACATGGTAAACGTCTAGAAACTTGGTTTAGGGCAAATCTCCAAACCCTAAACACTAGAACACCAAAATCCTCTCTCTACAAGTTTTTCGTATCTTTTCTAGGTTCTCTACTAGGTTATTTATAACTTAGCCTACATGACTAGGGTTTCATAACTTAGCTAGGAAGTCCCTATACTTTAGGAATAAGGAAACACATAAAGAGTTATCTAACTCTTTATTGACCGACTAGGTTTGAGTTTCGCAAGACTCAAACTCTTCCACCGACCTAGTCAGGCCCACTAACCTATATCCAACAATTCTCCACCTCAGATCACGCATTCATGCATGAGACGATCAATACATGAAATCTCCTTCATCCTCCACCAGAGCCGTTCACCATCTATATATAAATATATATACCCGTAGAATTACTTTTGAAGCTCATGCCCGAACTTCCATCTTCATAGAACCCATCTATTCGACCAAAACACCATGACGTTGATTAAAGTCTTCAAACCATTTTCTTTATGAAGAACACTTGTGAAATTGATCATGTTTCACAAACACCATGAAAATATTCAATCACCATCAACGAATCCTTGCACAGACTCCACCATTGATCACCAAGAGAACCATCCAGAAGAATTACCGCTAGCTCCACCTAACCAGTAAGCTAACAACATATGGAAATCTAATCCAAAAAGGGAGAATTATCTTCAATATCACACTCCAGCACATGTCATGATTACCGTGTATCTGAAACAAACCATCAGATATCTCCACTATGATTAATAGGCTTAATCCTTTGAGAGATTCTCAAAGCCATCAGCAATCTGACATACTTTTTACCACCATCATACTTTTTACCATATTACCGTGGTACATGCTTCCGAGATCGGGCACATTCTTGATATTACGTGCAATCCATCAAGAATACTTTAACATAGACTTAAGAACATAAATCTATAACATCTCGTGCATAACTTCGAAGCATTGCTAGACTTGCTTCTGCATGAGACCTCACAGTCTCATCCTTTCTTCAAACTTTGTAACCCATTCTTTATAGTGTATGATTACTAACACTCTTCAAGAAGTAAATATGTATTCCACCCCATTCCACTTTATTCTGCATCTCATACTACATCATAAAACCAAACGAAGAAAATACACTTCTACCAAGTTGAACCTCCGATTTGTAAATCACATCACAAACCCATCTTTGTGTAAACACTGGTTGAAATATTATCTTCAAAACATATTTCTCCACCCGAACAATAACCATCGTTCAATTCCAAGTTCAATCACTCCAGCCCGTCCTTGGCTCGGATACCAATTGTTGGGAAAAATTGGCACCCCGAGCGCAGCGGAAATCACAGGATAACAAAGGGCAATTGGTGATTTGAACAAAACATGGGAAAAATAATAAGAGAGAGATAAAATATAAAGAAGCACAAACAACCACAACACAAGATATACGTGGTTCACCTTTACAGGCTACATCCACGGCCAACACCACCAGAAAAACTTCCATTAAATCAAAGACCATTACATGCTCTTTCTGCAACCCAAGACAATAACCAAAGAGTTAACAAGACATACCCGAGAGCACCGTCGAAGAAAACCATAGAAACCAATTCTCTAACCATTCCTCAAACCAGCCTCATGTCTTCTCTTTTAAACCGTCTTCACCGCTGCTAGTAATAGAGGAGAAACATGGTAAACGTCTAGAAACTTGGTTTAGGGCAAAGCTCCAAACCCTAAACACTAGAACACCAAAATCCTCTCTCTACAAGTTTTTCGTATCTTTTCTAGGCTCTCTACTAGGCTATTTATAACTTAGCCTACATGACTAGGGTTTCATAACTTAGCTAGGAAGTCCCTATACTTTAGGAATAAGGAAACACATAAAGAGTTATCTAACTCTTTATTGATCGACTAGGTTAGAGTTTCGCAAGACTCAAACTCTTCCATCGACCTAGTCAGGCCCACTAACCTATATCCAACAATTCTCCACCTCAGATCATGGATTCATGCATGAGACGATCAATACATGAAATCTCCTTCATCTTCCACCAGAACCGTTCACCATCTATATATAAATATATATACCCGTAGAATTACTTTTGAAGCTCATACCCGAACTTCCATCTTCATAGAATAGTAAAGCGATATGTCTGTTTTTATCATTATTTTAATAGTAAAAAATTTAATTATTTTTAACCCCAATAAAATTGAATAAAACTATTTTTAGTGATATGTCTGTTTTTATCATTGGCATAACAACAATGGTTGAATCTAGTATTTTACCAAACACATTTTGATTGTTTTTTTAATCAGCTTTAACTTTAATTAATATTTTACCAAACGTCTAGCTGGTTTTTTCTCACAGCATAACAACGCACAGCAGAAAAGTGCTTTTATAAAAGGTGTAGCAATACCAAACCGAGCCTAAGGCTCGCCTCGCTATCTTGTAAAAAAAAATGATAAATTAATGTTGGTAACGCAAAGGCACCATGCTTGGATTTGGTTACCTAAAAACTCATCCTTATTGTAAAAACCAGTGCCAAACGGTGACATGCAATACAAAATAAATAGCCAGTGCCAAATAAATGATTAATTGAAAACTATATGAATTGGCCATTCTTGAATGACTTGGGAAACTCTATATGAGTTTCCCGCTAGAGAGCAGTCAAGGTGCCCACACAGGGGCGATGTCAATGACTTGGTAACTGACTCCATAGAGTGAAAATTGGTAGTAAAAATTCCACCTTCTCATTGATTATAAAGCGCTTATATAAGTGGGTCATTCGTAATATGCTCTCAGTGGATCTTTCATATTAGTGTCCAAAAAGAAAAAAGAGATTTTAGTTTCCTATTCTTCATTTACATTCAATTTCTTGGTCCCGACCGATAGATACATTATCATAAAACCATCCTTTCCACCTATAGTCTCAGATATTTTATGTGTGATCGGATAGAGACCACAGGTTGGGGCAAACACTCTTGTCACCTTTTATTGTGTTATCACTCGGTTTTCTGTGTGTTCCCACTGGACTAATCGTGTTCGTGTAGTCATTTCATCATACCAGAGAACAAATCAAGTAGAACTAGTTTACATTTTTCTTCTTACATGAAAATGGTATAACCACATATCCATGCTCAGACTCATGTACCCATAAATATCACCATTTTAATGCAATATTCTTGGAGCACAAGGCAAAAACGTTAAAGGTCATGTACCCGAAAACAAGAGTTGTTATTTACTTCCCAGCACAATTGCGACAGCCAGAACCCAGACCAAAGCAAGTGAATTGATAAACAGAACAGGATTTGAAGAAGAGCATTTCCAAGAATACGAAGAAGATAATGAATTATCCTAAAAACAAAACTATGAGAGTGGTGCCAAAATCAAGCCTAAGCTAGAATTGAGGAGATATTTCCTAGAATGGAAATCTGTACAAGAGGATTACAAAGAAAGACAACAAACAACAAGTTGGATGTTTTGGGCAAACCAAATACAAAAGACTTAATACTTGCCCCCACTCATATCCTTAGGTACACCTTCAACACCAACACTTTTTTTTGAAGGACCAATTAAGGCTAATTGCAGAAAATCTCTATAACATAGAGCAGCCGTATTTGAGAATATCCTAAAAACTAGTAAGAATATCCTAAATGAATGATATTATTCCAAATCTATAATAACTAAGAGCCTGTTTGGTTGTGTTTTTAAAAACTGTTTTCTAAAACTATTTTCATTGTTTTTAAAACATACCCCTTTTTATTGTTTTCATTGTTTTCTAAACTAAAAAAACAGTGTTTGGTATGAAACTTCAAAATTGTTTTTGGAAACATATTTCTCAAAAATCAATTCTAAGTTGTTACCAAAAGTGCCTATACTATTCAATCAGGCTCATAATGGTGAGTGATGTTCTTGTATATATGTAGTACAATAACATGCATGTTTGTTCTAGTTTAAGGGATATCCTTCTGGATGAATTCTGATTTGTGTGGCTACCTCACATAAAAAATCATAGTATTCAAACACCTATATCGCGTATTTACAAAGGTGAAACTGAACAGTTGAAAGACAACGAAGTTCAGTAGGTACTCCACTTCCTGTAATCAAGGAGAATCCAGAGTCAATGAATAGGAACTTAAGTTACCGTCCTACTTATAAATGGAACTTAACTTGACTATACGTCTATACACCTTGAAGATCAAATGAATAGGAAAGTTGTATAATTATGAATTGGTAGGTAGTAACAATGGTAGGTTAGAGAGAGGGAGGAGAGGACGTGATAGGAAGAGACTAGAGAGTGAAAAACTGGCTGGCGGCACTCGGAAGGGCGTAAAGAGTAAAAGAAAAAATGAAAACGATGTTTTTTCGTTTTCCATTTTTAGTGTAAAAAAAAAATCTGCTTTTAAAAACATTTCTCTACCAAACGGGTTTCCAGCCGTTTTCCGTTTTCAGCGTTTTCAAAAACAGAGAACTGTTTCTAAAATCACAACCAAACAGGCTCTAAGTTTCTAGAAACTTTGGCAAAAATACTAGGGATAAGGGTGTTATGATGCCTTGGTGTATGCTTTTCAGCGACAGAGGCTATTAGGCAGTCGTACAGAATTGACCATCCTTCTCCTAATTCATCACTTCGGGATACTTGTTGGCTGATTGAACAATAACCTAATCCTTTTCTATTTTTTCAATCTACTCCCCCATCTCAAAAAATAATATTTGCTGTGTGGATAAATGTCCGTAAAATTTAACTACCTCTGACGAAATGGTAAACCTTACATTTGTTTCATTGTTGTCTTAAATAGATTTTAGGTTCTGCAATACAAAACAAATGACCGGTGCCATGTACATGGTGAATGCAAGCTATGTGAATTGACCATCCCTTGTAAAAAGGGTATACCACCTCTTGTTTTTCTCTTTACCTTAGCGACTCCAACAAAGAAATACTAAAGCATGATTGTGTCATTCATGATGAGTGATTTGGCTAAAACTAAAATAAGTTTGTTTTGGACTTTTTAGAGCTACACCGTAATAAAAACACGGAAAAAAATACCATCAGATAGCAGCTATTGATGGCAACGTGGCATTTTTTAACCGTCTATACATACAATCCATGGATTTTCATTCAAAAGTGATCAAGTCATATAGAGACATGCATTAGCGTGCACCCTGTCACTCACTCCATAAGATGTATTTCTCTCGATTGTCTTTACACATCTTTTAGTACCCAGGGGCAGGCCTAAAATCACTATCTCATCGTGACTGGTATGAAGCTTAAGTGGGACTTGCAATATGCTCTGAAAGAATCACATTAATGTCCAAAAGGAAAAATAGTGAATGCGGTTTTCTTTTCTCCATTTTATAATTGGTCCCGTAAATTGATTGATGCTTTATCAGAAATCATATATCCACCAGATATGTTATGCTCGGAATGGGAAGATAGGTCGCTCTACACAATCTCGTTCTGCAGGATCGATCCAGCTTAATCATTTCATCATGAGAAAAGAGATTCATAAATCGAGCTTATGTAAGTATTTAGTTCTTGAGTGAAGAATGAAGTTCAATTGGAAACTGTAATGGGCAAAATATTCTAAGAATGGAACTAGGAATGTGGATGCTAAGGCTCGCCTCGCTATCTTGTAAATGGGAGTGACAAATGTTGGTAACCCAGAGGCATCATGTTTGGATTCGTGTACCTATAAACTCAGCATTGTAATGAAATTTACTTGAATAATACAAGGCAAAAGATGTTAAAGGTCATGTGCCCAAAAATCAGAGTAGTTATTCAAGTAGGATAGGACTGAAAACAGAAAATGGATAAAAAGGAATTGAAGATAAGCATTTCCAGAAACAGGGGAAGAAGATAATGAATTCTCCTAAAAACAAAATTGGATTTAATAGGGTGACACCAAAAATCAAACCTAGAATTAAAGAAACATTTCCTAGAAATGGAAAATGGTACAAAGAAAGATAACAAAGAAAAACAACAAACAACAAGTTGAGGTTCTAGACAAACCAGCTCCAAAAGTCTTAATACTTGCCCCACTCCCATCCCACATAACCTCATAAAAATCCTGACTAATATAATGCTAAAAATTACCAATTCAGAAGTAAAATTTACAAATCCTAACTAATTCAAGCAGTAAAGCCAGGTTTTTCCAATTAGGTTCACCATCTCTTCAATACCAACACTTTGTTTTGCAGCACAGATATTTACAACCATTAAGTAGATACATACTCAACATTAACCAAAACCCCAAGTTTAGTTGTTTTTCTCTTTATCTTAGGTTCTAGGGTTCTTTGATCTCTCTGCAGAAGAGATGAGGTTCTTAAGCTACCGAAGACATAACACGAGGTACAATATCTTTTTTTTTTTTTTAAGAAGAAAAAAAAAAGCATTAAGAAACAAACAAAAGAGAATGGGAGAGACAAAGAGAGAAAGGGTGAGAGACTCCATAATATGAAACTTAACTACTACCAGTCTGTCTCCAAAGTTTCCGAGTTCGGAAAGCCTCCGAAGCTTCATCCATGGTGGTTGGAAGCTCTCCCAATCACCTAAGCTTCCATTTCAAATTCGTTCAATGGGTTCTGTCCGATCCTGCACTGCGAGACGTTCTGAAACATCGGCCAATGACTTGAGGTTACACTTTATTAGTGCTTCTACAAAGTAGCAGGTCTCGTCTTTGGTATTCCCTTCAGGCACATCAACCACAAAGGATTCGATCACTAGAGTCCCTGGTCTACCATCAATGATCTCAGGGTGGAGAGTGATTATTGAAGAGTAATTCTGCACAATTAAGTTAAACAAGCAAACAAGGTTAAACTATTTTAGTTTCTATGACATATGTGGAAATAATAAAGACAGCGACAGGCTTTGGAAACATTATACTGAATGAACCCCTATACCCACCATGGAAGCATATTGGGGAATCTCCCAACTTGGGTTTATCTAAACATCAAATTCACAAGCAATGTTGTTGAAATTGAAGCAAATTATTATGTCTTTAGGCGGAAATTTAACTTAACCAACCAGAAACAGAAACCTTATCTTGATTGGAGATTCATGTCAATGAAAGCTTCTTATAGTAATCACCACGTGCACAAGACTAGATTCAAAGACCACAAGATATGGTGGTTACCAGTTAATTACTGGGCCAAACTTTATTCTACAGGTGACCCTAAGCATACGTCTACTATGACTGTGCATATATTCTTTCGAAAACTACACCTAAGTTTGGACTAACTCAATTCCCCATAGCCAGAAATGTACTCAAGTTACATAGCAAATAATGGAGGAATTCAATGATCAATAATAGTATTATAGGAATCAGAATTTTCCAAAGAAACAGGAGAAAAAACTGGACATAGTAATCATGCAACAGAACAGACAACAGAGACTAGAGACTAGAGAGCTGCAACACTAAATTCACTGAACTTCTGAAAACAGTTGTTCCCCAACAAAATCTCTTTTCTTAAGCGAGAAAAAGGTAAAAAATCAACAAACAAGACAAGTGATCTTTTAGCTAAAAACATACGATACAAACTCTCATAAACTTGAAAAAACCAATAATAAGCTTGGGCTTCGCTTGCATACAGAGAAAATTTTGAAAAATGCAAAAAAAAAAAAAAAAAAAAAAAATTGTAAGAAGTTATACAACACTTGAACTGACATTTGCATTTTGAAGAGTACAGAGAGGCAAAAGTGCGGCCGAGTTTCGCATTTCAAGAAAAAGCAAAGCTCAACTCTCCCCGCCCTGTACCTCAATTACATTAAAGACTGGATGGAAACCACAATAAAAACTAAAATTGCATCACAGCTGCATGCACACCATACACAGAAATGAAATGAAAATTCCATTTAGGGAAAAGAAAAGATACCTGAAGGCGGTGATCACCACCAACAATTCTAATACTTAGGATATGTTCCTCATCATCAAGCAATTCCAATCTCTCAGTACTGGTTGTAGCTGGTAATCCAGATTTAACATTAACTTCTCTAAGACTTCCAATTTCCAAATCACCTTGAACAACACATCTACTGATAAACGGCTTGTATTTCTGCGGCTGATCAAATCTCCTCACCAACGACCATACCTAACCAACCAACAAAAAAAAAACAAATTATTCCATCAAATTAATCAAAATAAATCAGATTATTTCAACCAAAACTAACAATCTCCAAACCAAATTAATCATCAATAACAGCTCCAGAGATCACCCTTCTCTGAGCTTCAATTAAAAAAAAAAAAAAACCACAAAACAGAGAACTAACAGCTTAGATTCAAAACCAAAATCGGAATCATAATTGAAAAGATAAGAAAACCAAAATTAAGAAGCAAAATTGATGAAGAAATTGCAAGATCTATAAAGTGATGATCCTAAAGAAGAAGAAGAGATGGAGATCTTACGAGATGAAGAGGAGCTTTGATATGTTTAACGAGAGCAGAACTACACTGATTATCTCTCATTTCATCGTGTTTATGATGTCTATAGATATATTCGTTCTCCATACTAGTAATTCCACCATTTCCATTCATCTTCTCAAAAAAAAAAAAAAAAATCTTCTTCAATTCATCAACCAAAATCTATCTATCTCTAAATCCACTTTCAGTCTCTCTCTAATTTCTACTGCTGGAGTTTGACTTCTACTTGTTTTTCTCTAGAGAATTAATTCCGCTTCTGCTGCTGTTTCTTCCTCTTCCACCGGCATCTGCTGTCCAATACCAAAATCCATATCTTTCATTTTCTTTTCTTCTCTGAATGAGTTTATTACTATTATTTTAAAGATTTTTTTATTTAATATTTAAAAATGTGAGAACCTCTTTTTATGATATAGCTCGCCATTTCCTGCACCGTATTATCCAGGAAACGCTCTAACATATGCCATCAGATTTGGGATATAATTACGGTTACACCACCTTTATTTTTGTCGTATTGTGTAGTACTTTTTTCCGCTGTTCCAACGACATTTTTACGACATTTTTGACCGCGGTAATTTTATTGAATTGTCTTCTCTTTTAGCGATGGCCTTTCGCATGACATATAACAGCACGTTCGGACATCACAAGTAAAAGTTATTTTGAAATTGTGTTTTTAGAAATATAAAAGTCAGAAACAAAAACATTTTACTTCACAAAGTAACTTCTGATTTTTTGTAACCAAAAGTCAAGAAATAACTTCTAAATGTATATCCAAACAGCCTGTAAAGTATTAAGTGGAAGCGCTTATAAGTTAGAAAAGCATTTTTATAGTGTTATTATACATTCGAGTGCATGGTCCGCGAGTCTAATTAGTTTCGGAGCTCTTAATCTTGATTATCAACAATAGAACATATAGTTAAGAAGGTGTGCAGTGGGTAAGAAAGTGTTTGGATAACATAAGTATATGTGCTTCTAATTCTTCGGAAAGAGAAGCACTCGTCGAAATCAAATGTAAAACAACATAGCTTATTACAGTCTGTTTGGATACCATACCAGAAGTTATTTTATGACTTCTGAAGGTAAAAAGGTCATAAATTAATTTGGGTACACAATTTAAAAACTACTTGTTGAAACAACAAGATTGTCTTTTTGTAAAGTAATAATATTTTACTTTTAACTTATGTTTTATATTTAGTGACGTGCCTAGCAAGGGGCTAACTCGGGCATAGCCCGTCCTAAATTTGTTTACTTCTGAAAGTTTTTAAAAAAGAAAAATTCCCACGTAATTCTACATATTTAATTTTCGGCCACTTGAGAGATAATTAAAAGCTAAATCTTACTAAAAACAAAAAAAAATTCTACTCCTCAACACAATCAACTCTCATTTTACTTTTATAAAGTATAAATTTCTTTTCCTGATTGCATTTTGCTATTAATTGTATTCCTTTTATTTTTAATTGTACATCCATTTAGTGTTTTATAGGTGGATTAGATTAGCCATTAGCTACGCATTTCGTTCCAAAAAAAAAAAACTGGCGCGGCTACTATTCTAACTCTACCTAAGAGCAAGGATATGGAGTGAGTGTTCTCATTCAATATGAATGAGTATATCACTGGATTTGCTCAAATTAGGTGTTATTATGGGGTGAGAATACTCACTCATTCACCAATTATCACTCATACACTCATTGGAACGAATAAGTGGGCGAAAGGGGAGACTAAGCGGCTGATTTTCAACCGTTTGGGGAAAAAACACGTTGAGCGGCTGAAAATCTGCCTCTCAAACCTATTTTTAGAGTTTTATTAATTAAAAACTCTTAAATGCGGGACCCACAATTAAGTTTTATTATTAAATAAAAAACTTGCGAAGAGGCATATATTCTGCCGCTTGGAGAGATAAACTCTCCAAGCGGATAAACATTAGCCACTTAGTCAGTTTATTTTGGACATTCATGGTCACAAAAACACTCTTTCACTCGGTCCTCACTCAATTTGGCAGTGAATGAGTCATTCCATAGCCCTTGCTCTAAGGAAAAATCTTGGATCCGTCACGGATTATACCCCATTCTCAACAGGCTAATCTATCTACGGGAAACAAATACCAAACCCTTTCACAACATCTTTTTTTCACTCAGTTGGTATAAGAGCAAGTCTCATGGTGGAATCTCCTAAACTTTGCTTCTGTCCCCTAAACTGGAAAGGGTATTTTGGTAATAGAGGACTGTTGCTTCTGTCCTCTAAACTTTTTCTCACCGTTTTCTTACTTCTTCCTCCCACTTTCTCATCTGTCTAATCTGCAACTTGCGAATAAAATAGTCAGTGCAATGTCAGTTTCCAGTTGTTATCTTGAACTTAGACAAAAAAATCATATCTATTCCAGTGATGAAATATACAGTTGTATTTAAAACTAAAAATTTGTAGTATAATACCAGCACATAAAAAACTTACGTATTTTCATCTTGTTGCACGTGTGTTACGGCATGTGTGTATGTTGAAGTTCCCGGAATATCCAATACTATGGAAGAATTTTTTTCGATTCAAAATCCAGTTATCCATAACATTCACGATGTATATGGTTCAGGAACCTGCTAAAATTCATGATCACAAGTTAGAATTTAGGGAAAAGAATCTTCAGTACATTTTTATCGTTCTCCTCACAACTAGCGCCTACGAGAGGGTTCTAACAATAAATATCTAGCCAGGGCTGGGGTACACCTGCAAAGCCAGTCCAAAATCCAAATTGTAGTTCCTGTTGGATATAATTGTGTAGAGGGTGAAAATGTCTAGAATTTTGTACTAAAAGTATTGCCCCTATTAACATTTAAATATGATAGGGACAAATTACATGCCAGGACAAAGGTTTTATTTGTTCAAGAAGAAGTGGAAAATGAGCTATAAGCAGCCAAACATGTACCATTTGTAAATGGTGCACTTTGATTGGTTGCCTCTTCCAAGACAGATGGCTCACGGTTTTTTGAAAAAAATTATTTCCACCCAACCAGCAATTGACTCGCCAGCAGGTTAAACCGCTTGGATTATATAAACCTGACCAGGGGCGGGCTCGGAAACTAATAGAGTAAAACTGGGCTTGGGAGCCCTAAATATCCTGGTTTAATTGGGGGCCGTCCATATTAAATGGGGACCAGACACTAGAAGACAAAATAGGTTTTCCAATAGCAATTTGGGTCATCCCTTATAAAAAATATTTCTAAATGCCTAAAATAGCCTTGAGTGATTAGTAGTAAGAGTTAATGAAGTAGATTAGTGTGTTAATTTAGTTTAGATTAAAATCAGGTTTTTGGATTAAAATTTGGGGAAATTTTAGTTTTTTGTTTATTTGTTTGAGAAGAAGAAGAGGAGTTTTGATAGGAAAAACTAGGGTTTTTGGAAATGAGTGATTCAAGTGGAGGAAATGAGGTTGGTGAAGGTTCAAACAACAACCATGATTGTGTTGATGGTAAGATTGTGTCAACTAATCCTATGGATTGGATGTTTGATGAAGAGATGTTAATGGAGGAATCCATGAATAATGGAGAAAATGAATATCATATTGCCCCATATGAATGAACCAACACTCAAAATGAGGAACCCGAAGCTCAAAACAATCAGGTAAACTTCCTATACTCTTCAAATCGCATTAATGGTGCTCCAAGTGGTCGATTCATGGACACCATGCAACTACTCAGAGTGAGGGTCGTTAGTGTCGGGTTTTTTATTCGTTAACGATCCTAAAGAGTCGTCAGTCTGTTTACACCCAATCTGACGACTCAAACCTGCAACTTTTAATGGTGATGAAAAATCGTCATCTTGGTGTGCTAAAAACTGACGACTGTCTAGGGTACTTCAACCAGAGTCGTTTGTTTGCTTTGTTTACACTGCAACGACGCTTAAACACGATTGTCGCGGCGATTTTTTTTTTTTTTTTTTGGGTTCATAGTCGTCACACCTTTATTCATAAAAACTGCCGACCCTAACCAACCATTAACATTGATCACTAGAGTCGTTGCTATCGATAGTGTTACATATTAACGACCCTTAGTGTTTTCTTTTAAGATTTTGGATTTCATAAGATCATTTCATTGAATAGTAAAAGGCATACATCTTGCATATCGTCGCATTGAAGGAAATGAAATACAATACATAATAACGGTGCACTTAAACACTCAACCATAGATGCTGTAATTATAGGTAGTGTCGTGCAAGATGAGGTAGCAATCGTCGAACTCAAACTTGTTCCCACGAAGCACCTCGTATCACTTATACGCCTTCCCCAACTGAAAACACAAGACAAAAAACTTAGTTAGTATTGTTCAAAGCTTTCGATAAGTTTTACCTATTGTTTAAACACTTACTCTTATAGCACCCAACATATTGGGCATGGCTTCCCTTACGGCATAAATTTCTCTTTTTAAAGCATCACATTCTAATTTTATCTCCTGGAACCGTTCCTTGACTTCTTTCAAAGACCTTGAGTTGCGATTTCCATCTAACACCACAAAAACGATGAATACACGGTTCTACCAAGCATCGGATGTTTGGTCAATGTTTTTTCCTAGATCTTCAAAGTGGTTTGTGACCGTCAACCAAGCTCTCGTAATGGCACAATTCTCTTCGGAAGTGTAGGGAGTCATGGTGTTTCATTTTGTTTCCTCTTGGATGATGAATGAATGATATAGTATGTATAGGTTAAGAATGAAAGAGTTGTGTGAGTATTAGGTGAGTCTTGGGTCTCTATTTATAGAGTTGAACGACCCAACTGCCTCTTTTCTATTAAAAAAATCCGTTGGTGGACTCAACCACATTTGGTGGATTCAAAATTCGCATTTACTGCTATAAGAGTCGTCAATGTCCATATTAACAAAGAGACGACTCTTTCTGATATTGAGGGTCGTCGGTAATGACTTTTAAAGTATGACGACTTCATCTTGAACTATCTGATTTATTGAGCATCAAGAGTCGTTCTTATTTATTTCTCCTAAACAGACGACTCTTAGTGCTGAGTTTGAAAAAACAAAGAGTCGTCGGGTTTTAATAGTTTTAACTTGACGACCCTTGCTTTGATATTTAAAAGCTGAACTATTTTTATTGAATTGGAAAGAAACGTACATGTAATTCGAAATAAAACAGAAGGAAAAGACATAACAATCTTAACAATATTGTTTGAATTGCCAGAAATTTTCTGTCAAGAGATGATAGTACTCTTCGTGCAAAAACTCGTGGACGTACTTTTCCTCAAATTGGCTGCAACCCAAAGTGTACTGGAGATAAAAAAAAATTAGTTATTAGTTAGCGTTTTAAATAAAAATAACCCTATGAGATGCCTTATTGATTGACAAACTTACTCTAGTGGTACCTCCTTCTTTGGGAAGAGCCTTGTGTCTCGCTTCGAATTCTTCTTTCAGCGCTTCGCAATCCTTGTAGAGTAAATCCTATCTCTCCCTAATGTCTTGGAGCGACCTTCCATAACGATTTCCGTTAAGTTCTTTGAATACATTTTCCCACCAATCATTGGATGTTTGATCCATGTTAAGGTAGGGATCTCCGGTTTCGTCATGGTTTGAGAAGACCCATTGCTCTCTTTAAAAGTCGTGCTTTTCGACCGTGATGTGTGCTCTGAAAATAGCAACATCATCTTGATTGTTGAATGGATTTTGAGCCATTTTTGGTGTTTGAAAGTGATGGGTGAATACATTTGATAGGGAGAGGTCTCTTTTTATAGTAAAAAAGTACAAACGACTATTTTTTGAAAAAGAAAATGGTTACTTATTTTCCAAATATGCAATAACTACACCTAGGATTCAACCGTTGTTTCAAATTTCAAATTTTTTCAATAACTGCACTTAGGGTCGTTGGCCATATTATTTATTCAATGTCGACCCTAACAGTCGGTGGTATGTAGTTTTGGAGCACCGCACCAGGGTCGTTGGTCAGATTATTTATAAAGTGACGACCGTTAGAGTCGTTCGTTAAAAAATATACTTGACGACCCTAAAAGTCGGTTGTTTGTAAATAATTTATGTGACGACTCTTGTGATGTCTAATATAAAAACCCAAACGTCGATTGGCATATTTTATAAAAGCTGACGACCCTTGTTCCCATTTTTTTTGTAGTTGGTTTACAGAGCTCTCAACCTGAACCTGTGTCTTCTATCGGTCCGGATACTTCCGAACACTACATCAATGATTTGGTAAGTTTTAATTGTTTGAATTGATATATATGTTTTGGAAATTTGTTTACTTAGTGTTATCATGAACGTGTTATTTGATCAAAATTAGACTTGGGAAAATAAGGAAGAGGCAAGGCAATACAATGGGCTATTTCCAAGGAAAAAGAGAAGATTTGCATGGTTGTTAAAAGTAAGCACGCTAGTTGGAAAGAAATGGAGATGGTATGCGAGAGAGCCGGTGATAAGGAAGAAATTTATAAAGGAAAAAATTACAAGTATGTGAAGAAGACAACAAGGGTCTACAAAACTTCGTCGAAGAAGATTAAATGCCCGTTCAGGATTGTGTTCAAGATGAATACTGAAACTAAACAATGGTATTTGTATAGTATTCCCGACGGTCATCACAATCACCCTCCACCAGAAAGTCTTATGGGACACCCTGCATATGTCCGATTGCAACTACATGAAATGAAAATAGTACGGCAGATGAAGGGAATTAGTCCCATTAAGATCCTTACTGCAATTAAAAAGGACGATAAGTATAACTTGTCAACAATTTCCACTATTTACGCTGCCAAAGAAACCCTCAAGAAAACTGAATGGGATGGCAGAATCGTGCAACAATCAGAGTGGTTGGAAGAAAAATTTAACTATGCCATGCAAACAAGGGTGGGTACGGGCGACAAAGTGACTCATATTTTTCTTTCCCATCCTAGGATGGTGGCATTGGCATAATGTTTCTACCAAGTATTGTTCATAGATTGCACTTATTAGACCAACAGGTATAACATACCGATGTTGAACTTGGCTAGTCATACTTCGGATAAACAATCTTTCACCGTGGCGTGGGTCTTTATGGAACACGAAGAAATAGAGGACTATGTTTGGGCGTTGGAACAAGTGAGGTTGATCTACCGTGGCGAAAAAACACCGCATGTTATATTTACATATCGAGATTTTGCAGTTATGAGTGCCGTTCGTCAGGTTTTTCCACTATCTCAACATTTTCTTTGTACGTGGCACATCCAACAAAATATTTTTCAAAATTTCAAGAAACAGATCCAAAAATAAAACCGTCGAAGGGTAATCAACGTTCCGAGGAGGAAGACGAGCGTCTGAGTAAACTTTCAAGAGAAGAGAGAGCGGATGAGAGAAAGAAAGATAAGGAAAAATACGACAAAGAGGGGGATGTATGGGAGGAATTATGCAAAGAGTGAAACTATTTGGTTCATTCAAAAACCGAGGTGAAGTACTATGCTAGATTGTAGAAGTTTATTGATGTGTGGAGTACGGATTATAAGAAGGTGGTCGACTATTTCCTAGATACGTGGTTGAATCCTTGGAAGGAGAAGTTTGTTTATGCATGGACCAATAAGTACAAGCACTTCAAAAATAAGTCAACGAGTATTGCTGAGCAGTCTCACGGGCGTTTGAAAAAAATTCTTGAGCTCAACAATGGTGGGGTGGTTACGGTACAAGAAGCTATTCATGAGCACGACGAGAATGATCTTATCAAGATTGATTCTCAGATGGAGCATAGTAAAGACCGTTTTTTGAAGCAATACCTACTAGACAAAGATTTGCTAAGGGGGGTTGCACACCAAGTGTCATGGTGGGCAATAAAGCATATGATGGTTGAACTATTATAATTCCGAGAGAAATATTCCCAAGGAAAAGTGTTTACATGTAATTTTACAACCGATACTTGGCTTGGTCTCTCTTGTAGACATAAGCTTGGAGGGTATAAGGAGGTTATTCCCCTCGCAAACATTGATCCTTTTTGGAAGCAACTTTCGTTTGACCCAACTCCCTCGGGAGATTCTAATGAAAAATTTGGAGATTGGAAAGTACATCAATAAGAAATATCGAAGACTGAATTGTGCGGGAAGACAAATACTGGTTTCTAATTTATGGTCGGCTGCCCGAAAGTGCTTGGGAGTAGAAGAAGAGCCAATTAAACAAAAAACAACTGGAAGACCAACAACTAAAAAGTCGTTTAGACAAACTGTGAATGATGCGAAGAGCTGCACCAGTAACCCTTCACGTCATGATTATGTACAAGCGGAATTTTTGGAGTACGAGAAGTCTTTCCTTCCCAAGAAAATGAGTCATGGTCCACACTCAACACAAAATGGTAGCGAAGTTTTACATACGGGAGACATGAATGTTGGAGAGCATGTGGTCGACACTCAACAGATCCAATCAAGTGTAATGGTGACGATAAGAGGTAAATTAGGAAATCCGCATACACCAATGGATTCGCAAGGAAGACCACATCGTGTTGCTTACACTTTGTACAAAGAGTATACCGCACAAATTCTATACGTCATCTTAGATCACCTTATATCCACCGAAGACGTTGATGTGGATGGAAATTATGGTTATCATGTTGCAACCGAACAATTGGGGCATTTCGAGGTGGCCTACGAACTAAAGCTAACCCAAATCGAATATGCAAGAACAAAAATGGCAGATACACTTGTCAAGGAAAACCAACTCTATTTAACCATGATCATGGATGGAGATTCAAAAGAGAGAGAACGGAAGTTCGAGGAGTTATTATCTAACGTGAAATGACGGAAGGGGTCGAAGAAGGTCGGTTATAAGTTTTGGATGCAGATGCTCTTTGGTGGAAAACTTTTAGCGGACACGTTCATTTGTGTTGTAATAGTATTTAGTAAAGTCTTCCCCGGAGGCTCTTGTATGTACGTACCCTCAAGAACTAAGTGTGAGACAACGATAAAGAATAGAAAAATTGTAATGGCACATGTGAACGATAACCATTACATAGGTTTGAAGATTTCCGAAGAATGCCCTCTGTCGCGAGTGGTCTATGGTGATTGGGGAGAGTACACCAAGGAGTGGACAAACCAGTATGAGTATGGAATGAACATTTCGAATGCTATGGACCCCATCCCGATTTATGTAGACATGGGCGGTGAATCGTGAGTGAAGACGTTTATTTTGGCCTTTGTATTGCATTTTTAAGCATACTTTTTGTAAGTGGTTGTATCTTGACCCCGGATAGTTGTATTTTGAAGAATGCTTAATGAATACAATGTGTTTAGTCTTGCGGCTTATGTTTTTTTCTCTTTGTACAATTTGAGTCGTTCAAATATATGGATTCAGTGGAGAACGACTCTAAGCGTCGTTAAAAAGTATGGACATATGCCATAACGACTCTAAAGGTTAAATTTGCATTGTCTCCTGGATGTACTTTTAAACTGAGAGTCGTTAGCATATATACACATACAGGTTAACGACTATCAAGGCTAAATTTGCATTGTCTCCTGGGTGTTTTTCAACTGAGAGTCGTTAGATTATATATACATAACCATTGATGACTCTATTCTTTTGTAGTTTCGAATCCCAACGAATCTTTTTGGTGTACACTTTTCCCCAAAAAAATAGTCATTGGAATTGGGCTTTATATATAGAGGAATCCATTGTTTTTCCCCTAGAAAAATCTTTTCTCAATGACAACTCCCTTGTCAAGTAGAAATTCTACCGAAGACATACTCCGAAGATGCAAACGTCCAACAAACTCGATTTTGGAAATGGAAGAAGAGATACGCAAAAGAAGCATGCGACCACCCCAAAAATCATACACCAAATCACCATATCCTACGAAGGAAAAAGAAGAAATGCGCGAGGCCAAAAAGCGGGGTCTAGAACAATTTCATCTAAGGGAAAGGATGAAACAAGTGGAGGAAGAGACTCAATGGCTCAAAAATTACTACATATTGAAGAATCTTGACATATCACATGAAGATGAGACTAAGTCTTGGTCAAATACTTTTGTGAAGATGGGATAAAACTACAAAAAACCACGCCACAACTATGATAGTGGACACATTTATTCAAGGGTTACTCATGTTATGAAATTGTGCACCGAATACAACAAGTTTCTCGCTATGAACAATAGGGATAGGCGTGCGTCCCAAGAAGCGTATAAGAAATGGAGAGGAGAGCCGTTTTATCACATCGAAGCTGCAATGGTTGTACAATTTCGCAGTAGTAAAAGTGGTTAACATGTAATATCTTATCGAAATTTACTTACACTACCAATGATATTATTTCTAAGAATTCATTGCATATGAGTTTTTTTTTCCTAAAGGGTCGTCATCTTACAATACTCACAAAATTGACGACTCTAACGAAGTTACAAGAGTCGTCCTACTGCTAATTTGATAGACTAACGACTCTGGTTACGAATTTCAAAAAAAATGACCGTTGGAGGATTCTTCTATATAATACAACCCTCACATGTTGAAAAAATTGCCAGAAACTTTAACTCTCATCCGAAATACTCATCTTTCAATTGCAATGGTGGAATTCTAAAGGAATGAGGATTTGTGTCTCGTAAAATCATTTGCTAATACGTTTCATGAACGTCCAAATAAAATATATTCAATGTTTTGGAAGAGAATTAAAGAGTTCTTCTATGAGCGTACCGGGAATCCCAATAACCGCAAATGGAGAGACTTAGCATTTCGATTCAACTATATGAAAGGTTCAATGCGAGAGTACGTAATAGTTATAAATATGGTGTATGACTATCATCCACAAGCTCCCCTAAGGGAAAAGGTGAGTAATCCAATAATGTTTATACCTTATTCATTGTTAAAAGTTACTAATGTAAGAATTCCTATATTATTTTAGCTAGAACGTTTCAAAGGGTTGTGGACAATTCGTAATAGGGAAACTAGGTTCATTCACCACAAAGAATATACCACATTGTATCGACGATCAAGAAGGTTTATTGACGAACATTTGATGCGCCGGATTCTTGATTACCCTTACTAGTTTTTCTATAATGCTACACTCTATGTAATGTTGTTTTTTTATTGAAATCAATTCCCTTTTTTTTGGGGTCAAATGTTATGCATATAAAGAGTCGTTTGTTATATTCCAAATAATACTAACGACCTTTAAGTTATGTTGTTATGATCTATATAAGGGTCGTTATGTTTATCCATAAAAACCATGACGACTCTATCTATCTATTTCTTTACTCCCCTGGATTATTCCATTCATACAGTCGTTAGGTGTATTCCAAATAACAATAACGACCCTATCTAGATATTTCTTAATTCCCCTGGATTATTGAACGTTAGGGTCGTTTGGTGTATCCATAAATACCCAAACGACCCTGTGCATGTATTTCTTAACTCCCTGGATTATTGTATCCATAGTGTCGTTATGTGTATCCATAAACATCATAACGACCCTTACCATGTATTTCTTAGGCTCTCCTGGATGTTTTGTGAATAAAGAGTCGTCGTGTTGAAACAGTTAGATGAAACAACTCTAATACTGGGAATTGAAATCTAATGCTTCAACTTAAGTGTCGTTTGTCTGCTAGAATGGACGTTTCCGACACTTCTGCTAATTTAGAAAAAGAATTTTTCTAATCGTACACATGCTAAAACAATAAACATCGTGCCAAAATATTATGAAAAGTTATAAAACCTAAGTTCAAGTTTAAAGTATCCAAACCTAACACACAAAGTTGTTTAAACAAACCATCCAAACATAATAAGAAACCATCTAAGAAAAGTTATAAAACATAACTTCAAGTTTAAAGCTAACAAACTTCTTTGCAACGAAGACCACCTCCTCTTTACGACCTGCCTGATCTAGAAACCGTCTTCTTTATCTTTGGAGGATCCTGAGTTTCATCGCCACCATCTTGTTCATTTTGGGGTTGGCTACTTTGTCCCTGCTGAGAACGTTTTGCTTCCATCTGTGCACGTGTTTTCTGGGTCCTCTATCCTTCCTTGGAGAGCTCATCAAACATCTTCTTTGCTTTTGGATTTTCAATGTTCTCAATGTATTGAGCGTAACGACGTTTCTTCTCAGGATTGAAGACTTCCCCTTTATCAGCCGAGCAACATAGTGCCTCGACAAAAAGCTTCATCAATTCCCTCTATATGCATTCAAATACGAATTGAACGTTAACTAGCTTATATTTGAATTTAGATGAATAACACAATACTTTGAATAAATACTCACCACTAGTTTAAGAATTGTAGAATCATCTCTAGGGTCAGCTTGAGAAGAAGAGGAGGATGCTCTGTTGTTCCTCCTAGTTGGATCAATACGAGTAACCCGACCATGTGAGAAACTTTCATACCATTCAAGGTAATCTGGTGTTGCCTCGTGCCCTTCGTTGACATGCGCCCAAGTTGTGACATCTACTAACCTAGAGTGTCTAGAATTCCAATGGGTGTAACTGGATTCAGGATCGTAAAACACCTTTATGTTCGACTCGTCAGCCAGACACTTATCCGACTTATGCTTGAACGGAGGTACGTACTCTTCATCGGGTGAATCTTGAATAAACCCAAGTTAACGCATGACTCTCAGCGGATTGTACATCGAGAAATCATAAGGGTGAAACATAGGGCCATCGTACATCACGACAGGTTCCATTATACCAGCTCTATTCTCCGCGTACGGATTAAATTTTACCTCTTCCACATTGATGTTGTCCAACTTTGCCCGCATTGCTACCATTACGTATGCTAGAATGGACGTTACCTGTTGGATCACCTTGCTTCCAATCTTTGTTTGGTTTCACATCCTCATTACCTTTGATCAGTGATGGGAAATGATCATAAAACCACACCTATATTTAAAACAATGAAATAAACATCAAATGATTTAAGGAAAATAATTAAGACAAACAAAACAACTTTCATCAATCCAAAGACCTGGAGTAGACCCAAATTTCCATTGATCTGTGAAGTTTTTTCCCGAGATGCTTTGGAAATCTGACTATTCAAATGTGCAACTATGGCAGTACCCCAAGAGTACTTGTTCACATCTTCCAAAGGATCCAAAAGCTGAAGAAGGTTGGCGCTAGCCCTATTACCTTTGATGTCGGGAAATATAACAGACGCAAGTACGTAAAACAAATACACGCCTGCAGCGTAACGATATTCCTTATCAGTGAGACCCTCCTTTTCTTTTTCCAATGTCCCAGCAAACATCTCCCTAATCTTTACAAGTTTGAACTCTTTATTATTATAGTTGGTTCCCTTCTCAAATTGCCCATCAATGGTGGCTTGATCCCATCCAAACAAGTTCTTAGTCCACCCATAGATATCAGCCCAAGTAGGCCTTCTCTTGAAATTCTCACTGGTGGATTTGCTTTCGACGTGCAGCCCTAATATCTGTTCCGCATCATCAGGAGTAACTGCCATCTCGCCAAATGGGAATTGGAATGTGTCGACTTCAGGGCAATACCTTTCACAGAGAGTAGATATTGCAACCTTATCATAATCAATCACTGAGTTCTGAACGGAAGTATACAAACCAAAGTTTTCAACATGAGCTCTAACTCTTGCACATTCCTTATCTAAAGGCCACATCTCTATTTTCCCGAAAGAAGATTGGTGCCTGAAAGGACGGACGGCATTCTTATGATCCTACAAAAGAGAAACAAGTCATAATTAGAATGTATTTACAAAGTTATATCAACTAATCGAATAACAAGCAAAGATGGTATACTTACGGTTGTCTCATAGATGGTACGAGCCCACGATCCCCGATATCCAAATAGAACTTTACATCCATCGCTAGGTTCTCATCTCGCTTTACCACTAATAAGACGAGTCAGGAGCAAATCTATTGGAGGAACGTGTCTCGCGCTAGGTGCAATGTCTGATCCATCCTTCTTTACCCTCTTTTTAGTCTTTGGATGTTCAATCTCTTCACCACCCTGTTTACCAACATCATCACCTTCATCCTCCTTATCACCATCTTTACCTTCATCATCATCCTTCTATTCATCCTATTTTTCCTCCTCTTCACCATCACCATCACCATCCCCATCACCATAACCATACCCATTACCATCACTATCACCATTACCATCATCTTCTTGTATCTCTTCTTCTTCCTCTTCTACTTCTCCTTCCGTATCACTTCCTTCAACCGAAATAACAGGAGAGGATGAACGTGACGAATCCGACGACTCCTCACCTTTGTATCTTAGTTGAGTGATAGAAAAGGCTACCTCACTCGGTTTTCTTCCGCGAAATGGACCGGAATTTAAGTACCTACCATGTCGGGGAGGTTTGGAAGGAGGGGTTATCATCATTTTAACCTTGTCTTTGGCCTTCTTGGCACTACATCCCATACACATAAAAGAACATAACAAACATAAGAGTTAGATTCATGTCTTCAGTTTAAGGGTCGTTAATTTAAGAATCTAACAACCAAACGACCCTTTAAGACACAACAACGACTCTATATAGTGGGTGACGACTCTTTCTTTTTTTGGACAGAGACTCTGTCATTTTCTCCAGTAGGGTCGTTGGTTAATTAGTAAGAGTCGTTCGGAGGATACCAAAAGGGTCGTCATCTTCATACTAATACCGAAACGACGCTAATCTAGATCACCATAACTGCAGTTTCAGAAAAACGGTCGGCATCTTCAACCTAACAACCTAACGATTTTTCATAAGATTTACATGAAACTACAGGGTCGTTAGGGTTTTAACATTACGAAATTGCCGACCCTAACACTGTAACTTCCAGTTTTCGGTTACCAGACTCGATTTTGCAATCAAAACACACCAAAAAGACACCAAAATTTGGAATGCAAGTTGGGTTTTAGTTCATATACCATCTAATTGGGGCCATGCGTTTCTTGGGTTTCGATTTTTCGGGTTTAGAGACTGAGGGTTTTTTATTAACCTTTCCTTTCAATGCTTCGACGAAATTGTGGAGTTGAATTGCTTTGCGAGCGGTCTTCTTTGTGCAAGCCATGATTGTAGAAGAAGTTAATCGTCGATTAAAGTTTTATCATCGACGATTACACGATGAATCAGATGAAGAAATCGTCTTCTTCGAGCGTCGTTAATGGTGGTGGCATTGGAGAAGATGAAGAGGCGGAGAAGAAGATGAAATGAAACTGATTTTTAGAATTTGGATTTTGTTTTAGGGTGTATAAATTAGGGGACTTGATTAGGGTAGTTAATTAGCCTTTAACTGATTTTTAAGAGTAAGGGTAAAATAGTATTTTCATAGGAAGATTATTACTCCCCTAAAAATAATTGGGTGCAAACAAAATGTCATGGTCCGCATTTAATGTGGAAGGCCCCCAATTAAACCAGGCTAAATATCTGAAATTTTAGGCTTTCGAGCTAGTTTGGCCGGGTGCACAGTTGCACACCTACTTTAAAGTTTAAATTGTCTCCGTCCTTGAGCATGATCTAATTCTATCGCATGTCCGATGGCATATCTATGCTATCAAGATTTGTTATCTAATAGCCTTAATGGCATTCTCTGGTGGTGGTGGTGCATTATAATCAAGTATGTTTTGAAAGAAGACGATGTAATTCAGAAAATAAGACCGATTTTGACCTCTTTGACATCAATTTGGGCATATTACTTCTTTTTTATGGAAGCATCTGACATATATGATGTCAATGATCAAGATTCAAAAGATCAAGAAACAAAATTGTTTGACACCATTATCAGGATGTCAATTTCTTCAGCAGAATGTAAAATATTAGTACAATTTTCTTTTTTCGTTTCTTTAAGTTTCGAAATTTGTAAACTTAGTACAAATTCTTATTTTCTGTTTTCTGACTTTTTCCTTCAAAAAAAAATTATTTTATATGATACGAGTTCAAATTGTCAGATTATTTTTTAGTGAAGATGATATGTATAAGCAGTTCTTTGTGCATAAAATCTTAGAGAACATGAATTAAAATTTACAAATATTTTTTTAGACATGATCTACACAATGGAATTTCATTTTTTTTGTATTTTTTTTAATAAAGAAACATGGAAATCTCGATGTTACACTGAGAATCCAAAGCAAACCGAGTCTAAAGCTAAGTAATTTCCAAACTGAATCCCGTAACCCGAATCATCTTGTAACCATAATCCTGAATTCTGAATCTCCACTAGAACATCAAACTGAAACAGTATAACAATGCCACCCGCCTTTACGGGAGAACTTGAATCGGTGATGCATGATTCACAGCTCAGAAGAACAAAGTTTTTAATAACCATCTGATAGAACTCTCTTCCAAAAGAAAAAATACCATAAGTTTCATCCTGATACTCTTCTTCTTTAACTGGTACAAAGAAAGTCTGCCTGCAACGACAAAACTCTATTTCCCACTGGAGAAGACGCAGATCAACATTCGCCATAAAGCAAACAACCATCAGAAACCAAACACCAAACCCAGATATCAGATCCAGAGACGGGGTCACAAGACCAGAGATTACAGGGACTAAAATGGATATGAAAAATTAGCTTAAACCTAAATGTAACAGCCGAAAACAAACTGAATCTCACATTATCTAGAACTCTATTACAACCTAGAACAATAAGATTACCGAAAATTAAAAATGTACAACCAAAGAACGGCATTTCATATTGTTTTCCATGTGATAAAATTTCAACCACTCGTTTAAACTTTATTTTTGTAAAATCCTCCTTGAAAAGCTATGGCATGTCCTTTGGATCAAAAGTGGGTGGATATATATATCTTCTCCTTTGGACCTAAGTACGACCAAATGCTATTATGATGAATTTCTGAACATGACCCTGTTTTTCTAGTCCAACTCTGAAACCCATATTCCTTACTTTTTCAGACAAAGCCTACCCCCTATCCACACCGTCCCACCTGACCACCACCACCACCTACACTGCCAAAAGCTTCCTCCTTTGTACCCGAAATACAATTAAGAAACTAGCCCACCAATACCGTAACCCCGCGTGTCGAGATTATAACTTAATTAATTCGTTTAGCCTAAAAAATATCTTTCTGTTTTTTAATCGGTTTATTCGTACCCCAAAATGTTTTGCTCCCCATAGCTCTCGAACATTGTGGATTTGTGGGATGGAACCCATTATCCTATACGCACATGCACATTTTAGAAAAACAGGCTCGAGCTACCTCTGAGGTACATTTTTGTTCCTGGGGGGTTAAACTAGTGCTATCATGTGTATTGTGCGAGCGCACATTAGATACTGGGAAAGGTACCAAGAACAACATAGCAATTTTTCTTATATGGAATTCCATATCATACTTGTTATGATAGAAATGTACATAAATAAATGACGACGTGAAAGTACATGACTGGCCATTATTTGACATAGCACGATTCAACGAGTTATGAGATACTTGGCTAATATTTCTGTGTTTTAGGGGATTTTTATGCAAATAACTACCGGAAAATGGGTAATATTGTAAACTTGATGTCCATTGAATGTGTTCATGATTGGGATTTTCGTTCTGATAGAGCTATTAAAAGCTTTAGGAAGAAGAGCCTTATAAAACACATTGCAAATGGGAAATAGAAACTTTGATACACGTAGTAGAAGATGAAGTATATATATAAACCTTTAAGAAGAAAGAATCATCGTGCATGCACTGCGACAGATATCAGCACTGGTCAGGGTTGATGAAAATATGCGACACATTAAACGTATCTGATGAATAGTCGGTCCTTTTCTTCGTACCATAAAAACAGAGAGTTTTGGATCAATTCCGACGACATATACAAAACTAGTAACCACAAGATTTATTGTTTGTACAGGTTCAATGGTTTTGAGATGTTTAAAACGTGAAGAAATAAATCAAATCAAGAAGATGAATGCTTATCCGAGATTTCTTTGTTTCTTGGCAGCGTTTTCTGCGTGCTTCTCGCATTGTCCGACTGATGTTTCTTTGCATGCATGATTTATAAAGGGGATACCACTATTAATAGGGGTGATACTAATTCAGCGATCCGACGGTTAGGATATGTTAATACTTATTTGTTATATATACGGGTGATACTAATTCACCGATCCAACAGTTAGGATCTATTAATACTTATTTGTTATATATACGGGTTGATATCACCCCAAATAATATTGGTATCCCTTTATAAATCAGCAATAACTTTAACATTATATTATGCTAATTATTGGTGCATGTTACAGTTTTGATGGAACAAAATTGTTGGTATTGGTGAAGGGGTGTATCGGCTTCATCTTCCTTAGGATAAACATGACATACAGTATGAAACCGTATATAGTTCTTTGACAAAAGAAATTTACATAAATGATTAGATGTTTTGTCTGTTATTAGCTTAGTAATTACACATCTATCTTGCTAATCATCTGCCATTTTTTATTGGTAGACGACATATCATAGTTAGTCAAATCAAGGGTGCTGATTTTTTTTTGCACTTATCTATGTCTCACTAGTCGATGAAAACAGTACGACCAAGTACTTGATCCTGTCTTCATCATCATTAGCGCGTGGATTCGCACTCATCCATGTTATTTAGTTGGTATAACAAATGGGCCAAACTAATGTACACCGAATGGCCTATTTCTTACAATTAGGAAAAAAACTGAATAAGCTCACTAGCCCAGAAGGAAACCTTGTCAAGAAAATTGTAACACTTTGTTCCCAATTAGAGTCAGTTGTAATACATTAAGACGTCGTCCCTGGATGAGACAACTTCCTCCCATGGAGAGGTGTCTGGGATAAGGATTAGCGGACTGCTTCATTGGCCACGGTGTTAGCTGCGTAATTGTTGACATGACTTGACCGTAGATAATCTGCCCGAGAAACGTCTTAACGCAGAGCATTTGTCATGAGCATGCCTTAAACTTATCCCTCATTTTTAGAATATCCGTATTATCTCTGCTTAACCACAAATAATGTGAGACATGACCATATACTATAAGATTTCTTCAATGTGAGCATATTTCCTATAACTTGATCGAGCTACATTGTATTGCATTTTTGTCGAGAGTTTTGGATTGAAATGGGTGTTCTCTAGTAATGTGTAGTGCATTTTATGGGAGTGGGGAAGCAAAAAGAGTTCAAATAAGATTAAAAAGATTTAGAGTTTACTTCCTTTTGCAATTGGTGGTGTATCTGGAGGGAAAGGAACAACAGGTTACACAATAATGTAGCTAAATCCGTTAAGCAACTAATTGAGATTGTGAAATGTTTTCTTTTAATTGGGGGTAGACAGTCATATATCGTTCAGGGTTTTGATCTTTCAACTTTGATTTGTAATTGGGATGCAGTTGTATCCACTCATTTGTAATTTGTTTTTAGTTTCCTAATCACCTCTTTGGTGATAAAGAAAGTTTTTTTCTACAAAATTGCCCTTTTCAGTCAGAAAAAAGAAAGAAAAAAAAACATTATTTGCATATCGAATAAACCCTCACCTGTTTTTAGAGAAGGTTTTTTCAGACATTCTCTTTTATAGCGATCTTCTCAGTTTTCAATCTTGATTGATTCAGTTTGAGAATGTGCTAACTGAACTTCCCCGTTGTCTAAGGAAGGGTCTTTGATCCTTCCCCTTAGGGCCGGCCGGGATTTATTAGTTAATGAAGTTTTATAATCGATATTAGGGTTTTGTTCGTGATTTTTATTTTTTATTTTTTTAACCTATGATTACCAAAAGAACTAAGGAAAGAATTATAAGAATGAGAACCAGAAAATAATCGAGAGAAGAGGGTGCACCAGTAATGCATATTCAGGATGTTAATGGAAAAGCCACAACATATCCAAAGGAAAGAATTTTTCGATTAGAAAGGAAATCTTTCATGATTGAGATTGCATATTATGAAAGTATTAAAACAGTTAAAATTACCGAAAGATGAAGAAGAGGGTATAAAGCATGGCTTTCGTTTCACCAGAATGTGATTCGGTGGTTGAACCATAAGATGGACATAATTTTAGAAGAAGGAACGGAAGAAAATCAATGGAAATGATGGGTTGGAGGGGATGCATACTTAGCTCACATCCAGGAGAACAATGAAGGGAGGTATCTCAGAGTTTCAAGATTTTGGAGGGGTTTTGAAGGTAAATCTTTCAGCATTTGCTTCCCTTGTGGTGAAAGCTATTGAAAAACCGGTGGTACAACAACCACACCCAATATTTCGTTCGGAAATATGAAAAGACAAACTCCAATATACTTTCAAGAGAATCAACTAGACAGTCAGACTCAATCTATAGAAAAGTATATCAAAGAGTTTTATATCTATATCTCTTAATTCAACCGCAATCAGCAAATAGAAATTTGCGAGCCCGATTGAATATAAGAGAAATAACTTGAACGGTACCAAAGAGCAATGTTCATGGATCAATCAATTTCAATCAACAACCAAAGGTTGGATTTACCAATTGATTGATTCAACGCACAACCTGTGATATTTCTATTATATAACCAAATATAATGCGGAAAAGAAATAATACAGACACCATAATTTTTGTTAACGAGGAGACCGCAAATGCAGAAAAAGCCCGGGACCTAGTCCAACTTTGAACACCACACTATATTAAGCCGCTACAGACACCAGCCTACTTCCAATTAACTTCGGTCTGGAATGTGGTTGAGCCCTAATCAATCTCACACGGATCAAGGTATAATTGCGCTCCTTACGTCTCTAAACCTTAGCAGGATTCTACGCACTTGATTCCCTTAGATGATCTCACCCACAACCAAGAGTTGCTACGACCAAAAATCGAAGACTTGATAAACAAATTTATCTCACACATAAAAGTCTATTAGAATAGATAAATATGTCTCCCACAGAAATACCTACGAGTTTTGTTCCGTCTTTTGATAAATCAAGGTGCACAAGAACCAATTGATAAACCAGACTTATATTCTAGAAGAACATCCTAGTATTATCAATCACCTCACAATAATCTTAATCGTATGGTAGCGAAAAAAGATATTGTGGAATCACTAACGATGAGATGAAAATATTTATGACTACTTTTTATCTTGCCTATCGGAGATTAAATCTCGAGAAAATATTAGGGAAGATAGTAATCAATACGATAAAACAAAGAAAGATCAGAATAGTAAACTACATAGAAAATAGTTGGGCCTGGCTTCACAATCCCAACGAAATCTTTAAGTCGTTAACCTATAGGGTGGGGATTAGGTTTCCTAGTTGCTAGAGTTATCCTTTATATAGTTCAAATTAGAGTTTGCAATCTAAGTTACCTTGGTAACAAAGCATTCAATATTCATCGTTAGATGAAAAACTGATTAGATACAAGCTAATATCTTTCAACCGTTAGATCGAACTTAGCTTGTTATATACAAATGAAATGTGCCCTCATTTAGGTTTATGTAACCATACCTAAACATGTACACCATGTTGGCTCAACAGTAGTTAACATAGGTTATTTATATGAACACTCTCATATCTTAACCATAACTAATTCAAATGACTCAAATGAAACTAGTTAAAGAGTTGTTCAATTGCTATATTCTCATAGAAGTATACAAAAACACAATTGAAGAAAAATCAGTTTGATTCACTCGAATCAATTCACGAAAATTATAGCCACTGTTTGCAAAGAATGAATTTCTTATTATATAAATATATTTTTCCATCTTACAACCTATTTTATAACTTTAACCATTCAAGTATGAAAACGGGTACGCATACTTGAAATATCCGGACCAAGTTTGGTTTTCGCCATTATGCGAACGGGTACGCATACCTCCAAACCCAGCAGAAATTTCCGGTCACAAACCTGTTTGTAGGTGAAAATAGTTTTTGTTGATTTTGGTAATTTTGAGTGTACGGGTGAGAAACAATTTAAACCCTAAATAATGTACTGCAAGGGGGTACTTTAAGTTCGAGAGATCAATATGTACAAATCCAGCCTAAACCAAGAAATGGTCGTTCCAGACTTGCTTCGGTCACAAAGTGGAGGAGAATGGGTTGGTTTTAGGGAGGGAAGCAAGGAAAGTGATGAGACCAGAATAGTTGATTCTGGGAGAGTAGTTGTGTTACTGTGACTTGTATCAGAAAAGTAGGAAGGCTAACAAGTGGTAAGCTAGTAAGTATTTTCTGAGTGTTGTATATTCCCGAATGAACTTGTTGTTCAGTGGAAATAGGTAAGACCTATTTATACAAGTCGAAGTGAAACATAGTCTGGTCTCACTAAGGAATGGATAAATGGGTAAGTAAATTGGAGGAGGTGATAACCGCATGCATGGAATTGATGTTCCATAAAACCGTTAACGTATGGAATTGATGTTCCATAAAGTGGTTAACGCATGGAATTGATTGTCGGGCGTTTCACCATTAACTCCTTATATTTACTAACCGCATCACCCTTATGACACCTCCTTATGATGGGCGTAGTGTACGCTGCACGCTGTAAACCGCCAAGCTAATACCCAAAGAGGATCTCCCAGTTTGTGATATGTGTTTGATGTCTCGAATATTTTTGTGGAAAAAATGTGGCACGTCGTTGTTGCCTGGAAAGTAGAACTTGGTATACTTGGTGACCATCGACGGTCGAGATCTTGCATCTTAATGGGAAGGTAACCGTTGATCGTCGTACGCTTTCGTTCGTTGGTGGCTGCATAGGGAAGGACAGCATGGTGACGCGACTAAGCTGGCATGCAGTTGGCATGGCATGGTTTGGCGCGTCCCAACTTAGGTTTTAGGGCCATAGGTTACCACGCGATGTCTGGTAACCTTGGATGGCTAGGATTTGCTCCCGGGGTTGAAGGACAACCGTTGATTGTTGCACGCCTTCGTTTTGGTAGCCGTGTAGGGAAGGCCATCATGGTGGTGCCACTAGGTTGGCATGCCGCTGGCATGGTATGGTTTTGGCTTGGCATGTGGGGCAAAAGGTTTTCCATGGGCGCATGACATTGCTAGATTTGGCTAGGTACGGCTTTGGCTTGGCATGTGGGGACAAGGGTTTTCCATGGGCGCATGGCATGGATAGCTTTGGATAGGCGCGATTTTGGCCTGACATGTGGGGCCAAGGGTTTTCCATGGGCGCATGGCATGGCTAGCTTTGGCTAGGTACAGTTTTAGCTTGGAATGTGGGGCCAAGGGTTTTCCATGGGCGCATGGCATGGCTAGATTTGGCTAGATACGGTTTTGGCTTGGCATGTGGGGCCAAGGATTTTCCACGGGCGCATGGAATTGCTAGATTTGGCTAGGTAAGGTTTTAGCTTGGCATGTGGGGCCAAGGGTTTTCCATGGGCGCATGGTTAGCATGCTTTGGCGCGGTTCATATGGCTGGCATGATTTTCCATTGGCATAGGGGTGCGACAAGCATGGTTGGCATGCTTTGGCGCAGTTCGTATGATGGCATGATTTTCCATTGGCATAGGGGTGCGGCTAGCATGGTTGGCATGCTTTGGCGCGATTAGTATTGCTGGCATAATTTTCGATTGGCATAGGGGTGCGGCTAGCATGGTTTCCATGCTTTGGCGCGGTTAGTATGGCTGGCATTATTTTCCATTAGCATAGGGGTGCGGCTAGCATGGTTGGCATGCTTTGGCGCGATTAGTATGGCTGGCATGATTTTCCATTGGCATAGGGGTGCGCCTAGCATGATTGGCATGCTTTGGCGCAGTTAGTATTGCTTGCATGATTCACCATTGGCATAGGTGGGAATTAGGGTTTGGCTTGTTGTAACCCTAATTGAAAAAGATAGCCCGGTAATTATTTACAGACACATTAAAGATTGAAATAAATACGCCTAGTAAATGCTTATTACTTAAATGTTGTGACATCACTGTCTACTAGGGTTCAGTTTTTTTACGATTTTAACCCTAGGCTAAAAACCACCATCAACATTAAGTCCCCTGCTTAGCTTGGAACAGGTGCCTTGTTGCGAGGTAAACATATGATGGTGACAAATAAGGACGGAATCGGGACGTAAATCATTGCAAAGATGGTCAGGAAAATTCGACTAACCTTTTTCGAGAGGTGAAGAGAGTTTTTTTCTTCCCGTGTTGGCAGCCCTGCGTAAGTTGTACTGGGGATGCAGACCGTGGAGTGTTGAGACGAAAGTTTCCGTCTTGGTCTGGCCGTACATAACCGAGGTACAGAAGGCGCGGTATTGGAAGACAAATCATAGCGGATTGGAGAGGCAAAGCATAGCGGATATCTTGGAACGTGGGGCCAAGGGATGGCGCAGAGCGTTGGCATTGGATATCATTAGTATGAAAGGCGTGAATTGTTGCAAGAACTGAACGTGGGCGCTGGCAAGACTGACACTGGCATGGAAAGCGCGGATGTCTTGGGGGTGGAAAGGCTTGCTCTTGTGGGACGGATTGCCTTTCTTCATGTGCGGCTTTAACATGGAATTCTTTCCTTATTCAAAAATATTTTTCGAGAGGTAGGTAGCATCCACAATCCTTTCATCTGGTAGCTTTGCACAGATCCCAATATGATTGGATTTTTCAAGGCTAGGCTTTGGAAGGGAAGCGCTTGCAAGGGAAGCACTTACGGTTTAGGGTTTGACACGCCGAAACCCTAATTAGTGCCCTTTACTAGAATCGCTGCAGCATCCGCGTACGGACTCGTATTTTGACGGTCTGCCCCTTTATCGGATATGAAATGAAATTCTCTATCTCTCTACTCGGGAATATTTAGTTTTTGAGCTCGTTTAGGAGGTGAAAACGGCCCAACAGTGAAAATCAGGAAGAAGTTTGGAGGGATGTTTTGGGCCCGGGGTGGCATAGTCGCACGCCAATTACCTATTCCCGTTCATGGAGTAAGAAGGAATATTCATTATGTTGAAGATCTAAAAACTCTGTCCGCATGAAAAGAGATATCAACCCTTTTTTTTCTTCTTCTGTTGTTCGTTTGGATCCAAGTTTTTGTCTGTAGTGTCTCTCCAGTGGATTCCAAAAATTTACCAAAACTCCGTTGTATTCTTGGGACAGATGGATGAAATATAAGCTCGGAAACGATAACGTCAGGGATAATCTTGGAGATATCGGTCCATCATCTATCTTAGGTTGTTCAGTGGACCTTATGATCGTGATGATGATGTGTTGTGAATGCTTGCATGGTCGAAAAATTATGGCGCCCATGGATGAAATATGGAGACGTTCCATTACCGATGCGCTACTATCAAGTCTCCCGGGACTTTGTTCAAGTTTACATCCTTCGAACCATCTTCTGAATCTTGGACTATCGTACGGAATTGGATGCGGTGAGAAGTCCCAAGTTATACTTCGGTTTGATATGATGTCATGGATGAATATATACATGTAGCCTTCTGGCGTGCTTTTGGAGTATTCGGTGCACATGTACGACTTCATGTTGATAAATTCTTGCGTAAAACTTTGACAGTAATGATGTTGAAATTAGAAATAATCTGGTTGAGGGGAGTGAAAGTGTGTCATGCTGGTAGTACCCATGTGTATCCTACTTTCACCGCATCTCCTTGAATCCATGTTCACGGGATTTGATACAAGTTTCTTGTACTCTTCTGAATGTGACACTGGGATGCACTTTGATGAAATATTATGGATAGTGAAGAGGCAGGAATGAGCGAGTTATGTTGTTTATCGTGTATCCCTCTTTTTCTTTAAGAAAATGTTTCAGCTGCGTCTCTGGAGTTTTCTCATGAGTCTTTGACGGTCGTTGGGATGGACTGCGATGAGAAGTCCCCATTCGCTTTTTTTTTTTAGTTTTGAAGTTGTTTTCCTTTGAGAAGGCTTTGGATCCTCCGTGGATTTGTAAAGTGTTGAAGGCGTCTTCTAGAAAGAGAGGTGATGATATTCTTGTGATGCATCCTTGAAGAGTAGGTGACCTTGTTGTGGCTATGGCCTTTTGGTTGACCGTGTCTTATGAGCTTTGGCAGTGAAGGAATTCCATGTATACCCTCAGTCCCCAAGTATGGTTTACATGTTTTCATCTTTGTAGTGATTACTGTTGTGGTGAAGCTCTGACCGGTATCAAATGAGTGGCAACAGTTCTTTGTAGCGGATGTAATCAGAAGAGACTATATTGTCGCGGTAACAAAGTAGGTTGGATGGAATTATATGGGAATTCATGAAAGAAAAATGATTGGCTGGATGCGTAAGAGAGCAAGCTGTCCATGATCACGAGCTTTGGCGGGATAGATTAAAGGGCGGCCATGATTACGAAGATTGGATAGATATGATCATGATCCTTGACATGGGGAGCATGGTTGCACGACCCATTGCAGGAAGGAGTGGTGTTGAAGTGGTTATTGAAGCGGATCCGCTGTTGGAGAACGTTGAAGCGGAGCCACTTCTGGAGAGAATATTAAAACGACGCCTTTCAACTCTCAGAGCCTTGACGGTTACCATGTTGAAGTCGGAGGCTATGTCACGTTCTACCAAACTCTATATCACTCAAGTGAACAGAGGTTAGGAGTCCTCAGTTCCATCTATCAATCGTGTTCTCTAAAAGAGGTTGGGATTTTGGAACAATTTCTCTAGTTGGAAAAGGCTGTTTCCCTGGTGCGGTGCGGTAGAGGGATGAAAATATTTTTTGACGCTACACCTTGGAGAAATATAGAATTTCACATAACTATTTCATCATAGACTTTATACGACTTTGTGGGAGAAGTTCCCGTCGTGCAGGTCCTGACGGGAAGAGGGTCTCTGTGAACTCAGGAGGGTTGCTGATTTCATTTGCTTTCGATTTTGTAAAAGTAGTTCCTGATCTTTGCGTGTGATGAAATTGAATTGTTGACCACCCTTCTACTGGTCATTCAAGAGCAACGCGAGCCTCTTCATCTATAAACGCACGTCCTGCTGAAGTGCATTTTGTTTTTTAATCAAAACAATAGTGGTAAAAGAAGGTCGGCTTCTTCCGTCTCTTCCAGCATCTTGCCCTGATGGTGGAGTAGCGCCTATGGTGATGGTTGGAGCTGTCATGCTTGAATAAACGTTGGGGGGGGAAAGGTGGTTCTGGTTATGGTGATCGTAAGTGTATCGTGCATAGATGACACTATTTTGATCACGGAGTGCTGGAGCCATGGCGCTGCTTTGGCTGGTTGCGGAGCGAAGAGGATGGCGCTGGAATGGCGCAAGATATTAGCGTTGGAAGGATGCAAGCTATTAGCGCAGGGTGTGGTATTGAGGCTGGCATGCTCGTGCGGCATGTGTGCCTGGCATGCATGTTTGGTAAGCGTCCGATCAGCGCGTCTGGTAGGCGCTTCTGGTATGCTCTTCTGGTAAGCGCGTCTGGTAAGCGGGCCTGGCTTGCGCGTCTGGTAAACGCGCCTGGCTTGCTCGTCTGGCATTGGATTTGGTATGGCGCGGACCGTTGGACATGGCGATCGTTGGCTTGGGAATTGGATTTGGTATGGCGCGGACTTGTTCTTGGGGGCCCAGTTTCCTCTTTCCAGACGTAGCTTAAACAACAAATCCTTTCATTATTTAAATTCCAAAATGTGTTATGCTTATGAAAGGGGTTGGCTCCCCTTTTTACCTCGTATCTTTGTTATCACGTCCTGGTGTTAGCGGTAGCGCGATAGTGATAAAGTGGGAAAGCATATTCCAGCTATGTACTCCAGCATTTCTCTTTCAATTTGTTTTCTTGTTTTCTTGTGCTGGTGCAAACCATATCCATAAGCATGCCTTCCATAAATCCATAGAAACATTTTTCTTATGAACTAGTGTAAACCCTAGCCATGGGTATGTCTTTTATAAACTTGTGGAAATACTTCATCATAAATAATTCTTCTAATGTCACCGTAGTAACGTCTGCTAATAGTGATAGGTAATCATTGTTGTGCAAAGTAGGCTTGATTTTCTAGTTTTCTTGGGGTTGACAGACGAGTATTACCTATTAGGGTTTTGGATTATTATTCTGGAATGAATCATTTAGGATTGTTTTTAGTTGTGATCGAAAGTTGTGCAAACATCCTAGGAAAACCATGGAACCGTGTGTTGGTAGATGACATGGGATGAAACATAACATGGCTATCGGTTTATCATTCTTGTGAAACTTGAAAAAGCAAACCATGTATTTTTGCATAGGTAAAACTTACTCGGTTTATTAGGTTTAATTCTGATGAAAAGTAAACCTTACGGGTGTAGGACCATGTTTTACGAGAAACATGTCCATGGGAAGTCCCCAGTTATAACTGAGTTATCTGATAACCGATCAGTTGATCCCTGGGCGGATCGTTTTTCTTCTAACTTCTGGGAAGTGCCCAGTCATCCCTTGTCGTATCATGACTGATAATCGAGTCATCGGGTAACTGAGTCGGAGTGGATCGTCTTCCTCTACCATCTTGATGTCTGGGTCGAAGAACGAGATCGACGGTCGAAAATTGACATTATAACCGAAAGATCTAACCTCCCGCTGTGGTCGCCAATTGTTTGTAGGTGAAAATAGTTTCTGTTGATTTCGGTAATTTTGAGTGTACATGTGAGAAATAATTTAAACCCTAAACAATGTACTGCAAGGGAGTACTTTAAATTCGAGAGATCAATCTGTACAAATCCAGCCTAAACCAAGAAATGGTCGTTCCGGACTTGCTTCAGTCACAAAGTGAAGGAGAATGGGTTGGTTTTGGGGAGGGAAGAAAGGAAAGTGATGAGACCAGAATAGTTGATTCTGGAAGAATAGTTGTGTTACTGTGACTTGTATCAAAAAAGTGGGAAGGCTAACAATTGGTAAGCTAGTAAGTATTTTCTGAGTGTTGTATATTCCCGAATGAACTTGTTGTTCTGTGGAAATAGGTAAGACCTATTTATACAAGTCGAAGTGAAACGTACTCTGGTCTCATTAAGGGAGGGATAAATGGGTAAGTAAATGGGAGGAGGTGATAACCGCATGCATGGAATTGATGTTCCATAAAACCGTTAACGTATGGAATTGATGTTCCATAAAGTGGTTAACGCATGGAATTGATTATCGGGCGTTTCACCATTAAATCCCTATATTTACTAACCGCCTCACCCTTATGACACCTCCTTATGAGGGGCGTAGTGTATGCCGCACGCTGTAAACCTCCAAACCAATACCCAAAGAGGATCTCCTAGTTTGTGATATGTGTTTGATGTCTCGAATGTTTTTGTGGAAAACATGTGGCACATCGTTGTTGCCTGGCAAGTCGAGCTTGGGAGACTTGGTAGCTTGGTAACCTTTGATTTATGATTTTTCTTAAAGTTTTCGTAGTAGTAATTAAGATTTGTTCTCTCAGACTTGTTAAGATTAATTTTAAAGGAAAAAAATAGAGAGTTACTGGGTCTAGGATTCGACCAAACTCATATCAATAGGTTCAATTATTCATTCTCAACAATTATCGCTCAACAAATAAAACAACACCGACTCTTATTTTTTCCAAAGTAGATCCTCAAAACATTAATTGTATCCCCTAAGCATAGATTATCTAAACAAAGCATAACCTATCTAATTGAATCACAACTAATTTTATCGAATCATAAATCAATTCAAAATAAGTGCAAAAGTCAAATAGAAAATAGAATAAATTCACCCATGTATGAATTTCGTCTTCCTCCATCGACCCAGTGTTGGGTTTAGCTCCACATAGTGAAAACACACTCAAAATTCATAAAAGTTGCTCAAATGGTGTTTACAAAGAAGAGAAAATGAGAAAATCAAATTAAACCGGGAATTCGCAACGTTTATAATTGTTGAAAACCCACTGTTACAAAGAATAACCGAAAACTGTCGCAGAAAACAATCTTATCTTTAACGCATGAACGAAAGTTTTTTATGACTGTGTTTGTAAGTCTGTTCTTCGTGTTCTTTCTTATTTTTCTGCTGCTGCTGCACATTTCTCTGCAGCAATTCTCTCTCCTTTATAGCCTCCCCAATCACTCGATATCCCTTCTCATCGACCCAAGTAGCCTTTTTATAGTCAACAGCGACCGGAATCACGCTCATTCACTTCCAAAAAAAATCCTCTCATCACTTTGCAGAAAAGAAAATTATCTCCGAATATTTTCTTTCCTCTCTTGCTTCATCCATGCATCCTTAGATGTTCAATCTGCCTTATTTATCTCTTCTACGCTTCTTACACGTTCAACATTTATCCAAACACACGTATCCACGTTGTAATCCCGTGAATAACTCCTTTGAACCGTGCTTGCTCTGATTTCTTCCACACGACAAACCATTCAAACTGGATCGATTTCAACGAGCTTACCAAGCCTGTGACGCCCAAAAGAAGATACCCAATGATTTTCAGCGATTTAATCGCATTAAATCTCACCCAAATCTCAAACCCTAGTTCCGACAGTTTTGAAACTTGTTTTCCCGCCAAATTCGGATTCAAACGAAGAAGAAGATGGGTGCCCCTTATCTGAGTCTGGTGTGCGAATAGCAATTAGGGTGCAAATAGTAATTCATGGGGTGCGAATAACCACAAGTTCCAAATAACAAAGAAGGTGCCCCTTAGCAACTAGACACCCCTTAGTGATTGAGGTGCCCCTTAACCGACATTGAGAGTCCGAATAACACATGTCCTCCGGGGTACAAAAAGCCATTTTTCGAGCAACTTTCTCCATAGGAGCTTATTTGACAAAAACACCTACAAACAAGATTATTAGTGATAAAATGAGTCCTAGCTAATGTATTTATGGTTGAAAATGCGTCGCACTTTCGTGCTCATCAAATTCCCCCACACTAACATTTTGCTAGTCCTCGAGCAAAACAGAAAATTGACCCGCTACACAGCTGGTCATATAAAAGGAGACTTTGACCCGCTGCACAGATGGTCATAACATGCAAGAAAAGAAAAGACCCGCTACACAGCTGGTCATAACCCGAACAATCATAATAATTCTTTTTTTTTTTTTGGACCCGCTACACAGCTGGTCATAATATTTATATTTTTAGACCCTCTCAAGAGCTGGTCACAATACGCAAGAAAATTCCTGAAAAAGAAAAATAAAAAGTTAATATCCACTCCCCCACACTTAAATATTACATTGTCCTCAATGTAATTGAGTCATCCAACGTAAAAATTAAGATGGGAAATTCAAAATAAAATAAAATAAATAAATAATTATACCTACTGGATGTACAAAAACGGATCCCCATAAACTAATAACCTGAAAACTTGGGGATCGACCCAAAATACAAAATTTATGAACGACAGCTTCACAATTATTTTATGGAAAAATTGAGACACTGAAACTGTCAGAAAACAAAATTTACCCCTAAACCAAGTTTTTACTGCACATGGAAGTGCGTAAAGAACAAAATATGGGGATTCTATTAAGACTAGGGAAATATCGATTGACCAAGCTAGGGTTTTGGGCCAAAGGTTGTTTGGTAACCTTAGACGGCCAGGATTTTCTCCTGGGATTGAAGGGTAACCGTCGATTGTTGCATGCCTTCGTTTTGGTATCCGCGTAGGGAAGGCCAGCATGGTGGCGCGGATAAGTTGGCATGAGACCATGGCGAGGTGAGTTTGGAATGGCGCGGTAGGTGTGGCTGTCATGGTTTACCGTTGGCACAGGGTGTGGTTAGCATGTTTGGCATGCTTTGGCGTGGTTAGTATGGCTGACATGATTTGACATTGGCATAGGGGTGTGGCTAGCATGGTTGGCATGCTTTGGCGCGGTTCGTATGGATGACATGATTTTCCATTGGCATAGGGGTGCGACTAGCATGGTTGGCATGCTTTGGCGCGGTTCGTATGGCTGGCATGATTTTCCATTGTCATTGGGATGCGGCTAGCATGGTTGACATGCTTTGGCGCGATTAGTATGGCTGGAATGCTTTGGCGCGATTAGTATGGCTGGCATGGTTTTCCATTGTCATAGGGGTGCGGCTAGCATGGTTGGCATGCTTTGGAGCGGTTATTATGGCTGGCATGATTTGCCATTGGCATAGGGGTGCGTCTAGCATGGTTGGCATGCTTTGACGCGATTAGTATGGCTGGTATGATTTGCCATTGGCATAGGGGTGTGGCTAGCATGATTGGCATGATTTGGCGCGGTTAGTATGGCTGGCATGATTCGCCATTGGCATAGGTGGGAATTAGGGTTTGGCTTGTTGTAACCCTAATTGAAAAAGATACCCCGGAAATTATTTACAGACACATTCAATGAATGAGCCTAGTAAATGCTTATTGCTTAAATGTTGTGACGTCACTGTCTACTAGGGTTTATGTTTTTTACGATTTTAACCCTAGGCTGAAAACCACCATCAGCAAAACCTTATGCCAATATGCGTGCGGGTACGCACACTTAGGTTCTCGGACTTCTCAAACCAACAGGTATGCATACTATGGTTCCCGGACATGGATAATACATATGCAAGAGTGCACAACATGTTTATAATCCAATGTTGGTTAAGTATTCTAAACTCTTATTTCAATCATTGAAACATTCTTAGAGGATGACAATAGTCGTTTTCACACATTATTAGCATCAAAGAAATTATCAAGTTATTGAAATAATCATAACGAAACATTCCAAGTCTACACCAAATGATTGTATCACACAAACCATGTAAGATGTTACTCGGTGATTTTCACATGATTATCTTTTGACTTTCGTCAAGAATATAAGATGAACTTGGTTGAAGAGAAAGCTTACCAACACATATTTCTAGAAATATGTAAGCGAGTTAAACTCAGCTCGAAATCTCAAATGTGTATAATCGAAAACTATATATAGTAATACGACTTTTGTCTCAATATATGAGATATAGAAGAAATAGACTTTTCAAGTGATATATGAGTTTTAGTCTCCAAATACCTTTTGTTGATGAATTTCTACAAGCTCTCCTTAGTAGTTATTCGTCTTCAATTGATGAACACCGTGAAGTCTAATGCTCAACTACACAATCTATCCTAGTATGAGACATTATAAGTAGACTAGAAATCAAGACTTATAGTTTTGATCACTAACATTGAGAAACAAGCTTGAGATAGCAACGCTTGCGAGTTCGACCGAGAAGTTCTCTAAAAATCTCCCCCTTTATTAATTTTAGTGACAAAACTATCAATACATATGGATTACAAAATAAATAAACTTTGTAGCTTCTCATCCAAATGCTTGATCCCCTTGGTTCTTCAACATTAATCGAAATCTTCGTCATTTCCAAGTACTCCAATGATTCCAAATGTGTTCCAATTAGCATCATCGTTGTTGAAGATCTGTAGATATAACAATGAGAAAACAATTGCTCTTAATCATTGTTATACAATGTTATAGTATCATTATACAACATCAAAGTCCAATTGTATCATAACTTTGACAACAATACTATGGTTATATGTATCACTCCCCCTTAGTCAATACTTCATCTCAATATGAAAATCCTCCCCCTTACATAATGATCCGTAAACCATATGTATTTGTAGTGTGAATTACACATTAACTCTCCCCCTTTTTGTCAATATATATAAATTGGCAAAGGTACGAAAAGACAATAACATACAAACTTGTTTAGATGCCATCAAATAGCCGAAACTAAATGCATTCATCAGGAGTTTATAAAGATACAAGATAACCCCTATACTATTCCACAGCCGCACTCCCCACAAAGATTTGGAAATTAAGCACAAGTTCAATTAAGAACTCTCCCCCATAAAATGTCATTCCCGAAAGAATAACAAGAGCGACCTTACTTTTACAAGAAAATAAGGATTTCTTTGGACATTATCAAATTACATGAGACATGAATTTGTATCCAAAGTACCCAATTAAATTAACCACAAGAGAACCCATGATTAATTTAATCGGAAATGCTCGCATAAGAGGACTTACGGAGCCGCACATTATTTACATAAAGATGTGGATCATGGAAGACCAATATGTAGAATACACAAAGATTCCTTCTATCTTTCATCACTATTTTCATAGAGACATAATAGACTTAATCTTTGTAAACAAAAGTTCATCATATCTTCCATCAATATTTGCATAATGACATAATAGGCTTAACTTTTGTTTGTCAAAAGTTCATTCAATATTTTATCAATATTTGCATAATGACATATGAAAGACTTAACTTTTGAAATATATGGGAAAATCATAGTTCACAGACGGAAACACACATATCCCATAACAAATTGTTTCTTACAATATATAAAACCAATAAGGATTAATATTGCAAGATCAATTGCCCTTTGAAGGTGGAATCAATATTTTTCGCACGGATTAACACCAAGAATGGATACCAAAGGTGTATAAAAATATTTTCTTAACAAATAAGGACATACAAAGTCATTAACGACCATGCACCATAGTTCACATAAGATGATTGTGAACATTCAAGAATCCCATACCAATTCGTTCTACTACCCATACTTGAACTTCCTTCTTTGTGATTCAAGAACAATATTCTTATTAAAAGCTACAAATGAGCTTAGAAGAGTATTACTCCAAGAATCCAAGTGCCCAAGTCCAAGAAAAGTGGAACAAGTGCAACGAAGCGGAGCAAAACACTCAAAAATAAGAGACGGGACAAAGACCAATCATCACTCATCCAAATTCAATAATTCTCATCTCCAATTCGAAGACAATTCAAAAAGGAAGAGAATGCAAAAAGAATTAGGTCATTCTGAGTTCGAACGAAGACGTTAAGGCCAAAACAAGTTTACCGAATATCGATGTCTACAGGACAGTATGCATACGGGTTTGAAAATGAAATTTTGTGACCTGGGGAAGTATGCAAACGGGTTTGCGTACTAAAATTCCTGGATTTTGATTTTAAATGATGGTATGCATACCTGGTGTGTGTACCATGAAGTCCAAACATCCCGAACTACTATTTTCAAACATAAACATTTAAGAACCTTAAATATAGATCAAGTTAGGTAAAAATGAACGATAAGCAAGATACATGAATCATTATAAGTACCCTAAGAAAATAAATAAAAACACAAATCTTTCTCAAGTTTATAGACATACATTTTTAGAGAAATACAATCGAATTCTACTGCCTTCCCAAACATAATTTATGCGCCTCAATTCTCGTGCTTTCCTCACCGTATTCATAACAGGGCATTCCTTGGTGAGGATGCACTTACAACACAATCAATTTTTGTTGAGGTGAACAATATCTTGCTCACCACAAGTGAATTTTGGATTATCACGAAAAAGATCGCTTTTAGAACCTTTCACATCCAAATTCATCTTTCCAAAGTGTTAGAGCACTGCTCGGTCAAACTCGCATATGTTGCTATCTCAAGCATGTTTGTCAATCTTACTGATCAAAACTATAAAGTCTTGATTTCTAGTCTACTATAGATAAGGTCTCGGACTAGGATAGAAAGTGTAGTTGAGCTCAAGAACTCCATGGAGATCATCATACAAGATGAAGGACTACTCAAGGAACCAGTGGATCTTCATCGACTAAAAGGTATGTGGAGACTTGAACTTATCTATCAATCAAAAGTCTATCTACTCTATCTCCTATCTTGAGACAAAAGTCGTTTTACTATATAGACTAAGAATATGCACATGTGACATTTCGAGCTGAGTATATCTCGCTTATCTATTTATCGAAATGGGTGTTTGTAAATCTTTCGCTTTATCCAAGTTTATCTTTTCCTAGTGATGAAAGTCATGTTATGTTTCAATCATTTTGGAAATCGCTCTGACGAAAAATAGTTTGTGAATAACAACTATATAACGCCCTATGAGAATGTTTCAATGATTGAAATGAGAGTTTAGACTATATAACCATTGGGGGATATAAATATTGTTGTGGCAACACATATATGTATAAGTCCTTAGCACTTGAACCGAAGTTTGCAAACTTTTTTGATCATGTGGAACCGGAACGTAAGCAGCAACTCAGTCCGCGAACTGGCGTAAGTTCTCGAACCCGAGAATATCTGCTGAAGTTGAAGCTCAGGTGCAGTCCGCGAACTGAAGGAAGTTCTCATCTCGAGAAATTATGCTGGAGTTTATTAACTTCAACAGGTTAGATTGAGTCCGTGAACTCAGTCCGCGAACTCAAGAGGTTATGTCTGAAAACGTTGTTCGTGAACTTATTCCAAATTTACTAAGGAATGATTTTGCAAACCGTGGCTTTATAGTTCATGATTAATGATTCGAGTGAATCACATCATTTTTTATTCAATTGTGTCTCTTGTAATACTTGAGATCTCATAGCGATTGAACAACTCTCTAACTAGTTCATTTGAGTCATTTGGAAAGTTATCATTTGGCTAACCATTTGGTTGACTAATATCGAACCAACCATTGTACAAGTTTGGGTAAGGTTACACGAACTCAAAACGTCAAGTACATGTGTGTATGGCAAGCTAAGTTTTCGATCTAACGGTTGAGAGATTTTAGCTTGTATCTAATCAGGTTTTCATCTAACGGTGAATATTGAATGCTTTGTTAGCAAGCTAACATTGATTGCAAACCCTGATTTGAAAGACTATATAAGGAGAACTCTATCCATTGGAAAAACTAATCCCCACACACCTTTCTTGTGTGATACTAATTTTATCTAAGCTAGAGTCGATCTCCATTAACCCTTGAGTTTTCTCTCTAAATTCGGGTTAACGACTTAAAGACTTCATTGGGATTGTGAAGCCAGACTGATACTACTTTTATTGTAGTTATGTGATCTGATCTTTCTCTTTCTATCGTATGAGTACAATTGTAATAATTGTCTTGAGATTTCTATCTCCGATAGGAAAGATAAAAGTAGTCACAAACATCTTCGTCTCATTGTTTGTGATTCCTAAATAATCTTCTTCGTTGCGTCGATTAAGTTTATTGTGAGGTGATTGATGAAACTGAGCTGTTCTTCGGGAATATAAGTATGGTTTTATCGATTGATTCCTGTTCATATTGATTTATCAAAAGACGGAACAAAACTCATAGGTTTATTCGTGGGAGACAAATTTATCTATTACCTATAGACTTTTATGTGTGAGACATATTTGTTTGCTAAAGTCTTCAACTTTGGGTCGTAGAAACTCTTGGTTGTGGGTGAGATCAGCTAAGGTAATCAAATGTGCAGTATCCTGCTGGGATCAGAGGCATAAGAGCATAATTGTACCTTGGATCAGTGTGAGATTGGTTGGGGTTCAACTATAGTCCATACCGAAGTTAATTTGGAGTAGGCTAGTGTCTAATATAGTGTATGTTTAATCTGCACTAGGTCTTGGGGTTTTTCTGCATTTGCGGTTTCCTCGTTAACAAAATTCTGGTGTCTGTGTTATTTCTATTCCGCATTATATTTTGTTATATAAATGAAATAATACAGGTTGTGAGTTGTCCAATCGATTAGAATATCCGACCTTTTGGTTGTTGATTTAAATTGATTGACACTTGGATATTGATCTTTGGTACCATTCAAGTTATATGTCTTTGATTAGGCTCGCAAATCATATTTTCTTGAGTAAATCGAATCGAGAGATTGAGATAATAACCCCTTGAGTATTTTCTATTGATTGATTCTCTAGAAAACAACTCGGAGTTGTCCATACATATTGCTAATCGAAATATTGGGTGAGGTTGTTAGACCCCCGCATTTTCACAAAGAAATTTTTAAGTTCCAACATCATGGATATAATTTTCTGGGAGATCATTCTTTTTCACACTCAAAATATATTGACTTTCTTTGGTATCCACTTATGAGCGCGTTTAGGAACAACCAGAACCTTCTTCCCGTTACTCTCGTCTAGAATTTTTGGAAGAGAATTGGATTGACTATTTTTTTGCAAGTTAGTCTTTCTCCAATTGGGAGCATCAGATATTGTCTTCGTCTTTACAAAGTAATCCTTTTGATAACCATTGCGATTGTGGAAAGGATTCGTATGACGTTTATAGGAAAATCTAGGTTTTTCACAACACTGACACTAGTGGAGAATGAGATTTTTAAGTCTGATTGGGCTTTATAAAAAGGACTTCCCTAAGATTTGTTTGTATATTGGGCTTTCGAAAACAGACTTATCCATAATAAAAATAAGGAATAATTTATTTATTTTCCGTAACAGACTTAATGCAAGGGAATATTTTAGGGATTATTTTGTTGTCCACGTGGACTTCAGATAAGTCTGCTAAGAAAAATTATTTCTATAGTCCCAATTTTAGGAGGGACTTGCCCATATTTTGCCCTCCAGAAACAAGGGTGAGATGTGATCCTCGAATAATGTTGACGGTGATGATACAACTTCATCGGTTTTGATGAAATATCTTTTTCTTTTTTATTACACTGTATCTTCTCCATTTCTCTTTTTCTTTTTTAGCAGTTTCACAGAACATTATCTTCTTCATTTTAGAGTTCAAGAAAAAAAAATCAGATGCAAAAAAATAATTGCAGTGATCTGATTAGAGAAAACTAGCAAGCTTCTTTTTTCGAAAACCCTTTATTTTATTTATTTTTCAAAAACCCTATTTGTCTTTATAGCTTCATTACCCTTTTCTAGAACCCTATTTTAGTATTAAATCTTTATCAGGTAAAGTTCTGATTCTTCAATGTTGTTTTCTTCTTCAATTTTATGATGTTAGGGTTTTAATCGATTTTCTTTGTTTTTTTTTTGTTTTTTGTGAAGTATAAGACCATCAGGATGGTGCAAAAGTTGGGTTTATCTTCATGTATACCATATACATCATTTGATTGATTCGACTTGAATTGAAGTTCTACAAATTAATTTTATGTTAGATTTTCCAGTTTCCTTTTTTTTGTCAAGGTTTTATTTTTTTTTTTATTTTTTTTTTGCTCTTATTATTATTGAAAAGGGGCCACAGAGGCTTTTATTATAACTCAATATCAAAATCGACATCACAAGAGATGGTGGGAAACCTAGCAACAAGCTAGGCGCCAACACCTTTTTAAATAACGATCCCTAACCTATGAAAAAGAGAATTGCCCATTTTGAAATTAGCATCATGTAGAGCCATGCAATTCCTTATTCGCTTCAAGAAAGTTAAAAAATCCAAACCAAGTTCGCCAAAGGTGGAAAAGTCCAGCACCCCAAAACCATAACCAAGTGAAGTACAAACACTCAAGTATTTATTGTTCTTGCGGGTGACAGCTGACGAAATGGAGTGACCGGGAATGAAGCTGCGGTTAAGAGCACTAGTAAAGGGGGAAACTCCAGTGATATCAAGACAAACATCTCTACCATCTTCCCAATTATAAGCCATAATATCATCAGGTCGAAACTCCTTTCCATTGATGACGCCCAAAGAGACCCCTTTCCTGGCTACCACACCGTCCCGATAACACATATCTTCCAAAATATCCTTTACCAAATCATGTCTAAATTTGAGCCCAACTTCACTTGCACAATGGATAGCATGGTCACCAAAAATATCCATAAGTTTGCCGCAACAAGAGCATTTACTACCATCATCAAAAAAGTGTATTGCCAAGCAGTACTGTAGCACAGAGCTAAAATGTCTAGGCCCAACAACCTGACCAAGGCCCGGGATCGGGATCGCTTTGAGGAAGTCCAAAGCATGGGCCGACCTGTTATACTTCCAAACAACAACCTCATGGGGGGATATAGCAAAATTAGAGGGTACCTGGTCTCGAACTGCACCAAAGTAAATATCCGCCAATGACTTCATGGAAATGGGGGTGGTATCGTTAATGTTGAAATCCTAGGAGGAAATCCCGCAAACTTGCTTGAAATGTTGGAGTGCGCTGTGAAAATGAGGACCGGGGACATTTGCAACAGGGCACTTCAAAATGGAGTGTTGCACCTGCCTTGTATGCACCTGAGAGGCTAGGTAGAAGTAATTCATTGTATCTTTCATGGTGAGTATACCAAGCCCCCCGTCCTTGATGGGGAGTGTAGCCAGCCGCTGTTGAACTAACCCGAAACCAGTGCCATCACCAACCACCATATGGCGAAGGTACTGCATGAGAAGATCATAGAAATTCTCAGCCGCATGTGCTAATTCCTTCGGACAAGTGGTGCGTAAGGAGAAATACATCCTCGATACCCCGGTACAACTACGCAAGGGCAGGAGATCACACTGAGGGTCTTGCAAATCTTGGATTTTGTCCATAAGCTGAACAGTCTTATCGATTCTATGCATTACAGTGTTGTAGCAGAAATCCGTGTCCAAACTTACCGGCCCACCAAGCAACTTTACACCGACTGAAGGCTTACCTATATTCGCAGGGAAGGCGTCGAAAGTATCTCTTCTCGGATCATATTATTATTATTATTTTAAAAATAATTTATTTATTGAATCGATTTTTGATATCGTATGGGATAAATATTATTACATGAAACTAGTTGAAGCCTAACAAGCTAAGATCCAATGACATACTACTACATTAATTGAACAGGTTGCTGTGTTATCCTACCAACGAGCCTCATGGGTAACCTTGCCAAGGGGAGCCGAAGCGGATGCAAAAGAATTTAATATTTTTTTATTATTTTTTAAATGCAGAAGACTTTCAGGTCAATCGGATTTCTCAAAGAGCTATAGGTATGACATCTGATCTGATTCGATTCAATATGATGTGAACTTCAGTTACTTTGCTCTTATGAAGTTCTTAGATGATTTTTTTTTTGTTTTTTTATTTATGTAATAGGATTTCTCTTTAGATGTTAATTGATAAACAAGTTTGTATTTGTTTGATATTTGTTATATGGTTTGAGAATCTTGAGATATAGCTTTTCAAGTTTTGTTGTGATTTGTTTATTGTCTGTTATCTCAATGTTCTTAGAATGAAGATCTTTTATTCTTACAGTTGAATCTAGCTTTTGAGATTGTAATGTAACTTTATATTCTATATTGAGGTCGTTAATGTTAGGTTATGGAATTGTGTTTGTATTATTATCAGTTTAAGATAATTTGATTAGATAACCAAGGTAATCTAGAATGATAGTGTCTAAATTTTATGACGGACCAGTTTTAGCATCTATTATTATTATCAGTTAATGTTAGGTTATGGATGCTTTGATACTTGTGTTCATGTTTAACATATATCTAGAAGGATAGTGTCTAAATATTTTTTATGGACCAGTTTTAATATCTGTTTGCATATGAAGCATATGTAGCTATCTAATTCCCTTTAAGCTGTATTGCATATGATTTCTGATATGGGTGTATGTGTCTTAAGATATACTTATTATGTACTTTTTGATTTGATTAGATAACTAAGGCTAGGGGTCCTTCAAGTAGCAAAATATCTCGTTGTTCTATAACTCCTAGCAAAAATGCAGCATCTACTTGGCATCTTTTGGTTGATACACGAAGATCTCCATCAAGTGAGAGTTTATACAGTCATGGAAAAACAAAATCCTATTTTTTAGGTAACAAGGGTTGCTTTGTACCTGGATACACATGTGTACCAGGAAATCCCTGAAGAGGAACTTGCAAATTTGGATCCCTTATCTTATGAAGTACGATCAAGAAATTATATTGTAAGTATTGTGTTTTCATCGTTTTAGTTGAATTCACTAGTATTACTCGCAACTTTAGTTCTGATATTTTGTTATCCACTTATGTATAATTTTTTCTATATTGTGCAGAAAATGGTGATGGAGTTATACACAATGGAAGAGAATAGAAACGAAACCTATTTATATAGGGATGCGGTTGCACATGATGGTGGAATTGAGTTTATATTGCTATTTTGTTGAACAAAAATGTAAGTAACTAAATTTTATTTATCTATTAGCAGACATTTGGTGTTGATGTAAGGGGTAATATTCGAGGCATGTGAGGTGGGGTCCCAAAACTGAGTTACAAGCATATGCAGTTAGTAGGGAAACAACTGCGACAAGAAAAGTTAAAGACTTCATCTGTAGAAACTCTTTTCCATGGTATTGTGGAGACGGTTCAAGAACTAAGACAGTTGGATATAAATGCCAAACCTAGCACCAGCAATCCTAATAATGCTCAAGTAATGTTCTAGCATCTTTAGTTAGCAGTGAATGGATAATTGATAACAGTTGGAATAATTAGAAAATTGAATGAGTATCATTCTGAATGAAAGAATAACTTAGAAGTTAAAACAAGTTTGCTTTGTTTCTTACATTAGGATTTTTTTTGTTTATAGCAAATGAATATGGGTGGTCGAATAATCCAGAATGTTGTGTTAAGGAATATGCGCCAGGGTGCAGTTGCATTTGTCCGTATTGATAGGATTGCTAATGAAAATGATGTTTTTTATTATCTCGTCCTCATTGATGAAATAGTGATAGGCATTGAGGAGCTTTGTGTTGGAGATGGAACTCTTTATACTGGATGCGTTATAATCCGTGTATCCAGATTGCGGTGGTGAATATACAAAATTGTCAGCTGTAATCGAGCTACTTAGTATGAAAGCAAGGTATCAATGTTCCGATATTTTCTTTACTGAATTGTTGAAATGTATGAAACTGTTTTACCTGAACGGACCACATTACCAGATTCTTGTCGTAAAGCAAAGTATATGATTAAGCCATTTAACTTGCCCATGTATTATTGATTTGCAACGTATTTGTTTCTTGAATTCTTATGATTCACTCTTTTTAACTTCAACCTCTCTTTTATTTGCACCTATAACATAAACTAGTTGGCATTTAATGGTTACATTTTCCACACTTCATGTGGCACAAAGATTCAATGTTTTTAAGACCTACGCAATTGATACTGAAACTGTAATTCTATTTGGTATTTTAAATGGCATGTCTACTGGACTTCACAATCTATATCTTGGGTTCAATTCCATTGGATTCTACCAGGTTAACTACTTTGATTTTATCTTATGATCATTTTTTAAGAGAATTTAGTATCTGATTAGTTTAGTTTGGTTGTAGTAGTGAAAGTTTAATCTGGATGAAATGTTTTTTCTGTGCAGATGACGAAACTTGCAATTATACCCTTTACAGTACTGTCAGAGACCCTGTTACTTAACAAGGTGAGATTATCTGTTGTTCAAGTTTGTTTAAGCAATTGCATTTGTTTTGTTAATGTATTACTTAAACTCTGTCTCAGCCATGCACTATCAAAGTTTATACTTATGTAACCTATGCATAGTTAACCAAAGATGTTTGACTAAGTTTATGGGTAACAAGGTACACATTGGCTCCATTATTTTCTTATGTTTGTCTTAAGAACCTGCACTTCTTAGTTCTCCACATAAAGTATCTTCAAGGAGTTGAAACCTCGGAATGAATTAATGGTTGGTGAACATTTGACTTGTACAAACTTCTAGTTGAAATTGTTTATGAATCAAGTTATTGTTCAGAATACTTAAAATGTATCCCTTGTTAGCATATCTTGTATTAGTATTATACATGATCCGTTTATGTATAGGTCAAGCTATGTATGGCGAATGAATTGCACCTTGTTGTCTATATAATCTCTGAATTGTTTATTCTTGTCATGTTGAAATTAGTTGTAAACTAATGCACAAGCTTATTTTTTTCTGCAGGTATGCGATTCTGATTTGTACGGCTCAGTTTGTCATCAGATATTTTATCATTTTGTCAGTATGTACTAATCTTTAAGAAAACATAAAACTTGTATTGGTGCTGATTCAGGTTTAGTTTACAATTTTTTTGGGTGATTATGAATCCAAGATATGATCAGTGTGTTGTACGTATAATGAATTCTAACATTTATTGAATGGGAATGATTTCAACATAAGAATGCAGGTTGTATTTGATTTTAAATTGAACTTTAGTTTGTTTTTCTTTGCTATTTTATTTGATTCAGCTGGATCAGTTTCGGAATCCAACTGAATCAATTTCATTATGTTTTAATAAAATGTGATCCAGTAAAAGGACTATGTTTAACAGAATTACTGTTAAGACTATCGAAGGAAGACGTAGTCTGAAAAATTATAGTGCTCCCAGAACCAGTCGTTTTAAGAATTAAGACTACAATATTAGGGCTCCCGTAAGCAGTCCTTTTTAAAGATTTTAAGTGTCTTTTTGGCAGACTTTTTTTTGTATTTTCCACTAGTGTGATTCCTTTGCCTAAAGGTTGGACAGTTACAACCTATAACATTAAGGGGATTAGTCTCAACATATGATCCTGGTTTCAAAACTTCTTGTGATGCCCAAACAAGAATATCATGAAGTTTCTCATTCCTTATTCAGAAACGACATCTCCTTTCCAGGTGACTTTTATTTCCATAATAGTGGCAAACATAAGGAATTTTCTTAGCTCAATCCATGTGTGCTGACTTTGGAGGTTGATATACATTGTTCTTTAAAACTTTAACTGTCGGTGAAATTATTTCACTTTTGCCATAAGTGGAAACCTTGTGTTGAGAAGAATCACTAGCCTTGACAAATTTTACCTCTTTGCCAAAACTTGGAGCATTTATTCCCTTACAGCCCAATCCTCGTGTATCACGAAGATTTTTACTTGCTCCTAGAATAGTGGCTAATTTACTTGAACTAGTGTTGAACTTTTTCAAGTCATCTTCTAACATTTTGATTTTATCAAGAGCAGTAGCTAAATCATCCTCAAGGCATTTTTCTCGAGCGAGATAAGAGATTTCTCTGTCATAAAAACTTGCTTGTTGAGAGTTAATCCTTGCTTCAGTTTCTGCAAGAATCTCTTCCAGCAAGAAGTATTTTTGATAAATATTATCATATTCAAGTGACTTTCTACTCAGGTTTTTCTCGGAATCTTTAAGGATAGATTCGCAAGAGAGATTCCAACCATAAATACCTCCGTAAATCCTTTTTAATTTCTTGTTTTCTCGACATAGATGGGTTAGAAAAGGAGTGACATAATAAGTCGTCAACATTTCCACTGGTTTCAACAACTTAACATACTCTGAGATTTCCTCATCAACATCTCTTTCAATATCTGAGTCACCTTCGTCATAAAGTTCATCCAACTGTTCTTCTAGGTGTGTTTCCAAGTTATCAATAGTTTCTACATCACAAGGGTATTTAGATTTTGACGTAGGTGTGACATTTCTCTCAATAGAATTTAAGTTTTAAAAATCATCTGGTAATTTTTTAACTGGTACGTTATTAATTAGAGATAGCCTCATCCATAATAACAAGATTGCTTCAAACATAGACTTATGAAGTCTTAGTGTGTTTGCCTGCTCTGAAACCAATTGAAAAAGCGGGGGTACAAAAACCACACCCAATATCTCGTTTGGAAAATTGAATAGACAAACTTCAATATATTTTCAAGAGAATCAACTAGACAGTCAGACTCAATATATTGAAAAGTATATCAAAGAGTTTTATATCTTTATCTCTTAATTCAATACACAATCAACAAATAGGAACTTTCAAGCCTGATTGAATATAAGAGAAATAACTTGAACGGTACCAAAGACCAATGTTCAAGGATCAATCAATTTCAATCAACAACCAAAGGTCGGATTTACCAATCGATTGAACTACGCACAACCTGTGATATTTCAATTATATAAACAAATATAACGAGGAAAAGAAATAACACCGACACCAGAAGTTTTGTTAACGAGGAAACTTCAAATGCATAAAAACCCCGAGACCTAGTCCAGCTATGGACACCACATTGTATTAAGCCTCTACAGAGACACTATCCTACTACCAATTAACTTTGGACTGGAATATAGTTGATCCCTAATCAATCTCACACTGATCAAGGTATAGTTGCACTCCTTACGTATCTGAACCCCAGCAGGATTCTAGCACTTGATTCCTTTAGCTGATCTCACCCACAACCAAGATTTGCTACGACCTAAAGTCAAAGACTTGATAAACAAATATGTCTCAAACAGAAAAGTCTATTGGAATAGATAAAAAAAAATCTTGACAAAAATACCTACGAGTTTCATTTTGTCTTTCGATAAATTAAGGTGCACAGGAACCAATTGATAAACCAGACTTATGTTCCCGAAGAACATCCTAGAATTATTAATCACCTCATAATAATCTTAATCACATGGTAGAGAAACAAGATATTGTGGAATCACAAATGATGAGACGAAGATGTTTCTGACTACTTTTTATCTTGCCTATCGGAGATTAAATATCGAGCAAATCTTAGAGAAGATAATACTAAATATGATAGAACAATGCAAGATCATAACACACAACTACATAGAAAATAGTTGGGCATGGCTTCACAATCCCAATGAAGTCTTTAAGTCGTTAACCTACAAAAACCTAAGGTTAAAGGAGAATCGACTCTAGTCGCAACTAGTATCACACATGAGGTGTGGGGATTAGGTTTCCTAGTTTCTAGAGTTATCCTTTATATAATTTTCAAATCATGGTTTGCAATCTAAGTTACATTGGTAACAAAGCATTCAAAATTCACCGTTAGATGAAAACCCGATTAGATACAAGCTAATATATTTCAACCATTAGATAGAACTTAGCTTGTTACACACAAATGAAATGTACCCTCATTTAGGTTTATGTAACCGCACCTAAACATGTACACCATGTTGGATCAACAGTATTTAACCGAGGTTAGCTATATGAACACTCTCATATTAACCTCATTCATCTTAACCATAAATAGTTCAAATGACTCAAATGAAACTAATTAAAGAGTTTTTCATTTGTTATATTCTCATAGAAGTATACAAGAACACACAATTGAAGAAAACTCAATTTGATTCACTCGAATCAATTCATGAATTATAGCCACGGTTTGCAAAGAATTCATTCCTTATTATAAATAAAGGTTTGTTCATCTTACAATCGATTTTAGAACTTTAACCATTCAAGTATGAAAATGGGTACGCATACTTGAAATAGCCGGACCAAATTTGGTTTTCGCCAGTATGCGAACGGATACGCATACCTATAAACCCAACATAAATTTCCGGTCACAAACCTTACGCCAGTATGCGTGGGGGTACGCGCACTTAGGTTCCCGAACTTCTCAAACCAATAGGTACACATACGGGTATGCATACTATGGGTCCCGGCAATGGATCACACATATGCAAGAGTGCACAACATGTTTATAATCCAATGTTGGTTAAGTGTTCTAAACTCTTATTTCAATCATTGAAATATTCTTAGAGGATGACAATAGCCATTTGCACATACTATTAGCATCAAAGCAATTTTCAAGTTATTTAAATAATCATAACGAAACATTCCAAGTCTACACCAAATGATTGTATCCCACAAACTATGTAAGATGCTACTCGTCGATTGTCACATGATCATTTTTTGACTTTCGTCAAGAATATAAGATGAACTTGGTTGAGTCAAAAGCTTACTAACACATATTTCGAGAAATATATAAGTGAGTTAAACTCTGCTTGAAATCTCAAATATGGATAATCGGAAACTATATATAGTAATACGACTTTTGTCTCAATATAGGAGATAAAGTAGAAATGGACTTTCCAAGTGATAAATGAGTTTCAGTCTCCACATACCTTCTGTGGATGAAGTTCTACAATATCTCCTTAGTAGTTCTTCGTCTTCAATTGATGAACGTCGTGAAGTCGAATTCTCAACTACACAATCTACCCTAGTCCGAGACATTATAAGTAGACTAGAAACCAAGAATTATAGTTTTGATCACTAACATTAACAAACAAACTTGAGTAGAAACGCTTGCGAGTTCGACCGAGCAGTGCTCTAACATCTATCAATGTTGGCAAGTTTTGTCTGATATTCTGTGTCACTATATTCCAAGGAAGGTTATAACGGGGGCAGTTGGCAACCTAAACTATGATGGTGAATACTCCAAATCAGATACTCAAGGTGATCACAAGGGAGTAATCAAAATATCTAAAAATATTGGTCGGGGCAAGGTGGATTTACTAATCAAAAAAAGACTTGGCTGGTATCGATCCTTGAATATGGGCGAAGTGTATAAAATCACTGCAGTGGTGCAGATGGAATGTGCAGAGTGGCGAAGACTTAGGAGGCCTGGGATTTGGAAGTAGTAAGGAATCATCATTAAAATATACAAATGGCAGGGGGAATCATTGGAGAATTTACCATCTAGGAAACACAATGAATCTGAAGCACAATCTAGAAGAAAACAGGTGAGCAATGAAGCCAAAATTATCCTTGTTGAATCCATTAATAATGCATGTAAGTGGATGAAGATTAAATGGCTAATACTTATACTATGGAGTAAGGAAAATTTCAAGACTTGAAAAAGCGGGGGTATAACAACCACACCCAATAATTCGTTCGACAATATGTATGGACTAACTCCAATATTATTACGAGAGCACCAGCTTATAAAGCGAGTTCAACCAAGAAAGATATCAAAGAGTTATATATCCTTTTCTCAAATCAATCAGTATATCAAACATATAGAAACCTATGAGCCCAAGTGTCAATCAGTTTATATCTAACAAACAAGGTCGGATTTACCAATTGATTGAACTACGCACAATCTGTGATATTTCAATTATATAAAAAAATTTAATGCGGAAAATAAATAACACAGACACATAAAAAAAATTAACGAGGAAACTGCAAATGCATAAAACCCCCGGGACCTAGTCCATACTTGAACACCACACTGTATTAAGATGCTACAGACACTAGCCTACTACAAGTTAACTTCGGACTGGAATATAGTTGAGCTATAACCAAGTCTCACACCGATTAAGGTACAATCGCGTTCCTTACGCCTCTAGAACCACGCCGGATTCTACGCACTTGATTCCCTTAGCTGATCCCACCCACAACTAAGAGTTGCTACGACCCAAAGTTGAAGACTTATAAACAAATTTGCTTCCCACAGATAAGTTTATTCTGATAGTTAAATTTTTCTTCCACAGAAGTACCTATGAAGTTTTTTTCCGTCTTATGATAAATCAAGGTGAACATGAACCAATTCATAATCCAGTCTTATACTCCCGAAGAGAAGCCTAGAAATATCAATCACCTCACAATAACTTAACTATATGGTAGTAGAAGAAGTTATTGCGGAACCACAAAGTCCGAGATAAAGAACTTTGTGATTACTTTTTATATCTTACCTATCAGAGATAAATCTCGAGAAAATCTTAGAGAACATAGTACTCAATACGATAGAAGAAGTAAGATCAGAATACGCAAATACATAGAAAATAGTTGGATCTAGCTTCACGAATCCCAAATAAAGTCTTCAAGTCGTTAACCTAATATGGTTTTGGGAAAACCTGGGTTAAAGGAGAATCGACTCTAGTCGCAACTAGGACACAGGAAAGTGCCGAGATTGGGTTTTCTAGTTTCTAGAGTTCTCCCTTAGCTTATTAACAAGGAATTCAATATTCACCGTTAGATGCAAACCTGATTTAATATTCAAGCTAAGTCTGCTTAGAAATAAAGAAATCAATCTCCACCGTTAGATGGTCTTAGCTTGTTACACACAAATAAAATATACCTTCATTTGGATATGGGTAATCATACCTAAACGTGTATATTGGGTTGGCTCAATAACAGTTAACGAAAGTTAGCCATATGAACACTTTTGTCTTAACCACATTCATCTAACACTTCTAGATCAAATATGATGATCAATCAAACATGAATGATAATCAAATGAATCTAATTATGTTTCATAGAGTTATTCAATTGTTCAATATCTCATAGAAATATATATGAACAAATTGAATCAAAATCGGGTTGATTTGTAATCGTACAAAGTACTTATACAAGAATCAATTCATGAATATTAAGTCACGCTTTGGAAAGATTGCATTCCTTAATTCATAAATATATTTTTTCATGAGTATAAATAACATACTTAACCGATTTTAGAACTTAACCACTGTGTTATCTAACCAGGTACACAATAAACAGCTCCGAACCTTGGCCTTATCCATCCGTTCGCATAATAGGTACGCGACCAGCATTCCCGGACCCAATTCAGGTAGAACCGTTCGCATACTAGGTACGCAAACAAGGTTCCCGGACCTTAACAATTAAAACCGTTCGCAAACTAGGTACGCAAACAAAGTTCCCGGACCTGAATCACTACAAAACAGTTCATATACTAGGTATGCATACCGTGTTGTATCCAGACATGGTTAATTGGTCTAAACTCCCATATTTCAATCATTGAAACATCCTTAGAAGACTAAAATATCTATCTCACACAAACTATTAGCTTCAAGTAATTTTCAAGTGATAGAATGATCAATACAAAACTTTCCAAGTCGACATCAAATGATTGTCTCACACAAATCATGTAAGATGTTTCAAGGCAATTTCATCATGATCATCTTTTGACTAAATATTTAGTTTCAAAAAATAAATTGTTTCCAACTAAACTCGTCAAGAATAATGATAAACATAGTTAAAGCAAAAAACTTTCAACTCGTATTTCGAGAAATAGATAAGCGAGTTAAACTCAACTCAAAATATCAAATTTGTATAATATAAAAGTCTATATAGCTATATGTCTTAGTCTCATTTGGAGATAGAATAGAATAAACTTCTGAGTGATAGATAAGTTTTAGTCTCCACGTACCTTTTATTAATGAAGTTCCTCCAAGATCTCCTCAGTAGATCTTCGTCTTCAATCGATGAACGTCGTGAAATATAAAACTCAACTACACATTTTATCCTAATCCGAGACATAGCTATAAGTAGATTAGAAATCAAGACTTATAGTTTTGATAAACTAAACTTGACAAACAAGCTTGAGATAAGAACGCTTGCTAGTTCGTCCTAGCAATGCTCTAACAAGACTATTTGTATTGAACTAGGAAGGTTGGTAACAATCTTCCCTGAGACGTTGTCCATTAAACTGGACACTAATTTATTTATTTTCCGAGTATCAGTTGGTTGAACTCTTAATTGGATACCGACATTGGTTGTAACAGAGATAGGAGGCAAGAAGTTGGTGTTGTCAGTACAATGGGATTTCACCTACTCTACAAAAGAAATTTTGTCAGAACAAGATTATGTTAGGAAAGTAGATGATTTTGGTGCAATAATGCAGGACAATGCCGAAAGAAACACAGAAAGTTTAGGACACTATGAAGAGCTGGGAGTGAATACTTTAGTCAGGGCTCATTCACGGAATGTGGCACCTAAAGAAACAAATACTCCATCTTAATCTGATGCTAGACTTTATGTTGTTGAAGAAAAAAAAAAGAGAGTTGGGTCTTTGTTCCAGGTTTTAGAAGACGATCGAGCTTGAGTGCTAACTCAAATGTAACACCAACTCCTAACATAAGAAATGGATCGAGATACTCATCTTTACAGCATGCAGAAGAGTCTGGGGAAGAAAGTAGTGAAAATAACTCTTACAACGTGCAACACACTAGAAAGGAGATGGAAGATGAGGAAGTGAGGAACCTAAAATAGGTGCAGAAAAATAATAAAGTGGATGAGGAATGTTGGTTGAAAGCACAGTTAATTCTATTGTATAGGTTGCGTGTAGCTACGGTAGCATTAGACAACAACATAGAGAAATGCTGAAACATAATATGACCAACCTGGTGGCGAATTACGAGAAGCATTTTCTTAACTCTCGGGAAGTAGCCGAAGATAATCACAATAGTGAAATGGTGACAGTGGGTGAGGATGCAATAGATGAGAAAGAGCAGGAGGTGAATTCTCTTAATGTTGTAGCCGAAGGTGAAGATAGTATGGATGAGATTAGATCAGTAAGGGAAGAAATCATTTTAAATGGATTTTAAGATCTTGTGCTGGAATATAAAGGTAATGAATGAATTTGATAAACAAAATTCAATTAAAAATGTGATTGCTCCACCGAGAATTGCCATTTGTTTACTTCAAGAGACAAAAATGCAACAGATTTCTGATGATCTCGCCAGGCAGTTGTGGTATGGTGGCAATTATGGATGGAATTACATCCCATCAGTAGGAAGCAGTGGTGATTTACTGTGTAATTGGGACGGCAACAGATTTTGTTGAGATTATTAGTCCCACATGGTTGGGTTATTTAAGATCCTGCGGTTTATAATCTATTAGGGCCTCTCCACTCATTGCCAATTAGTTTTGAATTGGATGCCCGCAGACTTTCATATGGTATCAGAGCAGGCTATGCGGTTTATAATCTATTAGGGCCTCTCCACTCATTGCCAATTATATTGGTTTTAAGTTGGATGCCTGCAGACTTTCATAGATTTGAGAAGTAAGAAGACAATATTGGCTACAATAACATAACTACTATTTTTTCGAACATGATTAATTGTTTTTAGTGGGGAACGACGAATGTTTGTTGTCCTTGTTGCGACTACAACTTGAGAGAGAAATTCTGGGAAGATATGGTCGAAGTGAAAGGCTTGTGAAATTGACCTTTGTGTATTGCTGGATATATGAATGTTGTAAGGTCAAGTGCTGAAAGGAATAAGGGCGATGGTGATAGCCAAAACAATGCTTTTCTAAACAACTTCATATTGGAACAAGACATGATAGATCAATCGTTGGTCGGGGGTTCATATACGTGGTCTAATAACCATTTTGTCCCTATTATTTGTCGGTTAAATAGATTTCTTTTTAGTCACGACTTTGAGGAAGCTAATGATATCCAAATTGTACTGACTAGAATGATATCGGATCACAATCCTATTTTAGTCACTGAAAATTTTATGCCTTCTAAGCCTCATTTCAAGATAGATCGAGTGAGGGTTGAGCACACAGATTTCGTGAAGAAGGTGTAGGAGTGGTGGGAAGTTATGTCATTTCAAGGTAGTGCGAGTACTACTTTCTTCCTCAAATTGCAAAATCTGAAGCATATGATTAAACCTTGGAGACTTCAAGAATTTGGTTCAATTGCTAGAGACAAAAAGACACTCACTGGTAGGACTCATGAGCTGAATATACAAGAGGAAGATGGGGTTTTACGACAACGTCAGTTAGAAGAAAGAACCCAGTGTACATAAGCTACAGTTTCGGAATATTGAATCTATGGAGGCACGTAAATGGCAGTTGCGGGGAAAACAAAATGATTTTAGATGGGGTGACTCAAACACTAATATCTTTATAGTATTGCTAGCGCAAGAAGGAAGTGAAATACGATAGCCAAGCTTGAAGTTGGAGGGGCGGTTGCTTTGATCAAAACATTATAAAGGAAGAAATAAGGAATTTTTATATAAATTTGTTTCTCAACAGTATGAGATGAATTCAGGTATGGAAAATATTTATTTCCCAAAAATCAACGATGCAATCAAACCTTGGCTCGAAAGAAAATTCTCGGAGGAGGATATTATTAATACCATTAAAAATGCTTAAGATATTGAAAGACTGAAGCATATGATTAAACCTTGGAGACTTCAAGAATTTGGTTCAATTGCTAGAGACAAAAAAGACACTCACTGGTAGGACTCATGAGCTGAATATACAAGAGGAAGATGGGGTTTTACGACAACGTCAGTTAGAAGAAAGAACCCAGTGTACATAAGCTACAGTTTCGGAATATTGAATCTATGGAGGCACGTAAATGGCAGTTGCGGGGAAAACAAAATGATTTTAGATGGGGTGACTCAAACACTAATATCTTTATAGTATTGCTAGCGCAAGAAGGAAGTGAAATACGATAGCCAAGCTTGAAGTTGGAGGGGCGGTTGCTTTGATCAAAACATTATAAAGGAAGAAATAAGGAATTTTTATATAAATTTGTTTCTCAACAGTATGAGATGAATTCAGGTATGGAAAATATTTATTTCCCAAAAATCAACGATGCAATCAAACCTTGGCTCGAAAGAAAATTCTCGGAGGAGGAAGTTTGGGGAGTTATCAAGCATATGGTATGCAATAAAACGCTTGGACCAGATGGTTTTATGGCTGAATTTCTTAAGAGTTGCTGGGATGTTTTGAAGGAGGATTTAATGTATCTTATCAAAGATTTTCATAGACATTGGTCTACCGATTGGAGGCTTAATTGTTCTTTCATCACTTTAATTCCGAAGAAAGAAGATAACTCTTGTACACTTAAAGACTTTAGACCGTTAAGTCTTATCAGTAGTGTGTATACAATTATGTATACAATTCTATCTAAGTTGCTTGCAACTAGATTGAAGAAGGTGATGCCCGATATTATTTCTGATTTCCAAGGAGCTTTCATTCATGACAAACAAATACTTGATAAAGTGCTTATTGCGAATGAATGTGTGGATAAAAGATTGAAAGCTAAGAAGACCGCTATTCTTTGCAAGATTGATATGGAAAAATATTTTGACAACATTAATTGGAAATCTCTATTTACAATCATAAAGAAGCATGATTTTGGCGATAGATGGATTTCTTGGATTAGTTGGCGTGTTACTTCCTCGTATTTATCGGTGTTAGTGAATGGTAGTTCGACAGAGAAATTCAAACCAACTAAAGGACTAAGACAAGGAGACTCATTGTTCCCTTTTTTTTATTGGTGGTGGAAGTATTATCTAAACTGATCAATGATGAGTGGAAAGAGGACAACTATCTGGCTTTCAAGTGGTGGATCATGGAACTATTATTTTCTAATATATAATTTGCAGAAGATACGTTGATTTTCATTGATGCAAGCATGGAAGAAGTCAGGAGACTTCTAATTATTCTGGCGATTTTTGAAACTCTTACTGGTTTGAAGTTAAATTTGGAAAAATCTACTATGATTAGTGTGGGTGCGCATTGGCATAGCACCTCAGAACTGGGTTACAAAGAGGAGAAGTTTCCTTTTACTCCCGGTATGCCAATCGGAGCATATTGGCATAACACATCAGTTTGGGAGTATGTTTTGGTTAGAATGGAGCAAAAATTGACAACATGGAAAAATAGGAAATTGAATAGAACAGGTAGACTCGTTCTTATTCAGAGTTGTCTTGCAAGTTTACCAATTTATTATTTGTCTCTTTTTCATATGCAGGTTAGTATGGAAAAATGAATGGTTTAGAATCATGTGTAATTTCATATGGGGAGCTGTGGAAGGACGAAGAAGTTATAGTTTGGGTTGCTTGGAAAAATATTTGTATGCCTAGGGCTAACGAAGGTTTGGGAGTGGGGAATTTGAGGACAGTCAATCAGGCGTTGGTGGTAAAGTGGATATGGAGGTTCTCGAAAATCAATAACAACCTTTGGAAGAAGATAGTGCAAGAGAAGTTTAAGAGAAACAAGAGGCTGCTAATGCCGGATGCTGATTACACTTCTCAATGCATGAGTTTTTGGAATAATGTGGTGAAAATGGTACCTATGATTCAAAATTTGGTACACTTGTGGGGGAAGCTATCCTTTATGCTTTTACAAAAGAAGTAAATGATGGTAACGGTATTAGATTTTGGAATTCATTGTTACGGTTCAAGACATTGCGTTCATCACCGTATCAACAATTCCTGTAACCTCTCACTAAGTTAAGGTTCAATCCTTGGACACCTTTAGCACATATTGTTGCCTTATGTTTTCTCGTGTTTTATCGAAATGTTTTATTATTCATGTGGGGGATTGTTATAAAAAACAATGTTTTGTTTTAATCAAAAAATGCATGGACCATGTTTTGATCCCAAGACCTATTACTCCCTAGATGTTTTTTCATGTGAATGAATAAAACATTAGTCCCATATAGACTAAAACACTTAGAATTAAATAACATTAGTTTAGCCTTAAGGGTATGGGCCTTTGGGTCTTTAGACCTTTGTGTATGGGAAAGCCCTAGTGGCAAGGTTGCCTAAACCTTTATTGCATTTCTTATTGCCTTTCCTGTTCGCGGTGCTTCGCATGGCACGCTGACCGTATTTTTAACGGATGCTTTTTACTCGTCAACAAAAACGGCGTGAATCACGGACAGTTTGTCGCACATTGATTCTTGGTCGAACGTTGAAATGTTTTTTGCTATAAATACGAGAGAAGAATTTCATTTGAATATACCTTTCAGAACTCTTCTCTCCTAAATTCTTCTTCTTCTTTTATTCTTTTGAGAAATTTTATTTAAGTTTGAAACATTAAATAGAGTTCTTAGTTTTAGAAACATAAAAAAAAATGGCTTGATGGAGGTATCTTGCAAGACATTTTTCCGAAGGTGTTTAAGGTAGTGAAAGATAAAGATGTCACTGTGCCTGAGATGATTGGAACCAACGGTTGGAAATGCGTTTTCAAGAGAGCTTTGAATGCTAATGAGCGGCTTGAATGGGATTTACTTCGGCGTGATGTTCGTATCCCTCTGAGAAATGGAGATGAGATGTCTATTATGGAGAATTTTATCTTCCAACTAGAGACATGTTAAGGCATAGAGGAGTGGACATAGAAAGTGATTTGTGTATTTTTTGCAATACGGAAAGAGAAAGAACAAATCATATGTTTTTGCATTGTTCTTAATCTTTTGAGATATGGAATTACTTCGTTAAAACTTTTCGGATTTCGTGGCCAATACCGGGGACTTTATTTCATTTGTTTGAAGCTTGGACTACAAATGTTTTGCAGGGTAGAGGTAGTTCAGTTTGGCGGTTTATCCACTATGCAATTTGTTGGAGATTGTGGAAGGAACGGAACGAGAGAGTTTTTGGAGCTAGGAAAAAGGAAGCGACTGAGATTATCGACCTTGTTAAACAGCTCGTAATTGTTTGGTCTTGTGATTTTGATATGTTTAAATATGTAACTCATAGTCTCATTTGGAGCAATTGGGGGACTCTCACGAATGTGTAATTCCCTTTGCGTTGTGTAAATGTTTATTTTTTCTGTCTATATAACCTTTTTTCTGGACCAAAAAAAAAAAAGAAAATGACCCTCACCAGTCAGGTCTAGCAGACGCAACTGCCTCGAGGTCCACTGCACCCGAATCAAAAGGCACCAATTTCATCCAAGGACTACAAATAAAATAAATTTTCAAGAAATTTGGGGTCACAAAACGTCAAAAACTTGTATGTACAATTTAAAGGCTCTAATGAATATGGCCTTAATGTAGGTTTTAGTTCTGATTGTCTCAACTACCCACAACATAGACACCACTTGTAAGCTACAATCTGAATCAGTAACCGGATTTCATTTCAGCACCTGATTCATGCATACTTCCAGAGAAATGACAGTACCTAACTGTCTTGGTATTGACACTTGCATCAGAAATCAAAAGTGTTGGTGCAGAGTTATATATGTCCGTTGAAGCTGGTGAGTAAGAAGAGATTCTGTTTATCACTTTGGTTTCTTCCCTCACGAGAAAAGACTGTGTGTATGTCTGTTTGAGTGAAATTTGTAATCTTAAGTTGAAGCCTTTTCTTTTCAACATGCATCCGCACACCTGTCCTTCACTTCTTGCTGCTCTCCTTAATTACTCAACTTCATTTCCCCCGATGCCCCAAGCATTGCACAGTATCATTATGTCGTCATATAAAAAATTTAAAACAAAGAAGAAGGTTCGTTTGGTTCATGATTAGTGTATCATGCATTCGAACGCATAAAAATACATTTAAGCCATCATATTACATTAAAACGTTTGTATAAGAATATCCTAGGGACCACAAAAAAATATTCTTATATGAAGATTATTCTTATATAGAGGTTTACCTTGAATAGACCGAGAGAAAAACTTGCATACATGTACTAGAGAAAATGCACATATATGCATTGGAAACACAAGAATGTATCTAGAGAAATATAAACTCAACTTTGAGACCGAAAATTGACCAATAAAACTATATAAGTGAAAGATAGTATTGGAAATTGACCAATGAAACTATATGAGTGAAAGTTATTTGCACTAAATTTTGCACAAAAAAATCAACGAATCTACTTTGAAGCCAAATGATTTTGTAAAATGGTTACAAGAAGCTATTCATCTTAAACTTTGATGCATGACAAGACCTATAGTATTTATATTATACTGTCAATTATGTTGTAGGGCCTACGGCTCATAGATGTGCAACCCAACTAGAGTTTTCCTTTCCATGTATATATATGTTATTGTATCCATGTAACCCTATTACTTATATCAATAAGAAACTCTTCGTCTCTTTACCTTTCCCTGCTATTCTACTACAACAAATTATTCTTATATGGAGGCAGGTTCCTAAAGACGGGACCGTAAAATTTTATGACTTATTCCAATATGGAGTTTATTCTTAAATATAACTGGCCCAAATCGGGACCATAAATTTTTATTCTTATATGGAGTTTATTCCTATATGGAGTATTCTTCCGGAGAGGTTTTACTGTACATCTTTAAGGTGTCATATAGAGATGCACATAAATAAATATGATATCTAGCACTTTGTAAGGGTATGCTCACTGTGTTGTTATGATCTCCAGTGTGGACTAAGAAAGACTATCATGTTTAGCAGTGCGAGGTATGGGCTAAAAAGAAGGATGTTATTATAGGGGCGTCATGTTTTATTAGAGGGCCTGCATTCTAATAGGACAAAAAGGGTCATTACATGATCATTCAAGGTACCCCTTATAAAAAAAACTTGAAATGACAATTTAACCCTCATTAGAGGAGAAGATCAATCTCAATCAATTAAAGAAATTAACCAACAAAATGAAGAACCATGACTTGAAAATGACCGGGTATAATTATATATTAGTCCCAACTAGTTTTTTGTTGCTCAAAGTTATCTAAAGTACGAAATTTTTTGAATTTTCTTACATTTTCAGAGCTAATTACGGTTGGAATTTTGCTCATAACCAACCGTAAATCAAAGTTACGGTTCGTAAAAGATGAACTACTAACCGTAACTGGTTAAATTTGAAGAAAACCCAATCGTAAAACCAGTTACGGTTGGTAACTAAATGCTCGATACCAATCATAACTGAGTTACGGTTGGTAACTAAATGTTCGATACCAATCATAACTGAGTTACGGTTGGTAACTAAATGCTCGATACCAACCGTAACTGAGTTACGGTTAGTAACTAAATGCTCGATACCAACCGTAACTGAGTTACGGTTGGTAACTAAATGCTCGATACCAATCATAACTGAAAAAAATTCTTAGATATAAGAACATACGGTTGGTAATTGAACTATTACCAACCGTAACAACATCAAAATCTCTAGTTACGGTTCGTAATTGAGTTAAAATCAACTAACTCACATAAACCCAGAAATTTCAATTTTAATTTTCATCTAAAACCCTAATTTTTGATAGAAATTAAACTTGAATCGAACAAAATAAACCAAATCGTAAATGGTTTTTCAAAACATACCTCATATAAGTCATTACACTACACTTGATTAATTTTCGAATCGTCGATTAATCGAAGACGATGAAATTTTGAGTTTTAATGGAGGTTACGATTGATGGGAGGAGGAGAAGAGAAGAAGAAAAAAAACAAATTTTCAATTTAACTTTGATTTAGGTTAAAAAATGGGGAGGGTAATCTAGTCAATTTACACCACCTATAGGACATCCCTTAACCAACTAGAGAGACATTACTATTACACTGACGCCCCTCTAATAAACCATGCCGCCCCTATCACAAGCTTGAAAAAGAAGGACCTTATGCAATACGACGGAGCATTATAGCTTCAGTTTAGAGAAAGGTTCCTTACTACCCATCCCTATAAGGCTGTAACAAAAGACCATGGAGTGCTCACACACACACACACGACTCTTCTCTCGTTGTGTTGTTATGCACTCGAGTGTGCTGAGAGGATGAATATTTGAACCTTCGGTGACAAAAACAAAATGTTATGCACTCGAGTGGGCTGCAGAGAGCATGACTCTTTGAACCTTCGTTGACAAAATTAAATAGTGCCAAACCAAAGGTGTTCAGCCTTAGTGCTAAGAGAAAGAGCCACCACGTGCCTAGATTCTTTAGATTCCTCCTCCTCTCGCTTATATATAAAGAAACTAATTGATGACCCAATTTTCTTAACTTTCATAATTTTGATCGCATCACTCATTCCAATTTTAAGATCTATCTTCATTTTCTTATTTCGATGATCACTACATGATGTGATATGTAACAGCGTAGTAGTCCCATCACATACCATCATTCGGATCTAAGTCTCTCTCTAAGAAGCAACACTCTTTCTTAGGTCACCTACTAGCCGCGAAATGCCGTACTTTCTACGGACTTTCGCAACAAAAGAAGGAATAGTTTGAGATTATTCTACCGGCCGATGATCTAGAAATGCAATGTAAGAGAGGAGAAGAAGATTGAATTTATCTCTGCTGCAACGTTCGCCTAGCTTCATCAATTGTTCATCAACGTTGGCCAAATAAATTATCAAAAAAATATCAGGTAACAAATTTCATTTTCTTTCCAATGAATCAAATTCGCACAGCCTAGCTTCTCATTTTTTGCTTTTTTTTAAAGAAAAATCCTTTTTTATTGATAATGGGTGAGATCTATAATATCAGTACAAATGCACCAAATATCACAGCATGCATTACCACCACATTGTTTAACTTTTGTTTTCCTTTCATTTTATGAACAATTTTACAAAATGGATGATTTTGGTCGAAGCATTCATCGTCATCATCATTGATCATCAAAAACAATGGTGGTTATGATCACACATTTATTATGTAGAGAAGATGATTTGATTATTCATTTTTTTTTTTCACCTTCATTTTTTTTTTTTTTTTAATTTCTCAACAACTAGGCTACTACGCACACCACGTGGTGTTACATGCAAAGTTTATTTTCTGTCTTAAATCTCATTTAATTTGGTTTGATTTTTCATTAAACTAGATTAGGTCTAAGTTGCTAAGAAATTTTAATCAATAACTTGTCAAACAAAACTACAAAGATTGTCTATGAATATTTGGAAACTCCAAAGACTGGTTAGGACTATGTGAATGAATAAAGGACCTAAAAATACGAATATTATTTTCTTGAAAAATTTATCTTTTAGTAAAAATACAAATGTAGGTTGTCTACTTATCTTTAACGTGTCTCGTGGTTTTACTATAATGTAGTGGAAATGAGGTTGATGGAGGATATTAATCACAAAGATTAATTCTTGTTTGTGTCTATTCTAAGGATAATAGCATGAAAACTAGGACTAATTAGCACAAAACCTAATCAACCCCAACAACTATCTCTCCTTCTTGTTATTCTCACCTAATTCATTTTCTAACACGTAAAATGTTCTCCTCTCCATCATCTTTACTTTCATGAGTCATGTCCTTTTAATAACTTAGCTACTTCTGCATTTCGTCCATCAGAATATGTTAATTTATGGACAGACGAGCAGATGAAATCATAAACTCTCATTAAAGTAAGTGCTATCAGTAACCATTTTTATTTTATTTTCGCTTTCCTTTTTATTGATAGTACGCATTAGTATACATAATCTTGCACGTTAAAAGAAGAAAGTGATGCTGTAATTTGGAAAAGCCAACTATGCAAGATTATTATTATGGAAGAAGAACATGATTAGCCATTAGCTGGTTTTAAGTGGACCCAAAATGGGCTGGTTATTTTGAGTTCTTAAGTGTCAAGGGCCCAGTACAACACCTCAAAGTGACGAATTTACCCCTGATTATCTCTGCTGGCGAAGGGTAGTTTAGTCAGATGGCAAATAATTATTTCGGTCAAATTCTGAAAAGAATGATATAATCAAGGTCACATGATCGTAATTAGTACATCTTAATCAACTTTCTTAGGAAAAACCGTTTATTTTGTTTGGTTTCAAAGAATGTGAGCATCTTTTCCCTCAACAAACTTTAAAAACTTCTCTCCCTCTCTCTCTCTACACCACCACTGCAAATCCAGAGAGGGAGAGGAAGGAAGAAGGTTTCTGTTCATATCACTAATGGAATCTGCAATAATTTTACAGGTTTTCTTGAAATTGTAGGAGGGAAGAAGAAGAACAAAAGATGGGTTGCACTTCGATGAGCATATCAACATCTCATATTGCAGCGGCAACAAAAGATATCTGTAAAGAGCACAACAACAATGGTAATCTGCGACGGTCGCATTCCAACATGGAAATATGTCAAAGTGCGAGTTTACGGAGATCACATTCCGACCCACAACTCCGGTGTTCGATTCGTGCGGCTTCAACAGAATCGAAATTGACAACTAGCAAATCATCAGTGGGTATATTTCATCAATTCCAAATCTCAAGTTCGTTGCTTCCGAATAAGGTGCGGTCGCTATTGTTCGAAACGGATAAAATGAAGCTAGTCGAGCATCATGAGAGGGAGGAAGTAGAGGAACATGAACATCTTCATGAGGAACAAGAGAGGGAGCAGGAGAAGAGAGCTAATTGGGTTGAAAGACTTTTAGAGCTTAGAAGCCAATGGAAAAATCGACAGTCGTATGATCAAACGAACGAAGAAGAGGAGGATGATTATGACCATGTAGGAGGTTGTGAAGCCAATTATGATTCAGAATTCGAGGAAGAAGAAGTGAGTTTTGATAGAGAAACCTTCTCCAAGTTGTTGACGAGAGTGCCATGGTCTGACACGAAACTGTATTCTCAGCTGGCTTTTCTCTGCAACATGGCGTATGTGATACCTCAAATCAAGGTATGGATGTCTACGTAATTTTAAGTTTCTGTTCAATTCTGAGGGTCTGACTAAGTGATGGCGAAATCCCTGCACGAGAATGCGCGCTTAATCTCAATTTTGAATATATTGTTGCTCTACCAGGCTCAAGACTTGAGGAAATACTACAATCTACATTTTGTGACATCTTCCTTGGAGAAGAAAGCTGAAGCTGCACTGAAAGTGAAGCTCGATCAAGGCTCCACAATGAGTGACTTTCCCATCTCCGCTTCTTTAATTGATGAAGAAGTATTGGCGGATTATGAACAACCCAAGCGTCTTGCGCGACCATCTGTAGCTTATAACATTGCTGCTTCAGCAGCAACTTACGTTCATTCTCGTGCAAAGGGTCTCCTTTCGTTGGGATACAGCCCTCCGTCTATGGATGAGGATGCAGAGGTAGAGAGACAAATCAAGATGCGGGAGGAATATGGAGGTGAGTGCTCACCTAGAGTTTACAAGAAGCCTGAGGTTGCAGCTTACGTTGCAGCTTCAACGATGACTACCGTGGTGGCTGCTGAGGAAAATGTAAAGCAGGAAGCAGCTAAGGAGCTCCAGTCACTACATTCCTCACCTTGTGAATGGTTCATTTGCGATGATCCAAGCACGTTTACTCGTTGCTTCATCATTCAGGTATTTGAACCACAAGGAAATGTATTAATCTAGTTTCGGAATTCTATCTGAATGGCGCCCTGTCCACTTTACTCATGCCGTTATTACTTTAACATTCAGGGTTCAGACTCACTGGCTTCTTGGCAGGCAAATCTCTTTTTTGAACCCACCAAATTTGAGGTAAATTGTTTTTCTGTCACCTAAATTAGAACCCATCTTAGTCGTGGATGAGCAATAACGGAGAATCTGTTGAAATCTGACTCTTGTAGGGAACAGACGTATTGGTTCACAGAGGTATTTATGAAGCAGCAAAGGGTATATATGAGCAATTCATGCCAGAAATCTTAAACCATTTGAGAACATATGGAGATCTCGCGAAAATTAGATTCATTGGTCATTCCCTTGGAGGAAGCCTATCACTCCTGGTCAACCTAATGCTTTTATCCAGAGGGGTACTGGAATCATCAACTCTGCTACCAGTTGTCACCTTTGGCTCTCCATCTGTATTCTGCGGAGGTCACCGTGTCCTCGAAGAATTGGGACTCGATGAGAACCATGTTCACTCTGTTATGATGCACAGAGATATTGTACCAAGAGCCTTCTCCTGCAACTACCCTAACCATGTGGCACAAGTACTAAAGCGTCTCAATGGAACCTTCCGTTCTCACCCTTGCCTCAATAAAAATGTAAGTTGCCTCTGAGCCTTCTTTTATCTTGCACCAGAATTCAGACCGAAGATTTCGGTTTATTTTGCTCACTGTTGTACCATATTTGTTGTTGCCTGAGCAGAAAATGTTGTATACTCCGTTGGGTCAGTTATTCATCCTACAACCAGATGAGAAACTATCTCCCTCACACCCTCTACTGCCACCTGGGGGAGCCTTATATGCCTTGGACAAGACTCAATGTGGTTCACATTTGGGCATAAAAAGTGCATTGAAAGCTTTTCTCAATTCCCCTCACCCACTAGAGACTTTGAGTGATCCTACGGCTTACGGTTCAGAAGGAACAATTCTACGAGATCATGACTCAAGCAATTACCTCAAGGCCATGAATGGTGTTCTCCGCCAACGAACGAAGCTCGTGGTTAGAAAGTCCAGGAAGGAGAGACTACACCATTTGTGGCCACTTCTGACAACTTCACAATCATGGAGACATCAACAACATTTGGAGAGTCCTGATTTGATCACTAAAGAAGTTATTACTGGGGCATGAAGAGTGAAGATATTATGTAAAAAAAAAATGTCCTAGAAAGGTTGTTGTTGAGACATTTCTATGATGGGTTGGAATCACTTGGTTCTCTACTTCTAGATATCATGTACATGCGTCTCATAACTTCTCATCATGTGTCATCTGATCTGATGATGGTTCTCTTGTTAATACAGTGTTAATATTACTTTTCAAAGGAAAAAAAGATTTACAAACCTAATAGTTTTACAAATTACTAATCCTTCAAATAGACCCATTGGGCTTTGTAAATCATAGCGAAAAGTCCGGTGGACAAACTCTGGATACCACAGGTAGAAGTGCTTCTGCTTCTCTAAAAAGAGTTGGTCACAATTTTTACATAAAAGTGTAGCTCTATTAACCGTCATACAATTACAACTCGCTTAAGTCGAGAATTCAAGAGTTTGAAACAAAAAATGACGAAAAAGGTGTGCATATTCTTCTGTTTTGCTACACTAACAAATATTGAAACTCATAACAAAGGATGAGCGAATTGACAAACCATCATTTGCCCTCAGCAGCCATCTTCCTTCTGATCTCATGAGCTGTGTTGAACATGCCAAGAGTTGGAGTGTTGCACACGAAGCACTTCTTGTTTTTCGAATGATGCTGTGGACATAAGATTGAAAACTTTTGGTAAAGCAATATCAAAAATAGGAAGACTAAAGTTAAAACTAAGTAAATATTTATGCTTACTGAAAAATAAGGAAGTTCACTGAAAAGGCTCTAGCGCCTAATTTTAACATATACACTAGATGGGAAAATGTACACATGCACTGCTCTTGTAGCTTATATCTAGCAATCGTTCCTGGGACACATGCAAGGCTCTGTTGATAAAATTACCACTCTCAAACCTTTTTCTACAATCTCTGGAAAGGATACTACTGTTTGAAAAGGCACCAGAAGTGGTACAGTATCTGTCAAGTTGGTAAAACTTGTGGCACATTAACACCCTGCCTAGAATCAAAATCTTCCTCTGGAAATGCATGACTACCTACCTTCCTGTTAAAGGCGGAATTAGTTCCCTTGTTCTCATCAATCAGAAATGTCACTGATGCAACGATGGTAATGTTGAACCTATGAACTACTTGTTTTTAGATTGTATTATCTCAGGCAATTTGGAGATGCACCAGTCAAACTTATTTCCTATCTAAATACGGTGCTCGTAATCTGTATGCTTGGTGTACTCACTGACTCGATGACAAGGACTATGAAAAGAAAGAATTTCTTGCCTTTGTTTTATGGCATATATCTAGAAGTACAGATGTAAAACTGTCTTTGAGGATAAAAAGCCTAGTCCAATTGATCTTATTGAAATCATAAAAAGGGACTGGAACAGCATCCCTATCACAGGGCTAGAAATTCAGATGTCAGAAACCTGAACAAACCAGAGCTTGGAGGGAAGCGATCAGATGGGCAGCAGCAAGAGGCCTAAAACAAGTCACCTTTCTAAATGATAACAAACCCATAATGGATTGTTTTGCTACAAATTCTAGTGCTTTAGATTGCAAGTCTGTTATGTTAAGTGCCATGCCTTGGTTACATCAGTTAAACTCTTTCAAATCTAGCTTCATCACTAGAAACTGTAACAAGTATGCAGATACTTTTGCTAGACTATTCAGGAATCATTCAAGAAGTAAGATTTGTTCTGATAACATCGAGAACCATCAAAAGAAGCTCTAATCTAAATCATGTTACCCTAGTTCATTAGCAATATATTTCTCTCGTTTATCAAATAAAACGTTTATGCTTGAAAATTGCCCAGGCAAAACTAGCACTGTATTATAAAAGAGCACTGTATGGGGTTTCTACGTGAATGTCTACATCATTGTAATGATTGTCATTGTTTCAAGGGATGATAACATAAAAAATCAAACTTGCAAACGCAACACAACTACGAGCATAAACATATGTTATTAAACACTTTGAGATTAAACGAGAATTTCCAGTTAAAAAATAAGTACCTTAAGAGCACAATGCTCACAGAAGTAGTGCTTGCATTTGGTAACCACGGGATCCACGAAAGACTGTCGACAAATGAAACACGCAAAAGGCAGCGCATCTTCATCATCATCACTCACATTTGCTTTTCCATTCTCATCCTCATCATCATCTGCTTTTAAAGCCAAATTCCTCTTTCGAATCTTCTCAGCCTCCTCCCATTCCCACTACATCTGCCATCCAGACTTATAATCTCCTCTATCATGCATAAGCTTACAAGAATCTCCAAACCCACAATACCCAGTCTCCTTATAATCCTTACATATATCCGGTTGATAATCCCACCTCGCAGACGTACGAATATGAGCAGAACCCCTCAGTGGTCCATGTGCACCACCAGCTTTCTCACCAGCAACTGTATGTTCTGTTCTAAACCCGGCTTTATGATCTTTATACCCATGGATACCTTTATACAGCTTCTCATCACTAGGCTTCTTATCCTTATTCTTCTTCAATGCCTTTTCTGCACGCTTAAGTACTCTCTCACGTATCGCCCTAGCATCATTTGAAAAATCAGTTTCAGTTTCTAACGCCGCTGTAGCTCTGCTATCATGTTGAACCTCAATTACTTTGGACGACTCAAAATGAAATCTCCTAGACTCCTTAGGCTCTTGATTTGTTTCAGCTACATGTTTTGTCGACGTCCCAGTTGAAAAATGTAACTTATTATCAGCTTTTGGGGCCAATTTGGGTTTCTGAACCACTGAAGAACCTTCTTCTCCATTATCCTCCTCTTCGTCATCATTCTTTCGCTTTCTTATGTTCTTGTTCTTAGATGGTTTACGAAAGAAACTACACACTGAGAATGACACCAAAAAAAAGAAAACACTGGTCAATTGGCAAATTTAAAACAGTTAAAGAGAAACAAAAAAAAAAAAAAAAAAAACTAAGTAAAACACCAGATTAAACCCTAACACTACCATTAAATATCCCATCACATATCAATAGCTTTTAGCCAATCAAGGCTTCCACCCTTAAGCAACACAACAGCCACCTGACTGTAACATAATCAAGTTTGATGCTGCTTTCCTTATGGATTCACAATAACTCTCAAGGCATTGGTTAATTCTAGAACTTGAGAGGGGCCAAAGCAAGATGCTCAACAGGGTGAAGCAATTGAATGTTTGAGAGCTAGCAGCTCTTGTTTTTGGTGAAACTCAATCAGTAAACAGAGACGAAAGAAATTTTAAGAAGATTGATTACAAAAACATACCTGGTTCTTTCATAGGTTCAGTGGATTGTTCAGGTACATTAGCAGGTTCGGTATACAAAATTTGAACAATTCGCATTTTATGATTATGTACATAAAATTCAGTATACAAATTTTATTGTGCATCCGACCAACGCCAGTCAGTACTGCAAACTTCACAGCTCTGATACCTGATACATCATATATAAGCAAACTTGGGTCTGGTTGGAGGAGCTTGAAGCTGATTCAATAAAGCTGGAAGTAAGTTACAATCTTCGATGAAATACACCACTACTGCAAAATGAATTAGAAAACCATCAATTCTCTCAGTAACATCAATAACAATTAATTTTACTCATGGCAAGAATACACTTTAGTCTTTTCCTTTATAATTGAAACAACCACAACGAACAGAAAGAAACAATTCATAGGAGAAACCTTACTTTTTATCTTCTTCTCACCTGGAGTAAATACGATCTGAAAAGACACTTCTTTTTTTATCGAAAAAGAGGAGTATACCTCATACACTCAGTTAGACCTCTACTTCCCCATTATAATGAGGAAGGAAGTTGATTACATTTGCATTCCAGTATACAAATTAAAACACTTGAAACACTATATAACTGTACAAATTAAGCGAGAAATTGAAAGAAAAATCTATCAATGAATCAGATGCTGGTATAATTGATAAGGTCCTTTAACTAAATATGTCCCATTTCGTGTATTGGGTTATTCAGGAAAATCAATCACTCTATCTGAATTGAGATGGTCAGGGGATTGACAAAGATGATGTCCACACACAAGCATTGAGGAACAGAATCAAAAAATGCAATTTTCATTTACCTCTCAAGTCTAAAGGATTTGTGAGCATGACCATTGCTGCAGCATCCGCTCAGTATCCTCTTTTAGACCCTTGGTTTCAGATTTTCTTGAATCCGCTCAGCCACTAGTGACTTATAAGTCATGAGTTCAAGAAAAAGATGTGCATTTTCTTCCTTCATTGCTGCTCTAACAAAAAGAGGTACTCAAACTCATAATATTATGACAAACCATCAGTTTCCCTCAGTGGCCATCTTCCTTTTGATCTCATGGGCTGTGTTGAACATACCAAGAGTTGGGGTGTTGCATATGAAGCACTTCTTGTTTTTCGAATGATGCTGTGGACATAAGAAAATCAAGTAAGATTTACAACTTTTGGTAAAGAAAGATCAAAAATAGGAAGACTAAAGGTAAAAGTAAGTAAATACTTGCAAACACAGGTTTATGCTTAAAAAAAAAATTGTAAAGGAAGTTCACTAAAAGGGCTTTTGCGCCTAATTTTAACACACACCAAATGGAAAAATGTACACCGTCTTACTTGATGCATAAACGTTTATGCTAGAAATAGTAGTATTAATATTGATCCAACTACTCTTATAGCTGATTTCATATCTAGCGAAGGTCTGGTTCCTGGGACCATCACAAGATCAACTCTTCATTTTCTCAAGACTCCGTTGATAAAATTACCACTCTCCAACCTTTTTCTACCATCTCTGGAAACGATACTATTGTTTGGAAAGGCACTAGAAGTAATAAAGTATCTGTCAAGTCAGCCTACAACTACCTATGTGATAAAAATAAAGATATAAGGTTGATGGCATATTAACACCCTGCCTATAATCAAGATCTTCCTCTGGAAACGCATGACTAACTTCCTTCTTGTTAAAGGCAGAATTAGTTCCTTTGTTCCCATCAATCAGAACTGTCAATTATGCAACAATCGTATGTTGAATCCATGAACCATTTGTTTTATGATTGTATTTTCTTGGGCAATTTGGAGAGGCACCAGTCTAAGTTCTTTCCTATCTGTATGCTTGGTGTACTCACTGACTCAATGCCAAGGATTTTGACAAGAAAGAACTTCTTGCCTTTGTTTTATGGCATATATATCTGGCTTTTTTTTTTTTTTTAATAAGTCAAAAAATATATTAATGATGAAAAATAATTACAAGATAGTTTACAAGAAAAGCCTAGTCCCATTGATCTCACTGAAATCCTAAACAGGGACTGGAACAGCATCCCTATCACAAGGGATAGAAATTCAGGTGTCAAAAACATGAACAAACCAAAGCTTGCAGGGAAGCGATCAGATGGGCAGCAGCGAGAAGCCTAAAACAAGTCACCTTTCTAAATGATAACAAATCCATAATGGATTGTCGTGCTACAAACTCTAGTGCTCTAGAGAAAGATTGCAAGTCTGTTATGTTAAATGACACGACTTTGTTACTAGGAACTGTAACAAGTATGCATATACTTTTGCTAGGCTAGTCAGGAATCATTCAAGAAGTCAGATTTGTTTGGATAACATGTATAACCGATAACCATCATAAGAGGCGCTAATCTAAATCTTGTTACCCTCATTCATTAGCAGTATATTTCTCTCCTTTATCAAATAAAATATTTATGCTTGAAATTTGCCCATGCACAACTAGCACTGTACTGTTAGTATAATCGAAATCTCAATTTAACTGTTAAAATCTAAGACCACCCAAGCTAACTAAAGAAATATAAAAGAGAATTGAATGGGGTTTTTACATGAATGTCTACACCATTGTAATGATTGACATTGTTTGACGGGATGATAACATATATTATCAAACTTGCACATGCAACACAACTATGTATATAAACATAAGTTATCTAACACTTTGAGATTAAGCGAGAATTTCAAGTTAAGAAATGAGTACCTTAAGAGCACAATGCTCACAGAAATAGTGCTTGCATTTGGTAACCACAGGATCCACGAAAGGCTGTCGACAAATGAAACACGCAAAAGGCAGCGTCTCTTCACCATCATCACTTGCATTTGCTCTATCATTCTCATCCTCATCATCATCATCTGCTTTTAAAGCCAAATTCCTCTTCCGAATCTTCTCAGCTTCCTCCCATTCTCTCTCCATCTGCCACCCAGGCTTCTAGTCTCCTCTAACATGCATAAACTTACAAGAATCTCCAAACCCACAATACCCAGTCTCCTTATAATCCTTACATATATCCGGTTGATAATCCCACCAGGCAGACGTACGCATATGAGAAGAAGCCCTAAGTGGTTCACCACCAGCTTTCTCACCAGCAACTGTATGCTATGCTATCTTCTAAACCCGTCTTTAAAATCTGTGTACCCATGTATACCTTTATACAACTTCTCATCACTAGGCTTCTTATCCTTATTCTTCTTCAATTCCTCTTCTGCCCGCTTAAGTACTCTCTCACGTATCCCCCAAGGATCATTTGAAAAATCAGTTTAAGTTTCTAACGTCCCTGTAGCTCTACTTTCATGTTGAACCTGAATTACTTTCGACGACTCAAAATGAAATCTTCTAGACTCCTCAGGCTCTTGAGTTGTTTCAGCCACATGTTTTGTCGACGTCCCAGTTGAAAAATGTAACTTACTATCCGCTTTTGGAGCCAATTTGGGTTTCTGAATCACTGAAGAACCTACTTCTCCATTGTCCACCTCTTCATCATCATTCTTTCGCTTTCTTATGTTTTTGTTCTTAGATGGTTTTCCGAAGAAACTACACACTATGAATGACAAACGAAACAACAACTAATCAACTGGAAAATTCAAAACAATAAAGAGAAAAAAAATAAAATAAAGCAAACTAATGGCCTCTTCAGTTTGAACCACCTCCCTCTGAGGTTGAAACCTACTTAAATTCAAAACCAAACAAGGATTCCACCCCTAAGCAACAGCCACCTGATTGTAAAATAATCAAGTTTGATGCTCTCTTGGCAATTGGCATTGCTCAATTCTAGAACTCTAAAGCTCTTGTAATCAGCAGTTGAATGTTACAGATCTTGATTTGTTATGAAACTAAAACAGTAAACAGAAACAAAACAAGAATTAAGAAGAAATACATACCTCACACCTGGTTCTTTAGTGGATGCTGGTTCAGTAGATCGTTCAGGTACATTAGAAGGTTCCGAATCCGCCATAATTTCCTTTCCTGATCCAAGTATTTGTTTAAGAAGAACTTATTGAAAACAAAATTCAGAGTTTGTGGAGAATATTTTTTTTTAGGATTTATGGGGAAAAGTAATTGAACTTCCTCCTTTTCTATAGATGATGATGATTGAACCTGTTTATGGGGATTGTAACAAATTGGGGTTTAAGAATGACATCTCAATTTTGGTGATCTGAGATTTAATTACAAAAATTTGGGTTTTAGGGATGTTATTGGAGAAGAAGAAGCAAAGGGAGCACAAAAGTGGTGCCGCTGGTTCACCATGTGAGCTTTTAGCTTGGCTTGTTTTTCATTTTGTATTTTCTTCTTCCAGATCTAACCGAATTCCCCATATATATTTGTTTTATAGGAACTATGTCCCATGGATGTACAGTCCATTAGGTGATTAGGTTTTCCATTTCCTATATATAAAGAACATTGTATTGTGTAATCAGTGATACCTCTTTTACCAATAAGAAGTTCTTCTATTTCTTTCTCTATGTCTCTTGTTTTAACCTAGTCGATACTACAAAACGTTATCATGCACGACCGCAGAGCTAAATTGGTTCGATTGATTATTTTATTTTATTTTCCTACATGGATGATAAACACAAGTTGTTCGGAATAAAAAAATGGTATTTGGATTTACATCAAGGAAATTATGTGCACATATATATATATATATATATATATATAATATGTATATACCGATGATGGATTGAGCGAGTTTTAATTTAATCTTTGTATGCTATAGTAAATTTTGTCTTTTCTTATTTCAATCTCAGTCCTGTTTTGTTCGTACATAACGTGTTTGATAAAAGTGCATAGAACCATGATGTGTTTGATTATATCTCAAAAAAAAAAAAAAAAAAACGTATTCATCTCTTCGTCTTTATTATTTGTTTTTTTCCCCCTTTCACCACTAAATGGTCAAATCGTAACGTCTATAGTTAACAAAAAATCTTATTGAATCCCTACATTTTGAATTGTGTTGTCAAAAGACTAGTTAAAAAAAATAAAAAATCTTATTGAATGGGCGCTTTTAAATGGACATTTTTTAGTACGCTTGGACATTTTTGGATGTTATGGGTATACAGTCCCCATGTATGTTGTTAGATTGATGATATGTGGATTGTAAAATGGTCGGTGATTGATTTTTTGCTTGTTTTCTCCTCTTCCTTCCTGGGCAATTTCCTCGTCTGCACCGAGGAGGAGATGATGGTCGAAGCCATTTACTAGGGAAGGCTAAGAGTCAGGTAGAAAGTAGGGACAGAAAATGTAGGAGGACCATGTCCGATCCTGTTCCAGCTGAGTCCAGTCCGATCTTGCTGACCCGGTACAGTTCTGTCCTGTTCAGTTCAGTTCAGTTCAGTTCAATTCAGTTCTCCATTTTTGGGACGTGCGCGACTAAGTCCGTACTAGTCCTGCCTATATACGGTGGGAACCAAAGTCCTAGGTATGTAACTATAACTATAATGTGTGATTTTTCTTACATTGAGTGCTTGCTAGGCTTATTTATTTGTCTGTAGAACATGCCTTTTTTTATTTTTTATTTTTTATTTTCTTAAGATAAGTCCATATCATATAAATGGTCAATTTAAATTATGATTGCTTATTTCGATCATTAAGAATTTTGGTCTTGATGTTATTTTGTTCTATCGAATATGATATCGGCTATAGTTGAATGATGTCTTTTGTTAAATTCGTTCTACCAACTCTATTCCAATGTATTCATTTGGGGTTTAGAAGTACTTGAACACCATTATTGCGTAGTTGATATTTTCTCCCCAAATTTGAATGTTCCGTGGTAATACACTTGCTCGACTATTAAAGAGTCGGTAGTTTCAAAAGATATGTTGCAAATAAAATCACATGTACTCCAATTTTTTGTGAAAGAATTCACAAAAGGCGATATGAGTTAGAAAATTTCCATTTCTCTACTTCATCCATGATACTCGAACCAGTATATGTTGAAGTATGACAACAAGAGAATTATCTTTAGTAGTATATTCAACCTAAAGTAAGTGGTTCACATGTTTAATGAGATTCTCTTGGCCTGTTGAGATAAAGAAATTTCTCAAATTAAGCTAAATGTAGCAAAATTGGCAATGGAAATAACCCCGAAGTAATAAGGGTTAGACGTAATGACTTATATAAAGCATGTGAAAAGGGAAATATATATCATGAGACAAAGATGTATTCTTTCCCGGTTGTAATGACAGGTATCAGTTGAATATGGGATAAAGCTAAAATGTAATTCTATCTCCCATCATAAATGCAAGAGTTGGAAATGCACCTAGTCATAGGTGTTGGTATATACAATGTAATGTGTGTATCATGGTAGCAAACAATTTTCACATCAACTTTAATGGCAACAAGAACTTTGCCTGGCCAATTGACTATCTTATTCAGTTAAACTAGATCCAATGTATGCACTTATGGAATGAAAACACGAGACATAAATTCTCTAAAGCATTTGAGATATATATATTGGGTGAAACGTAATATATATTCGCTCTAAAGTACTTGAGTTGAATCTCACTTTTGTTACTAATAAGGCCACACCACTTATTTATTTTTTAAATACTCAATGTCTAACAGATAGTGGTTTCCCTCCCACCAGCTTAAGAAATTTAAACTAGTTGTTGAACTATTTCCTTATAATGTGGCTACGAGGATTGGATCATCGAGAGCAGCACTACTCAAGATTTGTTTTCGAGATAGAACAAAGACGTCACAAAATCTCTACATGTACCGAGAGATAATCACAACTTGTTAAATTCCAAAGAAACCCATGCAAATGGATATTATGTGGAACCTCATAGTGATGAGAATGTAACTGATTACATCTTTTATAGTCTCTAATATATTTGGACTGATGAGTCAGTCTAGTGAAATGTAAATCACTATATTATTTGAATTATTGAATCCATATTGACTCCGACGATGAAATGTTCGGAATTGACTCACACAGGCATTGGGCATAACCATAATGCAACTTTGGTTGTGACATGATAATCGTTTTGAAAGGACTCATGCGAACATCACTTTATTTGAGTGAACAAAAATGGGAACAATATTGACAGAATGCGAAGTAAAGACATATCTCTCAATAAGTATTTTCTAAAGTACTAGATGCACAACCCCCCCCTCCTCCCTCCCATTATGCTTTTAAGTAAGAGAACATATCACTCGTTTTACAAAGACTTCAGTAAAATAGGATCGGGACCATCCTAAGATACAAATGGTAAAAAAAAAATACATATTAGAAAGCAAAGGAGGTGAAATTTAGAAAAATATTCATGCAGCATGCGGAACATTAAAGTGACGTATGGCTCTGGTGAATGTTTTGAAATTTTGAACTAGTTATAGTTCCTAAGAAGTTTTGCGTTTGGAAAACTACTAGCACATATTATACATATAAGGGCTCACCACCAATTGAAAATGCTAGCTAGTGCACATCAAAAGGACTTGATGGTCATTGCATGTTTAATAAGATCAATGTAGAGCATCTTATACCCCATGGTCTCGCAAAGTCTATCATCAAAGGTTAGGGATGGTTCCCAAGGCATGCTTATGCGTACAAACCTACCTTTAACTACTCGGGGAATATGCAATATTACACGCATCTTCACTTATTCGTTTTAGACCCACAATTGGTCAACCATTCTTTGCGTACCAGTTGGTAACTGGATATAAGCCTGACATTTTTTTGTTCTTACGCAATTTTGGTTGCACTATATATGTGCCCTTACGACTCCACATTGTACTATGATGGGTCATCAAAATGATTAAGTGACTATGTTGGACACGAATTTTCAATAATTATCCACATTTTAAAAACCTTTGGCAGGAGATCTCTTACCGCTAGATTTGTGGGTTGTCATTTTAATGAGACAGTCTTCCCATCGTTAGGGGGAGATAAGAAAAAATATTTTCTAAGGGAACGACAGGAATTTTCGTGGTGTGTTCCCACTGTGTCTCATATTGATTCTAGTACTCCACAAATGTAAATGTGAAGTAACAATTAATAATTGATTTTCAGAATGATGAGATCACACATACCAGCTGCAAAGCTACCTGCAAGGTTATAAATCCTCAAGAAGGGATATACACCATAGATTAAGGTGTTGCAACTACACTTAGTGGAAGTGTGGTTGAGGCCGTGGCTTCATAAAGGAAGTTGGAGAGACCACTTGGTTTGATCAATGCTCACCTAGAAAGGAAGTAGGTGAGTATGGCACAACTTATTTATATCATCAGAAATCATCTCATAATATTGTCTCTGAATATGTCCATGAATCAAATGGGAGGACGCTCCAAAGTATAATGATACCAGAGAACAATGACATCCTAAGTGGATTATGAGAACGCGCATGAGTCAATGGAAAGATTATGCGAGCATATTGATGATTAATTTCATATACATTTTCTTAAGGAAATAAAGCAAGATGAGATCGAACCAAGCTCCTTGTTGCTTAATGTCAACGAAGGGCATATTTGGCCTATACAATCCATGTAGAACTTGGTTCTTTGACAAATAAACAGGTGTTTGGTGTGGTAGTGCTAACCAACCAAGTGTAAAGCCTATTGGACATACATGATTAATTTGTCACAAAGCATAATGAGAAGAAAGAAGTTTTGAAGGATAAAGACTCGCCTTGTGGCGCGAGGTTTCTCACAAAGACCTGGAATTGTTCTCATGTAATGAACGTTATAGAGTTCCGCTACTTAGTTAAGGTGTATTGGCTATTTCGCCTCCCAAGCAAATCAAAAATTTGACCTAATATTATGGATTTTGTATTCCTAACATATCCTAAGAATGCTGGTGCATATAAGTTAATGGTCATAAAATTTATTCATTGATAACACTGGTATGAAAACTGTAGTGCAATCTAGAGCTCCTTTGTTTTTTGATCACATAATTCCTTTGAGGATTGGACCTCGAAAAAGGGTCCATGACAGTCTCGCATATGTTCCTTCGGCTAGTCAACCTCGTCTCAAGATGTTGATACTGGACATAGTAGAAGTAAGAGAGTTATAACTTATACAATTTTTAGCCTCGTCTATGTGACCTTTATGGTATAGAGTCTGGACACTGAACCCACAGGGAAGTTATATGTTTTCCCGAATAGTCTCTCAAAGAAAACCTCGGCACAGATGAAACTGTAAATAAATACAAAGCTAGTTATAGCTAAAGGTTATAACCAAAAATTAAGGAATAAATTTCTTTGACACTTATTCAACTGTCACTAGAATCACTTCTGTTAGGATGATGATTATTACTGCTTTTATTCATGATTTGAATATATACATCAGATGGATGTTAATACTGCAATTTTAAACGGTGAATTAAATGTAGAAATTTATATGTACCAACTAAAAGGTTTTTTGTTGTGAGAACAAAATATACGAATTGATTAAATTTCTGTATGGTTTGAAACAAGCACCTAAACAAAGGCGTGAGAATTTGATCATGTAATGATATCTAGTGGTTTAAGATTAATAAATCTTATAAATGTGTTTACATTAAATTTGAGGATGATGCTTTTGTTACTATATGCCTACATGTTGATGATATGCTCATATTAGGCAGTAGTAACATTGATTTTATTAATACCACTAAAAGCATACTAAATGAGAATATTGACATGAAAGACTTAAGCCCTACCGATGTAGCTTAGGGATGAAAATCATAGAGACGTCTGATGAATATAGTCTTAGTCAATTTCATATTGTTGAAACTGTACTAAAGAAATTTAATCACGATGAAGTTAAACCTGCTTCTACTCCTTGTGAACCCACTTTTAACTTGATAAAAAAAACAAGGGTGATGGTGTTTATTAACTTTTGAGTATTCTTGAATAATTAGCAGTCTTATGTAATTGATTAATTGTATAAGACTTGGTATTGCTTACATTGTGAGTAATTTGAGCAGGTACACTTGCAACCCTGAGCAGGATCACAAGAATTCTCTCAACAGAGTTTTGCGCTACTTGAGAGGCACTTCAGACTTTTTCTTAAGTTTTGGAAAGAATCCTGCTGCGACAGAAGGGTACTGTGATGCCAACTGGATGTAGGGCTCAGATGAGTCAAAATCCACTAGTGGGTACATCTTCACACTTGGAGGTGCGTCTGTGTCATGGAAGTCTTCCAAACAGACATGTATAACTCGATGCACTATGGAGTCTGAGTTTATAGATTTGGAGAAAGCTGGATGGATACGATCTTTATTAGGAGGAATTCCACTCTGGCCCAAGCATGTGTCTTCGATCGCAATCCACTGTGACAGTCAAGATGCGCGCTATTAGTTGCACAAGGAATAGTGTATACAATGGAAAGTATATACATATAGAAATAAGACACAAGACTGTGAAACAACTACTCTCTACTGGTATTATCTCTATAGACTTCGTAAAGTCCAAAGATAATATTGCAGATCCTTTGACGAAAGGTTTATCTAGAGAGGTAGTTAGATCCACATCGAGGGGGTGGGACTTAAGCTCATAAAATAAATCACCATGAAGGATACTCAACCTTGTGAATGGAGCTCCAAGATCAAGGTTCAATGAGACAACTAATTTATTGTGATATCGAGACAACATTATCTTAGCCCCTCCCTATGGTGTAACTGTGATAGTGCTACCTGCATGAGTTAGGATGATCTGTTGAGATCTTAATGGATTCCATGGCTTTGTTTAAAGCAGGGTGTGGCATGACACTCTTAATGGATTCACCTATGTGGATGTTGGAAGTGGGGCCGCTTCCTATGAGAATTTGAGCTGATTCTCTAGAGACATTCATTAAATCCAGGATTTAGCCCATGGACAAAACGGGCACAACCGCAAGAACATGGCATCTTTCGTTTGGGACATCAAGTGTGGTTGTTATTTCTGAATTGCATTCACTATTGGCGGTTCAAGACATTGTGTTCACCGTTACAACAAGCAGTTCCGGTAACCTCTCACTAAGTTAAGGTTCAATCTCTGGGACACCTTAGCCTAATTTTGATGTCTTTTGTTTTCTCGTGCTTTATCGATATGTTTTATCATTCATGTGGGGGATTGTTAGAAAAAACGTGTTTTGTTTTTTTTTTTGAATTGATAAAACCTAAAGCTGTTTTTGATAAAAACAAAAGTTGTCTGATAAAAGCAAAAGATGGTTTTTTATAAAAGCAAAAGTTATTTTCTGATAAAAGCAAAAGCTGTTTTTCTGAAAAGCTGTTTTCTGATTAAAGAAAATGCATGTCACTACTTTTCTTACAAAACATCACCACTCTTGAGATTCTTGTCTTAGAAAAATTATGTGTCTTGTTTTTAACGATAACAACACTAAATAAGAAACACATCTACTCATTCTTTTTGGGAGACATGCATGAGATTCTCTTTATTGTTTATAACGTATAAATTATTTTTCTTGGAAATGCAGTTTGAAAACTCTATAAGAAAACAAGTCTTCAATTCATTTCAAGAAGTTAAGGAAGATGAACTTAACTCCTCTCCTGTTTTTGAAGAGTGATGGAGGAAAACAAGAAAACTATTTCTTTATTTATTTATTTTCTTAAATGACTAAGTTTTGCTTCTTTGAGACTAAAATGAGTTTTTCTTATTTATTTTCTCAAATTGAGAGAGTTACAACTCAACTAAAAATTCATGTACTTTTAGTAGAAAAAAGAGAGTAGGAGAGAAAAAAAAAACAAGTTTTCTTCATCCATTTGTGAAACAAGGTGGTTTCACTGAGTTATTTTCTCACTTCCAAGTTCTTAGGGCGTTCTCTTGTATGCAACAAGAAGGAATGCTAACGATAGTTGTATCCTGGAGACAACTCGTCAATGAAGCTATAACATCTCTCTGTTTAGAGAAGTAGCATGCGATATTGTCTTTAGGACAGCGTATCATATACGTTCCTCTATCAATTTTTGTTCCGCATGCTACTCAACATGATGCATCCACCAAGTTGCTGCAAATCAAGCTAAGTATCACTTGTGCTTATTCAATTTATTTTCATTATTATTGTTACTAACCCCAACACTTAGATGGTCCCTGAAAGAAACTACACACTAAGAATGAAGACAACAACAACAAAAATAAAATAAAAAATATAACAACTAATCAATCGGCAAATTTGAAACAATAAAGAGAAAAAAAGAATGAAAAAAAAAAAAAAAAACTAGATTACACCCTATTACTCTAGATCTATGGGGAGTTGTAGAAGGGAAATCAGGAGAAACTCTAACTATTTGCGATCAAACCAATCTAAAATTATAGGATGTAAAAATGCTAAATGCAGCTTAAATTTTATCTACAAGAATCGCCTCAGATCATCGCCCCATTATACTAAATACGTATCTAAAGATACCTGGCAAACCTCCATTTTATTTTTGCACGCTAATGTATATTCAAGTCATTTGAAAACTTCGGCTAATCAAAAGAGGTCTAAACAATTTCCTGAAAACCCTTGGTTGTCTTTTTATCATGTACAAAAAGATCGAAGAAGAAATATGAGCAGTGGAAGAAGAGGCAGAATGACATGAATATCAAACCTCCCTGAACTGAAGAGACGCTTGAAGCCATCTTCATAAGGTTATAAGTGAAGGAGACTTACCATGCATGTATGTAAGCAAACTTTGGTGAACTCTAATCGTAGTCCAAGTTTCATTCATAAACATCTCGGAGCTAGTATCAAAGACATAATAGATTGAGCGCTGTTTCTACTCAATCTATTATCATCGTCCTTGACACAAAATATATAAATTTAGGAAGGGTACGTTGCCATGCGTTACCCATATATATCTGTCTGCAGAGTATTATGTTGATATTTTGGGCTCTAGTAATGGCTTGCTTTGTGTATGCTCTGCCAGCCCCGGTGATCCTCTAGAAGATGTCATTAGCCTTGAGAATCCATTTTCTAATGAATATAAGAAATTAGTGTTAAGTTGATTTTTACTAGGAAGTCTGTAGATGGCTGGCTTGGTTTAGGAATCCGTATGTAAGTTAGGAAAGTGGATGTTTCTTGACGTACAAGTTTTCAAGTGTCTTTTTTTTTTTACTCGGCAAAGAAAATAGATTGAAGGAGCTTACGAAAAGTAAGCTAAGAACAAACGGACAAAAAACCCCCAAGGGAGAGGAAGAACAAGCTCAACCTCCCCACACCTCACACCCCAGCACACCTAAAACCACAAGGAAAGAAACCTAAGAGCAGCACAGCTGATTAAGAGACGAAAACAAAAAGATCCCAGTTAGTGATGACTTGGTCGATACAAACCCCTTTGAAAGGAACCAAGTTCTTACACCAAAAAAAAAGATTGAGTTTTTACGTCTTTTATGACGTTATCGAAGCTCGACGTCCCGTTGTTGAAGACAATGTCGTTCCGAGAGTTCCAAATACACCAACAAATAGCTTGCTGGGAGCACATGCCGAAGGCTTTTTCCAAAGTAGAAAAGGTTGTTTACCCTCCAAACCTTGATAAGAAGGTCAATGCAATTAGGCATCACCCATTCCATTTTGGCACTCGACATAAAATGTTTCCAAACCGAATAAGCAAAGGCGTGAAAGAGAAGATGGGCAGTTGTCTCTCTATCCCGCCGGCACAGCAGGCACCCATTCACCAAAAGCTTGCCTTTTTTATAAAGGATATCCATGGTAGCTAGTTTTTTATGATATACCTGCCACAGGAAGAAACCCACTTTGTGTGGCCACGCTCTTGACCAAATGCTCAAGTTTTTAGACTCCATTTGATGCTCCTTTGCAAACCAAGAATAGGCTGACTTCACCGAGAACTCTCCTTTGTTGTCAATGGACCAGGAGATTGAATCTTCCATGAGAGTCAACCATTAAGTTTTCTATCATACCCACAAAGTTGCGACTTCATCAATTTGCACTTGAGAGAGTCTTGGCCAGACCAAGGTTCCAGGCCCCTCCATTCAAAAGCAAGGCTGCACACTCTTGTCTTGTCAGTTATTCGTTGAAGTAATGGAGTAGATGTGAGGGAAAGATGACTTAAAGGAGCTTCCCTACCAGTTATCCTCCCAGAATCGATCTTTTTCCGTCTCCCAGGTTGAGTTTGATGCACTGTTTGAAGGAGTTAAGATGAGTGTAAATATGCTTCCATACACCACAAGTGTTCCCTGACTTTGGTCTCTTTGTCTCTCTATCCATCATGGTCGTCCCATGTTTTGACGCCATTGCATTTCTCCACAGCGCAGATTTTTCCTTGTTAAAACGCCACCACCATTTCGAAAGAAGAGCCTTATTCATACATTTGACTGACTTAATGCCCAAACCTCCACATTTCAACGGAATACGACACGTTTTCCACGAAACATAATGGTAACCTTTTTTAGTTTCAGAGGCATCCCAAAGAAAGTTCCTTATAACTTGTTCAATAGACTTGATGACTTTGGCCGGAGCTATAAAGAGCGAGAGCATGTATATAGGAATGCTAGATAACACACTCTTTATTAAAGAAACCTTACCCGCTTTAGTGAGGCTGGAGCGCTTCCAAGAACAAAGCCTTCTTTTGATTCTTTCAATAATTGTGTCCCACTTACACTGACCTTTAGACGAATCTCCTAACGGAAAACCCAAGTAAGAAGAAGGAAGAGTGTCAGCATTGCACCCTAACATCGCTACCATTCTGTCCAAGTTGGTTGCTCCTGCGACCCCAAAGATGCTGCACTTTGTGAAGTTGATATGAAGGCCTGACAACATCTCAAACCCAAGAAGATAGTATCTCAGGTGATTCATTTGCTCAATGGAATCGTCCAGAAAAACTAGCGTATCATCGGCGAATTGTAGGTGCGAGATGTTCTCACCATTACAATTCATTGCGAACCCTCCTATATTCCCAAGATCCTTTCCTGTTTGTAACATAAGACTCAAGGCTTCAGAAACAATGAGAAACAGAAAGGGAGAGAGAGAATCCCCTTGCGTCAAACCTTTGCCCGTTGTGAATTTTGTATGAGCCGAGCCATTTATAAGAACCGAAAGAGGGGTATTAGAGATGCAACCCTGTATCCATTTCCTCTACCGATTCCCGAAACCCATTTTAGCGAGCACTTCATCCAGAAAATCCCAGGAAACGTGGTCGAACGCCTTCTCGAAATCTATCTTGCATATCACTCCCGGAACGCCACTCTTCATTCTTGAGTCAAGGCATTCATTTGCTAAGAGAGCGCAGTCCAGAATTTGTCTACCTTTAATAAAGGCCGACTGTTGATGAGATATGACCAGAGGCAACACCGTTTTCAATCTTTCCGCTAGCACTTTCGAAATCATCTTGTACACTGTTCCCATCAATCCAATAGGTCTGAAGTCTTTAATTTCTTCGACTACTTCCTTTTTAGGAATCAGAGATAAGAAAGTATTCTTTAATCTCCAATTTATGGTTCCCCAGTTGTTGAAGTCTTTAACTACCTTCATAATGTCTTCTTTCATGAACGGCCAACATTTGCAAATAACCATAACCTGAAAACCGTCCGGGCCTGGCGCCTTGTTCTGACCCAATCTTTTCAGAGCATTGATACACTCCAATTCAGTTATAGGAACCTGAATTTGAAGCGCCATTTCCTTGGTAATCCTTTTGAACTTCATGTTTCCGACGGAAGGTCTTGGGGACTTTTTCTTTTCAAACAGCTTGGAAAAAAAATCTGTGATTGCAGACTTAATAAGCTGTTTGTCTTCCGTAACCTTGCCATCAATCTTTAAGGATCTTATTGTGTTTCTTCTTTTTTGTAACTTCGCTTTTCTATGAAAAAACGCTGTGTTCCTGTCACCATCTCTGTCCCAGTGTAAACCTACCTTTTGAATCATCATAATGTGCTTTCTATCCGCCATATTCTCAAAGTCCTGTTTAAGCTTCTCCCTTTTTACAGATTGAGATGGGGAAATGGTATTGTTGTCCGCTAGAGTGTCTAGGACAGAGAGATCGTTGATAATGTTTTCAATCTGCCTATCCACCTTACCGAACACGTTCTTATTCCACTCCTTGATGTCTCCTTTCAACGCTTGAAGTTTCTTCGCCAGAATGAAGCCAGCCGAGCCGTGAAAGATGTGCGACGCCCACCATCCCTCCATGAGCTCCAAGAGATTAGTGTTGTGAAACCACATAGTCTGGAATCTGTAAGGAGGAGGACCCCAGTCTAGAATGTCGCAATTGAATTCAATAGGAGCGTGGTCGGACATAGGTCTTCCTAGAATTTGAGCCGCCAAGGAGGGAAAATGCAGTTCGAAGTCAGGGGAGACCACGAATCTATCCAATTTGCTTTTATTCTTCCAAGTAAACTGACCCCCAGTCATATAAAGGTCATTAAGATCGTTATCGTTCATGAAGCGAGCGAAATCTTTCATTCCTCTAGTTATCGAATTGCCGTCCTTTCTTTCGCACATAATTAACACCTCGTTGAAGTCACCTCCGATGCAGCTTGGAAGTTTCCAGAGATCATGAACTTGAGAAAGCTGTGTCCACAAGGTGCGTCTGAGAACGGTATCACAAGGAGCATACACCCCTGAAATCGTGCACTGGAACCCATCTAAAAGCATTTTACATTTTAAACTAATTGAGAATTGACTTATTATATGATCCTCCACCTCGATTGAGTTTTTATTCCAAATGAGAAGCAGACCCCCTGAGAAACCGACAGAATTGATAGCTTTCCAATCGCACAAGGCATTACCCCAAAGCTGTCTAACAATGTGGTCCATCAGTGTTTCTAATCTAGTTTCTTGTAAATTAAGAGATCAGGTTTCCACAATTTAACACACTGGTGAACTCTAGCCCTTCTTTTCCTTTTCCTTACACTATTAACATTCCAAGAGACACAATTAAACATTAAGAACAAACCCAAACACCCAAAAAAACCAACAATTAACTATTGATTTCCTCCTCATCGTGTATTTGATCTTTAAAAGCATCTACATGAAATTGAATTCCCTCCACTACCATAGCCATATATTCTTCCTTTGTGTCAGGAAACAACATCCCAGTAGGAGCCAATACACCCTTTGCCATATCAAATAAGGTACCAAATTTCTTCTCTAAATATTGTTGAGCCTGAGCAATTTTCAGAGGGTCTCTTTGATTACCCTTAAAGCAAGAACTATTAGGAACTGAAGTAGAATTTACCTTAGGATTTGATTTAGAGGAGCTACCATTATCATTCCCCATCTCGACGATTACGTTCGGCACAGTAACTTGCCTCCGATCATCTTGATGTTGATCTTCCGTTGCAATATTTGTTGTAGACGGAGAGTTGGTTTCTTGAGTTACCACCGGTGACATAGGAGGAGAACCAGAGAGGTTAGGGATTTCGCCCTATTCTAGCTCTGTAAACGCAGATTCATACTCTGGATTACTAGGAACCACTCGATTCTCCCCTGGATTTTGAGGAGCAATATGGGCCGGGCTTTCTGTATCGGACGCTTGCGCCAGAGATGGTGTTGGGCTGCTTATTCGACACGAAGTAGCAACAAGCGTAATTGAGCCTTTAGGCAAAAAACCTAACGCTGCTTTATTTTTCCTCTCACCTGCTTTTGGAGTTTTTAAATGGTGATGGGGCGCGTCCTCCTGCTGTTTTTCCTTGGGACCAGCATTTCCTCGAGGTTGTTGAGCATATGGGGCTTTTGTTGTCGTTTTAGTGCGATCTAGAAGTACTTTCATTGGGGCAATGGATACCGCAGGAGCACTAGTATTTGCAGTGTTAGCTAATGTTTGTTATTGGCTGGCATCGCATAAACCAATGAGTTGACTGGCTTTCCTTAGTTCTTCAACCCAAAATGCCGATGGAGATTCCGTTTCAAAAAGCAAGCTCCGATGGATGCCTGAAGAATGTTCAACTTGTTTATCTGCAACCGAAATCAAGGCTGTTTCCCTACTTTCCCCAACTGTGAGGCTCAAAGACCATTCATTTGAATTAATTGGTCCCTTAACTTTCAGCCTCATTTCCGAGATAACCTCTGTTGATCTCGTTTCTTGACTAATGGATAATAATCCCCCACAAGCAGCACCAATGGTAGCGAATAAGTGAAAGTCCCAGAGATTTTGAGGGATCCCTTTGATAGTAATCCAAGCATTGGAGATTTTAGAAGAAGTATCCGGGATACTGGTGGCCCATGAAGAAAGGGATATTAGCACCTGATCAATCACGAGGTTCCACCTTGCGAAATTCTCATTTGTTCTGCTTGCGATGAGACGAAAAACACGCCTTCATTGTGCGATAAGGGCCAGATTTTGAAGGCTTCATAAATGCTCAGATGCTGTTGGAACCAACCCCCAATTTCCGACCAATCCACATTTAAAGCCTTTACTTCAATCTTTAATGCAAGATTCCAATTGCCTATGAAGTTATTGTTTGGTTCTTTAATGCTATCCTGTGATTGATTGTTGTAAAGAGACTTGTTCCAACAGTTGGAGGTAACCGGATCACTTGTGATAACTTGCTTGTTTTTAGTCACCACTTCTTTTTCCGTTTTCTCACTTTCGACCAAATCACAACAGCTCTCCAGCGCTTTGCATAGCTCTCTCCATCCTTGATAATTTCTTCCTGCCGGAAAGAGAGAATGATGAAGGAAGCCTTTAGAATCTGGGATAGATAGTTTTATGAATTCTCCACCATTGTTTTTCTCTCTAGCAAGAGAAAACCATTCCATTTTCTCTGAAAAGGTCCAGGATGACTGAACAAAATCTGCCTGAAGAATGTCCCTGAATTTTTGTATTATCCAATTCCCTCCCTCTCTTGAAGTTTTCAAGTGTCTTACAATAGGAGTAGTTTCCCTTTTCAAGTCGAGTCCTCTATAAATACTTCATGCCATACTCCGTTGTTCTATCAATTTTTTCTGTAGATTTGATATTCTCTTATCACTCCCGAGGAATGGCAGTCGAGATTGAAAACCCTAATTTCGTCGTCTTTAATGGAGATGTAAGGACAAATAAGAAATCTAAAGAGATTAGCAAACGTAGAAGAAAGCAAAAGAAAAATAAGAAACAAAATAATAATAGTGACGACAACGCCAAAGAAAACTCGGATCCGCACCAGGAAAAAACTGAGATTGAGTATGTTATGGAGAACCTTGAATTTGGAGATGCTTACGCAGAATTGAAGAGTGTCATTGAAAAGTTTAACGCTAAAAACGCCGCTGATGCCGAGGATGATGATGAAAACATGGATGAAGAGGAGAAAAAGGTAACAGAAAAGCAAGATGATGAAGAAGAAGAGCAAGATGCTAACCAGAATGACAACGGAGAGGTTTCAAACAAAAAGAAGAAGCTACAGCGGAGGATGAAGATTGCCGAACTGAAACAATTATGCGCAAGGCCTGATTTGGTTGAGGTATGGGATACAACAGCAGCGAACCCAAAGTTGCTGGTGTTTCTGAAATCGTACCGGAATACTGTTCCTGTGCCAAGGCATTGGTGTCAAAAGAGGAAATTCTTACAGGGAAAACGGGGTATTGAGAAACAGCCTTTCCAACTCCCTGACTTCATTGCGGCAACTGGAATCGAGAAAATCAGACAGGCATACATTGAGAAAGAGGATAGTAAAAAGATGAAACAGAAGCAACGTGATCGTATGAAACCAAAGATGGGTTACATGGGTATCGATTATCAGGTTCTCCATGACGCCTTCTTTAAATATCAGACCAAGCCTAAGCTTACTGGTCATGGTGAGCTCTATCATGAAGGGAAAGAGTTTGAGCAGGTGAAGTTACGAGAGATGAAGAAGCCAGGAATGTTGTCGCAGGAATTAAAAGAAGCTCTTGGTATGCAGGAGTGTGCGCGGTTTATTAACAATATGCAGAGATATGGCCCCCCTCCGTCTTATCCGCATCTTAAAATCCCTGGCCTGAATGAATTATATGGAGATGTCGTTGGAGTGCAACAACAGGAACAACTTAGCTATGAGGAAGAGCCTGTTGATAGGAGCAAGCATTGGGGAGATCTGGAGGATGAGGTAGAAATCGACGAGGATGAGGTAGATATTCAAGAAGAGGATTTGGAGGACAACAGTGAATCTATTGGTGGGGACAATTTTTCAAGCACTCCAACTGGTGTGGAGACACCAGATGTCATTGAACTAAGAAAACCACCGAGACAGCTGTACCAAGTAATTGAACAAAAAGAAGCAAAGATCGCTCCTGGAACCTTGCTTGGAACAACACACACTTATGTGGTTGGTGCATCTTCCAAAAGGGTTGATGTGAATATTTTACCGGAGGAATTGGAAGGTTTGGAGAACCAGAATGGTATTTTGGCTGCCAAGTATGAGAAAGCAAGGGAAGAAGAGAAACAACGTAGCCAGCGTGAGGATTTCAGCGATATGGTTGCGGACAATGAGAAGAAGAGGAAGAGAAAGATGCACGAGAAGGATGGGAAATCATCGAAAAAGAAGGATTTCAAGTTTTAGATACCCGTGTAGTTAACGAGCCTGCGGAATGGCTGATCTTTTCCGGCGTCCAAGGACGGATCGGCATGGCTGATCTTTCCCCTTGGGTCTGAAATTTCTTGGGAGTGTGCTAATTGATATTCTCCGGCGTACAAGGACGGGTCAGCAACGCTGATCTTTCCCCTTGGGTCTGAGTCTCATTGGTTAGTAGGGTGTGTTTTTAACTTAGATTCATTAGTTGTTTTACTACTAGTCGGATTACCTCAATCCTTAGATTCGGCTCCTGGTTTTTTCTATGGCTACTTTGCTTAGAAGATTTGAGATCGAACAAAAATCGTTCACCCGCATCAGAGTCATGACTCCTTATTGACATATCGGAAAAAGGGAAGGGATACTCATGGTCACTTCATTAACGTTTGAGTCCATCTCGTTTTAATTGGTTTTCTCATGGCATCATTATGCAAAAAAAGTAGCTCAGACGACCGGTGAAGTGCGTGGGAACAGGGAAGGGAAATGGGTTTATGAAAGACTATCCAATGTGAGTGGTGAGTATATTAGAGCCACTAGATTCTGTTTTCGAACAATAATGGAAAGAAGAAAAGTTTGTTTCCCCCCCCAGTAGAGAAAGATGGGGTTGGGACACTTGGGCATCTCGGTTGGAAGTGGTGGTGACAAAAAATGCTACAACAAACAATTTCAACCAAAGCTTCAAGAGTTTCCACAACTACAGCAACAGAAAACCAACCTGATTAGCTTACCTGAGAAGAACTATGCTAAGGCTGAGTCTTCAAGAAAAGCAGTCAAACAGGAAAAACTTCTTTTCTCCACAACATGGAACAAGGGACATGAGATGCAGGAAATAAAAGACTTTGGCATCATTTGCTCAACGGGAAGATGGAATCCAGGGGTGGCATCGTAGCGAAAGCACGATCAAGGAGAACATGGGTTGGACGAGAAACATAAGCTTAAGACCACTAGATGCAACTCACGCAAGATTTATTGCTGAGAATGATACTCAGCTAGAGCAAATTCTTAGTAGTAAAAGCATGTACATCAAACATAGCAATCTCAATTTCGAGTAAATGGTCGTGGAGAATGGTATAACACATCACCACAAGTCTTCTCTCAAAAGATTTTTTGGTTAAGATTGAAAGGATTACCTCTTGGATCTTTGGACGGAATCTTCGTTCATAAGTATTGTCAACAGATGGGGAAGACTTAGAGCATTATCGATGGAAACTACTGGATTTTTAAGCTAACGGAAGCAACAATCATGCCGAAGCAAAATTGATGAAATTCCTACATGACAATGACTATTTGGTTAGATGGTCGAAATCGATCATTGATTGAGGTAATACCAACGGGTAACTTGGATAAGATCATGTGCACGGTGGTAGATTTAAAGAGTCACAATATTCTTACTCGGGAAGCACCAAGACCGACGTATCCAAGCACAAATCAAAATAATGGGGAGAGCAGTTCGGGTGTCATCGCTATGGAAACTACTGTGGAACCAAGTCAGGCAGACGATAAGGTAGTACAATCGCCGGCTACATCGGAGGGACGATTCATCAGAATGGAGGCACGAGAAAGTTCAGCGTCAGGAGGCTATTCGAGTAACCAGTTTGAATTTTTACACACCATCCGAGACAACAAGTCCTATTGGAAACAAGTTTTGATGTCAAAGCTAGAGGTAGAGCCACATGGGAGAAAGAGTAGTGAAGAACCAGTTCAGCCAGATGTGATAAACAAGCCGATGAATGGAGAACAAACACCACACATGCCAATAACAACACATCACAACAAGGGGGACATGAGTGGAGACAATGAGAAACCGCTGTCAGAACAAACATCCACCGAACTGATAATGAAAAGAAATGCGAGCAAGAGCACGCCACAAATGAAAACTAAGAAAAATGGTTGGAACAGTGAAAAGCAAAAAAGCAGTCAGGATGTGGGAATAAGTGTAACCCATCATGCTAGCTTAACATGGAGGAAAAAAGAAATGGAAACAGGCGTGCTAGGAGTGGGACCACACAAAAGCATCGAGCATGTGGGATTAGAAACAATACGAAGTGCCCATCATTGTAACCAGGACAAGCCAAGAAGAATTGTCTTCAACGACAAATTCAAAGGGATCCTAAATTCGCCTCTCACTGGTAATCACCTCTCACCGGGCCCATCTCAAATTACAATCATTAATCACTTCTCGACACTTGGAGATGAACATCATAAAACTCACAAGCCAAAGGAAAATGGAGTGCAAGAAGAACCACTGATGATTACTCCGATAAACCAACTGGGCCCAAAGAAAGATTTTCTCGATGAGTCATATCTGATTCTAGCATTATAGAGAGCGAAGAAGAACTTTCAGCAAAACAATAACTGACGAGTGCACTTCAAACAGTTATGGCTCTCTTTGGCATTCCACAAGATGATAAGAATGAAGAAATAAGTGAAATTGTAAGACGACAACTGGGGGAAATTAAACAAAGGAAATTCATCGGAAAGCGGAAAAAGGCCCGTCAGCAGGGCGTTAGATGAGGAAGAACTAGACAATGGACTTGAGGGGTAAGATTAATTCTCATGGATAGTGAAGAAGGTGACACTGAAGATACAAACCGGGAAGACACAGCTGAAGAGAACACAACCATTATAGCAATAAATACCAGTGCTACAAAAGTGCAGCGGGAGTCAAACAGGTTAGCTTGCTCGATGAGTAACCTTGTTCCAAGCAGTTCTAAATCAGATAGGAGAGCGGCAAACGGGGGTAGGAAATGTTATCAATGAATGCAAACATAGTAAACTGGAACATTAGGGGAGCGGGAGATGCGAGCAAGAGGGCTATCATTAATGAAGCGTTACTTAGTAGCAATCCAAATGTTGTTATTCTACAAGAAACGAAGAGGGAGGTTATCACTCAGAGTTTTTGCAGAGAATTATGGAACAGGAATGGGGTACAACACTATTATGTTCCATCACAAGGGGCTTCAGGAGGTATCTGCATTATGTGGAGTGAAGATGAGTATGAGCTACTAGACACCTTAGAAGACCAATATACTCTCTTGTAAGTTCAAGTCTCGAAGGGATGGAACTGAGTGGTTTGTCACTGGGGTGTATGCACCAAATGATAGAGTTCTAAGAAGGAAAGTTTGGAGAGAGATTCTTTGGAGTTTTGGGAGTCTGGGATTTTAGGAGGCTGTGTTGTAGGTGATTTCAACACAATTCGTTTTGTAGAGGAGAAGAACAGAGATATTTCCGTCAACAGAGGTATGACAGAATTTTCAAATTTCATTTCGGACTGTGAGCTGCTTGACCTTCCCTTGTTTGGCGCGCATTACACCTGGTCGAATTTTCAAGAGGACCCAATTAGACTGGATCGCATGTTAGTCAATAGCAAATGGGAGGAGAGGTTTCCTAACACCACTCAAAGTGCTAGGCCAAGACCGACGTCTGATCACTTTCCGTTGATGCTGAATACACATGGGATGTCGACTAATCACAGGCCATACAAGTTCGAGACTATGTGGATGGAAGACAGCTCACTTTTCGACTTGATCAAGAGTTGGTGGGAGGGTTATGAAGCCACTGGTAGCCCGGGCTACATATTCTGGAAGAAATTACAACTTCTAAAAGGGGATTTGAAGAAGTGGAACTGGAACCATTTTGGCAGCACAAAGAGAGTAATGGATGAGATTCTGAACAATATTCATGCCATCGACCGGAAAGACGAAGCTCGTGAGGCGACTCTAGAGGACAGACTAGATAGAATTAATCTTAAAAGCGAGTTCAAAAGATGGGCTAGGCTGGAGGCTTTGAGGCTCAAGAGTAAGGCGAAGGACAAGTGGGTGGATGAGGGCGACAACAATACTCGTTATTTTCACACTTGTGCTAATCAAAGGAGAAGACAGAACTTCATCAGTTGCTTGGTTATCGATGGGAACATAGAAGAAGACAGTACAGTCATTAAGGATCACATTGATGACTACTACACCAGCCTTTACAGAGAAAATACTCCTAACAGACCGTTCATGGAGGATGTTCAATTCTCCTCAATCTCTCTGGAAGACAATGTTACTCTAGAAGCTCCTATTTTGGAGGAAGAAATTTTGAGAACCATTAAGGTTATGGAGCTAAACAAGGCCCCAGGACCCGATGGATATCCAGTTGAGTTCTTCACAAGATATTGGATGATTATAGGAGCGGATTTTATGAAGGTGGTGAAGCATTTTGAAGTCACGGGGTCCCTGGATTGGAGAATCAACAACACTTTTATTACATTAATTCCAAAAAGGGAAACAGTGGAGGTGGCTAAGGACTTTCGTCCTATAAGTCTGATTAACATCTCCTACAAAATTATTGCTAAAACGCTGGCCACGAGGTTGAAACAAGTACTTCCTGCATTGATCTCGGATACACAAAGTGCCTATATCACTGGTCGACAAATCACAGACAGCATATTATTGGCAAATGAGTGTATGGACAGCAGGGTGAATCAGAAAGAAGCTGGTTGGGTCTTGAAGCTGGACGTAGAGAAAGCGTATGATAAGGTGAATTGGAACTTTCTTCTAAAGGTAATGGAGAGGATGGGTTTTGGTTTTACATGGAGAAACTGGATTCGTTCATGCATCTCACACGCACACTTCTCCATTTTGGTCAATGGATTACCGGGTAATAATTTCATTAGTTCTAGAGGTCTCAGGCAAGGTGATCCCTTGTCTCCTTTTTTATTTACCATGGTTATGGAAGGGTTGTGTCGGCTGATTGCGAAAGCTGAAGAGAACGAAATGATATCGGGTTTCAAGGTTACTCGTGTTGGTCAGGCGCTCTTCCACTTGCTCTTTGCGGACGATACCTTGCTCTTTTGTGCTGACAACAACCAAAGTTTACAAACAATCAGGGCAATATTAACTTGCTTTGAGTTAGTGTCGGGGTTGAGCATTAATCTTACTAAAAGCACAGCTATTAGTATTGGAAATACGACACAAGATGAACTGGTGGTAGATCTTCTAGGTTGTACACTTGAAGAGTTACCGTTCATGTACTTAGGGATGATAGCAGGCGCACGATATATGTGCAAGAAGATCTGGGACTCGGTGGTGGAGAAAGTTGAGAAGAGATTGGCAGACTGGAAAAAAAGGTATCTCTCATATGGGGGGAGATTGGTTCTTATCAAGAGTGTTTTGTGTTCTCTTGCAGTTTACTTGATGTCTGCATTCACAATTCCAACTAGTGTGGTCAAGAAGATTGAAAGAGCTATGCGAAATTTTCTGTGGGGAACAATAGATGGCAGAAATAGAGGGGCACTGGTGGCGTGGCACAAAGTGTGCCATAGACAACAGGAAGGGGGGTTGGGCATAAAAGTTATTTCAGTCTTGAACGATGCTCTGTTGTGCAAGTGGCTGTGGAGATTCTCGAATGAGCCGGAGGCGCTGTGGAGGAAAATTATGGAGGAAAAGCATGGATGTAATAGCAATGGGTGGGATACAAAAAAAACAAAACAACCGTATGGCTTGGGGGTGTGGAGAGGGATCTGCAATAGGGGTGATAAGTACAAGCGTGGAATACAACACAAAGTGGGAAACGGTAGAAGAACTCTGTTCTGGGAGGATAGATGGCTAAGTGACGAAGTTCTCATGTAAAAGTTCCCAAACCTTTTCTTAGTTACAAGAAATCAACGGTGCTGGATCAGTGAAGTTGCTACTACCAACTGTGAAGGGGAGATCAGCTGGAACTTGAATTTTAGACGAAGACTCACTGACACAGAAATAGAAGAGGCGGCAACCCTTTCCCATCTCTTAGAGGGTATTCACTTATGCGATGCTGAAGATACAAGAAGATGGAGGTGGGAGGCTAGTGGAGTCTTCTCGGTCAAGTCGTGTTACCATGGGTTGGCAAAGACCTCAGGTATCGCTTTCCCCTCTGATCAAATTTGGAAACCGTTAGTTCCAACAAAGGTGTCCTTCTTCGTTTGGTTAATCCATCATAGAGCTATTTTAACACTAGATAATCTCACTAAGAAGGGAAGGCAGTTGGCAAATAGGTGTATCCTTTGCAAGGCTAATGAAGAAACAATTAATCACCTATTCGTTCACTGCCATAACATACATGCGGTTTGGATGGGTTTCATGAAAGAGTTTCACCGAGATTGGGTTGTTAGCAATAATGCCACGGACCTGTTTGTCGAGCAAGGGGCAAATGGCCTTACTGAGGTTGGTAGGAAGCTGTGGGAGCTGCTACCTTTTGCTTTCGTTTGGGGAGTGTGGAAGCAAAGGAATAAGTGTACTTTTCAAGATGTAGAGTACTCGCAAGAAAAGTTGATTTTGAAGATAAAGGCTCTCTTATTGTATTGGACTTCTACAACTGTTTCTTTTAGAGGCATTACCTTCCAAAGCCTGTATCATAACTGGGGTCTTGTTGTGAATAGGCAGTAGATCGTAAACTTTGGTTTCTTCTTGGTAATCTGTTTGGGGAGTTGCACTGCTTCTAGCATTCACTTCTTTCTCCTACTATTATCATTTTCCTCTTCTCTGTATGTAACACTTCTTCTCTGTTTGTAACACTTCTTCTTTTCTATAAAATTCTTTGTTGTATTGATCAAAAAAAAAAAGAGCCTGCGGAAAGTGTGTGTTGGATCCATATATATTTTTGCTTTTCTTAGCATTTCTTCAGAATCTTCTTTTATGTCCTGCACCAATCTAAATGTTTTGGGCTGAGTCTATGATTATGTGTCAAAAATAAATATTTCATGAAACTGGAACAAAATCATAGGGGAATTTAGTTGTCTATTTAAATAAAATTGTGCACTCTCATTATGTTTATCATTTACAGGATGAACATGCGTCTGCAGCCATTATTTATGTTATCTCGTGTGTGCATTCGACTTAAAGAGTTTCGTTAACTTTGTAATCAAATGTGATCTGGATTAAATATAAGATAATGCTAGTCGATAATATTTTAGTTTCAATCTCTTTGTATAGTTTCACTTCACATTTTAGTTTTCTGAAAACATAATCATGTGAGATAGATACAGAAATACCTCTCGCATGCAAACTCAACTTGAAGACCTTGATGTAAATACTAATTTTGGTCTTCATCCTACGCTATCAAGGATGTTTGTAAACCAGTGGCCTAAACTACAAAGACTTAAGTGTCCTCGACCAAAGTAAATGCAATTCCGAGTTCAATTTCAAATGCCTCATCATTAGTCAGTCTTTCTGCCTCTTCTTGTTCGCTTCAAGGATCTATACCTTCTTCAATATGCAACTAAACCTTCATAACCTACTACTAGACCCAAACAAACTAACCGTAGTCATAGATGAAGACAAACATCTGTCTAAATTTCAACTACAGAAGATGAGTCTAAAATCATGCAATTTAAAAGGATCGAAGAATAATATTTGTCTAGCAACAACCTGAAAGTTTATGATGATAGTTATGACAACCCCAAAGAAAACTCCGATCCACACCAGCATCTTGAAAAAGCTGAGATTGAGTATATATGTTACAGAGAACCTTGAATTTGAAGCCGAATTGAAGAGTGTTTTTGACAAATTTAACGCTAAAGAAGCTTCTTCTGATGCAGAGGATTATGATAGCAAGGATGAAGAGGAGAAAAGGGTAACAAACTCTGATTCAGATGTAGAAAAGAGCAAGATGCTAACCAGAAAGACAATGGATGGGTTTCAAATAAAAAGAAGAAGCTACAACGGAGGATGATGATTGCTGAACTGAAACAATTATGTGCAAGGTCTGATTTAGTTGAGGTATGGGATGCAACAGCAGCGAACCCAATGTTGCTGGTGTTTCTGAAATCGGACCGGAATACTGCTCCTGTGCCAAGGTATAGTTAAAATTTATACTCTTATCAAGAACTTAAAAACCTTGATAATATTTTTCGGAGATATACGAGCATCGTGGTGTTGCTCGTATAGAGCTCCTAGAGCTCTAGTAGTGAAGGGTGGAAGCAAGGACTTTGTAACTTGAACTTTGTATTGATTGATTCTTGCTTGCTTACTTACAAATGAATACAACATGCCTATTTATAGGCTACAAAAGAAGAAGAGAACTATGCCTATGGAGGCTAACAACTATGCCTTTGGAGGCTAACAACTATGCCTTTGGAGGCTAACAACTATGCTTATGGAGGCTTACCAAACCAACTACTAGACAATCTAGTATTCTTGTTTGATTTGTCTAACCCTAGAACACTCATTTTACACATGTTAATTGTCTAACATTGACTCTAGACATCCTAGATATTTCTAGGTTAATTTAGATAGATGTGAACACTTGACTAAGTTGGTGTTGAATATTCAACACTCCCCCTCAACACCTACTTTCCAACTTCTCTTTATCGTAGACGTTTCGGTCCCCTTCATAGTTTAAGGATGTTTCGGTCCTCTTCATAGTTTAAGGACGTTTCAGTCCTCTTCGGAAGTTTAGGGACATTTCGGTCCTCTTCGGAAGTTTAGGGACATTTCGGTCCTCTTCGTAGTTTTAGAACATACGGGTTCCATCGTAGTTTAGGGACATTGCGGTCCTCTTCGTAGTTTTAGAACATACGGGTTCCATCGTAGTTTAGGGACATTGCGGTCCTCCTTCGTTTCAGTAAAATACTTCTTGTACTCTTTAGACAACTCATAGGATTTTCACCCACTTTTGTTGTTCTCTATCTCATCACCACTTGGTGATTGCTTCCGTTTCTTCACAACATTTTTTGTTGTTTCTTCTTCTATTCATCTTTGTTCCAGTCACGCTTTTGTTGGCGTAACACTTCTTTGGTTATCCAGATTCTCTCACAATCTTTCATTTTGTCAAGCTTCTGCCACAAGCTCTAACTATTTTTCTTCTTGTTATTTGATGTTACAAATTTGCCACTTTATCCAGATTTGCCACATTTCAATTCAGTAATGATTTGCCACGCTATGACATAATTGTCACACTTTGGTTTGTACGTATTTAAACAAACACTGTAAACCCATTTAGACTTCATTTGGACATTACAAATTAGGTAATTCCAACACTCCCGTAATTTTTAATGGCCCTGTTTTTTTTTTTTTTTTGATATTCACCCAATCTCCGTTTATGCTCTTATCTCCTCATGCTTGCTTCGCTCGCAGTAAACTCTTTATGTTTGCCGCCACGTACCGCCGTTTTTTTATTTTTTTTTTTATTTTTTTTTTGTTCTTCTTCTTATCACGAGTATGATTTAGTATCTCGTGACAAACATGCCATGCTTTTCTTCGACAATTGAGGAAGCAATCTGTTGCTCTTACCCTCAATATTTTTTTTTTTTTTTTCTTCCCGATTTGAGGAAACAACCACTTATTGTTCTTACCCTCAAACCCTTCTCGATCACTTATTAGGAAGTGACCCTTTCTTCTTCTCTTTTATCTTGTTTTTTTTTCATGGAGACCCCATTTTTTTTCTTCATGGAGACCCCATTTCTTCTCTTTTAGTATTTCTTGCTCATTTAGTATGTCTCCTAACTTCTGCGTGCAAGCCTCTACAAATTCAACATTTTTTGAAATGTCGATATTACAAAAGCTTTGTCTTGTAGTAGCAGTAGTTTTTTCTTCTTCCAGTGGATACATGTCCACCGGCTTCGTGTCACAAGTAGAAACTTGATGTTGTCGTGACAAACATGGCTTTCTTGCCATTTTTTTTTTCTCTCAAAACCGAGTAGGTCGTCTCATTGAGGCTCTCTCCCACAATATGAGGAGGCGATCATTTGAAGCTCTCTTCCCTCAATATATGGAGGCATTCGTTGTTGACGTTTTCATGATATCGGCTTCTAAAACTCTTGAACGATTGTTGATGCAATCCTTGGTGCACTCTTCCCACAATTGTCTTTAGAATTTTGTAAACAATTTGAGGAGGAAAATTATTGCTCTCTTCCCTCAAACTTGTCTTCTGGTCACTTATCAAAAAGTGATTTCTTTTTTTCTTCTCTACTTTTCTTTTTCCACATGGAGGCGTTTTTGCTCCTGTGAAGGTAGGATTTTTTTTTTTTTTTTGACAGTTGGAATGGTTGAAATCTTCTTAGTGGTGTTTGCATCTTCTCCTTCTTAAACTTCATATCTTCTCAACTCGAAAGCTTTGAAACCCATCAATTCGTAGCGGAAACTTTTACGCCCATTTCGGATCGAACGAGCTCTGATACCAAGTTAAAATTTATACTCTTATCAAGAACTTAGAAACCTTGATAATATTTTTCGGAGATATACGAGCATCGTGGTGTTGCTCGTATAGAGCTCCTAGAGCTCTAGTAGTGAAGGGTGGAAGCAAGGACTTTGTAACTTGAACTTTGTATTGATTGATTCTTGCTTGCTTACTTACAAATGAATACAACATGCCTATTTATAGGCTACAAAAGAAGAAGAGAACTATGCCTTTGGAGGCTAACAACTATGCCTTTGGAGGCTAACAACTATGCTTATGGAGGCTTGCCAAACCAACTACTAGACAATCTAGTATTCTTGTTTGATTTGTCTAACCCTAGAACACTCATTTTACACATGTTAATTGTCTAACATTGACTCTAGACATCCTAGATATTTCTAAGTTAATTTAGATGGATGTGAACACTTGACTAAGTTGGTGTTGAATATTCAACAGGCATTGGTGTCAAAAGAGGAGATTCTTACAGGGAAAAGGGGTATTGAGAAACAGCCTTTTCAACTCCTTGACTTCATTGCGGAAACTGGAATCGAGAAAATAAGACACGCATACATTGAGAAAGAGGATAGTAAAAAGCTGAAACAGAAGCAACGTGATCGCATGAAACCAAAGATGTCTTTGAACTTGGAAAACCACTGAGAAAAGAACCCGAGAGACAACTGTACCAAGTACTTGAAGAAAAACAAGAAAAGATCGGTCCTGGAACCTTGCTTGGAACAACACACACGTATGTGGTTGGTGCTGGAGCTGCCAAAAGGGTCCGTGGAGTTGATGTCAAAATTTTACCAGAGGAATTGGAAGCTTTGGAGAACTGAGTTGGTATTTTGGCTGCCAAGTATGAGGAAGCAAGGGAAGAAGAGAAACGACGTAGCCAGCGTGAGGATTTAAGCGATATGGTTGCTGAAAATGAGAAGAGGAAGAGAGAGAAAGAGAAAGGTGCTCGACAAGGATGGGAAATCAAAAAAAGAAGGATTTCAAGTTTTAAATACTCTTTCCATTTTAGGAAAGTGTTACTTTTACTTTTTTATTTTAGCCTGGAAATAGGTCAAATTGAAAAAGTGAAAATAACATTTTTCTTCAAAAACGGAGGGAGTATATTTTTGCAAACTGGCATAATTTTCTTTTATGTCCTTCACCAACTTAAACGTTTTTTTTTTTTGAAAAGAAAAGGTTATATTAAAAATGAAAAAATATATACATCACTGGAAAAAGTTAAAATACTTGGTTTAGGAGTGCAGAACAGTTTTCCAGTTAAACAGTATAGACCTTACAGGGATATGTCTAAACGTATTTTTTTCATGAAGCAGAGGACAATATCCTGCTTAATTAGCAAGACTAACTCAGACGCAGACTTGTGTCTTCCTCCAAATGCTCTATCATTCCTTTCCTGCCAAAGATGCCAAATGATGACATAATGAATCTTCTCCCAAACATCCTTGCATCTACCTCTGATATTGCAGCGACTCCATATCTCAAATAGACCTTCTAGTGTATCAGGCATAACCCAATTCATTTTAAAAGCTTCCATGAAATGCATCCAAACCTCATTTGCATACTCACAGTGAACAAAAATATGATCAGCTTTCTGACAGAAATAACATCTATCTGAAGCAACTTCAACTCCCCTGCAAAGAAAAAGTAACGATTAGTAACGATTTGTTAGGTCGCGGCAAGAGAATCCCTGCAAAGAAAAAGTTCTAAGAGCCTATAGACAGTAACGATTGAATGGGGAACTTCAAATCCCTGCAAAGAAAAAGTTCAGAGAACTTCAAATCTGATAAAGAACGAGCAAGACTATCATTGAATGGGGAGATTAGTAACGATTTGTTAGGTCGCGGCAAGAGAATCCCTGCAAAGAAAAAGTTCTAAGAGCCTATAGACAGTGATTTAGTTGGCTGTTTTTGGTCTCTTGATGTCTGTTGCCTTAGTTTTATTTTGCTTTTCACTTTGTTCGTCTTTGGTTGATATGCCATCTCTTTATAGCACTTTCTGTGCACTCTTCTTTCTCTATTTTCTTTTTTCCTTTTTAATAAAATTTAACCTTTTAAGTAAAAAAAAAAACTTCAACTCCCCTGGGCCTAAGCATAGCTAGAGTTGGTATAGATTTATGCATATAAGCCCATAAGAGAAGACTTACCTTCTGAAAAGTGTAAGTTTCAACTTCCTCCAACTGCAACTCGTAAATTTTCTTCACACTATAATCTCCTTCATAAGACATCTCATCTATCTCCTCATCAAAAACAGGTACAGGACCTAGTTCATTATACAACCTATCCCATTCAAGTTGTTCAACTCCATTCATTGCCCTTCTTGTATTGCATACAAGCCTTCCATTGACCACCATTTCAGCCACTGAAACATTCTTGTCATTACAGGCTTTGAAAGCAGCTGGAAATCTGTCTTTGATCACCCCATTAGTACACCATTTATCATGCCAAAATCTTGTTGCCCTTCAATTCTTCACCTGAAATTGACAATTATTTTGAACCAATCAAAAACTCCTACCCTGTGGTGAGTTATCATCCACAGGAAAGTACAAGTCCTTATTTCCTTTAAACTTCTCCTGCACTATCCTTCTCCTTTGTATACCTCCAAATCCACTTAGACAGAAGAGCTAAATTTGTGAGCTTTAAGTTCTTCACACCCAAACCACCCTTGTTCATAGGAGTACAAATCTTCTTCCATGAGACCCAACACACCAACTTAAATGTTTTGAGCTGAGTCTATATTTATGTGTCAAAAATTTTTTTTTTAATAATAATTACTTCATGAAAATGGAATGAAATCACAGTGGAATTTAATTGTTTATTCATAACAATAAACTTGTTTACAACGTGCTCGTCTGTCTTTGATTGGCATCAAAGCTGGTTCGTCCGGTATGTCCTACACGACACTCCGAACACAAAAGAGGAACTAGTGAGACAGTGAGATGAATACTCAGATGATCATAGAAAAAAAGGGCAGATAGATATTCAAGGAACTATTAGCAACCAAGGAACTAGTGAGATTGATCCTGATAATTAGAAGACTGGGATGGCGCTTAACATGGCCCTTCATGGTTGACTGTAAAAGATAGAATAGAAGACTACAATGATGTCATACTATCATATGATTCATATCTATAGGGAGATGGACATTACGATGTTGAAATTGGTTTACATACATATCGTCATATTGAAAGCATTGGCTCTACCTCCAAATACTATATTTCAAAAAATGGTACAATATACGTTTGACCAAAATGAAGGGTTAAATTTGACTGTCAAAATGAAGGGTTAAATTTCCAGCACTTTGATACTGGAATTAGAAGGCCTGAATTATTTATGTAGAAAAGAGAGAGTGACGGACATCGATTTTTATTTCCCTTCTGGTTGCAGTACGGTGGTGCATTTGTAAGAAAAGAAATGCAAAGACACTTATAATGCTCTGAGGGATAAAGTTCCTAAGGTTACGTGGCATTCTCTGGTTTGGTTCTCTAATTGCATACCTAGACACTGTTTTATTGTTTGGGTTGCTCTGCATAGAGGTCTAAAAACTAGATTTAAACTCCTCTCTTGGGGTTTAGATGTGGATCACGTGTGTGTCCTGTGCAATCATATGATAGCAGATGATTTCCATTTATTGTTTCACTGTTCTTACTCGGCGACAGTTTGGGAAAAGTTATACCCATTACTGGGGTTAAGGACTTCTAGACAGCCAGACTGGGACACTCAGATTCATTGGTGTGTGACTCATATATCAGGCAACAATTCTGTTGGAATATTGAGAAAACTGGCCTTTAATGCTTGTATCTATCAAGTTTGGGGTGAAAGGAACCGTAGAATCTTCACCCAGAAGTCTCTTCCTCCCGAGATGTCTTGCTACAACTAATATGTTCGGATGTTAGGACTAAGCTTTGCTCTTAGACACTGTTATGACTGATACAAATGATCATAGGAATCTTGCAGTGATATGGGGTTTACAACCAAGATTCATCTCTCCCAAGAGAATCTCTACAATTTGGAAGAAACCAGGGCCAGGCGAGGTAGCGGTTAATACAGATGGTGCCTTAAACGACAATGGAGCTGGGTTTGGAGCCATTATCGTGACCCAGTCGGGGCATCCGTCTTGTGCGTGATGGCGGCTCTATCCTGTGTACTATTATCTTACATGAGCTTCAAGGAGTTGAAGCGGGTTTAAAGCTTGCTATTAAGAATGGTTACAGGAGAGTATCCTTACGCTCAGACTCCAAAACTGCTGTTTCTTACTTTTCAAAGATCAACCCTAAGCCACCTTGGAACTGTCATCATGTTTGGGAATCTATCAGAAGATACCGTAGTCAACTACAGTCTTGCAATGCGGAGCACACCTTGCGTGAAGCTAATAGAGCAGCAGACCAAATTGCAAGTTACCTGCCAAATGGAGAGTTTGTGGAGATTATCCCAAGCTCTTTTGCTGAGGATTTGAAGAAGATCATTCATGAAGATGCAGAGGGAAAAATCTATAGTAGAAACTGCTGAGTTTTTTTGTTGTTTGCTCCCCTGAGGAGTTGTTTTGGGATTTATAGTCCCTTCCTTCTTTGTATACTTTTCTGTTTTTCCTTTCTTGTAGGTTGGGGTCTCCTTAACCCCCTCTCCTTTCCAAAAAAAACAAACAAAAAAAAAGAAATGCAAAGACAGCTAAAAGAAAAATACGCAAGTATAAGTAAAAACTTTCTTCGGGCAAAATCAAATACTAGCATGCTAATTTAATGGCCAACTGCTTCTAATAAGAAACCTGAAAGAGTTAACAATTGCACACGAACATTGGGTCTACGTGAACATTTGCACAAAAGACTAATGACCATGATTACATAACAGATTCATATCAATGTTTCTGTATGCTTCTAGTGATTGGACCCGAGCCTCTTTGAGAAAACTAGTATGTTTCTATATGCTTCTAGTGTTTTGAAGTAACATCTTTTCCCAGAATTGAATTTGAAGGTTTGACAGTAGGAGTTTTAGGCGTATTTGAGAAGGCTGTTTGCACTACACCAACGACTCGAACTTCGTGTTTGATAACCCCAACGACACCAGAAGATCAAGAATCAGCAAAAGACACATGAACAGGATGCGAGGATGATGAATACACTTCAACTACAGAATACCGCGTCCTTATAATCAACTCGAACCCCGATACTGCAAAACGAGTAATCACAAACTTTAAAATATTACATGCTTCTGAATAAAAGCCTGAGAAATTAGAAAATACTAGGGAAACCTGAGGTACCTCATCTCAGAAGCATTAGGTGCCACCTGTGCATTTGATGAAGCCAGACATTGAACTGATCCCTGCTTTGTCTCTCTGAATAAGGTTTGACTAACTCTGTTATTTTTGACAATACGAAACTCTCGGGTGGTTCCTGCATCTAGTCAGATACAGTCCATCAGTAAAAAGATACCAGTAACCGAGATTAAGCGTAACAGTCATGCAACTGAGATCAAGCAAAGAACAATATTCCTTATGTTAAAGACAATACCATTTTTGGATCCCCGACATCAATTTCACAATAGGAGTTTTGTGATGAAAGACAGATTAAGAGTAAGTAACATGCCTACTTGAGCTTACTATCAAATGTGTATAAATGGAAAATGGTATCGTTGGAGTTCATTGCATAAAGCCAGTTACTGCAATATGACCAAGTTGTGCTTGTGCACATCTATTGTTTTTAGTATCTTCCTTTCCATTCAACCCCCGAGTTCACGAGACAAGGTTGGCTCTAATGATAAAAGTACTTGAGGGGGAATAGCAAATAGAATCATCAGTATTCTGAAAACCGCTAAATGATAATTTCAATTTGATTAGATAACGGAAAATACCTGAAACAATCTCTAATATGTTACACAGATTCACTGCAAGGATTCTAAGCTATTCAGAAGGTTGATTAGGCTGGATGAAAGCAATTAACTCCGCATTTCATAGACGAGTAACGAATGCTGCTTCCTTGGGTAGTAAACCATTTGGCTAAGACCTTTATGAATCAAAACTAACCCCCAATCTTCTTCTCATACCAATCTAAAACAAACCCATAACACATTTTCCATTTATATTAGATGAATTCATAACCATCGATAAAACCCATTCCGGATACCCTAAACTGTGATGTTTCAAATTGAAAATCAAACTTACAGGGATCGAAAAATCAACAGTATTCTTAATACAAAGTTGGAATTGAAGTTGGAAGATGTCCAATGAGTCGAAGGTGAAGAAAGGTTGAAAGATGACGAAGAAACAAGATCGATTTGAGTAACTAGGGTTCAAATTGGAGGGAAGGAAAAAGAGGGTTGTTTTTTTTCTCAGAGATGTAAAATTGTGTAAGAAAAATGAAAATGGTTCTCCTCTCTATTATGGTCTTATCATGGGCAGGGCTGCTGATTCATGGCCCATAATCATAATCAGTTTCATACCCACACATTCGGCCTTGTTTGGCAAAATTTATGATTATCTATTTATGATTATAGATAATCATAAATTGATAAATGATTTTGATATAATTATTTTCAAAATAAATTTTCCAAACATTTTTTTTCAAATAATTGATTATCTCTTTTTTGATAGTTTAGAGAAAATAAGAAGAAAAAATCCAATTTGAATTTCTTAGAAAAAATAATTGATTATAATAAATTTTCAAAACAATTTTTTTCTGTTTATGGAAATAATGGATTTTTTTTCAATTATGATTAATATAAGCAATTATTATAATGTTTACCAAACGCACATAGAATCCATTATAATCTGCATAATGGATTATGGGCTGATAATCCATTAAAATAATGGTTACCAAACAGCCCCGAAAATCATATTTTTTTTTTACTTATATAGATGCATTATGAAATCTGAACTTTTTACGCGTTGCATAATACAAATTGGTGGTTCATCATGAACCCACCATCTATTTATAGAATTAGAAATTGTGAATTGAACTAAGTCATGCGCAATAGAATCTACGTCTCTAAGTACAACTGTAAATCTAATTTCGCTGAAATCCTTGACGCAATCACGGATTGATAGAACAGACGAACGAATACTCCATGGGATATCATTCGTATTTCCTGCTATAGCTTTCGTAATTTCAGTTGTGTCTCCTTCCATAGTGATTCTTGAACATTGTAATCTTTTTTCCAATTGAATCCCAAATCCCTAAGCTTTTGCTTCTGCCACCGTCGATGAGAAAGTGTCAAAACACACAACACCACTTCCCAAATGGTTACCAAAGGAAACTATTGCTACTGCCGCTACAACACCTCTACCATTGTTAAACGCTGCATCTACATTTACCTTTACGAAAAGAGCAGGAGATAATTCCCATAGAGAAACTCTGGCTTCAGTTATGACGACATCTGAGCAGTAGTTCAATGCATGGTGGAAATCAAAGTTCTTAAAATCCTGTAAAGAGTTACGGATGCAAAGATCTACAAATAGTTGCTTATTATTCAAAATAAGATCATTCCTTGCCTTCCATATATTCCACATTAAACATGATCCCAAGTTTAGCATTATTCCTTGATCTGGGTAAGATAGCCAGTGTTCAATGATCTACATTGGCTGCAAGACAACTGGAGTTTCAATAAGTATGAGACTTGCATGATAAACATCCAAAGCTAACTGACATCCAAAAAGAAGATGTTGAACAGTTTCTTCTTTTGTGTTACAGATTGCACAGATATGAATCTGATTATTGAAACTCCTCAGATTAGAGTAAACTGCAATTCCGTCATGAAGTACCTTCCATTTAAAGTTATGAATTCTTGGTTTATTTTCAATCTTCTTCCAGAATTGTTTCCACGGAAAAGCTTCTATCACCGAATTCGTAGGAATGTTATCTGCCAGTATTTTGTAGGTTGACTTTGCAGAGAATTTTCCAGAAGGAGTTTTTAACCAAAGCAAAGTGTCTTGAATTTCATCTTCTTGGGGAATATAGATATTAGTTATTGCTTCAACTTGATCTTGAGGATAAATTTCAGACAGTAACTCAATATTCCACGATTTTTCACCCTGAGTAAAAAGATCTGATACCCATATAACTTGAGTGGATGAATCTTGAATCTTTGATGGTCTAAATCCCGGAATATTAGGAACCCACGAATCATCCCAGATTCGGATTGAATTCCCTGAACCTAAGGACTAATAACAATTGTTAACCAATACATTTCTGACTGATAACAAACCTTTCCAGGTTTTAGAGTCGCCTGGTTTAGGTTGATAATCCCCAAAAAAAGTGTTTTGCAGATACTTAAAATAATATAACTTTACCCAAATTGCTTCCTTTTCTGTCAGAAATCTCCATACTAGTTTTGTAACCAGAGACTGATTTACCAATTCCATGTTCCTTATACCTAGACCACGATCTTCTTTTGCTTTTGCGACTTTATCCCATCCAATGAAATGTAATCTCCTTACATTTGTACCATGTCCCCACCAAAAATCTCTCTAAGTTTGAGATATTTAATTAGTTACGCCCTTAGGAAGAACACAGGTACCCATTGAATAATTTGGAATTGTAGACAATACACTTTTTGATAACACTGTTCTCCCTACCTGATTCACAAAGAAAGATCTCCAACCTGACAGTTTTGAATTGAACTTAGAATTTAAAGGCTCGAAAGTATCAATATTATGATCAGACTTCAACGGACAAGTCCCTAAATGTTAGAGCATTGCTCGGTCGAACTCGCATGCGTTGCTATCTCAAGCATATTTTTCAATATTAGTGATCAAAACTATATGTATTGATTTCTAGTTTACTTATGACTAAGTCTCGGTCTAGGATAGTTAAGTATAGTTGAGGTCCAGACTCCATGGCGATTATCTTACAAAGACGAAGAACTACTCAAGGAACCAGTGGAACTTCATCCGACCAAAAAGGTATATGGAGACTTGAACTCATCTGGCACTCAAAAGTCTACTCTATATCATACACTTGATACACAGTCGTATAAGTATGATAGTTTTCATACATACACATTTGATATTTCGAGCCGAGTTTACTCGCCTATCTTTTTCTCGAAATATGTGTTGGTAAGCTTTCGCTTTAACCAAGTTTCATCTTTACGCGTGACGAAAGTCATGATGACTTTTCAATCTTGAAAATGACTTTGATGAAGATAGTCAATTCTTTATGTCTAACGACTATTAACATTATAAAAGAATGTTTCAATGATTGAAATGTAGAGTTGAGATTACGTAACCACCTATGGATATAAGCATATATAGTGTGTTCGCACATTAGTGTATAAATCCATGTACCGGAAACCAAGTGTGTGCATATGGTATTGGTGAAGGAGACAGGTTAGGTACGCGTACTGGCGGAGGTTCTTGTACCGAGAATTTCTGTTGTAGTTTGGAGTTTACGAACTTACAAACCAGTCACCTTAGGGTACGCGTACCCACAGAAGTTTTCCAACCGAAAATTTCTGCTGGGTTTTCAAACTCAATTCCGGTAAAGCTACAGTACAAGTCCCCGTACGCGTACCTAAGCTGGTTATATCTCAAATCGGTTAGCTCATGAACTTAAACAATAAATCAATAAGGAATGCAATCTTTGCAAACCGTGGATATATTGTTCATGAATTGATTCAAGTGAATCAAACCGATTTTTGTGTAGTACATAAGATTTCCTTGCAATTGAACAACTCTTGAACTAGTTCTTATGAGTCATTTGAACTAGTTATGAGAATGATGAATATGGTTGATGTGAAAGTACTCATATGGCTAACCATTGGTCAACCATTTGTGAACCAACCAAGTGTACACGTTTAGGTACGGTTACTCAAACCTAAATGAAATACATTTCATGTGTGTGTGAGAAGCTAAGATTCGATCTAACGGTTGAAAGATATTAGCTTAGATAAGTCAGGTTTTTCATCTAACGGTGTATTGAATGCTTTGTTACAAAGGTAACTTAGATTGCAAACCCTGATTTGAAAACTATATAAAGGAGACATCTAGCAATTGGAAGGTTTGGAGCTGGTTGGTGTTTTGGCTGCCAAGTATCAGGAAGCAAGGAAAGAAGAGAATCAGCGTAGCCAGCGTGAGGATTTCAGCGATATGGTTGCTGAGAATGAGAAGAAGAGGAAAAGAAAGATGCACGAGAAGGATGGGAAATCGAAAAAGAAGGATTTCAAGTTTTAGATATTTTTACCTGTGTTAGAGTAATACTTTTCTTAGCATTTCCTAACTGGCAGAATCATCTTCTCTTATCTCCCACACCAATTTAAATGTTTTTAGCTGAGTCTATAATTATGTATCAAAAAATAAACAAACAAGTAAAATAAAATAAATACTTCATGAAACTGGCACTAAATCATAGAGGAATTTAATTGTTTATTTCAATAAAATTGCTTACTACACTCGAACACAAAAGATCAGGAACTAGTGAGATAGATATTCAGCTGATCATAAAAAAAGTGAGATAGATATTCAAAGAACCATTAGCAACCAAGGAACTACTGAGATCGATCCTAATAATTAGAAGACTGGGGTGGCGCTTAACTGGCCCTTCACTGGTTGTCTGTAAAGATAGAAGACTACAATGATGTCATACTATCCATAGGGAGCTAGATAGACATTACGATGTCATATCGATACCCTAAGGGCATTATGATACCCGTGGGTCATTTCGCGTGATACAACCCCGGTCATGAGAACCAGGCCCCTAAAACCCACATTTTCCTAATCCGTGCGGGGCACAAAGATGTGCCATGCGGAATAATCTATGAGACACTATCAATCTTTTCAAAACTGTGCGTATAGTAAATGTTCCTCCTATCCGTCGAAAAATAGTAACAATCTAAACTGATGAAATTGGTCTCATTGCTCTTCGCCTGCAATAGCCTAGCCATAAGACACAATGGCCATGCATTACGTACGTTGCTAGCTAGATTATAAGAAGAAAAAAATGATATTAATGTCTTTCTCTAAGATCGGGTGCAGAAGTACGAAGGAGAAAATGTTAGATGAGTATAGAAGTGCATTCTTAGTTGTTGGTTGGTCATCAAATGTTCATAAGAAGTATCTCCGACGAAGTACGATATCTTACTGCTTAGCTGCAGGCCTGTTTCTTTTTCTTTTTGAGTGGGAAATGTTAATTTTTATTAACGAGAAGGGAAGCACGCGGCCTAAACTTCAACTACAACAGAATTACATCCAAATTATTGTCTTCCAGTTAACTAGCGTGTCATTTTCAACAGCATTCATGCTTGAAAACATCACTCGGAGAGCACCAAATTTTGTGAGCATCAAAAGATTTACCTTCGTTAGCATTATGCATGTCGGTTCTCTACCTCTGTTTAGGAGCTTACGTTTGATTCATCAACTTGAATCCGGGTCGGCGGGTTCTTAGATTACGGGGGCTTAAAAGACAAATAAGATATTAGGAGTCAGAAAATAACACGAAATAAATACGGATCTGTATTTGAGAATCTCGATAAACAGCACATCTAATGGCCATGAGGTGTGAATTCATTTTCGCTATCACGCGCGAATGACAGCACGACTCTAATTAAGCTTTGTCGACAAATGAGAGTAAACATTAATCCCACGTGAAGTATAGTAAGTTTTCATTTAGTGGGGTTCAGTTAGAATTTTCTGCAAATTGTGGAAGTTACCGATTCTTTTTCACTGGCCTATCTATACAACTAAACAAGGAGGAGCCGATGCGATTTTCGGGGGAGTTGATTTTTTGGCATTGGTATGACACTCTGAGCAATGGATGAGATTTAGGTTTAGGTTAAGTTCTTTTTGTGTTTCTTTTATTTATATTTTGATTTCTATTTTTTCTTTTATTTGTTATCTTGCTACTCAATGAATGGAACATTGTGTGTAGCTGTAGTTATTTTTTTTCCGATGGGGAAAGGTTACGTTTCATATATAGACTAGGGCTTAACGGCACGGGTATGCATCCTTTTATGTAAAATCTAGTTTAAATTTATTAGAGCTTCTCCAATGGTGAATGCGGATCTTTCATATGTGGCATCACTTTTAAGACATCCTCTAGGTATAAATTCCTAAATATTAGGAGAAAATAAATTTTATCTCTAACCCATAAAATGTTGTATCAATATTTTACTTAATTATAGGCATATGATTGGTTAAAATTATTGACTTTTTTGTTTTTAATGATTTTTATTAACAAAAATGTGACTAGGATGGGAAGACATCATCTAAGTGAATGTCTAAAACTAGAGGTTGACTTAGAGGATGTCTAACCTTTTTTTTTTGCCACATCATCCTTACATCAATGGGTTGGAGACTATTTTTTATAAAAATTGTTGTGTATACTATGTAGATGAAGACTTTTTTCTTCACACACATTCTATTGGAGAAGCTCTTAGTTCTTGATGTATCTTCTATTAAAAAGATTCCTATTAAAAAAATAATTCATTATGTGATTGATTTGTTGGATTTGTGACCTAGTATTATTTGAATTTTTTTGGAAAACCCATAAATTTCGCTATATTTATGAATTTGTTTGTATTATAATAATAAGTGTTGTTGTGAAATCGTTTAGGAATGCTATGTGCATTGTTCTCCACCCCAGTTTAAATTTTCCGTGGTAAAGGCCGGAGTATATGCACTGTTGGACTAAGAATTGTCAAACCGCAACGTTTCTACTCCTAAAGCCTATATGCAATGTCTATGCAAATTCCTGGAGTGACTTGCAGTGTCTATTTTTGCTGAGAGCTAGTTGATAACCCCTCTTTTTTCTTTTTCTTTTCTCTGACAATGTTCTTTTCTCTGACAATGTTAAGTGTTGTTAAATTGTTTCACAATGCTATATGCGTTATTCTCCACCCCAGTTTAAACTTCATGTGGTGAAGATCGAAGTATATGCATCCACCGATTATCGGACTAAGAATTGTCAAAACCACAGCATTTTTACTCCTAAAGCTTATATGTAATGTCTATTGAAATCCGCAGCGTTTCTACTCCTAGAGCTTATATGCAATGTCTATACGAATTCTGGGAGTAGCCTGCAATGTCTATTTTTTCTGAGAGGTAATTGCTAACCCCCGAAAAGGTAAAATAAACTCTACACCCAATTCAACTGGTTTCCGAGCCTAAATTTTCTTTAATAGTGGGCTTCTACACCCATATGTGCATTTTTGTTACTCCTGAAAGAATTTTGCTCCCTGTCACGTTTTGGCTCTGTAATGAGGAACGGGAGGGTAAATAAAAAAATTGATAATAAAGTAAAAGAATAGTTGAGAAAACTCAAGTTTTGATTGATTATAATAATAATGTTGTAATACATAGGACTCGTCTCCTATTTAAATAACTCTAAGACTTAAATTTGGAAAATAAGAAATCCCTAAAATAAATAATTTTCTAGAATTAAATAACTTCTTGTGAGTATATAATTGTTCTAACAAAATACTTATTACACACACCAGAGATTTAAGTTGGCAGCTGAGCGCCAACTCCCTTCTGAATAGCAACACCTATTCTATGAAAAACAAATCTTCCTACACCGCTACCAGCATCATTACTAGCTAAGCAATTTTTCAAACGTTTGAAAAAACATACAGTGTCTTCACCAAGCTCCCCTAAGGTAGTAAAGGCCACAAAAAAAAAAAAAATTACCACTCTAAATTAATTAAGCTCTAGTAATAATAATAAAAATACTAATCCTAAATCTAACGGATGTGCACCAATTAGCTCTGAAGTAACTCCATATAGCCTGTGGTTAATTCACTGTTAGATACAATAAAAAAAAATAGCAGAAAGTAATGACAGTCTTTGGATGGGGCATTGTTCCTAGACTATGGATCACCTAGGCTCATATTTGATTATTACTTGTTCACAAAAAAAAAAAACTAATTTCAATCTAATACATCCTTGAAATGCATTTTTTTAATCTATGGTAGTCACATAACTAACCGGTTAGATACGTGTTGGCGAGGAAACACCGAAGAACTTCAAAGGTCGAAAACTTAAAGTTGTACGGAAGTCCAAAGCTGACGTTGATGTTTCTTAGTTGGTTCCTTAGTGCTGACATATATGAGATAATTATCAGGAAAGAAGCAAACCCATTTGAAATCATCGGAAATAGTTAGTAAACACACATGGATAGTACTTTCGCAGTACCAAATTCAGTCATATAAAATCGTAGTCACACATTAGTCATTTTTTTTTCCTTGACTTGCTTATATATCTAACAAATTAAACATGAAATAATTTCAATTCAAGTTCAACTATGAAAATAAAATAAATACACGTACCTCTCTCAAGGATAGCCCCCACAATTTTCAATTTTATAGTCTTCTTCACCTGGATAAACAAAGAGATCCGCAAGAACTTTATTTTCATTCGTTGCAGAAATTCTTCATCTTTCGTTGGAAATATTCCCCGCTGTCCACATCCTAAGACCATTTAAATGAGTGGTGCGATATAAAACTAAATGTGAAGAATTAAAATAGCATAATTACTACCAACGGAATGGCACTTGATTGAAAGTAATACAAATAATGTTGAATCGCTGATAAGCATACAATCAGAGTATTACTAAAAGACATAATTAATTACCTTTATAACAAAGGAGTCAATACTTACTTATACTGATTCATGTATTTCCTTCTACAATTAGCTATTAAGAGTATCTTATTCATGCTTCAACTGTTGTCATACATGGTTATAGTGGCAAAAAATTATTTAAAAAGTAACCTGATATGTGACTCTCGCCCAAATAACGAAGAGACTTGGTACATACTAATACAAAGGCACCATATACGACTCGTTTCTAATATGATTCAGCTATAGGAAATGACGTGCTACATTCTAAAAAGTCTACCTGATAAAAATCTGGCTCTTCTGTTAGTGTACTACTACCAGGCTCCACGTTTATTATTGATAAATAGTCCTCAGTATTTACATATATTTCAGGAGGTTGCTTATTCTTGTCTTTACCTTGGGTAATCCAGCATTTACTTTTTTACCGTTGGGGTTCTCATGGTAGCAAAACAAACCACGTAGGTAAAAGAGATTGCGGTTCAGGAGAAACGCCAGGATTGGTGATAGACAAGGGAAAAGAAGACTCATCAAAAAGAACATTCCGAGAGATATACACATGTTTACTGCTCAAATCAAAACATTTATATCCCTTGTGTTAGTCAGAGTAACCAATGAAAACACATGGTTTCGTTTTGAACTCCAATTTGTGTTTATTGTACGGAACTAAATGAGGGTAGCATAAGCAACCAAATGCACGAAGAAAATTGTAGTCAGGATGCTGATTATACAACTTAAAATATGGTGAATAACCTCCCAGAACAGACGAAGGCATTCGATTAATGAGGTAAACAGCTGTGGAAAATGCCTCTGGCCAATAAGACATAGGCATGTTGTTGTGATAAAGAAGAGCCAAGCCTGTTTCAACTATGTGACGAATCTTGCGCTCAGACACACCATTTTGTTGTGGAGTGTGAGGGCAAGAAAACTGATGCAAAACACCATGTGTTGTGAAAAAATCACTCAAAGAATGAGAAATATATTCTCCACCAACCATCACTCTGAAAAATTTTCAGAGTTGTTGAAAAACGATTCTCAGTTTGAGCTTTAAAGTGCTTAACACAATTAAAAATTTGAGTTTTATTATGCAAAAACTAAATCCAGGTAAATCTGGAAAAATCATCCACAAGAAGAAGAAAATATCCAAACCCAGAATTCGGAATAACTGGAGAAGGACCCCATAAATCACTATGAACCTTAAAGAGTACACGATCACTCACTGAAGTTGATAAAGAGAACGGTAACATATGATGCTTAGCACAAGATAGAACAACTATTACATAAAGTGTGTCGAATTATTGAAGGTACAGAAACTAACTTCTGAGAAGCTAAGCTGGAGAGACTTCGATGATGCAGATGACCAAGTCGCATATGACATAACTGAGAAGTGGAAAGAGTTGCAACATGACTATGAGCAGCAACTGAAGGTGAAGATGTGGAAGAAGTGATAGGACAAATGGAGTATATACCACCATTATTGGGTCCGCTGAGTAGAAGTTTCCCCGTTTGTCGATCCTTAACAGAAAAAACGAATCGATCAAAACACACAGAAATATTATAATCTCGAGTTAATTGAGAGACAAAAATAAGATTTTTTGTAATTAATGGCACATGATAAACTCGATTTAAAGATATGGAACTGTGTGGCGTTGTGTTCAAAGCATTTCCAGTAGAAGTAATAGTAAGAAGATTACCATTACCAACCATAACATGATTGGAACCAGAGTAGGCAGTCGGAGCAGTAAGCAAATTGGGATTAGCCGTCATGTGATTCGTAGCCCCTGTATCCGCATACCAATGTTGATCAAATGGCGTAGCTTGAAGTTGCATAGCAGCGAACGACAGAGGAAGGTCACGAGATTGAAACGCATGATTGAATCTGTTTGCACAGGTTAATGAAGTATGCGTTTTGGAGTCGCAAATCTGGCACAGTTGTTTTCTGCTTGAAAGTTGTGAAGGAGGAGCACCAAGTATGGATGGTTGCTGTTGAGATAAACCACCAAAGGAATAGGTTAGAGGTGCAAAGTAACCACCACGCCCACGTCCACCAGCACCACGACCTCCACCACGATAACCACGGCCATTGTTGCCACCACGACCACCTTTGTAGGAGTTGCAACCACCTCGATTAGTGTTGTTAGAGAAACGAGAGGGGGAAAAGTTTGTGGAGGAAGAAGATAAAAAAATTGGAACCGTAGAAGGTAGTGGAAGGAGTAGAATCTGGTGTAGGTTGATTGTACTGGGTAAGACGAATCTCATGATTAAGGAGAAAGGGTTTTATCTCAGAGAACGTTGTAAGAGTAAAACGAGTTTCTATGGCAGTGGAAAAACCTTGATAATTAGGTCCTAAACCTCTAGGGTATTGATAATAATTTCAACATCACTTAAAGTAGATGAAGAAGTTAAAAAGAGAGTCTCTAATGGAAGTGATCTTAGCAAGGTATGCAGATATGGAAAGATTGTCTCTTTGAAGTGTTTGTAGATGATGACGCAGTTGAAGAGAACGGGCAGCAGTTGGAGCTGTGTAGGTGTTGGCTAAGTATTTCCATAGTTCACGAGCATAGGTGAAATCAGGAATACCCGCAAAAACAAACTGAGTTAGGGTATCTTGGAGCCAGCTAAGAAGATGGGTATCAATTTGAAACCAAGGGAGATATTGAGGGTTTGGAAGAGGATTATCAGTAGATGAACCGGGTAGAAGAGGAGTTGGAGATTCAACAGAAGCATCTACATGACTGTAGAGATCATGAGAACGTAGAATTGGAAGTACTTGTCGACGCCATTGGATATAGTTTTTTTCATCAAGTTTGAAGGAGATGTAGGAAGGCTTAAGCTTGAGGGAAGAAGAGGTTGTAGACACAGAAGATGAGATAGTTGAGGCTTTGTTAGATATGGCTACTAGGGTTCTGTTTAGAGAAGAAAAAAATAAGGAAGACGGCCCTAATGGCTCTATACCATGAAAGGTTATGATCACTCTTAACTGTTGAATATTCAACACCAACTTAGTCAAGTGTTCACATCTATCTAAATTAACCTAGAAATATCTAGGATGTCTAGAGTCAATGTTAGACAATTAACATGTGTAAAATGAGTGTTCTAGAGTTAGACAAATCAAATAAGAATACTATATTGTCTAGTAGTTGGTTTGGTGGAAGCCTCCATAGGCATAGTTGTTAGCCTCCATATGCATAGTTGTTAGCCTCCATAGGCATAGTTGTTAGCCTCCATAGACATAGTTCTCTTCTTATTTTTGTAGCCTATAAATAGGCATGTTGTATTCATTTGTAAGCAAGAAATAAAGAATCAATCAATCAAAAATATCAAATAGATTGTATTCCACCAAGATTAATATCAATGTAGTCTTTTACGCTTCCGCGTTTAAGTTCTCCTCTCTCTTCTTCGATCTTTAAGATGGTATCAGAGCAAGGTTAGAGGAAGAGAGAGGAGAGTAAGAGAGTAAGAGAAACTCAGAAAAATTCATGGTTGTTAGTGTTTAAGTTCTCGTTGTGGTGTTGAGTACACAAGGTTTAAAATAATTTGTGCGCAGTTCTGATGATGATTGTGAAGGAGGTGTAAGTTCTACTGCCGTAAGAATCGTTACATATCAAGTTTTTTTATTCATATGGGTCTGCAGAATCTAGAGACGCGAAAATTAAAAAGAAAAAATAAAAGAAAAGAAGGTGCGAGTGTTTCTGCGGCTATGTGTGTTGGATTTCTCCACCCAAGTAAGTGCACGTGTGGAACTAGGTTTTTTAGATACACAAAAACGTGGTATCAAAAAACATGATATGAGGACGGTATGAAAGTTGCCGTGAAAAAAAAAAAAAAAAGGTTAACAACGAAGAAAGTAGGAAGCGGTGTGGCTTGGAAGTGACGAGTTGCTGAGCTGTGAAAAGAGCCATGGAAGCAACCCAGTAATGGGCATGAGGAGCCGTGTCTCGCTGTCCCCAAATATGGAATCGCATGAGTGCACTGTGATACGTGACAGTATACCTCAATGGAATACCCATGACTGAAAGTTCACATCAGTCCTTTGAGCACAAGAGGTTGTACTGCCTCAAAAGCCGGCACCTTCCCACTTAAAGTTGGAGGCGATGTTCGCCCGTATGGCAGGTGTCGAGCTCATCCCGGGGCATGATTGAAAGCAGGACGTTCTCTTTGGTACTGTCTCTGAAAGACAACCTGTCTATAACACTCCCAAATAGCTCAATGACCTGGCAGGAAACATGGACAAAATCCGTGCGCAGCACTGCAACACAACCCCCAGAAAAGTTGGGGGTAAAGTATCACTTTCTCTGGCTCCATGATCTCCACCATTACTTGCAACTCGAGTAGATGAGAAGGCCGAGAAGATACAATGAATATCGAGTGGTTGCTGCTTGAGAAAAAAAATCAGTAAGTTGTGGAGATGATCATCATCGGTGGAAATGATGTTGCGGTTCATATTGTAAGTAATGTGGCGGAGCTTCGGATAAAGATGATGGTCATGATGCTCGACTGGCTGTTCTGAGAGACAATGGAGCCGAACTGTGGCTAAGATGAATGGTGAACTTCTGCTCGGTTTTTGGCTTGCTGTTGATGACGATAATGAAGATACATGAGCTGGTAGTTGCTGATGGAAGAAGGCAGTTGTGTTAGATAATGAGCTCGAGCAAGGTATTGCTTCTTTAAAGCTCCAGAAGAAAGAAGAATGATGGTGATGAAGATTCGGTCATGAAGGTGGTGATGGTGCTCGGGTTTGCTGCTAGCAGAAAGTTGTGGAACTTGGTAAGATGATGAATACGAATATTTGGCTTGCTGCCATTATTGACCGAAGCTCGAGATGGTAGAGAAAACGTGTGACCGACACACCGCCAGTCCTTCTCACCGGCAGACAAAAAAAAAAAAAAAAAAAAAGAGGTGACCAACTTCCCACCGAGACAACACATGGGCTGTTAAAAAAAAAAGAAAAAAGAAAAAAGAAAAAAGGTTGGGCTTGCAAATGCCGTGGAACCTGAAGAAAAATTCGAAACAAAGAAGAAGTTGAAGGTGATTTAGATTGGCTGAAAGCCTCAAAGGAAATAGAGAAGATGCAGACAAGATGTTTGTTTAAATGCAAGGATGATCAGGGAAACATAAGTGTGACAATAATTGTCATAGCGTGGCAAATCTGTTACGAATTCAGAAATGTGGCAAATTTATAACATCAAATAACAAGAAGAAAAATAGTTAGAGCTTGTGGCAGAAGCTTGACGAAATGAAAGATTGTGAGAGAATCTGGATAACCAAAGAAGTGTTACAGTTTTCGAACAAAAGCATGACTGGAACAAAGATGAATAGAAGAAGAAACAACAAAAAATATTGTGAAGAAACGGAAGCAATCACCAAGTGGTGATGAGATAGAGAACTACAAAAGTGGGTGAAAATCCTATGAGTTGTCTAAAGAGTACAAGAAGTATTTTACTGAAACGAAGAAGGACCGCAATGTCCCTAAACTACGATGGAACCCGTATGTTCTAAAACTACGAAGAGGACCGCAATGTCCCTAAACTACGATGGAACCCGTATGTTCTAAAACTACGAAGAGGACCGAAATGTCCCTAAACTTCCGAAGAGGACCGAAATGTCCCTAAACTTCCGAAGAGGACCGAAATGTCCCTAAACTTCCGAAGAGGACTGAAACGTCCTTAAACTATGAAGAGGACCGAAACATCCTTAAACTATGAAGGGGACCGAAACGTCTACGATAAAGATAAGTTGGAAAGTAGGTGTTGAGGGGGAGTGTTGAATATTCAACACCAACTTAGTCAAGTGTTCACATCTATCTAAATTAACCTAGAAATATCTAGGATGTCTAGAGTCAATGTTAGACAATTAACATGTGTAAAATGAGTGTTCTAGAGTTAGACAAATCAAATAAGAATACTAGATTGTCTAGTAGTTGGTTTGGTGGAAGCCTCCATAGGCATAGTTGTTAGCCTCCATATGCATAGTTGTTAGCCTCCATAGACATAGTTCTCTTCTTCTTTTTGTAGCCTATAAATAGGCATGTTGTATTCATTTGTAAGCAAGAAAGAAAGAATCAATCAATCAAAAATATCAAATAGATTGTATTCCACCAAGATTAATATCAATGTAGTCTTTTACGCTTCCGCGTTTATGTTCTCCTCTCTCTTGTTCGATCTTTAAGATTAACCCTAAACATGGTTTGAGGACATATATTTATATCAATCAAGGAGTTACACAGTTTCCCTTTAGGCAAGTTAACAATGAGCTACACTAAGATACAATGTGGTCTATAGATAGAACGAGCCTAAGTTACACCAACTATATTTTGTGTTAACACTCGCCATATCGTAATCATCCCAAATGACTGCATGTCTGCCCTGCAAAAGAATTTGAGACTAAAATGCTGATTAGATGCATTTTAAAGAATTAATCTCATTAAGTTAGCAATTAGTTATTAAGCGGGAAGATGTATATTATAATATATTTGTATGTTATCTTGTTTTTCATCTTGATGTATCAACACTTGATGTAAGCAATCTTACTTATGAAATTTAGAGGTTTGCCTCTTCCTTCGAAAAAAAATTTCGAAAAAAAAGAAAAAAGAAAATGACAACCAAAACGTAAGCCCCAACCAAATAGACACTGCTGGCCGGCGTAGATGGGTATGACGTGGTACAAAATTTCTTAAATTTTTTATGCTCAACTACTCGCTAGCACCGGTCGAATTATCTTCACATAGCATTTTCGCTAGCGGTCGACGACTTATACGGGCTGATACCAAAAGGACGTGGTTGAGGGTAGTGGGTACCAAATCTTGGATTTTGTCTTCTCTGTACCAGCCTTGCGAATCTGATCCTTATCACTAAATAAGATTGACAATTAATGCAGAGATTCTTTCAGATTCAAATCCATGTGAAGGCTCGTTCATTAATTAAGGCCGGAGTGAAAAAGTTTCTGAGTTCCCAAACTCTATATATTGATGCATATATCATGGCGAACTACATATTCATTTCAACAAAATTATAAGACAAGAAGAATAAATTCAGTTACACATGGAGAGCAAGAATCTAAAGAGGCTTTGCGCTCATGTTATATTCTTACTCTCCATCTGATCTTGTAACTGAATATTATGAGCACAAAGCCTCTTTTGAAATCATAACTTTTCAATTGTGTAGATTATGACGGAATAATACGTACGAGGCTTTCATCAGTATTGGTTATGATCTTTATGTTTTCTTTTAGATTCAATACTAATCATAAAAGAAAACGCAAAAGATCACAACCCTTCCTGTTGTGTAGATTATGACGGAACAATACGTACCCTGCCCCAGAGATCAGATCTGCGCTCTTTCCAATATGCGATGGTTGTCTCTCCGGAATCTGTTCATGATGGGTAAGTTGTGTGTTGGAGTAATTGATAGAGCATTACTGGGGTTTTATTTTGTTTTATGTATTTCTTGTATATTGATATACATGTTGATTAGACAAAACTACATATGGTCAAGTGAGATTACATTATTATCGGAATATAATTGTATGCTTTGATTTGTATTACGATCTAGTTTGTATGGTTCTCAGTTAGTATATAATTAAGAGCCCCATAATCAAAATTGTGATGCAGATTGCAGCAACTTCTGTTACTCTAATTGCATAACTTCGCATCCTTTCTTCTTTTAAACCTGCAAACCAAGAACAGGTTTTTTCGCAATAGAATTATCTACCACAGCCTTTTTCTCAAAAATATACTCCCTCTGTATATATATCGGGGAGTAACGGCAGATACCATTGGGACAATGTTGATTCGGTCATAGTGTGAGAAAGATAATGACATTATCAACATTGGTCTGATATTATTTGCTATTACTTTGTCATGTCCCTCTTGGTGGGTACCATCGTGTTAAGGGGTGCCTTTTTATTTGTAATTCATGTGTGTCGCAAATGCCTTCAGGTTGTGCCCTATTTAGTAGAGAGTCTGTAATCCCCTTTCACCATCAGTTAGTAGTTGGACAAGTTTCAAATTCAGCGAACAGTACAATTATATGAAGATCACCATCAGTTTCACGCTTGAATCAATTGCAAAACAACAACATAATTCAGGAACCTTTATGTATGGATGCCTAGAGGCATGATGTTACAGCAAACATCTATGGATGTGCAGATGACATTTTAGGTGGTTGTAGGTATTCTTGCTGCTGGAAAAAGAACAAACGTTTTTTCTGGTTATAAACTGGATTTTTGTCCCGTAGTTGGCTGTAGCAGCTCTAGTGGCCAATATGTCTGGTGAACCATGTGTACAAGTAACGGAAGTACCAAATAACCAAACAAGAAAATTGGCATTGAAGCCAATGTTGCTATGGGAATGGCAGCCGTTGGAAACCCGTTAACAAGTATTATAGAAAGTGCTGCAGCAAAGGTTACCATCATGGCGCCTATGGAGAAGCTGAGTGCTGTAAGGTTTAAGATAATCTTTCTTGGTAATGAACTTAGGAAGTCTCTTTCTGTATAGCGACTAGTAAGGACTGTTATAAACATCATTGCTGAAGTAATCGAGGAAAAGAATGCTAAAGCATCTGCCACCACAAAAACCAAGAATGCTTTCTCGAGTATAAAAATTGGAGTACCGTTATTTTTATTATCACTGTCATTTATAGTTCCACCTGGTACTGTAATAGCTGCAGCAAATACTACTGTAGCAACCAAGGATGCTACCAACATGGATGATTCAGCGGTTCCTTTTGCCCAATTTTCTGCTTTTTGCATCAAATCCTTGTGCTCCTCCGTGAATACTTAATGAGCCGTCTTATTCTTGTTGTTTCTGCTTGACTTATCAATGTCAAGCACAATATTTTCTACCGCCTGGTAAGAAACAAGGGTATTACGTACCAGAACAGGGTACCATGACGGAAATTAAAGTGGAACTGAATAGTAGAAATTATAGGTGCATGGTTCATGTGTTTCTTATGGTGAAAAATATATTGATACGCACCTTAAACCAACGCAACTCTTCTTGCATTTGAAAAACCTCACCACCAAACATTTTGAGATACGAAAGTGGTGCTATTTTGGAGGCCAAATGCAGGATGGTATTACCTGATTCGTCTTGAAAGGATAATAACTTCTGATCAACATTCATCTCACATACGAGTCTGAACATATTACAATTTCTTTGTTCAACTGCAATTTTCAGTATCTCTTGTTTGTTTGCTTGAAAAGGAAATGTTTGAAGGCATTCCACTATAAACTCTGATATTCCTGACTTTGCGAATTTCCTTATGATTTCAAATTTTGCAAAATAATCTGAAATGTCTGAATTCGGCATCTTAGAAATCCGTGCAATTATGCCCTTAACCAAAGCCAAGGCCTGCTTAGTCTTCAAAAGGTTGTAGCATCCTTGTAATATTTCTGCAGGCAGCACTGAAATGGAAACCAAATCAATCTAAGTTGTTATCTGCAGCACTTACAAACAAGTTGATCAAATTTAGAAGATGATTGACTATTGAGGGCGGGATAACTGACGAAATGAAGTCAAATATAATGAGAATGTTAATATTGTTTGTGCCACAGAAGACAATGAAAGTAATGAAAATGCACATTTAGCCAAAGGAAAGGCTGCATTGGGTGTTCTAGTCACGATATGACCAGATCATTCCCAACCAAGCCTTAAGGTCATCATCGCCAAATAAGTTAGATATAAGATTAACTTATTCATGTAACAAGTTCTACCATGTACCTCGAATCATGCTGGACACGTTGAGGAACTTGCCTGTGACTCCCTTACTGATGGAGTGGTTCCCTGGAATCTCAGGAGGATCTTCAGCATCTCCTTTGATAACATACTGGCGATTTTGACATGTAGAAGGCGACTCAACTTGAATATCTGCACCACAATACAAGATAGAATAAGATCCATCAGTATGAGAAAAGACATACTGCCTGGCGCCGGCGGTACAAGAAGAGCAGGTTACCAACATTTGTAGATCAAGCGAGCAATGTATGTCTCATGAACTCCACTCAGGAATGCAGTAGGCTGTTGGGCAAGCACTTCTAACGCAGAAACGGCCTTTATTGTCGGTTGCAATAGCTACATCGAGATATTGATCGACCAGAGACAAAGCAATGTCTAGAAACAATGAAACATAGATCCGTTAATTGACTTATTAGTGAATATGAAGGGTACGCTAGATGCAAATCAATGTTAACCTACCATAGAAACCAGCCTTGATTAGAGTGCAGAGTAGTGTAGCACCCAAATAACCCTTAAAGGGACTAGGGTTTTGTTCTCTCGTGACACTGTATAGATACTCCACCATCTTTTTCTGACGCTCACTTGATGATGATGAAACATGGGTAGCAGCACTTAGAAGTGGGACCCATCCGGAATTGTAGCACATATTCGCCAGTCGAGGGTTCACCTTCACTATGGCCTTGGCAGCTTTGGTGATTCCAGAAATTGCAGCAAGATGAAGTAGTGTTTCGCCATCCTTAGTGTCCTTAAACTCCAGTGCTTCCAGTGGCATGATTTTCATAAGCACCTCCACGAACTCCGAATGTCCAGCAGTTGCAGCAACATGTATCGCCATCTCTGAGAAGTTTGTTATCTTTGCGGTTACTGCATTTGGATCATCCTGTAACAACTTCTTAGCGAATAGCCAATCACCTTTCTGAGATGCTTTGTAAAGTGACATTTACTTGTTAGGATCCCAGCTGCCGCTCTCGTTACATGTTGTTTCGTGGTGGTATTCACAGCTTTCCTGCAACAGCTCTTTCATTTCAATACTGCAACTACTTGCTTCAACTTTGAGCTGGATATTCTTTGGAAAATGAGGGTTTCCCAGTTCATGTGGTGTTAGTGAGGAAGCCATGTTTTTGTTGTTGCTTGCTTTTTGATTTATAAGAGATGGTGTAGTGGGTAACTTATTGTTGAAAATGAGACTATGTTACAAAGAAGAATGGTTAGTAGTTGAAAATGAGACTATATTACAAAGAAGAATGGTTAGTAGTAGGTTAGTAGTTGAAAATGAGACTATTAAAAAGATGCATTGGATGCCTCAGAGGTTACTGTTTTCTAGTCATCGATACTACCTACGCCGCGAACTACTTCAGCTGACAGCGTGCTTTAGGGATCTGACATGAATTACGAGGTCAACCAACAAGTCATATATATATATATATATATAGGAGTAGTGTAGTGTAGTGTAGTGTAGTAAACGAAACTCAATTGAATGTTAAAATAACAACTCCAATCGGAAAATAACATGCAACAATTTTCGAATACAAGAAACGTATATTAAAAAATTTAAATCTGCTTTTTGTGACTCAAAAGTTACAAGTGACTCAACTTCTGTCATGTGATTCCGAATTTGCCAAGTCCAAACTTCACATCGGGAACAATGATTTATCAAAATATCATCAAGTTGATTATAGTTAATTAATTAGTAAACTCTCGAATCTTGTTGATATATAGTCAACAATGACAGCCATATTAGTTGGTTTTGAAAATTATTTGTAATAGGTTGAACGGATAGGTTTTGAAGTTCACTCTTGATTCCAAGATCTTTGAAGATAAGAACTGGTATTACAAAAATGATTAATTAATATATTTACCAAATTTAGTAAGATCCTCATCACCTCTACTACTACTATTGGGTTCACTAGCTCAATTAGTAATATACTAATATTCGGTACAAGTAATTGGTAAGTGGAATTCTCATTGCTTGAGCAAGTTTTAATGATTTGTTCTCCGTAGTAACAAGTTTTGACTTGCTTCGTTATAGAAACCCAAAGGTGAATCTTTTTACTGTAAGAAACCAAGTCATTAACTCGTACGCAATCGTTCACATATGCAATGATAAGTTTCAATCGCGAATTCTCTCCTCACGGAACTACTTCGTCTATAGTATTTGCTTCCTCAATAAAAATTAATTAAATCGTGAGAATTTCAATGGCCGGAACATTATTCTAACCCCTAACTACATGGTGTACGTGTATCGATAAAGGTGGGGGTTAAATTATGAGAACATTATCAAAAACCACCACACTAGTAACAAGTAAGAACTACTAATAATATGCTTCAACAAAGAAAACTACTAACAATTTCTTTAGATCGGACTCTTGCTGTTTTGAGATAGTAGGAAATAACGGTCAACGGTGGGTTATTCATGGGATCTGTGAATATATATGCATCAATCTTGATCTAATTTGTTTGCTTCAAAGATCAATCGTCAGCACATTGTTTGCTTACGTTTGCGACATTTCGGTAGTGAATGGCATGAGGGGATGATCAATAGTAGACATCACATCTATAGACATTTGCTTTGAAATTAACAACCATAACGTACGCTATAATGGCCCCAACCAAATAGACACTGCTGGCCGGCGTAGACGATGGGTATAACATGATACAAATGTCTTAAATTAATATTATTTCCTCTGCTCAACTACTCGCTAGTAGTAGATGGTGGACGGCTTATATGGTGGAAGACGTAGTTGAGGGCACCAAATCTTGGATTTTGGCTACCCTGTACCAGCCTCGCGGATCTGATCCCTATTATTAAATAAGATTGATTGATAATTAATACTGCGATTCTTTCAGATTCAAATCCATGTGAAGGCGGAAGGCCCATGTGAAAAAAATTTTGAGTTCCCAAATCAAACTCTATATATAGATGCATATATCATAGCGAACTACATATTCATTTCATAAGAGAAAAATAAATTCAGTTACAAGATCAGATGAGAGCAAGAATCTAAAGAGGCTTTGCGCTCATGTTTTATTCTTACTCTCCATCTGATCTTCTAACTGAATATTATGAGCGCAAAGCCTCATTTGAAATCATGACGGAATAGTACGTACGAGGCTTTCATTAATATTGGTTATGATCTCCAGGAATGTGTTATTACGTGGCATTTGAGCGCAAATCCCTAGGTGGTTTCATGTATGATTCCATTATTTTTTACAAAAAATGGGGAGTTGATTGTTTTCTATAAGTTTATAAAACTTGAAAGCCTCTCATTCTTGTTGAGTGTTGATTTTTGTATTAATTCAAATCCTTTTATTAAATCATGTGAAATTGACATGCCCAATGTTCCCGAAGAAAATCAAATTTCTCTATATATAGGAACTACATATTCAATAGAATACATCATTCAAAAATAAATTCAATTATCAGATGAGAGCAAGAATCTAAAGAGGCTTTCATGTTTGCCTTAATCAGGTCTTGTATATGTCCCGGAGTTTACAACTGTCTTAAATTAATATTATTTCCTCTGCTCAACTACTCGCTAGTAGTAGATGGTGGACGGCTTATATGGTGGAAGACGTAGTTGAGGGCACCAAATCTTGGATTTTGGCTACCCTGTACCAGCCTCGCGGATCTGATCCCTATTATTAAATAAGATTGATTGATAATTAATACTGCGATTCTTTTCATATTCATTTCATAAGAAAAATAAATTCAGTTACAAGATCAGATGAGAGCAAGAATCTAAAGAGGCTTTGCGCTCATGTTTTATTCTTACTCTCCATCTGATCTTTTTCTTTTAGATTCAATGATCTTTCCGTTTTCTTTTAGATTCAATACTAATCATAAAGTGTAGTGATCATAAAAGAAAACGGAAAAGATCATAACCCTTACTGTTGTGTAGATTATGACGGAACAATAATGAAGTATCTCCAAATCTCAAAAGAGTACTTACAGTGTATAAACATGTAATTTGCAGATTCTCGAACTTCATTGCACAAAACACATTGCACGCTATCAATATTCATACCACGGTGTTGCAACATATCTCGGGTTGGAAGCGAATCATGGAAAGTAGCCCAAAGGATAAAACTTACCTTGTTAGGGATAGAAGCTTTCCAAAGAAATTGGTCGAAACCGCACTCTTCCAAATTGCCTGTGAGATGTTCATAACATCTTGAAGTCTTTGAAATTATCCGAGAAGTTCCATTTTTCGTCCTCCGCCTCCACAAGTTCAGGCACTTGGTTTAGATCACGCCGAAGAAGGTCCCATTCTAATTGTTCATTCATATTGAGATGCCTCTTGAAATCACAATGCCAAGCTCCATCTACTATCATATCAGATATAGTTGCATCCTTAGCCTTAGCAGCCTTGAAAACCTCTTTGAATAGGTCTTGCAACCTCCCCCTATCTAACCAATGATCCTTCTAAAAACGAATGCCTTTGCCATTTTTAACAGTGAAAGTTGCCATACTCTGGACCGTCGGTACCATATTTGTAACATTCTTCCACACACTTCTACCTTGAGATTGAGTATCCACATCAGGGACTAGCAGGTCATTGTTATGAGCAAATTTGTCATTACTTTCAAGATAGTTTGTTACGTGCCAAAAACTTTACTTGAATTGTTTCAAGCGTGGTCTACTAATGTTCTTCATGGTAGAGGGAAGGATATTTGGAAAATCTTACCCTATGCGATATGTTGGATTTTGTGGAAGGAAAGGAATGGAAGGGTTTTTGGAGGTCGACATAAGAGTGTTCAAGAGAATATTGATTTGGTTAAACAATTGGTAGTCCTATGGTCTTGTGACAACGATACTTTTAAGTATGTTGATCCTAGCTTAATTTGGAGTAACTGGGATACTCTAATGTATATGTAATTGGTTTGACCTTGGATTGTTCCTTGGTTTTTCTCTTTTTTTAATATAACCTAAAAAAAAGATTATGACGGAACAATACGTACCCTGCCCCAGAGATTAGATATGCGCTCATATTTTTATTTTTCAAATATGCAATGGTTGTCTCTCCGGAATCTGTTCATGATGGGTAAGTTGCGTTTTGGAGTAATTGATAGATCATTACTGGGGGTTTCTTTTGTTTTATGTATTCTTATATGGGTAAACAAAACTACATATGGTCAAGTGAGATTACATTAGTATTTATATGCAGCTCATGATCAATTTTGTATATTTGTTTTAATTTTTTTTTATTTATCGGAATATAATTGTAGGTTTTGATTTGTATTACGATCTAGTTTGTATGGTTCTCAGGTATTATGAGCCCCATAATCAAAATTATGATGCAGATTGCAGCAACTTCTTTTACTCTAATTGCATAACTTCGCATCCTTCTTTCTTTAAACCTGCAAACTCAAGAACAAGTTTTTTCTCAATAGAATTATCTACCACGGCTTTTCTATTTATTTGTTTCTCAGTCTTAAATTATCTACCACATGAATACGCTAATCAAAAAAAGAAAGAAAGCGAACCATTCAGATAACCTAAAACGTGCACGGGAAATACTCCTCAGACTCCTTGGTATCAAAATTTTGGATACTGTTTTTGTTCATGACATCGAAAACAAATTGAACACTGGAACAGTATTTTGTTACTACAAGTGTCTATTATTAGTGGTAATGGTAATAACTCCCATGAAGATGTACCAACCTTTATTACCAGCGTGTGTATCTATCGGGGGAAAGATGACGGCATTATCAATATTCACACTGCGATAATAAAGGTCGGTACACTACACGTACACCTTCATAGGAATTACCTCTGGCATTAGAAGCAGGTAGTGTCAAGAGCTCAAAGATTGGTTTCAATTTCGTCAATAGAGAGATTACTTTGGGCAGCCGTGAATCTGTGCATCGAAAGGCTTTATTGGACAGATGTTTTCAAATTTGTGAAAACCTTAAAATGTGATTTAATCTCCATAAAAGTCATAAAAAACTAAAGAATTATCAAATTCAGCAAATAGTACAATTATATAATTAGAGGTGTAAAGTGGGATGTGCCAGCACGAGCACAGCCCAGCACAACACGCTAAAATTTGAGCACAAATTTACATTGACCAAAGACGTGATTTAGCTTCAAAGACGGACAAAGACAGCACATCACGTTAGTTAAATGGGACGTGCTGGGTTTGAATAATTGGCACAGTAGCACATCAGAACACGCGGAACGGATAAGCACGTGGCACAGCCCAGCACAGCACGTTAAGAAAGCACGTCATAATATATACAAGTACACCATATAACAAGGCATAATACATCACATTTTTTGTATATTTCACAAAAGAGTCACTATTCTAGCTAGTTTTTAACATTTTATACTGACTTATTTATAACAACACATATAATATCTTAATATTTGGAAAATATATTTCAATATCGTTGTTATAATATCGTCATCTATATTTAACTAGAACATTAATTTACATGACGATAATCCAATTTTATATTTGATGGACTATTTATTTTTATTGAATAAACTTGTTAATTCTACTTGAAATAATATCAAATGGTATGTTGTCTAATTAAATTCTTGTGATAATGTCCGACTTAATGTATACATTAAGTGATTTCAAATTGTTTATAGCACATGTGCTAGCACGGCACAGCACGGCACGTTTATTCGTGTGCTGTGCCCGTGGGCTGTGCTGTGCCTAGCTTTTGACTAGTAAAGCACAGCACGTTTAAATCGTTGGCACAGCACGACACATGGCACGTGAAGCACGCGACTTCGTGTGCCGGGCTGTGCCGGGCCGGCACGTTTTACACCTCTATATATAATCACCATCAGTTTCAAGGTTTAGTCAACTACAAAACAGCAACAGGAAACTTTTGTATGGCTACAGTCTACAAGCAGGTACGGATGGTTGTGGTATTCTTGCTGTTAGAAAAACGATGAATCGACTTTCTGGTTATCAACAGGATCTTTTTTTCCTAGTTGGCTGTAGAATCACTTGTGGCCAATAAGTTTGGGAAACCATTTGTACAAATGTTGGCAGCAGCAAAAAATTGAACAAGGTAATTGGTACTACAGCCAATAATGCTATGAGAATGGGAGCCCCTGAAAATTTGTGTCCAAGTATTATAACAAGTGCAGCACCAAAGGTTACCATCATGAAGCTTATGGACAAGCTGAGTGTTATAAGATTTAAGATAATCTTTCGTGGTAATGATTGTAGGAAATCCAATTCTATATAGCGGCTCGTAAGGACTGTTATAAACATCATAGCGGAAGTAATTGAGGAGAAGAAAGCCAAGGCATCTGCCACCACAAAAACCACGAATGCTTTCTCGAGTAAAAATATTGGAGTACCGTTATTCTTATCATCACTGTCACTTATAGTTCCACCTGGTACTGTAATAGCCGCAGCAAATACTACTGTAGCGACCAAAGACGCTACCAGCATGGATGATTCAGCTGTACCTTTTGCCCAATTTTCTGCTTTTTGCATCAATTCCTTGTGCTCCTCCGTGAATACTTCATGAGCCGTCTTATTCTTGTTGTTTCTCCTTGACTTATCAATGTCAAGCACGATATTTTCTACAGCCTAGTAAAGAAACAAGGGTATTACTAAAAAATGGTATCATCACAGCAATTAAAGTGGAATCCTTATGTTTCTTATGATGAAGAATATATTGATACTCACCTTAAACCAACGCAACTCTTGTTGCATTTGGAAAACTTCGCCACCAAACTTCTTAAGGTGGGAAAGTGGTGCTAATTTTGCAGCCATATGCAGGATGGTATTACCTGATTTATCTTGAAAGGATAACAATTTCTGATCAATATTCATTCCGTATATGAGTTTGAAGATATTACCATTTCTTTGTTGAACTGCAATTTTCAGTATGTCTTGTTTGTTTGTTTCAAATGGGAATGTCTGAAGGCATTCCACTATAAATTCTGATATTCCCGACTTAGTGAATTTCCTTAGGATGTCAAATTTTGCGAAAAAATCTGAGATGTCTGAATTCGGCATCTGAGAAATCCGTGCAAGTATGCACTTCACCAAAGCCAAGGCTTGCTTAGTCTTCAAAATTTTGTAGTATCTTCCCGAAGGCAGTACTGAAATGGAAACCAAATCAATCTACTAAGTCGTTAGCTGCACCACGGGAAATACATACAAGTTAATCACTGAACTGATAAATTTAGAAGACGATCCACTATTGAGGGCTCCATAAGTGATGAAATGAATTTGTAGGACACTAATTGCCTAGTCTAGGAAGGGCTGCACTATGAATTCTACCCATATACCTCGAGTCATGCTGGTCACGTTGGGGAACTTGGCTATGACTCCCTTACTGATGGAGTGGTCCCCTGGAATCTCAGGAGGATCTTCAGCATCCCCTTTTATAGCATACTGGCGTTTTTTATCTGTAGAGGGCGACTCAACTTGAATATATGTACCCCAGAACAAGATAGAATAACTTCCGTTAGTATGAGACACGAAATACTGGCTGGCGCCTGAGTACAAAAAAAATTAAATCTGGTTACCAACATTTGTAGATCAAGCGATCTATAGGTGTCTGACGAATTCCCACTCAGGAATGCAGTAGGCTGCTGGGAGAGCACTTCTAACGCACAAACTCCATCCTTGTCGGCTTCAATAGCCAGATCTGGATACTGTTCGACCAGAGACAACGCAATATCTAGAAACACAGATTGCATTATTGAGTTTATAATGAAGATGAAGGGTGTGTAAGATGCAAATCAATTTTAATTCTCACCATAGAAACCCGCCTTAATTAGATTGCAGAGTTGTGTAGCACCCACATAACCCTTAAAGGGACTGGGGTTTTCGTCTCTGGTGACACTGTATAGATACTCCACCATCTTTCTTTGACGGACATTTGACGATGATGAAACATGGCTAGCAGCACTCAGAAGTGGTACCCATCCAGAATTGTTGCACATCTGCGTCAAGCGAGGGTTTGCTTTCACTATGGCCTTTGCAGCGTCAATGATTCCAGAAATTGCAGCAAGGTGAAGTACCGTTTCTCCATCCTTGGTCTCCCTACACTCCAATGCCTCCAGTGGCATGATTTTCAGAAGCTCCTCCACAAACTCCGAATGTCCAGCAGTTGCACCAACATGTATCGCCATCTCTGAGAAGTTTGTTATCTTTGCGGTCACTGCATTTGGATCATCCTGGAACAACTTCTTAGCGAATTTCCAATCACCTTTCTGAGCTGCTTTGTACAGCGGCATGTACTTATTGCGATCCCAGCTGCCGCTCTCAATACGTGTTCCTCCGTGGTTTTCACAGTTTTCCTGCAACAAAGGATCCAGTACCTCCTCCATTTCAATATTGCTACTACCTCTAACTTTGGGCTGGATAATATTTGGAAATTGAGGGTTTTCCAGTTCATGTGGTGACAGTGAGGAAGTCATGTTTTTGTTGTTGCTCAGTTTTTGATCTAGAGAGATTGATAGTTTAGACTAGACAAGTTTGTGATTCAACTGCAGTAAGAGATGGTGTAGTGGGTAACTTATTGTTTTGAAAATGAGACTATATTACAAAGAAGAACGGTTAGTAGGTTAATAGTTGAAAATGAGACTATATTACAAAGAAGAATGGTTAGTAGTAGGTTATTAGTTGAAAATGAGACTATATTAAAATGAGACTGTTAGTTAATGTGAAGTTACTTAGCTAATTAAGATTAGTAGTAATTTAGTAAGTACACATGAGTGTTCCACGTGCTTTTGTATTAGGTTTATGTATGCCTAGCATATAAACAAAGTGATGAAGAAAGAGAATGTAATCTAAATGAATGAAAGTTTGAGTAGAAGAGGTAGAGAGAAGCTCATGCCCTCACCTCTAGGGCTGCACATAGTTCGGTTCGGTTCGATTGTAAGCCAAAAAATAACTGAAACCGAAGCACTCGGTTTTTAAACATTGGAAACCGATGAAACCATTTAACCTACTCGGTTTCATTCGGTTTTGGACCACTCGGTTTCGGTTTAAAACCCCCCGTTTTCGGTAAACCGAAAATTCTGTCAGTTTTGTGAAACTGACATACACCTTTACTAAAGAGAAGTGGTTACAAAATAAAAATCTACAAATTAACCTGTCAAACTGATTGTTTTAAAGTCAAATACATCTGAAACTCCAACAGATATAACTTAAAGAGAAAATCTAATGACAAACAAAAAAAAAAAAAAAAATTAAGTAAAGATCGTAGTTCTTGGCGATAAGCCGACATAGTAGAAACATAAATGAAGATAAGTTGGATCACGGCAACTGTTTCCTAAGCATCTTGTTTTAATTTCTTCCACAAGCAGGCTCGCATATTAGTCCCTGGAAACAAAATTTTATACAAATTAGAGGACCCTTAATTTGTAACACCGCAAACATGTGAATCACTAAATCCTACAGAACATCATCATTATTTGAGTAGCGAACTTTCAGAAATTTCAATTTAACTCGAGTCATAGAGGAAAAAACAGAAAGCAAGAACACTATGTTGGCATATAAAAGCAATTGTTGACCTTATAGCTTACGAGTTACGACATATAATATAAATGCGGGAAAAGTAAATATAGATCATAGAACTTACAGTATAATAGAATCCTCTTCATCATCTATGTCAATGTTGATGAACTTAGACTTAGCAAGAGAACCTAAAAAGTGTGTAAGAATACATGAATAAGTGAATAAGTGACAAACAATCAATCAATAAAGTAAATAACAAAACAAAAATATACTTGAGTCAACTTCTTCGGCATCATCAGTACCTAATGTGTTTAGATCAAGATCAACCGACGTCCGTAACCAGCTTTGCATGCAAATCAACGCCTCAACTGTCTTAGGCTTCAATGAGCTTCGAAATGGATCAATAACGCGCCTTCCAGTACTAAAGGAAGATTCAGAGGAAACATAAGAGACTGGTATGTCTAGTATATCTCTTGCCATGCGTGATAACACTTTAAACCTTGTAGAATTAATCTTCCACCAACCTAAGATATCAAACTGAACACTAGTAGGGCTAATCATTGGTTCACGTTTCTCCTCTAAATATATCTCCAACTCAGATTTCCCCTCAACAGCGCCATCCTCCTCATCTTCTCTATCTCTCTCTGTTATAAGACTAGCATAGGAAGAATCTTCATCATCGATAACTCCAGAAGTTTGAGTAACATCATCACTAATACTTGCTATGCTTGAGACATCTTCATCACTTGAGTAGAGACACTTGTATTCTTCTAAAAGATTTTTAAAATCAGCTACCACAAAAGTAGATAAGTGAAGACGTAATGACGGACCCGTTATACATAGCTTATCAAGAATAAAATTCAAACCTTTTTGTTTCTCACGCGGATCAAGCAAAACAACAATGAACATGAGATGGTTAATTTTCTCAAATTTCCCCCAATACTTATTGAACTTTTCAAGCATTTTAAGTCCCATACCGGAAAGAAAAGGGTCTGAACTTTTTACCCATGTGTGTATTTTTCTATGAATGACACTAAGGTTAAATAAGAACTCACGTGAAGTAACACGAGTAGAGTAAGAAAACTTCACAATATAATCATAGAATACCTTCAGAAATTTAACAAATGATCTTGCATGGGCCCAATCTTCCATATATGGAGCATGAACATGAGGCGGATGAGGAGCTTTCTTCTTGTTGTTTTTTTGATTTCCTGAAGAATTCTTATCAGTTGCAGAGATACCAGCTTCTTGCATATGAACATCACCACCAACAGTAGAAGTGGAACAAGAAAATACAGGGGGAATGGATCATTCTTTGAAACAAAACCTTTTTCTGAAAACCTTATCATCCAGTGCTATCCTTTCAAAATCTTTCTGGTATGTACAAGCTGCTTCCAACATCATGTAGATTGAATTCCATATGGTATCGACATCTAGTAATAAACCCTTTTTGCTATTAATCTTTTCATAAAATGCACATTCCATAAACTTCTGCTCCCTAGCAGGCGACCTCGTAGCATACTTGACCACCGCTCTTATTCGCTTAATTTCTATATGATACTCTTCAAATCCATCTTTCACAACAAGTGCAAGCATATGAGCAACACATCTAACTTGCAAAAACTTATAATTCATTATATCATTCTTGCTTAACACTTCATCCTTTAGATAATCAACAACGTAATCATTAGCACTAACATGAACATCTTTCTTTAGATAATCAATAGAAGATGCATTATCTAGAGTAATAGTAAAAAATCCATGAAGGTCCCATTCTAACAAACATTCCTCTAACATCTTCCCTATCACCTCGCCTGAATGGCCTAAAATTTGAAAGAAGTTAATTACCATTTTGTGTAGCTTCCAATCTTTATCTATGAAATGGGCAGTTACCACCATGTAGCTTTTATTTTGGGCATTTGAGGTCCATGTGTCAGTGGTGAGACAAACTCTTACTTTGTTTGCCTTGAAGTAATTCTTCATCTTTTCCTTTTCAGCATCATACAAAACCATTACATCGCGCGAAATGGTCATACGAGATGGGATCTTGAATTTGGATTCAAGTACTCTGCAAAATTCCTTGAACCCTTCTCCTTCAACCACTCTAAATGGCTGCTCATCTATAATCACAAATAGAACCAACGCCTTTCTACATGCATCTTGACTAAAACTTACCGCAACCAACTTTCCTTCCTCTCCTAGCTTAGCCGGTTGAAAACCAAGAGTTTGTTGGACTTTTTCCGGAAATGGCTTCTTCTTACATATCTTCATATGGTTATTTAAACCAGATGTTCCATTCTTGGTATTATCAGCTGCAATTTTTGCCTGACAATGGCGACATACAACATGTATAGAAGGTTTATCTTCTGGATCAAAGTGATTCCACACATCCGATGTGCGCTTCTTTCCTTTTGGTTATGTCACTTCCGTTCCATCTTCAATTGCATCTCTAGGAGTTTTACGTTTTTTTCTTTGTGGTTCTGCCACTTTTGTACCAGCTGAACTTGCCTCTCCATCTACACTTGCATCTCCAATTGAACTTGTATTAGCTGGAGGTCGAGGTGGCCGTTTATTAGAGGAATCAAAGGACGTAGGTGTTGATTTAGATCCTCGCATTATCAAACTGCAACTTTGTTCAACAACACAAAATAAGGTAGTAAATTAGTAATTAACATACAACAAAGGAGATTAAATAATTGAAGGAAATTCAGTAACTTTAACTTTACTTTAGGGACTTTTGTTGTACCAAGAGGGGAGCATAACTGCATATGGCATGATAATGCTTTCAAGCTTGTTATAGTGGCGGCATAGTTTATTAGAGGGGTGGCATTGTGATAGTAATGTCCCTCTAGTTAGTTAGGGGATGTCCTATAAGGGGTGTTCTTATATCTGAGAATTTTCTTTAGTTACGGTTGGTAACAATTTTAGTTTACGAACCGTAACTCAGTTACGGTTGGTATGGAGCATTTAGTTACCAACCGTAACTCAGTTACGGCTGGTATCGAGCATCTAGTTACCAATCGTAACTCAGTTACGGTTGGTATCGAGCATCTAGTTACCAACCGTAACTGGTTTTAAGATTGGGGTTTCTTCAAATTTAACCAGTTACGGTTGGTAGTTCATCTTTAACGAACCGTAACTTTGATTTACGGTTGGTTATGAGCAAAATTCCAACCGTAATTAGCTCTGAAAATGTAAAAAAAATTGAATTTTTTTCGTACTTTAGATAACTTTGAGCAACAAAAAGCTAGTTGGGACTAATTTAGAAGTATACCCGGTCATTTTCAAGTCATGGTTCTTCGTTTTGTTGGTTAATTTCTTCAATTGATTGAGATTGATCTTCTCCTCTAATTTTTTTTTTAACTCTAAAAATTTGATTTAGGTTTTGATTTTGAGTTAATATAAGTGAAATTAATCATTAACACTAAACTCGATTATCATCACTAAACTAGGTTATCAATTATGAGGGTTAATTTGTCATTTCAATTTTTTTTTATAAGGGACATCTTGAATGATCATGTAATGATCCTTTTTGTCTTATTAGAATACCGCCCCTCTAATAAACCAAGCCGCCCCTATAATAAGATTTAATGCTTTAGCATGGAGAAAGAAAAATGCTTGCCCAAATACTAAAGATGAAAATTAAGACAACTCCATAGAAAACATGATGACCCCATTCTTTACCAAATCCTTAACATTACCTGTGTCTTTCTTTCTCTCATCATTCCTCTCTTCCTTTTACTCGTAGTAATACAAATAAGAAACAACACAAAGTACATGACAAGACTACCTAAAGTAAAACCTACCGAACAAAACATAAAAAGTTGAGATAACACAGCACCATATTTTTAAAACCAAACAGAAATGAGTATTTCCAAGTTTACAACAACATCATCAATTCATAAGCACTAATTCTGTCATATAAACCAAAATATATTCTGGAATACTCCTTAACTAATGCATTCTCCTACCTGACTATGGCACAACTCATATAGAAGATGCGGGCAGAAATGACGACGGTACCAACAAACAAACTACGCACCAGAAAACTTCACATCACGACGAATATTTGGAAACTGAAGTCGATAGATCAATTATGGACTGGAACTGGACCAGGGATCATCAAATGTCACCAAGTAACCATTAGGTAAGTGACCACCACATCCATAGCAAGTAACTACTCTTATACAAGAATGAAGTAAAATACTAGTTTTCCTGGGGGATCTCAGTCTTAAAACACGACACCTTGTACTAGATATTGATTTTTCACTTTGACCGCCAGAAAGGATAAACCATTGAACATTCAAATTATTGGATTGTGGAAAAGGCTTATGATAAGATTAATGCAAAGGTAATGTTAAGGTTCCCTATTATTGCTAATTTAGTAAGTTCAACATCGCTAATCGAGAAATACACGACGTGCCCCCCTCATATAGTATGTTCACGGAAATTTATGTAAATGTGCGGTGCTTGATTAGTGGGATTCTCATTGCTCGAGCACATTTTAAAGATCTATTCTCGATAACAAGGAAGAAAGACAAGAAGCATCATTCGAACCGTTTACCCAATTCGATTGTTATTGTGAAGCAATTCAGCTAGACTTTAAGGTGGATGGTGTATCTGACGGTGTATCATCTAGGATCACTCACCATCATTTGCCACGTGGCCATCAGTGTGCGTATTTGATGGTCGAAGGTTCGAGGAGCACCTGATGAGAAGCTATCTGTGAAGTACAATAACGGATCCGACTTTATCCTACTCCTAGATAAATTCAAATTGGACGGAAGAGACACAGTCTAACTGACATCGAAAAGACAACTATAGTTACAACTGTCTAAGGCGCGGGGAAATCCATCTACCTACATTTAATGCTACGAACAGAAAACATGTGTCACGTATTGTGTGGCTCATTCGGAGGTGGATTTTTTGCGGCAGTATATTACCGTTGAAACATCTTAGGTGACCACGACGACCATCAAAGCGATTAACACGCAACCCAAGACAATAAATAACAACTGTAACGATAAGTGAGACCCACCTGAAAATCCTATAAATACCAAACTCCTCTGGAAGAGAAGTGGTCGATCTATTTGAGAGAGAAAAGTATCAGAATAGAGAGAAGGAGTAAACATTAGGTATGAGTTGTAATTAACCATGTAATTTTATATTTCTCCCCTTTCTCAAAATCATTTGTCTGTATAATTTTAGCCTCATTCTTATATCCATAGTGAAACCCCTCAATACCCCGTGGATGTAAACCTTAAAGCTGAACCACGTAAATCAATGGCTCATTTACTTTCTGTAATGCACTTACATTCTTCATCTTTACTTATGCTATTTAGATCTATTTATGCACTATCATCATGTTTAGATTAATGGACACAGACACTACGGAGATGGTCTTCGGTGCTAAGCGTCTTTTCCTTTATTTCACCCTCCTTGTATTTACTTATTCTAGTCATTGTATTTTATTTGTATTGTGAATATTGATTGTGGACACGAAGGCATCTTCGTTACTTCGGTGTTTCACATGCCAATAGTATGATAACTACAGATAGTCTATGGTGATGCCCCGGTGTGATTTAGGAAATCAGAGACACTATGAGGATTTAGATAGTTAGTCTGCAACACTTCAGTATAGGTAGTACATGAATGCTCAATATTGCACTCCCACGAAATAGGCATATCATGACCATAGATTTGAGAACAATATCACTACACCAAATTTGGGTTTTTCGCAATAAAAATTAGCAACAGCCCCCGTGCTGTTGCAAATTTGCAACTAAAGTGAGCTGTTGCAAATTTGAATAAAGCAAGCAGTTGCAAAAGTTTCGCAACGACAAATTTATGTTGCTAATTTCGCAACTGTTTTCGCAACTATTGAAAAGCTAGGCGTTTGAGCCGTCCGTGTGCAGGGTCACAGCTGAGTGTGTAGAACTAAATATCTTTCCACCCAGTATCTTAGGTTTTAACAATTCTAAAACTGTTTTGCACCCCTATTTTCACTATCGAGCTGGATTTTCTTCGTTTCTCCCTCCCAAACTGTACGACCGAACCATAGCCATACCTTCTTTCTCTTATAACTTCACTCTTTCACCACCTAGATATGAGAAATCTGTCTGAAGAAAACGTTCCAACTTATCGCACTAACTTGGTAAGTCTTTCAATACTCATTCCCCCTTTGTTGTTCTCCATCTTAGGAGTTAGGGGTTTTGTTAAAGTAATCTGTTAGATTAACAGTTAGGGTTTCACTTCATCTTTGTAGTATTTTTGTCTATTGATGAAATTGAGTTTGTTCTACTGCAACTATAAGCTACTGATTTGGCTCATCTGAAAGCAATTGCTAATCGGGAGAAATCTAGGTCTAAGTTTCATCATTTTGTTCTAATTTAATTTTTGGGTTTAATTTTAGGTCTGTGAGATTTGGGTGTTTTTTAGATTTTGGATTTGTTGTTATCAAGATTTGGGTGTTTGTATATATTTATTTGAATCATTCAATTCATTTTTTATAAATATGGGGATATACCTCATCAGGACACTAGAGTAGATATCAAATTTGTAAGTTTCACGGGAAAAAAAGGTATTTTGTTTGGAATTTTACTTAGCAAGAAGGGACTGCATTTAAATGGAATGAGTTGTTTTGATTGTATCTGGGTTATTTTGTTTGGAAAAAAAAGTGATCGTTCTAACTTGGAACAAGCAGCATGGATTAGAGAAGTTCCAGTCTAGTTAAGTTCAGTAAATGGAATGAGTTTTTTTGCTTGTGTCTGGGTTATCTAGTCTTTTGGAAATTTGTCTAGTGAAATTGGGTTTCTTGTTTTAGATGTGCGCAATTTTATGCTTTATTAACATCTTTACTGAAATAAGTGTATTGTAGATTAAGTGTTTGACAAATTATCTCAGTAAGTACTCAGGTTTATATACATAGATACCTGCTATGTTTCGAGGGTAGTGATTTTTGGTAGTATGGAGAGGGTAGTAGAAATGGTGGTGGTATTGATTTGCAGTACTATGAGGCTGGTCCGTATCAGGCTGGTACGAGTAATATGAGGAGTAGTGGGACTGGTCATGGTGTTGGAGGTTATTTGTAGTAGTAATAGTACTGGTGACTGTGTTGGGTGGTGATTGTAATACTAGTAGTACTGGTGACGCTGTTGGTTATGATTTGTAGTAATAATAATTGTACTGGTGAAGGTATTGGTGGTGATTTGTAGTTGAAAGGTATGGTACCAACGATGGCGTAGGTAGTTATTTTTTTAAGTATGGGGAAGGTGTGGGAGATGGTTGTGGCAGTGACTTGTAGTAGTATATATCGAGATGGTACTGGAGATGGTGGAGGTGGAGGTGGAGATGCACAGTAGTATTTGGTAGGTGTTGGAGATGTTCGAGGAGGTAATTTGTAGTAGTATGGAGTAGTATGACAGATGGCGGAACACCTTATGCTAGTAACTTGTCATGTATTGTCAAGCACTTTTATGCAGTTGTGCATAAGTATTTAGTTATGTTTGTCTGAAAACACTCTTTGATGTATCTATATGAACACCTATCGTAATCTTATCGATCGTTTTACCTTATTTATCTGTGTGGTTGTTGTATTATATGTGTGAGGGTTTTTTTCTGCTACATGTGATTGCGCGGTGACTTCACCAAAGGGTCTATTGAAACGCTAGTAGCCACATGGGGAGATATTAATCCCTGGTAAGCACTTCATTTACTTACGATGATACTATTGAGTTGAAATTTATGGATATAGTCTTATGCAATTTGAACTTTCTTGTGAGGTGTTATGCACAATGATCATTATTGATGGGAAAGACGTGTACTGCAACGCGCAGGTGTACTTACAAGTCTTTGAGTGCATAAACAAAAGGTATGCATTTTTATTGTTGATAAATGTTGTTTCACTGCATTAGTATTTGCATATTCTTTAGAATTAGGGATGACAACCAGTTTCGGTTACCAGTCTTCGATTTGTTTTTTTTTTTTCTTTTTTTATTGTGGCATCTGATCAGACTCTTCTTATTCTTCTAGGTTTAGAAGTTTTTGGTTGATAAGAACAATAACAGTAACGATTTGAATGCTTAATTTTTAGGTAATTTGAGATGTTTGCTTGAGTAATGTCATTTATACGTAGTATTGTGATAGAAATTTCTAGATAGACCATTTGTTATTTCCATCATTCGTAGTAGCTTCTGAATTTTTCTTTCTTTGCGACTAATACAACGTGCAGGTTATTATTTTCCATCTGCCCACCTGTTGAAGATTAATCCCAACATCACTTCAGTTAAATATTGTTAAGTTGAAGCTTATGGATGTAGTCTTATGCAGTTTACCTTTCTTGCTGTGTATTACAGGCAATGATCAGGGCGAGAAATGAACTGCATCAGTTCAGGTATATATACAAGTCTTGGAGTGCATATATATACTAAAGGTATGCCAAGTTACAGAATCAAAATTGCAGTACCTGCTAGTTACGGAGTCAGAATTTTAGTAAATGTATCATAACTGCAAGTTACATGATCATAATTGCCTAGAAACATGACAATTCAATTGAATTCATGAAATATTAAACCTTTACAATTTTTAACCGTGAAAAATTTGTCTGGAGTTGTCGTTTCTGTGGATTGAATGCTTCTTTGTGTCGATTGAATGATGGCTTGTGTAGTTTGAAAGATTTCAGTAAATTTGAGGCAATTGGGATGAATCTGGGTAAATGCATGAGCATTTTGTTACAGGGGAAATGAATTTTGACTAGGTCAACAGAGACTGACCAACTTTTTTTTTTTTTTTTGCAAAAAGTTCGCAACCGGTAACACCCGTTGCAAAATTTAGTACCAGAACCAGGATATGTGGTTCAGAACAAGGATATCCTATCCGGTACTTTTTAATCTGTGTTGAACAAAAGAATTCGAAACGACAAAGAGCAGTTGCGAATAAAATCTTTCGCAGCTGTTGGCTGCCGTTGCAACCGAGCTGTTGCGACAGTAATTCGCAAAGGTAAATTTACCATTGCGAAAAAACTGCAATAGGGTGTTTCGTTGCAACCATGTTTTGCAATGGGAAAAACCGTTACTAAAACTGAAATTTGGTGTAGTGAATAAGTACCACACCCCATAACACAGTTGTCGAGAGTCTGGTTAGTTCCAAGATTTTTTCCAGTGCATTTTTGAGCATTTACTTCTTTTCCACACCCCATAACCTCATAACAATGGGTTGAACTGTTAAAATTTAGTTAACGAGCATGGAGTACGAGAGTCATTAGCAGCCAATCAGGCCCATCGTGAAAAAAGAAAGAGAATCATTCAGATAACTCAACTGACGGCGAAACGCTCCTCAGACACCTTGGTACCAAAATTTTGGATACTCTTTTTGTTCATGACATCGAACACTGAAACCGTATCTTGTCTATCATCAGCGGTAATAACTCAACTGAAACCAAAATTTTGGACACTCTTTTTGCATTTACTCTTTTTGGATACTACCAGTGTCTGTCTTCAGCGGTAATAACTCCCATGAAGGGGGCTCGGATCCCCTGTCGCTTGCTTTCATGTGCCCTCGTGTCCCTCCAATTGGGCGGCGACAAGTGGTGTCAATATTCTTCCCTTGTTAGAGTTTTTCTTTTACAGTTGGATGATCATATTTTTCTTTTAAAATCGGGAAGGATGGCATTTATGCGTTGGAAGTGCTGGCGGAAAAGCCTACAGCATTCCTGAGTGGAATTTCTCTAACCCCTGCTGAACACTTCATCTACAAAGGTTGGTGACCTAATTTTTCTGCACCCGTAGGCAGTATTTTCTATTCTCGTACATACCATCTACAAAGGTTGGTGACCTGGAATTTCTCTGACCCATGCGGACTTACCACCGACTTTAGACCAAGGCACCAAGGTCCTCGTTCACAGTAAATTTTGGCTTCTTAAGTACACTGATCAAAACTTTTGATATCGATGACTTGGATAAATTTCACATGTATTGAGTTTTTTCTCCACTTCAAGGTGGATTAATCGAATTTGTATTGTAAATCTATTTTGACCCTGTCAATCGATAAGGAAGTGGCAATTGTAGCCAAGAACAAACGATACGAATAACAAATAACAAAATATGGTGACTTCTCATGCATTCATTGCTTATTTTGTGGTTACATTTGCGAGAAAGATATAAATAAATGTGAATGTTGGTGCTGGTGATGCAATGAAAACACAATTCACGAGGACATCATCATATTTTTGCTTCAAGCAACACAACACAAGGAAACATTTACTATATCAGTAGCCTGAAAGCACCTTCCCGATTTGACACCCTTATTCAAGATTGGGTATGCTGGGGGGAAGCTCAAGTCCTTTACAAAAATCATCACAACCTTTACAAGTACTCTCCAACTGAACCCTGGATCCGAAAGGGCTACCATCCTCAGGACTACAAGATTGACCTCTTACACCTCCTCCATGTCTGCAATATCATTTCGATCACAGAAACAAAAACCGGAAAGAAAAACCGTTAGAGATTGAAACAATATAATATTAATAATAATAAAAAAACAAGGAATCTCTTTGAAAGTTTGATTGTTAAGTTTTGAGGTTAATCTTTTCAAATATAAAGTTATTTCTGCAGATTTGAAAGTTTGATTGTTAAGAGATTATCAGGTTATCTGCAATATGGTTTTATTTTCCCAGTTTACAGATTTTGCAACTGGCATGATCTCATCATGTGCTTCCATGAATTTTTGCACGGAGTAGCAATTAACCGCATGATATCTTCCCAAAATGTAACCCTGTCACAAAGATTTGCCTTTGGGTATGATGATCACTATAGAAGTACAAACTCACAGCAAAGGCATTGTAATTGGGATTTGGGAATACTGATTTGGTAAAAAAAATAAAAATAATAATTGAAGGCAGTAACATTAAATTTTCATCAAGTTGAGAAAAATCAGCTAGATAAATGGAAGGTCTGTTTTCTTTAATTGGTGAAATTTGCTGAAAGATGTTACTCCCTCCGAACCACATATATAGGCGGAGAGACAATTATCTTAAATTAAGAAAATTGCATAGGATTCATAATTTTATATGTTTTTTCTTGTTTTATCTTTCGTCTTATCTCCAACACAATTACATATATCCAATAAATATGGGTATATATGGAAAAATTCATCTTGAAAAATAAAATCCGCTTATTTAGTAGGACAAACAAAAACCAAAATTCCGCCTATATAATAGGGACGGAGGGAGAATTGTTGGATATTTTCAATAACTTAGAAAATAAAACTGTTTTCGTTTTTGGTTTTTCACTATGATGGGGAAGCGTTATGTGTTGGATAAACACAATGGATGTTAGTTGGAGATGAAGGGACACCTCTAATAGGTGTGATGGTTCATAAAGGACACAACCATTCCCAACAGACACCTTATGTGTCTTTTGGAAGTGAAGAGGCATCTCCAATATGCATGAATAACCCTATAAGTAGTGAAGGAATTCTCCCATTCTTCAGAATGAATTCAACCTGTTTTCTCTCCATCTAAAGAATCATCAGAAATCTCTCTCATGTGTTCTTGGTTGGGTCAAGGGGTGCAAACCTTGAATCCAATTTCCTGTTGTAGGGCTTTCATTGTATCTGAAGGCATTATTTTGCATACTGTTGCAATCGCCAATTTATATTGGGAGGGTAGAAATAATCGTCTAAAAGAAATCACCCGAGCCTTGAAAGCTTTTGAGTACAACAACAATTTCTTTTAGTGTTATCATCCTCTGTTTTATACCCAAAATTTCCAACAGTTTTAGACGATTAAATTTCGACGGCGGAGGATGAAACAGTGGTAAACATTGGGAATGTTTCACTGGTTGCTTTTTATGACACAAAAGGACCTTCATGGGATGTTGTGAAACAAAACTATGGACAAGGGAGACGCGATAAAGTGGATCATTGGTTCCTTCCGAAATAGGAAATTCACGAATTGTTTGCCGTGTGAATGATGATAAACCATGCGAAGGCATTCTATGATTCCGTCAATGGTAGACGACGCACAAAGAAACGAATGACAGGAAAGGAAAGTCTGTTGTGAGTCTTCCCTGAAATACACCTTCAGGAAGGAAGCGGTTCATCAATTTATGAAGCAGCGTGGACGGACAGTTAGTGTTTTAATAGATAAGAAACTACTCCAACATGGATTTTTAGATTCGTGTGTACAACGTCAAAGTGATTGATCACTTTTCAGAAGTGGAGACTATTTCAATCGTTCACAAATGACGATGAGATTTGGGGATTCTTAGCACTTCCTACTGTCTTCTCCACTGAATTCTTTTCGTGATAGTTAATGTTCACCTTATATCATTGAAGTTCTTACTAACAAATTTATTTATTTTTTCTGTTGTGGTACAGAAAATGAAACTTTAAGAACAAAAGGATAAAGTACACAGAGAAGTCGTCCCTTTGGCTCCTCCCAGCCTTGCCATGCTTGTCTCGACAGAGTTAAAGAAAATAATTTCTGATCGGAGTTAAGAGAATCCATGTTGGGATGATGGTTTAGCATTATGATTTTTCAGTCGGTAGAAAGATGTACGACTCTTCCCTGATCGTTGGAAGAATTGACGTTGCATCTGGAAATCTCAAAATTCAATTGCTAGGATTTTTTGTTACCAAAGATTGGTGAATGAATACCAACGGCCAGTGCTAGGGAAACTGCCATCAAATCAGATAAGTGGTTTAATCTCTGTTTTTCAGTGATATCATGTCATGTGATGGCATATTTTTAATTTACTTGTAATAAGGTATATTTGATGCATGCATGTTGATCTACTGCAATGAAACAATGATGTCTTCATGATCCACGTATTACTGGTTTGCATAAATATGTTTGCTTGCGTATTAGGTGTTTGAATAAATGTCTAATTTATAGAAGAATCAGTTAACCAAACCGAGAATATACATGTGAACTTGGATTAGTGAAAATGACATACGGATGTGCATTTTACAATCTGGTTGTGTATGTATAAAATGAAGCATATTTTAATGTAATGAAGTTATGGGGGTAATTTGAACTTTTGAATTGCAGGTTGTGAGATAAAGTTGGTTGAACACAACTTGTTTGACAAATTTCCCTAAACAAATCCTTTGTGATTTGAGGAAACTAATTACTGGGTATTGTTTATTAGTTAGAATTATCCGTCTTTGCATGATGAATAATTATTTTGATCAATCTGAAAACCATAAAGATTGGATTTTCTTTGCTTCCCAATTTGCTTGGTGTGTACTGTCCCCTACGAAGTTGTTGATACAATATTGGTAGCATGACATTAAAAGAGTACTGTCATGAATGCTCTAAGATTAGAGAACCAATATAGATCACCATTAATTGTTAAGACAATAATTTTTAGGTACGGGTATAATTCTTTTGGAATTATAAATTTTAAAGTCCAAAATCACCAATAAATGTTGAGAAACATTTAGATGTGAACATAATTCTTGCATTAAGAAATTATATGGTTCCAAATTTTGGAAATTGGCATGTCTTAAATGACATCGAAAGGGAAAGGTGGAATACCGGTGAATATGTAACATATCGGAAGGTTGGGCGCGCGACCAAATATCCAACGATTAGGTGTTACGATATTACCGATGCATAAATTATGAACATTTGCATTACATAATGTAAAATGTTAAATAGACATTGTCTATGTTTTTGGGTATAAATTTGTAGAAGATTGAGCATGAGTAGAGGAGTTACTCATCGTGATAATGTGCTTGTTGAAACAGCAAGTAAGTTGCCTACAAATTTTCTATGCCTCTAGTGAATACAAGTATATAAGGACATCTTGTGAATTAACTATGATTGTTAATTATGATTCCTAGAGAAGTTACAATTATTTTGTAAAATTAAATAAGAACATTTTTAAAAATGTTGTCAGAATTGATTGCATGAGTAGATGCAATTAATGAGGAGAAATGGCTTAGAACCTAACTTGTAGAGATCCCATTTTTGGAAGAAGCCATCTCAAACGGTGTTGATTAATTGTGAATATGGATATGATCTATAACGTCTTTAACAAGACTTATAATGAAAAGTCAAGACATACAAGTCTTAGACAAGGAACGGTAAGTCAATTGCTCAAGAAAGGAGTAATTGCAGTTAACCATTGAAACGGAGAAAAGCTTGGTAGACCTACTTATGAAGAGTCTCCCAAAGGAATTAATTTCAATGAAGTATACAGAAATGGGACTAAGGCGTGAATGAAAGTTCGATCATCCATAGCAGAAACCCAACCTATGTTTTGAAAAAGATAAACAAGGTTCAATGTGGTACCAACAAGTTATGGAAGTGATTATGGTGCACTAAGTAAAACTTCTCATTTCTGTTTAGTGCAGGTTTCTGCAAGAAAATAGGATGGATGTAAATCCTTAATGAGTCTGTGATTAGTAAAAGGTGTCTCGCAGAAACACCTTTGAGACTTACCTATATGAGTATGGAAATGTGGGCCGTTTCCTAATAGAAGAAGACCGTTCTCTAAAGAAGACTCATGAATAAGGATATAAGCACAAGGCCTTTATAGTGCTTGGCTACAGAACACATGATTTATGGAATCAATATGTGTGGAGACTCCGGTTTTATCATAAGGGATACTTGGTTCAAGACTGGTTTCACCATAGAATCTCGATAAGGCTTTGAGTTTCTTACACTAAGTGAAGGTTCAAACCCAGAAGGTACCTATCATTTATGTATTGATTTCAGCGATGATGCTTAGTCCCAATTGTGCTTGAACTACGTTGGCTTGATCCCACTCGGGTACGTAGTCACTTGAGTGATGCAGCCACTCCGGTTTTATAAGTTTTATTTTATTTTATGTTTTTTGGTTTTTGAAAATAGGGGGAGATTGTTGGATATTTTCAATAACTTAGAAAATAAAACTGTTTTCGTTTTTGGTTTGTCACTATGATGGGGAAGCGTTATGTGTTGGATAAACACAATGGATGTTAGTTGGAGATGAAGGGAAACCTCTAATAGGTGTGATGGTTCATAAAGGACACAACCATTCCCAACAGACACCTTATGTGTCTTTTGGAAGTGAAGAGGCATCTCCAATAGGCATGAATAACCCTATAAGTAGTGAAGGAATTCTCCCATTCTTCAGAATGAATTCAACCTATTTTCTCTCCATCTAAAGCATCATCAGAAATCTCTCTCATGTGTTCTTGGTTGGGTCAAGGGGTGCAAACCTTGAATCCAATTTCCTGTTGTAGGGCTTTCATTGTATCCTGAAGGCATTATTTCGCATACATGTTGCAATCGCCAATTTATATTTGGAGGGTAGAAATAATCGTCTAAAAGAAATCACCCGAGCCTTGAAAGCTTTTGAGTACAACAACAATTTCTTTTAGTGTTATCATCCTCTGTTTTATACCCAAAATTTCCAACAAGAATAAATTGGTTGATGCTAATAATCAAAGACAACAACAACATCAAAAAAATGTTTCTCTTTTCGGTTTAATTATTTTAAAGCAACAACATTAGCAAGTAGGAGTATCAAAATATCAGTGTAGCTAATAGGACCCATCGGCTCTGCAATATTGTTTACAAAATTATTTAAAGTCATAGCCAATCGGTGCTTTACTCTTTTATGAGGAAAAAGAAAAGGCAAACAAGGTTTCATTGATAGAGTAGAATGGTCCTTCCTTGTTGCCATCATGGAAAAAATGGGTTTCAAATAAGAAGTGAGACAGGAGATCTTTGGCGAATCCGAAAGCAGAGGCATTATATCCTGGTTTTTAAAATATCTCCCAAAAAGTCCTTGCCTAAGCCATCTTTTTGCTGACTCATCTTTGGGAAAAGCTTCAACTTGAGTACACTAATGTTAACTAAGCAAGTTAAATATAATTAAAAAAACTCCCGAATCTTGTGGTCAACAATGGCAGTCAGATATTTGTAATAGTATTAAATTTGATTCCATGATTTTTGAAGATAAGTGCTAGTTTTAAAAAATGATTAATTAATATATTAACCAAATTTAATAAGATTAGATCCTCATCACCTCTATTACTGGGTTCATTAGCTCATTTAGTAATATTCGGTGCAAGTGGTCAGTGGTGGGTGCTTGAGTAGTGGAATTCTCATTTCTTGAACAAGTTTCAATGATCTCTATTCTCCATAATAACAAGTTTTGACTTGCTTCGATCGTTGGAGAAACCCAAGGGTTACTCTTTTTACTGTAAGAAACCAAGTCATAATGCGCCCGAAAGAGTGACAACCCGTAAAAAAAAAAAAAACATTCACCGCTAGTGTAGCTAATAATAATACCAAATAAGAAGTACAGTGGATTCGTCAGGACATGGTTAGGATTTTTCTTCAAGAAGCACAACAATGGCAAACAACATAAGATCCGGAATCCGGAGCCGGAGAGCACGAAGACGATATACTAGGATTTCGGTTAGGGTAGCCGGCGGGAAGCCCATATGAACTACAGAACTGGTCACAATTGGAACAACGACTTTGAGACCCAGCTCCAAAATAAGAACCCTGAGCACAGGAAGGTCTGTAATAGCGTTCCGACCACAGAAACAAATTAAAAAGAGAAGACAATTAGAGAAATGATGAATAGTAATTTTTAAAAAATAAAAAAATAAAAACGTCTCCTATCCGTTTCACAATTTTAAAGCCACAAAAGTAGTAGATGAGAGTGCTTACACAGAGGTGAAAGCAACACAACACAAGCAAACATAACGTTCAGGAGCTTTGAGAATCGAATAACATTGCCCTGTTTTAACAGACGATCCTGTCATTCCTGAGTATATTACGGGTAAATCAAGTGAAGTACAATGACTTTCACAACCGGAACAACCATACATGGCTCCGAAAATGTTACCACTGCCAGGTCTACACGATTGACCTCTAACGCATCCTCCTTCTCTGTAAGAGTATCCCGATCACACAAACAAAAAGAGAACTGTTAGAGTAACAATCTATGAATAATAATCAAAACCGCCAACAAATTAAAAAATGTTTACTCCTATCTGTTTCACAATTTTGAAACCACGCCACAATAAGTAGTAGAATGAGAGAGTACTTACTCAGAGGTGAAAGCAATGAAAACTAGGAAAAGCAAACCAAAGAACAAAGGAGAGAAAATGAGAGCATTCTTTGCCATTATTCCGAATTCGTTTTGGAACAACTAATTAATGTAGAAATGTGAGTTTTGCTTATAACATTAAGACTTTATTTATAGAACTGTATAACATTTTAATGACCACATGGTTTGCAATCGAAGTTAGCGCGTTTACAATATTATTTAAGTGTTGATTATCATAATTTGAAAATTTTTGCATCTTTCATCAACTTGAATCGTCCAAATTAAGTCGACTGACTCGAGCAGTTTAAGCTATGCAAGTTGCCATCACATGTTCTTCCATTGAGAGTTGAGATGTAAAGCCTTTCCCCGGCGTGAGTTTGTACTATTGAGCGTTGTAGCAATAATCAATACCCCCTCATTGGATATTCCTGTTTTATCGATTATCGGTCTCATTAAGTTGAGTATAGTTGTTTACTGTTTGGTGGATAACAATGACAGATTTTTTATTTGATTTTGAAAAGTTCACTTGACACTCAAAGTTGACTTTGTTATCAAGTGGTATTAATTAGTTTAATCTAATGATTCAGAAGATAAGAGCTAGTTTTGTGTGACTCGTGAATAGATTACAAGGAATCGAGCTTGATTTTCATAAGTTAAAGGAAAGGGAAAACCCCGTTATGGGAACTATCCTGTGGTACTACTATATAACCTGGCCAACTAAAAGTGATGTTCTTGGCCGTGGCTTCACATTTTTTGTCCATAAGTTTAGATACATGCAAATGAATTTACAGTGATTCTTGCGAACTTAATTGAATATCTCTTTTATGTGACAAGTTTGATTTTAATAAATAAATAAATAAGAGAGAGAAAATGTGTATTAAAATCGTTCACAATAAACCAACTGTAACCAACAATCGCTTCCTATTAGAGATTTGTTGTCTCGTAGAGGTATACAAATAGAAAGTGCTTTGTGTGTTGTGTGGAACGGAAGAAGAAACAACAAATCATATGTTTATGCATTGCTCATTTTCTTTCACCATTTGGGATTACTTCATTAAAGCATTCAAGATCTCGTGGCCACTGCCAGGAACGATTTTACAACTATTTGATGCTTGGGAATCGAACGTCTTGCAAGGAAAAGGTAAAGCTACTTGGAATATTATTCATTATGCAATTTGCTGGACTCTGTGGAAGGAAAGAAATGGGAGAGTCTTTGGTGGGCGTAGGAAAGATACTAATGAGATCACTGATCTGGTTAAACATTTAGTCGTTCTATGGTCTTTTGATTCCGATACTTTTAAGCTTGTTCCCCTGGTCTCATTTGGAGTAATTGGGAAGCACTCATGAGTAAGTGATTTAATTTGTGTAACACTTTTTCTCTTTAATATAACCTTCTTCAAAAACAAACAAACAATCGCATGCAACTAAGAACTACGGTATAGATAGTGCACAAGAACTACTTTATAGATAGTGCATGTATGCTGATGTCCCGGTGCGACTGTCGGAGAAAATGAGTTTTTAATTTAAAAAAAATTGGTCTTGGTATGGTGTGATCTAATAACCTAAGAGCGACTGCAGTGATGCGACTGAACCCAAAGATTAAAGAGTAAAAAAATCGACTAAATTTGAGTTTAGTCCGTTGAGTGACGTAGTGGGAGACGAGTATATTTAGTCAAGCATACGTATACGCGCGGTGTAGGGAGGTGGTAAAGATTACGCCCAATGTGGGGCGTTCATAAAGTTTACGTCAAGAAAAGGGGCATATGTATAATCAACACCGGATGGGACGTAAGTAAAATCAATGCTTGATGGCAGGAGTAAGTATAATCAACACCCCATGCCATGCGTTTCTATAATCAACGCCCCATGAGGCGTAAGTAAAATCAACGCCCCATGACATGCGTTTGTAAACACCTATTCCCTCTACCAGATTATACTATTAGGTTTTTGTCTCATGGTCGACATGATAATTATGAGTAAGCTTTGTTTTTTTGTAAACTAAAGATAAGCTTAATTAGTTAACATGTGAAAATTAATTAGCTAAATAGCCTAAACTAACGGTGAATCATGAGTTATTTAGTCTCTCCATGTGTTATTTATTGTTTTATCTGGTAGTATATATCATCTTGGAAATGTATATGTCGTGATCAGGCGTGAAAATTACCGACGGTATAAAACTTAAACAAATTTCTCATGGGGCGGAGCTATTAGGTCCGCCTGGCATCAGGCGTGAACTTTATCAACGCCTAAACTGAGATGTAATATTTATCACCGCCTGATTCCAAGCGTACACTATACCTCCGTCTGAATGGGGAGATGGGTATATCAACGCCTCATTCCAAGCGTTAACTTCATCTATGCCCTATCGGGCGTACATTTAATCATCGTGCCATTGGGGCGTAGTAGTTTATATGCCCGCTTCTTCGTGGGACGTACACTATACGAACGCTTCATGTCAAGCGTAGACTATATAACCTCCCGTTCAGAAACGAAGATTATATCAACGCTCGACTAAATTTGGGTATAGTCTTAGTCCCATACCAAATTTAGTCTGAAATTTGGTTTTAGTCTGGGATTTGGTCGATGGTACGTCCCGCTACGTCTGGTTCTTTTACCAAATAAATGAGTTTAGTCGCCCACTGCGGTTGCTCTAAGGATACTTACTCATTTTATGGGTGAATGAAATGTTTCTTTAGTCCGATAGTGTGGAAAACTAAAGAGGAGTTCCACTATATAACCATTGGCTTATGGATATATTGACAAACTAGAGTGGAACGGGTGGGGCAAACAATACATGTTCCATCCCATGCGATATGCGCGTATACCATGCACCAATTCTTGTGTGTACTTGAAATTATTTTTGGCAAGTTTTTTTCTTTAGGAAAATTAATTCCACTTTCTCTTATAAATACAAAACCGAATTTCTCTTGTTGTTGACACACGACTACGTTTTCTTCTTCTTTTCTCCTTCTTCTGTTTTTGATTTTCGCAACAGTAGTTGCTTATCTTCCTTCCTAATCTAGGGGTGTCAACGGGTCCCATCGGGTCCGGGTAGTGTGCTACCCGGAACCGGAACCGGTAATTTTAATTGGTTCCGGATCCTACCGGTTCCGGGTCCGGTTCCTAAATTGATGGACCCGGAACCGGACCCGATAAAAATACTAATTACCCGTCGGGTCCGGGTATTTATCAGGTCCTTAAAAATCAAGTAAACTTTTTGATATTTTACTTTTATATTTGCTATATTAGCTTGAATCTAATAATTTTTCATATACAATTATTATTATTTCTATGTAAACTTTTTAATTAGGATTAAACATAAGAATATGAAGGATAAATGAAAAAAAATTGAACGAAATTATACTAAATCTTTATATTTTATGTAAACTTAACAAGTAAAACATAGATATTACCCGGAGGGTAATACCCGTTAGGACCCGAAACTTATCGGTTCCTAACGGGTCTTACCCGCCGGGTATTGATTTTGGTAACGGTTCCAATCTTAGGACCCGGAACCCGACCCGACACACCCGGGTCCGGTTCGGTTCCGGGTAATCGGGTACCCGTTGGCAGCCCTATCCTAATCCTTGCTGCTAAGTTCGAAGTTGGGTAGATTGTATTGTGCTTATACAGTCTATATCGGGCAGTTCTATCCTGGACACATCTCCGCTGATGGGGTATAGCATCTCCCAATCTTGAGGAGTATCCGCGGACTAATGTGTTAAGGAAAATTTGCTGAGCAGGTGGCTATGCCCTCGTGTGTCAAATTTCATTTTCCAATTCACTTGATTATTTTCAGTACAACCAGATTCATCTAATGTTTGCAGTTTCATTGTTACAGTTACAACAGTGGCTTCGGCCATCGAGACACATTGAAGATTCGATGAGGATTTAGTCATCTCTGCAACAATAACACACTTAAGCATAGATACTAGAAAGTACCATAGTCCTTTACACAGTCGTCGAAAGTCTCGTTAATCACAATAGTTTTCCCGGTGCATTTTGAGCGTTCACACTTCTTCCTTGGAAAAACCAAATCAAATGATAACAAAATGAAAGTGACTAAAAGTAACAAGATTTTGCCAAAAACAAGTGGTGTACTAACCAATTGATCGCTGTCATAGGCGCCAAAAATAAATTACACTTTCTTACTACTCAAAATATATAATGAAGCAAGGGAAATAAAGGATCGTTCCCACAGAGAGGACTAGGTTGTCAAGATATTTCAGTTTCCTATAAGTAACACGGGGGATTTTCTGATTTTTATTTTTAATAAAGAAAACAAATATAAAATCAAAGAAAGAAATAAGAAAACAAATCAAATAGAAGAGATATTGGTTAAGGATTCATCTTCATTCACAAACATGTTCTTGTCATAATAATTAGAATTGATATTTTAATCTCAATTTTTATCAAAAGCCCTAGGATACCTTGATCGCAAGAATATCCCGCTAATTCCCTCTTGTCATCAACAAACACATTAAAAGATGCGAGTATGAGTTCTATCTAAGAGAAGAACCTAACGTGTAAAAGCACTAATCAAGTTTAATTCCCTAGATGCATTAAGTTCTATGAAATCAGGCCAATCATAGCAATTGAACGTGGAAAGCGCACAAATTCAATTTAACAAAGGTTATGGTTCACATATGATCATAAGAATATATCACTACAAACTATAATCATACTTATGCTACTTGTAATCAGGAATCTATCACTTTTGCGTATAACAAACCCTAATCTAGCAATAGAGATGAAAACAAACTCAACCGATTCGCGACTCGATCAAACAAGCATTCAAATCATATAACAATATAAATAGTGAATCATAATCGATAATATGGAGACAAAACTAATTTATTATATCAAAAAGCATATTATGTGAAATTCAATTATTCCATAACCAATAGAAAACTAGGTACTCATGCTCAAGGTTTTCATAACAAGAAGAAAGAGAAGAGTTTTCATGTCTAAACCCTAGAACAAAAGTAGAAGATAAGATTTTTTAAGATTAGAGAAAAGTCTTCTCATTTATATGTTTCTCAATTTCCATAAAGGGTACTCCTTCCAATATTAGGTCTTCTCAAAACCCATCTCCAAGTGGTCCACCAAGCCCATGTGTGAGAAAATACCCGTGTAAAATTATGTCCAAAAACGCTCGCTGGAAAACTGGGTTTTTAGCCGGAAGTTGATCGGAATCCGGCTTAAAGCTCTATGCCGAAGACTTGAGATTCTGTCGCTGGCAAGAGAATATTCCGTTATATCCCTTTATATATAAATTTCAAACTAACATTCTTCATTAGTCAATCGGGTCAAGGAAGAGAGTTAGTCAGCTTCTAGTCAGCTGTCTTGATCAGGGATGAGTTGGCTTACTCGGCTGAATCACCGAGTTACGTTCACCGAGTCATTGAGTTGACTCATCAGAGGGGAGATTCAAGCAGAGTTTCCCCTGATTCACAGCATTTCCGACAGTATGTCAGGCCATTCTCCACTCCCCTGTAACAAGCCTAACACATACATATGCCAAGTTCATTCATTCACAACAACAATTGATAATCCATGGAAGCAATAGCAATACTTCCTCCTTTGATTCCCATCTGCTCTGAATCGCAGCAACAATCCCTGCAATTTCAGTACCACCATCTCTTCACTGCTCTCAACACAATAACATTCATTTAGCATTACTTCCAGGCCCTGCTACTCCATTCTTGAGCTGGACTGCAGCATTTAGTCCATACCCATCTCATACTTGCAACACAACTCTTGAACTGAAAGATGCAAGCATCGATTCTTCTTATTTGAGTCACGGCCGTTGAACCCATTCTTTGCCATATCCTCGACCCCAATTTAACATCAGCAGCTTCAGATCAAACCCATATCTCAATCCTATGTTCACTGATTTCGAAACCCATCTTAACAGAAATCCAAACAGCGACAAGAACCCAGGATCCATTTCAATAATTCGAGCAACAGTACCATCTTCTAAACCGAACCCAATCTTCATTATGATCTTCTCTGCGATCAATTTCTTCTTCTGGTATAATCGAGCACAATCCCACCTTCAGCTTCAATTCAGTCTCGGAGTTCACCATCAAACCCTAATTTTCATTTCAGATGATTTCACAGTATCGCCAAAACCGTTCCTCAATTCGATGGAAGCACCTATCATCTTCTCTTTCTCTGATTTCTCTACCAGCTTCTTAGACAACAGCAACGGCCGTTGTTCTCTTTATTTCTCGATATGGTCTCTCGGAACCAACAGCAGTAGTGGATGCATTCTATCTTTCTCAATTTCAGGGAAGTGCGTGAACGAAAGAATGAGAGAATTCTCTCAATTCTAGGGTTAGGGTAGTTTGGGTTCAGATGGTACACCCCAGGGATAGGGACCACCCCAGTTTGGGTGCTAACAGCACACATTTTCTAGATAAGGGCTACCCAAATTGGTATCCCCTTAATCCTCAGATGGAATGTCTCTAGTGTTCTTGAAATAGAGTTGCCTCTTAACCTTGTATTCGCTCCCGATATCAATTGCCTGTGAAATGACCTTTTTGCACTTCCAACTCAATTTTGGATGATTTCTTCTTCTTTTCTTTCTCGTATGTCTCCCGATTACCTAATAACTCAAAATCACGCATAAAGTACATAATTTACAAGAAAAATAGCAAAGAAAGCATAAACTCCAGATAGTAAATACGGTGTATTTTACACCTATCAAATTCACCCATACTTATACTTTGCTAGTACTCGAGCAAATCAAACTAAAACAAACATACATACAACTCCGTGTCTTCGAGGCTACAGTCACTTTTAGCATAAATAACAAGCCTTTAAACCCCTAGGAATTCCTAGTGGACGAGTTATAGTCTCGTGAGGGCTTACTAGAGATATACCCACAAAACCTACTCCAACTTCAAAGCGTTCCAGCGTTCCAGCGTCCCAAGCATCCAAAGAGCTATGAGGACATAGAAATTCTGCATGCTAGTAATAAGAATTTAGAAATACCAAAGAACATATTCATTCTTAAATCTTGAGTGAGAAATAACCACACCATAATGAGAGAATGCGTGTTTGAGAAACGATCAATAAGCATTTCGCCTCGACTTCTGCCTCACCAAAGGGTTTTATGAAATTGCACTAAAAAAGACGGTTTTTTTATGGGTCTCACATGTGTGCAAGTAGGAATGAAGAGAGAATTCCTGCAACACGTTGAATGGTGGGAAGGATAACTTCCGAAATATTTTGAAAAACCCACATCTTTTATCATTTTGAAAAACCATTTTTCTGACGATCTCTAAGAAAGGAAATCAACCACTATTATTGAGGATGAGATTAGTTACTCACCTTCACATCCGATTGCCAATTATGATAACACCACTCTCACGGAATCCAATAGAAACGTTCTGCTCCTCATCTTTATCTTCTTGGTCTTCATCTTTGGCTTCAACTATTGATGATAAATTCTTGAACATTGTAAATCCTTGACAATTTGTAACCTTTTTTCTTAAAATCCTTGTCGTTTGAAACTTCCTTATATATTTTCCTGCCCCACGGCTTATTAAATAAAAAACAAACAAACACAATAATAGATATTTCTCTTGTCTCATTTTTTTTTTCTTTTTTCAATTTTTTTTTTCATTTTTTTTTTCAAAGACAAGAGAAACAGAATACAAAACAAAGTGAAAAATAAAACAACCATGGCCATGGAAAAGTATTTTACCGCTTGATTCTTCACAACTTGTATCGTCTTGAAATCATAAACTTCAATAATTTTCACCTTTTGATTTTCTTTGCTCTTGTAAATAAGTCTTCAACTTTGATATAAAATTCCGCTCATTATATTGTAAGTCTTCAACACATATGTAAAAATATGCTCATTGTATGTTGCTTTACTTGAATATGAAATTTGCTCTTTTCTTGTCCCATTGTTTGTAAACCTTGAACATCTTCAACTTTCCTTGTAGATTTTGATGTCGCTCCTTGTTGATAATTGTGATGTTTCTATGGACCCATTGTTGTTGAGAGAGAGAATGGTGCTAACTTCAAATCGAACTACAAGAGATCAAAAATAGTGCTGAAATTGGTGTGAAATTGGGTAGCTCACCATTCTACCCGGAATTAACGTTCGGTGACACACACTCAAAATAAAGCTCTTTAGTCATGAAAGAATTTCTGGTCGGTGCCTTGGCTGATATGAAAATGGGTAGTCTCCACTAATGATTGATCAGAAACTCTAATAATGCATTTCTCCCTGCATCTAATTTGCATCACCGACATGATTAAGTCCATTATTTAACACTCCAATTCGTAAGAAATCTGAATGTAGTTCCCTAACACTTACAAGTTCAGTTATGTCAGTCAGAATTATCTATCTAAACATACCTTGAAGGATGCTAGTGACTCTAAAATCTTTACAAGTTAGAGGTTTTATGCAAATTTTTTGAAAAATCGACTCAAAAAGGCTAAAAACTCTATATGCAAAACATCCAAACACTCCCCTACACTTAAACTTTACATTGTCCTCAATGTAATTGAATCCTCCTAGTAAAGTCAAGGTGGGAAATCATAATATGATATGGAACAAGAAAATAAATAAACGAAACAAAAATAAAATAAAAAGCAAAAGGATAAGAGATACAAAACCGATGGGTTGCCTCCCACTTAGCGCTTAGTTTAAAGTCGTTAGCCCGACGTAGCTTCTTGTAAGATTCATTCCCCATATACTAACAATCGAAAAATTTGGGGATCCACCCATAGAACCTATTTTGCAAACATTAGCTTCACACAAATATTAGTAATATAAAATAAAAACGAAGCTATTAAACGATAAAAGCTTCCCCCACAGTTATTCTTTTCCACACTTGGAAGTGCATAAAGAATATAGGAGTCGGTTACTTCCATAGTTTCTTGTTCACAAACCTGCATATTATGAGAATCAAGTATCTCTAATGGCGGATACCGAGAAACAAAATCATTCAACAATGTTCTCGAAGCACATACATTCAAACCAATAAGAGGTAAAAGAGAAGAATCAATATGCAAAGGGTTAGACAAACCTTGCACAATCTCTTTTAGCACGAAATCCTCTTCATCCTTGAAAAACTCAAGTGAATTATTCACCTCTTGTATATCATGGTCCTCTATTAAACCTTGCAACCATTCTTCGTCCTTTTCTTCCTTAACCAAAATCTCGGCATCACCATCATCATTACAATCATATGCAAGCTCAATTGGGTCTTCCACAATATTGGTCATAAAGGTTACATTCTCAACATACTCCTATTCATTAGACTCAAACCTTGTTGCAAAGTTCTGTAAAACACTAGTTTTATCATACTCATATACCTTTTGAATAGGTGCTTGACCATTATAAAGATCAAGAGTTGAGTCAACTACACTAACTTCATCAAATATCTCCAAAGGTTGGTCCTTTTTAACATAATCATCTTCGTCTTCATTTTCAGACTCACAGAAATCAGAATTGTCTTCGGTTTCCCAATCTTTATCACGACGTCGTTTAAGTTCCATATGAATGGTCCTACTAATTTCATCGACAAGATATTCTGAGGCTCCATCATCTTCCAACTTGTATAATTTCTGTGCAAGTTTCCTGACGTTCACACACTTACCACCGTTGACAAAAATAGGTTCTCTTTCCCATGACTCTTCTGTTTGAATGGGTGAATGATCATAACTACGATCAGGAGTCGGGTAAGAAAAAGTGTTCCAAAAATTGGTTTGTGCGACGTTATCTTTATTACGATCAAGTTGGTCTAGTCTTTGTTGCATGTCTTGTAATCCATTCAAAATATGCACACAACTCGAATGAATCCAATTAGAAGTAGAATTGTCTCACCTAGTTGCTTGACTTACATACCCACTACAAGGTTGTTGTCGATATGTACGAAAATCACCATAAGGTTCTCTAGGATATGCATCATAGCCAATAAATTGGTTTTGATTGCATTCCATATATGGTGGGAAATTGGCATAGTGTGGAGGAGGTTCAAAGCCATATCCATTGTTCCAAAATGCTCCTTCCATAAAAATTGGTACCTGAAACAAGAGTTCTCAAAACTATGTCAAAACCAAAAAATAAAAAAACTAAAAACAAAAAAAAATAAGAAACCAAAAACAAGTGACAACCGCTGCCTCCCCGACAATGGCGCCAAAATTTGATCGCTGTCATAGGCGTCAAAAATAAATTACACTTTCTTACTACTCAAAATATATAATGAAGCAAGGGAAAGAAAGGATCGTTCCCACAGAGAGGACTAGGTTGTCAAGATGTTTCGGTTTCCTATAAGTAACACGGGGGATTTTCTGATTTTTATTTTTAATAAAGCAAACAAATATAAAAGCAAAGAAATAAATAAGAAAACAAATCAAATAGAAGAGATATTAGTTAAGGATTCATCTTCATTCACAAACATGTTCTTGTCATAATAATTAGAATTGATATTTTAATCTCAACTTTTATCAAAAGCCCTAGGATACCTTGATCGCAAGAATATCCCGCTAATTCCCTCTTGTCATCAACAAACACATTAAAAGATGCGAGTATGAGTTCTATCTAGGAGAAGAACCTAACGTGTAAAAGCACTAATCAAGTTTAATTCCCTAGATGCATTAAGTTCTATGAAATCAGGCCAATCAAAGCAATTGAACGTGGAAAGCGCACAAATTCAATTTAACAAAGGTTATGGTTCACATATGATCATAAGAATATATCACTACAAACTATAATCATACTTATGCTACTTGTAATCAGGAATCTATCACTTTTGCGTATAACAAACCCTAATCTAGCAATAGAGATGAAAACAAACTCAACCGATTCGCGACTCGATCAAACAAGCATTCAAATCATATAACAATATAAATAGTGAATCATAATCGATAATATGGAGACAAAACTAATTTATTGTATCAAAAAGCATATTATGTGAAATCCAATTATTCCATAACCAATAGAAAACTAGGTACTCATGCTCAAGGTTTTCATAACAAGAAGAAAGAGAAGAGTTTTCATGTCTAAACCCTAGAACAAAAGTAGAAGATAAGATTTTTTAAGATTAGAGAAAAGTCTTCTCATTTATATGTTTCTCAATTTCCATAAAGGATACTCCTTCCAATATTAGGTCTTCTCAAAACCCATCTCCAAGTGGTCCACCAAGCCCATGTGTGAGAAAATACCCGTGTAAAATTATGTCCAAACATGCTCGCCGGAAAACTAGGTTTTTAGCCGGAAGTTGATCGGAATCCGGCTTAAAGATCTCTGCCGATCACTTGAGATTCTGTCGTTGGCAAGAGAATATTCTGACAGATCCCGTTATATATAACTATCAAACTAACAGTCTTCGTTAGTCAACCGGGTCAAGGAAGAGAGTTAGTCAGCTTCTAGTCATCTGTCTTGATCAGGGATGAGTTGGCTTACTCGGCTGACTCACCGAGTTACGTTCACCGAGTCATTGAGTTGACTCATCAGAGGGGAGATTCAAGCAGAGTTTCTCCTGATTCACAGCCTTTCCGACCGTATTTCATGCCATTCTCCACTCCTCTGTAACAAGCCTAACACATACATCTACCAAGTTCATTCATTCACAACATCAATTGATAATCCATGGCAGCAATAGCAATACTTCCTCATTCGATTCCCATCTCCTCTGAATCGCAACAACAATCCCTGCAATTTCAGTACCACCATCTCCTCACTGCCATCAACACAATCACATTCATTTAGCATTACTTCTAGGCCCTGCTACTCCATTCTTGAGCTGGACTGCAGCATTTAGTCCATACCCATCTCATACTAGCAACACATCTCTTGAACTGAAAGATGCAAGCATCGATTTTTCTTATTTGAATCACGGCCATTGAACCCATTCTTTGCCATATCCTCGACCTCAATTCAATATCAGCAGCTTTAGATCAAACCCATCTCTCAATTCTTTGTTCACTGATTTCGAAACCCATCTTAACAAAAATCCAAACAGCGACAAGAACCTAAGCTCCATTTCAATAATTCGAGCAACAATACCATCTTCTAAACCGAACCCAATCTTCATTAAAATCTTCTCTGCGATCAATTTCTTCTTCTAGTATAATCGAGATCAATCCCACCTTCAGCTTCAATTCAGTCTCGGAGTTCATCATTAAACCATAATTTTCATTTCATATGATTTCACAGTATCACCAAAATCGTTCCTCAATTCGATGGAAGCACCCATCATCTTCTCTTTCTATGATTTCTCTACCAGCTTCTTGGACAACAGCAGCATCCGTTGTTCTCTTTATTTCTCGATCTGGTCTCTCAGAACCAACAGTAGCAATGGTTGCTTTCTATCTTTCTCAATTTTAGGAAAGTGCGTGAACGAAAGAATGAGAGAATTCTCTCAATTCTAGGGTTAGGGTAGTTTGGGTTCAGATGGTACACCCCAGGGATAGGGATCACCCCAGTTTGGGTGCTAACAACACACACATTTTATGGATAAGGGCTACCCAAATTGGTATCCCCTTAATCCTCAGCTGGCATGTCTCTAGTGTTCTTGAAATAGAGTTGCCTCTTAACCTTGGCTTGGCTCCCGATATCAATCGCCTGGAAAATGACCTTTTTGCACTTCCAACTCAATTTTGGATGATTTCTTCTTCTTTTCTTCCTCGTATGTCTCCCGATTACCTAATAACTCAAAATCACGCATAAAATACATAATTTACAAGAAAAATAGCAAATAAAACATAAACTCGAGATAGTAAATATGGTGTATTCTACACCTATCACCAACAAAGTACTTTACCGTGAGATAAAAGCAATCACAACCAGTAAAAGCAAGCCAGGAGATTGTTGGAATTTTTGGATAGAAATATGAATTGGTGTGTCAACTCACTTGAGTCTTTTCAACATTAGTGTCTTATCCCAAGGGATGTAACTTTCCATAAAGGGTTGTGACTCTTCATGAAAGTACTTCTCCAAGTGTCACCTATAGTGTAACACCCCGAGTTTCGGACCAGGGTCAAACCCATATGGAGATCCGAACTCGAAGCGTTACGGGTCGGAAGGAGACTAATGCATACATATTTTTGCTAAATTATTTTTGCACAAAACATAGTTGAAACTTTACATAACATAAAATGAAGCATATAAATCCACTTATTATCTTAACAACGAATTCAACAAAACATATTATTTCAAATTACATTTCAAGCAATACAATTAAGCAATTCAATCACTAAGCTACTCATTTCTAGCTTTCACTGCGCCACTCTGATAAATCTGCAAGGATGTCAATTGGGGTGAGATGACAGATCAATAGAATGCATTCCCAATTCTCTAAAGATGCGCAAACATAATCATTTTGTCAAACAAGAACACGGTACAACTTCGAATATTCAAGAATCACAATGCCAATAATATTGTCAATAAATTATTCAATTAGATTCTAGGCATGAGTTCACAACACTACAAATACTTCAATTCGTATTTCAGTGTTTGAGTTCATAAAACCAATAAGGTTTCCACTAATCATTCAATAGAGATTCCAACACACAATTCACAAATTAATATTGACAAAACATTTATATTAATATTAACAAATCATATATCAAAACATCCATTTAGGATTCAACTCATCAATTCACAACAACAATTCATCCATTTGAATTTCATACTTGAGTTTAACAATTCATTGAATTATATTTCACACATATCACCAATAATCTTGAGTTCACGGTACGAAAACCTTGGTTCGTACACCCACCTATCGTTTATCGACACGGACAGCCTCCATCGATGGTCAGGAACAAAAGTTCCTATGGGGATCATACCCATTTTCTCTCGGGGATCATTACCCGTTTCATTCACAGTACGAAAACCTTGGTTCGTACACCACCTATCGTTTACCGGCACGGACAGCCTCCATCGATGGTCGGGAAACACAAGTTCCCATGGGGATCATTACCCATTCAGCTCTCGGGGATCATTACCCGCCGTTATCATGAAACATGTTCCATATAACGGTAAAACATGAACTCATTTACTTTTATAAATCCTTTTTACAAACAACACAAGCAACCATGGCTTAACATATGACAATAACATGAGTTTCTTTCAAGCATTTATGCAAACAAGTTAACTGCAGCTATTTTACATCATACATTTCATGATGATTTATTTATCTGATCTTATTGAAACTTTTACAAAACATAAACAGCTCCATAAGCAACAACATATCCAAATTTCACATAAAGACCACGGTTCAAACAAAGGTTATAGAATTTACAAGGACATTCTAAAAACTGAGCAGATTACATGTCATTACCAAACAATTCATGATAAATTCAAAACCATCTGAAATTGACCCAATACAACGCACACTGAAAGATAAGATGTTTCTCTACAACTTTTGTTAAGGACTCAAATCGTTTTAGCATCACTAAGACTACCTAAGAATATCAAAATCACAGAAAAACGAAACTGTCCAGAATTTCAGAAACTATTACCTAAATCTAAACAAACATTCAACGGTGAATTTGTGATGTATTGTTCTCAAAATTTAACCATAGGTACCTAATCATGTTATCTAACAAATTAAAAATCCTGATCATCAACAAGAGGTACATACTTATTCTAATAAATTATTGAATCATTATAATACAAAATTATATAAAGTAAACACCAAAGAAAAACACCTAAAGAGAAAGGGTTTCACATTCTACCTCAATTCCATTGATTTTCCCAATTAGAATTTCTCCTCAAGAACCCTAGCTCCAATTCATCTTCTTCCTCTCCATAGCTTCTTCTCTAAACAAAAACCTATATCTCCATCTCTTTTTCTTTCTCCTAGCCTTTTGATTTCTAACTTCAAAAATTCCTTTTCTAAACTTTTAGGTATAAAAACCTTAATAATACTAATATTCATAATGATAACTAATATTTATATTTTCTTTATTTCTTTTAATTGTCTTTTCATTTTCTATTTATTTTATTTTACTTATTAAAATAAATTAGGTGACTTTATTTCCACCTAACTTGTAGCTTTTCTAGTCCAAACACCCCAACTAGACTAAAACACAAGAAACAACCTAAGTGTCAAACTAAAGCGGTTATAACTTGACCCAAAACTGGTAAATAAAAATTCCGGGTATTACATTCTACCACCCTTAAAAGAAATTTCGTCTGAAATTTAGAAAACATGTATAACCTAAAATCACTTAATATAAGTAGCATAATAAACAACACAACAATTCAATTGGAGTACACAACTGACAATTCACATGAACTCCACAAAAGTCAAAAATACAACTTAAAACACGGAACAAGCGATAAAACAATCGAATCAAACAAGCATGCATCGCAACAAAAAAAAAAGTGATTTATTTACAGTCCCATTCAAGATATAAAGCCTAGAGCTCGATACCAACTTGTAACACACCGAGTTCGGACCAGGTCAAACCCATATGGAGATCCGAACTCGAAGCGTTAAATTCGGGAAGAGACTAATGCATACATATTTTTGCTAAATTATTTTTGCACAAAACATAGTTGAAACTTTACATAACATAAAATGAAGCATATAAATCCACTTATTATCTTAACAACGAATTCAACAAAACATATTATTTCAAATTACATTTCAAGCAATACAATTAAAAAACAATTCAATCACTAAGCTACTCATTTCTAGCTTTCAACTGCGCCACTCTGATAAATCTGCAAGGATGTCAATTGGGGTGAGATGATGACTCAATAGAATGCATTCCCAATTCTCTAAAGATGCGCAAACATAATCATTTTGTCAAGGAAAAACATATAACAAGAACACGGTAACAACTTGAATATTCAAGAATCACAATGCCAACAATATTGTCAATAAATTATTCAATTAGATTCTAGGCATGAGTTCACAACACTACAAATACTTCAATTTATTTGTTCAATGTTTGAGTTCATAAAACCAATAAGGTTTCCACTAATCATTCAATAGAGATTCCAATTAACACAATGTCACAAATTAATATTGACAAAACATTTATATTAATATTAACAAATCATATATCAAAACATCCATTTAGGATTCAACTCATCAATTCACAACAACAATTCATCCATTTGAATTTCATACTTGAGTTTAACAATTCATTGAATTATATTTCACACATATCACCAATAATCTTGAGTTCACGGTACGAAAACCTTGGTTCGTACACCCACCTATCGTTTATATTACACGGACAGCCTCCATCGATGGTAAGGAACAAAAGTTCCTATGGGGATCATACCCATTTTCTCTCGGGGATCATACCCATTTTCTCTCGGGGATCATTACCCATCTCATTCACAGTACGAAAACCTTGGTTCGTACACCACCTATCGTTTACATGAAGCACGGACAGACCTCCATCGATGGTCGGGAAACACAAGTTCCCATGGGGATCATTACCCATTTAGCTCTCGGGGATCATTACCCGCCGTTATCATGAAACATGTTCCATATAACGAAAAAAACATGAACTCATTTACTTTTATAAATCCTTTTTACAAACAACACAAGCAACCATGGCTTAACATATGACAATAACATGAGTTTCTTTCAAGCATTTATGCAAACAAGTTAATTGCATCCTATTTTACATCACACATTTCATGATGATTTATTTATCTGATCTTATTGAAACTTTTACAAAACATAAACAGCTCCATAAGCAACAACATATCCAAATTTCACATAAAGACCACGGTTCAAACAAAGGTTATAGAATTTACAAGGACATTCTAAAATCTGGTCAGATTACATGTCATTACCAAACAATTCATGATAAATTCAAAACCATCTGAAATTGACCCAATACAAAGCACACTGAAAGATAAGATGCACAAATCTACAACTTTTGTTAAGGACTCAAATCGTTTTAGCATCACTAAGACTACCTAAGAATATCAAAATCACAGAAAAACGAAACTGTCCAGAATTTCAGAAACTATTACCTAAATCTAAACAAACATTCAACGGTGAATTTGTGATGTATTGTTCTCAAAATTTAACCATAGGTACCTAATCATGTTATCTAACAAATTAAAAATCCTGATCATCAACAAGAGGTACATACGTATTCTAATAAATTATTGAATCATTATAATACAAAATTATATAAAGTAAACACCAAAGAAAAACACCTAAAGAGAAAGGGTTTCACATTCTACCTCAATTCCATTGATTTTCCCAATTAGAATTTCTCCTCAAGAACCCTAGCTCCAATTCATCTTCTTCCTCTCCATAGCTTCTTCTCTAAACAAAAACCTATATCTCCATCTCTTTTTCTTTCTCCTAGCCTTTTGATTTCTAACTTCAAAAATTCCTTTTCTAAACTTTTAGGTATAAAAACCTTAATAATACTAATATTCATAATGATAACTAATATTTATATTTTCTTTATTTCTTTTAATTGTCTTTTCATTTTCTATTTATTTTATTTTATTATTAAAATAAATTAGGTGATTTATTTCCACCTAACTTGTAGCTTTTCTAGTCCAAACACCCCAACTAGACTAAAACACAAGAAACAACCTAAGTGTCAAACTAAGGCGGTTATAACCCGACCCGAAACGGTAAATAAAAATTCCGGGTATTACATTCTACCACCCTTAAAAGAAATTTCGTCCCGAAATTTAGAAAACATGTATAACCTAAAATCACTTAATATAAGTAGCATAATAAACAACACAACAATTCAATCCAGTACACAACTGACAATTCACATGAACTCCACAAAAGTCAAAAATACAACTTAAAACACGGAACAAGCGATAAAACAATCGAATCAAACAAGCATGCATCGCAACAAAAAAAAAGTGATTTATTTACAGTCCCATTCAAGATATAAAGCCTAGAGCTCGATACCAACTTGTAACACACCGAGTTCCGGACCAGGTGAAACCCATATGGAGATCCGAACTCGAAGCGTTACTGGTCGGGAAGGAGACTAATGCATACATATTTTTTGCTAAATTATTTTTGCACAAAACATAGTTGAAACTTTACATAACATAAAATGAAGCATATAAATCCACTAATTATCTTAAAAACATTTTCAACAAAACATATTATTTCAAATTACATTTCAAGCAATACAATTAAACAATTCAATCACTAAGCTACTCATTTCTAGCTTTCATCTGCGCCACTACGATAAATCTGCAAGGATGTCAATTGGGGTGAGATGACAGACTCAATAGAATGCATTCCCAATTCTCTAAAGATGCGCAAACATAATCATTTTGTCAAGGAAAAACATATAACAAGAACACGGTACAACTTCGAATATTCAAGAATCACAATGCCAACAATATTGTCAATAAATTATTCAATTAGATTCTAGGCATGAGTTCACAACACTACAAATACTTCAATTTATTTGTTGTTTGAGTTCATAAAACCAATAAGGTTTCCACTAATCATTCAAAATAGAGATTCCAACACACAATTAACAAATTAATATTCCAACAACCCATCCTTTTAAATGTCAAAACATTTATATTAATATTAACAAATCATATATCAAAACATCCATTTAGGATTCAACTCATCAATTCACAACAACAATTCATCCATTTGAATTTCATACTTGAGTTTAACAATTCATTGAATTATATTTCACACATATCACCAATAATCTTGAGTTCACGGTACGAAAACCTTGGTTCGTACACCACCTATCGTTTATCGACACGGACACCTCCATCGATGGTCAGGAACAAAAGTTCCTATGGGGATCATACCCATTTTCTCTCGGGGATCATTACCCATTTCATTCACAGTACGAAAACCTTGGTTCGTACACCACCTATCGTTTACCGGCACGGACAGCCTCCATCGATGGTCGGGAAACACAAGTTCCCATGGGGATCATTACCCATTCAGCTCTCGGGGATCATTACCCGCCGTTATCATGAAACATGTTCCATATAACGAAAAAAAACATGAACTCATTTACTTTTATAAATCCTTTTTACAAACAACACAAGCAACCATGTCTTAACATATGACAATAACATGAGTTTCTTTCAAGCATTTATGCAAACAAGTTAACTGCAGCTATTTTACATCACACATTTCATGATGATTTATTTATCTGATCTTATTGAAACTTTTACAAAACATAAACAGCTCCATAAGCAACAACATATCCAAAGTTTACATAAAGACCACGGTTCAAACAAAGGTTACAGAATTTACAAGGACATTCTAAAATCTGGTCAGATTACATGTCATTACCAAACAATTCATGATAAATTCAAAACCATCTGAAATTGACCCAATACAACGCACACTGAAAGATAAGATGTTTCTCTACAACTTTTGTTAAGGACTCAAATCGTTTTAGCATCACTAAGACTACCTAAGAATATCAAAATCACAGCAAAACGAAACTGTCCAGAATTTCAGAAACTATTACCTAAATCTAAACAAACATTCAACGGTGAATTTGTAATGTATTGTTCTCAAAATTTAACCATAGGTACCTAATCATGTTATCTAACAAATTAAAAATCCTGATCATCAACAAGAGGTACATACTTATTCTAATAAATTATTGAATCATTATAATACAAAATTATATAAAGTAAACACCAAAGAAAAACACCTAAAGAGAAAGGGTTTCACATTCTACCTCAATTCCATTGATTTTCCCAATTAGAATTTCTCCTCAAGAACCCTAGCTCCAATTCATCTTCTTCCTCTCCATAGCTTCTTCTCTAAACAAAAACCTATATCTCCATCTTTTTTTCTTTCTCTAGCCTTTTGATTTCTAACTTCAAAAATTATATTTTTCTAAACTTTTAGGTATAAAAACCTTAATAATACTAATATTCATAATGATAACTAATATTTATATTTTCTTTATTTCTTTTAATTGTCTTTTCATTTTCTATTTATTTTATTTTACTTATTAAAATAAATTAGGTGACTTTATTTCCACCCTAACTTGTAGCTTTTCTAGTCCAAACACCCCAACTAGACTAAACACACAAGAAACAACCTAAAGTGTCAAACTAAGGCGGTTATAACCCACCCGAAACGGTAAATAAAAATACCGGGTATTACATTCTACCACCCTTAAAAGAAATTTCGTCCCGAAATTTAGAAAACATGTATAACCTAAAATCACTTAATATAAGTAGCATAATAAACAACACAACAATTCAATCCAAGACACAAACGACAATTCACATGAACTCCACAAAAGTCAAAAATACAACTTAAAACACGGAACAAGCGATAAAACAATCGAATCAAACAAGCATGCATCGCAACAAAAAAAAAGTGATTTATTTTTTAACGTCCCATTCAAGATATAAAGCCTAGAGCTCTGATACCAACTTGTAACACACCGAGTTCCGGACCAGGGTGAAACCCATATGGAGATCCGAACTCGAAGCGTTACGGGTCGGAAGGAGACTAATGCATACATATTTTTGCTAAATTATTTTTGCACAAAACATAGTTGAAACTTTACATAACATAAAATGAAGCATATAAATCCACTTATTATCTTAACAACAATTCAACAAAACATATTATTTCAAATTACATTTCAAGCAATACAATAAAAACAATTCAATCACTAAGCTACTCATTTCTAGCTTTCATTGCGCCACTCGATAAATCTGCAAGGATGTCAATTGGGGTGAGATGACGACTCAATAGAATGCATTCCCAATTCTCTAAAGATGCGCAAACATAATCATTTTGTCAAGGAAAAACATATAACAAGAACACGGTACAACTTCGAAATATTCAAGAATCACAATGCCAACAATATTGTCAATAAATTATTCAATTAGATTCTAGGCATGAGTTCTAACAACACTACAAATACTTCAATAATCCATATTTCAAAACATGTTTGAGTTCATAAAACCAATAAGGTTTCCACTAATCATTCAATAGAGATTCCAACACACAATAATGTTTCACAAATTAATATCAACAAAACATTTATATTAATATTAACAAATCATATATCAAAACATCCATTTAGGATTCAACTCATCAATTCACAACAACAATTCATCCATTTGAATTTCATAGTTCTTGAGTTTAACAATTCATTGAATTATATTTCACACATATCACCAATAATCTTGAGTTCAAACAATGAGTTCGACGAAAACCTTGGTTCGTACACCCACCTATCGTTTATCGACACGGACAACCTCCATCGATGGTCAGGAACAAAAGTTCCTATGGGGATCATACCCATTTTCTCTCGGGGATCATTACCCGTTTCATTCACAGTACGAAAACCTTGGTTCGTACACCACCTATCGTTTACCGGCACGGACAGCCTCCATCGATGGTCGGGAAACACAAGTTCCCATGGGGATCATTACCCATTTAACTCTCGGGGATCATTACCCGCCGTTATCATGAAACATGTTCCATATAAGAAAAAAACATGAACTCATTTACTTTTATAAATCCTTTTTACAAACAACACAAGCAACCATGTCTTAACATATGACAATAACATGAGTTTCTTTCAAGCATTTATGCAAACAAGTTAACTGCAGCTATTTTACATCACACATTTCATGATGATTTATTTATCTGATCTTATTGAAACTTTTACAAAACATAAACAGCTCCATAAGCAACAACATATCCAAATTTCACATAAAGACCACGGTTCAAACAAAGGTTATAGAATTTACAAGGACATTCTAAAAACTGAGCAGATTACATGTCATTACCAAACAATTCATGATAAATTCATAATAATCTGAAATTGACCCAATACAAAGCACACTGAAAGATAAGATTACAAATCTACAACTTTTGTTAAGGACTCAAATCGTTTTAGCATTACTAAGACTACCTAAGAATATCAAAATCACAGCAAAACGAAACTGTCCAGAATTTCAGAAACTATTACCTAAATCTAAACAAACATTCAACGGTGAATTTGTGATGTATTGTTCTCAAAATTTAACCATAGGTACCTAATCATGTTATCTAACAAATTCAAAATCCTGATCATCAACAAGAGGTACATACTTATTCGAATAAATTACTGAGTCATTATAATACAAAATTATATAAAGTAAACACCAAAGAAAAACACCTAAAGAGAAAGGGTTTCACATTCTACCTCAATTCCATTGATTTTCCCAATTAGAATTTCTCCTCAAGAACCCTAGCTCCAATTAATCTTCTTCCTCTCCATAGCTTCTTCTCTAAACAAAAACCTATATCTCCATCTCTTTTTCTTTCTCCTAGCCTTTTGATTTCTAACTTCAAAAATTCCTTTTCTAAACTTTTAGGTATAAAAACCTTAATAATACTAATATTCATAATGATAACTAATATTTATATTTTCTTTATTTCTTTTAATTGTCTTTTCATTTTCCCTTTATTTTATTTTACTTATTAAAATAAATTAGGTGACTTTATTTCCACCCTAACTTGTAGAATGTCTTTTCTAGTCCAAACACCCCAACTAGACTAAAACACAAGAAACAACCTAAGTGTCAAACTAAGGCGGTTATAACCCGACCCGAACTGGTAAATAAAAATTCCGGGTATTACATTCTACCACCCTTAAAAGAAATTTCGTCATGAAATTTAGAAAACATGTATAACCTAAAATCACTTAATATAAGTAGCATAATAAACAACACAACAATTCAATCCAGTACACAACTGACAATTCACATGAACTCCACAAAAGTCAAAAATACAACTTAAAACACGGAACAAGCGATAAAACAATCGAATCAAACAAGCATGCATCGCAACAAAAAAAAAAGTGATTTATTTACAGTCCCATTCAATATATAAATCCTAGAGCTCTGATACCAACTTGTAACACACCGAGTTCCGGACCAGGGTGAAACCCATATGGAGATTCGAACTCGAAGCGTTACGGGTCGGAAGGAGACTAATGCATACATATTTTTTCTAATTATTTTTGCACAAAACATAGTTGAAACTTTACATAACATAAAATGAAGCATATAAATCCACTTATTATCTTAACAACGAATTCAACAAAACATATTATTTCAAATTACATTTCAAGCAATACAATAAAAACAATTCAATCACTAAGCTACTCATTTCTAGCTTTCACTGCGCCACTCGATAAATCTGCAAGGATGTCAATTGGGGTGAGATGATGACTCAATAGAATGCATTCCCAATTCTCTAAAGATGCGCAAACATAATCATTTTGTCAAGGAAAAACATATAACAAGAACACGGCAACAAATCAAATATTCAAGAATCACAATGCCAACAATATTGTCAATAAATTATTCAATTAGATTCTACCATGAGTTCTAACAAATCATTTACAAATACTTCAATTCATCAACAAAACATCCAATTTATTTGTTTTGAGTTCATAAAACCAATAAGGTTTCCACAAATCATTCAATAGAGATTCAACACACAATTAACATCATCAAAATTAATAATGTCAAAACATTTATATTAATATTAACAAATCATATATCAAAACATCCATTTAGGATTCAACTCATCAATTCACAACAACAATTCATCCATTTGAAAATTTCATACTTGAGTTTAACAAATCATTTAATTATATTTCACACATATCACCAATTTAATCTTGAGTTCACGTCATACGAAAACCTTGGTTCGTACACCACCTATCGTTTATCGACACGGACAGACCTCCATCGATGGTAAGGAACAAAAGTTCCTATGGGGATCATACCCATTTTCTCTCGGGGATCATTACCCATTTTCATTCACAGACGAAAACCTTGGTTCGTACACCACCTATCGTTTACCGCACGGACAGCCTCTCATCGATGGTCGGGAAACACAAGTTCCCATGGGGATCATTACCCATTTAACTCTCGGGGATCATTACCTGCCGTTATCATGAAACATGTTCCATATAAGAAAAAAACATGAACTCATTTACTTTTATAAATCCTTTTTACAATCAACACAAGCAACCATGGCTTAACATATGACAATAACATGAGTTTCTTTCAAGCATTTATGCAAACAAGTTAACTGCATCTATTTTACATCATACATTTCATGATGATTTATTTATCTGATCTTATTGAAACTTTTACAAAACATAAACAGCTCCATAAGCAACAACATATCCAAATTTCACATAAAGACCACGGTTCAAACAAAGGTTATAGAATTTACAAGGACATTCTAAAAACTGAGCAGATTACATGTCATTACCAAACAATTCATGATAAATTCATAACCATCTGAAATTGACCCAATACAACGCACACTGAAAGATAAATTACAAATCTACAACTTTTGTTAAGGACTCAAATCGTTTTAGCATCACTAAGACTACCTAAGAATATCAAAATCACAGCAAAACGAAACTGTCCAGAATTTCAGAAACTATTACCTAAATCTAAACAAACATTCAACGGTGAATTTGTGATGTATTGTTCTCAAAATTTAACCATAGGTACCTAATCATGTTATCTAACAAATTAAAAATCCTGATCATCAACAAGAGGTACATACTTATTCTAATAAATTATTGAATCATTATAATACAAAATTATATAAAGTAAACACCAAAGAAAAACACCTAAAGAGAAAGGGTTTCACATTCTACCTCAATTCCATTGATTTTCCCAATTAGAATTTCTCCTCAAGAACCCTAGCTCCAATTCATCTTCTTCCTCTCCATAGCTTCTTCTCTAAACAAAAACCTATATCTCCATCTCTTTTTCTTTCTCCTAGCCTTTTGATTTCTAACTTCAAAAATTCTTTTCTAAACTTTTAGGTATAAAAACCTTAATAATACTAATATTCATAATGATAACTAATATTTATATTTTCTTTATTTCTTTTAATTGTCTTTTCATTTTCTATTTATTTTATTTTACTTATTAAAATAAATTAGGTGACTTTATTTCCACCCTAACTTGTAGCTTTTCTAGTCCAAACACCCCAACTAGACTAAAAAACAAGAAACAACCTAAGTGTCAAACTAAGGCGGTTATAACCCGACCCGAACTGGTAAATAAAAATTCCGGGTATTACATTCTACCACCCTTAAAAGAAATTTCGTCCTGAAATTTAGAAAACATGTATAACCTAAAATCACTTAATATAAGTAGCATAATAAACAACACAACAATTCAATCCAGTACACAACTGACAATTCACATGAACTCCACAAAAGTCAAAAATACAACTTAAAACACGGAACAAGCGATAAAACAATCGAATCAAACAAGCATGCATCGCAACAAAAAAAAAAGTGATTTATTTACAGTCCCATTCAAGATATAAAGCCTAGAGCTCTGATACCAACTTGTAACACACCGAGTTCCGGACCAGGGTGAAACCCATATGGAGATCCGAACTCGAAGCGTTACGGGTCGGAAGGAGACTAATGCATACATATTTTTGCTAAATTATTTTTGCACAAAACATAGTTGAAACTTTACATAACATAAAATGAAGCATATAAATCCACTTATTATCTTTAAAAACAATTCAACAAAACATATTATTTCAAATTACATTTCAAGCAATACAATAAAAGCAATTCAATCACTAAGCTACTCATTTCTAGCTTTCACTGCGCCACTCTGATAAATCTGCAAGGATGTCAATTGGGGTGAGATGACAGCTCAATAGAATGCATTCCCAATTCTCTAAAGATGCGCAAACATAATCATTTTGTCAAGGAAAAACATATAACAAGAACACGGTACAACTTCGAATATTCAAGAATCACAATGCCAACAATATTGTCAATAAATTATTCAATTAGATTCTAACAAATCATTTAGTTAATAACACTACAAATACCATCAACAAAACATCCATTTTTATTTGTTTTGAGTTCATAAAACCAATAAGGTTTCCACTAATCATTCAATAGAGATTCCAACACACAATTCACAAATTAATATTGACAAAACATTTATATTAATATTAACAAATCATATATCAAAACATCCATTTAGGATTCAACTCATCAATTCACAACAACAATTCATCCATTTGAATTTCATACTTGAGTTTAACAATTCATTGAATTATATTTCACACATATCACCAATAATCTTGAGTTCACGGTACGAAAACCTTGGTTCGTACACCCACCTATCGTTTATCGACACGGACAGCCTCCATCGATGGTCAGGAACAAAAGTTCCTATGGGGATCATACCCATTTTCTCTCGGGGATCATTACCCATTTCATTCACGGTACGAAAACCTTGGTTCGTACACCACCTATCGGTTATCGGCACGGACAGCCTCCATCGATGGTCGGGAAACACAAGTTCCCATGGGGATAATTACCCATTTAACTCTCGGGGATCATTACCCGCCGTTATCATGAAACATGTTCCATATAACGGTAAAACATGAACTCATTTAATTTTATAAATCCTATTTACAAACAACACAAGCAACCATGGCTTAACATATGACAATAACATGAGTTTCTTTCAAGCATTTATGCAAACAAGTTAACTGCAGCTATTTTACATCACACATTTCATGATGATTTATTTTTCTGATCTTATTGAAACTTTTACAAAACATAAACAGCTCCATAAGCAACAACATATCCAAATTTCACATAAAGACTAACGGTTCAAACAAAGGTTATAGAATTTACAAGGACATTTAAAATCTGAGCAGATTACATGTCATTACCAAACAATTCATGATAAATTCAAAACCATCTGAAATTGACCCAATACAACGCACACTGAAAGATAAGATCACAAATCTACAACTTTTGTTAAGGACTCAAATCGTTTTAGCATCACTAAGACTACCTAAGAATATCAAAATCACAGAAAAACGAAACTGTCCAGAATTTCAGAAACTATTACCTAAATCTAAACAAACATTCAACGGTGAATTTGTAATGTATTGTTCTCAAAATTTAACCATAGGTACCTAATCATGTTATCTAACAAATTAAAAATCCTGATCATCAACAAGAGGTACATACGTATTCTAATAAATTATTGAATCATTATAATACAAAATTATATAAAGTAAACACCAAAGAAAAACACCTAAAGAGAAAGGGTTTCACATTCTACCTCAATTCCATTGATTTTCCCAATTAGAATTTCTCCTCAAGAACCCTAGCTCCAATTAATCTTCTTCCTCTCCATAGATTCTTCTCTAAACAAAAACCTATATCTCCATCTCTTTTTCTTTCTCCTAGCCTTTTGATTTCTAACTTCAAAAATTCGTTTTCTAAACTTTTAGGTATAAAAACCTTAATAATACTAATATTCATAATGATAACTAATATTTATATTTTCTTTATTTCTTTTAATTGTCTTTTCATTTTCTATTTATTTTATTTTACTTATTAAAATAAATTAGGTGACTTTATTTCCACCCTAACTTGTAGCTTTTCTAGTCCAAACACCCCAACTAAACTAAAACACAAGAAACAACCTAAGTGTCAAACTAAGGCGGTTATAACCCAAATCCAACCCAGAACTGGTAAATAAAAATTCCGGGTATTACATTCTACCACCCTTAAAAGAAATTTCGTCCTGAAATTTAGAAAACATGTATAACCTAAAATCACTTAATATAAGTAGCATAATAAACAACACAACAATTCAATCCAGTACACAACTGACAATTCACATGAACTCCACAAAAGTCAAAAATACAACTTAAAACACGGAACAAGCGATAAAACAATCGAATCAAACAAGCATGCATCGCAACAAAAAAAAAAGTGATTTATTTACAGTCCCATTCAAGATATAAAGCCTAGAGCTCTGATACCAACTTGTAACACACCGAGTTCGGACCAGGGTCAAACCCATATGGAGATCCGAACTCGAAGCGTTACGGGTCGGAAGGAGACTAATGCATACATATTTTTGCTAAATTATTTTTGCACAAAACATAGTTGAAACTTTACATAACATAAAATGAAGCATATAAATCCACTTATTATCTTAACAACGAATTCAACAAAACATATTATTTCAAATTACATTTCAAGCAATACAATTTAAGCAATTCAATCACTAAGCTACTCATTTCTAGCTTTCACTGCGCCACTCTGATAAATCTGCAAGGATGTCAATTGGGGTGAGATGACAGCTCAATAGAATGCATTCCCAATTCTCTAAAGATGCGCAAACATAATCATTTTGTCAAGGAAAAACATATAACAAGAACACGGTACAACTTCGAATATTCAAGAATCACAATGCCAACAATATTGTCAATAAATTATTCAATTAGATTCTAGGCATGAGTTCACAAACATTTACAAATACTTCAATTCAACAAAACATATTTATTTGTTTGAGTTCATAAAACCAATAAGGTTTCCACTAATCATTCATTTAGAGATTCAACAACACACAATGTTTCAACAAATTAATATTGACAAAACATTTATATTAATATTAACAAATCATAGTTTATCAAAACATCCATTTAGGATTCAACTCATCAATTCACAACAACAATTCATCCATTTGAATTTCATACAATTGATTTTTAACAATTCATTGAATTATATTTCACACATATCACCAATAATCTCAAACAATGAGTTCACGGTACGAATTTAAAACCTTGGTTCGTACACCCACCTATCGTTTATCGACACGGATGACCTCCATCGATGGTCAGGAACAAAAGTTCCTATGGGGATCATACCCATTTGCTCTCGGGGATCATTACCCGTTTCATTCACAGTACGAAAACCTTGGTTCGTACACCACCTATCGTTTACCGGCACGGACAGCCTCCATCGATGGTCGGGAAACACAAGTTCCCATGGGGATCATTACCCATTCAGCTCTCGGGGATCATTACCCGCCGTTATCATGAAACATGTTCCATATAACGGTAAAACATGAACTCATTTACTTTTATAAATCCTTTTTACAAACAACACAAGCAACCATGGCTTAACATATGACAACAACATGAGTTTCTTTCAAGCATTTATGCAAACAAGTTAACTTCATCTATTTTACATCATACATTTCATGATGATTTCTTTATCTGATCTTATTGAAACTTTTACAAAACATAAACAGCTCCATAAGCAACAACATATCCAAATTTCACATAAATACCACGGTTCAAACAAAGGTTATAGAATTTACAAGGACATTCTAAAAACTGAGCAGATTACATGTCATTACCAAACAATTCATGATAAATTCAAAACCATCTGAAATTGACCCAATATAACGCACACTGAAAGATAAGATCACAAATCTACAACTTTTGTTAAGGACTCAAATCGTTTTAGCATCACTAAGACTACCTAAGAATATCAAAATCACAGCAAAACGAAACTGTCCAGAATTTCAGAAACTATTACCTAAATCTAAACAAACATTCAACGGTGAATTTGTAATGTATTGTTCTCAAAATTTAACCATAGGTACCTAATCATGTTATCTAACAAATTAAAAATCCTGATCATCAACAAGAGGTACATACTTATTCTAATAAATTATTGAATCATTATAATACAAAATTATATAAAGTAAACACCAAAGAAAAACACCTAAAGAGAAAGGGTTTCACATTCTACCTCAATTCCATTGATTTTCCCAATTAGAATTTCTCCTCAAGAACCCTAGCTCCAATTAATCTTCTTCCTCTCCATAGCTTCTTCTCTAAACAAAAACCTATATCTCCATCTCTTTTTCTTTCTCCTAGCCTTTTGATTTCTAACTTCAAAAATTCCTTTTCTAAACTTTTAGGTATAAAAACCTTAATAATACTAATATTCATAATGATAACTAATATTTATATTTTCTTTATTTCTTTTAATTGTCTTTTCATTTTCTATTTATTTTATTTTACTTATTAAAATAAATTAGGTGACTTTATTTCCACCCTAACTTGTAGCTTTTCTAGTCCAAACACCCCAACTAGACTAAAACACAAGAAACAACCTAAGTGTCAAACTAAGGCGGTTATAACCCGACCCGAACTGGTAAATAAAAATTCCGGGTATTACATTCTACCACCCTTAAAAGAAATTTCGTCCTGAAATTTAGAAAACATGTATAACCTAAAATCACTTAATATAAGTAGCATAATAAACAACACAACAATTCAATCCAGTACACAACTGACAATTCACATGAACTCCACAAAAGTCAAAAATACAACTTAAAACACGGAACAAGCGATAAAACAATCGAATCAAACAAGCATGCATCGCAACAAAAAAAAAAGTGATTTATTTACAGTCCCATTCAAGATATAAAGCCTAGAGCTCTGATACCAACTTGTAACACACCGAGTTCCGGACCAGGGTGAAACCCATATGGAGATCCGAACTCGAAGCGTTACGGGTCGGAAGGAGACTAATGCATACATATTTTTGCTAAATTATTTTGGCACAAAACATAGTTGAAACTTTACATAACATAAAATGAAGCATATAAATCCACTTATTATCTTAACAACGAATTCAACAAAACATATTATTTCAAATTACATTTCAAGCAATACAATTAAGCAATTCAATCACTAAGCTACTCATTTCTAGCTTTCACTGCGCCACTCTGATAAATCTGCAAGGATGTCAATTGGGGTGAGATGACATCTCAATAGAATGCATTCCCAATTCTCTAAAGATGCGCAAACATAATCATTTTGTCAAGGAAAAACATATAACAAGAACATGGTACAACTTCGAATATTCAAGAATCACAATGCCAACAATATTGTCAATAAATTATTCAATTAGATTCTAGGCATGAGTTCACAACACCACAAATACTTCAATTCGTATTTCAGTGTTTGAGTTCATAAAACCAATAAGGTTTCCACTAATCATTCAATAGAGATTCCAACACACAATTCACAAATTAATATTGACAAAACATTTATATTAATATTAACAAATCATATATCAAAACATCCATTTAGGATTCAACTCATCAATTCACAACAACAATTCATCCATTTGAATTTCATACTTGAGTTTAACAATTAATTGAATTATATTTCACACATATCACCAATAATCTTGAGTTCACGGTACGAAAACCTTGGTTCGTACACCCACCTATCGTTTATCGACACGGACAGCCTCCATCGATGGTCAGGAACAAAAGTTCCTATGGGGATCATACCCATTTGCTCTCGGGGATCATTACCCGTTTCATTCACAGTACGAAAACCTTGGTTCGTACACCACCTATCGTTTACCGGCACGGACAGCCTCCATCGATGGTCGGGAAACACAAGTTCCCATGGGGATCATTACCCATTTAGCTCTCGGGGATCATTACCCGCCGTTATCATGAAACATGTTCCATATAACGGTAAAACATGAACTCATTTACTTTTATAAATCCTTTTTACAAACAACACAAGCAACCATGGCTTAAAATATGACAATAACATGAGTTTCTTTCAAGCATTTATGCAAACAAGTTAACTGCAGCTATTTTACATCATACATTTCATGATGATTTATTTATCTGATCTTATTGAAACTTTTACAGAACATACACAGCTCCATAAGCAACAACATATCCAAATTTCACATAAAGACCACGGTTCAAACAAAGGTTATAGAATTTACAAGGACATTCTAAAAACTGAGCAGATTACATGTCATTACCAAACAATTCATGATAAATTCATAACCATCTGAAATTGACCCAATACAACGCACACTGAAAGATAAGATGTTTATCTACAACTTTTGTTAAGGACTCAAATCGTTTTAGCATCACTAAGACTACCTAAGAATATCAAAATCACAGCAAAAACGAAACTGTCCAGAATTTGAAACTATTACCTAAATCTAAACAAACATTCAACGGTGAATTTGTGATGTATTGTTCTCAACATTTAACCATAGGTACCTAATCATGTTATCTAACAAATTAAAAATCCTGATCATCAACAAGAGGTACATACTTATTCTAATAAATTATTGAATCATTATAATACAAAATTATATAAAGTAAACACCAAAGAAAAACACCTAAAGAGAAAGGGTTTCACATTCTACCTCAATTCCATTGATTTTCCTAATTAGAATTTCTCCTCAAGAACCCTAGCTCCAATTAATCTTCTTCCTCTCCATAGCTTCTTCTCTAAACAAAAACCTATATCTCCATCTCTTTTTCTTTCTCCTAGCCTTTTGATTTCTAACTTCAAAAATTCCTTTTCTAAACTTTTAGGTATAAAAACCTTAATAATACTAATATTCATAATGATAACTAATATTTATATTTTCTTTATTTCTTTTAATTGTCTTTTCATTTTCTATTTATTTTATTTTACTTATTAAAATAAATTAGGTGACTTTATTTCCACCCTAACTTGTAGCTTTTCTAGTCCAAACACCCCAACTAGACTAAAACACAAGAAACAACCTAAGTGTCAAACTAAGGCGGTTATAACCCGACCCGAACTGGTAAATAAAAATTCCGGGTATTACATATATCCTATATAAACCCCACTCATTCTCCATTGCAAGTATGTGTTTTTAGAGTAATAAACTAGTACTAGAAATTTTAGAGTTTGTATGTGTCTTCAATAGTTAAAGAAGAGATCTATTCGCGTTCGCTGATCGGTGTTATCGAAGTGTTACGAAAAACATTGAGGTATTGTTGAATGTTGGAGACATATGCCGCTAAATCTGTAACATCATTATATACAGGGCATCAAATGTCTTAAGCAAAGAGATTACTCGCCTCAATACACCCAAGTGAGTTTGTTTAAGTTTTGTGATTTCTATCCTTCTGTTTTTGTGTTGTTGTTGGTATTACAAAACGTAATACATAGATGAAAACCGTGTTACAAAGAGTTGTAACGGATCGGTGTATAATACACGAGTCGTATTATTGAAGAATCGGTAACGAAAATATTTATCCAACAATCTTAAGAAATTTGATATCTTTTTATCTTTGTTACTAATCGGTGGTTTAAATATTAATCCACATTTAATTATTCCGTTCAAATACGGGAATAATTTTCTGGGCATACATCAGTGGCTTTGACATTTCAAATTGAAATGTGAAATTTGAAAAATACGAAGCATGAGACACTGGGTTGTTGCCTTCAACTTAGTGCTTTAATTCTAAGTTGTGAAGTGAGTCTAAACATGCATGGCTTTTTGGATGGGATGGCTTGTTCTTTCAAAGAATATGCCCACTAAAACTTGCAAAACTCTGCCAGAGAAATGTTCTATGACGCATGCATCTGGACGATGGGTAGTTATTCAGACCGGAGTTGAAGAATAATTACAAAAGTCTAGGCACAGAGAGATAATTGCTCACCATCCTAACTTTGATTGAAGAAAAAAAAAACGCAGTTCCTTGTGAAATGGCATAGTGCTTCTTTAATGCGTCCGTTAATTTCTCACAATTGGCACTGTATTTGGATACGAAGATCGAGACCAAATTTTGTACCAAACTATGCGTGATCAAAGAGGGAAGGGTAAACCATCTTGCGTAACTTGATTCTGGGATGTGCAGTAAAGGGACCTACTCACTACATCTTACTCAAGTCAAGAGTTTGAATACAATAGAAAGTATTCATCGAATCATGAGTTGGGATGTTTATTTTAATTATGATTTCATGAAAAGATGAAGTGTTTGAGCACGTTCATATTGATTATGGTTTTATGAAGGAGGATATCATGGGAACTATGAAGGAGTTTTGTGACAAGAGTTATATTGATACCAAACACAACACCACCTTCATCACACTTGTCCCTAAGAAAGATCATATAGAGATAATAAAGGATTGCATACCCATTTGTCTTCTTACTAGTGTCTACAAGATTTTGGCTAAAGTTCTAGCTACCAGATTGAAGTTAGTCATGAACAAGCTCATATCTCATGTGCAATGTGCATACATTGAAGGTAGAAAGATTATTGATGGGACTTTAATTGCAAATGAATTGGTGGACTCAAGGTTGAAATCCAGCAAACTAGGTGTTATCTGCAAAATTAACTTGGAGAAGGCTTTTGATAGAGTAAATTGGAGTTATTTAGAGTTTATGATGCATAAAATGGGTTTTAGCAAGAGATGGTGCAGATGGATGAAATTTTGTTATTCTACAGCAACGTTCTCAGTTCTTATAAATGGCTCCGCTTTTGGTTTTTTTCAATAGTTCAAGAGGAGTTAGGCAAGGATGCCCATTATCACCATTACTTTTCAATATTGCAATGGAAGCCCTGTCGAGCAGTGTAGTCAATCTCGGCCATCTCGGCCGAGATTCTCGCGATTTTCTCGTTTCCGGATGTAGAGCAGACGGTATGGTAAATCTCGCCAAGACGATATTCTATTAAAAAAATCGGTTATCTCGGTCGAGAATCTCCGAGACCGGGAAAATCGGTCAGTGAACTTTGTCTTTCCTGCTCACACATATCTGATGATAATAGATAAATCTGAAACATATTATCCAGTTTTCTATTCTATAAACCCCTTCTCGTTTGATGCTCACTGTGGTATCTTCGACAACTTTTATAGGAAACTTAATGGCGATATGAGATCTTAGTGTAAAGGTTTGATCAAATTGTAGTTCACTAATTAATCTCGCAGTTGGACATTGTTGTATGATTGTATTGACTAAAGAGGTAAAGTTTTGATGAACTGTCATCACACAATTCCATTAAGTTCGGACTTCGGCATCTGTGATCTGTCTATATCACTTTACGATTGGTGGAGTATATGATTTCCGTATATTCTCAGCATAAATTTAGGCTTAAAGTTGAAAAACATGAAGTTCTTGATATGAAACGTGGTTGGAGTACCCTAACTATATAACTTCTAAGAAGAACTGGATATGAATATACCGACATATACTGTACGAGAACCATATAGCATCATACCACCAAGACCGCAATATTGATAATTTGATCCCATATAATTGTAACAAAGGCAAAAATGAATAATATCCCTACTTTAAGTGAATATATCTACATATAATTCAACAAATATAGAAAAAATCTTATATATACGTATTATAGGTAGAAAATTGACAACCGGAATTTCACCGAGATTTAGAACCGAGATCTCACCGAGACAACGTTGTACCAGTGTCTCGGTCACGATCGAGACAAATCGGAATCCGAGATCAACTACATTGCTCTCGATATACATAGATAGAGCTGCGAATGCTAAATTATTCAATGGCTTCTTTTTGGTTTAAAATGGAACCGCATTGAATCATTTGCATTATGCAGATGATACAATATTCTTTGTTGACAGTAAAAAAGAAGAGGTGACAAATATTTTTTCCATTCTTCATTATTTTGAGTACATTGCAGGGTTAAAGGTTAACACATCCAATACAAGGTTAATTGCAATTGGCGATGTTCCTCAAATTAATGATTGGGCAGCTGAGCTGGGTTGTGCTACAGATTCTTTGCCATTCATGTACCTAGGTATGCCTCTGTGTGCTAAGGCTACTTATAAAACCATTTGGGTCTCAATTATAGAGAGATTTGATGCTAGATTGTCTACTTGGAATCAACTTTCACTTTCTAGAGGGGGAAAACTTGCTTTTCTCAAGTGCATTCTTTCAGCTATGCCTATGTATTACTTCTCACTTTTTAAAGATCCAATTGCAATTATTAATATCCTTGAGAAGAAAATCAGGAACTTCTTATGGGATCATTCTACTGGTGGTAGTAATTGTTCTCATTTGGTTAATTAGGATATTGTTCGTGCTTGTAAAGAGAAAGGAAGCCTTGGCGTTCTCAATTTAAGGGTAATGAATCTGGCATTACTCGCAAAGTGGTGTTGGAGTTTTGGAATTGAAAAAGTACATTTTTGGTACAAGTTTATGGTGGAGAAATATGGCAGCGACTACTCAAATTGGGTTCCACGTAAAGTTAACACTCCTTATGGAGTGTCGTGCTGGAGAACCATTGCGGATACATGTGCTCTTATCACTGAAAACTCCACTCTCAATCTTCACTATGATAATCTTATCTCCTTCTGGCATGATATGTGGACTGCCAACTATTGTCTTGCAACCACTTTTCCTACAATTTATAAACTAGACAGGTTACAAAATGGCAGTGTTGAAGATCATATTACCTTGGATGGTTCTTGGACTTTTGATCTCAAGAGACCACTATCACATTTAGAAGAAGATCATTTCGCTGAACTTTTGATGGTAATCGGTTCAAATCCACCAGCACGTGATACTTTACCGGACACCAGACTTTGGGCTCTTAATTCTGACGGGCAATTCTCGGTTAAATCATTGTATGATTCACTCACAAAAGAAGACGGAATCAATGGGTTTCCATACAAGTTTGTCTGGAAGAAAGAAGTACCTCCTAAAATTAAGTTTATAATCTGGTATGATGTACAAGGTAAACTAAACTCTCTTGACTTGTTGCAGTATAATGGAATCGATAAGTATAGTTCATGCATTTTTTGTGGTGATAGTTCCGAGTCACAAGAACACATTCTCCTACACTGCAAGGTTGCCTACAAACTCTGGATGGCTATAACGCCTGCAAAGTTGTGGGCATGGGTGTTCCCTGAGACGTCGTTCTCGCTTGCTCAATGTTGGCATTGTAATACTCTGTCAGATTCAGGCATAGTGGTTTGGGACTCAATCCCGGCAGCGGTGATTTGGGACCTTTGGAAGGAAAGGAATTGCCGAATTTTTGAAGAAGAATACAACTTTAAGACAGATAACGAGTTAGCTAATGAAGCTAAGATTCTGGTTCTCACTTGGGCTTCTGCCTATGGGAAGAGAGTGCACTAAACTTCTCATATTATGTGCACAATTGGGACAATGTGTTTTAATAATTTCTGTTTTTAGCTTTCTTGTTTGTCTACCTTTTCTAGACTTTGTAAATTCTCAATTCTTCTAATAAAATCTCTCTTCTAATCAAAAAAAAAAAAATTAAGTGTTTGAGCACGTATAAAAGTTGGCAAGACAAATTGTGAACAGTCACGATTTATTCATGGAATCGGCGCTAAATGTCGACCATGTATGCTGGAGATGGGAGCGATGCGTCTTTTCGTTAAAAGGCTCGCGGCTTGGGATTGATTAATTCCATAAAATTTATCTGGTATGGTATTTCGGGATTTGGAAAAACCTTCAAGGTAAGTGGGACTCTTAATCATTCGTTCTCATACGAAGGCAAAGAGTTGAAAATTGAAATTACATTTCGATCAGGTTACAACCGAATGGATCTGTTATTTGAATTTGAAAAATCTGGTGTCTCTTAACAAGATGAGTAGTGTTTTTTTGAGAAGACACGGATGGATGCATAAATTGAGTGATTAATTTTTTGATCCGTGATTAATTAAGTCCGAGATTAGTGATTAATCAATTAATACTCATTGTTTCTGTCAGTGATTTGGACTAGTCGTCTGAACAATACAAGAAACTTTGAATTGTATTAATAGGTGCTACCAAAACTAGCATAAGAGATTCTCAGTTAAACTTTGCATTGGCGCCTGCCATGTTGGGCAGAAATAGCAATGCACTCGTATTAAGGAAAAATTCAGATTTGGATTTTTCAAGTAATTGTGCGAGGACGTTGTTCTAATAGAAGTATGAATTGACGGTTCAATTCATTTTAGCGTCAGTTGTATGTGGCTTTAAATTTAAATTGCAAATTGAAATTTGAAAAAAAGTCACGACCCTTCAGACATGAGAGCTGTCTGTTTGTAGATATACAAGTGAATCTATAATTGATTCAAACGATGGATTCCATATCTCTTTTCTTTTTCCTCTTACTCCCCTTCTTTGATCGTGTTGCACTAATTAAGTCGTACTAGTTTGAGTACGTAGGAGACAATTCTTATGGCATTTAAGATTGTGAGGAAAAGGTTACTAAGCATGGCAACACAAGAGTTCTTTTGAGTAAAGCAATCTGTAGGATTAAAAGAAAGGATGGTTTAATTCACTGAATTTGAGGGGTCACTGTTTAAATTAAGGCATCCTTTTGGAAACGAAAGATGATGCATAATTTAACCCACTGTGATCTATGATATGGAGAGGCTAAATCCATTTCACGGCAGGAGACTACAATTTTGAAACGAGAACTGATTTGAAATTAGTAGTGGTGAATTGTGGGGGCAAGGCTATACAATTACCAGGAGAAGAAACATTCTGGTTGTAGTTTTCTGAACATTTGCATTTTGATTTTCAAATATGGATGGGGTTCGTTTCTCAAAAAGTGATGCAGTACTTCTTAAAGAACAACAATTGTCTCGTGACATTATAAAATGATCATGAATATGGGAATAAGAAATTGGAATCAGTTGTCTTGATTGCTGGATTTCTTATGAGATGGATCATTTAATCACATGGATTATTATATGATCAGATACAATAAGAAGTTGGTTTCTCGTTAACCAGGAAGGCTGAACTTCTGTATTTGACTTTGATTAAGAATTTGGATTCTTATTTAGCCTTTTCTGGTTAATAATTTCAGTTCGTTTTATTACTAACCAAAGAAACATTATGTCACAAGTCAGCGTATTTTGATTACTACATTTTTCTTCAAGCTTGAAACAGTATTTTGAATGCACGGCCTGAGGAAATGCACTGACAGTGCTTTCAGAAGTTGCACCTTAAGGATGATTTTCAGCGAGAAAACATTTTCCTGAAAAATGTGGGGGCCGATATATCTAGTACAAGAATTGACCATAAGATTAATAATCATGGAGATTAATCATACGGGTCTAATGTCTGTCAAAGAAAGTGTTCTTGAAACAGGGAAAGGGTTGTACCACCCAAGGTGTAGTGTGTACTAGATCAGGCACGGTTGTCTGGTGAATGAGTATAATCTGGAATTCTAAGAGATTGGAGGGAAACTATCGAGGATACTTTACTCCATTGAATCTTAAACATTAATGATTCAATGTAATCCGGATTGAACTATGTGTTTTAGAAAATGCGAGAGTATTGAAATAAATCACTTGAACGAATGTTGATAGCAAAGTCAACGTTGGACTCCGGACTTTGGACACAAAGTCAGTAAAACAGTAGAGTGATTTCAAATTTTCTTGAATATATACTTGTGTGGCCAAAGTATATTTATGCTAGAAATAGATTGTTCTGATCAAACAATTATTTTTGGAAGAAACACATAGTTTGAGATTATGGTACGTCTCGATAAATAAATCGACGACATAACACCATAAAGCAATTGCTCTCAAATGCGCGCATCTAAAAGAAATAGTGTATGTGAATTGTATCAAGCCGGCAAATGATACGAATTCTAGAGAGCGTATAATTGCGTCATCGATGGAAATGGGATAGCCTATATAGAGTAGTATTTATAGCGGACACCCAACCTAGCGATTGGAGATCCCATGGTTATCTAGGTTCAAAAGGGACAACCAAGTTATAAATTTATACTCACCAGAAACACTTTGAGATCTCTTTCCCATTTCTATGATGAAACAGTGTTTCCTGTCAAATGAGAGGTTGAGAATTTCTCTTAATGATTCTTATGGCTTAGTTTGACTTAGAAAAGTATGGAAGGATACTTTCAAATAGGAGATCACCTATATGAGTGTGAAGTGGTGCCGCTTCTATGATAACTATAAGGCTAAGTTAATCTAGAGAACTCATGAAAAACCAACATCGTTCAGGGCCGAAATGAACACAACCGAGAACCGGATATGTAAGAAAATAAACTATGTGATATTTTTTGCATCGGTTTACATCATAAATTTGGGCGGTTCAAGACATCGCGTTCACCGAACAGCTAGTAAACCCGGTAGGTATTCACTACGGAAGATTCAACGCCAAAAGCTATCTCTCTAGATGCAGTGATGTTCCGCGCACAAACTCTTTCTAGTGTCTGCATTAAACTTGCATGAATTTCTATTCAATGTGGGGGATTGCTGGAATTTTTGAATAGAAATATGAATGGGTGTGTCAACTCACTTGAATCTTTTCAACATTAGTGTCTTATCCCAAGGGATGTAACTCTCCATTAAGGGTTGTGACTCTTCATGAAATCACTTCTCCAAGCGTCACCTCTAGCCTATATAAACCCCACTCATTCTCCATTGCAAGTATGTGTTTTTAGAGAAATAAACTAGTACTAGAAATTTTAGTATGTGTCTTCAAGAGTTAAAGAAGAGTTTGTGCTATATCTATTCACGTTCGTTGTTCGATGTTATCGAAGTGCTGCGAAAAACATCGAGGTATTGTTGAATGTTGGAGACATATGCCGCTAAATCTGTAACAACATTATATACAGGGCATCATGATGTCTTAAGCAAAAAGATTACTCGCCTCAATACACCCAAGTAAGTTTGTTTAAGTTTTGTGATTTCTATTCTTGTTTTGTTGTTTTGTTGTTGGTATTACAAAACGTAATACATAGATGAAAACCGTGTTACAAAGAGTTGTAACGGATCGGTGAATAATACAAGAGTCGTATTATTGGAGAATCGGTAACGAAGATATTTATCCAACAGGGATATGGAGAGAAAGTGCAACTTCTTCTTTTTTCCATGGTTTCAGATATGTATTGTCGAGGCTTGAAGCTGGATTTTGTAGAATTTGCACACTGATTTAGCACCCACTTATTTTTCGATCGTTTTCGCAGTAAAACTTCAGCATCGATCTTACATTGATCAATACATTTTGATCGTTTCGATGAATTTCACATGCATCTTGATGTTTTTTTAACTTCAAGGTAAATTAATTGAATGTTTATACTGGTATACTAAAAAAGATTCACCATCTTAAACGGTAGCCTTTCGAAAAAAGAATATACATCCAAAATTAAGGTTTCAAAATGAGAATGACGCTCTGAGGTATAAAAAACACAACACACATTCGTTGAAAACTAACATGCAGAAACTAGCTAGAGACAAACAAAGATCTAAAGACACGAAACAAAACCAAATGCATTCGACACTTTATTTCAAGTACAAAATAGGCAACGAAATTGCTACCTCAAATACTTAATTTTCTCGATAACTTCGAGGGCCTTACCAGCTAACCTACAAACACCTCATTCTTTCATAACCTTAGCACCAATAACTTCGTCATAAAATTTAATAGTTTTTTAATTCCATTTCAAACAAATCCAATCAACGCGGCAAAACCCCATCTTCACTGCCTGAGTTGCGACAGCTGATAGCAACATCTTCCCGAATCCTTCTGCCTCTATAAAATTCCCTCACAAATAAATCCTCTACATAAAAACCTTGTTTTGCCAAAAATGTTGGGTAATTTGGACAAAATATGACCCATCCAGCAACCACAATATCATGACCATCAAAATGATAGCCATCGAGATCAACTACCTTAAAAACTTTTGAATCCGGATCGTTGATTGGTTTCTCGAGATCGACAACTTTTGTGATTGGAGTATAGTCTGGATTCTTGGAATGCTTGTCCCGTAGAAATGGGTGCTGAGAAACTTCAAGAATGAAACAAGTAACCGATTGAAATGGTGGAGATTTGAAGAGGGTGGCTGATAACGATTTCTCGGTAGCTTGGAATAAGTGGGCGAAACGTTCAAATACAGCCATTTGATATATCAACTTGTGTATATGAGGAACATCCGAAATTCCACCGAGGCGGATTCTTGCAAAAACTTGGCAACATGGTTTCCTCCATTGGCAACAATAGAAGCCATGGTATCTAGCAAGTGTTCGAGTGATGGATGCAGCGATGCAGTGAATTGTGTTTATATTACAAAAATATATTTATATTACGTAGAAATAGCATTTTAGATGCGTCATTTGTTTCATGAAGCCAGAATCCTTCAGGGTCTATTGCTGTTAGTTTTGTAGCAACTGCTACCTTGCACACCCCGATATAACACGCAATAGCATCCGGTTTTCTGAGCTAAAGAGATGCGACCAATGTATTCATTCACATTAAAACTTCAGCATCTTACACTCATCAATACCTTTTGATGTATTATTATTAATCCATGGTTTCTATAAATTAGACACGTATTTGGATGTTTTCTTCATTTTCAAGATAAATTTCTTGAATTCATATATAATGGTATAGTTCAATAGTTATGTATCATTTTTCTCCAAGCACCAATTTGCGGTTGGCTATTTTGGTTATATAGTATCCTAATCCTAACAAGTGGGGAAACCAAAATATTACAAACTTCACCAAAATATCACATGAGACCAATGTATTCATTCACATTAAAACTTCAGCATCTTACACTCATCAATACCTTTTGATGTATTATTATTAATCCATGGTTTCTATAAATTGAAAAGAAGAATTCATATATAATGGTATAGTTCAATAGTTATGTATCATTTTTCTCCAAGATAACAAATTCAGCTAATCCTAACAAGTGGGGAAACCAAAATATTACAAACTTCACCAAAATATCACATGAAGAGCAAAATTTCAAGAACAACAAGTCTCCTGGATTCTATGGCTACTGTATGGAGATTTTCAAAGCTAAATCGGAAACATCAAAATAAAGTTTATGGCCGTTGTACAAGAATCCTATGAGAATGAACGGATGACCTGGAGAAGAAATCGCTTCTTCATTGGTCAAATTTCCAAGGAGTAGGCAGGGTCGTTTTAAGGGTGCTCTAGGCAAACTTAAAATTTGAGACTTGTTAATATGTTATTAGGTCAGGGTCAGTTAGAGTTTTAGTATATGGGGAAAAAATTATTCATATACTGAAAGCAAAAACTTGCATTTGACTAGGCCGCCCAATTTTTTCTACGAGGTTCTTCAACTGATTCGTTGAGGACAGTTGCATTTAGAGAGTTAATAACGTGCTGGAAGGAAGTTTTAGACTGTAACCAAGGTCATTTGTATTATGGGCTATCTCTGAAAATGGGCGAAAATGTTTTTGTCAAGTGTACTAATGAAAAATATGGCCAGATTCTATAGCCTTAACTAAAAGATGCAAATGAAATTACCTGAAAATACTACCCCTTTAAGTAATTCTTTTGCAAACTCAATTGAACAACTCTTTTTTTTTAAATAAAATAAAAATGAAAATAAATAAATAAATGTGTTCTAAAATCGTTCATGATAAACCAAACTGCAATTAAACAACGTACAACAATGATAAACACTACAATATAAGCAAGATAGCTTAAGCCAATGCCCTGGTGTGATTTAGGCCATGTAGACACTATGAGGAGGATATTTAAGCAACCCTGCAACAATGGCATACTTCAGTGTAGGTACTAGATTCAGTATAGGTAGTAGATGATTGTTCAATATTGCACTCCCACGAAATAGGGTCTTGAAGCCCGTAGATCTGAGAACAATAGGTTTGGCACTCCTTAACACAATCGTCGAAAGTCCCGTTAATCCCAATAATTTTCCCGGTACATTTATGAGCACTCACACCTCTTCCTCCTCTGCAAAACCAAACCAAATCAAACGTATAAGAGAATAAATTGATTAAAAGAAATAAAATTGTGCAAAGAAATAAGTGTTGATAGTAAGAAACTGAGTAGTTACCCTGAGATGAAAGCAATTACAACCAGGAAAAGTAAACTGCAAGAGAAATGAGGGAAAGTGCAACAACTTCTTCTTCTTGCCATGATTGCAGATTGGTATTGGTATCTTTGATATGTGAGGCTTGAAGCTGTATCTTATAGACTTGGCACATTGATTTAGCACCGCCTTAACGACGACCAAGGTCCTCCTTCACAGTAATACTTCAGCATCTTACACTGATCAATACATTTTGAAATGCTATTAATTGGTGGTTTCGATGAATTTCACGTGTATTTTGATGTTTTCTCAACTTCAAGGCAAATAAATTAATTGAATTTTTATACTGGTATAGTAAAAAAAAAAGATTCATCCTCTCTAACGGTAACATTTCGAGCTTGTTTACAGTAGCTAGATGCACAGATTAACCGGTGGCCACTATGGAAAATAATTAGAAAGAAGTAACTAAAATTGATTTTAGTTCGGGTTGAGTTTTGTTATATTGGGTTTCATATCTGATGGCGGTGGGGAATGCATGATTTCAGTTGGAGACTTCGACTACAATGGGATAACTGTATGGAATATCGGCGATAAGGAGAGAATGTGCAGATCACGTAGTAATATCTCACCTGCTGGAATCTGCCGAGGATGCCAAAATGTGCCCACCAATCCAGACACTATTATGATGGATCTGATAGAGTTGTAGGTTCGGGAACAGCCTTCCGCGAAGATGAGGAAACATGCCCCATCGCCTATAATTTATTCGCATATCTGTAAGGTTCAAAAAGAGTACTTAAATGATTCACATGTTACACACAACATAATAAATAAATGGTGTTGTTAAACAATTCGGTAGATATATCATCTAACGAATATAAGTTTATGGAGTAATCATGTGTGATCCATCTAGGGATGGAAGGGATTGTTCAAAATTAAACCTGGATTAATAAATTGTACACCATGTGATCATGAATGTGTTTTATACATTCTTGACTTTCTCTCTAATTCTATAAATGAAGCCTCAATGTTTTGGGCATAATCTCATATTTCTTAAGTTAATTAGTTGTTCCTAAACAAATTTCTATGGAGAAGAAGAATTCTCTGATTTTCTCTCCTTTCTTCTTTGGTTTGCTCTTCCTAGTTTTTATTGCTTTCACCTCTCAGTAAGTACTCATTCATTCTACTGCTTTTGGTCGTGTCTTTAAAACTGTGAAGCGGATAGGAGAAACATTATTTTGTTGTTTTGATTATTATTCATGTTATATTGTTCGGATCTCTAACAGTTTTTTCGTTTTGGGTTTTGTTTTGTGTGTGTGATGGAAATGATCGATTTCACAGACAAGGAGGTGGCGTGAGAGGTCAACCATTTGGCTGTCCTCGTGGGATGACTGTCGATTCTCGGCTTCAGAAGGATTGTTCTGGTTGTGATACTTTTTGTCGCGTTTCACCTGGTGTTAGATGGGATTCGTGCTATAGAGTTTACTATCAGAGAGATATTTCATATGTTTGCGAGTGTTGTGGAAAGAAGAATCTAATTAATAATATCCTGATGATGAATTGAGTTTTCAGAATAAGCGATGAATGAATGAAAAGCTGGCCATTGTATCTCATTAGTGTATGTTTCTGGCTGCAATTGATATTCCGGTGTAACTGTTTGATCTGTGTTCCCTTTTCCTAATTGTATTTCTTTTACAAATTGTCATTTACCAAGCCCGATTGCTTATGTTCTATGTCTGAACATAATGCTTTGAAACTAGAGCAAAGTCATCAATATTACTAATTTTGTTGAAAGGTACAGAAATATGCAAATGGGGATAAAAAAGTAATACCACTATTTCCTAATACCCTGCTTTGAAACTAATTATTAACATATTATGCAAAAGGGGATAAAAAGTACTCCCTCCGTTTCAAAACAATAGGCCGGTTTCATGTATAAATTGCACACGAAACCAGCCTATTATTTTAAAACGGAGGGAGTAAGAAAATATACCAAGCTCATCGAGTCAACCACTAATTTCCAATAATTTCGTGCAATAACACATTGATGATCGCCCTACATGCCCTCCATTAATCAAACGAACTTATGATACCAATTTGCAACACAAGTCAATTTAAAATGGAAAAACACTAAAATTTGAAGGTTATGGAACAAACTTGCAGGAGAGGGAGGACTGTTGGAAGTTAAAGTTCAACCGAGACTATTGGAGCTGCAACTAGTTAGGAAACCTGTTATGGTTGGTTGTTACGTTTTGAGTTATGTCTAGAAAATTCTGGAAGGTTGCAGAACTAAACTTGGAAGTTACATCTATTCTTATTTTTAGTAGTTGGCTTGTCTAGGAAGTTTAGTTATTTACGGAACTTTTGCTTAATGTTTTATAATTCTGTTTTCCTTTGAACTGGTATGGCATAAATAGGCTACAAGCCTTAAGAGTTTGTATGCGCATCAGAAGGGTTTATTGTTTTAATAGATTCTTGTTTGGAGAACTTCTTTGAGTGTTCTATATATTCTTGTGTTATCTTTTCTCAGATCCTACATCTGGCATCAAGAGCAACAAGATCCAAGGAATGTGACGAAGAAATTGTAGCTAAGATATCATCCAGTTCAAGCTCAATAAAGGTTCCAGTTATTTGAAGGAATGAATTTTGAGCATTGGAGAATACAGATGGAGAACATATTCAAATACCAAGAGGTATGTAATATTGTTGATGTAGGTTATGTTGAATCTGCAGAGGATGCAGTCTTAACTGCTGCACAAACATCAGTTTTACAAGAAAATTGGAAAAAGAATGCGAAAGCTACCTATATTCTTCATCAAAGTGTGCACAGATCTTTTTTTGACAAAATTGGGTACATTAGTAAAGCCCAAAGATCTTGGGATACTTTGAAAACCTATCTGTTTATGGGTAAAAACCGTTTCTGCCGATTTTGGTAAATTCCGTAGATGGATGAGAAGACTGGTTTAAAACCCTAAAAAAATGTGCTGCATGTGAGCACTTTTTAGATTCGAGAGATTAATCTGTACAATTCTAGCCTAAACCAAGAAATGGCCGTTAGAGACTTGCTTCGGTCACAAAGTGAAGGAAAAGGGTTGATTTGGGGAGGGAAGCGAAGAAAGTGTTGAGACCAGAATAGTTCTGGAAGAGTAGTGTCTCGACTTATATCAGAAAGTGAAAGCTTCGGAAGCTAGCAAGAGATGAAAGATTTTCGGAGAGCTTGCAAAGTTGCCTTTTCTGAGAGTGTTGTGTTTTTCTCCAAACCTAGACCTGTTGTCTGGTAAAAATAGGTAAGACCTATTTATACAAGTCGAGATTGAAACGTACCCTGGTCTCATTAAGGAAGATAGTAAGGGGTGAAATAATGGGAGGAGGTGGTAACCTCATGGTGTTTATGGGTGAAAACGTTTTCACTATTATTTCCTCATTTATTTGACCGCTTTATTCGTATTCACGCTTTCTTAATGCGAGCGTAGTGTACGCTGCATGTTTTGACCGCCAAACAAAGACCCTGGAGAGCATCCCCAAGTTAGTGTTGATGTCTCGAGTGTTGGTTGCACCTTGAGTGCAAGTGGCAATGCCAGGCTGCAATTGGCACGTGTGGCATGTGCCAATGACATGTACGGAATGCCTTGGTTGCAGATTGCACCTTGAGTGCAAGTGGAAATTCCAGGCTGCAAGTGGCGCATGTGGCATGTGCGGAATGCCTTGGTTGCAGGTTGCACCTTGAGTGCAAGTGGTGCGTGTGGGATGTGCCAATGGCATGTGCGGAATTCTTTGGTTGCAGGTTGCACCTTGAGTGAAAGTGACAATGCCAGGATGCAAGTGGCGCGTGTGGCATATGCCAATGGAATGTGCGGAATGCCTTGGTTGCAGGTTGCACCTTGAGTGCAAGTGGCAATGCCAGACTGCAAGTGGCGTGTGTGGCATGTGCCAATGGCACACATGGCCAAGTTGGACCTAGGTTGCACAGTTTTCAAGCATAGGCTACCAGCGAGCATGTTGGCATGTGCCAATGGCATGCGTGGCCGATTTTTCCCTAGGTTGCACGGTTTGCAAGTTAGGCTACGAGCGAGCATGTTGGCATGTGCCAATGACATACATGTCCAATTTGACCTAAGTTGCACGGTTTGCAAGCATAGGCTACCAGCGATCATGTTGGCATGTTCCAATGGAACGTACGTCCAAGTTGGCCCTAGGTTGCACGGTTTACAAGCATAGGATACCAACGAGCATGTTGGTATGTGCTGATGGCATGTTTGGCCAATTTGGCCCTAGGTTGCACGGTTTGCAAGTTAGGCAACTGGCGAGCATGTTAGCATGTGCCAATGGCATGCGTTGCGAATTTGACATAGGTTGCACGGTTTGCAAGCATAGGCTACCAATGATCATGTTGGCATGTGCCAATGGCATGCGTGGCCAATTTGGCCTGGGTTGCATGACTTGGCAAGTTGGAAGTGGGTGCTACCTTGGTATGTGCCAATGGCACGTGGAGGCTTGGTCCCTTGGTTGCGCAGTTTGGTAAGCTTAGAAGAGGGAGCTTTTTTCATGACACGGCTAGCTTGTATAGGTGCGTGACCAATATAGGGTTTTGGGCCAAATGCCATGAGGATACCTTAGACGGCCAGGATTTGCTCCTGGGATTGAAGGGTAACCGTTTATTGTTGCACGCCTTCACTTTGGTAGCCACAAGGGGAAGGCCAGTATGGTAGCGTAACTAGGGCCAAGGTAAGGGTGTTTGGATTGGCCTGGTGTGACTAACATAGCTGGGGCCATTGCAGAGTACGTTTGGCATGGCACGGCTAGCTTGGGTTAGGTGTGGCTGGCATGATTTGCCATTATAATGGAGGTGCGGCTAGCATGCTTGTCATGCTTTGACGCGGTTGGTGTGGCTGACATGAGTTTCCATTGTCACAGAGGTGCGGCTAGCATGGTTGGCATGCTTTGGCGCGTTTGGTGTGGCTGACATGATTTTCCATTGGCACAGAAGTGCGGATAGCATGATTGGCATGTTTGGTGTGGCTAACATGATTTTCCATTGGGATAGAGATGCGGCTAGCATGGTTGGCATGCTTTGGCACGTTTGGTGTGGCTGGCATGATTTTCCCTTGGCACAGAGGTGCGGCTAGCATGGTTGGCATGCTTTGGCGCGGTTGGTATGGCTGGCATGATTTTCCATTGACACAGAGGGGAATTAGGGTTTTTCTCGTTATAACCCTAATTTGAAAAAATACTCCCCATTAATTACTGACTTCATGTATTAAATATTCTAATAAATGTGTCACCAGTGACATTAGGTTATTCGAAGTTTTATAATTTTACCCTTTGTCTAAAAACCACCATCAACATTAAGTCCCCTGCTTAGCTCGGAACAGGAGCTTTGTTGCGAGGTAAGCATAATATGGTAAGAAACTATCAACAGTAAATCGTAAAGAACATTGAGGAGGCTTGTCAGACCTTTTTTCCGAGATAAATAGGATTTGAAATCCTTTCCTCTGGCAATTTTGCGTAAGTCGGGGGGCTGGAATGATTGGGAAGTCGGCGTCATTAAAAAACGGGAAGCTTGGAATTAATGCGAGTTTGGTGGGACCGGTGCAATTGGGAGACTGGGAAGCTTGGCGGCATTTTGGAATGGGCGCGAGTTGGGAAGTTGGGCGCCATTTTGGGCCCGCTCCCTATATGCCTGGCTTTAAGAAGGGTAATCCTCCTCTATTCGGAATCCCTGCACCCATATATCTAATGAAACTCCTTTCTTTTATCTTGTACTTTGTTCTTTTATCCTTCCACGCTAGCGGCAGAGTGGTAGAGAGAAACGACTTCCAAGTATGTCTTCCAACACTTCCCTTGTTTTCTTTCCATGTAGATATGCCCCCTATTTTATTTTTTTTAATCTTGAAATAATGTTGCTACTCTGATATGAATCCGTATGATCTTCAGCTGTAAGTATGCTTCCCGTAAAAATAACGCGTATTCGATTTTTGAACCCGTAGGAAATGATGTATATACGATTTTGAACCCGAAGAAGAATATTGTAGATGCACTTCGAACCCGTAGAGAATACTGCATACACGAAATCATATGAACCCGAAGAGAATACTGTCCATATGATTTTGAACCGGAAGGAAATATTGTATATACGATTTGAACCTGAAGAAAATACTGTATATATATGATTTGAACCCGTAGAGAATACTATTTTTCCATGTTGTCAGGTTCTTCTTTTGTTGGGCGTGGTTATGTGTCAGGGAGATAATTTCGTCTTTCTCCGATTTGTTTTGTGAAGATATCTTGTTACCAAATTGTTATGAGGAAATCCAATAGGATGTTACCTGAACAAAGTTTCGCTTCATCGAAGGATGTTGATAATTTCAAACCAAACACGGATGATGAATTCTTTACCAAACCCTTTGACCCTGATCAGAAGAATCATCCATATTTCGTGCCAATTTTTTTAACCAATGGTGAAGATAAAAAGAAGACACGTTCGGTTCGCCTAGAGAACACCGTACGGTTTTGTCTTCATAAAGGGGTATATTCTTCTTCCAACATTGATTTCAGGATGTGTCAAATCCCATTGCATTATTTTGATAGAAGGTTTGAGTTCATGGTGAGTAAGGAGCACATAAATACCAATTTGACTCGAGCACGGATTATTGATGATGTCAGAGCTTCAGTAAATCTCCAGATTAGGAAGGAAATCCCGAGTTTGGTTGTTTTTATCTCTAGATGGTGTTCTGAAACTCATACGATTATATGTAGATTGGGTGAAATAACTTTGTCCCTAGAAAGTGTGTCCCTCTTGTTGAATCTTCCGGTAACCGGTAATCTTAACATCCAATTGTCAGAAGATGAAGAGAAGATGCGAGACGACCTTGCTGCGAAATTGAGAGATTTCGCCCGGAAAGACTCTGTTGTGAAGTCGAAAGATTCTGTTCGGAAAGAGGATGAAAAGTGATTTTACAGCTGGTGGATATCTTAATGGTTTCCGGACGATATGGAACCTAAATAGAAAAGCAACAATCTTCACGTTGCAACATTTTTGGCTCTGTGGTTGTCTATAGACATTTTTGATGACAGTTCTGGCAAGAAGGAAATAAGACCATAGTTTCTAGTAATTGATGTGAAGTTGGCAAAAGGTGAAGTTCTTCCCATTGAAAAGCTATTCCTTGGTTCCCTATATGTGCATCTGGATCACCTAGTAGCGAACATGCGATTTTCGAATGGTTTCATGAAAGTGGATTCATATGTGCACGTTGCGTTTCTGCAAGTGTGTTATGAGAGCACTTCGAGAAGTATGCTCCGAAACTATTGTCTTCGATTCCTGCGAGTTTGGGCAGCTCCCGAATTCTTCGATGGGTGAACAGGCGTCCAAGAGTTGGTATGAGATTGGATAGTCTTCTCGATAAGTCACATGAAATCAGTTTTCGCACATGGGATCCGGTCCATAGGTCTGTGACTCAAATTGACACCTTTGCTTCTGCTCCGAACATGACTTTGTCTTCTGATGACAGCTTGAGTGTTGGTGAAAACTTGTTTATTCAAAGATGTATGCCTGGTTATATGCCGTATTTCTTTATGGAGTTTCTTTGAATAGATGCTTACAACATTCACCGTGCTTCTCTTCACATGGGTTTCTATCAAGGGGTGCCTCTTTCTTACTAGCTGGTGGTTCCTAAGGATTTGTTGGGTGCTTCCCTCAATGCCAGTGCTCTTGGACCGGGTATCCGCCTACCCTTCTTTCAACCGGGAAGGGTACTTTTGATGACTTTTAGTTACAATGAGTTCTGGTACGATGAGTTCTTTATGATCCACGATTTTGTAAATAACAGGGTGGAGAATACTTGTCGTAAACCCTCCCTAGAGTTTTTGAAGAAGCATCCGATGTTGAGGGATCCTAAGAGAAAGTCGCCTGGAAACATGGATAGTCCCCAGGTGAAGGAACAGAGGATGAAAAATCATGTTGGAGGATTTCGGTCGGTTTTGACTAACCCAACAGCTCCCGTGTCTTTCAATTCTTCCAATATCCAGGTAGGTCCCTCCCTGATGGCTTACCCCAAAACATGTGAATTTTTGTTTCTGAATATTTATGTCTTGTCTCTACCAGGATTTCGGTAGTGTTAATTCCTTCACTGCAGTTGCACGTTTCCAGGAGATGGAAACTCCTTCAAAGGATTCCGGCAGCACTGAGCCATATCGTAGCGTTGATGAGATAGATAAAGAGGAAAGTTCAAAAAGTGAGGGTGGTTCTTCTGACAGCAGCACTGTTTCTTCTTCGGGAAGTGGTTCGGTAACTTTCACGTTTCTCTTTCTTTTCTCTTCTCATCTTCTCTTTTTGAAAGTGTCTAACTCAAGTTTGCAGGAAGAATCCGATTCGGGAGATGGTTCTGAGGCGGAGACGCATGAAAACTTGCCCTTGGTGACAGTGACCGCTGGTGACATGGAGATGGAAGTTTACCAATCATCAAGCACAAATGTGGTTCGAACGGTGGATAATTCTCTGATGGTTGCTGCCGCAGGCACGGAAAAGAACCCTTTGCAAGTCATGAGTTTGGTTGCAGGTGCCACTTTCGATCCCCCGTACTTGGTTCCTTACCCAGGTCACGTGTTGGTCGGTGGTTTCAGCGTGCTGGCTAAGTATGAGGAATTATACACCAAGATCTAGAAAAAGTATGGACACATGGCCACAACCAAGAAGATCACCAGTCGATTTGCATTGGATAAACATGTGGAAGAAGCTTTATCTTCAATCGAGGATATGTGCGAAGTGACTGGCCATACTGTATCCGAAGACATCATTGCTAGTTGGGAGCATCACTGTGATGTGTGCGTGGAAAAGGAATTCAATGCTTCGTGGTTTTTCAAAGGCTTTGCTGAGATCCAGAAATTGAAAGATGTAGCAGTAGAAAGCCTTTCTGTAGGGGAGATCACACACGAGAGGTAGAACTCGAAGACATTTCAAAGATGTTGACTACGAAGAGAGCGGCTCTTCAAGATTCAAAGGTGACTTTCTCTAAGAAGTGCAAACCTATGTTGGATGATTTTCCTTGAATGTTTCTCTGTTAAACTTTTATTTAGGTTCTTTTGTTTTTTGAAAGGCATACTGGATGTATGGTTTAAAGTTCGACCGGTTTTGATACACAGTTGGTAGCTTTTGAGGATATTAGATTATTTCTGGAATGAATGGTTGTGATAATATAACTCTGATTATGCTTTGTGAAAGGAATATTGCTTTTATGAAAGTGTATGCTAGAAATCGTCATAAGACGCAGTAGTATGATGGTTTTATTAAGAACCCAAAAAAAGATCGTATATCTTGCCCGGTCTAAACTTACTCACTTTATAAGTTTTCTTTTTTTGCGAACAAAAAGGCGGATTTTCCGGTAGAATTCCTAGCAAGTCCCCAATCGCTGGTAGCATCTTCAGCGAGTCCCTGGTTTTCTCATGTAGTCTTCACGACTAGTAACCCGGTTTTCTGGTAGTTGAGTTGTAGACCCCCAAATCGATTGCCTGCTTCTGCCATCTTGATGCTTGTATCGAGGCGTAAGATCTATTTCCGAAAGAGGATATTGTAACCGAGAGATTAATCCTCCTGCTATGGTCGCCAATTGTTTATCGGTAAAAACTGTTTCTGCCGATTTTGGTAAATTCCGTAGATGGATAAGAAAACTGGTTTAAAACCCTAAAAAATGTGCTGCACGTGAGAACTTTTTAGATTCAAGAGATCAATCTGTACAATTCTGTCCTAAACCAAGAAATAGTCGTTCCAGACTTGCTTCGGTCACACAGTGAAGGATAAGGGTTTATTTTGGGAGGGAAGCGAAGAAAGTGTTGAGACCAGAATAGTTCTGGAAGAGTAGTGTCTCAACTTGTATCAGAAAGTGAAAGCTTCGGAAGCTTGCAAGAGATGAAAGCTTTTTGGAGAGATTGAAAAGTTTCCTTTTCTGAGAGTGTTGTGTTTTTCTCCTGACCGAGACCTATTGTATGGTGGAAATAAGTAAGATCTATTTATACAAGTCGAGATTAAAACGTACCCTGGTCTCATTAAGGAAGAGTGTAAGGGGTGAAATAATTGGAGGAGGTGGCAATCGCATGGTGTTTATGGGTGAAAACGTTTTCACCATTATTTCCTCATTTATTTGACCGCTTTATTCCTATTCACATTTTCTTAATGCGAGTGTAGTGTACGATGCACGATGTGACCGCCAAACCAAGACCCTAGAAAGCATCCCCCACTTTATGTTGATGTCTCGAGTGTTGGTTGCACCTTGAGTGCAAGTGGAAATTCCAGGATGCAAGTGGCGCGTGTGGCATGTGCAGAATGCATTGGTTGCAGGTTGCACCATGAGTGAAAGTGGCAATGCCAGGCTGCAAGTGGTGCGTGTGGCATATGCGGAATACCTTGGTTGCAGGTTGGACCTTGAGTGAAAGTGACAATGCCAGGCTTCAAGTGGGGCGTGTTTCATGTGCTAATGGCATATGCGGAATGCCTTGATTGAAGGTTGCACCTTGAGTGAAAGTGGCAATGCCAGGCTGCAAGTGGTGCGTATGGCATGTACCAATGGAACAAACATCCATATTGGCCCTAGAATGCTCGGTTTACAAGCATAGGTTACCAACGAGCATGTTGGCATGTGCTAATGGCATGCGTGGCCAATTTGGCCCTAGGTTTCACGGTTTGCAAGTTAGGCTACCAGCGAGCATGTTGGCATGTACTAATGGCATGCGTGGCCAATTTGACCTAGGTTGCACAGTTTGCAAGCATAGGCTACCATCAAGCATGTTCCCATGTTCCAATGGCCCGCACGTCCGAGTTGGCCCTAGGTTGCACGGTTTGCAAACATAGGCTACCAGCGAGCATGTTGGTATGTTCCAATGGCACGCGTGGCTAATTTTGCCCTAGGTTGCACGGTTTGCAAGTTAGGCTACCATCGATCATGTTGCCATGTGCCAATGGCATGCGTGGACAATTTGACCTAGGTTACACGGTTTGCAAGCATAGTCTACCAGCGATCATGTTGGCATGTGCCAATAGCATGCGTGGCCAATTTGTCCTGGGTTGCATGGCTTGGCAAGTTGGAAGTAGGCGTTAGCTTGGTATGTGACAATGGCACGTGGCGACTTGGTCCCTTGGTTGAGCGGTTTGGAAAGCTGGGAAGAGGGTGCTTTTGGCATGACGCGGCTAGATTGGCTAGGTGCGTGACCAAGCTAGGGTTTTGGGCCAAAGTCCATGAGGAGACCTTAGACGGCTAGTATTTTCTCCTGGGATTGAAGGGCAACCGTTTATTGTTGCACGCCTTCACTTTGGTAGCCGCAAGGGGAAGGATAGTATGGTGGAGCGGCTATGGCCAAGGTAAGGGTGATTGGCTTGGAGTGGAGTGACCAGCTTGGGTTAGGTATAGATGGCATGATTTTCCATTGGCACAGAGGTGCGGCTAGCATGGTTGGCATGCTTTGGCGCGGTTGGTGTGGCTAGCATGATTTTCCATTGGCACAGAGGTGCGTCTAGCATGGTTGGAATGCTTTGGCGCGTTTGGTATGCCTGACATGATTTTCCATTGGCACAGTGGTGCGGATAGTATGGTTGGCATGCTTTGGAGCGTTTGGTATGGCTGGCATGATTTGCCATTGGCATAGAGGGGAATTAGGGTTTTGCTCGTTGTAACCCTAATTTGAAAAAATACCCCCCATTAATTACTGACTTCATGTATTAAATGTTCTAATAAATGTGTCACCGGTTACATTAGGTTATTCGGGGTTTTACAATTTTACCCTTTGTCTAAAAACCACCATAAACACTATCACAAAGGGTCTGACAAAGTAAAGAAGGTAAGACTACAAACCTTAAAAACAAAATTTGAGTTATTACAGATGAAATATACAGAGAGAGTAGCAGATTTTTCTTCAGAAACATTAGGTGTACTTAATGAGATGAAATCCAATGGAGATACCATAGAAGATGCTGCGATTGTGGATTAAATTCTACTGAGTTTACCAGAGATTATTGAAGAAAGCGTAACTGCAATAGAAGAATGCAATTCATCAGAAACAATGAGTTTGGATAAAATATTAGGTTCATTGCAAGCTTATGAGCAGAGGAAGACAGAAAGTATGCTTAAGAAACCAGTTGAGGAAGCACTTCAAAGTCAGATTAACTGGAGTAATGGTCAATCTCATATAGAAGACTTGAGCAAAATATTGACTGAAGCAAGATACGTTGTTTTTAATCTGGAGAATTTAGGTCACTTTCAAAGAGAGTGCCCTAAAAAGAAATTGACTAATGATTTGTTGAGAAAGAACAAAATATTGATCAAGCTCAAGAACACAACAAAAATAAAAGTTTTTGGATATTGGGTGCAGTAACCATATGTGTGGAATTATTTGTATATTTAGATGAATGAGTTTAAAAGGTCACTTCCAAAGAAACGGGAAGATTGGTATTATTTTTTAAGAAATTAAGAAGATCTTAGATGTTTATTATGTTCCTGGTCTACATTAAAATCTACTAAGTATGGGTCAATTAGTAGAAAGAGGCTATAATATAAGATTTGCTCGATTCATTGAGTAAAGAACAAAGAATAGATTATCTCCTTTAAAGTTCAAGATTATCAAAAGGAGATATGTTGTAACTCATCAGTACAAGAGATATACAAGAACACAACAAAAATAAATGCTTTTTGGATATTGAGGTTAGGACATGTCAACTTTAATAGTTTGCAATTAATGAAAACTATTTGTATATTTAGATGAATGAGAACAAGTTTGAAAGTTGTAAAATTTGGGAACAATAGAGATTCCTTTCTATAGGAAAAACAAGACTAGAAGGGAAGTTAATTCATTTTGTTCTTTGTAGACCTATGGAAGAAACTTCACGTGGAGGAAATAGATATTTCATTACATTCATTGATGATTTTAATAGAAAAGCATGGGTTTATATAATTTTAGTGCTTTTAATAACTTTAAATCATTTTTCGAAAGACAAAGTGGAAGGCAAATTAAGATATTACGTACTGATAGAGGAACATAGTACACTATGAATGACAAGTTTCTAGAAGGATGTGGTATTCAAAATCAAATGACAGCAAGATACACACCACAACAAAATGGTGTGGTAGAAATAAAAAATAGAACTATAATGGAAATGGTTCGTTCTGAAGAGCTAAAAACCTACCAAAAGAATTTTGGCGAGAAGCTGTATCATGTGCAGTTTACTTGTTAAATAGATGTCGTACCAGATGTCTTCTAGAAAAAACACAAGAAGAGGCACTGGAAGGGAGAAAACCTAGTGTTAGACATTTCAAGGTATTTGGGTGCATATCATATGCACATATACCAGCAGAAATTAGAAAAAAAAACTGGACAACAATAGTGAAAAATGTATCTTTGTTAGATACGGTGTTGCAACAAAAGGTTATAAGCTGTATAATCCTAAGACAGGAAAGATAATAATTAGTCAAGATGTTATTTTTGATGAATCAAGTCAGTGGGACTGGAATTCAACAGAAGATAATATTATTTCTGAAGAGAAAGCTCACTACAACAAACAACATCATTTATGACATTCTATTTTTGACATTAAAAAAAATGTTGTAAAAATTATGTATATGTGACGTTCTTGGTGTCACAAAAATATTATGTTGGCTATATTAGGATAGTGTCTAGAATATCTATTGCAACACTTGTGGTGGTGTCGTTAATAAAGATTGAATTAAGAAAAAACTACTAATATAAATAATATTTTTCTTAACATGTTAAGTGTGAGAAAAAATATATTTCTAAATATATAAATCATTTGTTCTCATGAGTAGCGCCTTGAACTCGTCACAAAAACTTGGTAAATCATTATCTTACACGTTAACCGTTTTCCAAAATACTCCACATAACTTTTTCAATATAACTTGTGACTTAATTGCTTCAAAATACCAACGTATTGGTTTAAGATATCGAGAATATATTTGATTGCTTCAAAAGAAGAAGAAAAAAATTTGTTTCCATAATTGCCTCCTTAAAAAAAAAAAAAAACTGTTTTCATAAACAGGCTCCACGTTAACCATTTTTGATTGAACATGCAAACTGTTTAAATCCCATGGATATGTCTGTCATCAAGATCATCCGCTTCCACCACCAATCTCGTTTAACCACTCTAGTTAATACTGATTCAAAGCGTACATCATCCGGTAGACAGTGATTCGGCTCTCCCTTTTTTTTGTGATTTTATATTACTTGTATATAGGTTCTTTTACCCATGGTATGACTAAGAAAATATTTTGATGGATAAATTGGAAAAAATCATACATCTAACATGGTAAGTCTTGCGCCTAATCCGAAATTTCTAACTGCTCATTTTCAACAAGCGTCGTGAAAGAGATTTCTTATTTGGATATCCTTTAAGGTATGATAAACAATAGGTACATTCATCATCAATCTTCATTATATATATCTCATCTTGGTATTGCCAAGGAAATGCATCATCTCATATTTTCTCGCTCTCCTTAGCGCCAAAAGGTGACTGATTATGTGAGTAAGCCAGTCCATAGTGGTGACATATCAATCAATTTTTTCCATAATGCATTCTCTATGCACCAATGTCAGCGTGTATATCCATGCCCGTAAGTGAATAGTCAATCATAACAATGAACCATTATCAAATTGTATTGATTATTAATAAATATCCATAAAACATATATATGCCTCTACGATCATCATGTCTTAGAAAAATAAATAAAGATACATCCATTACCACCTACGTAAACCTAACGCCCTAACATGAGACATGAAAACACCTCTTGGTATAGGTTTAGTAAGGGAGATTAACTATCATTAATTATGTAGGCATGTAATCCAAAATTATTTCTTTCTTCGCAAGAGCAGCTCTAATAAAACATCAATGTGCTTAGTCTTTCCATGGTACTTTAGGTCTTTTGCATAAGAAATCATTGATGTGCTATCAATGTGAATTTTCATCGCATCAGTAGCGTGAGTGACAAATTCAAAACTCCCAATTCTTGTACTGCATCTTGATAAGCTACAAACTCAGATTTCAATGAAGATATAGCGATAATTTACTATTTCTTACTACTCCATGTAATGGTTGCGCAATTTAGGAAGAAAGCATACCCTGATGCGCATTTTCGCTCTCCATTTTCGCCATTCTAGTGAGCATCATAATAACCACTGAGACATAGATATGGACCCTTGTAGCATATCATGAGGTCGCTCGTCCCTTTGAGATACCTTAGTATCCTCTTGACCATTTTTCAGTGCTCAAAACCAGGCTTCGACTGGTAACGACTAACTAATCCAATAGCATAGAATATTACAGGCCGAGTACACATCATATCATACATCAGGCTCCCAATTGCGTTGGAATAGGGTACCCGCGACATCCTGTGTTTCTCTTCAAGGGTATTAGGGAACATCTCAAGGCTTAAGTTCTGACCTTTAGCAACTTTAGTGTCTATGGTCTTGAAATATTTCATGTGAAATCGCTCAAGAAACCTTTTAATGTATGTCTCTTCTGACATACCCAAAAGTCTATTTGAGTGATCTCTAAGGATATTAATCCCGAGCACATAGCTTTCTTATCCCATGTCATTCATATGAAAAGTTGAGGACAACCACTCTTTTGTGACAACAATTTCAATGTTAGTTCTAGCTATATGGATATCATCAACATATAAGGGCAAGATAAGGAAATCTTTATCGGATAATTTAACGTACACACAATGTTCTTCCTTTATCATCGTAAACCCATTGAAAACAATGGATCGATCCAATTTTAAACACCATTGTCTATATGATTGTTTTAGGCCATAAATAAATTTTCGGAGCATGCAAACTTTTTTCTCTTGACCTTTAATCACGAAGCCCTCTGGTTTCTCCATGTAAATTTCCTCATCTAGTTCTCCATTGAGAAATGCAGTTTTAATATCCATTTGATGAAGTTCCAAATCCATATGTGCGATAATATCTAGCATAAGGCGTATCGATGCAATTCTCACCACAGGGGAGAAATTTCCTCGTAGTCAACACCCTCATATTGGGTGTAACCTTTCGCCACAAGGTGAGCCCTATATCTTTTATCTAAACCATCTGTATTGCGTTTGACTTTGATAACCCATTTGTTTCCAATAGCCTTGCGCCCTTCTGGGAGGTCAACGTATTTTAACACACCATTTATCCTCATTGATTCTATCTCTTCTTCCTGTGCAATAATCCATTTTTCCCTTTTAGGAGATGACATAGCCTCTTTCAAATTCTTAGTCTTTGAGTCATCATGTGAACAAACCATAAAAATTTCCCCCTTAATCCGAAAACGACGACGAGGTACTTTTCCACGTTGAATTCTATGAGATTGGGGATCCTGATTTGATGGAGCCAATCCATTATCAGGTGGAACACTCCCACTTTCCCTAGAAGAACGAGGAATTTCTTCGGTATTCTCTACTAGACGAATTCGTGTGACTTCCATTGACTCTTCCACCTAGAAAATCCTAAGATCTTCCCTACCTCATTCCTTCTAGGAAAACCCTGTTCAATGAAATCTACATCACGTGGCTCAATCTCAGTTAAAATTCCATCAAGATTCTCACCAATGAACACATGGACTTTTGAGTGATCAGAATATCTGATAAAGATACACTTTTTGGCTTATGGGCCCAGATTCCCATACCGATGAGAACTTTTGTGTGCATAAGCACCTGAACCCCATGGTCGGAAATTACCCAATTCAGGTTTTCTTCCGGTCCTTAATTCATATGGGGTAGAAGGCACTAACTTCGAAGGCACACGATTAAGGACATAGGCAGCAGTCAGTAAAGCATCTCTACAAAACAAAATAGGAAGATGAGCTTGCGCCATCATTGACCTAACCATGTCTAACAAAGTACGATTCCTTCTCTCTGCCACACCATTTTTTTCCGTAGTACCATGAATAGTCAATTGTCTCAGGATTCCATTTTCCTCAAATTACCCTTTAAATAGGTCAGATAGGCACTCGCGGCCACGGTCATTTTTGAGAGCCTTAATGCTCTTATTTAGTTGATTTTCCACTTCGCATACATAACATCTAAAGAAGTCCAATGCTTCTGACTTGTGCTATATCAAGTAAATATGACCATATCGCGTAAATTCATCTATGAAAGTGATAAAATAAGCAGCTCCATGTCTTGCCTTAACGTTCATTGGGACACATATACCATAATGAATTAATTTCAAATCTGATAAATTTCATCTTTAGATCATCCGAATGAGAAACTCAGGTTCTACTCTAGTAATATTTGAACCTATAGTGTTCAAATTTGATAAATTTCATCTCCAGTTTATCCGAATGAGAAACTCAAGTCCAACTCTAGTAATATTTAAACCCGTGATGTTCAAACCCGATAAATTTCATCTTCAGTTCATCTGAATGAGAAACTCAGGTCCAACTATAGTAATCTTCGAAATGGTGATGTTCAAATATGATAAATTTCATCTTCAGTTCATTCGTAATTTAAAACTCAGGTCCAACACTAGTAATCTTCGAACCCGTGATGTTCAAATCTGATAAATTTCATCTTCTGTTCATCCGAATGAGAAACTCAGGTACAACTCTAGTAATCTTTGAACCCGTGATGTTCAAATATGATAAATTTTATCCTAAGTTCATCCGATAGAAGTGACACATTAGCTCAATCTTTACGAGTTTCAATAATATATCCTGCTAAATTTGGAGTTAAAAACCACTTCGGACACTGAGAGTTCATGGTTCGTATGCCGTTTATCCACACTTTAGGCTAGAAGTGACATATGAGATCCATATTTATGAAGTTCGAATGGATATTGAGATTCATATTTATCGATTTCGATGATGTATCATGCTAAGTTTGAAGTCAAAACTCTCCCGGAGCTTCGTACCTCATAGTTTGTATGCCATTATACCGCATTTGAAGTTTGAATCGACACTGGGATTCATATTTATCAATTTCGATGATATCATGCTAAGTTTGAACTCTGAAACCTTCCAAGAGCTTTGAACTTACTTTGTGACCTATGTGAATAGTGGAAATTCAAACCCGAAGCACAAAGAAACACACCAATTATCGAATTCACTTCTTATTTTTCATCTTCATTCTTATACATTTTTTGGATCTTTTAATATCAAAATGTCGATAACAATGTCCTAAATTTATTAACATTTTTTTTGGATTTTTTTTTTCATGTTGAAGGTTGATAATAAACCGAATACATGAGTTCATATTAGCACAAAGAGAAACACAAATGCTTCTCAATCCGTATGATCATCACAAATACAATCTCAATCGTTAAATTATTTTTTCAATCCGTATGAGTGGATTAAACAAAATCTGGCCCGTTCAACATTTTCATTCACCAACCAAATCCTCCATCAACCACTCGAGTTCTATCTCTTTCTCTATTTCTTCCTCTTGTTTTCCTCTCCCCCGAAGAACACCTCTCTTCGGTGCTCCATCACCACCGCTTCTCTTGTATCAATCCCTCTTCTTCATCTCCATTTCATGATTGAATCAATCTATATTAGATCTCATCTGCAATTTCCGGTGAAAATCATCACAACCTTAGTCACAGAAACTCATCAATTGAATACCTCGGATCCACCTTCTACAAACCCTAAATCAAACGAAACCCAACTTCAATTCGTAATCTTCTACCGATTTCTTCTTTCACTGATTTAATCTCAAAACCCCTTTCAATTCTTCATTCAACATCTAACCTATCCCTAAGAATCATACCTCTCCATCCACGAACATCGATTCAACAACAAAAAACCATATTTTTTTTTTTGAAGTGAAAAGGGTATATATTAAGAAAAAAGAGGTAGAAAATATTTACAGAGGAGTGTAGAGATTCCTAAACCCAAAAAGACTAATACAAGATATCTATCTCATCTGCATAATCTCATCCCACTGAAACCATATTGGTGAGTTTATAAAACCATATTGGTGAGTTTATAAAACCATACCGTAATTGTCATGATTCATGATTCGTGAACAAGGAAACATAAGAGTTTGTAAAAATTCTTCTAAGAAATGACGGTAATTGAGATGGTTATTATGGGATTAATTGGCTTGATTTGCAGACTAATTGAAGACCAGACTTAGATGGAAAGAAATGAGCAATTGATAATGGAGAATCTTGCAAAAGAGAATGTTCTATTGATGAAGAGAACATAGATTGTAAATGGTGGAGAAGACTAAAATCATCAAAGAAGATATTGTTACCAAAGACTACACAATCAATCTTCAAAAACATCTTCATGGAGTGTAAGCATTCTTTTTCACTCGGAAACTTCTTTTTGATTTGTTTTTGGGTTTCTGATTTAGGTATTTTGTTTGGGTTTTAAGTTTTTTTGTTTTTTGTGATTTCTGAAACTAACATTTGAGGATTTTGTTAGGGTTTTATTTTTTGGTGGTTTATGAAATTACCTGTTTGGGGATAGAAGAATATAGTGATGTGAAAATAGTATTCTCAGATGTCAAAAGAATGGAAGCTTGTGTGTGATGAATGTTGAGCTAGATTTCGATTATGTGATTGAGTTCATTTCCTTTAGAGGGGGAGTCTGGTTTAGTTTTTTTTTTTTTTTTTTTGGTATTGTTGATTGTTATTTTTCTCAGTCATGTTGTATGGAATGGAGCATGAAAAGAATTTTGATGCTTAAATATTTGACTTTACTTTGTTTACTATGTGTGCACACTGTTTCCTTTTTTTTTCTCCCTACATTATTGTGAAGTGCACTTGCCTACATCTTTGTTATGCTTTTGAAATAATTTGGGCTTAGTTTAGTAGCAATGCTTCCACAATGTGTTGTTTTTTTCCATAGGTAGCTTTAGAAAGCATGACTACTTAGATAACTAAATGTGTGCATTTGCTGTATTCAAATTTTGTAACTTGTGTTGTCTTTATCATGCACAATTAATGGCATTAGCTTGGTAGAAGTTTTCCAAATGTACCTCGCTCGAAGTGTAATTAGTAATAATAGAACTTGTATCTGTCTATCCTATAGTTTCCACTTGCTCAATGTTAGAAATTTAACTATCTGGTTTCTGATATGCAAGTTTTTAACTTGGTGAACATAAGTTACTGAATTGTAGAGGATGTCACAGTGGCATCATTATCAATAATTGTATGAGCTTTATGTCAATTGGTAGTAACATGTTTATATTCTAGCTTTCTGTATATGAAACTTGTATCTGCCTTTTTGATTTCATGGAAGTAATTTTATATTGTTTTTGTCATATTTAAAATCAACAGAACTTTCAAGAAGATGGCTCCCAAGGCCATTAAGGAAATCAGGAAGTTTTCCTAGAAGTCCATGGGAACAAAAGATGTCAAAGTAGATGTGAAATTGAACAAGCACATCTGGAGCAAAGGTATCAGAAGTGTCCCAAGGAGAGTCAGGGTTAGAATTGCACAGAAGAGAAACGATGATTAAAATGGTTATGAACCCAAATGTGGACTGCAATCTATTTTTGTTTTTTTGATTATCTTTGGGTCTTAAAAACCAGTATTTGTCTCTTAGTAGTTTTGCTAACTCCAAGTTAGTGATAAGATAGAACTTATGGATATGGGATATGTATTTGGATTATTGTTTTTTGATTCGTTATTGATGCAGCAAATTTGGGAAACAATTTGGGAACAATATCAACAAAGAAGGTGCAGATGATTAAGGAAATTACAAGATGGTGCAGAAACTAGGTTTTCCTTGCTCTAAACAGAAACTTGGGCATTCATGAGGACTGACAGAACAGAATCTCCACAAAAAGTGGAGATAAGATAACAATCTTGAAGGACTATGTTACCAGAATGAAGGATGGATAGAAGGGTATCTACTAAATTCACTGGTGAAAGTAAGAAAACATTTGAGAACTCTCCATTCTTAGAAAGACTCAAGAAGAGAGGCTACAAAGTTCTGATCATGGTTGATTTGGTGAATACACAGTTGGGTAGCTGAAGGAGTATGATGGTAAGAAACTTATTTTTACAATAAATGAAGGACTGAAACTAGATCATGAAGGACAGGTTTTGTGGGTGACAACGTTGTGTTTTCTGACGGAATCATCGATTCTACTTACTCCATGGTGACTGGAGAGTATATGTGGACAATGAATATGGATAGAATAATGAAAGCTAAGGCATTATGGGATAACAGAGGAACTTTATGCAGCTATAGTTTCCAACACGAGAAAGGTACTTGTTGACATCTTACTTTTGAGATTTAAAGTGGTACGCACCTTTTACATTATTTCTGTCATTTTGTCGTGTCTAGGAATTGTGATGCTGCATCGTCTCATGATGGCAATCAAGTTCTCTCTCAGTTCTAAACGATAACCTACAAGTATCATAATCACTTTCAAAAAGCTGATAATTTCTCATTGCTTCCTGGTGATCAGTTAAACCAATGTTGGTGTCGTCCTCTTTTTTGCATCCCCTGAAAACACATTTGAAGACAGGTGGTGCTTTAGTCTTTCTTCTAATTAAGTATTTCAGTATTGGTCCTGCGAAAACAGATCAATCCATATTAGGAACCCTGACTACCATATTGGAATGAGTGTGCTACTTCCACATTTGTAGCGGAGGCCCATATCTGCATTTTACGATTTATATGATATTTATAGTCATTTTCAAAAAATCTATCATTTTCTTTTCTTTCGTTGCACAACATAATTTCATACATGGTGATTTAAAGTTAGCTAGGTAATGCAATTGTAGTGGCATGTCTTGAATGAATGTAAATGTGTTACACTGGCAGGTTAATATGAAATTATGCATGTGAAATACTTTCGGCAGTTCGGTTTCGGCTATGATTCTTTTTCTTCAAAATAGATATATGCACACAACATCTAATAAGAGTTGTGTTTCATATTTTCAACTACACAAACCAAAGGTTATGAAATAATGTCTTTACGATATAACTAGGTGTTGTCCAACATAGTTCTACAACTCTAACAAGTGTCGTGAAAATCTTATTCATAATAGTAATAAGAGTTGTTATATATTTCTACAATACACATCCTATGTTGTCTAAGATAGTCATTCAACTTATACAAGTGTTGTGTTACATATTTCCACGATACCCTACTTATGTTGTCCAAGATATTCCTACAACATAAGCAATAGTTGTGTTAGGATTTCAAAAAAAAATCGAAAGAGAATCACAACTTTGGGAAAATATTGTCGAACCATGAATCACATCACCCTTTACAACTCTTAATCAAGCATTGTAGAAAAGATTGGACTTTCTACAATGCCCCACCTAAAAAATGCATAAAATTGCGTTGTCGTAGGTGTACGACAACGCTAATAAAGTGTCGTCAATGATGATTTTTCCCATATAATTATTTCAATAGATATTAGTGGTGGCGGTGGTTGTAAAAGAATAAGTAGGTGGTGGAAGCGGTGGAAGGTGTTACTAAGTGGTGGAGGCGGTAACATTAGTTTTGGTGGAAGAAATAGTGGCGCTGGATGGTATTGGTTTTTCTTTTTGAATTAAAAATAATAACAAAAAAAATTTTACATGACGGGTAACATTGTATTGTGAAAAATATAGTTGGTTGTTTGTGACACGAGCAATAAAGGAAGGGTTTTTTTTTTTGGGGGATGATATCAAATCATATAAGACAAAATAGTTGTTTATGGTACCACTTCTATCTTTGGTAACCGTTCGTACGCATAATTTTCAGTATTAACAAAAAACGTATAGTTGAATAAATTAATTGACGACCTAAGTTTTTAAACCTAAACTTTATACATGACGTTTGGAATTGAAAGTTATGAGTGTGCCCAATATTCTACGAGGGATGGGCAGTGGTGGTGGTGGGGAAATAAGTGATATATGGTGGTTTTGTGGTGCTGGCTAGTATTGATGAGCAGTAATTGACTATATTAATTATGTGCCTCTACAAAAGGGTAACACTATCAAGTAGAAATATAGTTGATCGTCTTAATGCTAATATAAACTCGGTTAAAATACATGAAAATTAAGAAGGAAAAAAATCATTTGGATATCACGTTATATAATAAATACTAAAAATTACATATTTAGTATCAAGATTTCTCCCTCCAATAGATAAGTCTATGATTGTATTGATATCCCATAAGCAGAGGGCGAGTTGGTCTTGGATTTTTGAATGATAATGATTATAATGAAACGTTCCCTCTTGGTTTCTCCAGTGAAAACCGAAACCTTCTAAAAAAAATTAATCAATCGAACAACACCTAGATGGAGCGCATCATCACCAGTGTAAACTTCTCTGAATTGCTACATATCCAGTGATTTCGTCACATAATTTGGTGATTTCGTCCTACCGTAATTTTTAACGAGGTATGCAATTAAATATATAATAGTGATTTAAAGGTATTTAATAATTATGAAATTCTTTTATAAGTTTTGTTTACACAAGTATTGATTTAACTTGGGTTCTTTTATATTTTTTCTTTAAGTTGATGACTTTTTAATTTGAATACATGTTTGGTTAACAAAATTTGATACATATAGGGTACTTTCTTTGTAACACTGATGTTAGTCTCTTATTTTTTCCATTAGCACTCTCTTTCGATCCCGTATTTTTAGACATTATTTGACTAATATTGGGTATTTTTTTAATCTCAAGGACGATTAAACTCAGTGTGTGTTCTACACATTGAAGGGGACAAAAGTTTTTTTCGGCTCTACCTTGAAACTACTAATTTTTCTTTAGAAAGTTAGTTGAATTTATGTAGATACAAACATCAATATGACTATGCTTTTTATTGCTCCAAATTATTTAAGTAACACTAGATGTGAGAACACCATTCATGCACTATTTAGCATAGTTGGTGTGAAATTTTTTTATCCACGAGTTTTTTCAATTTTATGTTATCAATATGATTGAGAAAAAATCTTACACATGTTTTGATTTACTTTTATAAATTTATTTTTTTAGCTCACATGTGTATATCTGGCTAGTATGGTTATGTGTACTTTGAGTATGGACCCCCTTCTATAAAAATGACACCTAGCATTATTTAAACCACCCCATGTAAAAAACCGTTTAAATTATTTTTGGTTTTAGAAAAGTTTCGATTGCCCGTCTTACCATTTAAAACGTGGTCAAAACAAAATCGGTTGGACTTTGTTTATCCAAAAAGATAAATAATTGGTATCTAATAAAATTTAAAAGTAGAAAAATTAAGTACGTAATTTGTTTCCTTGTTTTTAGAGCAATCGTCAGACAAATCCTGGGGTTTTGGTTTTTTCACCGATCCGTCCAACTTTTCATTTAACCCATATAGAAGGACAACCGAGTTGTCGGTATGTATTTGTTAAGTTTGATTTTTGTTTTTCCAAAATTACCCCTCCACCAAAGTTAATAACTAACCATAGTTATTTTTTGACCATAGTTATTAGGCTTTATATTTGGATTTTGTTTTCCGTATCAGAACTTTAGAAGTACTTTACCCCTAGGATGTTAACCACCCTACGAAGCAGCAATCAATGGAGAAGCCTTAATAATGTTATGTTATTGCGACCACGACGACCAAAGGGAGAAGTCCTTTTAGTGATGAGAAATTGTATCTTTATCCATCATGAAGAATGTACAAGGTTTTTTCTTTTCACAATTTCATGAAAATCAGAGAAAGTTTGAGATAAATTGATGATCAATTTCAATCATATACAACCAAGTAATCAAATCACCAGTTCAAAATTGTTCGAAATATCCATTAGATCGATTCACGGTTAGCAAATAGATTTTTCAGGAAGAATAAAACACTAAATTATAAGCTTTGTAAATTTCAGATTTTGCTAAACTCATTCTAAAATTTCGATCATCAGACTAACCCGAAAAACCAATCTCTTGCTTCGATATCTCTACTCATTCTCAAGGCTCATTTCAGGAGACCTTGTTAGATCTTCACTCCAATCTCTTCCTGGGCCAAAGAGTTGCATAGGTTATCAAGCACTACCTCAGCATGCTGATAAGATGTCTGAAGAGAAATGTAAAAAAGGTTCATAAGAAAAAAATATCAAACATTCTTAAAGTCTTGAGAATTGTTTGAAACAATGAAAAAAAATCAGTGACTAATGATCAACCGACCTTGAAACTTTCATAAGAGTATTCTTTGATCTACTTGCTTCCTGAGTGAAAATTATGAGAAGGACTAACAATTTTCTGCACCGTCTTACTAAGAAAGGCATAGAGTCTCAGGCTAGGCATCATAGCACCAAGAGTATAAGCATGAATTTTGGACAGATGTTTTGGAATTCCATGAACTTGTATATTACCAGAGTCAATTTCTAAAAAGAACTCTACGTATTTCACCGTTGGAGGGAGAAGAGTGGTCTCTTTGTAGGGGATAAACCCGGTTTCTGCACAAGGAGAATCTCTTCATTATATATAATGGTAAATTCTTTAAAAGCATCGAAAATCATAGTAACTGGCAAACATATAATTAGATGTGCATACACTATAGACGAATCATCCATTGATTCTTTAATCTAAACTTTATGTAAGTCGGTGAAACATACACTCTGTATGCTTAAAATAAACTACTGCGTTTGATCTACAATCACATTTCTTGTTGTTATTTTCCTTACTATACAACTTTTATATATGTGAGTCCAAATATTTTAAAGGGAAAAAACCACCAGCATTCGATCTGCATCTACGATTGGCACCTCCATTTCTAAGAATTCTTAAGCGTCCTTTTCTCTAAATTAACCGAAATAATTCAAGATCCTTGCGACAAGAATATGACTGTTCCTAATTGTCTCTACTAACGTTATGGAACTAGAAATTATGTATCAGGTGAAACGAAAGAAAATAATAAATTACCCACATGAAACTTCTCGATATACAGACCTAAGTTATACTGATATGATGCAAATGAAGAAGTGTGGCGACGAAGATTTCTTTCTAATACCTACATCCGGATTTGTCCACTGCATTATAAGTTTATAACATCATACCCGGCAGAAATGGCCAAAGAATTTTTATAACAAAAAAATTTGTTCCTGGGCATTTCTGATTCTTATATGAAGCTAAATCATACAATATGAGAAACAACCTGTATCAGTTTCCCTAACCTAGTAATTTTGCAAGAAAAAGAAAGATGGAATTCATCATAGATGTTTACAAAATCCCACTTCAGCATAATCAACAAATCATTGCAAGAAAAGAGAATCCTCGTAGTACTTACTTTGACGAAAGAATTGTGCATTTCCAGTTCTTGTTTCACAGTATCACTCCACAGTAAGAGTTGAGCCTTATCAGAATCATCAACACATTGATTAGCAGCTAACTTATACCTGAATATGCACACCAGAACATATACAAATCAAATTTAATACACAAACACTAGAAAACAAAAATAAAAATATCAAGAAAGGTTGAAACTTACAATTCCAAAAAATTATTCAAAAGATGTGCATGATTAGCAATGTATTAATAAAATTATTTATCTTATAAATCTCCAGAATCCATGTGAACAAACATAGGTGAATACCTAAAGTACAGTTCTTCATTCGTACATGACCATAATATTTCTGAAACACTACTATCAGATTCTGACATTTTGTCAACTTTTTTTGATATCGAGATGCTGGCTTCTTTTGGTGATTCCTGCATGTGGAGTAGTAATAAGCAGGGAGAATAAGAATAACAACATAGAGAATAAAATATGGCTTCTTGATCAGCTTCAAGAAATAACGGCAAATAGAAAATGAGAAAAAGAAAAGAGTACAACAAACTACCCGAGAAAGAAACAAGTAGACTGAATGACTACTTATAAGAAAGGGGTAGTTATTTTCTTATTGCTCAGGGGATTCTACAAGTTTAACCAACTAACCTGAACAAGCGTCGTTTGTACCTTCGTTGCACCAAGATTGCACACCAAAAGGCAACCCTTGGTCATATTTCACACATTTCCTGCTGCTACTGGTGCGAGATTTTTATACTCTGGTCATAACTTGTGGAAATCAGATTAGAAATATGGGAATGAATACCAATATAATGTTCAGAGGCGTACTAAATTGAAACTCAACCATTACCTCTATTAATACAATAAACCATCAAGTGGAATGTCATTTAAGGAACCTAACATAATAGCTAAGGAGGTCGCATAATAGCTATTTATTTAGGTATCTCTTTAAGGAGGTCGCATAATATTAATTGGGTACCACTTAAACAAAGTCTCATAATATAAATTTGGTACCTCATTAACCCGGTCGCATAATATTAATTGGGTACATCTTTAACAAGGTCGCATAAATTAGCAGGAACGCTTACTTGTAAGTTGTGAGAACAAAGTCTTTTTTATCATCTTTCTAGCTCAGCATTGTTGAAACAACAAATAGCATATGACGTTTAGACATTAGTATCAGGAACAACACCTACGAAACAAAATTAGCAGGCACGCTTTTGAGAAATTTCTACTCTTCCCTAGCAGCTTGCTATCACAATAATCTTAAAGCTAGAAAATTAGAATTGGCAGGTTAATTTACTTGTTGATTCACTTATAGTGATCACCATATGTTCCATAAAAATATGAAAAATTCATTGAGACACAGCTATATTCTTAACAATTTAAAAGATAACATTTATTTAGATTCTCAATCATTCACTTAGAATCAGGTGAAATACAATTTCATTTGTTATATGCAACACCACAACTCACAATGCACACACTTAGAATCAACTGAAACACAATATAAGTTTGTATGCACAGTGTAGTATAAAATTATCTAGGTAGAAAAACCAACAGTCCTTATAAATAAAAACACAGTAAGTTGGCACTAGTGGAAAATGCAAAAAGAAAGTCTGCCATAAAAACTCTTAAAATCGTTAAAAAGGACTGCTTATGGGAGCTCTAATATTGTAGTCTTATTTCTCAAAACGAATGGACTTGGGAGCACTACAATTTTTCAAATTACGTCTACCTTCAGTAGTCTTAACAATAATACTGATAGAGACAGTCATTTTGTTGGATTATATTTTATTAAAAAAAAAATTGATTCAGCTGAACTGCTGAATCCAAAACTGACCCATCTCAATCAAATAAAATATAAAAGAACAAAAAACTAAAATTCAGTTTACATTCAAATACAACATGAATTCTTAAGTTCATATCATTCCCGTTCAATTGAAGTTAGAATTTATTACACGTACATAGCTGAATTCTTACAACATGAATTCTTAACACAATGATCATAGCTGATTTCAGTTGACACTTAGATTCAGAATCACCAAAAAATTGTAAAGAAAACCTGAATCAGCGCCAATACAACTTATATGTTTTCTTAAAGATAAGTGCAAAGTGCAAACCAACAAAATGATAAACTATTTGATGGCGAATTGAGCCGCATAACTCAGAATCTCATATATACCTACCTGTAACAAAAATAATCTTGGGCATTAGTTTACAAACTAATTTCAATGTGGCAAGAATGGACTATTCATAGATGATACAAAAAATAATATGCAATTAATTCACCATAGATAGCTTGACATACACAAGTGTGGTATATAAATGGATTATGTATAAGACTAATGCAAGAGATACAAAATTATAATACATTCTCAATTGGAACAGATAGGAAAAACATACTTAGGGTCGGATTGAAGGATTTCACTAAATCAAGTAACACTATCAGTTGATTCTAGATTGTACACTTTGAGTACATGGAGTAGGAAAATCAAATAATGCCACACCAAAAATGAAACAAGCAAGAGTGAAAATAGTGTTGAGATTAACCTCGGTTTTCTTGTAGTCAGCATATAGATCATCCAAATGAAAGAGGATAGCGCGGAGAAGTTCTAGAATAAATTCATTGCATTGGCATGGAACCTTAGTTTCTTCATAGATATCTGACCCAATTTTCGGTTCAGCAAGACTAAACTAAGGTTTCTTTCCTTCTTTAACTTAGGGTAAATTGAACTCCAAAAAGTTTCTCAACTCTTCAGTCATAAGCCCTGCATCACAGAGAAAACATGTTAAACCATAACCATACACCTACAACCAACCGAACAAAAAGCACCACCACAGAAACAAAACATACAAATAAATGGCAGGAAAAACCCTTTCGGGCACAACTTTCATCCATTCATGAAAACCCGTAACTGAAAACTAGTAACATTGAGAACCCATACAAAAGTCGAATGACCAACCAGATTATCACCAACTCTCCCTGGAAAGCACATACTTGGATGTCCTGTATGGTAAGAAACTCATCCAGAACCACCAATACAAATGCATTCTCATATGTCAACTATTTTTGAACCTTTCTTCTCTTCCTGTCTCCACCACCATACCCTGTTAACCTAACTCAACCACCATCTTTGAATAAATCAACCTCAGTCTAGGCCAATAATCCACATAAATCCATCACCAGCACCTGCAACTTTAGCATAGTAACCACCATTTCCATTCTCTCCTTATCAATCTCAAGAACATCACCAATTTCCATTAACTACTTAACCCCTGGACTCCATCAAACCCATTTATGTTTCCATTCTCAGTACCACCATCTGCACCTCAACCCAACTCTGCAATCTAAAATATCACAATCAACAGAAAACCCCCATCTTCTACAGCTGCAATTCAAATCAACCAAAAATACCCAATTCCACATATTTAAACCATAAATAAGAAAAAATAATTTAAAATAAGGAAAACCAATTTTGAGAAATTAAAATCAGAGAAAGTAATTATGTTTTCAGAGAAATCTAAAATTACAATCTACACAAAACTTAACCGGGAAAATTAAGATATGCATACCAAAATTAACGAAGAAAAATAACCCACCTCTTAGATTTTGATTTGTAAGACTACTGATTCCTCCTCCTTCAATATATCTTGTTCAATGGCTTAATCATTAGATCCAAAAGATATAACAACTCATACATTAAAACCCGGGAGTTAGAACATCTAATTTTAAAATCGCTTGATCCTTCTCTATCATTACCGGCAGTATTTCAGATTGTGAATGGAGTTGGTGGGTTCAAATCTTCCATAGATGTAAACAGATGCAAGTTTTGATGGAGAAAAGAATGGTTTCGAGTTAGTTATGATGTATAAACTTAGGGTTTCAACGATGAATCTGAGTACAAGGAAGACTATGAGAAACTGAGATGTGAGAGATGTGAGAGAAGTGATAATATAAGGAAACCTTGGGAGTTGGAACCGTAGACACTAATTCCCCAAACAGACTTAACTATAGTTCTTCTAGAAGCTTTTTTATTCACTATACCACCACTAATGTTACGACTTCCGTCGGAATTCTATTTACTTTTTCGTATTTTATTTTATAAAAACGTCTTCCGCAGGAAGACTGGTCCATAAGGAAACCTCTCGGAAGTTGTTTTCATAAATCCTAATCAGACTTAAAATATTGATTTTCCACTAGTGTGGCTATTGTAGTATAAAATTAATCGGGTATAGGAAATCCTCCTTGGAGTTTTATATGCATCCTAACTTAATTCAGTCATCGAAGAAGAACCCAAAACAAGGTCTTCTGAAGCCTCTTTTGTTAAATTCCCATCTACAATAACACAATTACTACGATATGGATCATATTTGATCTCTCAACTACAAATTCCTCTACCGATTTCAGTATTTCTTGATTCTTTAATCTTTCATGGTTCATATCGTTGGACCTGAATCTATTCTATGTCGATTATATCATTGTCTCTGAGGATACATGAACCAAGAAATATTAAGCTTTTATACACCGTGTAAAAGCAATTCTCTAGAGACATTTGAAGTAGGATGAAGACCCAATTGAAAACTGGAAGATGTCAATGGTGATAATCCCAAAGTTGTGACCATTAATCACAGGTTACCCAACTAAAACTCAGAGAAATTCAAATTCACTACATTTTGAAAATTTTGAGCATAGTATGAATCAACCAAATCAAGAACTTAACTGAAAATTGGCATGCAAAATGTAACAAATTAATAAGAAGAAAACCGATGAAGGGAAATCTGTAGCATGTGATAAGCATACAAGGTTAATATCAACGACCTTAAAAAAATAAACTAAAATCAACTTAATTACATGATAGAACTATCAGATTTAGCTCACCTAGATTCAAATTCCGATTCGCTCGAATTTCTCTATTAAGAGTTTTACCCAAGGACGAAGAAAAAAATGAGAGAAAACATGGAATAGAAAGGGAGAACGAAGAACAACAGGTATGGTTTTAGCTTAGGTTAAGTTAACCCTTTAAAGGACATTTTAGTCATTTCAACACGGATCACTTCCAACCAGCTCTGACCGATTTGACTCTGTCCGTTAAAATGGGTTGACTGAAACCTTGTATGGGTATAATATTTGACCAATACCTTAGGATTTCTATGAGGATAGCCCAAAAAGGTAGAAGTAGCTAAAAAAAAGAGCAATCCTCATAGTAATCCCAAGGTTTCCACTTTCCCTTATAGAAGGACAAGGTTTCGGTCAAGGTAAGTTGACGGACAGAGCCAAATGGGTGGTCCTGGTTGGTATAGAATCGGTTTGGAATTACATTTTAGTCCCTTAAGTATCCTAACCAAACCTGATATCGGTGAAGTAAATAAGGGTTACTATGAACCCATATCCAACTTCCCTCCCTGCCCACATTTTATATGGTTTCTTCTTCCTAGATCTCCCTCATTTTCCTATACTTTTTCGTCGAAAAATCTAGCAGCCTTTTTTTTACAAAAACTCACCAAGGTGTCAAATTCTTTTTTATCAGTTTAGCCCACCAAACTCATCAATTTAGTCCACCAATCACAGTTGTTTAGTCCACCATATTCTTATCTGTGTTTCTAATTATCAGAGTAAGAAGAAGAAGAAGAATAGAGAACCATATTGTTATCTGTGTTTCTTATTAGCAGAGTAAGAAGAATAAGAATAAGAAGAATAGAGAACAAAAAAGGGAAGACTTAGTCAATATTGTGCAGTATTACAGTTGCTTACTAAGCTAAGTTGACTAAAATGAACACTCTTTATGTGCTTGGGGAAGGAGAAGCCTCTATCTTCTGAACGTCTTTAGCTGCAACTTCTACTTCTCCTGGTTTCTCCACTTCATTATCTAAGAAGAATGGTCAAACAAGTCAGGTTTGGCAGTTAGAAGAGCTGAATGTACCGATCTTGATCATCAGGTTGTTCTTTAAGTAGTAAAGGATCAAAAGACTTCAAAAGAATCTGGTTCAATGAGAAATATGTATGCATATAATTAACAAATATTGTAGATGAAATAAAGGGTCAAGATACAGTACCATCATCATCGCTCTCGTCACCCATATCACCCATGTCACCCATGCCGGACATATCCATGCCACCCATTCCTTGCATCAAGCTGGACACGTCCATGCAGCCCATTCCACCCATGCCGTCCATTCCTCCCATGTCGCCCATTCCACCCATGCCTCCGATTTGTTGTAAAAAAAATCAATACAAGTTTAGGCCATCATCAAGGAAAACTTTAAGAGAAATGCATATGGAGGATTTTACATCGTACCGAGAAATCCATATCTCTTGTATTAACATCGGGTGTTTCTGAAATAAAATCCAAAATTTCAGTCAAACCACATAGAAAACAAACATCAAGTAGAAGACTATGAGAACCAACAAAAAATTGAATAAGCTATCAGACCGTCTGCTTTATCTCCATCGACCCATTTGTCCCAATCAATTTTTAGGTAGTGTGGTGGCTTCTCACTACCACGTAACAAATTCTTCCACCACCCATTCTCTGCTTTCACGATAACACAGAAAATACTCCTCACACCAACATTAAGTTTGCTTTCCTGGAAACAGTAACAATGATAAAATCAGGACAGAAAACACATAGATAATCAACCAACATCAGAAACTACTATGTCCTTACCTCAACATTGACCTTTTCAAACAGATCCAACTTCAACTCATACTGATGATTTTTTGCACCAGCTAAAGCAGAGAAGGTGAACTCTGCTTCAAAGTAATTGTGTTATGTATTTGCTAGTTCACTTGTAAACAAAGGGTAACATCCAGGTACACTGAAAAATAATGTATTTGTTTTCCTTCTCCTCATATATTGTTTCCGCGAAAAAGGTTCATTACAGAACATTAGCCAATTTTGTTTTTGTGAAACAATAGAAACATTAATTGTTCTCTAATTATGGTTTTGGTGAGTGATATAAAGATGAACTTTTATAGTAGTCATCATCTTCTTCTCGACATGTGTTTCTTATTATTTTCATGCTCCAAGATAAAAATTCAACCTCCCAAACCTAACATTTTTTTCTGCGTATTTAGCCTGGCATTACATTATTGGACAAAAGAATGTTGAGAGAACACTAAGAAACTCATAAACGTAGTCGTAAACTATAGAAAACAGTTCACAGAAAATTGGTGTATTGGAATGAGAATAAGTCATATGAGGGAACAAAATCTGAATAAGTTAATGATCCAACGAACCAGTAGACCCAATTTTTTTCATACGACCATTTCATTTTTCACCCAATTTGTTATCTACGACATGGATAGAAGGCTACCCAATTTATTTTACTGGACAGTGTTGGGGACAAAATATGTTTATTTTTTCGTGCCAAACCGAAAAATATACTTTATGAAAATTTATTATTATGATATCACTGATCTTGTTAAGCAGATGGAGGTGAGAATTTGTTATGAAAATTTATCACTTGTTTACTAATACTCACATTGAGATATCTCGTGTAGCTGGTTTGATGAGAAAATTAGAAGTTCAACTTAATTGAAGTTCCCTTTCAGAGATATAAGTTCTCCTTAATCACGATTTCCCATAGCCTTTTATAGTTCATTTCGTAACTGTTATATGATACGCATAAAACAACACCAGACTATAAAATGTCACCAAATGAATTCAGCTACTCGATATGTAAAGCGATAAAAAACAAACCTTTTGATATGTCTTTTGTATCCTGATCCTGAAACTGTGTTGGCCATGCAGTCAACAATGTACTTCCTCCAATAACACTTTGTAAGAGGACTTGATATACCACCTCGGTACCTCAGGAACTTTGGGGATGAACCGATGGATATGTGTGCTTGAATTCCATAAAGAAACTACAACTATCACACTTTTTTGCACCTCAAATCCACATCTGCCAGTAAACAAGCAATCAACGCATATATAAGAAATCCACTTTTTTGCACCTCAAATCCACTTTGTTGGCCATACAGATGCCTAACTAGAGATGATATCCTTTGCCATAAATCCTATGACTAGAGCAGCTAGAATTGTCAAATATGTAAGATTAGTAATACCTGCTAATAGAATTGCATACCAATATGGATTACAAAAATTTACAATCACAAAAATTATATTAAAAATATACAAAGAGAATAAATCTCTACGATGCAAATAAATAGAGGATCGAAAAACATTAGCTTTCATCAATTCACCACTAATAAACTTTAAACTTTACTAAAATATATAAATTGGATTGTGCAATTACCAACTTGAAATCTGGATAATGTATTAATCACACGAAATCAAGGTTTCTCCTTTCTTCGTCTATAGAAGATCTCAATAACAAAAGAATTAGGGTTTCTCCGTCAATTGCTCATGATTACTGTAACAAAGAATTTAAATAGCCAGAATTGAGTCTTGAGGAGATTGGTGAATTGATGCTCTGTAGAACAAAATATAGGGTAAACACGCTTTTCTGAGAGAGATATTTTTATTTTTTAGTCTTCCATATACAATATCCATATTCCAGACCGATTTAAGAAGTAACTAAGGTTGGTTCTTGTTAACTATGATTGGGGGTAAACATGGAAGAAAAAAAAACTAAACTTAAAGATATATTCCGTCAACTGGGTTGAATGACAAGTAGTCCCTATGCCAAGAAAAACTCAAACGTTTGGATTTGTTTGACGATTGCTCTACCTTTTTCTGTTAGGTTTTTCTTAAATTCATTTGTTTTCAGTGAAGAGGAGCCAACAGTGGGAAGTACCCCAGCATCATGATTTGCTTCTCGACTCGAGGAACACTATGTGGAGTAGCAATTTAACCATACTTGCAGACCGTATGACAAGCCTAAGCTACTGATGATCGTTTATACAGGAAAAAATAATTAAAACAGTACTTAGGAACGAAAAACCGAAACTTCCTAGATTGTTTTACGACACTTGCCAGTATTGTGGTAAGCTTAATGAACAGTATTTGTAGATGAAGACAATATTTGTTGCAGTGAAGTACCATTAATTCCATCCATACTCCCATTAATTGATAAAGTGAGGGTAGATACAGTAAAAACCATAGCCATTAGAAGTCTCAGCAACCATATTTGAGAAGAGAATGAATGGAATTTCGTAAAACATACAATATTGGAAGAAGTTCCATAAAAAATCCAATGATTGAGATCCATTACAGCAGTAAAAACAACGTCAATGTATCAGTCTGATCTGAAATTACCTCTCTCAATGTAGACTAAGAAAGTAAATAAAAGGCTTAGTTACAAAATGTGAATTCAGAGGAAATTATAAATTACTTTGTCTGCCTTAGCAGCAGTAGGAGAAACCTACCACAAAGACGTCCAGTTAGGCTTTCAATGGAACCTATCGAAACGGTAACTAGCTCTTCTATTATCGTTATCGATATTTCCTACCGGAATTCCGATACCGATAAATTCCGGCGGAATTTTAAAAATCCAAACCGCTACCGCTCCATTAAGTTACCGGATATCGGTAATTTTACCGATAAATACCGATATGTGACAACATTATACATAACTTATTTCTCATACTGAAAATCAGTTCAAAATAAGAAACTTGAGGTTCCAAATCCATGCAAAACACAATGTTCCGAATTTGCTTAGTTACATGTTCTTGCAAAAAAAAAAAAAAAAAACACAAAGAAATTCAAAAATAGGTAATACTAACACATACAATATACATGTGTGACAATAGATACCAGTACCGGTAATTAACGGAACGGTAAATGCCTAAACCATTACCGTTCTAATAAGGCAAAAATTACCGATAATTTTCCATTAGGGGAAAATATGGCTAGCCCAATTTTGGAATTTTTTATATTAGGAGTCACCGTTAAGATACTCTATATTAGAAATCTAAGATTAGTTTTAGAACTAATTAGTTTTGGTCTATGTGAAAAAAAGTCAAAAACCAAAAATTAGTTTTGGTGTATGTGAAAAAAAGTCAAAAACCAAAAATTTAGGAAAATCCCAAAAATCAAGCTAACCTAATTTTTATCGTCCAGCCATATCCTCCGGATGCGCTACATCTGTTTCTTCTTTCTTCAAGCTAAACTGAAACAAAGTCTTTCCTTGTTTATTACGTCGTCGTCTTCACTAGCTTTAAATTTCATTCCTCTTGCTTGACGCTGGTACAGAGCCGATCGAAAAAATTTGAAAAAAAAAAAACAGATTATCATCTTGTTAACTTGCCAGTTGATCTTTTACCCCGAGAAAAAGATCTTTTGATTATGACTGTTGCAAAGCTCCGTGATTAAAGAAAGAAAAATCAAATTATCACCACGTTTTAAGGTCAGTTAATGGTGTTGTTTTTTGTATTCAATTGTTTTTTCTTTTTCTAGTTGATGGTGCTATACATGCAATCAGCCTCATTCCCTTTTCCTTGCTGTTGTTGGAGTTACCATTGGAAATCAAATTATCACCAGTCTCTTTCACTTTCACGAATTTGATTTGTTTTAGTGTTATTAGTGGCAATATTCTTCTTGCTATCTTGTGGACGATATGGTTAGTTTATATCAGTCAAAGTAGATTTCTTAGTTTAACTCTGTTAATCTGTATTGTTTGATATAATGCGTGAATGATTTCTTTTTGTTTTTATTTGTTTTTCTGTTTGTGTTAGTTTACACGAAGATGCTGCTCTAGTCCTAACATTCATTAGTTGAAAGTATTTGTGATAATTTGATTTTTCCACCGGTAACTAGGTGATCGTTAGAGTTATCACATCAAACAAGCAATTTCATTCTTCACCTGCCCGTTTTTTTATATGGCGCTAAGGCAGAAAACTAAATAATATTTGCTCTATAATTATCACCATTTATACTTGTTTTCAGATTTGATAACTGAAAGTTTCACCAGTTATACCTATAAATTTGCAATTATCACATATTTTAATTCCAATATAATTACATTTATCACCAAATACACCTCCATGTTTATTAATAAAAAAAAAAAAAACTTGATGAGATAGATATGATGAGTGCTTATGCTACTTAAACTGGAGGTCCCCTCTTCATTGTTTTATTAGATGGAGAAGTTGGCCATTAAATTGAGACTGGTGGTGTGGTGTATTGTTGCTGGTAAGCAAAAGATGATGCTTGACCTGAAATGAAAGTGGATTGTGAATGTGAGAAACATGAGGAGTTCAGACCTGGTACGTACTGGTTGTAGCTTGCAACTTGTGGCGAAAGAACGGTAGTGCATACATCGAGTTTAGAACTGGTATATGTGACATGAAAGTATGGTGGTAATGGATATGAAGGTGAGCTTAACTGGTGGTGGTTTTAGAATTGTGGATGAACTGGCGGCGTCTTGAACCTGACCAACAATATACACGATAAAGACATGGGGAAAGGTGGATAAGAAGGCCTCAATATGCTGCCTCTTGACATTAATGTGCAGAACATGTCTGGTTTTTCCTCACGACAGATTCCCTTAAATTGCACTGCTTGCAACTACTATATCAGTACGCGGCTAAATTTAACTTCCCTGCAGGGGTGTTTCCTTTAGAGCATTACATTAAAGCAGTATCCTATTGTATTGAAAATCATTTAGCAGAGTGAGTAGTTAGCATCGGGATGGCATGACATGAGACATGGCATACTTTTTCTGTAAATGGAGCTGCGCTTGAATACATAATGTAATGAATTTGCTATCATATATAGTGGGAATGCTATCACAACTTTAAATTCTTTACATAACTATAAGACGTATAGGTTTTTAATTTCAAAAATGTCATTTATCTCAATTAGGTTTTTAAGAACATGTGAAAACGTTAATTTTCACAATAAAAGGATGGTGAACTAACCAGTTATCATAACTTCGCCCGTGATAATCATAATTTTCACTGGCAGGATAATTGAAAACATCACAGGTACACTGTCAGTATCAAGTAATAACGCATACAAACTCGTATCTATTACCCACGATTGGGAAGAAGAGAATCATAAGAAAATATTCTCGTAACCGACAGACAATTTTGGTAACTAATAGGGGGACCAATTAAATTGGCAAATATTGTTTGAATAAATTTTTTAACAAAATAAAAGGAAAACGGTATTTACGGCATGTGGATAGTTGACCGGAAAAAGGTTAGTTTAGTCATGTTAAAAGTGCAAAAATATTAATTAAATTTAAAACTATTAATCCTAACCGTAGATCTTATTGTTTGGGATGGATATATATATTATCTTAATTATGGGTTTATAGAAGAGAGAGGGATCAAACCTGGGTTTCTCAGAAAATTTCACATTTTCCATTACCGATTTCCGATTACCGTTATGTCGGAAAATTTCCTAAAAGAACTCGGATTATCGGTTACGGAATCCGGAACTCGGTATTCCATTGAGAGCCCTACGTCCAGATAGCGTGATAGCAATGAGGCCGACACTTTGTCAAGTAGGCGCATCACGACTAATTGTACTAGTATGTCCAAAACGGTGTGATCCCCGCCGTTTCATGTCCCTGAATATAATATTTCTAGATTTATTTTTTAATAAAAATAAAAGCCCACGTTCTCGTTCCAGTAAATCTTTTTTATTTTTGGAAGAAATAAAATCTTAGTTATTTTGTTGACTGCATAACTAAAGGGTACAACAGTAATTCAGAATAACAAAAAGCATTTATTATGGTAAACGGTTATGTGAAAAAAGGGAATCTTTTCAGCGATGATGTGTCCCGATATGAGAGGGGATTTATATAAAAAAAGTACGGAAACAAGCTCCGTACTGCCATTCCATGTCTCAGCTTTCCAATATCTAATGATTCTTTATTTTTATAACTCTCATATTTACAACCATGATCTTAGAGGTATGTAGGTTATGTCCTTCGATATCTCGTTGGGTTGAGTTTTGTTACGCTTCACTAGCACGACTATATTATATGGACCATGTGCTTTCTTCTGCTCAGGGAGTGCAACAAGGTGATCCTTTAGGGCCACTTTTGTTCGCTCTTACTCTCCACCCGCTAGTCTTGAGTATTTCAGAAAGGTGTGATCTAGAACTGCAGGCTTGGTATCTTGATGATGGTACGGTGATTGGGGACACTATGATGGTTGCTAGAGCTCTGAGAATAATTCAAGAAGGTGTTGCTAGGGGGCTGTTTTTGAACATCAAGAAGACTGAATTGTTTTGGCCCTCTATAGACCCCAGGACAACCGTTGCAGGTATGTTTCCACCTGATATTTGTAGGCCAGAGAAGGGAGTTAAGCTGCTAGGTGCTCCTGTTAGCCTTGATGCCCAATTTAATGCGGATCTGGTTGTTAAAAGAGTGCAAAAAACTATAGAGCTCATTGATGTAGTGGAAAAACTTGAAGATCCACAGTGTGAGCTTCTTTTGTTTAGAAACTGTGATGGAGTTTCTCGCTTATATTTTTCTTTACGCACTACCTTTCCAGACTGCACTTTTGCGGCTCAAGATTTGTTTGACTCTCGTCTCTACAAGTTCCTACAACATATAATAACAGGAGATGGTCCAGGGTTCGGCCCCTTGCAAATGCGATTTTCCCTGCCCCTCGGACTAGGTGGTTTTGGTGTTTACTCGATGCAAGACACTATGAATTCTGTTATTTGGCGCCGTGCTTGGAAACACTAGAACCTGCAATCTGTCATATTGAGGCACACCGACATCGGTGGTTTTAGCTCCCATCTTGAGCGTGTTGTGACTTCTTTCAACTCTCTGTGTAGTCCTATTTCTCCTATATGCGTCGATAACACCGCCAACCATTCTATGTCAACTCGCAACTGTTTATTTTGATGCAAGAAAGAAGAACTTGACTTCCCAATTCAAGTTGTCTGAACGTGATTCATTCCTATGGCAGAGCAACCAAATGAAGCATGCCCTGGATTTCTTAATGGCTATCCCCATCCCTGGTTTAAATCAGTAAATTGGTTCGAGGAAGTTTAGTGCGGTATTATGTTATAGACTTGGTATTCCCTTGTTTGAACCAGGTAGTTTGTGCCCCTTCTGCAAGAGAGAGATGGATGCTTTTGGTGACCATGTAGTGCACTGTACAAATGAAGTTGGTTTAAAATTTCGACATGATTTAGTACGCGACACGATTGCAGACATCTGTTATCGAGCTGGGGTGGCTGCACGGAAAGAGGTGGACTTGGGTATGCTTGCGAACAACGGTACTTCTTTGAGACCAGCAGATGTTCTTGTGCTCAATTGGGACAATTGTCGGGACGTTTGCTTCGATGTTACGATTGTGTCGCCCTTTGCTGGGAGTAATGGTCGTACTTTGGAAGGGGGCAAAGGCTATCAAGGATCTTTGTCAGTCGCAAAAATACCAAGTATTTAGAAAAATGCATTGCACAAGGATATGGATTTGGTGCTTTGGCTTTCACTACTCTAGGTGAATTTGGGGACGGAACAACAGACTTCGTTCAGCGGCTCCGCAACTATATTGCTAGTCATGATGCTAACGTGTGTGTAGGTGATTTCCTTTTTCATAGGTTAAGTGTGGTAGTTCAAAAAGGAGTTGGAGCCCAGCTTGTTGCTAGGCTTCCGACTAGTTTCTTGTCTGAATTTGGAAATTAAATGAAAATAAAACTGTCAAAAAAAAAAAAAAAATTTATATTTATAGCAGGGAAAATATTATGGTTTTTGCTTCACTCCTCAGACCCTTAGTTATCAATAATTTCGGAACCAATGTACTCATAAACATCATGAAGTTGGATTTCCAATTTAGGTATATAAACTGTTAGATGAAATTTAAAATTATGGTGTGATGGAACAATAAATAGGGAAAATATCTTTTTATTTTTTATTTTTTTTCATATTGGCACAACATTATTACTCTTTCCAGAAAATAAATTGAAATAACATGCTTAAGTAAAATAAAAAGATTAGGTAACCCATTATTTTTCTGCCCAAAACCTATTTGGATATCAAAATAATTACCCACAAAAAAAAATGAAGCAAGAGAAATATGAACAATAGTATTAGTGACAAAACATCCCGTGTCATTATGGCACGGGTTAAGACTTAGTATATATATATATATATATATATATATATTATAGCTAGCAGGACTAGCAACACCGCTTATTATAATATTGAGAACGTACTGTGCTTTTTCATCAGACCAGTACATATTCATAGGATTTTGCTTCAGGCAACACAACACTGGCAATAAGTAGATAGAGTCGGATGAATATTTCCAAAACCAGTTACATAGCACTCGTTATATTTAACACCTGTGGTCGGGGCAGCAAGTGAAGCACAATAACCTGGACATAACCTGTAACAGGTTTCCAAACCAGAGTAGACCGATTTTTTTCCAAAAGGGACGCCTCCGTCACTGCATGATTGACCTCTCACACCTCCTCCTCGTCTGCAATACCATTTTGATCGCCAATCACAAACAATACCCAGAAAGAAAATTACGAGAAAACTGCTAGAGATCAAAACTATGCCGTGAATAGTAATTGAAACAATAAAATCTTCAAAATAAAAAAAAAAAAAAAAACAGACGATGTTATTCCCATCTGCTTCACGATTTTAAATTACGCCGCAAAAGCAGTGGGATGAGTTACTTACTCAGAGACGAAAGCAACCAGAACCAGGAGAAGTAAACCAAAGAAGAGAGGAGAGAGAATATTGTTCTTTGCCATTTATGTTTGTGAATTGAAAGCAACTGAATTGTGTGTTTTTACTTGCAAGTACGAAGCCTGTACTTATAGAGAAGTCTAGAGGCACCATGAATCTTGTTCATATGGTGTACATTTAAATTCCAACTTATAATGCTTTTAGTTGAATCAGTAGAAGATAACCACTAGCCTTTTTCAATTCTTGAAATTTTGTTGGTCGGCTGTTAGCCCATGTCGGGCTATTAGTTGGGCATGTAGTATGCAGACCATCACTGATTAGCAAGATACCCACTAGCTAGTTTTAATAGTCATTAGTAATATTTTAATCCTATTCAGTGGAATTCACGTGTACGTGTGGGCCTAGTTATTAAATTCACGAATTTTAACGTATGACGAATTTTTCCGTCCCATTAGCATTATTCGTGAAAATTTTCGTGTAAATGTGGGCAGTTATTAAATTTGCCAATTCTTCCGTATCACGAATATTTTCATCTCATTCGCATTATTCTTGAATTTTTCCGTATCACAAATTTTTCCGTATCACAAATTTTTCCATCTCGTTCACGAATGTTTGCAACTCCGAACCTAAGACGCTTATTATATGGTTGTCCCGGATTATTCGCGAACTTTATGTATACACGAATCATGTCCGCTTAATTCCCCAAAAATTCATGTCCGCTTAATTCTCCAAAAATTCTCTAGCCTTCATGTTTTCAAAGGCCAAAATTTTTAGCTTTGCCGCCTTCCGAGCATACACGGCCTAATATTAGATGTTGTCTAATGTTTATGAAAAAAAAACGACCGAAGAGATTTGAAGGCGAGTCCACAAACTCATTAACCGAACATCCAACCACTGTGCTAAATTTGTTTGATGACTAATTGTATATATATTTTTAATATAACCATTCTATGCTTATTTTTCCTGGCCAAATTGGGGTATACCTAGATTAATTGGGGTATACCTAATGAGACAAAACCTGGGTCATTTTGAAGTAAAACAAGCCACCCCTTAACCTTATATTTTCTAAATGGCTAATATGCCCTTGTTTAATTATAACTAAAAGTTCTGATGAGGCTAATTAATCGAGTTTAGATTAAAATTTTCAAATCATGAATTCAGTAGATTAAACTTTTAATCTGTCATATGAGTTCGATTTCGATCAAAAAATTTGGTTTAAAAAATGTAAAAGGTCGGCAAGGTCTACGTTTGAATAGGGTGCCGGTTATGTCTCGCCGGCATGGTCTACGTTTGAATAAAACGCCGACCAAGTTTAGCTGGCATGGTCCTTGGATGCAGAAAAAAACTACCATTTTTAGGCCGGAAGGGTCTTTGAATGAATAATATGCCGACTATTAGGCCAACAATCTAACAATCAGCATGTAAATATTTTCTACCGTGCCGTCTATAATATAGTCGGCATGCAAATTATTTTTAACACTCCCGGCTGACCTATGGTCGGCATGGTAATGATTTCTAACATTGTCGTCCTGTAATTATACTCAACAACAAATAGAATATGGGAAGATGTAATTCACTTTATTCATGCAAATTTGGTTACTACATTGATTGACACATAAAATCTAGGGCTGTCAACGGTAGCTATCGGAAAGGATAATGGCTATACCGCATCCTTTATCGTTAATTTTAAAGGATATCCGATAAACTCCGACGGATAATGAAATTTTCATTCGATATCCGTTCCGTTAAGAGTAACAGATATCCGATAATATCCGTTAATTATCCGTTTCCGATAATAAATCAAAATAACTAGATATGCAACTAAAATATCTTATTTATACTACTCTACTCTTTCTTTTTTAGTAAAACCTAAACTACAATATGGTATATCTAAATTACATATATACCCTCATTATCGGATACGGATAATTATCCGTCGGATACTAACTCAACCATTATCCATTTCATTAAGAGGCAATTATCCGATAAGATTATCCGTTACCGATACCGATATTCGATAAGTCGGATAATATCCTAACGATTCAAACGAACTTGAACGGATAACGGATATTCGAGTATCCATTGACAACCCTAATAAAATCTAACTCCTTGTCGATGGAAAAACGAATGCACTTAGCATGTGCATCAAGCCTTTTAACCCCTAGGCGACCCTAGTGGACGAGTTATAGTCTCGTGAGGGTTAACATAGAGGTCTACCCACAAAACCTATACAAAAACTTCTAAAGACATAAATCTTCCTCCTCCGAATATGATACAACATCCAAGTAGTCCGGGTTATCCTCCGGGGTTCTTTCTGCCAAGTAGTGATAGCTTGCATCGAATGTGAATGCTTCCCCTTTTTCCTCCAAGTAGCGCGCTTTCACGACTTCATGCTACAAAAACACAAAAACAAACTTACATTTGTTAATGGTATTTCATGGGAAGATAAAACAATATGGGTTACATAAAAAAACCACAAAAGTACTTACAAATTATGCAATGGACAAGGTGAAGGGGCGAGTGTTAAAAATCCGAGGTTGGAGAGCCAAAAAAGCAAGTATCTCTTTTTCGATGACTAGGTGCCTAGCATGGATTTATTAAACACTGTTGCATTAGGATTCCAAACTCTTAGATAAATTTGTTATGTACCCTAGCCCAAAAGGTTGTGGAATCCTCCCTTTCGGATGGTTGGCGTCTAAGTCGATTTTCCGCATACGATGCTTTGGTGATTGCCAAATCTTCCGCAGAGTCAAATGATGTCATTGTTTGTAGAGCTATTGTGTGAGTTAGATGGATTGTATGATGGTATGAGCTTTGGAGAGTATATGCAAATAGTTGTGTGTTGTTTTGTAGAGAGAAGTAGTGTATTTATAGGATTGTGCCTAAATTTGTCCATTATAGTGCCTGAGTACAAGTCAATTAATGCAACTGTACTTGCAAAAATTTGAATTTTGAATTCGTCAGCGAGGTTTTTGTTTCCAAAGTATGACGACTGATTACGCCCGGCAGAGTCGAAATTTTGTTACAATGCCGACCATACGTTGATTTTAGGCATCAGGAGTTCATTTTATTCTATGTAACAGCCGGAAACGTATTTGGTCATTATCATGCCGGTTATGATATAGTCGGCAAGGTCACATTTTACAACCATGTCGTCCTTATGATGATTTTTGGCATCAGGAGTTGATTTTCTTCTGTTTAACCGTCGAAAAGGTATTTGGTCACCAGTGTGCCGGTTAATATATTTTCGGAAAGATCGTAATTTATAACCATGCAGACCTTATGATGATTTTAGGCATCAAGAGAAGGTATTTTCGGCAACATATAGCCGGCAGGGTCGATAACATAATACCCTGCCGGCTATATAACAACCAACTAGGTATTGGTCTGATTACCTTGTCGACCCTGGTATGCAAATAATTTCTGCTGTCAGGGAAGTCTGACATTTCAAAACCTTGTCGGCTCTTATGCAGTCGGCAATATAACTTAAAAACAACATGCCGACATAAGTATTGAAAATTTACGTAGATAAACAAACTATTCATTAAACAATTATAAATTCAACACTTTTTGTTCAAAATACGAAAACATGTCCCATAAACCTTAAAAAAAACATTTGTCCAACCGTTAACGTCCTTAACATTTGTCCACCACAATATAAATAAATAAAATAGGAAAGCATTCATTCACCACCACCACCACGACCATGACCCCGACCCTGTTTAGCATTATCACTACCACCACCACTACTATCACCATGGGAACAATCCCTCTTTTTGTCAGCATTCATCTTGGCTTGTGCTTTCCTCTTGTCTTTTTCTTCCCTCTTTAATTTAGCATAAGCTTGCTTGAACATTTCATAGGAATCCTCATTGTCAAGATTGCTAGCATAATGAATGTGCTTGGTTTTCTCTTCAATCGACAAAGGCACTCCTCTTTCTCTCGCGCAACACAACACCTTCACAAAGATATTCAAATGCTCCTTCTATTTTCAGTTAAACAACAAAAAATTAGTATAATGATTCGACAATGTATTCTTAAAATAGTAAGAGCAACTCTAAAATACTTACAAAGAAATTAGGAATTATTGCTGGGTCATTCGATGCCATCTTCCTCTTACGATCCAATTATTCAGAAGTCATTTTCCTAATTACAGTAGGACGAGCCCAACCCAAGTACCACAACATGTATCTCTCATGATCTTCATGACCTTCGGTCACCTCGTCCAAAAGACTCGTATCAACTTTACAACCACGTCTTCCGTTTCAATGTTCTATCGCTGGCGGTGAAGCGTAAGCGACATTAACATTTTTTTCGGACGTGTTGTAGTCCTCCATTAACATATTAAATAACGGCTGATCTTCATCAAAATTTGGTTTGTGAATCATACATTGAAAATCCATGGGAGAACAACAAGGGTTTGTAGTATAATGCAACATCATCTTTCCTTTGGATCAAACCTTTATTTCTAGCATCTTGATAAGGGTAAAATATTACCTCATCTGCAGTCAATTTGTCCAAGGCGATTCACAGGTTGAGAAGCTGCTGCGGCATATCCTTTTCCTAAGCACCCATAAAACTGTATCTTTGTCCTCTTGGCTTATCAATCGCATGCTTGTCATTCACTTTGACGTAGGAGTTGGTTTTCACCAAATTAGGGAAGTGCACATATATCCAAACCTATGCAAACACAAAGTTTAGTAAGAATCAAACATTACAAGAATTTTGCAAATATAAATGATTTACACAACAAAATTACATGTAAGAGACATATATTTCCATTGACTTGCGCAGTTAGTTCCCTTGAAGACTTTGTCAACTCATTGTTCAAGAAGGAAACCACCTTAGTACCCCAAGAATACTCATGTATCTTATCTAAGGGATCCAATAGTTGCATATACTTGGCATCGACCAAGCTTCCGGAACTTTCAGGGAAGATACATTTGTCTAGGACACAGAGAAGATAAGCTAACGCGGTAGCATTGATTCGCACAAAGTCCACCTTTCCTTCCTTATCATAGATTTCCTTGGTACACATAATGTATCCCTTAACTTCTTCAGATTAAACTTCTTGGTTAGATGACCCTCCTTCATCACAATCATAGACTTCGTCTCAACCTGATTCCAACTGAACAAAGTTTTGGTCAATTTGAAGATATTATGCCAAGAAATGCCATTATCAAAGCCCTCACTGATTAATTTTACATCAACCTCGAGGCCTAAAATTTGATGAGCATCATCGGGAGTTATCTCCATCTCACTTAAAGGAAATAACATTGTATCGGTCTCTCCATAGAACCTCTCATATAATGCAGATATGGTATCTCTATCATACTCAATATTTGAACTCTCCACAGCGGGCCACAACCCGAAGTTCTTGACAATCGCTTGCACCTCGTCACATTCCTTGTCAAGGTCCCAGTTCTTAGTCACTGAACATGAAGCTTGGCGCCTCAAGAGAAGGATGGCATGCTTGTGATCCTAAATACCAAAAACACAAAATGAAAAGAAATACAAACACTTGACACAAATTTAAGATAGAGAAGATACATTTAAATAAAAAAAACAAAGACGAATTCAGATTACTTATGATAGTATTTTGGATTTCACATGCCCATGAGTCTTTGTATCCAGAAAGAACATTTCCACCATCTTCTGCGGTCCCTTTTAGATCCTCACCTGGTTTCAGTTTAACCATCAATTGAGAGGGAGGCATGTGGGAATTAGTTGGTTTAGTGATAACCCTTTTCTTCTTTCTGGTTGCACTAGTACTTGCAGCTTGGGTTTGTTCCCAAACTTCTTCTTGTTCCTATGCCTCTTCAATAATTTCATCTTGGATATCCTTACCTTTATTTCCATTACCATCATCATCATCATCATTACCTCCTCCAAAAGGTGGCATGCCTTGATCACCATCATCATCACTGTTGCATCCTACAGCATCCGGAGTTCTTTCATCAACATCATTAACATCACATTTTCTACCAAATAGAATTGATTGGTATTCATCTGGAGTCTCGTCTGAATCACTGGGTTCCGATGGTGGTTCAGAATCATTTGGTACACGGATCTTGAGCGTTCCCGGCACAACGTATTCCCCTTGATGTGTTGAAGTCAAGAGTTTATCACCAACACTAGGAGGTCTTAAAGGAGGGCTAAGAGCTTTCAGAGCTTTCTTCTTTGCCTTTTTGCAACCTGAACAAGAACAATTAACAGAAAAATTATAAGTCGACATCGTCAACATATACAACCAATCCGGCGGACCAAGGTCAGAATGGTAAATATCTAAACAACATGCCGGCTAAACAATGGTCGACAGGGTTTAATTCCAATAACCTACCGGTTTTACCATTCATGAACCACTAAAAATATGAATCTTCAACCTACTTAATAAATCAGTTGCCACAAAATAATTATTTTGACGATAATTTTTTCTTGCTCTAGCTTGACTCAATTGAAAAGAAGTGAATTCACTTTTCCTATTTCTAGATATTGAAGTCCGTGATTGACCAATTTTGTGCCTCTCAAACAGATTTTTGTACGTCTTATATGGTGTGTCGTTCCATTAGGATTCCTAAACGAGTCATCTCCTTGAATCTTAGATGGATGATCCTATTGCAAGCTTGTCGGACCTTGGAAGACATAGAAAATCCGAAAAGACATAAAATTATTCCATCACGGACCTTAGTAACTAGATCGTTTCAAGATCAATAGTCGGCAAGCTCTATAATAAAAACAACACCGGCTAACATAACGTCGGCAGGGTGGTTCCGACTTTCAAAATTTAAGGCATCGGGAGATGCTTAAAATTTTAAACTACAACCGGCGTGGTATTTGAATTATAACCCACTGACAAAAAAAAAAAAAAAAAAAAACTAATGTCCGCAAGATTATATGTTGAATAACTTGCCGACCCTGTAAAAGCAGATACAAATACTAAACAGGCGACAAGATGTTCAACCTAATAGCTTGCCGACCAAACCCTAAACATGAAAATCCGGCAAGGTCGTGGAACAACCACCTTGCCGGCCAGATAACTGCAAATTCAAACATTCGATTTTTCTGACCTAATTTGACATGCAAACATGAAATTGAAGTACTGGAGTGAGTTTAAGTAGGCCCTTACTTTCTTAATCGCACCATCTCTTCCATTTAAGAGACTTCGATTTCTTCTTCTTCAACCGTTTCTTTCTTCTCTTTTTGTTGAACTAATTTTGCAAATCCAGGGTTGTATTCATAGGGTTTTCTATTAGCATCTTTCATATGAGTTCCCTTCCGCTGTGGTGGTTCCATGTTTGAAAATTAATCGGAATTTTTGAATCGACGATCCACTCGATTTAATCGTCAAGTTTTGATGGTGGTGGTGGGGGAGGTCAGTATGGTGGTGGAGGAAAAGAAGAAAAGAAGAAGGAAGATGAAATGAAAATGAAAAAACTGATTAGGGTAATTAGAATTATAAAGAGCAAGGGTAGTATTGTAACTTCACCCATATTTGACATCCCCTTAGTAAGGGCACTATGTCCACATAAAACTGGGTATACCCCAATTAATCTGGTTATACCCCAAACAAGCCAGGTTATTCTTTCATCACCTTTTCATCAAATAATTCATACATGTGTGTAAAAAATATTAATCTATTAACTATGTAAATACTAATTATTTATTATGTATATATATATCGAATTTTCGGTGCCGAACTCACATTTGCTAATCGAATTATACACGTACGTATGTCGTTCCAAATTACTACCTTATCATGTACCGTTGACCGTATTTTGGACCGAATTTGATTTTTACAAAACCGTATAATAATCATACATTTACGGTTCCGTACATTTGCCGAATCCCAAATCGCTAACTAGGAATGTGGGTGCTTTATTAGCAGAATTCTCATGGCCTTGAAAACGATTTTAGACGTCCCTCTAAAACCACATTTTTCTTTATTATTTTAAATTTTTAATTACTTTTCTTTCTTTTCGGTTTCGTTTTTTTAAAATGTTTTTCAAATAGGTAACCGTTTTCGATCTTCTACTCCAAAACGGGGAAAAATATTGAGCACAGCTCATAAATATTTATTATTTTTGGTAAAGATACAGGCATAGCTGAGTTAGGTGAACTCATCAACAAGGTATCAATTATGTGCAAGTCGAGATTCAGTTGACTATCTATGTTTCCAATATACAAGTTCAATAAATCTAAAGACTTGAAGGAAGGAAAGAATAATTATGTGCGAGTCGAAATTCAGTTGACTATCTAAGTTTCCAATATACAATTTTAATAAATTTAAAGACTTAAAGAATGGAAAGAAATAACGGCGGTTTTGGTTCAAGAGCTAAGAGCAGTTCCTATGGAATGAACAAATCATTTTGTTCCCATTATGGAATCAACAAACATGAATAACCAATGAGAAAACCAACAAATTTGTTGGTTTGTGTAGTGAGAGAGAAGAACAGCGCGCTTGATGTAAAACCAGGCGTTGGAAGCAAAAATGTGGGCTTTGAAAGCTTGACCGCCCCTCACAATTTCTCTCTCCAAATCCGGTTATTATATTTTGGGTATATTTTTTATTAGTTAAATAATCAATGGGACCTAACTATTATTAAGTTTATATTAATAAAATTATTAGTGAGACCCTAAAATATCAGATTTATTTATTTGCTTTGGTTTCCGGTAGTGCAAAAACATGTTTGTTCATCACCAAAAATATTTTTATTCACTGCCATAGGAATTGCCCTAAGGGATTAGAGGAGATTAAAATGCTGATCGAACAAAGTGTTTTCCTTTGGAGTTGTGAGTTCGACACATTCAGTTGGATTCGTTGTAATCAGATATCTATAACTGGGAGATGATTCTCCGTATGTAATGCTTGACTGTAATTTGGCCTTTGGCCTTCCTTTTGTTTAATATAAACTTTCTTTTTTCATAAAAAATAAATAAATCAGGGAGGTGTCTCCTGTGGTGCAATAGAAATGAAGTTGATGACTTCACAACACTAATAAAAGAACTTTAATAAATTAACACTCAATTACACTAATCCATCTCTACTTACAACAAGTTACAATATATAGTGGCCAAAACATCCTACCAGTTATTCTAGTTTGAAAGGATTCCACAGCCCTTACTTTAAGAGCATCGGCCAACCTAGTGTATGTAATTCATTCCTACCAGTAGGAAAAAAAATCCGTTGATTAAGCACTCTATTTTTTCTAATCTATAAAAAAATTGTTTTGATGATAAAAAAGAACATACATTCAAAATTAAGGTTTTAAAATGAGAATGCGGCTCTGAGATAAAAAAAACACAACATATTTTTGTTGAAAACTAACATGCACAAACTAGCTGGAGACAAACAAAGACAAATGCATTTAACACTTTATATCAAATATGAATACAAAATATATAGGTAACGAAATTGCTATTTCAAATACTTAATTTTCTCGATAAGCTTCAAGGGCATTACCAGCCAACCTACAAACACCCCATTCTTTCATAACCTCAGCACCAGTAACTTCTTCACAAAACTTGATAGCTTTTTGATTCCATTTCAAACAAATTCAATCAACGCGGAAAAATCCCATCTTCACGGCCTGAGTTGCAACAGCTGATAGTAGGGACTGGATTTCGCATCCTTATAAACTATGCGAAGTAAAGACGTAAAAACATGGATTTTGGATGGCATCATTCATAGGAGCAGAAAGTGATGTGCAGGAAATAGTGCTCGTTTGAGAAGAGGTTATAAGTGGTAAAGATGTTGAGGCATTCGCTTGAACACATGCGGCTGAGTACGCTTGAGTAAAAGGAGAAGTCCCACCGGGGGACACTTGTTGTTTGGGATTAGGCTTCCTCTTAAAATTGGGAAGAACCATGCGAGTTTCAAGAGTATAGAAGATGTGTTAGGTCTCTTAGACTTCTTTTCTTTCTACTTCACGTCATCCTGCGAATAACAATGCAGATAAAAAATAGAGGCAACAATATTGTTTAAAGAGAGTACAGTGTTTCTTACTACCTTGTTATGCGAAGGCTTCCTTTTACGGGAATTGCCATCTTTGGGTCTTGATAGAGAGTCGGGGTTTAGAGACGTATGGTGAGGCCCAGAAGAAGACTTGTTGCAACCACATTGGTAGAAAAATTATCAGAAGTAGGACGATAATGATGATAACAGAGGAAGCAGTAACAGAGCAGTAATGACGGCATTAGAAAGGACAGAAAACACAGTACAAAAGAGAAAACGAAGCTTTGAAGAGAATCCATGAAATACCAGCTCTAGCAGGAAAAGAAGAGATGAAGATTCAAAGGAGTCGGGAATTTAAAGGATGTACAGAGAATGAGAAGGTGAGGAAACGAAAATCTTTCTCTATCCAAAGCTTATATAAGGAAGAACATGACCGGATGGACCCGGTGGAAAGAAGACGTGCCGGTAAAGAGGGGAATGTGTGAACGGTTACCCCTAAAATCCAGAAGCTTGTCGGTTAAGAAGAATATGGAAGGTTAAAAATGAGCGAGAAGTAATACGAACTGGAGCGAAATGTTATTTAAGAAGGATTTCTCTCATTGCTCTTTCAATAATGAAGATCAATAAGAGAAGAGGCAAAATGTAGGGACTGGATTTCGCATCCTCATAAACTATGCGAAGTAATGATGTAATAAACAAGCGAATTAATAAAATAAAGGAGCTAAATGATCTCGCTCACAACATATTTCATATGACGGAATCAGTGACGTCACGAGTAAAATGTGAAGGTCGTGCGAAGAGCAAGAGCTCGTGCGAGAAGACATCAGTATAAGCGCGTGAAGGCCTCACATGTCAGATACGATAATAAGGGCTTTATTAGCTTTCCTCCACTATGTAAATTTCTTATATATTGGACCAACCACTACCGCACTGAGGGGATGTATTTTAAGAGTTGAGATAGAACTTGAGGAGAGAGAAAGTAAATTTTTCATCAAGTTAGTATTGTGTATATATATCTTACTCATGTATTGATTTGCAAACTTAATAAAACTTCTTTATGTATTCTTTATCATGATTTCCTAATCTAGTTAATTAAGTCTTCAAGGGGTGTAGTAGATTTTCTCTAACTACAATAGCAACATCTTTCCGAGTCCTCTTCCTCCATAAAATTCCCTCACAAATAAATCCTCTACATAAAAGCCCTGTTTTGACAAAAATGGCAACATCTTTTGACTTAGACCGGTAAAAGCCTTCCGCGAAGATGAGGAAACATGCCCCATCGCCTATAATTTATTCGCATATGTGTAAGGTTCAAAAAGAGTACTTAAATGATTCACATGTTACACACAACATAATAAATAAATGGTGTTGTTAAACAATTCGGTAGATATATCATCTAACGAATATAAGTTTATGGAGTAATCATGTGTGATCCATCTAGGGATGGAAGGGATTGTTCAAAATTAAACCTGGATTAATAAATTGTACACCATGTGATCATGAATGTGTTTTATACATTCTTGACTTTCTCTCTAATTCTATAAATGAAGCCTCAATGTTTTGGGCATAATCTCATATTTCTTAAGTTAATTAGTTGTTCCTAAACAAATTTCTATGGAGAAGAAGAATTCTCTGATTTTCTCTCCTTTCTTCTTTGGTTTGCTCTTCCTAGTTTTTATTGCTTTCACCTCTCAGTAAGTACTCATTCATTCTACTGCTTTTGGTCGTGTCTTTAAAACTGTGAAGCGGATAGGAGAAACATTATTTTGTTGTTTTGATTATTATTCATGTTATATTGTTCGGATCTCTAACAGTTTTTTCGTTTTGGGTTTTGTTTTGTGTGTGTGATGGAAATGATCGATTTCACAGACAAGGAGGTGGCGTGAGAGGTCAACCATTTGGCTGTCCTCGTGGGATGACTGTCGATTCTCGGCTTCAGAAGGATTGTTCTGGTTGTGATACTTTTTGTCGCGTTTCACCTGGTGTTAGATGGGATTCGTGCGATAGAGTTTACTATCAGAGAGATATTTCATATGTTTGCGAGTGTTGTGGAAAGAAGAATCTAATTAATAATATCCTGATGATGAATTGAGTTTTCAGAATAAGCGATGAATGAATGAAAAGCTGGCCATTGTATCTCATTAGTGTATGTTTCTGGCTGCAATTGATATTCCGGTGTAACTGTTTGATCTGTGTTCCCTTTTCCTAATTGTATTTCTTTTACAAATTGTCATTTACCAAGCCCGATTGCTTATGTTCTATGTCTGAACATAATGCTTTGAAACTAGAGCAAAGTCATCAATATTACTAATTTTGTTGAAAGGTACAGAAATATGCAAATGGGGATAAAAAAGTAATACCACTATTTCCTAATACCCTGCTTTGAAACTAATTATTAACATATTATGCAAAAGGGGATAAAAAGTACTCCCTCCGTTTCAAAACAATAGGCCGGTTTCATGTATAAATTGCACACGAAACCAGCCTATTATTTTAAAACGGAGGGAATAAGAAAATATACCAAGCTCATCGAGTCAACCACTAATTTCCAATAATTTCGTGCAATAACACATTGATGATCGCCCTACATGCCCTCCATTAATCAAACGAACTTATGATACCAATTTGCAACACAAGTCAATTTAAAATGGAAAAACACTAAAATTTGAAGGTTATGGAACAAACTTGCAGGAGAGGGAGGACTGTTGGAAGTTAAAGTTCAACCGAGACTATTGGAGCTGCAACTAGTTAGGAAACCTGTTATGGTTGGTTGTTACGTTTTGAGTTATGTCTAGAAAATTCTGGAAGGTTGCAGAACTAAACTTGGAAGTTACATCTATTCTTATTTTTAGTAGTTGGCTTGTCTAGGAAGTTTAGTTATTTACGGAACTTTTGCTTAATGTTTTATAATTCTGTTTTCCTTTGAACTGGTATGGCATAAATAGGCTACAAGCCTTAAGAGTTTGTATGCGCATCAGAAGGGTTTATTGTTTTAATAGATTCTTGTTTGGCGAACTTCTTTGAGTGTTCTATATATTCTTGTGTTATCTTTTCTCAGATCCTACATCTAGCATCAAGAGCAACAAGATCCAAGGAATGTGACGAAGAAATTGTAGCTAAGATATCATCCAGTTCAAGCTCAATAAACGGACAGGAGAAACATTGTTTTGTTGTTTTGATTATTATTCATGTTATATTGTTCAGATCTCTAACAGTTTTTTCATTTTGGGTTTTGTTTTGTGTGTGTGGTGGAAATGATCGATTTTACAGACAAGGAAGTGGCGTGAGAGGTCAACCATTTGGCTGTCCTCGTGGGATGACTGTCGATTCTCGGCTTCAGAAGGATTGTTCTGGTTGTGATTCTTTTTGTCGTGTTTCACCTGGTGTTAGATGGTATTCGTGCTATAACGTTTACTATCAGAGAGATCTTTCATATGTTTGCGAGTGTTGTGAAAAGAAGAATCTAATTAATAATATCCTGATGATGAATTGAGTTTTCAGAATAAGCGATGAATGAATGAAAAGCTGGCCATTGTATCTCATTAGTGTATGTTTCTGGCTGCAATTGATATTCCGGTGTAACTGTTTGATCTGTGTTCCCTTTTCCTAATTGTATTTCTTTTACAAATTGTCATTTACCAAGCCCGATTGCTTATGTTCTATGTCTGAACATAATGCTTTGAAACTAGAGCAAAGGTAATCAATATTACTCCCTCCGTCCTTATATATAGGCGGAGAAGTAGTATTCTCTTAGAATAAGAAAATTTTTGGTTTTTCTAAATTTCTCTAATGTTGACTGATTTACCCTCATCACTTCCAATACATTTATCTTGAGAACATGGAAAATATCAATAAAATAAGAATTTATATCCCACTAAACTATTAAAATGTGTAATTGTTCTTGGGAATTACTAAAAGCATTAACTAAACTTGTTAATGTCATACTCTTTAATAAGGGTAAAAATGGAAGAAATCACATTGGAATTGGTTTTATGCCTATTTATTGGGACTAAAGAATTTTACTTCTCCGCCTTTATATTAGGGACAGAGGGAGTACTAATTTTGTTGAAAGGTACAGAAATAAGTAAATGGGGATAAAAAGGTAATACCACTATTTCCTAATACCCTGCTTTGAAACTAATTATTAACGTGGGAAATTATTTCTAGCCCATTTTCTCTTTTTTCTTTATGACAAACCCGTCATTAAAATATTCTGCATTTGAAACCCACAATTAGTTTTAAAGCTACTAATTTTACTATACTAACCTTTTATAATAAGAAAGACCAAGAATTTAGGAAAATAAAAAACCAAGAATTTAGGAAAAACATAAAATAAAACGTGAAAACAGATTGATCAATTTTAACTCTAAAAAACTAACTCTAACCAACTCTTTTGACTTTCCTAAACTAACTTCCTTAAATGTCTCTTTTCTTATTTATTTATTTATCACGTTTTAATCTATAATACAAAACAGCATGGGTTTTGGAGCACCGACGGTCAGATAACATTTTTAGGGACAAATGAGTGATCCGACCATCCCAATCTCATCCTAGCAATAGATATCCGACGATCATGGTGTTTGTAACCTCTTTCATTATGAACCTTAATTTATTGATCTTTAATTAATGGATCATATAACTCAAGATATTAATTAACTAGATTTAATGGTTGCAAGGTAATTAAATTTAATGGAAAGTGATATAGACATGTAGACTATATATTAGTCAAATAATTTGGTTGTCATATTTTGATATATACATGGATAATTTTATTATGTATTTATGAACATCATTCTATATTAAAGGAAGATATAAAACTCTCGGGAATAGAACAATTAAAATGTTGGAAAAAAAAAGTACATCAGTTTGATTAAGGCAGTGCCATCACGGAACATTTTGAGAGACAAACGTTGCGTCCGACCATCCCAGTCTCATCCTAGACAAATCTTACATCCGACGGATGTAAAATTTGTAACCTCCTTCAATTATTAACATATTCATTGATAACCCTCATAATTAGTTGCTCACTAACTAAAAACATTAATGTGCCAACAAAAACAATTCTTGCCAATTAAATGCTACAACTATGTAAAACTCATATTTTATATTAAAAAAATAAAAAAATTAGACTCATATATTTTTAAAATCGAATTTGCCGGCCTTCATCAACCTACAAAAAATAATAACATTTAAACATCTGCGGATACAACATGTAAAACTCTTATTTATGCATTGAAATGATCTAATTGTTCTTAATCAACTTGCAAACAAAAAAGAACATTATGTTAAAAATACGAAAACTTCATTTTCATTTAACTAAAAAATATGTACATATAATTGAGATATATCCAAATAATAAATCACCAAAACTTTTTACTTCGATCATAGGCCTAATTTTAATTTTATTGAAAAAAGAAATGTTATTTTAAAACTTATATAATTGACCTAGCTAGGACATGTACACTTGCAAGTTTGCATTATTTGCAGCCTTGCAAATGGGACAACAATTTAGCTTGGAATCACATTCCTTTCAAAGTTATATATACTGACACTGAAACCTTAATTTTCTCATAAACCTTCCTGAATTTTTGGGCCGTTTCCTTTTTCCTCTGCATCTTTTAAATTTATTTTTTTATCTTCTTGATCTTGAATGTCTTTTCCTCGATAACAACACGATTGAGCATCGTCATCTAAACCTTCCATATTATTGACCCATAAATATCACCAAATCCTTCTAAATTATCATGATTCGCCTCCATCTTCTCAACTATTGATTTGGTGTTGCAAATTCGAATATGGAAAAAGTGCAGAGTGATGTTATATTTTAAACCAGAAATGGTTGGAAATGTCAATGAAGATTCGGCATAATGGTCCGGATACAACACAATACAGTATCAAAGACCACCAATCTTTGGGGATCAACCAAAAAAAATTATTATATATTCTAGGACAAAATAAAATAATTTTTTTGCCATTTTATCTGAAATTATTATTTTAATCAATTACAAGTGTACCGAATTAATAATTATTTGGATGATAAATATCTTAAATTTTCATAGCCACAAGTTCCCATGGGTTAAAATAAATCTTATCATAGTTTGTATTTATATATTTAAATTATTATAACTAAAAAAAATTCTGACTTATGCCGTGCCGAACGGCACGAGTTATTTCTAGTCTCTTACAAAAACCTAAACCTAGTTGTTGTTTTTTTTTTTGTAGCCTACAAAAAAAAAAAAAAACAATTATCAACATAGGAAATTCACGAAAAAAGAACTCAATTATCACTATGCAAAATTTAAGAAAAAATCAATTATCACCATGGAGCATTAAGGAAATAAAGAATAGATTCAGACGGATTCCACATGCGGCCATTCAACACATCTATAGGGAAGGAAACCAAGCAGCAGATGGTTTAGCCAATCATCACTACACCAAAACAGCCATTTTGCTACACAAATATGTGTGACATCTTATTTATTGTCACACATATAAGTGTAATAAATATGGTGTTATTCTTTTGTTACACATTGTTGCTCACACTAATAAGTGTGACTTTAATTAATTTAAATCACACTAAAAAGTATGGCAAATCTCTTACATATATTAGTGTAACAAATCTGGGATAATATTTTTTTTAAAATACATATATTATTAACCTATATAAGTTGGGATTCTTCCGCCCGCCCGCCCCAACCCCCACTCTATTGTGCAACCAGAAAAGAAACATCCACTTTCTAAATCTCCATTCACATGAAGTAGAAAAGTAACCATTGTATTGAATTAAAACTGTGTACAGGTTACATTTAAAATGTGTATACAGTACTACAAATATACAAGTTGCCAAAACTGAAAACCAATAGAAAGCGAAGACTGCACTACATATTAACAAGCACCATATCAGTGCAGTTTAGACCATTAATTCGCTACAATAACCTGAATATTAATATCTTAATAACAAACTAGTCTATCAATGATGTATACTTCAATAAATGACGATTTCCTTGCCTTGTTCCCTTTTACGGCTTAGCAAAGCTGATCAAATATACTCCAGACACGATTTAGGATGTGGGGCATTAGAGGCTCTGTAGATGCACTTAGCATACAAGTATAAGAACATAAAAGTATACTACGAGTATAAAACTGGGAACAAATTGGGATGAATGTTACATCAGATGATAATCGAGATTTTATTGCCAGAAAAACCAACCTGTGCGTAAGCCACATTGCTTTCACTCTTTTCATAAACTCAGGTCTCCTTTGCTATAAGTTTGCTCATCATTTGAGATCCATTATCGTTATAATGTGGATAATGTTCTCATCGGTTATCAATTTATCAGTTGGGAGATCACAGTCACTACAAATAAAAAAGGGGGATACAAGCAAAGCTCCAAAGAAGAATCGTCAATCTTTACTGTCCACGAGTTATGAATCAACCAATATAAAGGGTCCTCTAAAATTGAAAGCAAAAAGTTCATACCAATCACATGAGGGGCTTGTAAATTGTTACAATGACCGTCCAATTATCCTTGCAATGTTGCACACGAACAACTTCTCTTACAAGAAAGAGGCTCACCGCAGTAGCAATAAACCCTCCTGCAAATCCACAACAAAATTAGGTATGCTAGAAGGCTTAGATGTATCAACATGAATTATGCAAGTGTCATCTTTATAAATCCCTTATGAACATTCAAACACAAGCGTCCTAATATTCCTATTTCAGCACGATGAGAAAAGGATAGTGATATGCATCACATTATCTACAATAAAAGTATAATATTAATAACTACCAAAAGAAGTGATGACAGATAATAAACAATATCATACTTTTTTAATAAACAATGTCTCCTCTGTAATGGTTCTCGATGTTGATGACCATGCATGCCTGAAACACTTTATGACTTTTCAACCATGCGACCACCGCCAAGTGCACCTCCGGACTCATGAAGCCGTGCATTAACAAAAACCTAGAAAAATGAGTAAGCAATCGAAATAGATAAAGTAACAAATACATCTACTAATAACAATATAAGCACTCAGAATGACAAGGTAGAGGAACTAAATGCTGCATGTAGGGATCTGGAGATGGCAAGAAACCAGGGGCAATTTCCCATTCCCAACGCCCATCTCTATGTTTTGAAGACCATATGCACTAGCTAATGGATGCAAAGAAGAAGTAATAAATGTGTATATGAGAGACAATTACCAGAAAAGAAAAAATGACCATATAGAGTTTTTCCTTCTTCCTTTTCTAATCTGATAATTACACATTCAGTTACTATTTTAGCTCGCCACACTGTTCGCATCCCTTCTTCCACAAAGCAAATGAAGACCATCCGAACGTGCACTAGCAGTTGCGTACCTACGTGAACCAGAATGCAACAATCAGATAGAAATAAATAATACTTTTCCTGCTACATGCTTGGCATAACCATCAGAAAAAGAATGTACTCCCTATACGAAATTTAATTAGTTAAACAACAATCTCACCAAAATTCACAATTACAAACCAAAAGAATAAGATCTGAAGGTCACCGCACAAAATTTATCACTCCAATTCCCATACAGACGGTAAAATTGAATTTATTATGTAAAACAAACGCATAATTCCTCCTTAGGGAACATCTATAGGAGGTCTTCAACTATGAAGGTAAATTGTACACATTACAAACCCCTTGTGACAACAACTGACTGCAATGGACATTATGAATAAAAAGGTATTCAACTGTGACGAGTGTGGCCTTACCATCATTTCCACCAATTGCCAGAAGAAATATTTGCCCAAGAAGAGACATGACATGCCCATAACATGGCCCCGATCCAAGACCTTGAACAATAACCCTATCAAAAGAATAAGGGGCACGTAAAACTTACTTAGACCAAGAAAAAATATATTAAGAAAACAGAACAATGATAAATAGCAGACGCTGCTCTTGTTCATTAACTCAAAAATATATTAAGAAACAATTCATAGGGGAGGTATAGGTTATCAGCTTCTTCTGGAGCTTTATTTATTATCATTGTCGGTCAACTAACATACGACAACTAGATTTGATTGGTGATTGATTCATTTTTTTTCTGTCTCATCCTTATTCTGTATTTTCTTAACTATTACTAGTATTTAAGTTAGCTATACCATCCCACCTAAAACCATAGCCAAAGATTGCCAACTGCCTGGATCTTCTTGTTTTTTTGTATGTGTAAGCAATCACAATTCTTTGATTCAGTTTCAAGAAAAACTTTTTAACAGCATCCAATACAAAACATAAACACACTACTCTCATGGATCTAATCTACCAACTACCAATTCTAACATGTAGAAAATCTATCTTACAAATTACCATTTAAACATATTAGAGCTACAAAAATCCGCATTAAAAAAAAAAAAAACCTAACATTCCTTAAGAATTTGCTTATATTTGTGCTACAGGAATCCACAAAAAAAACCCAACTTTTCTCAAGAGATTGGAAGCAAACACATTATTTACATGACAACAAATCACAACAATGAATCAAACCGACGGTGTTTACATAACAATAAAACCACAAAAACTGGTGCACAAACAAGTTAACTAAGTATCACATAAATCATCACCAAAAAGAGAAAGAAAGGAAATTAACATAGGAATCATATTGTTATCTAATACGCACTTGATGTGATTATGAATTAATCCTTGAAATCGTGACCAACTGTTTCTTTTAACCTGAAAATAGAAATTAGGGGAAACATCATTACAAAAGCGGAAGTATAACAATGGATCTCAGTCATACGAATAGGGAGAAGAAAAATTATAATTAGATTTAACAAAATAAATCTATGGAAACTCTACCAATAATTTTAATCTGCAGTTACACGAAATCTCAATCGTGTTCATCACTTACCTGACGAATTAGGGCAGAAGAACCGTAACGGAATTTGAACAAGGATACAAGAACTGTAAAAATCTTCCATAAGAAAATGTATACAGCTTCACGAAATCAAAAGAATATTTGTGAATGATTTTTATTTTTACTGTTCGGGAAAAACTAACTTCCGATTCTTAGATGTAGAATGAAGTTACAAAGAAAAAGAAGATAAGAAGAAAGACATACCTCGATTGAAGAGAAGATAATATTACTTTTTACTTTCGATTTTTATCTGTCTGGCTTTTTAGGTTTTAATAATAGCAGATATAATGACCAAGTAAGGAAACGTGGTTTACTGGTTTCGATCTAAAATATGGGAGGAAAATACGCGATAGGGGAAAATTTGATATCCCAACTAAATTTTGGCGCTATCTCTTTTGCTGGAGCGGGAGAATAATTTTGGTTTATTTTTAAATTATTTCATAGATTTTTTTATCCCTTTAATTAGGATGGACAAATTAGTCACACTATTTAGCATGACAAAATTAATTAAGGATAAAATATAATTATAAAAAGCTTTATTGTTACACTTTTTTCAGATGTCACACATATTTGTGTAACAACATATGTCACACAAATTAGTGTAACAATTCAGTGTTACAAATTACTGAATTTGGTGTAGTGCATGCGGCGGATGAAAGCCAAATGGGAAACTCATCAACCAAAATATGGGACCATGCAATCCCTCTTTTCATTGGTCAAATTATATTTCATGACTCCGTGGGTACCACATACCCACGAAAAATTGTATCGTAACTTCTCTTAATAAATTCCATGCTTCAAAAACCGCTTTCTGTCTCTCCGTTAGCATGTAAACTCTATCAATGTCCTTAACCACTTTACCAAAAAGAGCACTCGCCAACATGCTTTGTGCTTTAGGGGGGGCGTTGTCTTTATTGGTGAAGTTGTTAAGATCAAAATCAGGAAGAGTCACTTGTAACGTTTCCAAAGCCTTATTAAAATTATCATCCATACCGTCCACACCACTACTCCTCAATATGTGATCATGTAATCCCCAAGATTGCACACGTGAAGCCACAAAAACATACTCAGACGCCTCCCTAGCAGTGTAAAGTCCAAGACCTCCATATCTGATAGGTAGAGTAGATAGTCTCCACTGTAGCTCTCCAAAGAACGGTCCCCCACACACCACGATGCCTTCCACCACTTCTCGCAAGCCTCTATCAAATATATCTACCGCCTCCATAATATAGTCTGGGTGACAAATACGAAGGCCAAAAAGCAGCTTGGAGATACCCATACATGTTCGTAAAAGCAGCAATTCACTTTGAGGATCATGGAGCTTGGATAAAATCTGCATCAAATCCACTGCTTTTTCAGAAAGCGGAGAGTTGATAAGAGAAGAATGGAACTCCGGTATCGAATCGAGCAACAACTCTATGGAGCCAATCCAACGCGACGATGTCATTTCAATCGACGACCAAGTCAAAGGAAAACCCTCAATTTAGCTAGTGAATGACCTCGATGATCACAGACGCTATCTCTTAAAATTCTCTCGCTACTTCCAGAAACGAATTCCTCTTAGATCGGAATAGCATCCACATCAGAGTCGAAGATTTCAGAGATTAGTTGAAGATGGGCGCCTAATTCCAAATAGGCCTCTATCAGTGCAAGTCGCTAAAGAGTCGGTCTTTGTCGGAACGAGAGAAGAAAGAGAAGTGGACCCAAACCGATTCAAGCCGAGCAATAGTGTAGAAAGCCTTCTGAAAGCGTTTTGTTCTTGTATGATCGATTGAGAATATGCTTTCAGTTCTTACAAGCTGTCCACCCAGTACGCTTCCTTCATCTATTCAGACGAGCTAGCTCCTAGATCAGCAATGTGATGATCAAAAGTTCTCCGTAAAGGAAACTTTTTTATACTTTACTCACTCCTTATCTGGTGTCTGCTTGTCTTTGACTCTCTCGTTACTTTGCGCACTCTCCCCCGATCTATTCTTTATTATCCTCTTTTTTACCCGGTCCTGCAATAGATCAAGAGCTAGAGGCATTGCCCAGACGAAGACAATGGAGACAAAAATTCTTCGAACAAAGCGGATACCCAGAAAGAACTATCTAAATAAATAGTGAAGTTCCTTGCTCTAGAAGTTCTCTTGCAACTTTCATCGACTCTTGGATTTGAAATTGTACTTACATATGATAAAAGTGAGGCCCTTTTAATCAGTCCATGAAATTAATCCTACCAGGACCCTCCTTCCTTTCTTCGTTTCTAACCGTATCCGATCTTTCACAGGTTGCATTTTAGTGTCAAATGGATTCTATCCTATCTAAGCCTCAATTAGGGAGTCAATTACAAAAGTGGGTCAATATATCTACTGGTCTTTTTACTACGCACCACAAAGAACTCTAAAAGGGACGCCCTTAAATCATACGCTTGAGCCTGCGCCTACACCTCTAATCTCTTTAAGGGCATCTTTCGAGGCTATTAAGATAGAGAAAAATTCCCTGTTATAGGCCAAAGCTTAAAAGACGACTAACAGAGATAGATTGACACCAATGCGGATTCCCAGATTGTTGACTTTAACTTTTAGAGTCTATATCTAGTACCAGCCAGAGCGTATTGACACAGCTGAAACAAGAAGACAGTAGAAGCACATACTCCATTTAGGGGGGCACTACATACCATTTAACCTATAGATCCTCTTTACCCACATACTAAACAAGAAAATGCGCATCTAATCGGATATCCACACTCGCAAATACGCTACTAGCATAAAGGGTCTCCCTATTTCCATCATCTTTGAGTATGGCTTTTCACCCGGGGAAGGAGTCACCTCACTTGAGGTTCGGTCTGGTCCGCTGACAGCTATGAATCTCTTCCAAGGTACCATTTTGTAGTGTGTAGGAATGGGTTTTCATGTCTTCCTTCACCTCGGATCATTTGAGGAGGCATTTATGTAAATACAAATTGAAAGTGCAAGTTGGGGAAAGAGATGGGAATTTAGTCAAAGATTTGATCTTAGTGGCGTCCCTTAGTGTAAGAATCTGCGAATTATCGGATCAATACCTAAGAAAAGAAGCTCACACCAGTTCCCTTTCTAGGCATCGAACGAGTTAAAGATTTGAAAACGGTATCAAAGGATCTTTTATTAGACAAAAGGCACGAAATCACTCTGTTGTGCATCAGACTTCATTGGACCCTGTTTTCTTGAGTTCTAGCGAAGTTTCGTTTAGGAACTTATACTTATCCCGGCTAGCCCTACTCTCAAAGGTATTGGCTGAAGAACATGTGACAACCTGTACTCCCGTCCCCCTTCCCTTTGACTAATACATCCTGCCGCATCGGCATCAACAAGTGCTTATAGATCGAAAGCTCTGCCTTGCCCGGATCGTTCACTTGCTCGTACCGAACTAAGCAACTAGGAAGGCAGTTTCAACCAGCCTTTGGGCTAACGCTTCCCCCTCTTTGATTAAGATGGAATATATGCTTTTATCGACATCAACAACTATAGGTTCCAGCAACGAAAAAAAGGGGAATCAAAGAGGGAGGCTTATTGAGGTTCCCATCAAAGCAGGCGAGCGAGGAGCAACAGCTGCAGCTTTTTCCTACTAGGTCGATGCGTCTTATACGTAATAAAAGCAGGATGCGGGAGAGGGTTATGGATAGCTTGATTTGAATCAATCTGGTTTAAGCTTCACCTCTCTTAACGCAGAAGCGCCCGCACCTGCCCGACCTAGTGGCAACCGGTACGAGACGGAATGATTCATGCTCGCAAAGGCCTCACCCTTCTATATACCATAGTTCGGTGAAGCAACTCAATGAGAAAGGTTTAACCAGTCTAGTGTACTTATCTAATATAACCTTCTAGGACTGGTGGAGTTAAGCAAAGACACGGACTCTGGATATGAGGAGGGTTAACCGTTGACAAGCACGCCTCTCCTTTATATCTGAGGTCCGCTAAGCTAAGGGGTATGCCCTATAAATTCGGCTCAGGTAGAACAGTCCCACTTGCGCTTGAAGCTACCACAAGAAAGAAGGCACCAGCGTCTGAGGCCGGCGGTGGAAGCATTTACTCGAGGGGGTGCTCTCGGACCAGTGAATATTGCCTATTCTGGTGTTTATCAGTGGTGGTATACAATTGGCTTACGCACTAATGAAGATCTTTATACCGGGGCTCTTTTTTTATTATTTCTTTCTGCCATATCGGGAATGGGACTAATCCCGGGTAGAGCATCTCTGGAATCAATCATATCTTTCCGCGACACATCTCTTCGGACCCATACTTTACTACCTACCCATATGGAAAGAAAGAAGCCCCTCCCACTCAGATGCATGCCGAAAAAGAGAGTCTATAACTAATTGCAAGTCATGCATTCCACAGAACAGATTAGCCTAAAACCTACAGAGCTCTATAAGCAATGGTGTCCTTCTTTGCCTCAGATGAGTCGAAAACTACCAACCGTACACTCCCTATTGGGATGTATAACCTCGAAGAATATATTAGTTTTTTGTAGACACACCTTAGATGGTTAACAGTGGAAACCCTATATCCTAGAAGGAAGGGCTTCACTTATGAGATTACTTGTTAGTACCCAGAATGAAAGAACTAGCGGCCTATCCCTTATAGCGCTATTACGACTTAGAGACTACTTCTTCTTACTACCATTTATAGGTCGCCTATTTGAACGGCGTTCTTTTTATCGGTCACTAGGATCCATCTTCCATTAGCAAAAAATACATTCCCTTATCAATTTTCTTATTGGATAAAATTGCAGTACAATAGAGTTGTAATTCACTAGTTATTCCAGACGCTCTCAAAATCTGAAAAAACCCAGAGGTTATTTGTATTCCTCGGAAACCACCACCCACATCACCATTCAATATTTCTTGGCCTACGATTGGCCAAACCACCTGAGCGCTGGGTCTAATGTGAGTATGATCGCTTAGCCATGCTTCATAATTGGAAAAACGGGCACCGTGGAAATACATGCCACTCAGCCAAAGAAATATGATGGAGAGTTGACCGAAATGGGCACTAAATACTTTTCGGGAGATCTCCTCCAAATCACTGGTATGGCTATCTAAATCGTGAGCATCGGCATGTAAGTTCCAGATCCAAGTGGTAGTATCAGGGCCTTTAGCTATTGTTCTTGAGAAATGACCTGGTCTGGCCCATTCCTCGAAAGAAGTTTTTACGGGATCCCGATCCACCAAAATTTTAACTTCTGGTTCCGGCGAACGAATAATCATTGAGTCCTCCTCTTTCCGGACAACACATACAAAGAGACCTGCCAACAGTCAAGTAATTAGTGAACTTCTGAAATCTATTTATAATTAGTTCCTTTCCTTCCTATCTCCCAGCTATTTATTTTGTTTAGTTATTTACTAGAGCAATTATGATCTGGAAGTCGATCCGGGGAAAGTGTTCGGATCTATTATGACATAGCCATGAGGCGCTCAACGGACCTTTATAATATTTGAAAATCCTTTCCCGGCTTCGACTTGACACAAAAACTCTTTTTTTATGCAAATTACAGGTGCTTAGATGGAGCTGCTTCGTATCTTACATGGAACTATGACTATTGCTCGATTCCAAATCACTTCATTGGGACAGTCATGAATAAGACCCCAGTATCCACATTCAAAGGCTTTTTTAGTTTGAATAGCAAAAAGGGATGTATGATGTACTGTAGTCGGGTGTCGTTTATGCCTACGAGGTACTAGACGAAATAGAACAGAACAATCTTAGAAGGGATACAATGAAATTCCTTGATTAGCTCTTCCCAGAGAAAAGATCTATTTTATTTGACTGACGGATAAAAAGAGTGTTCTTATTCAAACCGCCGCGTGATCTTCAACCAATTATGCGCTTCAATATAATTACCTGGAGTAAGCGCTATAGCTTGTTTCCAATACTCAGCCGCTTGATCGGACCAAGCTTCCGCAATTTCAGAATCTCCCTGCCGAATAGCCTGTTCTCCTCGGTCGGAATAGGTGGGTCGATTCCTTCCCTTAGAACCGTACTTGAGAGTTTCCTACCTCATACGGCTCAGCAATCAATTATTTTGGTGTCCCATCTTAATCGACCCTATCTAACTAAATAAGATTTTTCATAAATCTATCCCATTTTTGTTTCTCGGGTTAACCAGAAGGGGTTAATTACATTTACATAAGTTTTAAACTTGCATTTTTATTCAAAATAAGTTTTATCTTTTCTCCTACCTTCAGAAAAACGAAACCCACTATCCTATCTTTTTATGAAAGGTAACTATCTCAGTTTCATTTTCATATAGAATCTTTGAAAAAGACTTTCTCTCTAAGAAAGAAAGGACTTACTATCTTTGGGATCTGATGCTACACCGCTGCTCAATACCTTAGTGGATCAACTCTATTACATAAGTTGATTCCTAACTTATATCTCATATCATGACATAAGGAAGCAGTTTTTTCTTATTGTATCGGCCAAAAATTTCACTAATTGATCTTTACGGCGCTTCCTCTATCAATTAGATCTTTTATCTATCCATAGAATATAGTATTATAGGCATATCCATTTCTTCATTTTTTTGCTTTTATGAAGTCTCTTTCTTTGCTACAGCTAATAAAAATCGTTGCTTTGTACGATACATATGTAGAAAGCCTATCCTCTAGTATTTACTAGCGTATTTTATCTTTCTTTCCCTCTTTCTATAGTGGAGATAGTCGCACGTAATGACAGATCACGGCCATATTATTAAAAGCTTGTGGTAAGAATGGATTTCGTTCTAGTGCCCGGAAATAATATTCCAAAGCTTTTGTATGTTCTCCGTTACTTGTGTGGATAAGGCCTATGTTATACAGTATATAACTTCGATCATAGGGATCAATTTCTAGTCTCATAGCTTCATAATAATTCTGTAAAGCTTCCGCATAATTTCCTTCGGATTGAGCTGACATCCGTTGCGGTCGTTCATTCTATTCAAAGAATCCCCGTTTCAGAACCGTACGTGAGATTTTCATCTCATACGGCTCCTCCCTTCTGTGCATAATGAATGATAATAATCCATGGAACCAAAAGAATATCGAAATATTCTCATTATGAACTGACAGGGACTAGTGTTTTTACAAGAAATCTCTAGTCAGCCTTCCTGCAAGAGGTCTTTTCTTAACACTAATCGTGTTGTTGCTAGATAGAAAAGGTGACTCCAACAATTTCTTTGTCCTCAACGCCCCCTATTTCCAGGAATTAGTCACTTCAACAGTCTTTGATGGTTATATAGGTATCCAAAGTACAAACGAGATGGATGTTTGTTGTCCCAACCATTCTTGTTAGTTCCGATCCCGATAAGGAAAGGGATAATTTATAACAAAGTTTTTTTGTTGATTCCTAGGTGTAGTGCTTCTTCCCCTATGCCGCCTATTGGTTGGTACTGATGGAGTAGGATTGACCTCTAATACAGAAAAGAACCTATAGGTGTAACCTTTCGTTCAATACTATATTAGAAAATTGAAGCATCTGAGGCTGCATCAATCGGGGATACACAATAGAAGGAATTGTTCTATTTCCAAACTTCACCTTCAAGAAGCGTAGATTTTTTTAAGGTTTATTTCAATAAACGCGTTTCGTTTTATACCGAATCCAACCCTGCGTGCCTTTACTCGTAAGACGGAGAACACTAAATAGAATCAAATCACACCATCTCTATAATAGGTAAATGCCTCTTTTTCTCCGGAAGTTGTCGGAATTATGCGTAATAAGATATTGGCCACAATTGAAGAGGTCTTATCAATAAAATTTCCATTTATCCGTGATCTAGGCATAGTTCGCAATCCATTCTATAATTCTTCTCATTACCTCGCATGGGAAAAGAATCCCACAAACAAAGGAATTGTACAGGACGAAATAACATAAAAAAAGACTCGTTCTAAACATGAAATTAATATTTCCTACAGATTATGATAACTCGAGAAGTTTTTTATTGGATTATGATTCAAAGAAGGAAAAAGAATAGAATAATTGTTCTATGATCAAAATACCACCCCATCTGTTTTCATATTTCGAATTGTTATAATCGGTTGGTCGTACCTATACTGCAAAAAGAAATATGAATGGCTCGCTATTCACCCGATTTCTGGGTCATAATCATAAAATTTTGTAGGAGAGATGGCCGAGTGGTTGAAGGCGTAGCATTGGAACTGCTATGTAGGCTTTTGTTTACCGAGGGTTTGAATCCCTCTCTTTCCTTACCTTTTCCTAATTCAAGAGCATTATTGACCACAATGGATCAAATAACAAACAAACAAGGAATAGGATTATTCCAAGAGGTAGCAAGCGCAGGATAACCCCAAGGGGTGGTGGGTTGTTTTCTAGCAATTGTGGCCCTTCCTTCACCACCCCCATGGGGATGGTCTACAGGGTTCATAACTACCCCTCTTACTACAGGACGCTTACCTAGCCAACGTTTAGATCCGGTTCTACCCAAACTTTTCTGGTTCACCCCAACATTACCCACTTGCCCGACTGTTGCTGAGCAGTTTTTGGATATCAAACGGACCTCCCCAGATGGTAATTTTAATGTGGCCGATTTACCCTCTTTTGCAATCAGTTTCGCTACAGCACCTGCTGCTCTAGCTAATTGTCTACCCTTTCCAAGTGTGATTTCTATGTTATGTATGGCCGTTCCTAAGGGCATATCGGTTGAAGTAGATTCTTCTTTTTTATCAATCAAAACCCCTTCCCAAACTGTACAAGCTTCTTCCAAAGCATAAGGCTTTCTGGATGTATATAATGATATCTAGACAGATGGATCTTATATGAATCGTATGATGAAGTACCACATGAGTGGATATATAGGAATCCAAATCTGCCGAATCACTCATGTTATGATCTTCTACATCCTAGGTCTCCCCGTTCCATCATCTGGCTTATTTTCTTCATGTAGCATTCAGACCGAATGACTCTATGAAATTACGTCGATACTTCCACATATTACGGGTAACGTAGGAGACATCTCTATTTTTCCCCGGGGGTAGAATTACCACTGCTTAGCTTTCAATTCGCCTCTGACCATCAAATGAAATGTGAATAACCCGTCCTCCTTTATTTGAAACAAGGGGCGCTTCCGGTTCTGTCGGTATTCCAGAAAGCGGTTTTTTTGTTTGCAAGCAGCACATGCCCAAGATTTTCTTCTGGCTATTCCGATTGAGGGGCTGGGGCAAAATATGTCTCCTTTGGAGTACCGGTCTATCCTCAAATACAGGTTAATGATCCCGCTTTATCCCTTCGACTCTCGCCCGCCCGCTTGCATCACAAAGTTGCTTGGATTCATATGGTGAACATGCAGTTCATTGTAAAGTAGACCCTGGTTATAAATATAGACATGATCATGTGAGGGATATCTTGTATGATGTACTGTGAAGGCCTGGCATTTCGGCAAAGAAAGAAGCACCTGTGCATTTCCTGACAGACCCACTTGAAGGGAGATCGACACTAAGACCAGCTGATGTTCTTATTTTTGGATGGGCTAATGGGAAACACACATGTGTTGACCTCACCAGGGTATCTCCTTTGGTAGGCATTGGACATGGCACCTTTACAGTCGGGCGAGCAGCGCTAAAGGCTGCCTCAGGTAAGATATCGAAGCATGAGAAAGCATGTGTTGACAATGGGCATGCTTTCGTCCCCTTTTCTTTTGATACTTTTGGCTATTTGGCTCCAGAAGCAGTTGGACTACTCAAGAGGGTCCAGAAAGTCATGCGCAGCAATGTAATGACCCCTGGCTCACGAGATTTTATTTTTAATAGGATAGGTTTTGCTATTCAAAAAGGGCTAGCGGCACAGCTTGTCGCTCGCTTTCCTAGTATGTAATTTTTAACTTTGTAAGATTTTGTTTTATCTTAGGGAATTAAAAGAAAAAGTATGCTTCAAAAAAAAAAAAAAAAAAAGGAAATTTTTAGTTTTCACCACAGATAATTGGTGAAAATTCTAATTTTCACCAAAGATAATTGATGAAAAATCAATTTTTCACCTATAATCAACAGCATGCAAGTTGGGAGTTTGTGAAAATCATGATTGTCACGGCATATTGAAAATTCCAACTTTCACAATTGAAAGATAACTGTAATTTCTAATTGTTTCATCTGTAGTTGCGTTTACCGAAATTCCCAATGATCAATTTACTCCCTCTATTTCTAAATAATAGGATGATTTATGTGTAAATTTGCATAAAAAATAACCTATTCTTTTAGAAACAGAGGGAGTAATTAATTAAATTAAAAACAACAATCACTAATAAAAAACCAAATAATTAAAAAGATTGAATCTTTATTAGGAAGTTAGATCCTTTACAATTACCCTACAGGATTACCATATCTAAACTAAATCTAACAATTTGTTAGCTAGCTGAACTCAATATTTCCCATTATAAAATCTTCATTGATCTTTCCCGTAATAATTGCTTTACCAAAATAATTTTTGTACCGTCTTAGTCAGAAGGAGAAGATGAGAAATTGCCTCCCATAAAAACGCCCCCAAAAACGCTCATGATTAACCGATTATTTGTGGATTTAAAAAAAAAAACAATATATTAATCCGGGTAGGAAAGGTTAATTTAGTCCTCTTGAGAATACCAAAATATAAAATTAATCTAAAACTATCAATCTTAACCGTAGATCTTAGTTTTGAGCTATATATATACATACCAACTTAATGACGGGTTTTTAGAAGAGAGAGGAAGCAAACATGGGTTCTTCAGAAAATTCCACAGTTATTAACATATTATGCAAAAGGGATAAAAAGTACTCCCTCCGTTTCAAAACAGTAGGCATGTTTCATGTATAAATTGCACACGAAACCAGCCTATTATTTTAAAACGGAGGGAATAAGAAAATATACCAAGCTCATCGAGTCAACCACAAATTTCCAATCATTTCGTGCAATAACACATTGATGATCGCCCTACGTGCTCTCCATTAATCAAACGAACTTATGATACCAATTTGCAACACAAGACAATTTAAAATGGAAAAACACTAAGATTTGAAGGTTATGGAACAAACTTGCAGGAGAGGGAGGACTGTTGGAAGTTAAAGTTTAACCGAGACTATTGGAGATGCAACTAGTTAGGAAACTTGTTATGGTTGGTTGTTACGTTTTGATTTATGTCTAGAACATTCTGGAAGGTTGCAGAACTAAACTTGGAAGTTACATCTATTCTTATTTTTAGTAGTTTGCTTGTCTAGGAAGTTTAGTTATTTACGGAACTTTTTCTTAATGTTTTAGAATTCTGTTTTCCTTTGAACTGGTATGGTATAAATAGGCTACAAGCCTTAGGAGTTTGTATGCGCATCAGAAGGGTTTATTGTTTTAATAGATTCTTGTTTGGAGAACTTCTTTGAGTGTTCTATATATTCTTTTGTTATCTTTTGTCAGATCCTACATCTGGCATCAAGAGCAACTAGATCCTAGGGATATGACGAAGAAATTGCAGCTAGGATGACATCCAGTTCAAGCTCAATAAAGGTTCCAGTTATTTGAAGGAATGAATTTTGAGCATTAGAGAATACATATGGAGAACGTATTCAAATACCAAGAGGTATGGAATATTGTTGATGTAGGTTATGTTGAATCTGTAGAGGATGCAGTCTTAACTGCTGCACAAACATCAGTTTTACAAGAAAATTGGAAAAAGAATAAGAAAGCTACCTATATTCTTCATCAAAGTGTGCACATATCTTTTTTTGACAGAATTGTGTACATCAGTAAAGCCCAAAGAGATTGGGATACTTTCAAAACCTATCTGTTTATGCGTAAAAACCGTTTCTATCGATTTTGGTAAATTCCATATATGGATGAGAAGACTGGTTTAAAACCCTAAACAAATGTGTTGAACGTGAGCACTTTTTAGATCCGAGAGATCAATCTGTAAAATTCTGTCCTAAACGAAGAAATGGTCGTTCCAGACTTGCTTCGGTTATAAAGTGAAGGAAAAGGGTTGATTTGGGGAGGGAAGCGAAGAAAGTGTTGAGACCAGAATAGTTCTGGAAGAGTAGTGTCTCGACTTGTATCAGAAAGTGAAAGCTTCAGAAGCTGATGAAAGCTTTTCGGAGAGATTGCAAAGTTGTCTTTTCTGAGAGTGTTGTGTTTTTATCCTAACCGAGACCTGTTGTCTGGTGGAAATAGGTAAGACCTATTTATACAAGTCGAGATTGAAACGTACCCTGGTCTCATTAAAGAAGAGAGTAAGGGATGAAATAATGGTAGGAGGTGGTAACCGCATGGTGTTTATGGGTGAAAACTTTTTCACTATTATTTCCTCATTTATTTGACCCCTTTATTCGTATTCACGCTTTCTTAATGTGAGCGTAGTGTACGCTGCACGTTGTGACCGCCAAACCAAGACCTTGGAAAGTATCCCCCAGTTTGTGTTGATGTCTCGAGTGTGGGTTGCACATTGAGTGCAAGTGGAAATGCCAGGCTGCAAGTGGCACGTGTGGCATGTGCGGAATTCCTTGGTTGCAGGTTGCACCTTGAGTGCAAGTGGAAATGCCATGCTGCAAGTGGTGCGTGTCGCATGTGCCAATAGCATGTACGGAATGCCTTGGTTGCAGGTTGCACCTTGAGTGCAAGTGGCAATGCCAGGTTGCAAGTGGCGCATGTGGCATGTGCGAAATGCCTTGGTTGTAGGTTGCACTACAAAAATGAGGAGTTGTTTCTACGGTTTGCTAACCGTCAGAAGTAGAAAATGGCCGCTAGAAATAGCCCAATAGCCGTCAAAAATATACATTTATGAGGGAGGACTAACCGTCATGTATGGAGGCATCACAACTGTCTTTATTTACGGATTTATACTATACTGACGGTTTTTCAACCGCCAGAAATAGATCATCCTATAACTGACGATTGTTTTTCCGCCAGAAATATATCGTTTTTTGCCGTCGACAGTTAACTGCTAACAACTAACCATTTTTGTATTTTCGAGGGTTTTGAAACCGTCGCTAGTATTTAAAATAAAAATGAAAATTTGGTTCCCTAATTTCCTGTTACAACGTGTTTCAATACAAAATGATGCCTCACAGCAAATATTCACAAACCGACAGGCATTCACATTGACACATAAAAGAGACTAATTATATTAAGATGTTATCAATTTTGTCAAAATACTCAAAACATTGAAATTTTGGACAAAAGGTATATCATCATCTTGTCATTGAAAGTAAAGCTATTAACCAAACCAAAAAAAATAACACATCCAAAATGGTTATGAAGGATTGGGATAAAATCGACATACACCTGCAAGCAGGAAACCCTAAAAAGATATGCCACATACACATTAGCACGATTTATGGTAGGTGACCACCAAAGGGTAAACCTACGGTTGGGTATTTGGTTAAGCCCAGATCTCTGTGCATTGGTCAGCTTCTTGTATTTCATAGACTCCTCAAAACCATATGCTTTATCACAGAAAAGACATTCCCAAGTTGGAAAGCTGAAACACGACAATAGTTTAAGTTAGTCACAAGACAATGGCCAACCTCAGTTAACTCGCAACGTAATTGGTTCTCTTCAACGTAATAATAGATCAAAACTGAATAGAGACTATGTTCACTTAACTCACAAAATTGTGACCAACAATATGCAGCATGTGAAAATAAATTGTCCTACGAAAGGTTATGCTACGCACAGGTTGTTTATCTAATAGAGTTAATTGGTTCTGTTAAACTTAATAATAGACCAAAACTGAAAAGAAAGCAACTGGGCCTTACTATATTACCTTGAACAAGGTGTGCTCCAGAATACCCTCTACTCCTCCAAGTGCCTGGATAACATCCGTCATGTAGTTATTCAAATTCCACAATTTCCCATCGTGTCACTGGTGAGTCCACCAGAAAGGATTCTTCTTTAGAACTTGATACTACTTAAAGTCGGTACACACTCTCCATCCCTTTTCATATGCCAGAGTGTGCCTATCCTTTTGAAACAGAGTATTGATTCGAGGTATTCCCCTATCCCAAGAATCTTGTATTGTTCGAGAAAAGAATCTAATGTCAACAACCATGTATAATTCAGTTAAGTGCAGCTAGTGCAGGTTTTACCTAGAACAGGATAGGGAAACAACAAAAATAAACCATCTTTAATCTCTGAAAGTAACAATGAAAAACCTCACCTCAAGATGTACCTGTTATGAGAGACTGTGCCTCCTGCCTATTCAATGCATACTCATCCCAAACACATTGTGAATCTATGAATTCACTCTCCCATGGCTGTCAAATGCATGGTATAAGAACAACCTCAAACCAACATCAAACTCCTTACTCAACCGGTCATGATGAACCCAACTCTTATCTATTTCTTTGAATACTGCGATACTTTCAAACTAAGAGAAAAAAAAAACCATCAACTTGAATATGCATACAGACAGTTTCATTATTTCGAATCTGATAAGTTTGTTCCTATTGTCAGTCATATAATCACATACTAAATTCACCAAAAATTCCAATCCAAACTTGTGTAACCAAAATTTCATATAAAACCCTTTTTCCAGCATCAAATGAAACCTCATTATTACTCTAATCAAATTGAACTTGCAAATTGAAAATCGACTGGCAATATCAAACTTCAAAATCAAATCTAAGTTATTAAAATTCCAGATCATAATAAATAAATCAAATAATAAATATGGAATTTCAAACTTGTGATTCTGTAATCAACAGACCCCTTATCATTAGCTTCTAATCTTCTTTCAAAACTTCACTAAAGATTAAAATTTAAGGTTTGAAATATAAAAGCCCCAAATTTATGATTTGTTCACATAGTAAAACCCCCAAATTTTCAAATCCTAATCAAATTTCGTTTTCAACTATGAATCTAGGTATAAACCAAAGAAAATTTATTTTGTTCTAACTTGGTATGAACATGCATCAAGTACAATTTAACACATAAACCCTAAGAAAATTTTAAAAAATTGAAATCTAAAGAGGGGAAATTTCACCTTAATTAGTAGCTTGTAGGCAAACTTATAAGTAGTTACCAACTTAGATCTTGCAAAAAAAGAAAACAAAGAAAAAAAAATCTTAAACAACTTCAACAAGATCGATCTATAAATACTGTATAGAAAAATAACCCACTAACAAGAAGAGAAGTGAAAGCAAACCTCTATATACCGTTGTGAGCAAAAATGGGCGGGATCTGATGAGAGCGGTCGGTTTACGGTCAGAGAGATGGGAACAGAACAAGATCGAGCTATCTCTCTCTCTGAAAACTAAGGAAAAAAAGAAGATGAGAAATAACAGGTTTCTCTAGAAACTAGACTAGGTAATAACGAAAAATAATAATTTTTTAATTTTTTCTCTCGAAAAATTTAAGAGAGATTTACTTTCACCAAAATTAAAGAGGGAACTGAATTATTCAACCGTGAAATTTTCACGATACTGACGGATTCGTTTATGCCGCCATGGATAGATATTTTTTCGACGGATTGAGATCAACCGCCGCAACTAAAGAGATTAACAGCTGCAGATTTTTGCAATCCGTCACAATGGTAACTAATGTTGACTAACATTTAGTATTTGAGAGGGTTATTGACCAACCGTCGGGAATAAACACTATTTTTGACTGCCCCTAAATTTGAGCCGTCTTAACAACTCCTCATTTTTGTAGTGTTGCACCTTGACTGCAAGTGACAATGCCAGGATGCAAGTGGCACGTGTGGCATATGCCAATGGCATGTGCGGAATGCCTTGGTTGCAGGTTGCACCTTGAGTGCAAGTGGCAATGCCAGACTGCAAGTGGCGCGTGTGGCATGTGCGAATGGAACGCATGGCCAAGTTGTCCCTAGGTTGCACGGTTTGCAAGCATATGCTACCAGCGAGCATGTTGGCATGTGCCAATGGCATGCGTGGCCGATTTGTCCCTAGGTTGCACGGTTTGCAAGTTAGGATACCAGCGAGCATGTTGGCATGTGCCAATGGCATGCGTGGATAATTTGACCTAAGTTGCACGGTTTGCAAGCATAGGCTACCAGCAAGCATGTTGGAATGTGCCAATGTAACGCACGACCAAGTTGGTCTTATGTTGCACGGTTTGCAAGCATAGGCTACCAGTGAGCATGTTGGTATGTTCCAATGGCATGCGTGGACAATTTGGCCCTAGGTTGCACGGTTTGCAAGTTAGGCAACTGGAGAGCATGTTGGCATGTGCCAATGGCATGCGTTGCCAATTTGACATAGGTTGCACGGTTTGCAAGCATAGTCTAACAACGAGCATGTTGGCATGTGCAAATGGCATGCGTGGAAAATTTTGCCTGGGTTTCACGACTTGGCAAGTTGGAAGTGGGAGCTACCTTGGTATGTGCCAATGGCACATGGCGGCTTGGTCCCTTGGTTGCGCGGTTTGGCAAGATGGGAAGAGGGAGCTTTTGGCATGACGCGGATAGCTTGGCTAGGTGCGTGACCAAGCTAGGGTTTTGGTCCAAATGTCATGAGGAGACCTTAGATGGCCAGGATTTTCTCCTGGAATTGAAGGGTAACTGTTGATTGTTGCAGGCCTTCACTTTGGTAGCCGCAAGGGAAAGGCCATTATGGTAGCACAACTAGGGCCAAGGTAAGGGTGTTTGGCTTGGCGTGGTGTGACTAACATAGCTAGGTCCAAGTCAGAGTGCGTTTGGCATGGCCCGACTAGCTTGGGCTAGGTGTGTATGGCATAATTTGCCATTATAACGGAGGTGCGGCTAGCATGGTTGTCATGCTTTGGCGCGGTTGGTGTGGCTGGCATGAGTTTCCATTGTAACACAGGTACGGCTAGCATGTTTTGCATACTTTAGCGCGTTTGGTGTGGCTGGCATGATTTTCCATTGGCTCAGAGGTGCGGCTAGCATAATTGGCATGCTTTGGCACGTTTGGTGTGACTGACATGATTTTCCATTGGCACAGAGATGCGGCTAGCATGGTTGACATGCTTTGGCGCGTTTGGTGTGGATGGCATGATTTTCCCTTAGCACAGAGGTGCAGCTAGCATGGTTGGCATGCTTTGGCGCGGTTGGTGTGGCTGGCATGATTTGTCATTGGCACATAGGGGAATTAGGGTTTTTCACGTTGTAACCCTAATTTGAAAAAATACCCCCCCATTAATTACTGACTTCATGTATTAAATGTTCTAATAAATTTGTCTCCGGGGACATTAGGTTATTCGGAGTTTTACAATTTTACCCTTTGTCTAAAAACCACCATCAACATTAAGTTCCCTGCTTAGCTCGGAACAGTAGCTTTGTTGCGAGGTAAGCATAAGATGGTGACAAACTATCAACAGTAAATCGTAAAGAGAATTGAGAAGGCTTGTCTGACCTTTTTTCTTAGATAAATAGGATTTGAAATCCTTGCCTCTGGAAGTTTTGCGTAAGTCGGGAGGCTGACATGATTGGGAAATCGACGTCATTAAAAAACGGGATGCTGGGAGTCTTTGGGAAGCTGGGAATTGATGCGAGTTTAGTGAGACCGGTGCAATTGGGAGACTGGGAAGTTGGGCGACATTTGGGAATGGGCGCGAGTTGGGAAGCTGGGCGTCATTGTGGGCCCGCTCCCTATATGCACGCCTTTAAGAATGGAAATCCTCCTCTATTCGGAATCCCTGCACTCATATATCTAATGAAACTCCTTTCTTTTATCTTGTACTTTGTTCTTTTATCCTTCCACGCTAGCGGAAGAATAGTATAGAGAACGGCTTCCAGGTATGTCTTCCAACACTTCCCTTGTTTTCTTTCCATGTAGATGTGAACCCTCGGCGCCCCCCCCCCCCCCCGTTTTTTTTTATCTTGCAATAATGTTGCTACTCTGATATGAATCCGTATGAGCTTCAGCTGAAAGTATGCTTCTCGTAAAAATAACGCGTATACGATTTTTGAACCCGTAGGAAATGTTGTATATAGGATTTTGAACCCGAAGAACAATACTGTATATGCACTTCAAAACCGTAGAGAATACTGCATACACGAATTCATATAAACCCGAAGAGAATACTGTCCATATAATTTTGAACCCGAAGAAAATATTGTATATACGATTTGAACCCGAAGAAAATATTGTATATATGATTTGAACCCGTAGAGATTACTGTTTTTCCATGGTGTAGGGTTCTTCTTTTGTTGGGTGCGGTTATGTTTCAGGGTGATAATTTCGTCTTTCTCCGATTTGTTTTGTGAAGATATCTTGTTACCAAAATTTTATGAGGAAATCCGATAAGATGTTACCTGAACAAAGTTTCGCTTCATCGAAGGATGTTGATAATTCCAAACCAAACACAGTTGATGAATTCTTTACCAAAACCTTTTCCCCTGCTCGGAAGAATCATCCAGATTTCGTGCCAATTTTGTTAACCGGTGGTGAATATAAAAAGAAGAAACGTTCGGTTCACCTAGAGAACACCGTATGGTTTTTTCTTCATAAAGGGGTATATTCTTCTTCCAACATTGATTTCAGGATGTGTCAAATCCCATTGCGTTCTTTTGATAGATGGGTTGAGTTCATGGTGAGTAAGAAGCACATAAATACCAACTTGACTCGAGCACAGATTATTGATGTTGTCAGAGCTTCAGTAAATCTCCAAATTAGGAAGGAAATCCCGGGTTTGGTTTCTTTTATCTCTAGATGGTGTTCGGACACTCATACAATTATATGTAGATGGGGTGAAATAACTTTCTCCCTGGAAAGTGTGTCCCTCCTGTTGAATCTTCCGGTAACCGGTAATCTTAACATCCAATTGTCAGAAGATGAGGAGAAGATGCGAGACGACCTTGCTGCGAAATTGAGAGATTTCACCCGGAAGGACTCTGTTGTGAAGTCGAAGGGTTCTGTTTGGAAATAGGATGAAAAGTTCTTTTACATCTAGTGGATATCTCAATTGTTTTAGGACGAGATGGAACCTAAACAGAAAAGCAGCGATCTTCACGTTGCAGTATTTTTGGCTCTCTGGTTGTCTATAGACATTTTTGATGACGGTTCTGGCAAGAAGGAAATAAGACCAGGGTTGCTAGTGATTGCTGTGAAGTTGGAAAAAGGTGAAGTTCTTCCCATTGGCAAGCTATTCCTTGGTTCCCTATATGTACATCTGGATCACATAGTTGCGAACATGCGATTTTCGAATGGTTTCATGAAAGTTGATTCATATGTTCACGTTGCTTTTTTTCAAGCGTGGTTATGGTAGCACTTCGAGAAGTACGCTCCGAAACTGTTGCCTTCGATTCCCACGAGTTTGGGTTGCTCCCGAATTCTTCGATGGGTGAACAGGCGTCCAAGAGTTGGTATGAGCTTGGTTAGTCTTCTCGATAAGTCGCATGAAATAAGTTTTCGCCCATGGGAGCCAGTCCATAGGTCTGTGACTCAAATTGACACCTTTTCTTATGCTCCAAACATGGCTTTGTCTTCTAACGGCAGCTTGAGTGTTGGTGAAAACTTGTTTATTCAAAGTTGCATGCCCAGTTATATGTCGTCTTTCTTTATGGGGTTTTTCCGAATAGTTGCTTACAACATTGACCATGCTTCTCGTCACATGGGTTTCTATAAAAGGGTGCCTATTGATTACCATCTGGTGGTTCCTAAGGATTCGTTGGGTGCTGCCCTCAATGCCAGTGCTCTTGGACCGGGTATCCGCCTACCCTTATTTGAACCGGGAAAGGTACTTTCGACGACTTTTAGTTACAATGAGTTCTGGTACGATGAGTTCTTTATGATCCATGATTTTTTAAATAACATGGTGGAGAATACTCGTCGTAGACCCTCCCTAGAGGTTTTGAAGAAGCATCCGATGTTGAGGGATCCTAAGCGAAAGTCTCCTGGAAACATGGATAGTCCCCTGGTGAAGGAACGGAGGATGAAAAATCATGTTGGAGGATTTCGGTCGGTTTTGACTGACCCAACAGCTCCCGTGTCTTTTAATTCTTCCAATTCCAGGTAGGTGCCTCCCTGCTGGCTTACCCCAAAACATGTGAATTTCTGTTTCTGAAGATTTATGTCTTGTCTCTACCAGGATTTCAGTAGTGTTAACGCCTTCGCTGCAGTTGCACGTTTCCAGGAGATGGCAACTCCTTCGAAGGATTCCGGCAGCACTGAGCCCTCTCGTAGTGGTGATGAGCTAGAGAAAGAGGAAAGTTCATAAAGTGAGGGTGGTTCTTCTGACAGCAACACTGGTTCTTCTTCGGGAAGTGGTTCGGTAAGTTTCGCGTTTATCTTTCTTTTCTCTTATCCTTTTGAAAGTGTCTAACTCAAGTTTGCAGGAAGAGTCCGATTTGGGAAATGGTTCTGAGGCGGAGACGCATGAAAACATTCCCTTGGTGACAGCGACCGCTGGTGACTTGGATATGGAAGTGTACCAATCATCAAGCACAAATTTGGTTCGAACGGTGGATGATTCTCTGATGGTTGTTTCTGCAGGAACGGAAAAGAACCCTTTGCAAGTCGCAAGTCTGGTTGCAGGCACCACATTCGATCCCCCGTACTTGGTTCCTTACCCAAGTCATGTTTTGGTCAGCGGTTTCAGCGTGCTGGCTAAGTATGAGGAATTATACACCAAGATCTGGAAAAATTATGGACACATGGCCACAACCAAGAAGATCACCAGTCGATTTGCGTTGGATAAACATGTGGAAGAAGCTTTATCTTCAATCGAGGATATGTGCAAAGTGACTGTCCATACTATATCCGAAGACATCATTGCTAGTTGGGAACATTACTGTGATGTGTGCGTGGAAAAGGGATTCAATGCTTCGTGGTTTGTCAAAGGCTTTGCTGAGATCCAGAAATTGAAAGATGTAGCATTCTAAAGCCTTTCTGCATAGGAGATCGCACACGAGAGGTAGAACTCGAAGAGCTTTCCAAGATGTTGACTACGAAGAGAGCGGCTCTTGAATATTCAAAGGTGACTTTCTCTAAGAAGAGCAGACCTCTGTTGGATGATTTTCCTTGAGTATTTCTCTGTTAAACTTTCATTTAGGTTTTTTTTTTTTTTTTGAAAGGCATACTGGATGGCTGGTTTAAAGTTCGACCGGTTTTGATAGACGATAGCTTTTGAGGATATTAGATTATTTCTGGTATGAATGGTTTTGATAATATAACTCTGATTATGCTTTGTGAAAGGAATATTGCTTTTATGAAAGTGTGTGCTAGCAATCGGCACAAGACGCAGTAGTATGATGGTTTTATTATGAACCCAAAAACATATCGTATATCTTTCCCGGTCTAAACTTACTCACTTTATAAGTTTTATTTTTTGCGAACAAAAAGGCGGCTTTGCCGGTATAAGTGCTAGAAAGTCCCCAATCGCTGGTAGCATCTTTAGCGAGTCCCCAGTTTTCTCGTGTAGTCTTCACGACTGGTAACCGGGTTGTCTAGTAGTTGAGTTGTAGACCCCCAAAAAAATTTCCTGCTTCTACCATCTTGATGATTGTATTGAGGCGTGAGATCGATTACCGAAAGCGGATATTGTAACCGAGAGATTAATCCTCCCGTCGTGGTCGCCAATTGTTTATGGGTAAAAATTGTTTCTGCCTATTTTGGTAAATTCCGTAGATGGATGAGAATACTGGTTTAAAACCCTAAAAAATGTGCTGCACGTGAGCACTTTTTATATTCGAGAGATCAATCTGTACAATTCTGTCCTAAACCAAGAAATGGTCGTTCTAGACTTTATTCGGTCACACAGTGAAGGAGAATGGTTGATTTGGGGAGGGAAGCGAAGAAAGTGTTAAGACTAGAATATTTCTGGAATAGTAGTGTCTCAACTTGTATCAGAAAGTGAAAGCTTCGGAAGCTTACAAGAGATGAAATCTTTTTGGAGAGCTTGCAAAGTTTCCTTTTCTGAGAGTGTTGTGTTTTTCTCCTGACCGAGACCTGTTGTATGGTGGAAATAAGTAAGATCTAGTTGTATGATGTGACCTCCAAACCAAGACCCTGGAAAGAATCCCCCAGTTTATGTTGATGTATCGAGTGTTGGTTGCACGTTGAGTGCAAGTGGAAATTCCAGGATGCAAGTGGCGCGTGTGGCATGTGCGGAATGCCTTGGCTGCAGGTTTCACCTTGAGTGCAAGTGGCAATGCCAGGATGCAAGTGGTGCGTGTGGCATATGCAGAATGCCTTGGTTGCAGGTTGCACCTTGGGTGCAAGTGACAATGCCAGGCTCCAAGTGGCGCGTGTGGCATGTGCCAATGGCATATGCGTAATTCCTTGGTTGCAGGTTGCATCTTAAGTGAAAGTGGCGATACCAGTCTGCAAGTGGCGCGTGTGGCATGTGCAGAATTCCTTGGTTGCAGGTTGCACCTTGAGTGCAAGTGGCAATTCCAGGATGCAAGTGGTGCGTGTGGCATGTGCCAATGGCACGCACGGCCATGTTGGCCCTAGATTGCTCGGTTTACAAGTATAAGCTACCAGCGAGCATGTTGGCATGTGCTAATGGAATGCGTGTCCAATTTGTCCCTAGGTTGCACGGTTTGCAAGTTAAGCTACCAGCGAGCATGTTGGCATGTACCAATGGCATGCGTGGCCAATTTGACCTAGGTTGCACGGTTTGTAAGCATAGGCTACCACCGAGCATGTTGGCATGTGCCAATGGCATGCACGGCCAAGTTGGCCCTAGGTTGCACGGTTTGCAAGCATAGGCTACCAGCGAGCATATTGGTATGTGCCAATGGAACGCGTGGAAAATTTGGTCCTAGGTTGCACGGTTTACAATTTAGTCTACCATCGAGCATGTTGGCATGTGCCAATGACATGATGGACAATTTTGACCTAGGTTACACGGGTTGCAAGCATAGGCTACCAGCGAGCATGTTGGCATGTGCGAACGACATGCGTGTCCAATTTTCCATGGGTTGCATGGCTTGGCAAGTTGGAAGTGGGCGCTACCTTGGTATGTGCCAATGGCACGTGGCGACTTGGTCCCTTGGTTGAGCGGTTTGGAAAGCTGGGAAGAGGGTGATTTTGGCATGACGCGGCTAGCTTGGCTAGGTGCGTGACCAAGCTAGGGTTTTGGGACAAAGGCCATGAGGAGAACTTAGACGGCCAGGATTTTCTCCTGGGATTGAATGGAAACCGTTGATTGTTCCACGCCTTCACTTTGGTAGCCGCAAGGGAAATGCCAGTATGGTGGCGCGGCTAGGGCCAAGGTAAGGGTGATTGGCTTGGAGTGGTGTGACCAGGTTGGGTTAGGTATGGCTGGCATGTTTTTCCATTGGTACAGAGGTGCGGATAGCATGGTTGGCATGCTTTGGCGCGGTTGGTGTGGCTGGCATGATTTTCCATTGGCACAGAGGTGCGGCTAGCATGGTTCGCATGCTTTGGCGCGTTTGGTATGCCTGGCATGATTTTCCATTGGCACAGAGGTGCGGCTAGCATGGTTGGCATGTTTTTGCGCGGTTGGTGTGGCTGGCATGATTTTCCATTGGCATAGAGGGGAATTAGGGTTTTGCTCCTTGTCACCCTAATTTGAAAAAATACCCCCCATTAATTACTGACTTCATGTATTAAATGTTCTAATAAATGTGTCACCGGTTACATTAGGTTATTCGGGGTTTTACAATTTTACCCTTTGTCTAAAAACCAACATCAACACTATCAGAATGGGTCTGACAAAGTAAATAAGGTAAGACTACAAACCTTAAAAATAAAATATGAGTTATTACAGATGGAATCTACAGAGAGAGTAGCAGATTTTTCTTCACAAACATTAAGTGTACTTAATAAGATGAAATACAATGGAGATACCATAGAAGATGCTGTGATTGTGGATAAAATTCTACTGAGTTTACCAGAGAGTATTGAAGAAAATGTAATTGCAATAGAAGAATGCAATTCAGCAGCAACTATGAGTTTGGATGAAATATTAGGTTCATTGCAAGCTTATGAGCAGAGGAAGACAAAAAGTATGCTTAAGAAACCAGTTGAGGAAGCACTTCAAAGTCAGATTAACTGGAGTAATGGTCAATCTCATATAGAAGACTTGAGCAAAATATTGACAGAAGCAAGATACGTTGTTTTAACTGTAAGAATTTAGGTCACTTCCAAAGAGAGTGCCCTAAAAAGAAGATTGAAACACAGAATAATGTAAATTTTATTGTGAAAGAACAAGATAATTCTGAAGTTCTTTTACTGGCATGTTTTACAGCTCAAGAACACAACAAAAATAAATAGTTTTTGGATATTGGGTGCAGTAACCATATGTGTGGAATGAAAACTATTTGTAGATTTAGATGAATATGAGTAAGCAAAAGTGTAAAATTTGGGAGCAATGAGACAGTTCCAGTAATGAGAAACGGGAAGATTGGTATTATTCTTAAGAATGGAGATTATTCATATATCTTAGATGTTTACTATGTTCACGGTCTACATTAAAATCTACTAAGTATGGGTCAATTAGTATAAAGAGGCTATAATATGAATATCTAAGATGGTGTTTGCTCGATTCATGATAAAAGGAAGAATCTCATTGCAAAGGTAAAAATGACAAAGAATAGATTATCTCCTTTAAATATACAGTATCAAAAGGAAATATGTTGTAACTCATAAGTACAAGAGATATATTATAGTTCATCAACACAAGATAATGCTTGGTTAAGGCGTATGAGGTTAGGACATGTCAACTTTAATAGTTTGCATTATTATCAAAGAAGGAGATATTTTAAGGACTTCCAGCTATAGAATATCATGAGAAGAAGTGTGAAAGTTGTATATTTGGAAAACAACATAGAGATTCCTTTCCTATAGGAAAAACAAGACTAGAAGAACAACCTCTGAAGTTAATTCATTTTGATCTCTGTGGACCTATGGAAGAAACTTCACGTGGAGGAAATAGATATTTCATTACATTCATTGATGATTTTAATAGAAAAGCATGGGTTTATCAACTAAAACAAAAGAGTGAATTTGTTAGTGCTTTTAATAACTTTAAAGCATTTTTCGAAAGACAAAGTGGAAGGCAAATGAAGATATTACGTACTGATAGAGGAACATAGTATACTATGAATGACAAGTTTCTAGAAGGATGTGGTATTCAACATCAAATAACAGCAAGATACACACCACAGCAAAATGGTGTGGCATAAAGAAAAAAATAGAACTATAATGGAAATGGTTCGTTCTGAAGAGCTAAAAACCTACCAAAAGAATTTTGGCGAGAAGCTGTATCATGTGCAGTTTACTTGTTAAATAGATGTCGTACCAGATGTCTTCTAGAAAAAACACCAGAAGAGGCACTAACATGGAGAAGACCTAGTGTTAGACATTTCAAGGTATTTGGGTGCATATTATATGCATATATACCAGCAGAAATTAGAAGAAAAAAACTGGACAACAAGAGTGAAAAATGTATCTTTGTTAGATACGGTGTTGCAACAAAAGGTTATAAGCTGTATAATCCTAAGACAGGAAATATAATAATTAGTCGAGATGTTATTTTTGATGAATCAAGTCAGTGAGACTGGAATTCAACAGAAGATAATATTATTTCTGAAGAGCAAGCTCACTACAACAAACAACATCATTTAGGACATTCTATTTTTGACATTAAAAAAAAACGTTGTAAAAATTATGTATATGTGATGTTCTTGGTGTCACAAAAATATTATGTTTACTATACTATGATAAGTGTCTAGAATATCTATTGCAGCACTTGTGGTGATGTCGTGAATAAAGATTGAATTAGGAAAAAACTACTAATGTAAATAATAATTTTCTTAACATGTTAAGTGTGAGAAAAATATATTTCAAAATATATAAATCATTTGTTCTCAAGAGTAGCGCCTTGAACTTGTCACAAAAACTTGGTAAATCATTATCTTACACGTTAACCGTTTGCCAAAATACTCCACATAACTTTTTCAATATAACTTGTGACTTAATTGCTTCAAAATACCAATGTATTGGTTTAAGATATCAAGAATATATTTGATTGCTTCAAAAGAAGAAAAATAAATTTGTTTCCATAATTGCCTCCTTTAAAAAAAATAAAATTGTTTTCATAAACAGGCTCCACGTTAACCATTTTTGATTGAACATGCAAACTGTTTAAACCCCATGGATATGTTTGTCATCAAGATCATCCGTCGCCACCACCAATCTCGTTTAACTCCTCTAGTTAATACCGATTCAAAGCATACATCATCATGTAGACAGTGATTCAGATCTCCCTTTTTTTGTGATTTTATATTACTTGTATATAGGTTATTTTACTCATGGTATGACTAAGAAAATATTTTGATGGATAAATTGGAGAATATCATACATCTAACAGGGTAAGTCTTGCGCCTAATCTGAAATTTCTAACTGCTCGTTTTCAACAAGCGCCATGAAAGAGATTTATTATTTGGCTATCCTTTAAGGTATGATAAACAATAGGTACATTCATCATCGATCTTCATTATATATATCTCATCTAGGTATTTCCAAGGAAATGCATCATCTCATATTTGCTCGCTCTCCTTAGCGCCAAAAGGTGACTGATTATGTGAGTAAGCCAGTCCATATTGGTGACATATCAATCAAGTTTTTCCATAATGCATTCTCTATGCACCAATGTCAGCGTGTATATCCATGCCCATAAGTAAATAATCAATCATAACAATGAACCATTATCAAATTGTATTGATTATTAATAAATATCCATAAAACATATATATGCATCTACGATCATCATGTCTTAGAAAAATAAATAAAGATACATCCATTACCACCTACGTAAACCTAACTCCCTAACATGAGACATGAAAACATCTCTTGGTATAGGTTTAGTAAGGGGATTAACTATCATCAATTTTGTAGGCATGTACTCCAAAATTATTTCTTTCTTCGCAAGAGCAGCTCTAATAAAACATCAATTCCTATCAATGTGCTTAGTCTTTCCATGGTACTTTAGGTCTTTTTCATAAGAAATCATTGATGTGCTATCAGTGTGAATTTTCACCGCATCAGTAGCGTGAGTGACAAATTCAAAACTTCCAATTCTTGTACTGCAGCTTGATAAGCTACAAACTCAGATTCCATTGAAGATATAGCGACAATTGACTGTTTCTTACTACTCCATGTGATGTTCGTGACATTTAGCAAGAAAGTATACCCTGATGCGCATTTTTGCTCTCCCATTTCGCCATTCTAGTTAGCATCACAATAACCACTGAGACATAGATCTGGACCCTTATAGCATAGCATGAGGTCGCTCGTCCCTTTGAGATACCTAAGTATCCTCTTGACCCTTTTTCAGTGCTCAAAACCAGGATTCGACTGGTAAAGACTAACTAATCCAATAACATAGCATATGTCAGGCCGAGTACACATCATAGCATACATCAAGCTCCAAATTTCGTTGGAATAGGGTACCCGCGACATCCTGTGTTTCTCTTCATGGGTATTAGGGAACATCTCAAGGCTTAAGTTCTGACCTTTAGCAACTGTAGTGTCTATGGGCTTGAAATATTTCATGTGTAATCGCTCAAGAACCCTTTTAATGTATGTCTCTTCTGACATACCTAAAAGTCTCTTTAAACGATCTCTAAGGATCTTAATCCCGAGCACATAGCTTACTTCTCCCATGTCCTTCATCTCAAAAGTTAAGGACAACCACTCTTTTGTGACAACAATTTCAATGTTACTTCTAGCTATATGGATATCATCAACATATAAGGGCAAGATAAGGAAACCTTTATCGGATCATTTAACGTACACACAATGTTCTTCCTTTATCATCGTAAACCCATTGGAAACAATGGATCAATCCAATTTTAAACACCATTGTCTATATGATTTTTTAGGCCATAAATAAATTTTGGAGCTTGAAAACTTTGTTCTTTTGACCTTTAATCACGAAGCCCTCTGGTTTCTCCATGTAAATTTCCTCACCTAGTTCTCCATTGAGAAATGCAATTTTAATATCCATTTGATGAAGTTCCAAATCCATATGTGAGACAATAGCTAGCATAAGGCGTATCGATGCAATTCTCACCACAGGGGAGAAAGTTTCCTCGTAGTCAACACCCTCTTATTGGGTGTTACCTTTCGCCACAAGGCGAGCCCTATATTTTTTATATAAACCATCTGTATTGCGTTTGACTTTGAAAACCCATTTGTTTCCAATAGCCTTGCGCCCTTCTGGGAGGTCAACGTATTTTCACACACCATTTATCCTCATTGATTCTATCTCTTCTTCATGTGCAATAATCCATTTTTCCATTTTAGGAGATTACATAGCCTCTTTAAAATTCTTAGGCTCTGCGTCATCATGTGAACAAACTATAAAACTTTCCCCCTTAATCCAAAAACGACGACGAGGTACTTTTCCACGTTGACTTCTCTGAGATTGGGGATCCTGATTTGATGGAGCCAATACATTATCGGGTGGAACACTCCCACTTTCCCTAGAAGAACGAGGAATTTCTTCAGTATTCTCTACTAGACGAATTGATGTGTCTTCCATTGACTATTCCACCTTGAAATGGCTAAGATCTCCCCTACCTCATTCCTTCTAGGAAAACCATGTTCAAGGAAATCTGCATCACGTGACTCAATCTCAGTTACACTTCCATCAGGATGCTCACCAATGAACACATGGCCTTTTGAGTGATCAGAATATCTGATAAAGATACACTTTTTCGCTTATGGGCCCAGCTTCCCATACCGATGAGAACTGTTGTGTACATAAGCACTTGAACCCCATGGTCGCAAATTACCCAATTCAGGTTTTCTTCCGGTCCATAATTCATATGGGGTAGAAGGCACTGACTTCAAAGGCACACGATTAAGGACATAGACATCAGTCAGTAACGCATCTCCACAAACAAACAAAAAACGAAGATGAGCTTGCGCCATCATTGACCTAACCATGTCTAACAAAGTGTGATTCCTTCTCTCTGCCACACCATTTTTTTTCGGAGTACCAGGAATAGTCAATTGTCTCATGATCCCTTTTTCCTCACATTACCCTTTAAATAGGTCAGATAGAAACTCGCGGCCACGGTCAGTTTTGAGAGCCTTAATGCTCTTGTTTAGTTGATTTTCCACTTTGCATATATAATGTCTAAAGCAGTCCAATGCTTTTGACTTGTGGGATATCAAGTAAATATGACCATATCGCGTAAATTCATCTATGAAAGTGATGAAATAAGCAGCTCCATGTCTTTCCTTAACATTCATTGGGACACATATACCAGAATGAATTAATTTCAAACGCTCAAAGGCCCTTTTGGCTATCCCAAACAGTTTTCTAATGGCTTTACCTGCAAGACAATGTTCACAGGTAGGCAATGAGACTTTAGTGATGGGTCCTAAAATACCTTCTCTATCTAGCCTAGTCATCCTTTCTTTCCCTATATTACCTAATATATCATTCTAAATCACATAATCATTATAAATATATGAGGAAACGCAACTAATGAAATAGATTTATTAGCATCATAAGACCTAGATTGTCAATATCCAAAACCATAAAACCATCCGACATAAAACCAAAACCATAAATCTCAGTTGCCAAGCAAATCTTAACAGAATTACCCTCAAAAAGAAATCTAAAGCCTAGAGACAACATACTATTAACTGAAACTAAATTTCGTTAAATATCTAGAGCATAAAGTACATAATGGAGGATTAATGTGCGCCCTTGTCGCAGATTTAGCATATAGGTACCGATTCCAAGTACTTATATGATGGTTGTATTCCCCATATAAACTCTCATGCTCCCAGCAAGAACTCGATGATAATATAGGAACCCATCTCGGTCCCTCACTACATGGTCGGTTTCTCCTGAATATTCTTTGGCTCGGGTCATTCATGAGCAAAGTGTCCTTTCTTATCACAATTAAAGCATTTCATCTTTGCTTTGTCTTTCTTACCAGCACGCTTCCCTCTTTTGCGATTAGGAGCATTGGTAGTGGATGGCCCAAATCCATAACGAGGATTCTTATAAGAAGAACCCTTACCCCTCTTACGCTTAGACCCATTGGTCTTATGCGAAATAGATTCAGCAGCGAAAACTGAATTGTACATGTTGTTCATCTGTCAAGTGATGACCTGTAGCCTCAAGTTCGCATATCATTGACGACATTGTCCTCAAATGTTGTTGCATTATAACATTAGGCTTTTTTTGAAAAGTGTCAAACTTCATAGTCAAAGCACGCAACTTATCCACATAGGTAACTCTAAATTTCTGCCTAACTTCCTCTAGCATGTCATGAGCAAAATGGTGGTTCTCAAACTCCCCAGTGAGATCATTATGCATTGAGTTCAGGATCATATGACGAGCACTGCGATCCTTCTTAATCCAATCGTGATAATCCTCAAAGTTGCGTCGGTGTTGAACCGTCGTACCCTCCTCAGGCTGCGGCATCATATGTTCAGTTAGTTCCTGTATCCCATCATCATTCGAGAGAAAAATGATCGTTCGGCGCCAGATATTATAGCTGTCACCATGAAGTTTTTCACCCTTGCTCAAATCAGCAAGGATGTTCTTGGAAGCCATTTAGTCTTACATGGAAGGAGGGGGAAAAAAAGGATGTTAAACTTATGGCACTATACACATATTCAAAAAATAACTTTGCAAAATTAATCTAAATAAATAGAAAAACAACATTGCAAGTCGCAAGATCGAAAAATCGTTGAACTCCTACTCATCTCTCGCGCCAAAAGTAATATTTTCTACATCTATTTAATATATGCGCAAGTTAATGGTATTTGGGAATTAAACAAACTCAACCAAACAGCCTCCCACTCAATTATTTTAACATGTTATCAATCAAGATCTTAATTCAATCAAACATGTTATCAAACTAACATGATTATCTAATCAATCAACATGTTATCTAGACATACAAATCAGCAAGATATGAATTCAATCCAGCACCATACATGTTGTATATTAAAGAAATTAGACTATCACAATATAGAACCATTTACATGTTATCATGGATAAAGAGATTAACCATATAATTTCAAAGAAACTCTATCATTTGAATCTAATTAGGTTCTTAAAATAGTTTTATTGAATTCGGAGCGTTGAAAAACCTTAGGGTACCAAAATTGGGTTGATCCAACAACCACAAATAGAGAAACAAATGAAAAAATGAATAACCCGGTATGAACAGCGAACCGAACCACTAGTCAGGATAGCAAACCGAACCGTGAACCGAACCATCGACCTGAACCGCGAGCTGACCCGCTGGTCTGGACTGGTCCGCGATATGACCCGTCGGTCTGTACTGGAGCGCGAGCTGACCCGCCGGTGTAATCGCTGATCTGGTTTGGGTTGACTCTCCGATATGACTCAGCTAATTCGGCGATTTGACTCGGTTACTGTTCATCGTCTTTTCCAAATTTCAGCAGCGTACAGACGTGCATAACCAGCTTTGAGAGACGATATCTCCCTCATACGAGCTCCGATTCAAGCAAATAATATGTCAAAAGAAAGATCTCAGAGAACACTATCTATCTATATTAATTTTAACTAACATGGATCGACATATATACATCAAAAAAATCATCAAACCACTTCTCACAACACATGATATAAAACTAGGGTTTTCCTATATCTCTCAAACCACACCTTCAAACGGTACAAAATTTTCCAGAAGATCATTTTAATCAATAATGAACATACATAATTAAATATTTCAAACCAAAATACCTTTATCAAGATCCGAAATATTTATACATCCATTAATGGTTTTTAACCCAAAAAACAATAAGAACCCGAATCATGATATTATCATGTTATCAGCAACTTTCAAGCAACCAAAGCAAGTTATATCAAGAACGAAAACACAGCAAACCAATAGCTGACGATACCAATGTTGTCAGCAAACCAATAGCTGACACATACAATATGGACGACCATATTCGAATCCAACCCGAATATCTAATAACATGATTCGGTGATTTTCTCTCTTCCTCTGGCTTGCGTCAAATGCAGTTTGAGATCCTTTAGGGTTGATCGATTATATACTTAATCTATCTTATGCTTGTTTTGGAGAAGTACTAAAAGGAGCAGCTAATTTATCTTTGTAGTATCCGTAAGTGCTCTGTGCTCCTGTCCACGTTTTTAAAAATTTTGAACTGCCCAAAAATAATGGGCTATAAATAAACAAGCCCATATTAGCTTAAAAAAAATTCTGGCCTGTGGTGCGCAACTTGACGGGATCCAGAACCGGCCCTGACCGTTTTGGCTTACTAGGAAAAAAAACGGTTATGAACACCGAGCTGTGCATCGAAAGGGGCTCTGACGGCTCAAGGTCACCCTCTCTGCATTGGGATAGGGGTGGGGCATGAATGAGCCCCACTACCTTCTCACACGGTAAACGCTCGGTGCATTTCCTTCCGTCAATATAACATTTTCGGAAGAAAAAAAATCAATTGCCGTTTCCCTATATTAGGAAATACAGTTTTATTAGATAACTAGATTTTGTGCCCGTGCTACGCACCATGCATCTTTCTATTTTAACCATATTTTTTATTTGGTGTGATGTGGGTTCGGCACGTCCTATCATACATTTTTGATTGGAAAATTTGCTAGTTGGTCCAAAGCCCATTAAGTTAGTTATACTAGGGTCCAACCGGATTTTAGACTTATCACCAGGTCCATAATTATTTGAAACAAGCAAAATGACCACATTACCCCAGCACCACTCACGTGTGAACTCCGCCACTTTCTTACGGTTTCTCTCTCCCGTACCAAAACCGCTGAAAACGGTCAAATTCATTAAATGAATTTTATCTGGATGTCCAAATTTAATTAAAACATATAAAGGACCACAAATTTGAGTACATATCTGCTACACTGTTTACAAATTTGAGTACATATCTGCCACACTGCTTACAAATCTGCTACACTGCTTACAAATTTGATTACATATCTGCCACACTGCTTACAAATCTGAGTACATATCTGCTACACTGCTTACAAATCCGAGTACATATCTGCTACACTACTTACAAATCTGAGTATATATCTGCCGCACTGCTTACATATAGAGTATGTATCCGTTGGACATATTGAACCTGTAAATGTGACCAAAATATAACAATATTAAAACACAACAACAAAACTAGCATCTATTTTGTCCCTACTTTTGGTGGGCTTCATAAATATCCTTATCACACAATAAATATATCCCTGGTCCATTAACATTTTATTTTCTTTCCATATTTATCTTTCTTCTTTTTAGTTGAACTTTCTTTAAATCGTTTTTTTACTTTTCATTTTTCAGATCTGAACTTTTTTTCTCCAGCTCTCACGAGAATAGCCACCACCATCACCGACGTTAGTCCAACTTTTTTTTCGTCGTCATTAATGGTGATGATTCCGGTGGCGAAGGATATCAAATCTATGTTAGTCAATGAAACTAAATGATTTTTCTTACTATATTTCACAAAAATCTCTATTTTCATTAGTTGATAACGATGGTGGTAGTGGTGGCGGTGGTGGAGGAGGAAATCAATTCTCTATTATATTCAAATGAAATTTATATGTTATGATACCGGAATCCCATGTGCTGCAACACCCTCCTCCTCGTTAATTTCATTCTCTCTCACTTTTCGTGTATCTTCTTTTAGTCTTATTAACATTTTCTCTCCACCAACTCTAAGGTCCTCCAATATATATTTCATGAACTTGCGGTTCTCGTTCAAAGCATCACAAAGGTTAAAACTGTTTCCACAAGATGGTTCGTCTCTCTTCTCACATGATTCAGTCACCGGTCCAGCTGCTATTTCAAATGTAAAGTGAAGATTCATTTTGCTTGGTTCTTCAGATCCCAACATTATTTTCTTAGTAGCATTTTGATCTTCAAAATCTTGTCTAGCACATTCAAAGCTCTCTGGATTCTCTATTTCACAAATCTCTATTTTCACTAGTTGATAACGATGGTGGTAGTGGTGGCGGTGGTGGAGGAGGAAATAAATTCTCTATTATATTCAGATGGTGGTGGCATTGGATGAGATTTCAGATCTACGTTTCCTAAAAGAATTATTTCAATTTATTTTGTATTAATTCAGCACGATTTGTTTTGTTATCTCAAGTTGATCCATCTTGAGATTTTTTCTACAGGTACCAACTTTTGTTTAAGTATTTTCTCAATTTGATATTTTTGTTGAGGAGGTGATTTGTAGTACCACCATCGAAACCAATACGTGAAGAAGATGGAGAAAGGTATCATTTTTCAGACAGTGATGATTGCTGCTACGGATTATAAATGGTAGTTGATGGTTTTGTTGGTGGATCTGAAACTGCAGCTGGTGAAATGGTAGCATTTTTCCATCAGCATGGATAAACATCCATTGTTGATCCAACTGCAATGGATAAAATTCCACTGTTGATCCATCTGCAATGGATAAACATCCATTGTTGATCCAACTGAAATAGATAAACATCCGTTGTTTATTCAACTGAGTTTGGTTTTGAAGCTGGTCTTGACGCTGTTGGTGTTTATGAAGCCACAAGTAATGAAATATGGTGGTTATCTAGGTTGAAGCAGGAAGTGATATTGGATCAACTATGGTTGTTGATCCATATATTTTGGATCAACTATGGTTGTTGATCCATCTATATGGGATCAACTATTGTTGTTGATCCTTTGAACTCATGTTTTGTAGTTTAAATCATGTAAATTTGTTCCAATGTTGAACTCGTGGTGCAATGGTAGCATGACTGACTCCATGTCAGATGATGCGTGTTCGACTCACGCCAAGTTCACTCCATTTTACATGGATAAACTATCATTATTGATCCAATTTTACATGGATCAACTTCCATTGTTGATCCACTATAATTGGATCTACTTCTACTGTTGATCCTTTTTTCTTGGATAAACTAGATAAAATTCTACTGTTGATCCTTTTTTCTTGGATAAACTAGATAAACTTCTACTTTTGGTTCTATTTTTATTTGGATCAACTATTGTTGTTGATACAAAAATATTTGAACCAGCGGCGGCGGCGATGGTGGTGGCGGCGACGACGAACTTGTGGTGGTGGCGGCAACAGACTAGTGGTGGTGTAATGGTGGCGGTGGAGGAGTGGTGGTGGCGGTTGGTAGGTGGTGGTGAAATGGTAGTTGAATGTTTGGTGGTGGTGGTGCTAGTGGTGGTGGTGAAGTGGTAGAGGAAGAAATTTGTTGTATTTTGAAATAAAGAAAAAATATTATATGGGTGAGGGTATTAAGGTAATCTAATATTTAATGGATATGGTTATTAAAAAAAGAGGGACATATTTATTGTTGCATAAGGATATATTTGTAGGGAGTTAAAAGTAGGGACATATAATTAATATACCCATTTCAGTATTTCACATACGTACTCATGGATCAAACCAAAATAAAGTGGCAAAACTATGAATAAAACATAATCAAAATAAGTTTTTATCAGTACGACATATACGTACTGCATATTCCATATATGTACTCCTGGATCAAACCAAAAATAATAATAGGAGAAAACCTATAGATTCATAGTAAACAAAAAAAGAAAACAGTACGTCATATATGTACTGATGGTTAATACACAAAAAAAGAAAACTGAAAAACAAACCCAAAACCATAAACACAAAAAGAAAACAGTACGTCATATATGTACTGATGGTTAATACACAAAAGAAACTTAAAAACAAACCCAAAACCATAAAAATATCAGATCTACTAATGAAATAAACATAAAACATGATTTTCTATTTAGATCTGAACCTGTTTCATCAAAATCCACCAGTATATCATATACGTACCGATGATTAATACACAAAATCAACTTAAAAGCATATCAAAAACAACCGAAATGAAACTATAATCATATGATTTGAAAACCAAGTAATGAATAATCTATAAAAAACAGAATGAAACACTTTTTTTTTCTTCAGTATTCCATATATATACTTCTAGATCGAAGAAGAAAAATATCCAAAACTACAAAAATAACGAAATTAAAGTATAATTTTTCAGTACACGATATATGTACTATTGATTCATAATATGAATTTCAGCTGCGTGTGAAAAAAAGTAACGAATATGTGAAAAAATTGAATCGAAACACTTTTATTTGAGTATTCCATATATGTACTTTTGGATCAAACAAGAAAAATCTCTAAAATTATAAAAACCAACAAAATTAGAGCAGCATATTTCAGTATACCAAATATGTACTGCTGATTCATAATATAAAAATCAGTTGTATGTCAAAAACAACTAACGAATCTATGCAAAAACATAATCGAAACAGTTTTATTTATATATTTTGTAAATGTAATTCTGAATCAAATAAAAAAAGTTTGTAAAGCTAGGTTTTTGTCAGTACTGCAGATACATACTGTCGGTTCATGCACAAGAACAAACTCAAACAAATCTAAAACCAACAAGATGAAACTGATATAATCAAATCTACTGAAGAAATGAACAAAAAACGTGATTATTCATCTAGATCTGAACTATTTTCATAAGAATCAAATAAATTTTGTTTGTACAGATAGGTTTTTGTCAGTACTTCAGATACGTACTGTTGGTTCATACACAAAAACAAACTCAAATAAATCTAAAACCTACAAGATGAAACTGATATAATCAAATCTACCGAAGAAATGAACAAAAAACGTGATTATTCATCTAGATCTGAACTGTTTTCATAAAAATAAAATAAACAAACAAGCATTCATAAAACGATTAGATACTAAAACCCCTAAAACAACAATCAAGCATCCGTTATACGAAGATGAAAACGTCACGAAATCGATCAGATCTTCATGTTTCAGTTGAGAAACAAAAAAAATATAGAAAGAAGATTACGCACGCATAATAAGAGAGAAGATTACCTGGAACCACGAAAGATCTTCGTAAGAAATCTTCAAAACAAAAATGAATTGGAGAGAAGATTTATTAAGAGGCAGTAGCAGAGAAGATGAGAGGGAGAGACAAAAATGGATCGAGAATGAATATAAAAATAAAAAATGAAAATACCTAGATTATATTTGTGTTATAGTAGAAGGCTATTTCGAGAAATCTGAATACCTACTTAATAGGTTCCACACGTGTACAGGACTTGGGATTAAAAAATTGGGTCCTTTTTTATGTTTTCTTTTAATTATGGACCTCTAGTTACTGGGCTTTAGTGGGTGGACCTGCCACTAACTAGTATCACTAAACTAGTACCTATAGGTAATTCTTACTTTTTGATTAGGTATCACAGGGCTTCACCCCACCGCGTCGCGATACATTTTTATTTGGTGCGACTCGGCTTCCTCTCGCCCTCTCCCGATACAAAACATAATCCGAGTTTCTTTTTAAGATAATCCGAGTTTCTTCATCAAGATAGTGGGAACCATTACAGTGGGAATCATAGACATATCCCGTCGCGATACATTTTAACTTGGACAGCTAATATATTGTCAAAACATTTAGCTCTTTCATCCTTCCCCGTCTTCTTCCCTTTATGTGAATTCCTTATTCTTTCTCCGAGTAAAATGAGACTCTGTGAAATTTTTTTATTGTTTTCAAAATTGAACCACAACCTCATAATGGTGCCGTTCGAGCTTTCTCTCGTAATAGATTAGTCGATCAATGAAAGCTATTCGGGTAAGAAAAATTCCAATTCTTTTCAGTAACACCTCACAGTGATATCCATATCCCGTATTTGTTTCAGATAAACAAGTATCCTTAATTCCTAATATTGGGTACGACTGTTACATCTATGCCAGTATGACTGGCGTTAAGACGAGTCTTCAGGATGGCATCTTTCTCCATTCTCTTGTCTTTTTTTTAATCGATATCTCAATTATCTTGTTGCTGCATGGTTTAGTGTTGGATTTAGTGGTACAACTTAGTAATAAACTATAATTATATGAACTTTCAGCACCTTAAGGTGATTCTGATAAGAAATCATCGAGAGATGGAGAAGCAAAGTAACTAAGAGTCTAAGACGAGTGCTGCTAACTATGAAAATGTAGTTAAGGTGTTCGATAAAATGTTTGCTGCATAGTTGGTTAACTGTTTAAGGGTTAGGATAAAATTAATGGCATTTAACTATTTCATAGGGGCATTGGAGTAAACATATCAAACGGTCAAAATCAGTCTATACATCAACTGCATGTTCTACGACCCAGATCCTAATTAGGCACGAAACATATGACCCTTTTACAAAATAACTCTAATAAAAACTTTTAAACCAAGTCAAATATATGCACCACCAGTCCAGTACAAAGTTGTACCGGATTCAAAAATTAGGCGAAGTCAGATGCTAAGTGAACAAAAAAACTAATATAAGGTTAGATTATATACTTATTTTGATATAGTGAAACTTTCCATTTCTATCTTATTTTGTTTAAATTTGATGATCTAATTAGATGGAAGCTGAGAAAATCGATAAGGAAAATTATATATTAAAGATTATAAGCAACAAAGCACCCGGAGCCATGGCTCAAGTCCAAAGATCGTTAGAAATGTTGCAAGGCATTGAGATTATGAGTGTTTCCATCTCTAAGTACGATCAACATCACATGCAATCTACTGCCATCCTCCTAGTAAGTTGTTTTTTATATATTTTTTTTTTTGAAGCATGTTTTTTATATATATGGCCACTTAGAAACACTAAACTCCATCATTTATCAAATTTAATTTTAATAATTAATGTTTAACGGTTGAATTTTAAAGTGATAAATGTTAATGATATCCGTTCTAAAGTCACTTCGGTTGGAATTTTTTTTGTTTTTTTTTTAATCATCAAACCATAAAATTTCATTCCATTAAACAAATGTTTACACGATGGTATTCAAGAAAAACAAGTATATCAAAAACAAAGAAACAAATACAAGTAAGATGCAACGAGAAAATAAATCGCGAAGAGAAGAGCCATCTACAACAACGACAACACCCAATTTTTGTACATAGAGATTGGAGAAGGAATGGTATTCGAAATTATAATTCGACCATTTTGATATGTTTTCTTCTTTGAAAAGAGATGCTCCTATGAGAGAGGAGTAATTTTCCCAAATATTCTTCATGAATAGCGAGTAACCCGGAAAACCAAGATCTATTTTTCTGATGAAGAACTTGATATTGACCACGTTGAATCACCGATGTACTTCTATCTAAGATAATGAATCACGAACAAATCCAAGAAAAGAAAGACTATGAAAGTGCAGATAGAATCGCCCTAATAGCGAAAATAAAATCGCTCTAATAGCGAAAATTTTTATTAATCAACTTCTAAATCACTATTAACTACTGAAACAAAATTTGTTTGCTCAGATCCGGTCCCTAGACATCCATCTGAGCAAAGAAGGAAAACATGAAGAGGTATTTTGTAAGGTTTGGAGAGCACTTCGGTTGGAAAACGAAACACTATATTAATAGTATACTACTAAATAATTATCTTGAAAGTTATTATTATATGTATTTCATTAAGTTTTTTTATTTTTTGAAATTGACAACTTAAATATGACCAGTTCAGTACACATATTATAACTTCGGGGGTTAGGGGAGTGGAACCCATATAAATTCGTTTCACAAATTTGAATTTGATTTTTTTTTCTTTGTCTGTTTTTTATAGGGATATTTTGATTTTGGGTTCTAACTTTGTGACCATAGTTGCGTTTGGGTCCCACAAAGTTCAATATTAGAGTTTGGGTCTCAAGACCATGGTTGACCGTCTTGACAGTTACAAAACCCGTTAAATATGGAAATGACCGATATAATATTAGGTTTGGATTTATTTACTAACTCTACCATTTTAACTTCCATTAAATAAGCGTGTGGTTTAGAATCATCGACGAAAAATCAAAGTAGAAAAGGGAAAATTTGGGGTACGAACCATCGTTGATTTGGGTAAGTTTTGATCGAGAAGATAATAGAGTTGAAAGAACTTATTTCCATTGATTTTCCTCCTCCTTAAACTCTCTCTAAGTTCTATTCCTCCCTATGCAATATGCATCTTCAGAAGTACCTCTCCAAAGAGTGTGGGGTAACCGGAAAAACCTCAGATGGATTACTATAAGGTAATTAAATATAATAATTCCTTCATATACCCTCATTCTCCTTTTTCTTGATTTTGTTTCTGATTCTGTAGGTATTAGAAGAAGAAAAAAGTCCTAATTAGAAAGATTTGAACTGGTGCTTGAAATTCTACATTGATCTCTTCGATTGAGACCATATTATGGCTCCACTAAGCCATTGTCTCTATGTTGATGTGAAGGACGAGAAACGTCTGCAAGAACAGGCATAGGTAATGCTCTTTCTGGATCACTAGGAAAGGGAATACAACGTGTTTGAGAAAAGCCCCGAAATAAATAGCACCAAGTTTTTTACTTATTATGCGGACCGTAGGATTTTATCTATTCTCACCTTCGGATGTGTTTAAATTGACATGTGCGGCTCACATGTTAACGTTAACTGACGGTTAAAAATAAATTTAAATTTATTTTTAAAAAGAAAAGAAAATCCTAACGGACAAGATAGTCAACGGCGGTCCTGGGACCCAAACTCTAATATTGAACTTTCTAGGACCCAAAATCAAAATATCCCTTTTTTTTATATCCCTCTAGAATTGTTGTAACTTCAAAACCTTTTTTATCGGATGACTGAGGGAGTCCCTTCTATACCGTCACTATGGGGCCTAAAAATGCATTGTTTGCAACGTTGTTTTCTTCGTTTTTAATCGATTACTCAATCGGAAAGTTATCGTCTCCGACTACGGTTAGGAGCGATGAAAACGAAGGGAAGTCGTCCCAATTGACGGCTAATATGGCACGAAAATGGTTAAAAAACCGTCACCTAAACTTTTAATTTTAATCATGATCGTCCATTGCCAACAAAATTCAGCCATCAGATCTAAACCAGTTACATAAATGTTACAAAATATGTTTCGATTGTTACAATATACGTGTTAGAGGAAATAACGCTTATAAATGTTATACAATCACTGTTATAGGCAGTGTTGCGAAAGCTGTTACAAATTGTTACAATGTATATATGCTGTATCAACGAAGGAATGGCAAGTATTTCTTGGTTTATTCCTCAACAAAATTCAGCCATTAGATCTAAACCTGTTACATAAATGTTACAAAATATGTTACAATATACATGTTAGAATAATATAACGCTTATAAATGTTATACAGTCACTGTTACAGGTATTGTTGCGAAAGCTCTTAATAATTGTTACAATGTATATATGCTGTATCAACTAAGGAATGGCAAGTATTTCTTGGTTTATTCCTCGACAGAAAGTCGATGTTATATGTTAAATATTTTAGAAATAACCATTCTTTATGGAGCCAATGGTAAGTTGAATAATATATACGTAGTTAAATTAAGTAACTATTTTATATCATCAATTATTCCATCATGTATACTAATTAAATTAGGAATTACTATATTTTTTGTAGGTTAAGAAAATAGAAGGATCACTCTTGGTGACCGATGAAGAGAGCCTCCTAGAAAAGGTGAAAAATGCGACTACACAACTGGGTTTTCACCTACCGAGTGTTTCTTCTTCAACCGACGATTAATATATTGATTCGAAAATAACTTTATGCCTTTGCGACAGAATAAGCTCAAGGGAAAAAATAAAGAGATATGAAGCATTTTACCTTTTATTATATGTTGAATTAACCGGAAAGAACATAGTATGATCAAGTATGGAGACAAAGATAAAACAAGAGAAGCACTCACTTTCGTAATGAAGTCCACCATCATTTTATGGTGTTCTAATTTATAGACATTAAAAAATGGTCTACGAGTAACGTTCTTTCCGGTTAAAGCTGTTCATTTAGTCATTGAACTTTTGTAATCACTCTGGAAGTTTCTAAATCATATATATAACTTTTCTCTTCAAAATAAAATAATATTGACATTATAATTATCGATCATATTTCTATGAGCATCATATGTCGATGAAATTTATAACTTGAGGTCACTGGTCACATCCTAGTATATATTGTTGGTAATTAATTTTGGTTTCTGCTAGTCAAAATTCGGTATTCTCTTAGATACCATGCACTAATTGTTCTCGTTTAATGTTCCTATGAATAATTTACTCGTAAGTCATTGTAGTTGCATCTTTTCTGATGACTACACCCAAGTGAATCTAAAGGCTATAATCTACCTAAACATTCAAGATTCAAAGATAAACAAGATGTAAAGAACATGAAAGTAAAGATTGACACAAGCATATAACGTGGTTCGGCCATGAAGACCTACGTCCAAGGGAAAGAAGATGTTTTCTTTATTGATCATAAGTTCTTACCCTTGAAAAAGTTACAAATATCACTTAGATCTTTTACTCTCTCTCTCTCTCTATCTAGATCTCTCTCATGAATTCTCTGTAGAAAGACCATGTAATAATACATTAGTTAAGTTGTCCATCTCCTGCTACAGGGACTGGTATTTATAGGCAAAGAAGACTCGTGAAGGCCTGATCTCGCCGAGCTGATGGAGCTATCGTACATCTTCTTCATTGCCTTAGACGGGCTCTATACTATCACTCGTGATGGTTTACTTGGTTCTCCTTCTGAGTTGTCTCACTCCGCTCGTCATCGTGTAGCTCTTCCTTGGAGAACCCTGTGTTGCTTCATCTATGGGTTACAATATAGATCGCCTGAGCCTTCTTCTACGATGTAGATTCGCCCACGCCTCTTCTAATCATTCATTAAATGCATTCCTTCATTTTAGACTTGACCGACTGAATCGATTAGACCACTCCTCACACGCGTCATTCATGTAATGTTCGCAGCAGGCGTCTCGATTCAGATGAAATCAGCTTTATAGAGTATGATTCGGTGCTTTTACCTTATCATCTTATCATTAGATCATCCCTTGAGATGTTGACATGTGTCTATCGGGAAATTTACCCTCACGGTCTTTATGTTTGCACAATATTTAATCTGACGTATTTTTATAAATCAGGAGATTATATCAACATCTAACAACTGAATTTCAAAATGTACACCATATTTTCAAATAGACACTCACCAAATATATATGCTGAATTTTAGATTTTGGTTGTCCATTTAGATAGGCTAAACTCCAATTATTGATATCTCTTTTTTACATATATCCTTATTTATTATAGACATGTATCACTAAAACTAATTCAATGTTTCAAGTTTCAAGTTTTCACCAAAAATTAAACAGTAAAACCAAATAATCCGAGATGAAAATATAGATTTAAATAAATAAAATACAAATTTTCCTTGGAAGAAACACAGTCAGGCCAAGTCATAAATTTTAAGAAATATGCAGTACACTTCAGCAAGCACACTAAGCCAGTGGTTGTGGATAATCTCACTACTATTCTTGGAGTAAAATCCATGAGCTCAAAAGAAAAATACTTGGGGTTCTCCTTTGTTACTAGGGCATTCCCAACAAGAAGCTTTCAAATCAATTCAAGAAAGCTTTGAACAAAGATTATCAACTTATAGTTCAATTATCCTCAGACAGGAAGATCAACCATGATTAAACATGTTCTTAATGTAGTACCTACTTATCAGATGGGTAATTTTAAACTTCCTAATCAACTTATATATCAACAAGCTCACTGCTATTGAGAGTCATTTCTTTTGGGGGCACAGAGAAAACAAAGGATCTAATCCTCTAGCTTGGCTCAAGATATGTAAGCCCAAAGATAGTGGCGGACTTGTTTTAAGGGATTTAGAGAAGCTCAAACTGTCTCTTCTTATAAAATTGACATGGAGAATCTATTCTGAATCCAACAATCTAATGGTGCAACTTCTAAGAAGAAAATATTTTAGAAATGGAGACATTCCTCATAGAAAAGATTGAGTTTCCAAATCCCAACGAGAAGGTATGTAATACGTTCACCTTAAGTATTGTTCACCTCCTGAATCATTGTGATCTTATGTGATGGGATTAATAGTTATTTTTTTCATGATTCTATGCCCATCATTTAGTTGTTTGATAATATTATAGCAGTAGATTTTTTTGGGCAAAACAACTTTGTAGCTGAAATTGTAAATCTGAAAATTCTGTAAATAATGTGCTATGATTCAGTTTTTATGATTTACTCTTAGCCAGCGTCTCGGGATTTTTATTTCACATCTTCTTGTAGTCTCGATGAGATATTTTGAAAATCCACTCAAGGAGAATGAACTTGATGCGTGGAATTGATCTGAAGAAGATAACAGAGAATATAGATGGGGCATCTGGCGAGAACTGAAGGTTTTTTACTTCCCCGTATTTTCTTTTTTGATAAATTTGTTTTTGTTATATCCTGTAAATATTATCTGTATCAACCAGGATCCTCTCTATTTTTGTAATTCACTCCTTAGTCCTTAGCAATGCGGAAGCACAATCTTATGTTTTGAAGTCGAGGCAATACCATCATTAAGATATTGCATAACCTTAACATTATAAGATGTGTGTTGGATATGATATGTGTTGGCAACGGAAAACTTAATTTCATCACCTAATTATAACATGCTAACTATTTGATATAATGAAATGTATTGCCTTGTTAAAGTTTGGCATTTGGTTTGCAGTTGAAGGGTGAAGGTTTAGATCTTTGTCGGATTGATGACCTTGCAAGTACTTTTTTGAACTGACAAGCCTACATTCTGTGTGTGTGTGTGTGTGTGTGTGTGTGTGTGTGTGTGTGTGTGTGTGTGTGTGTGTGTGTGTGTGTGTGTGTGTGTGTGTGTGTGTGATTACTCCTCATGTGGATGATGCTCATGTCTACATTCCGACTTCAGAGTTCAAGTATGTTAGTGATGCTGTCGAATAGTGTTCTCATAGACATCTTAATCTTCATAATATTTTTGGAGTCAACTTTTTGTAACAATCATCTATATTACTGCCATTTTTTGGATGTGTGTGTTTAACACTGGTATGGTAACTTGAATGAATGTAAGTGTGTTACACTGGTAGGTTAATATGAATTTATGAATGTGAAATACTTTCGGCAATTCGGTTTCAGCTATAATATTTTTTTTCAAAATAGTTATATGCACAGAACTTCTAATAAGAGTTTTGTTCCATATTTCAACTACACAAACCAAAGGTTGTGAAAAAATGTCTTTACGACATCACTAGGTTCTTTCCAACATAGTTCTACAACTCTAACAAGTGTCGTCCAAATCTTATTCATAATAGTAATAAGAGTTGTTACATATTTCTACAATACACATCCTAGGTTGTCTAAGATAGTCCTTCAACTTATACAAGTGTTTTGTTATATATTTTTACGATATACATCATAGGTTGTCTAAGATAGACCTTCAACTTATACAAGTGTTGTGTTACATATTTTTACGATACGCATCCTTTGTTGTGTAAAATAGTCCTACAACAGAAGCAAGAGTTGTATTAGGCTTTCAAAAAAAATTCTAAAGAGAATTACAACTTTGCCAAAATATTGCCGAACCATGAATCACATCACCATTTACAACTCTAAGTCAAGTATTGTAGAAAATCTTGGACTTTATACAATACCCCCACTACACAATGCATAAATTTCGTTGTCGTAGGTGTACGACAACGCTAATAAAGTGTCGTCAATGATGATTTTTCCCGTAGTGCTATCATCTTCTTCCTTCACCAACCTAGAGCTCCAAATACTCATTAATGGAGTCTCAATGTAATCCAAATGTAGTTTCAGCAATCAAAGTGAACCCTAACCCCGTGGATGTAGATCACATTGATCGAACCACATAAATCTTGTGTCTTATTTTACATTTCCATTATTTTTATCTTCATTTTCATATTAAATAAGTTTAGATCTAGAAATTGTTAAAGGGGTGTTAGTTGTGGGACTTCCTGCAACTACATTTTGGAGTTAGAAATAGGGAGGAGTAAAGGATTTATCCTTCCTATAACTTGTTGGTTCAAGAAGTTTCCATGAAGATTAGATATTGTTCATATTTATTTTTAGATCTAAAAAGTTTAGGTGCAAAAATGGAAATTTCATGTAAGAAATTACACTTTCAGGGAAGAAAACCAAATTTAATAATATCCTCATCGCCTCTGTTACTAGGTTCACTAGCTCATTTAGTAATATTCCGTACAAGTGGTGGGTGCTTGAGAAGTGGAATTCTCATTTCTAGAACAAGTTTCAATGGTGTCTATTCTCGATAGAGCAGTGCTATCCCACATGATTTTGCGGGATGGTTTCCTATAAAAGCGGTTTTTTTACCGTTATATCATGTTAAAACCCAGATTTAACAGCTTTAAACCTTTTAGGGGAAATGGTGGGTTTTTTCTCGAAATGATGTGTCATTTCCTAAATATGAATCTAACCGTTGATTTGATTATCTAACGGTAAAGAAGCCGCTTTTGCGGAAAACCACCCGCAAAGTCGCGTGGGATAGCATTTGTCTTCTCCATAATACTAACAAGTTTTGACTTGCTCGATCGTTGGAGAAACCCAAGGGTTCATCTTTTCAGTGTAAGAAACCAAGTCATAATGCGCCCGAAAGAATGACAACCCGTTAAAAAAAAAAAACTTAATACATTCACCGAAATCCGAAACACTAGTTGTAGCTAATAATAATATACCAAATAAGAAGTACAGTGGATTTGTGGGTCATGGATAGGATTTTCCTTCAAGTAGCACAACAATGGCAAACAACATAAGGTCCGGAATCCGGAGCCGGAGAGCACGAAGACGATATAATAGGATTTCGGTTAGGGTAGCCGGCGGGAAGCCCATATGAACTACAGAACTGGTCACAATTGGAACAACGACTTTGAGACCCAGCTCCAAAATAAGAACCCTGAGCGCAGTACGGTCTGTAATAGCGTTCCGACCACAGAAACAAATTAAACAAAGTCCAAAAACAAAAAGAGAAGACAATTAGAGAAATGACATTATGAATACTAACAACAACAAAAAATGTCTCCTATGCATTTCACAATTTTAAAGCCGCAAAAGTAGTTGAATGAGAGTGCTTACACAGAGGTGAAAGCAACACAACACAAGCAAACATAACGTTCAGGAGCTTTGACAATCGGATAACACTGCCCTGTTTTAACAGCCGATCCCGTCATTCCTGAGTATATTGCGGGTAAATCAAGTGAAGTACAATGACTTTCACAACCGGAACAACCATACATGGCTCCGAAACTGTTACCACTTCCAGGTCTACATGATTGACCTCTCACACCTCCTCCTTCTCTATAAGATTATCCCGATCACACAAACAAGAATAGAACTGTTAGAGGAACAATCTATGAATAATAATCAAAACCGCAAAAATAAAAATAAATTAAGCAGTAGAATGAGAGAGTACTTACTCAGAGGTGAAAGCAATGAAAACTAAGAAAAACAAACCAAAGAACAAATGAGAGAAAATGAGAGCATTCTTTGCCATTATTCAGAATTCGTTTTGGAACAACTAATTAATTTAGAAATGTGAGTTTTGCTTAAAACAAATATTAAGACTTTATTTATAGAACTGTATAACATTTTAATGACCACATGGTGTGCAATCGAAGTTAGCGCGTTTACAATATTATTTAAGTGTTGATTATCATAATATGAAAGTTTTTGCATCTTTTATTAACTTGAATGGTCAAAATTAAGTCGACTGACTCAAGCAGTTTAAGCTATGCAAGTTGCCATCACATGTTCTTCCATTGCGAGTTGAGATGTCAAGGCTTTCCCTGGCGTGAATTTGTACTATTGAACGTTGTGGCAATAATCAATCCCCGTCACTGGATATTCCTGTTTTATCGATCGATTATCGGTCTCATTAATATGAGTATAGTTGTTTACAGTTTGGTGGATAACAGTGACAGATTTTTTATTGGGTTTTGGTAAGTCCACTTCACACTCAAAGTTGACTTTGTTATCAAGTGGTAATATTTAGTATAATCTAATGATTTAGATGATAAGAACTAGTTTAGTGTGACTCGTGAATAGATTACAGTGGAGATTCGATGAGGATTTAGTCATCTCTGCAACAATGGCACACTTAAGCATAGATACTAGAAAGTACCACAGTCCTTTACACAGTCGTCGAAAGTCTCGCTAATCCCAGTAGTTTTCCCGGTGCATTTTTGAGCATTCACACTTCTTCCTCTGCAAAACCAAATCAAATGATAACAGAATGAAAGTGACTAAAAGTAACAAAGATTTTGCAAAAAACATCAAGTGGTGTACTAACCAACAAAGTACTTGACCCTGAGATGAAAGCAATCACAACCAGTAAAACTGTAAAAGCAAATCAAGAGGAGAGAAAGTGCAACTCATTCTTCTTGCCATGGTTTCAGATATGTATTGTTGAGGCTTGAAGCTGTATTTTGTTGAATTTGCACACTGATTTAGCACCCACTTAACGATGACCAAGGTCCTCGATCGTTCGCAGTAAAACTTCAGCATCTTACACTGATCAATACATCTTGATATGTTATTGATTTGTGGTTTCGATGAATTTCACATGCATCTTGATGTTTTGTGAACTTCAAGGTAAATTAATTGAATGTTTATACTGGTATACTAAAGATAAGAGCCAAAAAAAAAAAAAGATTCACCATCTCAAACGGTAGCCTTTCCAAAAAAGAATATACATCCAAAATTAAGGGTTAAGTGGCAAAATGTCCCAAAATGGATCTCAAGGGTGTGAAAATGCTCCGGACCGTAGGCAAAAGATCAAAATGCCCCAAAATCTTAACAAAATGCCCTAATACGTTACTTTTGCCGTTAGAGATGGTTAAGTGGTTGAATTAGCACGCATCTGGTCCCACACGTGTGATAATATGACATTTATACCCTTATGACAAATAAGCTGGCATAAGGGGGACCTTCTGGCAATTTATCCATCGTATATAAAACATGTGAGATTTTGACACGTGGCAACTCTATAAAATGGACGGTCGCAGATGAAGGGATATGTTTTACCGAAACAATAGTTTTTTTCTTACAAATGACCAGCGTGTCCTATTAACTAGGATTGCGACACGTGTAACATGTCGCGCAATATTTTTTTCGGGCAAAAGAGACAATTCATAACACAGTTGACCAGCCAAAAATAGTCAAAATGCCCCATTTTAACTATTATAGGTAAAAGTAACGGAATGGGGCATTTTGATCTTGTGACTAACGTCCAGGACATTTTCACAACCTCGGGGTCCATTTTGGGGCATTTTGCCACTTAACCGGAAAATGGGTCATATAACCAAAACCCACAAAATATCGGAGTAGTGGACAAACAAAAAATCAGTCTGGGTGAAAAAACACAAACAAATTTAGTCATCTATATCCTTTTCTTAAATTTTATTCTTTATCATATCATTTTCCTCATTTTCTCTCTCCTATTTAAAATTAATCACAAGAATGGTTTTAATTTCCGAAATATAAGTCGCATTTTAATGAAATTTATATTTTTGAAAAAGGGTCGAAAATCTCTACAAAACAAAATCCATTATCGATATAAAATTCAGAAAATAAAATAAAATAAACCAGGCCAAGGATACATTATGCACCCAGGTGCAATTTAGCTAAAAATTATATCCTATTATGCATCCAGGTGCACCTCGACAAAACCTATTTCATCTAAGAATATGCATTATGCATTCAAGTGCACCTCGACAAAACCTATTTCCTCTAAGAATATGCCATGGTATCTGGCAAGTGTTCGAGTGATGGATGCAGCGATGCAGTGAATTGTGTTTATATTACGTAGTTGTAATAAGGTGGCAACTGTTTTGCCAGGTAGCTATGAACAAATCAACACCTCATGTACGAGGAGTCCGAATTTGTGCATACTCCTTAACGAGTGTGCACGTAATATTTTAATCTCTAACCTTGATTTAATTTAGGAAATTATGTAACGAGGGTCGTGATTCTAAACATGGTGGATAATGGGGTCATCGGTTAATAATCAACTAATAATAAAAATATGTGAAATATACACTCGTCAGAGGACTGTGAACAAATTTGGACTCATGCATGAGTTAGAAATTGCATTTTAGATGTGTCATTTGTTTGATGTCATGAAGCCAGAATCCCTCAGAGTCTATTGTGTTAGAAAAAAAACGTTTTTAAAAATTTAATTAAAAATGCATGGACCATGTTTTGATCCCAATACCTATTGCTCCCTAGATGTTTTTTCATGTGAATGAATAAAACATTAGTCCCATATAGACTAAAACACTTAGAGTTTTAGACTTAAATACCATTGGTTTAGCCTTAAGGGCATGGCCCTTTGGGTCTTTAGACCTTTGTGTATGGGGAAAGCCCTAGACTATGGCAAGGTTGCCATTCCCTTATTGCATTTCTTATTGCCTTTCTCGTTCGAGCGGTGCTTCGCACAGAAGCACGCACGCTCGCTCGGGCTCGGGCGTGGGCGTGGGAGTGGGTGTGGGTGTGGGTGTGGGTGTATCCGACCCATCCTTTCTTTTTACTGAAATTTACCACACGCTTCTCCCACACATGTAAATAATTTTATTCTTTGCCTTCTCGGTTTTGGATATCCGACAGTCTCGAGAAGCATCTTCTTTTACGCGTGTCACACGGTTTTCTTGACACATGTACACACTGTTTTCCTCGAGAAGAATCTCGCACATTTTGAATGCGTGTGCACTGTTCTTTTAACGCGATTTTTACCTTACTTTTGCAACGTTCGAGATGCGTGAATCACGGACAGTCTGTCGTGCTTTGGATTCTCTTCCAACGTTCGAACTTTTTACACCTATAAATACGAGAGAAGAATTTCATTTTCAACTCATACCTTTCAGAACTCTTCTCTTCTGAAATTCTTCTTCTTCTTTTATGCTTTCAGAAACAATTTATTTTTAAGTTTCTGAAACATAAATTCAGTTCTTGTCTGAAACAAGTTGTAGTTTACAGAAACATAATTTTGTATAACTACTTCTTTGTTTACAGAATATTAGTTTACAGAAACTTTATTTACAGAAATTGTTTTACAGAAACATAAATTAGTTTTTACATTTCTCTGAAACTATTTGAGTTTCGATTTGTATTTTTGTTTTTATTTCTGCTGCCAAGTTCTAAGGGTTCTCTCTGTGTATGCTACACATAGAAGAGAACTAACAGTAGTTGTATCCTGGAGGTAATTTGTTAATTTCTATAGCATCTCAGAGGAGTAGCAGGCAATATTACCTTTAGCTCAGCGTATCTCATACGTGCCTCTACTAAGTTTATTGAGTTATTTGTTACTACTATCAGTGTAATCTAAGTATTATTTCCCATTTGCATTCGATTATTGTAATTAATTCCAACAATCTAAAGGTAATATCGTGCATTATTGTAATATTGTAATACTGTAATATTCGTTGTTGTAAGAACATGGGAAAGAATATTGTAGAAAAACCACCAAAGTTCAGTGGTAAGGACTTTAAGAGATGGCAGTCTAAAATGCTATTCTTCCTAAACGACCAAAGGTTAGATGGATATGCTTTAGAAAAACCCTCGAGAAAACTTCATCACCGTGGTAATGAAGATAAATTGGACAGGTGGAATAGGAAGAATTATTTGTGCAAGAATCATATTCTTAACTGTCTTGATGACTCCTTGTATGACTTCTATAATGCAAAAGAAGATTTTAATGCTTTTGATTTATGGGAAGCTCTAGAAGTAAAATATCATGCTGAAGCTGCTGGAAGTAAGAAGTTCTTGATGGCTAAGTTCTTAGAATACAACATGACTAACGAAAAGCCTGTGGTAGAACAGTTCGTCGAACTTCAACTCCTCATCAGAGAGATTCTTGCTGAAGGCATGACTTTTGATGAAGCTCTACAAGTATCGGCTGTGATTGAAAAGCTTCCACCCTCATGGAGCGAATACAAGAGGAGGCTGCGACACAAGACTCGTGAAATCACCATGGTGGAGCTTGGCAAAAAGATCCAGGTTGAGGAGCATATGTGCAGCAAGGACAAGAGCATGATGCTGAGAAAAAACATGTCCAACAAAGCTCATGTTTTGGACGATAAAGCTGCTTCAAAGAAAACTCCTGGAGAATCCAGCAAAATGGGTAATAGACGTAACAGACGTCGAAAACCCAGAGGTAACAATTTTAAGCCTAGAGGTGGTGTCACTAAGCACACCATCAAAGGCGACTGTTTTAATTGTGGTAAACCTGGACATATGGCTAAAGACTGTAAGGCCCCTAAAAGGATCAAATATGATCCAAAACAGAAAAATAAGGCAAACATAGTAGAGGACTCTGGATATTTCACTGGCATGGTGTCTGAAATCGACCTTGTCTCTAGTATGACTAATGTGAGAGACTGGTGGCTTGATTCTGGAGCCACCAAGCATGTCTGTCAATTCAGAAATGCTTTCTCCTCCTATTCCATAGTAGGATATGATGAGAAATTGTTCATGGGAAACTCTTCCACCGCGAAAGTGGTGGGGAAAGGCAAGGTCGAACTGAAGCTAACTTCAGGAAAACTCTCGCATTGAATGACGTATTTTACGTCCCAGACATATGCAAAAATCTTATCTCAGAAACCATCCTGCTAGGAAAAGGTTTTAAAATTGTTGCTGAGTCTAATACTGTTGTGATTTCTAAACATGGTGAATTCGTAGGAAAAGGTTATGTTACTGATAACATGATTAAGCTTAGTGTATCTGATTTGAAATTGAATGTTAATGCATCTTCTTCTGCTTATGTTTGTGACTCTTCACATGTTTGGCATGATAGACTTGGGCATGTTAATCTCAAATCTCTAGAAAGACTTGCTAATTTAGGTTGCATACCAAAAATAAACTTTGATAAAAATCAAAGATGTGAAATCTGTGTTGAATCTAAATATACAAGAAAACCGTTTAATAAAAGGATTGAACGTAAAACAGTTCCTTTGGAACTAATACACTCGGATTTAGGAGATTTGAAATCAACACCAACAAGAGGTGGTAAAAAATGGTACATCACTTTTATAGATGATTACTCACGCTATTGTCAGGTTCATCTTATCAGAAGTAAAGATGAAGCCTTAGAGGCGTTCAAATTTTATAAAATTGAAGCAGAAAACCAAAAAGGAGTTAAGATTAAAACTCTTAGGTCTGACCGTGGCGGTGAGTATGTGATACCCATAGGAGAGTTTTGTAAAAATAATGGAATCATTCATGAAACCACTACACCATATTCACCTGAATCGAATGGTGTAGCCGAAAGAAAAAATAGAACACTCATAGATATGGTAAATGCTATGTTGACAAGTTCAGGGTTATCTTCGAACTTGTGGGGGGAAGCTATCCTCTCAGCATGCTATATTTTGAACCTAGTTCCATTTAAAAAATCAGATAAAACTCCCTACGTATTGTGGAATGGTAAACAACCTTCCTATGCATACTTTAAAGTGTGGGGGGTGTTTGGCCAAGGTGGCCATTCCTCATCCCAAGAAAACTAAAATAGGTCCTAAAACAGTCGACTGTGTTTTCTTAGGGTATCATGAGCATACAACTGCACACAGGTTTATGGTCATCAGCTCTGACCATAATAACATTGGTCAGAATACCATATTGGAATCTAGAGATGCTGTGTTTTATGAACACATATTTCCTTTAAGGTCTGGACCTCGAAAAAGGGTCCATGATGACCTCTCGGATGTTCCATCGACTAGTCATACCCCAACTTTAGAGTATGAGACTGAACCAAGAAGAAGTAAGAGGGTTAGAACTGAAACAAGTTTTGGCCCAGATTTTTTGACTCTTACGGTAGAGTCTGAACCCCAAACCTACTAGGAATCTATGACTTCTCCAGAAGCTCCTTTCTGGGAAGAAGCTTCATCAAATGAATGGGAGTCCATTTAGCAAAATGAAACTTGGGAGCTTGTAGACTTGCCTCCTGGAAGTAAATCCATAGGTTGCAAATGGGTGTTCAAAAGGAAACTTAGAACATATGGAACTATAGATAAATATAAAGCTAGGTTGGTAGCTAAAGGCTATAGACAAAAGGAAGGATTAGATTTCTTTGATACCTATTCACCTGTCACTAGAATCACTTCTATTAGGATGTTGATTGCTATTGCTTCAATTTATGATTTTCATATACATCAGATGGATGTTAAAACTGCATTTCTATATGGTGAATTGAATGAAGAAATTTATATGGACCAACCTGAAGGCTTTATAGTAAAAGGTTGTGAAAACAAAGTATGCAAGTTGAACAAATCTCTATACGGTTTGAAACAAGCACCTAAACAGTGGCATGAAAAATTTGATCATGTTATGATAACTAATGGTTTCAAGGTTAATGAATCTGATAAATGTGTTTACATTAAATCTGTGGATGATTCTTATGTTATTGTGTGCCTATATGTTGATGATATGCTCATATTAGGCAATAACCTTGATATTATTAATACCATTAAAAGCATGCTTAGAGATAATTTTGACATGAAAGACTTAGGCCCTACTGATGTAATCTTAGGGATGAAAATCAGAAAGACGTCTGATGGATATAGTCTTAGTCAATCTCATTATGCTGAAACCGTATTAAAGAGATTTAATTATGAAAATGCTAAACCTGCATCTACTCCATTTGATCCCACTTGTAAATTGAAAAAGAACAAGGGTGAGGGTATTGATCAACTTGAGTATTCTCGCATTATTGGTAGTCTTATGTATTTGATGAACTGTACAAGACTTGATATTGCTTACTCTGTGAGTAGATTAAGCAGGTATACTTGAAACCCAGGGCAGGATCACTGGAATGCTCTCTTCAGAGTCCTACGTTACCTGAGAGGGACCTCAAACTATTGCTTAAGTTTTGGGAAGTATCCGGCTGTACTGGAAGGGTATTGTGATGCCAACTGGATATCAGATTCAGTAGAGTGCAAGTATACTAGTGGGTACATCTTCTTACTTGGAGGTGCGTGTGTCTCATGGAAGTCTACCAAACAGACATGTATAGCTAAATCCACTATGGAGTCTGAATTTATAGCCTTGGAAAAAGCTGGAGAGGAAGCTGAATGGATACGATGTTTCCTGGGAGGAATTCCACTCTGGCCCAAGCTCGTGTCTTCAATCGCAATCCTTTGTGATGATAAAGCTGCTCTTGGTTGCGCAAAGAACAATGTATACAACGGGAAGTTTATACATATACGAAGAAGACACAAGACGGTGAAACAACTACTCTCTACTGGTATTATCTCGATAGACTTTGTAAAATCCAAAGATAATCTTGCAGATCCTTTGACAAAAGGCTTAACCAGAGAGGAAGTTAAACTTACATCGAGGGGGATGGGACTTAAGCTCATTGAATAAATCACCATGAAGGATACTCAACCTTGTGATTGGATTTCCAAGATCAAGGTTCAATGAGACAACAAATTTATGGTGATATTGGGAAAGCACTATCTTTGTCCCTCCCTATGGTGTAACCGTGCGATAGTGCTGCCTGCAGAATTACAGGATGATCTTTTGCGATCTTAATGGGTACCATGGCTTTGATTAAAGCGGGGTGTGGCAGGACACTCTTTATGGACTCACCTTTGTGGATGTTGGAAGTGGGGCCGCTTCCTATGAGAATTTGAGCTGATTCTCTAGAGACATTCATTAAGTCCGGGATTTTAGCCCACGGCCAAAATGGGCACAACAGCAAGAGCTTGGCAGCTGTTTTCTTTGGTTGAGGCATCAAGTGTGGCTGTTATTTCTGAATTGCATTCATTGTTGGCATTTCAAGACATTGCGTTCACCGTATCAATAAGCAGTTTAGGTAACCTCTCGCTAAGTTAAGGTTCAATCTTTGGGACACCTTAGCCTATATTGTTGCCTTATGTTTTATCGTGTTTTATCGACATGTTTTATTATTCATGTGGGGGATTGTTAGAAAAAAAACGTTTTTAAAAATTTAATTAAAAATGCATGGACCATGTTTTGATCCCAATACCTATTGCTCCCTAGATGTTTTTTCATGTGAATGAATAAAACATTAGTCCCATATAGACTAAAACACTTAGAGTTTTAGACTTAAATACCATTGGTTTATCCTTAAGGGCATGGCCCTTTGGGTCTTTAGACCTTTGTGTATGGGGAAATCCCTAGACTATGGCAAGGTTGCCATTCCCTTATTGCATTTCTTATTTCCTTTCCCGTTCGCGAGGTGTTTCGCACAGAAGCACGCACGCTCGCTCGGGCGAGGGCGAGGGCGTGGGCGTGGGCGTGGGAGTGGGAGTGGGAGTGGGTGTGGGTGTGGGTGTATCCGACCCATCCTTTCTTTTTACTGAAATTTACCACACGCTTCTCCCACACATGTAAAGAATTTTATTCTTTGCCTTCTCGGTTTTGGATATCCGACATCCTCGAGAAGCATCTTCTTTTACGCGTGTCACACGGTTTTCTTGACACCTGTACACACTGTTTTCCTCGAGAAGAATCTCGCAAATTTTGAATGCGTGTGCACTTTTATTTTAACGCGATTTTTACCTTACTTTTGCAACGTTCGAGATGCGTGAATCACGGACAGTCTGTCGTTATTTGGATTCTCTTCCAACGTTCGAACTTTTTACACCTATAAATACGAGAGAAGAATTTCATTTTCAACTCATACCTTTCAGAACTCTTCTCTTCTGAAATTCTTCTTCTTCTTTTATGCTTTCAGAAACAATTTATTTTTAAGTTTACAGAAACATAAATTCAGTTCTTGTCTGAAACAAGTTGTAGTTTTGAAACATAATTTTGTATAACTACTTCTTTGTTTACATAATATTAGATTACAGAAACTTTATTTACAGAAATTGTTTTACAGAAACATAAATTAGTTTTTACATTTCTCTGAAACTATTTGAGTTTCGATTTGTATTTTTGTTTTTATTTCTGCTGCCAAGTTCTAAGGGTTCTCTCTGTGTATGCTACACATAGAGGAGAACTAATAGTAGTTGTATCCTGGAGGTAATTTGTTAATTGCTATAGCATCTCAGAGGAGTAGCAGACAATATTACCTTTAGCTCAGCGTATCTCATACGTGCCTCTACTAAGTTTATTGAGTTATTTGTTACTACTATCAGTGTAATCTAAGTATTATTTCCCATTTGCATTCGATTATTGTAATTAATTCCAACATATTGTTGTTAGTTTTGTAGCAACTGCTACCTTGCACACCCCGATATAACACGCAATAGCATCCGGTTTTCTGAGCTAAAGAGATGCGACCAAAGTCTTCATTCACATTAAAACCTCAGCATGTTACACTCATCAATACCTTCTGATGTATTATTATTAATCCATGGTTTCTATAAATTTGACACGTATTTGGATGTATTCTTCAATTTCAAGATAAATTTCTTGAATTTATATATATTGGTATAGTTCAATTTTTTTACTCTCAGTTATGTATCATTTTTGTCCAAGCACCAATTTGCGGTTGCCGGTTGGCTATTGTGGTTATATGGTATCCTAATCCTAACAAGTGGGGAAACCAAAATATCACAAACTTCACCAAAATATCACATGAAGAGCTCAAGAATACAACAAGTCTCCTGGATTCTATGGCTACTGTATGGACATTTTCAAAGCTAAATCGGAAACATCAAAATAAAGTTTATGGCCGTTGTACAAGAATCCTATGAGAATGAACGGATGACCTGGAGAAGAAATCGCTTCTTCATTGGTCAAATTTCCAAGGAGTAGGCAGGGTCGTTTTAAGGGTGCTCTAGGAAAACTTAAAATTTGAGACTTGTTTATATGTTATTATTAGGTCATGGTCTGTTAGAGTTTTAGTATATGGGGAATAAATTTTTCATATATTGTAAGCAATAACTTGCATTTGGGTAGGCCGCCCAAATTTTTCTATGAGGTTCTTCAACTGATTCGTTGAGAACAGTTACATTTAGAGAGTTAATAACGTGCTGGAAGGAAGTTTTAGACTGTAACCAAGGTCATTTGTATTATGGGCTATCTCTGAAAATGGGCGAAAATGTTTTTGTCAAGTGTACTAATGAAAAATATGGCCAGATTCTATAGCCTTAACTAAAAGATGCAAATGAAATTACCCTGAAATACAACCCCTTTATGGTGATTCTTTTGCAAACTCAATTGAACAACTCTTTTTTAAAAAATAAAATGAAAATAAATAAATAAATGCATTCTAAAATCGTTCATGATAAACCAAACTGCAATCAAACAACGTACAACAATATTGATAAAAACTACAATATAAGCCAATGTCCCAATAATAATACGTTGGTAAAGTAGCTTTTGCGTAATGGTACTGATGATGAGTTTGAAACTTGTCCACATCAAATTCTTTATCAATAGAAAAAAATAAAGTATGGTATATATAGATAGCCTAAGCCAATGCCCTGGTGTGACTTAGGCCATGTAGACACTATGAGGAGGGTTTTTAAGCAACTCTGCAACAATGGCATACTTCAGTGTAGGTACTAGATTCAGTATAGGTAGTAGATGACTGTTCAATATTGCACTCCCACGACATAGGGTCTTGAAGCCCGTAGATCTGAGAACAATAGGTTTGGCACTCCTTAACACAGTTGTCGAAAGTCCCGTTAATCCCAATAATTTTCCCGGTACATTTATGAGCACTCACACCTCTTCCTCCTCTGCAAAACCGAACCAAATCAAACGTATAAGAGAATAAATTGATTAAAAGAAATAAAATTGTGCAAAGAAATAAGTGTTGATAGTAAGCAACTAAGTAGTCAGGGTAATCACTACATCATTTCAGGAATTTTGTCACAAGCTATAACCGTTACTGATGATATTTGTAACGGGTATAACCTGTTGAAAATAGGCCGTAATAAATAACTGTGAAACGCTTTTGTAACGGTTTTATCTGTGACATTCGCCCACCACAGTCGCATAAAATAACCGTTACAATAATTAATAGTCACGATTGACCTAATTTTATGATAGCGACATGTGTCAAATTAGTAACGGTTTAAACTGTTACTCTCTATTTACCACAATTAACTGAGTGACATGTGTCTCAAAAAGTCACATTTATGGCAACGATTATAATTGTTACTGAAACCTTGCAACGATTGGGTCAGCGACACGTGTCCCATTTTGTTACGAATATAGTAACACATTTTAGTGTTGCCATTAGTTTTATAACGATTTCTTATGGACACGTGTCGTCCATTTGTCACGGTTTTTGTGACTATTAAATTGTTACTCTCATTTGTAACAATAGTAAGATGATGACACGTGTTGTTTTTACTTCACAATTGTTGTTACACTTATTTCCGTGACAATTATTTCAGTTACAATTAAAAAAAAAGTGGTTAGCCCAGACCATTTTAATGGACCTGGGCTTCCAGTTTATAGGCCTGTAATACAATACCACCTACACTCTCAGGCCTGTAATACAATACCACCTACACTTTCAGTTTACAGGCCTGAAATACAATAGCATTTTCTTCATTCTATCCATAATCCACATTCAATACATTCTTCAATCAATCAATTCAATCAAGTACCAAAAAAGAATACAAATTCAAAAGGAATAAAAATTCTATCAAGTACCAAAAAAAAAAGAACCTAATCTCTCTGCAAAATCTGTTATTGTTAAGTATAAAATTCTGAGGAAAGTCATAGAAACCTACTAAGTTCCCAAGTTCAGATCATTCTCTAAATCACTATAAGCAGAAACTTACTCAAAACTTGTCGCTGCAAAGGGACCTATTGGCTTCCATTTAATGGTAGAACCTCTTGCTTGGATATGATTTCAGGGGTATAAGATCTCTTGTGACAATTAAATTGAAATTGAAGGCCTCTGCAAGAACAAGAAGAAAAAAATGTATCAGAAACTAATAATTCTGTTCAAAATATTATACCAGCAATAGATAAAACAATATAACTTAAGACAGTTGAAATGGGTATATAAGAAAATGTTTAAGCAAGGACCATTACCTGCAGACAATTAGGAGATGATTCTTCTCACGACGAAGGCTTCCCAATTTAACACCTAAAGAAGCTAGTAGTAGGGAAATTCTCTTGAGTCTACACAAGCAATCGCCATAAACTATTATTCGAGATTCGACAATAATATCCCAAACAAGACAAAAAACACACAGTGATCTAAAGAAATTCTAAACTACATTAAACTACTGAAAATTATACCTTGATTTGAACCTGACTTTGGGTTGCAGGTTGTAAAAGTTGTTCCTCCAACTTAGATCCTTCCAACTCCTCAATTTCACAATTCATCCTATAAACAACAAAGATAACTAACTATCACTCTCGGGTCGAGGTTAATTTTAATCTTAACAAATATAAATAAAATGCAAAAGGTTACCTCATTAAAGTCATCAGCTGCTCCAATGGGGTTTGAAAATGCTCCCTGAACCTGCTTCATATTCTCAGTCTGCTCATTAATCTAAGAAAATGGTACCAACATAACAATCCAACGAAGCAAGCCAAATGAAAAAACATTTTCACCTGACTTCTGAGGAGTTTCTACTTTAGCATTTTTGTCCAAGAGTGTGCTTATTGTTAAAAACTTCAGCAAGTCTCTTCTTTCCCTATAAGAAACACATAAAGTTATAGTTAGTCAGCAATGAAAAATACAGAAAACTCTTAGTTAGAAGTACTAAAAACGACGACATTCTTAGCAAAAAGTAAACCACAAGGTAGGGAAATGCCTGAAAAGCAAAGGTCGTGGACAACACAAATTATGAGACATGATCAACAACAAAGCAAATTTTGAGAATATTAAATTACTCACTCTTAACGCAGCTTTATGTAGATATGATGAGCGCATATAGGCTTTCATGAGCGAAAGAGATAATGACATTGTACATGCAATCCTGACGAGTGATTATGTAACTAATAGGGCTTATTCTTATCACTCTTGAACATGTCAAACTTACAGGGACAATAGCATTCAAGTTCACAATATCATTCAAGTCCACATTACGAGCAATGCCAACAACTACAGCTCATGAAAATTAAATTACCTGATCCTTAAAAGAGCTTCATTGTGGTTGAACCACCTAGTCACATTAATATATTATGATGATAGAACTCCCTGAGAGATGCATGAATAATGTTAAAACCTTGGACGCTTGAATATTGAGACCCCGATTCCTCTACCACCATTAATGTTACAGTTGATTCTCCCCTCCCAAATGCACTGCAAATGAACAACTTATATTCAGCCACCCACAATAAATAAATAAAAAACCAATAAAGTATTATCTACAATTATCGATGTCACAAAAGACAAATTATATCTTTTTTTTTGGTACAACTATTTGTCAAAGACTAAAGAGTTTATCACACATAAAATACAAGGATGGAGCACGGACATTTGACAATAAATTATACTGCCACCTCATATCCTAAACAGAAATAAGGATTAAGGAAGCAATTATTACCTCATGAAATTCATAGAATGAATGTTTCATTCACTGAAATTGAAATCAGAATTCTACAAAATTATTCACAAGTTAATGTGATTGGGATAAGATATTTTTAACTTCCTCCTAATATTGCGCATCACTAGCGTGTTACACTAAGAATTTAAACACATACCAAAAATCCACACATCCCTGTAGGTATGTGCTAACGAAAGAACAAAATGACTCGATCACTTGCACAATCCCATGAAATTAAATTGTCTTCCAAAGTTATTGCATTATTACTAATCTAGAATAATGACACTCATTACCAATTTAACAACTTTAAAGCAATTGAAAAATCAACTAAGACGGATAAAAACATAGCACAAGTGTGCGAAAGATATTACCAAACCAAACCCATAGAAATCCTTCTGTTGTGCTCTCCTGCTTCATTTTTTCGAAGATGAATAACCACCATATGCTTCTCTTTCATAATCATACTTACGCCACGACTCCGAATTCAAAAACTTCCCCATGAATTACTCTTATGCATCCAATGGGAGTTAGGCACAAGTAGCTTCAAGATGCAGGTATGTACCTGCTATGACTGGAACTGCGGCTACAGCTTCCACTATGGATTGAGAAATGGACTCTAGATGGACTGTTTTCATATGGCTTCACCTACACCAAAAAGCAATGAAATCAAGCTCAACATAAAAAAGCTTGCTAAAATGGACTGTTTTCATTTTCCTGGATAATTGAACTCTCACTTGAGAAAGCTTGCTAAATAAAAACAAAAAATATACAAAGTACAAGGTAGAAAGCTTACAGCTAAGAGTAGTGAGCTTGAGAGTCCTAAAGAAAATATCATAAAGGGTTTCATTATCAAGACCATACACTCATCGAGGTTCTCCACAATTTGATGAACAGACAAAGTAGCATTGTAAGGCGCAACCACAGAGTCATAAACTTTAGGTGATGGGATAAAAAGAGAAACTAAGCATCATCCTCCACCCAAAGAATGACATACTTGGAATCCTGCAGATCAAACCAACCAAGGAGAAGATAAATAAAAACTTACCAAAATAAACCCCCAGAAAACAGAGCACTTGGAATTATCAAAAAACACTAAATGACTGAATCTGAACAAGATAAAACACTAAAAGGGAAAGCAATCATTATGAAATTTAATCCAACAAAGTTGAGCATGTCCAAATCATAAATTCAAAAAGCTCAGCAATTCCAACATTCACTCAAAGGTACTATCAGAAACAAATATTAATCAACCAATGGTAAACAAACATGACAAACACTTTTACATAAATTTAAGCGTATCAAAGAACTAGTAAAAGGGAAAGCAATCATTATGAAATTTAAGCCAACAAAGTTGAGCATGTCCAAATCACAAATTCAAAAAGCTCAGCAATGCCAACATTCACTCAAAGGTACTATCAGAAACAAATATTAATCAACCAATGGTAAACAAACATGGCAAACACATTTACATCAATATAAGCGTATCAATGAACTAGTAAAGTACCCATTCCTTGTTTTTGCAAAAGTTTGTGCAAAAATTAGAGATAGAAATAAATCCTTCAGGCTAGAGCAAATGAGAGTTAAAACAACAACTTAAGTAACAGCTTAAGCTGGATACTTATGATTAATCCAGCATCTTAAGCATTGTCCACATAAGGCTACCAAATTACTCATGACCAGCAGTAGAGATATTCAAACAACACCATTTAAAACTCATGTAAACACGAAACTCGCAATTCATGGATACTTAGAGAATTCAATTCTTTGTGCATTTTACAATTTCACATATTACATGAATTCTGTTTTAGAACTTAAATATTTAAAATGAATGTGATCGATTTAAGATATGAAACTACAAAGAACATCTTGGAAATTGGCAGTACTAATTTCTCAAAGACGATGCATGATACTAGATACAATATTTAAAAACCCATTAAACGAATGTAGTGATTATGCATTTCAGACAAACAGATCCAAGTGAACTTAGACTAACAAATCAACCAAATACCATCTGCAAACATACAGATCCTAAGCTAAGATCCAGTTTAACAATTGAGAAAATCCCAAGTTCCAAATGAAAAGGGAAATTGATTGAATAGAGTTGAAATACACCCAGTAATTCTAATAATCGCCTTATCCATCAATTGTTTGGCCATGAAAAAAATATTGAATCAATATCACCGCATCACAATAGATCACTTAATCGCTAAAGTAGGATTAAAATACAAAGAGAGATAAAGAGAGATGCAAAGCCAAATCAATCCAGTAGCGAGATGGAGAAGTTTACCTGATTCTTATTCACAAAAAATTGCAAATATATGGTTTATACTTAATCTTCTTTTGAGTCTCAAAATCTACTCTTTTAGGTTTATGAAACCCGGTTATTCAAAGATGGATTTGATTTCTCTAAAAAGGGTTTGCAGATATGAGCATTTCGGGTAAGTTTAGGGTATATTTGAAACTCAAGTATATGGATCTGAAATTACTTTATGAAAAAGAATAAAAAAATAAAAGAATTCATATGATTGTGAGAAGAAATGAAAGAGGAGATAGTTCAGATTTCTACAAAAAAAAAAATATAAACTTTTAACTTTAAGCATCAAAAACCCACAAACACTCAAGCAGAGAAAAACTTCTTTAAACCCAAATCAAATTTCTTGACATATTTAAAATATCCAACAAACCCAAAGGCGAGATAGAAACTCATCTCAGATGAGCGAATCGATAAGAAAAATCGAGATAATCTTTGAAGAAAATTTTGTTTTATTCTCTGTTAACAAAATCAATCATCAGAACTATTATCCTAGTCGAACTGAGATGGATCTAATAGATCTGATGATTTTTCACTGCTAATGAGAATTTATAGTTGGTGGGATTAAACTGAAGAATAGATCTGATGAGTGAAGAAGGGTGAGTGAAGAATGATGAGCGGATAAGGTAGCAGCAGTTAGAAGATGAAAGAAAAGGAAAATAAACGAGAAAGGCAAAAGAAGAAGAATTAGTGTATCTCGCACAAGTGGTGTAACTCGGTTACAATGTGATGCAGCTAGACGATCTTTCCCTATGACACTAATTTGATTGGTCCACAAAAATATTTGATGGTTAACTTCTTGCCATGTGTCAAAAAGAAAAATTATTAAACGGTTCTAATGGTTTTAATAAAGTTTGACCTGATTTTCTCGTTCGGATGAACCGAAGAGGAAATATATCATAATTGAATATCACAGGTTCAAAAATTATTAGAGTTAGACCTAAGTTTCTCGTTCGGATGAACTGGAGACGAAATATATCATAATTGAACATCACGGGTTCAAATATTACTAAAGTTAGACCTGAGTTTCTCGTTCGGATGAACTGAGGACGAAATATATCAGAATTAAACATCACAGTTTCAAATATTAATAGAATTAGACCTGAGTTTCACTTTCGGTTGAACTGGAGACGAAATATATCAGAATTGAACATCAACGGTTCAAAGATTACTAAAGTTAAACCTGAGTTTCTCTTTCGGATGAACCGAAGACGAAATATATTAGAACTGAACATCACATGTTTAAATATTACTAGAATTATACATGAGTTTCTCGTTCGGATGAACTGAGGATGAAATATATCAGAATTAAATATCACAAGTTCAAAGATTACTAGAGTTAGACCTAAGTTTCTCTTTCGGATGAACCGAAGACGAAATATATCAGAATTGAACATCACAGGTTCAAATATTACCAGAGTAAGACATGAGTTTCTGATCGGATGAACTGAAGACGAAATATATTAGATTTGAACATCACAGGTTCAAAGATTACCCGAGTTAGACATGAGCTTCTGATCGGATGAACTGGAGACGAAATATATCAAATTTGAACATCACACGTTCAAAGATTACTAGAGTTAGACCTGAGTTTTTGATTCGGATGAGCTGGAGACAAAATATATCAGAATTGAACATCCCGGGTTCAAAGATTACTAGAGTTAGACCTGAGTTTCTGATTCGGATGAACTGAAGATGAAATATATCAGAATTGAACATCCCGGGTTCAAAGATTACTGGAGTAAGACACGAGTTTCTGATCGGATGAACTGAAGACGAAATATATCAGAATTAAACATCACGGGTTCAAAGATTACCAGAGTTAGACCTGATTTTCTGATTCGGATGAAATGGAGACAAAATATATCAGAATTGAACATCACGGGTTCAAAGATTACCAAAGTTAGACCTGAGTTTCTGATTCGGAAGAACTGGAGACGAAATATATCAGAATTGAACATCACAGGTTCAAAGATTACTAGAGTTAGACTTGAGTTTCTAAGTCGGATGAACTGGAGACAAAATATAACAGAATTGAACATCCCGGGATCAAAGATTACCAGAGTTAGACTTGAGTTTCCGATTCGGATGAACTAGAGATGAAATATATCAGAATTGAACATCACGAGTTCATAGATTACCAGAGTTTGACCTGAGTTTCTGATTCGGATGAACTGAAGATGAAATATATCAGAATTGAACATCCCGGGTTGAAAGATTACTGGAGTAAGACATGAGTTTCTGATCGGATGAACTGGAGACGAAATATATCAGAATTAAACATCACGGGTTCAAAGATTACCAGAGTTAGACCTGATTTTCTGATTCGGATGAAATGGAGACAAAATATATCAGAATTGAACATCACGGGTTCAAAGATTACCAGAGTTAGACCTGAGTTTCTTATTCGGAAGAACTGGAGACGAAATATATCAGAATTGAACATCCCAAGTTCAAATATTACTAGAGTTAGACTTGAGTTTCTGAGTCGGATGAACTGGAGACAAAATATATCAAAATTGAACATCCCGGGATCAAAGATTACCAGAGTTAGACCTGAGTTTCTGATTTGGATGAACTGGAGATGAAATATATCAGAATTGAACATTACGGGTTCAAAGATTACCAGAGTTAGACCTGAGTTTCTGATTCGGATGAACTGGAGACGAAATATATCAGAATTGAACCTCACCGGTTAAAAGTTTACCAGAGTTAGACCTGAGTTTCTCTTTCGGATGAACTGGAGACGAAATATCAGAATTGAACATCACGGGTTCAAAGATTACTAGAGTTAGACCCGAGTTTCCCGTCAGGATGATCTGAAGATGAAATATATCAGAACTGAACATCACGGGTTCAAAGATTAATAGAGTTAGACCCGAGTTTCTCTTCCGGATGATCTGAAGACGAAATATATCAGAATTAAACATCACGGGTTCAAAGATTACTAGTGTTAGGCCCGAGTTTCTCGTCTGAATGATCTGAAGACGAAATATATCATAATTGAACATCACGGGTTCAAAGATTACCAGAGTTAGCCCCGAGTTTTTCCTTAGGATGATCTGAAGACGAAATATATCGAATTGAACATCTTGGTTCAAAGATTACCAGAGTTAGACCCGAGTTTCTCGTCCGGATGATCTGAAGACGAAATATATCATAATTGAACATCACGGGTTCAAAGATTACTAGAGTTAGACCCGAGTTTCCCGTCAGGATGATCTGAAGACGAAATATATCAGAACTGAACATCACGGGTTCAAAGATTAATAGAGTTAGACCCGAGTTTCTCTTCCGGATGATCTGAAGACGAAATATATCAGAATTGAACATCACTGGTTCAAAGATTACTAGTGTTAGGCCCGAGTTTCTCGTCTTAATGATCTGAAGACGAAATATATCAGAATTGAACATCACGGGTTCAAATATTACCAGAGTTAGCCCCGAGTTTCCCGCCCGGATGATCTGAAGAAGAAATATATCAGAATTGAACATCACTGGTTCAAAGATTACAAGAGTTAGACCTGAGTTTCTCGTCCGGATGATCTGAAGACGAAATATATCAGAATTGAACATCACGGGTTCAAAGATTACTAGAGTTAGACCCGAGTTTCCCGTCCGGATGATCTGAAGACGATGTTACAGACTGTGAAAATGACCCTGTTACCCTTTGGAAAAAAATGCAACAAGTATTAAGGAGATTGTGAAAATGACCATACTACCCTTATCGGAAATAATTAAGTAAATGTTACAAACTGTGAAAATGACCATATTGCCCTTATTGGAAAAAAGTGCAATAAATATTATGGGGACTGTCAAAATGACCATACTACCCTTATCGAAAATAATTAATTAATTCTTACAGACTGTGAAAATGACCATATTACCCTTATTGAAAAAAATTAAATAAATATTATGGAGACTGTGAAAATGACAAAACTACCCTTATTGGAAATAAGTAAAGTAATTCTTACAGACTGTGAAAATGACCATGTTACCCTTTGGAAAAAAAGTGCAATAAGTATTATGGAGACTGTGAAAATTACCTTACTACCCTTATCGGAAATAAGTAAAGTAATTCTTAAAGACTGTGAAAATGACCATATTATCCTTATTAGAAAAAAGTGCAATAAATAGTATGGAGACTGTGAAAATGACCAAACTACCCTTATCGAAAATAAGTAAAGTTAATACTGTGAAAATAACCATATTACCCTTGTTGAAAAAAAAGTACAATAAATATTATGGAGACTTTGAAAATGACCATACTACCCTTATCAGAAATAAGTAAAGTAATTCTTACATACTGTGAAAATGACCATGTTACCCTTTGGAAAAAAAGTGCAATAAATATTATGGAGACTGTGAAAATTACCTTACTACCCTTATCGAAAATAAGTAAGTAATTCTTACAGAATGTGAAAATGACCATATTACCCTTATTAGAAAAAAGTGCAATAAATAGTATGGAGACTGTGAAAATGACCAAACTACCCTTATCGAAAATAAGTAAATTAATACTTTGAAAATGACCATATTACCCTTATTGAAAAAAAGTACAATAAATATTATGGAGACTTTGAAAATGACCATACTACCCTTATCAGAAATAAGTAAAGTAATTCTTACAGACTGTGAAACTGACCATATTACCATTATTGGGAAAAGTGCAATAAATATTATGGAGACTATGAAAATGACCATACTACCCTTATCGGAAATAATTAAGTAAATGTTACAGAATGTGAAAATGACCATATTGCCCTTATTGGAAAAAATGCAATAAATATTATGGAGACTCTGAAAATGACAATACTACCCTTATCGAAAATAATTAAGTAAATGTTACAGACTTTGAAAATGACCATATTTCCCTTATTGGAAAAAAATTCAATACATATTATGGAGACTATGAAAATGACCATACTACCTTTATCGAAAATAAGGAAAGTAAATACTTTGAAAAGGACCATATTATCCTTATTGGAATAAAAAAGTGCAATAAATATTATGGAGACTGTGAAAATGACCATACTACCCTTATCGAAAATACGTAAAGGAAATGTTACATACCGTTAAAATGACCATATTACCCTTATTGGAAAAAAAGTGCTATAAATGTTATGGAGACTGTGAAAATGACCATACTACCCTTACCAGAAATAATTAAGTAATTCTTACAGACTGTGAAAATGACCAGATTACCCTTATTGAAAAAAGTGTAATAAATATTATGGAGACTGTGAAATTGACCATACTACCCTTATCGAAAATAAGTAAAGTAATTCTTACAGATTGTGAAAATGACCATGTTACCCTTTGGAAAAAAGTGCAATAAGTTTTATAGAGACTGTGAAAATGACCATGCTACCCTTATCAGAAATAAGTAAAGTAATTCTTACTGACTTTGAAAATGACCATTTTTACAATTTGTAAGATTTACTTTATTTATTTTTGATAAGGGTAGTATGGTCATTTTCACAGTCTCCATAATACTTATTGCAATTTTTTCCAAAAGGTAACATGGTCATTTTCACAGTCTGAAAGAATTACTTAATTATTTTCGATAAGGGTAGTATGGTCATTTTCACAGTCTCCATAATATTTATTGGACTTTTTTCAATAAGGGTAATATGGTCATTTTTGCAGTCTGTAAGAATTACTTAATTATTTCCGTTAAGGGTAGTATGGTCATTTTCATAGTCTCCATAACATTTATTGCATTTTTTTTCCAATAAGGGTAATATGGTCATTTTAACTGTCTGTAACATTTCCCTTACTTATTTTCGATAAGGGTAGTATGTTCATTTTCATAGTCTCCATAATATTTATTGCACTTTTTTTCCAATAAGGGTAATATGGTCATTTTCAAAGTATTTCCTTTACTTATTTTCGATAAGGGTAGTATGGTCATTTCCATAGTCTCCATAATATTTATTGCACTTTTTTTCCAATAATGGTAATATGGTTATTTTCACAGTCTGTAACATTTATTTAATTATTTCCGATAAGGGTAGTATGGTCATTTTCACAGTCTCCATAACATTTATTGGACTTTTTTCCAATAAGGGTAATATGGTCATTTTCATAGTCTGTAAGAATTACTGAATTATTTCCGGTAAGGGTAGTATGGTCATTTTCACAGTCTCCGTAACATTTATTGCACTTTTTTCCAATAAAGGTAATATGGTCATTTTACAGTCTGTAAGAATTACTTTACGTATTTCCTATAAGGTTAGTATAGTCATTTTCATAGTCTCCATAATATTTATTGCACTTTTTTCCAATAAGGGCAATATGGTCATTTTCACAGTTTGTAACATTTACTTAATTATTTTTGATAAGGGTAGTATGGTCATTTTCACAGTCTACATAATATTAATTGCACTTTTTTCCAATAAGGGTAATATGGTCATTTTCAAAGTATTTACTTTACTTATTTTCGATAAGGGTAGTATGGTCATTTTCATAGTCTCCATAATATTTATTGGACTTTTTTCCAATAAGCGCATTATGGTCATTTTCAAAGTCTGTAACATTTACTTAATTATTTCTGATAAGGGTAGTATGGTCAATTTCACAGTCTCCATAATATTTATTGTAATTATTTCCGATAAGGGTAATATGGTCATTTTCACAGTCTTCAGAAGAAGCAGATATTTTTGTTGTGGTTTTGTCGAGAAAATCGAGAGAAAAGGTTGGTATTTGTCCAAGTCAAATGTCCTACAAAGTCATGACTTGTTGACTTGGTCTTGATCCTTTTTTCTAATATTAAGAAGAAAAAAAAATGATATTTAGAAATTAAATAAAATTGTTATTTTGTATAACTGTTGCAAAAGTAGTGACAACCAAAAATGTAAGAGTGATTAATTCGGGGTTGTTTTAGATGTGGTGAAATTTTTGGGTGGAAACATCATTTCAGATTATAATTGTGGTTGTCTGGATAATTGTCAAAAAATATAATTGTGACTAGTAAAAAAGTTAAATATTCAGATTCATTATCACGATTACAAAATTTAGCAACAGTTATAATTGTTGCAGGACTTATCACAGGTGTATTAGTGACTGAAAAATAAACTGTGACAAGTTACACTGTGAGAAAATCCTGGAAATGGTGTAGTGAATAGAGGATGAAAACAAAGAACGAAAAGAATGTTGTATCACTGGAGCTTCAAGGCCTTGCGATTCTTTTCAGCAATTATTTCGACCCTTCCCAATTATTTCTTTTCAGCAATTATTTCGACCCTACCAAAGTTCTATTTTTCCTTTCAGCCATACCATTTTGTTGAGGTGTATAAGGTGTAGTAAATTGATGAATTAAACCATGCTCTTGACAAAAGAATTTAAATTCATTAGGAAAATACTCACAACCACGATCATAACGTAAAATCTTAATTTTTTGTCCTAATTGTGTCTCTACTTCTGCTTTGTATATTTTAAAAATGTCAAAGACATCATCCTTAGATTTCATTAAATAAGTATAAGCATACCTAGTGTAATCATCAATGAAAGTGACATAATATTTGTTTCCACCACGAGTCATGTGATTCTTAAGATCACCAACATCACTATGTACTAATTCAAGCAAGGTAGAGTTTCTAACTACAGATTTAAAGGATATTTTATGTATCTTTGCTTGCACACAGATTTCACATTTAGAAACATTATCAAAGTTGCAATCAGAAATTAATCCTAATCTTTTCATGTTTTTAAGAGAACCATAATTCACATGTCCTAATCTACCATGCCATAAATTAACAGAGTCAACAATATAAGCAGAACCATTATTTATTAAATTAAGCTTAATCATCCCATTACAAGCATATCCTTGTCCAACAAATACACCATTTTTGGACAATACAAACTTACTAGACTCATAAGTCGTCTTGAATCCGGCATTCATAACAAGGTCTCCAGAAACAAGGTTTTTCAGAATGTCAGGGACATGTAATACATTAGTAAGAGTAACAGTCTTTCCTGAAGTAAACGATAGTTCAACATTGCCTTTGCCAATCACTTTGATGTGTATGTTGTTTGCTGAGACAACTTCGTTTCCTTCACCAATAACTGGCTCATAGGGTTTATCCTTACAGATATGGACAGTTTAACCATTGTCATACCACCATCCACTCTATTATTAGAAACGGCATTGGCGGCTTGCACTACAATAACAAGTTTGTATTCGACCATATTTGCCTCCTTATTCTGTCCCTGTTGTTTCTTTTTGAGACGACAGTCACGAGCAAAATGGCCGGGTTTCTAACAAAAGTAGCAATCACCCTTCTTCTTCTTGTTGGGATGTTGCTTCTTAAACTGAGTATCATTATTAGGTTTCAAAGCATTTGGTGTCTTAGAAAAGTCTACACTATTAACCTTAGAATGATCCTCAGTTTGATGACTATCCTTAATTTCTCGTTTACGAGAGTCTTCTTCAATACGAAGATGACGTTGTAAACCTTCTAAATCATAGTCAGTTTTGGCATGCATAAGTTTCTTCTTATAACTATTCCAAGAGGGAGGAAGACGAGCAATAATGACTTCGACAATAAAGGAAGGCAGAAGATCAAATCCAGCATCTTTAAGATGGTTAACAATAAGTAATAATTCACTGACCTGGGAAAATATTGACTTATTGTCAACCATTTGGAAGTCCATGAAGTTGGAAATCAGAAATTTCTTGTTGCTTGCTTCAGAAATCTTGTATTTGTTCTCAAGCTTGGTCCACAATTCATTTGCAGTCGCAATACTTCGATGGGAATTATAGGCACTCTTCCCCAGGGCATTCAGAATATGACCACGACACATAAAATCATCTTCCTGACGCTTCTTTATTTTGGACTTCAAATCATCATTGTCTTTGTCTGATTGTGCAGGAATTTCTTCCAAACCGTCTTCAAGTATGTACCACAACTTGATGGTGATCAGGAAAAACTTCACAGTCTCTTTCCAACGAGTAAAATTATCACCATCAAAACGTTCCAATCAAGTTAGGGTTTGGTTCATCACTTGTATAGATTGAGCAGTAACATTCGAGTTTGAAGATTCACCCTCCATTGATGAAGATAATTGCTGAAAACTGTTGGAAAATCAGGGTAATAGAGGATGAAAACAAAGAACGAAAAGAATGTTGTATCACTGGAGCTTCAAGGCCTTGCGATTCTTTTCAGCAATTATTTCGACCCTTCCCAATAAATTGGCGAGTATAATCGGTCAGCGAAATATTGCTGTCAGGATACAATGAAGCCCTAACAACGTTGTTGGATTCAATGTTTATACTCCCTTGACCCAACCAATAACACACTGTAATTGATTCTGAAGATGCTTAGAGAGAAAGAGTTTTTGATGATTGATAATGGGAAGAATCCTTCCCTATTTATAGAGGGTTTCGTGCCTTTTGGAGATGTCGTTTCATCTTCAACAGGCGCTATCAAAATTCGTCATCCATTAATGGGAAGAGACATGACTGTAGAAAATTATGGAAACCGTATTAGGTTTTGAATTTCAAAACCAGAAAATTTTTCTACCCGTGAGAGGATACACCCCCCGGACCCCCCCCCCCCCCCCCCAGGATAGCGGAAAACAATATTGAAAATATCCAACACTCTCCCCCTATTTTCAAAATTTAAAAGACTAAAAAAAAAACAACGCAAAAAACTTTTAAATCAGAGTGACTGCATCACCAAAGTGACTTCCTACGTACCCAAGTGGGATCAAGCCATCGTAGTTCACGCTTAGTTTGGAAATAAGCATCTTCGTAGAAATAAATATATAAATGATAGGTATCTTTTGTATTTGAACTTTCACTTAGTATAAGAAATTCAAAGCCTAGTCGGGGTTCAGTGGTGAAACCATTCTTGAACCAAGTACCTCATGTGATAAAACCGGAATCTCCACACATACTGATTTCTGAGATAGTGTGTTCTGTAGCCAGCACATTAATGGCCTTATGCTTATCCTGAATTCACGAGTCACTAAGAGAGCTGTCTTTTTCTCTTAGGAAACGGCCCGATTTCCATACTCATATAGGTAAGTCTCGAAGGTGTTTCCGCGAGACACCTTGTGATAAAGAGTTAGACTTATTAAGGATTTTCATCCATCCTTTTTTCTTGCAGAACTATAGCACTAATTTGAAATGGGAAGTTTATTATTAGTGCACCATGACCACTTCCATAAATTGTTGGTACCACATTGAACCTTGTTTATATTTTTTCAAAACATAGGTTGGGTTTCTGCTATAGGGATCCACTTTCCTTCACATACCTTAGTCCCATTTCCTCACATTTTATTGAAAACATTTCATTTGGTAGACTCTTTGTGAATGGGTCTGCCAAGTTCTTCTTTGATTCAATAAAGCTAACCGAAATTACTCCTCTCTTGAGTAGTTGTCTCACAATCTGATGTCTAAGACTTGCATGTCTTGACTTCCCATTATATGTCTTGTTAGTGACATTAAAAATCGTAGCCTGATTATCACAATTAATCAAGACTGCTGGAGTTGGATTCTTCCAAAATGGGATCTCCTCAAGTAAGTTTCTAAGCCATTCTGCCTCCTTACATGCATCCGTAAGTGCTATCAATTCTGAAAACATTGTTGAATCAGAAATACTGGTTTGCTTCTTGGAACCCCAAGACACAGCAGCACCTCCTAATGTAAATATCCATCCACTAGTTGACTTAGATTTGGATTCTACATTATTCCAATTAGCATCACTGTATCCTTCTAATACAGCGGGATAACCTTGATAATGCAAACCATAATGAATGGTTCCCTTCAAGTAAGCCAACACTCTTGAAACTGCTCGCCAGTGTTCAATTCCTGGGTTACTTGAGAAACGGCATAGCACTCTCACGGCTTGGGCTATGTCCGGTCTTGTGCAATGCATAGCATACATAAGACTTCCAATAACACTGTAATACTCAAGTTGCTTATGAGAACGTCCAATATTCTTCATTAACTTTACATTAGGATCCATAGGAGTGACGGCTGGGATGTCATCAAAATGACCATACTTCTTGAGAAATTTCTCAATATAATGAGATTGGGTTAAAGCCAACTCATTCCCCTTTCTTAGAATTTTAATTCCTAAGATCACATCAGCCTCTCCTAAATCCTTCATGTCAAAGTTAGAACTAAGAAACTTCTTTGTTTCTTCAATATGGGATATGTCAGATCCAAAAATAAGCATATCATCAACATACAAGTAGAGAACTACACATCCAGAACTATCATGCTTACTATAGATACATGTATCCGCATCATTAACAACAAAACCATATGTCAAAGCTACTTTGTCAAAATTCTCATGCCATTGCATGGGAGCCTGCTTCAAGCCATAAAGAGATTTAACTAACTTGCAAACCTTGATTTAATTTAGTAAATTATGTAACGAGGGTCGTGATTCTAAACATGGAGGATAATGGGGCCATCGGTTAATAATCAACTAATCAAAAGAATATGTGAAATATACACTCGTCAGAGGACTGTGAACAAATTTGGACTCATGCATGAGTTAGAAATTGCATTTTATATGTGTCATTTGTTTGATGTCATGAAGCCAGAATCCCTCATAGTCTATTGTTGTTATTTTTGTAGCAACTGCTACATTGCACACCCCGATATAACATGCAATAGCATCTGCTTTTCTGAGCTAAAGAGATGCGACCAAAGTCTTCATTCACATTAAAACCTCAGCATGTTACACTCATCAATACCTTCTGATGTATTATTATTAATCCATGGTTTCTATAAATTTGACACGTATTTGGATGTATTCTTCATTTTCAAGATAAATTTCTTGAATTTATATATATTGGTATAGTTCAATTTTTTTACTCTCAGTTATGTATCATTTTTGTCCAAGCACCAATTTGCAGTTGCCGGTTGGCTATTGTGGTTATATGGTGTATTAATCCTAACAAGTGGGGAAACCAAAATATCACAAACTTCACCAAAATATCACATAAAGAGCTCAAGAATACAACAAGTCTCCTGGATTCTATGGCTACTGTATGGAGATTTACAAAGCTAAATCGGAAACATCAAAATAAAGTTTATGGACGTTGTACAAGAATCCTATGAGAATGAACGGATGACCTGGAGAAGAAATCGCTTCTTTATTGGTCAAATTTCCAAGTAGTATGAAGGGTCATTTTAAGGGTGCTCTAGGCAAACTTAAAATTTGAGACTTGTTTATATGTTATTTGTTGGGTTTACTCCTTATGACCCAATAGTCTAGGTGTCCCCTTAACCAATGGGAGGAAATAACTAGAAGTAGCCTAGTTAGGATTGTGTTTTGTTTACAAAACATCCAGGAGACATGTTTTTGTTACACTGGTTTTATCTTCTTCATTTGTGAAGAAAGATAAAAAGAGGAAGAAGAAGAGAAAGAGAGTGAGTGAGGTAGAGATATTAAACCACCATTTTTGAGTGAGATTGGTGTTATCTTGAAGAAGACAAGAAAGGGTTCTTACCTAAAGTATCTATTGGTTGTTGTGGTGAAGATTGATTGATCAATTTCCACATCTTTTCAAAGGGGGGAAAATCTAGGGTTTGTTCAAACCCTAGTGGTAAGTATCTCAAATCACTTCTATTCTCAAATTGATAGTGAATCTCATATTATATGCGAATGAATTGTTGATCCATCCTTAGGGGTGAGTGTAATTAGGCAAATCGATATCCAAGTGCTATAGGCACCTTGAAGAAGAGTTTATCCCCAAATTGGGAGAATTGTTGTTATCCCCAAATTTGGGAAAATTGTGTGTAACCCATTATTGTTATAGTGGAAGATTTGCCCGTGGTTTTTTACCATTCACCTTGGAGGGGTTTTTCCACGTAATTGTCGGTGTTGTGTGATTGCTTCCATATTGCGTAGTTGTTGTTATTTCCGCATTTGTATATCATTGCTTGTGTAGGTTTCGTATTGCGCATAGAGGCTCAGATTTTCGTAAGCCTCTCCCAACAAGTGGTTTTAGAGCTTTTGGGTTAAGCTAATCATGTGCAATGGCGGAAGCTAGCACTAGTAATAGAATGGTAAATTTTAACGGTGAGAACTTTATGATATGGAAGGCGAAGATGGAAGACTGGTTATATTGTAAAGATCTCTATGGTCCAATAGAGAGTAAGGTAGTAAAGACTGAGATGACAAGTGAAGGCGATTGGAAGGTTACTAATCGAAAAACAGTTGGTTTTATTCGTCAGTGGATTGATGATAGTATTTTTCATCATGTGGCTAGTGAGACACTAGCATATTCTTTGTGGACCAAGTTAGAGGAGATATATGATCAGAAGTCTCCTTTTGCAAAAGCTCTTCTATTCAAAAGGATTGGAAAGCTGTGTTATAAGGAAGGAAGTTCAATGGCGCAACATTTAAATGAAATTAAGGGTATTATGAATCAGCTTACATATATGGATCTCAAAATTTCTGAAGAGATTCAAGCTTATTTGTTGCTAAATACTTTACCAGACAATTGGGAGCCATTGAGGAATTGTCTCAGTTATTCTTCTCCAGACAGGAAATTGGACATGACTGTTGCAACTAGCAGTTTGCTGAATGAAGAAGTTAGAACAAGGTCACTATACTCATATCATTCAGAAGCTCTTGTGACAGAACATCGAGGTAGAAGAAAAGACAGAAGACAAGTTGGTCATAGAAAGTCAAGGGGTAAATCAAAGTCTAGAAAGGAAGTTGAATTTTGGAACTGTCGTAATGCAGGTCATTATTCAAATGAATGCAGGAAGACGAAGCAAGAACACAATAAGTGGAAAGGAAATGATAACCAAGACAATGGTGTTGCAGCTACTGCGATAAATGATGATATCATTGTATTCTCAGATTGTAATGATGTTTGTGTGAGTTTTCCAGGTTCTGATTCAGAGTGGATAGTTGTTTCAGGTGCATCTTATCATGCTACTCCTCATGAAGATGTATTTACCTCCTACAAGGCTGGTGACTTTGGGTCAGTCATAATGGGTAACAGTGGTGTTGCGAAGATTGTAGGAATGGGTGATGTGAAGTTTAAGACCAGTGTTGGCTGCACATTGGTTCTCAGAAATGTGCGAAATGTACCAGATCTTCGTTTGAATCTAATGTCACCAGGAGTGTTAGATGATGAAGGGTACAACAATCGCTTGGGTGATGTAAAATGGAAGCTAAGTAAGGGCTCCATGGTTATTGCAAGAGGCAAGAAGTGTGGCACATTGTACAAAACACAAGTGAAGGTGTTGAAAAGTAAGTTGAATGTTGTTGACAAATATTCAACCTCCGAGCTGTGGCATAGAAGACTTGGTCATCTTAGTGAGAATGGAATTCAAATCCTCACCAAAAGAAAAGTTTTGCCAAATGCCAAAGGTATGCAATTGTCTAAGTGTACTCATTGTTTAGTTGGTAAACAAACTAGAGTTTCTTTTCATAAAGCTTTATCCAAGCGCAATTCTGGTATTATTGATCGTGTTCATTCTGATGTCTGTGGACCTTTAAGGGTCAAAACACTTGGTGGTGCTATTTATTTTGTTACTTTCATAGATGATGCTTCAAGGAAGGTTTGGTCATATGCAATCAAGACCAAAGATGATGTTGTTCCTGTGTTCAAGATGTTTCACAGCATGATGGAAATAGAAACAGGTAGAACCTTGAAGTTCCTTCGTTCTAACAACGGGGGAGAGTACATTGGGCCACTTGAAGTGTATTGCAAGAGCATGGGTATACGTCATGAACAATCATTACCGAAGACTCCACAACATAATGGTGTTGCAGAGAGGATGAATTGCACTATTCTTGAGAGAATCAGGTGCATGTTATCTCATTCCAAGTTGCAGAAGCATTTCTGGGGTGAAGTAATGAATACTGTTGTGTATTTGATCAATCGATCTCCTTCAAGACCGCTAGATGTAGAAGTAGCAGAAAAGGTATGGAGAGACAAAGATCCTACTCATGATCACTCGAAAGTGTTTGGTTGCAGGTCATTTGTTCATATCCCAAAGATTAGAGATCAAAGCTTGACGACAAAGCAAAGCAGTGTGTGTTCCTAGGCTATGGAACAGAGAAGTTTGGTTACAGATTTTGGGATCCAGTTGAGAAGAAGGTTATCAGAAGTAGGGATGTAGTATTCCTTGAAGATCATACTATTGAAGACTTTGAGAAGATTGATATGCCAAAGCTTCAAGATGATATGACCTTGGATCCAAATCCAGTTGTTCCTACTCTTGAACAACATGATGATGATGTTGATGGTAATGGAAAGGAAGATGAAGCTCATGAAGATGTTCCAGTAGGTGATGTTGAGAAAGAAGTGCAACAACAACAACCAGAAGCTGAGTTGAGAAGATCCAGCATGACTAGTTTACCTTCAACAAAGTATACACCACATGAGTACGTGATTCTCATAGGTGCATCTGAACCAGAGTCTTATGAAGAAGCTCTTAGTGTTCCTGAAAATCAGAAGTGGCTGAAATCCATGAAAGAAGAGGTTGGATCTTTAGATGAGAATGACACTTTTGATTTGGTTGACAAGCCTGAGAACAAGAAAATTATGAAGAATAAGTGGGTGTACAGAATCAAGACTGAATATGGTAACTCACAACCAAGGTACAAAGCACGGTTAATTGTGAATGGTTATGAGAATAGAAAGGGTATTTACTTTGACGATATTTTCTCACCAGTGGTGAGATTTCCTTCTATTCGGGTTGTCTTGGCAATAGCCGCTAGTTTGGATCTTGAGATAGAACAACTAGATGCCAAGACAACATTTCTTCACGATGAGTTGGAGGAAGATATGTATATGGCACAACCCGAGGGTTTTGAAGTCAAAGGCAAAGAGCACATGGTGTGCAAGCTAAACAAGAGTTTATATGGTTTGAAGCAAGCTCCAAGAAGATGGTACAAGAAGTTTTAATCGTTCATGAAGGAACATAGGTACAAGAGGAAAGCTTTAGATCATTGTGTATTCATTCAAAAATTTGTTGATGGTGATTTTCTTATTATTTTTCTATATGTTGATGACATGCTTATTGTTGGCAAAGATAAGAAAAAGATTGACAGGTTGAAGTCAGATCTGAGCAAGTCTTTTGCTATGAAATACTTGGGTGCAGCAAAACGTATTCTTTGCATGTAAACCACTCGTGATAGGAAAGCAAGGAAGTTGTGGTTATCACAAGAAATATACATTGAGAAGGTGTTGCAAAGATTCAACATGGACAAGGCTGATCCGGTAAGTTGTCCACTTGCAAACCATTTTAAGTTATCTCGTGATTAATGTCCTGTGAATGATGTTGAGAAACGGAAGATGGAGAAAATTCCTTATGCGTCCGCAGTTGGTAGTTTGATGTATGCAATGGTGAGTACAAGGTCGGATATAGCTCATGTAGTTGGAGTGGTAAGCAGATTTCTATCAAATCCTGCTATGGAGCATTGGGAAGCAGTGAAATGGATACTACGGTATTTAAGGAGTACTTATAATATGTGTTTGTGCTATGGAGGTGACAAGCCAGAGTTAGTTGGTTACACAGATTCAGATTTGGCTGGTGCTTAAGACAGTCTCAAGTCTACATCAGGTTACTTGTTTACCTATGCAGGGGAAGCTATGTCTTGGCAATCCAAGTTACAAAAATGTGTGGCATTGTCTACTACAGAGGCAGAGTACATTGCAGATACAGAGAGTTGCAAGGAGATGATATGGATAAAGAGGTTTGTTAGAAAACTCGGTGTGAATCAACAGAGGTTCATCGTTTACTGTGACATCTAGAGTGACATCCATCTCAGCAAGAATTCGAGTTTTCACTCGAGGTCCAAGCACATCAATATTAGGTATCAGTGGATACAAGAAGTTCTCGAGGATAAGGTCTTATATATTGAGAATATTCATACAGATGACAATGGTTCTGATATGATGACAAAGTCACTACCAAAATACAAGCATGTGTATCTCTGCAACAAGGCAGGTTTGGTGGTAACGGGTACCTTTCCATAAGTCGTAAGGGGGGGATTGTTGGGTTTACTCCTTATGACCCAATAGTCTAGGTGTCCCCTTAACCAATGGGAGGAGCTAACTAGCAGCAGCCTAGTTAGGATTGTGTTTTGTTTACAAAACATCCGGGAGACATGTTTTTGTTACACGGGTTTTATCTTCTTCATTTGTGAAGAAAGAGGAAGAAGAGAAAGAGAGTGAGTGAGGTAGAGAGATTAAACCACCATTTTTGGGTGAGATTGGTGTTATCTTGAAGAGGAGAAGAAAGGGTTCTTAGCTAAAGGATCTATTGGTTGTTGTGGTGAAGATTGATTGATCAATTTCCACATCTCTTCAAAGGGGGGAAAATCTAGGGTTTGTTCAAACCATAGTAGAAAGTATCTCAAATCACTTTTATTCTCAAATTGATAGTGAATCTCATATTATATGTGAATGAATTGTTGATACATCCTTAGGGGTGAGTGTAATTAGGAAAATTGATATCCAAGTGCTATAGGCACCTTGAAGAAGATTTTATCCCCAAATTGGGAGAATTGTTGTTATCCCCAAATTTGGGAGAATTGTGTGTAACCCATTATAGTTATAGTGGAATATTTTCCCGTGGTTTTTTACCCTTCACCTTGGAGGGGTTTTTCCACATAATTTCCGGTGTTGTGTGATTGCTTCCATATTACGTAGTTGTTGTTATTTCCGCATTTGTATATCATTGCTTGTGTAGGTTTCGTATTGCGCATAGCAGCTCGGATTTTCGTAATCCTCCCCCAACATTATTATTAGGTCACGGTCAGTTAGAGTTTTAGTATATAGGGAATAAATTTTTCATATATTGTAATCAATAACTTGCATTTGAGTAGGCCGCCCAAATTTTTCTATGAGGTTCTTCAACTGATTCGTTGAGGACAGTTACATTTAGAGAGTTAATAACGTGCTGGAAGGAAGTTTTAGACTGTAACCAAGGTTATTTGTATTAGGGGCTATCTCTGAAAATGGGCGAAAATGTTTTTGTCAAGTGTACTAATGAAAAATATGGCCAGATTCTATAGCCTTAACTAAAAGATGCAAATGAAATTACCCTGAAATACAACCCCTTTATGGTGATTCTTTTGCAAACTCAATTGAACAAATCTTTTTTAAAAAATAAAATGAAAATAAATAAATAAATGTGTTCTAAAATCGTTCATGATAAACCAAACTGCAATCAAACAACGTACAACAATATTGATAAAAACTACAATATAAGCCAATGTCCCAATAATAATACGTTGGTAAAGTAGCTTTTGCGTGATGGTACTGATGATGAGTTAGAAACTCGTCCACATCAAATTATTTATCAATATAAAAAACTAAAGTATGGTATATGTAGATGTATTTAACTGCAAGCTACATCCAAAGGATAGAAATCTTCTACTCAAGTAAATGAAAGTAAACACTCAACAATGAACACAAGATATACATGGTTCGGTATGATTACCTACGTCCACGGGGGTGAAAGGGTGAATCTTATTACTTCAAAGTGTTACAAAGATGTTGATCTTAGTCGGATTTCCTTACAAGATGAACTCACTTCACACTCTCCTCCTCTTGGTGTAAACTCGAGTTTTTCTCTCTCTATTCCTCTCCTAAAATTACAACCCCCTTCTCTTGAATACAAGTCACTCTATTTATAGGAGAAGTTTCATACAACCAAGTTAGGGTGTTGGTCATGTTACATCTATTCTGAATTTCTGTGATCGGGCCAACTCATGTCGCCCCTTCTTTTATGCGTATGGCCAATGTGTCTCGATTCATTCGCCTGTCTCTTGTCCGAGCCGACCTCTTCGGGTGTTCTCTTGGCACGACGTCGCCTGTCTTGTCTGTCGCCTGTTCGGTTGGCCAATGTGACACGTATTTTCTTATCTATTTGACCATAACACCTTGTTTGACCCACCATGTCATGTCTTGTCAGCTTTGTCAGATGCCTGGGGTCAAGTCTTATCTGACAGCTATAGAGAAATCACTCCCGATCCGCATGTCTCCTTAAATCTTACGCCTACTAATCTTCGTTATGTGCTTCGCGTCTCTTCATTTTTAGGTACACCAAGGCTTAAGATGTTGCCACCTGGATCTGTGGATAATTTACACCTACATTTATGCCCCTTCTTTCGCTCGTGTGGGAGACACGGGTGAAAGAACATCATCCCAGCTGCCCACATCTTCATTCATGTTGCAAATCCTGTCCTGCGGTGCCCCACTAACTGCACTTTATTACCTGTAACCATCAGCGTTGGTTACCACTCTTCGCCTTTAAATAGCCCGCTTTTTTTTCTCCTTCTTCTTCTTTGCCATTTCTCTTTATGTCCCCCGCCGCTGCAATATTTTCTTCCAGATTTCTTCATCACTCTTTGATTCTAGAAACCCTTGTTTTCTTGATTTCCTTCCTTCCTCTCTTCTTCACCGATTGCTATAGTATCTGTTGTTACAGACTCGTCGCCCCAACTCTCTTCGTCGAAAACCAAGTTCTGCACTACCTCAGTTAATGGCTTCTTCTCCCTCCATGACTGAGAAAAGGTCTGTTGATGATGTTTTTTCCGAGTTTGATGTTTTTTCCCTTGCTTCTCTGTTTTCATTTGAGAGTACTTCTAGGTATGATGATCGTGCGATGAAATCTATCTTTCCTGACGATTCTCCTTCTATTTCGTGCAGGTCCGAGAAAAAGGGTGAAGTATCTCACTGATGAAGAGTTCATTGAGCAGTTGAAGGAGAAGTATGAACTTCAGAATTACGAAGTTACCCTGCTCTCGGGACGGAATAGCCTTTTGAAGAAGTCTGATATGGAGAAGCACGAGCAGTCGGCTAACTGTGTGGTTATCACTCAGGGTCAACTAGAGCTAGGCCTTCGTCTTCCCTTGTACAACCCTGATAGCCCTTTTTATTACGAGATTCTTTCCCAGATCAAGCCCTCTCGTGCTTTGGTTCAGTGGACTGGAAATACTTTCCGAATGATGAACAAGTGGAGGGATCGCCGAGATGGTCGCGGTTCTACCTCCGAGTGGTCGACCTACAAGATCGAGGAAGCTCCAGCATATACCGTTGCTAACTTCCTTTCCAACTACCGTGCTGGTACTTCAAACTTGGGTGATCTTGCCGGTTTTGCTGCTAGTCTTCATTGTCACAGGACTATGCCCGAGGGTGTTGAAAGGATGATGCTGGATGCCGATCCTATCAGCCATGGTTCTAACAAGCGATCCTGCCATTCTAATGACCCGATATATCCCCGAGTTCAGCTTCTCGTCTGAGGCCCCATTCTGCATGGTAGTTTCCCGTCGCCTTATTTTCCTGCCGAGCCCTATTCTTTTTGGGTAGTTAATGATGACAAGGATGATAAGGTTAGCGTCTCCTCATGCTTCCCTCGATTTCTTTCTCGCTAGCTTCGATGTCAATTGGTCATTTGCTATTATTTAAAAATCTCAAGGCGATTCCACCAAGGCTACCGGATAATCTAGGAAGAGAGGCGCTAGCACAAGGACTGAGGAAGACCAGGGGAAGGTAACAAACACAATGATTTTTTATAAGTACATGTACTTGCCCCTGTTTTTTTCCTTCACATGTTCTGAAGAAATAACTTGTGCAGAAACCTCGGCACGATGATGATGAAGACGATGAGGCTGACCCCCAACCTTTTAGGCGTAACCCCCCCAGAGGTAAGCAGGTTATTAAGCCACCACCGAAGAGGACCCCAGTTATTGAACTTTCCGATGAAGATGAGCTATTTGGTGAGAATATATCGGGTGACAAAGGCGATAAGCAAGGAATGGGCGACCAGCAGGAGCCCCTGGATACGCCCTACATAGAGAAGATTGTTATTGTGGCACCAGAAATTCTCCCTCGCGTGCCCCAGATCACTGATGGTTCGTATTCTAGCGCTGAAACTTCCTTCACTGTCTCTGGTCCTATCATGAACTCGTTGGGTGTGCTTAATTCCCCCGATTTTGGAGCGTATACTGATGAACAGATGTTGAATGTGGTGCCACTTTATGGCGATATCGTCCATACTCTTGACATGGTGGTGGGTGACTCGTCTTAGCCTGGTGACGCCCCACTTTTTATTTCTGTTCTTATTGTCACCTACAATTTGAGCTTGTTCACTTGTATTAGATCATGAACCGAGTACGTTTGGATGCCGCCCATCGCCTTCGGGAAAAGCAGTAGTTAGAATCCCTCCAAATCCAGTTACAGAATGAGAGGAATCGCGCGAATGAGCTGGAGATCAAACTCGCCGCTGCTCAAGGTAGACTATTATTCTTGAAACATTAACTTGCGTTGATTGAGTTTATCGTTCCAGTATCCTGAGTCGGGTATCCTTCTTATAGCCGAGGTATCTAGTATAGGTATAGACGCTACTTCGGAGTTTAGGATCATGAATAGAAAATGGGATATTGAAAAGGATTTAGTGGAGAATCTCCGTCGGCGAATGGAAAACAAAGATGACAAGATAGACCGTCAAACCGAGGACATCGCAAGGCTTGAGGGCGAGATAGAACGATATCGTCAGTCCAAATATGGAAAACCACATCTTCAACCGTTGCATTATCCAATGTCTCTCTCAAATTCAACAACTTTTTTCCCTTACCCTTCTCCTGTGAGTCCAAAAATTCATATTTACCATATGTATACTTACCATAAGTCCAAGGAGCGTGAGCATGAGACAATTTGAGTTTAGGAAAGTGGTCGTCCACCCAAACCTATAATAAGAAACCACAAATATGAGTTTCATAAGTGAATATATTTTGAAACACACAAAGAATAATTTAACGGGGTACCTGAACAAGGGTGTATAAGCCTCCAAAATATAAACAATTAAGCCTTGAATCTTTTCTGAGCTCCGCTTGAACGAATGATAAAAATGCAATTCCCCAACAGTAGTTGTTCACCTGATCAAGGGCGTCCAATAGCTAGAGGTAATGAGAATTTATAACGTGACCTGAAGTGTCGGGGAAGAAAATGGTTCCTAGTTGATACAAAAAATAAGAAGTGACATGGTGCTTAATATTTTCCTCTGTCATCACCAACTTTCCTTTAGCAACCAAATCTTTCGTCTCTCCAAACTCCTCAAACAAGACTTTCAACTTGATCTTTTTCAACTTCTTCTTGTACGACCGGTCTGGGTTGAACTCATTATACTCATTACCTTCATCGGGCTCTTTTTCAGCTCGTCTAAACTCACATCGTGCCTTTGAATCGCTCCATCCTAAACACCTTCCACCAACTTTTTTAGAAGTTCATAACTCATAGAGGGATCGTACCCAACTCGAACACTTGTTCTGGTAATTGGTAGGCCTGTGATTATCTTGCAATCATCCGGAGTTATTTCTATCTCGCCAAATGGTAGATGAAAGGTATCCATCTCTGGAAAAACCCTCTCGGCAAATGCAGAAACAGTGACAACATCAAATTTTGGTATGCATGTTGTATCGCGTTCCATAGCACACAATCAAATACCGCCAACCGGACCTTATCACACTCATTCTATATATTCCATTTCTTGTTCTTTTGACATTTCAAAACACGGACATCATTATTATGATCCTACAAATACAACATCATATCTTATATACCAAAAAAATACAAAGTAATATTGATGTATAAGATTCAATACCTTTGTCGCAAAGATCTTGGCATCCCATGAGTTTTTGTACCCAATCAATACCTCCCCTCCATCTCTAGGAGTACCATAAGTTGGGTTCTTTGGCGTCAAACACAAAGTGTCATCAGGAATGTATGCATATCTAGCACAAGGCTTTTTAGGCGTCTTTCTAGGTTTTTTCACTATTTGTAATTGTTCCTCTTCCTCTTCATCCGAGTCCTCCTCTGATTCGTCATCTTCATTATCTCCATCCTTATCTCCATCTTCTTCACTGTCATCATTGTCATCTACTTGTTCCTCTCCATCTCCCTTATCCCCATCCTCATTTCCTCCTTCTTCAGCTTGATAATATTCTCCAGTACCCATCTCTTCCACAATCTCTTGATGTACTTGTTGGATTACATTGTCAACATTATCTCTATTGACATAATCTCGGATGACTACACCCGGTAATGAGCCACCATCATGCTTCAAATTTTTGGTTCCACGCTTGTTGAAACCTAAGTGAAGTTTGCCTCTAGGAGTGGGAGTCCTCAGTTCTTCCAGTGAAGGTTGTTTTGATTTTGTTACTCTTCCCCTAATCAGGAAAACAAAAGAAATTAGCTTTGTGTTCCAGTGTGGAGTTCGGTTAGCCAACAATTACTGCGAACAAACCGAACTTCATATTATAAGAAATTAGCAAAGAGTTCGGTTACAATATACTTTTCACAAATGTTGCGAAACAAACGAACACCCTAACAAAAGTTCGGTTAACTGAAACTTCAAAATAGGGAGAAAAATGACAAAGTTCGGTTACATTGAAATTTTTTATTTGAAAAAAAATGGTCATGGTTCGGTTACCAAATAGTTTTTAAAATTGTTGCGAACCAACCGAACACACTACAATTATTTGGTTAACTGAGATATCAAAATAGGGAGAAAACTAAGACTGTTCAGTTGCATTGGACAATGTTTTTCTTTTTTTTTAAAATGGGTAGAGTTCGGTTACTATATGGTTTTCAAAAATGTGCGAGACAACCGAACACACGAAATAAAGTTCGGTTAACTGAGACATCAAAATAGGGAGAAAAATAACAAAGTTCGGTTACAAGACCAATTTTTTTATTTGAAAAAAATTGGTCATGGTTCGGTAACCAGATAGTTTTTAAAATTGTTGCGAACCAACCGAACACACTCCAAATAGTTCGGTTAACTGATAAATCAAAATAGGGAGAAAACTAAGACTGTTCGGTTGCATTGGACAATATTTTTCTTTTTTGTAAAATGGGTAGAGTTCGGTTACTATATGGTTTTCATAAAAATGTGTGAAGTAACCGAACTCTGAGTTCGATTACATAACCTAAAATCCTATTCAACCGAACTGTTCTTCGAGTTCTTCCTATCAGGAAGTTCGGTTAACTAACTAGGTTTTTTTTCAAAGAACTACTAACCGAACAATCAACTGAAACTTCCATTGTAACCCTTATTTGATGATTTCTAATCAATTAAACGAAACAAAATCAAATTAAAAGTAATAGGTTTGGTTGAAAATACCGGATCTTTCCCATTTCAGTTTCAGGGACGATTGTGTCTTCACAGTTCGGTTCCACTTCTTTGGGATGATTCGCTAGAGTTCCTAATGGCGGACCTTTACCTGGGAGCCTGTTGGTTTTCTTTCGAAGAACCATTCTTATATCCGATTGAGTAATCGACGTTGAAAATTTTATGAATCGACGATTAATTGATGAAGACGATGTTGAGAAGAAGAAGAAGAGAAGACCCAAAGGAGGAGGAGGTAGGGTAGGTCTGATTTTTTGTTTTTGTGTTAATCTAAAACCGTTTTAGTGATAATCTTAATTAGGGTTCGGGGGCAAATTAGTAATGTCCACGTTGGGGGACACCCCTTATAAATGTAGGGTAGCGTGCCTTTAAAAAACAAAGGTCCCTACATTTTGCATGGTCCCCAAAATACGGTTCAAAAAAAAGTTGACTACTGAATTTGATTGGTCTTGGTGTTGGTAAGTGTGTAACCCAAGAAAAAGACCCTGCACAGAGCCAGGCCCTGCCCTGGCACACCTGTGACACTGCCTCAGGTTCTGGTCACGACTCATGGTGCTGTACCTTCAAGCCTAGCTAACGGTGATCACTGACAGACACAGGCGAAAGTTTGCTTCCTCAAGCCTCAACCATGGGTTCAACCACGTACCATATGAGGCTCCACCAAGCAGTCACTTACACGAGCTTGAATGGTCTTGATGCATTACTCTAATAAAACAGACCACAAAAGAACTTAGTTGCTTGTAATAACATATTTTGATAAAAAAAAACTGAATAGACAAATCTAGGTAGCACCAAAGGTTTAGATTTTGTTTGTATGGGTGACTTAGCCTGAAACGATATCAGATCTTCAAAACCCTTTTTATGTTTTTTTCTCATTTTTATGATATCTGACTCAAGTATCCGCTCAAATATCTTGCTCAGAGGTATTTGAGGCATTGGGCACGTATCCGAGAAGATTAATAGCCAGACCCAGATTAGTAGAAATGTGTGTACAAATGGGCTTGGAAGATCTTGAAATAGATCAGATAAATAAAACTCATACAAGTCAACTGAGTTAGAAAGGAAGAAAAAAACCCAATAAATTGCCACTCTTTTTCCAGTATAAAGATAACTCGATGATCCACCGAGAACTTCTTCAAGTGTCCCGCACTAAACCTTTTAATAATTTTCTGGTCCGAGACTCTCAAATAGACAGTCCTCCTTTGACGCATTACTACAACACATATCTGATTAAAAAAAATTTAAAAAATCAACGGAACTAATCAACAAAAGATTGCTATCAATCATCACCAACTCTGGTAGTTGTGAGGGTAATTTCGTCCGTTTTGACAAAAATATAGGTCCAACCATAATTGACTAAGACCCCGCCCTCGTTCCAACCCCACTAGTAACCCACTGGTCAGGTTCCAATATTCACGCGCAATATTACATGACTATGACAACATGTTTTTATGTTAACTTGTCAAGTATAAGTGAACTAATAGTTGGTGAGAAAGTGTCTCTTCAACCATTCCGCATTCCTAATTTATCCACTGCATGAGGAAACAATTTTAAAGATTTTTCTAAAGTTGAGAAATATGACTACTTTTTTTCTTTGAAGCATCGTTGAGAAATATGATGATAGAAGAGAGTGATGATGATGTTCTAAGGATGCTGATCTTTCGTCATTATTAGTTGAATAATAAAACTCAAGATACCGACAGATTTAGGACTTGGCAATGCAACTTTACCATTTTTGTCGAAGGTATAGTGTTGCTTCAAGGCCGGCCCCGACGTAAACAACAAATATTTTACCCTTAAAAAGGTACCGAATTAAAAGTTCTTGAAACTTTTTTCGGCCCCTCAAAAGCTAGCAGATGTCACGCGTGGAGAAGACTAATTTAGCAATTTGAGCATGCCTTTTTTTTTCTTCGGAAAAAGAGATAACCTCATTACGTTATAGAAACCCAATTTAGGAAATCCGAAACCATGCATAGATTTTTCAAGATCACAACACATTCATATGAGTTGTAGTACCTCCGCCAAGTCTTGACTACCAGACCTAAAAATAGTTTTAGAGGACCTTCTCTCTCGTAAAGGAGAGGACCAAACAACTAGGATCAAACTGATTTTGAAAACAAAACCAATATGTGTCTAAGCACAAGGTCATGACTGGATCAAATCCAACCCAATATTCATCTGAACATGTAAATAACATGAACTAGAGTTTTTAAAGTTTAGATGCCTAATGAAATCAAGGTAACAATGACCCAACTAATAGTAACAGGAGCCAAAAAATAACTGAAGTGTCTCAAATGGTAACCAAAGTGTCTCAAGTAACGGTGGTAATCTAAATTGGTCTTTAAGCATCTGTATCGGAACGAATCGGGATGGCTCGGCATTGTAGATGTTGTAACAATTTTAGTTGAACTTGGACGAATTAATGTTGTCTTTTCCTTCGTTGCAAATCTTAAAACAAATAAACCTAAGGCTAAAACAAGTCAGGCTGAACTATTAACCTTCTGTACTAAAACTAAATCAGGATAAACTAAAATCCTAACAACACCACAAAAATAAATTAAAATTAACCTTCCAGAAACACCATTACTTTGGAAATCAGATCTAATAAGATTGTGATCTGCTAAATATCCTAACACACGAAAATAGATAAAAGATACAAATAAATTACCACAAAAAGAAAAAACCAAAGTAAGTCTGCTTTGCTTCATTGGATCTGTTGAGAGAACTAACAAAGTTTTTGTTGCTTGAATTTGTTCATAGCTCCGAGCCGGTGATACCCTCATGCTCTGAATCCTTCTTGCACAAACCTTACTTTCACTACAAATCCACGGATCTACTAAGAAACCCATAAAAGCAGCAAAAACATTACCTGAAAGAAGGTGAATCCGAAAATAAAACTGGAAAAGAAACACATATCGGAGAATACAGGTGAAAAGAGAGCTTGGCGTGTTGATTGATCTTCTCAGATCGACTCCAAATGAGCCGATCTTAGAAGAAGGATTTTCAGCCTAAGAGAGTTTGCGTCGCTTGTTCCTATTTTGGAGAGAGGGTTTTTTGGAGGAGGAGTTTTCGTGGTACAGTTATGAAGGAGTTTTTGAATTTGCGCATGCCTTAGAGGAACGTATATGGGATGAGAGTTTTCAATCAATACAAATAAGTTTGATCAAATTTGATCAAATTAGGTGTTACTATTCAACCAAACTCCTTCGTACACTCTTACACTTGAAAAAATGTGGAACAATCGCGATTAAGTGGTTGATCTCTAACCGCTTGGAAAAAAAAATCCTAGAGAGGCTGATGTTTAGGAGTCCAAATCTGTTCACACTCCACTAACGAGTGTATATTTCACATTAACTTCTAATTGGTTGATAATTTAACTGATGGCCCCATTACCCCTCATGTTTAGAATCACGGCCCTCGTCACATAACTCCCTAAATTAAATCAAGGGTAGAGATTGAAATGTGAAATATACACTCGTTAAAGAGTGTGCACGAATTCTCACTCGATGTTTAGTCCTTTTCCTCAACGTTTCATTTGATCTAAATTCTTATTTTGCGGGTCCCATGATATTTTTAATTATTTAAAAAATAAAAAATAAACTTGGAAGGCACGTGTTCAGCCGCTTGGAGATCAGCCTCTTAGTCTCTTAATTAGCTCACCCATGGTCAAAATTTCACTTTTCAAGCTAGTCCCTCACTTGATTTGGCAGTGTGGGTGGGGTGGGGGTTGTTTTTAACACTCATTTCATAACCCTTGCTCTTAGCAAAGTTCAAATACAAGGTATTTTAGGGATATAGAAGATACTCTTAAAAAATTTTAAACACATCACATAATTAGTTGTATATAGTAGCCTTGGTGGTATTACAACCTAAGGTGAACTTAAAAGCCAAATATAATCAACTCTAACCCATTCAGGGGCGGAGCCAGAGAGTTTTGTTTCTGGGGACAAATATATGTTGCTGAATGCCGCAATTGTTTTTTTTAGGTGCCAACTACACAAAATGAGAGACTCCCACAGGTGTTTTTGTTCAATTTCTCTACTTTAAACAGACTAGACTATTGGTAACATGAATGCGACACCAAATTTCGTACATATATTAGGTGAAGAAGCAAAACAAGAACCCCAGCAAGATCTCTGGCAGTTATCTCGTACATATATTAGGTGAAGAAGCTTCGCATAAGTAATTTTCAAAAGGTGCAAATATCTGCTAACTGTAAACAAGAAAAATTAGGGGGACAAATATTCCATTTGATCAGAATATCTCTACTAATTTTTGTGTTTACCGAAAACTAGAGAGGACAACTGTCCTCCCTAGTCCCAGCATGGCTCCGCCCATGAACCCATTGTATCAGAAGGAAAAAATATATCCTTGCAAAATTTAGGTAATATATCTCGGGGCTGATTCGGGTTTAAGCTTAGATTAGTCCCATCATAAGTCTGTCCGTGTTCGATACTGGTGGTATCTATAACACTAGTGATAAACCAAAATGCGGCAGACTAAAGGGAAAGGTTATTTTGGTCGTGAGTGTGTGTAAAATAGATATACTAAAATGAGTATTCAAATCTACAGATATTTAGGATCACTCATGCGAACACCAGATCTGACTCTTAGTATGGATTGACTCGCATTTGACTCGGCTTGATTTAGATGTCCGATTAGGATCGCTCATGCGAACACCAGATCTGACTCTTGGTATGGATTGACTCGCATTTGACTCGGCTTGATTTAGATGTCCGATCAATTATCTTTTCATTTTACTTATGGGGATGATACACTGACCACGGGTTGAATCCCGTGATCCATCCCGCAAGACACAAAATAGAGTTTCATGACCTGGAGGATTTGCAGGGGTGGATTAAAGGTGGGACCCACCCCCTCACTCTCACAATCTCCTTCACGGGATGATCGGCGGGATGTTAATCATTTCCCTTTTCCTTATGTCTCGAGGTTTCACCCGACTCAAAGCTATTTGAGTTGGGTATCACTTTGTGCCTAATTCGTTGGCCACGTATCCGATTGGACTAAAGCTAACTTAAGGCCATGCCAAGCCAAAATACAAGCTAATGATAACAATTGTTGATGGATTTTCTCAGAATTTATTGCTTGTGTGTTACTGATCATTTTGATAAAAATTATTCATGGGTTTTGTAAGAAATTTATTGATGGTACGGTTCCGAGTATTTTTTATCTAAATAACGACACAAAGGTCAACTTCCACCTACAAATGATATTTTGGGTATTACTCACAATGTTCCGTGAGTTATAACCCCAAAGGTGTCACTATCCATATACAAAAACTCCAACAAAACAAACTGTTCACAAAAACCCCATTTAACGAAATGAATTAATTTCTTAAATCTTCATCTTACTCTGGTTTTTGTTTTGATTTTACAAAGGTTTTTCTACCTTTTGCACTGATATTTGTTGTTTTAGAAATTGGATATTTTTAATGTTATAATATCTAATGGAGTTTTGATTTTCTTTGGCAGGGATTCTGATCTTCACCATGAATAGCATCCAGAATGGATCCTCTTGGTCCTTTATTCTCCCTCGGATAATGGTATTGTTAGCATCTTCAATGGAAGTTTTGCAATCCATCAGTCTCAAGATGGCCTTCAACAGTATGTTACAGTATTCTAATCAAGTTAATCATGTGTATGATTGTTTGGATATGTGTAGAATTTTGCAGAGTAACTCGGTTTCGCCGATTCATCAAACTCATAACCAAAATTTGAATTTCAAATTTTCAAACCTTCCTTTCTTCATGGAGCGTAAATTTCTCAATCAATTTAGATTTCTTTGGGTTAAGTCTCAGTTGACCATGCAGTACTTTAAGGATACTTATTTTCCGGGATATTTATCCAATATTCTGTTATTCTATTTATCGGGCATTGACTATAACAATATTTGCATTTATGATACAATTATATTCAATCATCCCGTGTTTAAAAAGAAAAATCCAAATCCTAAGAAACCATACTTTCATTATCTTGTGCCTACTCAAACTAATACCAATTATCTAAGAGAAATGGCCTCTTCATCCAGTAACCAAATTTCAGCCATTACCAGTAAGATGCAGAACTCGACTATTCGAGATCTTTGTGCAAGACAAATGAGAAGGAATTTGGGTTCCAATAAAACTCTTGTTACTGAAGTTTCAAATGAATGGAAGAATACTTTGATTAATAAACTTTATTCAAAGGATCCAGTGGAGACTGAAGATGTCCGGAAAGCTACTATCTCTTTATGGAAAAGATTTAAACTTAAGGAGGTTCGTGGAATCGAAAAGAATGTTTTTCTTTTCAAATTTCATTCTGCTGAAACAATGGAAGTTGTACTCAAGAAGGGACCCTGGAATGTATTTAAGTGTCTTCTTAACCTTAAAATTTATGATCCCTCTATCAGAGTGCAAGACCAACAGTTTACTCACCAAGATTGGAATATACAGTTTCAACATATGTTATTGAAACATCATTCTCGATCTATAGTTGAAGATGCAGTTAATGAACTTGGCCAGAAGATTTGGATTAATCCGGATAATTGCAGACCAGGTGCTGGAGGCGTCATAACTGCAAGAGTCAATAGTAATCTCTCAAAACCTCTTCATATAGGGGGTTGGTAGAATACTGCTGCAGGAGGAGTTGCGTGGGTGCGTTATCATTGGGAAAGACAAACACACAACTTATGTAAGGAGTGTTTTACAATCGATCATAATGATGAAGAGTGTGCCAATATATAACATATATCCATGAGTTGGCTAGAACTTATGATGTGGAGATTATAGAATACCTAGATCTTTTGGTACAGAGGATTTGTGAAGCTAGTCAGTATAAATTGAAACATCAAGAGAATGCAGATAAGGAAGATGGAAGAAAACCTAAGTGATTCAGAAACGAGGAGCTAGATGAAGCAATTTCATAATATGAACATATTTTAAATGAAAATGTCAATATAGATATCAATCATAAGAATAATGGAAAAGGACCATCTACTAATGAGACTGATGAGATGGAGCATGACCTGATTGAGGAAGAAGAAGAGGTTGAGAAGGAAGTCTTTCATGTCACATAAGAGATCACTGTTGTTGTGGTAACTATACTTCCGAACTCTACCTTTAAGCGTGTTCTATTTTTTCAGTTTCTTGCATTTAATTGTTTTCCTTGTTATTTTTCTTATATCCTAGTTTTCAATCATTGCTTAAACATGAAGGTCTTAAGTTGGGATTGTCAAGGGTTTCTAGGAAAGGATACTATAGATCACCTCTTATATGTCAATAAGCTTCAATCTCCAGATATAAGTTTTTTAGATGAAACCAAAGTAAATGATGATAGGGTAATTGGTCTCTCGAATTATTTAGGCTTCCCTAATAAATCTTTTGTCCCCATCTATTGGATTGGATGGAGGCCTTTTGCTTCTTTGGAAAGATGTTTTTGATTTGGATATTATAGGCACCCTTGATAAGATGATTCATGCAATTGTTTCTAACGACCCTAGTAATGGAGAGTGGTTTCTCTCATGTGTTTACGATGCCTCTTACAAGAAATATCAACCAGAACAATGGTATTATATTGCTGATCTTAGCAAGTCAGTAAGGATTCCTTGGGTACTTATAGGTGACCTAAATATTACTTTAGACTCTCAGGATAAGAATACTCAAACCCCTAATTTTACACCTAAAGAAGTTCTAGAGGCCATTAATAAATCTGGTTTATCTGATATTAGATTTATAGGCAACCCTTATACTTGGTCAAGTAACAAGCATGGAACTGGTAGATTCAAATCTCGTATAGATAGAGCCTTGACTAATAATGATTGGGATCTTGCATACCCTGATTCCATTCTAACTAATATTCATCAAATGGGATCATACCATAGCCCTATCTTACTTGATCTGTATAAACCGCATAAGGGGAATGGTAGAATTTGGAAATTTTGGGAGCACTGGCTCCAAAATAATCAATGTCATGAGGAAATAAAAATGCTTGGTCTGTTTCTTATAATGGCTCTAATGCTTTTGTGTTAACTAATAAGCTATCCAATACTATACACATTTTGTCTAAATGGAGTAAAGCTACTTATGGAGATATTGCAGCTAAAATCAAAGATTTACAAGACAACATCTCTCAACTTCAAGCTTCAGACAAATAAGGAACTAATACCAATGCAGCTTTTATGCTCGAAAAGGAAATTAATTCTCTCAATGATATCATTGCAAGCTCCAACAGATAGAAGTCAAGAGATCATTACTTCAATGATATGGATAAAAACTCAAAATATTTCCACATTAGAGATAATAAAAGGATATCTCGAAATCGGGTTGATGCTTTACTCTCTCCAGATGGAACTTGGTGTACAGATGAAGCTTCTCTTTATGTATTATTAAGTAATCATTTCCATAAAATTATGACTACTTCTTCTCCAGCAAATAGTTATTACTTCTTGGAACATGTTCCCTCCATGATTACTGATGCTGACAACCAGGAACTTGAGGCAATTCCGTCTGATCAAGAAATCTATAAATCTTTAATGTATATGGAACTGTGGACAAGCCCTGGACCTGATGGCTTTCCACCTGGATTTTATCAGTCACAATGGCAGGTGGTTAAATATGAGGTATGTAGCATGGTAAAATCCCCTTTTCACTCAGTTTTTTTACTCAAAGAACTCAACAAAACAAGAATTTCACTTATTCCTAAAGTGAAGTCACCTAGTAAACATGAGGACTTAAGGCTAATTGCTTTATGTAATACTGTATACAAGATTATATCAAAAATAATATCACTCAGAATGAAGAAGCACATTACAAGAATTATCTCTCCAATGCAAGATGTATATGTCCTTGGACGAGTTATTTCAGAGAATCTATGCCTTGTTCAAGAAATTGTTCAAGCTATGAAAAGGAAAGAAGAACGCAGTGGACACTTAACACTCAAAATGGATATGTCAAAGGCCTTCGACAGACTAGAGTGGAGCTTCCTGATTGATGTTCCTAAAAAGTTTGGTTTTGGGGACAATTTTTGCCAACTTATTCAGCAATGTATAGGAACGACTCAGATTGAAGTACTTCTAAATAACATCCCTTCTAAACCTTTTATACCATCAAGAGGCATACGTCAAGGAGATCCCCTATCTCTTTATTTGTTTATATTAGCCATGGAGTCCTTTTCAAGAACTTTTTCTCACTGTGAAATATCTAAACAAATCACATGGATGAAGATTTCAAGATCAGCCCCTAAAATTAATCATCTGCTCTTTGCGGATGATTGTATTTTATTCTGTAAGGCTTTTATCGATCAAACTTACAAACTTCTGCAAGTTATTGAAGACTTTAGTGTTTTCTCGGGTCAACTGATAAACTTTAATAAGTCTGCAGTTTATTTTAGTTCGAATATGGAGCCTTCTTCTCGTCAAACATTTTGTGGCATTCTACAAGTTCGTGAAATGAATCTAAAAAAAGAGCAGTACTTGGGCCTACCATTTTTTGTTGGGAGAAGCAGAAGAGTGCCTTTTGGTGTGCTGTAGGAAAAGATGGATCGTCGTTTTTCGAATTGGAATGCAAGTAACATGTATGAAGCTGCACGATCGGTAATGCTAAAAAAATGCTTCTAATGCTATTCCTATATATCATATGCAAATCTTTAAATTACCAGATGTCACCATTAAGAAGCTGAATTCAGTTCAACAAGCCTTCTGGAGAAATAAAAAGTCTAATAAAGGGAGGAAAGTTGTCACTTGGAGAAGGGTTTGTCATCCTAAATCAGAGGGTGGTCTTGGGTTCCGTGATATGCACACATTAAATAGAGCCTTGCTGGCTAAGACTACTTGGAAGTTATGTACGGATCAGACATCAATAATTTCCAAGTCATTGAAAGAAAAATATTTTCCAGATGGGAATCTTTTTTATCTAAAGAAGAAATCTAATACAACATGGTCTTGGCGTAGTGTTAGTTCTGAACTCCCCTTTATACAAAATCACAGTTGTTGGAACCTGGGGAATGGAGAAACAATTATGATTTGGAAGCATCGTTGTATTTCTGAGCCTCGGCTCTTTATGGCAGGCATGGAAGTATAGCTCATAATTACACACATGTGCATCAACTCTTTATGGAAGGCATGTCAGAGTGGAATAGAGATATTCTTGATGTTTTATTCAGTTCAGAGATAGTGGATTTAATACTGTCTACTTCCATTCATCCCGCGCAACCTGATAGGATGATCTGGCTTCTAGAGAAAAACATGTATTTTTCAGTAAAGTCTAGTTACAGGAAAATGATGCAAGACTCTTCTCTAATTCAACTAATGAATATAGGAATGCGTAAAATATATTGCAGGCTATGGAAATGCCTACCTTACCAATAATTTAACATTTTTTATCGAAGGCGATTTCAGATCTCCTCTCTACAAGTGATGTTCTTGGTGCTGCGGTCATTGGAGAAGATGATTCTTGCCCATTGTGCAATCTCCATCCAGAGTCTGCAACACATCTGATCATGAACTGTAACTTTTCTAGGGCTGTTTGGGTTGGACTTCAAATTCTACAGGGTCTCTGTCAGAATGGATTGTAAGTTGGTTTGATATCTTGCAGAATGGTTCCATTAAAGAAGAAAATATAATTAACAGAACTATTATATCTTGGAACATTTGGACAACGAGATGCAACAAAGTTTTTCAGTAGATAAACCCTACTCCTGAAGTGGTTGTTCAACAATGCAAAACATTGATGGATGAACACACTCTCAGAACTTATAACTCTCTTCAACCTTATCTTAGTGTTAATCGTGTTAATGTTCATTGGGTTCCACCTCCTATAGATACCTTAACCATTAAATGTGATGGTTCATTTGATTCTCATGATATTAACGGAGGTATTGGTCTAATCCTTAGGAATTTTGCAGGTACACATTAGGAAGCAAAATGCATCTACTTGAACCAAGTCAGAAATGTTGAACAAGCTTTGTGTATGGGACTGTGGAAAGATGTTCAATGGGCGGAAGAACTACATCTTGACAGAGTTCTCTTTGAAATGGATGCTAAAGTAGTTGCAGATGCAGTCAAAAATGATAGCAATGTTGTGGATTGGAGATTACACAACACTGTTCAAGACATTAAACATTTATTTTCAGTTTTTAAGAATTGAAAACTTTCTTATGTTCCAAAACAAAGGAATAAAGTAGTTGATAGATTAGCCAAGTTGGCTAGAGAAAATAGGTTTTCTTATAAATGGAGCCATGTTTCGCCTCCTGAAATTGCTCTTCAGCTTTTTGAAGATGCTTCTTATGTATTGGTTTAACAGCCCTCCATCAATAAACTTTGCAGTTTCAAAAAAAATAATCATATTTAACATAAACTGTCTATATTAGCCTTGTAGTTTAAATCACCCCAACAAAAATAAAAACAACCCCACCTTTAATTTTAAATCACCCCAACAAAAATAAAAATCAACCCCACCACCACCGCACTGCACCACCACCATCGTCGACCACCACCACCGCCACTGCACCATCATCGCACCACTTCCACCGCTACCACCTCCGCCGTCCACCACCGCCGACCACCGCCGTCGCCACCTCCGACCAGCATGACCGCCCACTGCCGCCCCTGCCACCACCACCACCGCGTCGTCGCCACAACCTACCATCACATCGTCACCACCATCACTGCGTTGCCACCACCACCACCGTCACCGCCACTATCACCATCTAGCACCACCACTGCGCAATTTCACCACCATTACTAGCCACTGCCACCAGACATCATCTCCCGTAAATCAGCTCTACATAACAACAACTCTACTTCCATCCTCCGTCTAGGCACAACAACACCATATGCTTCATTAACCATTTTCTTCTCATCCTTGTAGCCCTATCCAAGACATCAACATCACAACAACACATGTCCATGCTTTATGCTACAACACATATTATCAACTTTCAGCACCACCATTATCGACCACCACCAACTAATACTAGAAACACCGCCAACACCCACTGACGACCACCACCACCACTGACCAAAATTAGATGAAACCAATTTTGGTTATATCATAAATACGATGAAACCAATTTTGGTTTCATCATAAATAAGATGAAACCATAATTGGTTTTATCAGAATTCATCAGTAGTTGGACTTCATTTAAGCTTCATTTATTTTCTAGTTTACAACATCATCTCCTATAACTCAGCTCTACATAACAACAACTCTACTTTCATCCTCCGTCTAGCCACCACAACACCATCTGCTTCATTGATCTTCTTCTCATCCTTCTATCCCTATCCAAGACAGCAACAACACAGATCCATGCTCTATGCTAAAACACATATTATCAACTGCAACCAGCTCCTGCAATTATCTCTTCTTAGTTCTTCTTTGTTGGGCTTCAGTTCAGGTGAAAATGTGCATTATTTCTCCATATCCTCTTCAATCCATTGCCACCAATAGATCAACTTTTCTATCTTCTAGGTACAACATCCGCAACAACAATCTTACATTCTCTTTAGCACGAACTCATCAGCACCATCAGTTCTTATTTGAAGTACCTTCATTACATTGCAGAGTCTTGCAGCGTTACAGCAGCTCGGTAATAACAATACCGCTTCCTTGCTTCTCAGACACCACCATAAATTCCACCAAAATCATATCATCTCCCCTGCCTTTCTCTTTTATTTTCAATTCCATAAATCATCTGGTAGAACCCCTGAAATATAATTGGAATCAAGAGAAAGATAATGTAATGAAGTATAATTACGCAACCCAACTGGAAATGTGCCAGTAAATTTGTTTTTAGAGAGATTTAGTACTCTGCATTCGCACAGATAGTTGCATCAATTGTACCCTCAAGAAAATTAAATGACACATCAAAGTATCTTATCAAGGGTAGATTAATAGCAGCTGTCATTGAACCACTAAAATGACCGTCACTCAAATCTAAGACTTCAAGGTTTTGCAAATTGAACAACATAACCGGAAACATACCTGTAAAGAAATTGTGCGAGAGATTCAAGTAACATAGCTGGTGCAATCCAGCCAATGCACCAGATGAATTCCCACTTAAGCTTCCATTTCCAATCTCCAAACCCACAACCCTTAAGATTCAAGGGTAGATTAACAACATTCGTTACCTGCCAGTATCCCTTTTCTTATCATATTTCCACCATTTAGCACATTCAAAAAGTTTAATCTTAACTAAGAATCATAATGGTATTAACTCACCATAAGTTACGAGATTTGGGTCTTTGTAGACTTATTATTTTGTGATGAAGTCTCAGCCTATTCATTTTGAAAGCCAATTTCAAAGTACCTGCAATTGAAAAATTGGAAACCAAAACAACTCTATTAGATCCATGATTCATTTTAATTCAGCTCTTAGCCTTTTTAAGTCTATTAGTACCAGGATTTTGTTCTACCAATAGCCAATAACAAAATGGTATAAAGTGAATTAGCAACCCTGAACTCTGAACTCAAATTTAAAAAATTAGGAATCACAAAATCAATTAATCGCCTATAATGGGAAATGGAATACAGGGCACTTATTCTTCGCACCACGAATTCATTTCATTTCCGAAATTCAATTCGAACGAACTCAATTTACTCCGAAAAAAATCATGAAAATGACAACAAAAATTAAATCACCGCGATTTAACTACTTACTGCAATTGTTTTTAGATCGAACAACTGCTCCCTCTTGTTGTGTTGATTCATGAGTTTGGATATTAAATAAAACAAACCTAAACTTGAAAGAAAAATCCCCCACCACCACTGATGCCTCCACCACCATCACCACCCATCGCTTCTGATTACCCATAACTATGATCTGATTCAATTTTTGGTATTCAATTTGATATCACGAAATAAAACCCAAACTTGAAATGAAAAACCTCCACCACCGTCGCCGACACTACCATCCCTATCCACTGCTTTTTCAAATAAACCCACCTACTAATCTATGAGGATGATGATGATTATTTACAGAAGAAGAAGAAGCCGTGAATACATAGACTTCGGTTTTCTATGAGAGAGAGAGAAAAAGAAGAGATACTTGACATGATAAGATCTGTACGAAGAAGAAAAGAAGAAGAACGGGAAAGGGTATGCTCGGTATTTCTGGAAATAGAAAATACTCCCTCCGTTCCATTTTACTTAATGTTTTAGGGATTTTTGTATGTTCCAAAATAGATGATAGTTTTGGTATTTTTCCCATATTGTCACTGATTTGCCCTTGCTTTGGAATCACACAATATCATTAACTTTTATTGTAATCATTACTCTAATTTTTAAATTTACTATAATTTTTTATTATGTTCCAAAATGATGGAGAATTTTGTAGTATATCCCAAGTAAATTGCTACGGGATTGATAACTTTCATAGAATTTGGAAACTAAAAACTAGGTCATTTAAAATTTAAGAAGGAATTAATATGGGTAGAATTGGAAAGATTTTACTCTCTCTCTGATATTTCTTAATCTCCGTGAAAATCTCTACAACGTCAAGTAAATCGGAACGGAGGGAGTATTTAGTTTACTTAGATTTAAATGATTTGGGGTTTTTGTGCCACTTTCTAATGAAATTTTTTTAATTTATTAAAAATAATATGGATGGATTTTTTGTACCACAAAGTTGGTCACCTAGGTGTTTTGTCACTAGTTTTATACTTCACAATAACACTCAGAGCAACTGCAATCATCAGACCATATCCAAAGAGTAAAGATAACAAAAAATTGAAAAAAATGGGTTTAGTCCAGCACTGCCGCTACAGGGAGAAAACCAAATTTGGTGGGGCGCAAGTATTAGTTGCGCCTGATTTCAGGCGTAACCACAACTTGCGCCCCACTAATTATTTTTTTTTAACAGGCGTCCCACTAATGGGTTTAGTCCAGCACTGAACTTATGAGTTACGCCCGTCATCAGGCGCACCTTTAAAGTTGCGCCCAAATCAGGCGCACCTTTAAAGTTGCGCCCAAATCAGGCGTAACCACAAACTGCGCCCCATTTTATTTATTTTTAATACGGGCGTAACTCAAAGTTACGCCCCACTAAGCGTAACCTTCATTCTTCGCCCGACTAAATACCAAATTTTCTCTGGGATTTGGTCTTTGGTCTAGTATTTGCTCTTTAGTCTGTCCGCTGTGTCTACTATTTCGGCCAAATTTGCTCTTTACTCCCATGATTGTGGTTGGTCTCAGGGTGCCCCTTATCACTACTTTCCGCTTCAAACCGTCCAATCGCTTGCGTGCTGCTGGCACACTTGTTTTGGAGTTCTGATTTACTCGCCTGCTCTCCGGATCCATTCAGAAGCGAAATGAAGCAAAATTGATTCAATTGTAAGTTTATCTATACCAAACTCCAATTCAATTTCTTCATAGAATCTGTGAAATACAAATGGGGAAGCTTCATTGTTGGTCTTCAGTGAAGACCTAGGGTTAAATATTACTGGGAAAATCTTTTTAAAAAGAAGAAATTACAGAAAGATGATAAAATCTTTGCAATGGTGGTTGTGGGGTTTTAGCAATTGCTGGGTGTTGTTCAAGGAAGTGATGGTGATAATCATAATGTCAATGTTGGTGGTGGTAGTAAATTAGTGATGAGAAGAATAGAAGAATCAATTCAGATTAGAAAACCAGATTAGCCGTTACACCTGGTAAGAATCTTGTAAACAAATTCTAATTTTGTTGATCTAATCTTTGTAGTTCTTCTCATTAAAAGATGGATTTTGATTTTTTTGTAAAGATATGGGAATCAAGAAGAAACTATCTTAAGAGGAGAAAGGGTATCTATAATTTTGGAGATTAGCCATTTGAGGTATGGTCAATGTAGAAAACGATAGTGCAGAAATGTGGTCTTCATTTTGAGGATGCAGAATCAACGAAAAGGGCGTCATGGTTGTGGAATTCTCCTCCCCTGACATGGAAATGCAGGTATATAACCATAACTGTATTCGTAATGTTTCAAAATATAATGCTAGGGATCAATGAAATGTACAATGTGGGAAATCTTTATGCTTTACAAGAACCACTTGCTTAGGATTGTGGCTGGGAGGTGTTTTTCCTAGGTAACAATCTCCCACATGAGAGTAGAGTAGTTCATCCCACGAACGTTACACATGTGAATCTTCGGTTTAAGCATTGAATTTAGCTTTTGGGTACTGATAAATTTTTGGCAGTAGCTTTAGGCTATAGGTATTGATCAGAGGTATCTCATTACAGCTTGGCTTCATTGCAGTACAGTTAGTTTATTTCCAGCAATATATGTTCAGTTTAAAAATTTGATTGCTTTTGATTTTGGCATGTTGGTTTTACATGGGAGAATATATGCATTTGAAAACGGCGTTCACTGATTAGTCTCTAGATCCTTTCTTTACTGAACAACTTAAGAAACATTGTAGTCTTGGCCCAACTTATTCGTTCTGCCAATAATGTTATAGCTGTTTTTTACCGTCCCCCTGAAAACCAAATTTGTTAACTTTTTCACTAAAATCTACTCTTACTTTGCAAAACCTTCGACCTATGTGATTTTTAGTTAAACCAATAAGTTTGTGTTTTTGCTATGGATAATGTCGAGAAGCATATGGTGGTGCTTGCGATCTAGACAGTGAAGTTCTGATTTGCATATTGCTATGGACCTACTTCATTAAAACAGTAGTTGGCAATTGGGTTGCGGTTTGATGGTGCAATGAAAGGGAATTGGGGAAAGGCGGAAAGCAGTATTTGGAGGGGAAATTTGAAAGCAATATATTGAATAATAGTAGGAGGAGGTAAGAAATTTTGGATGCGTGCAAGTCTTATCAAGAGAACCTATAAGTACTGTGAACGATTAGAAGTTATTAGACCTAGTTGCCAAGACTAGCAGTGTCGTAGACCTTACTTCTTGATAAGTTTTTAATTAAAATTCCTTTTCAAGAAAGAAAAGAATGAGGTGTGCTGATGTTATCTAATTCAGCTTTCATATCAAGCTATTCAAACCCCAAACTCTAGGACACCATATATCACTCTTCTGCAAACAGAAGACTACTCAATGTTGGATAATTTTGTACATGTTTTTGGTTATAAAAATGCATTTGCATATCAATAGCATACTGAACTTCAAGAATTTGCTACTTGATTACTACTTGAGGCCTATTCGTAATGTTTCAAAATATAATGCTAGGCATCAATGAAATGTGCAGATTCCAATAATCTTATTCTTGTAAGTTCATCCCATGAGCCCTGCACATGTGAGTCTTCGGTTTAAGCATTGAATTTAGCTTTTGGGTACTGATAAAATTTTGGGAATAGCTTTAGGTTGTAGGTATTGATCAGAGGTATCTCATTACGGCTTGGCTTCATTGCAGTACATTTTAAAATTTTGAATGCTTTCATTTTGGCATGTTGGTTTAACATGGGAGAATATATGCATTTGAAAACGGCGTTCGCTGATTAGTCTCTAGATCCTTTCTTTACTGAACAACTTAAGAAACATTGCAGTCTTCACCCAACTTATTCGTTCTGCCAATAGTTTTTTACCGTCACCCTGAAAACCAAATTTGTTAGCTTTTTCACTCATATCTATTCTTACTTTGCAAAACCTTGGACCTTTATGATTTTTAGTTAAACCAATAAGTTTGTGTTTTTTTGCTATGTATAATGTCGAGAAGGATATGGTGGTGCTTGGGATCTAGACAGTAAAGTTCCGATTTGCATTAGCTGTGGACCTACTTCATTAAAACGGTAGTTGGCAATGGGGTTGCGGTATGATGGTGCAATGAAAGGGAATTGGGGAAAGCAGTATTTGGAGGGGAAATTTGAAAGCAATATATTCAATAATAGTAGGAGGAGGTAAGAAATTTTGGATGAGTGCAAGTCTTATCAAGAGAACGTGTAAGTACTGTGAGCGATTAGAAGTTGTTAGACCTAATTGCCAGGAGTAGTACTGTAGTAGACCTTACTTCTTGATACGTTGTGAAGTAAATTTCCTTTTTCAAGCAAGAAAAGCATACCAGTCTTAGAACAAATGAACTTCAAGGATTTGCTACTTGATATCTACTAGAGGCAATCAATAACACGACTTTTCTTTTTTAATTCAAATGCTCAGCATAATGCATTTGTTAATCTAAACCATCAGTCTGTGATAGAATTGGGCTTATATAGTCCATTGTCTAAGGGTTGTGCTGTCGTGCGACAAACTTTTTGTGATGCAGATTTTGGTGACAATTGTCTGCTTGTTGCAATAGTTGATTGGTTAATTTCATTTTAAATCACCTCTTTGTTTCCCATTTAGGGGGGTGAAAGATAATCTACATTTTTAAATCTCGAAAAATCTAATTCCCAAATCAAAATTTGGATTGCTCTATCTAAAGATTTTTGTTCTTCAGATGCACATGGGAATAAAACTGATCAGGTGTCTGAAAAGCTTTAAGGTGTTGGATTGCTCAAGTGTTGTTGGAGCTGTTCTTGCAACTTCTAAGGTTATCTAATCCTCTTTTATTTTTCCTTTTTTTGGGTTCGTTGGTTTTGATATCAATTACGAAGTAGTGTTTTTATTCTTTCTCTTCCGTATATGTTCTCCTCTAGATTTTGTTTTCCTGAACAATGATGTTAAAATGATCTATGAGAAAACAAATAATACCTCCTTAACATAACAGATTACAAGGCTTTGTTAGTAGGGTCCCGACTTTGTTAGTACGGTCCCTGGGTAGTTTACTTTGTTATTTCGGGGGTGCCGTTAGTTACACAAATGTTGATTCCTTCTTGGTTTATTTTCTTCAGGAGTGCAATAAGATGCTAGATACAAAAAAATTAATAACTTTATCTATCAATGGCTTCCCAAAGGCTTAAATTTGATAGGGAAGAATTTTCCAATGGATATATTATCACGGCATCAACCAAAGGATCAAAAGTGACAGCATTGAATTTTCTCGCCTCTATCCTGTAATGTCTGTGTCTGCGTCCTGATATACACAGGACATTTAATGCGTATCTATCCAGAATGAGGTATTAATGGTGTAGGTTTCAGTCACCGACAACTGTGCACTTATTCCTTAACTGCATAAGGTTAGTTTTCATGGAAAGAGATAAAAAAGGCAGTGTGGTGATAATAACTGACATAGGTACTATTTACCTGATTTGTTGATTTTCCTCTTTATCTTTCTGATTACTTGATAGTTAGCATTAAAAGTTGCCTGGCAACTAATTCTTCTATTCTTTACAGTTTACAGGCAGTTAATACAATCAGAGAGTGAGTGAAGTTAGTTGTAAAGTTTTTGTAGTGTCAGAAAAAAGTGCTCTGAGAATGGGAACATGGAAATGCAACTTTGTGAGTACTACTGCAAGAGATCAAATTTATGGAGAACAAACTACATTTAATGTTGCTTTGTACACTAATTTTCTTGAATTCTCTACTGCTACTGACTAATTTGTACAACAACCATGATAAATTTCATGGAAAGTCTAACTATATGTTTATCTTATTTTATTTTATATAATAACAATCATTTGTAGTTGAAGATTTCCAAAGAAAACAAACACATGTAATTTTTTTTTTTTTGACAAACCTCCGCAAAGGGGAGACTTATTCAATCAGCTGGAATCAAGAAAAATTAAACACTCTTCCAAATCCTATAGCCCAAAAAATCATAAACATCCACCTTCCCCAAAATAACACACAAGATAAAATTATTTGGCCACATTCAAAATCTGGAAATTACACTACATCTTCGGGATATAAATGTCTAACCCATGGTCAACCAACTCATACCCCTCTTCCGCCCACCAAATTCCTATGGACTTCACCATGTCCACCAAAAATTCTGCTTTTCTTGTGGAAAGCAATCAATGAAAGATTACCAACCTTCTCTCTCCTACATCATATCCACTTGACCAATTTTGACATATGCCCCAGATGCAATGCTAATCCAGAATTAACGAGTCATCTTCTAATCCATTGTCCAACGGCGACTACTTCCTGGAACACCCTGATTAATCAACTTACAAATACACAAAACTCCAACTACACCCTCACTCTCACCTTAACCCCTCAGACAACCATCTCCCAAATCCTACAACAATCTGCACCAACAGCTGTAATCTCCTCCTTTTGCTTCCTTTTTTGGACCCTATGGTTAGCTAGGAATGACCTACTTTACTGCCAAAAACAAACAACTTCAGCCGAAATCTTAATCTGGGCTCAAAAGCTACAACAAGAATTCATCGCGGCACAAGATTCCCTACCACCGGTCCTACTTGGAGATGCACCAATATATAACCATCCAAGAGGAGACAAAAGAATATCTACAATATCGATAGGATGGTCAATTCCAAACATCAAATGGATTAATATTAACACAGATGGAGCAGCCAGAGGGCACCCAGTTTTTGCGGGAGCAGGATTCATCTGCAGAGATTCCGATGCACAAACTTTAATGCCTCTAGCTCAACCTTTAGGAATTACGACTGCCTTAACCGCAGAAACATGGGCTCTTCTTTTAGCTTCAAGAACGGCAATAGAAAGACAATGGCCAAAAGTTCTCTTTGAAACTAACTCAGAAAATCTTTTGCACTTCATCACATCCTCTACCCCCCTCCTGGGCACATCTCAGGGATGATTGAGGAAATAAAGAAGAGATTCAGACAGATCCCATAGGTGGCCATTCAACACAACTACATGGAAGGTAACCAAGCCGCAGACGGTTTGGCGAATTATGCAGCAGATTGAAGCCAAATAGGAAACTTATCAACTAAACTATGGGACCAGGCAATCCCGTATTTTATTAGTCAAATTTTATTTCTTGATTCAGTGGGTACCACATACCCACGAAAAATTGTAACCTAATCTCCTATCAATAAAATGCATGCTTCAAAAAACAAAAATCAGTCTTGATTCTACTTAAATGGTATTTAATCTTGTGAAATATCCCGAAAAGCAAATGGGAGGGCAGTTACATAGTGGATCTACCATCGGGATTGGGAATGTGCAAAGGGGGTCACATTCTATGGTTCCAGATTAGAGATATTTTCATTTAGTCTTTATTCTACATAACTCAATCCTAATGGAAGGGCATTTACCAACGGCTATACCATCGGGATTGAGTATGTGCAAAGTGGGTCCCATTTTCTCTCTGAATCGGGTTATGTTTCGAGATTAGAGACTTTTTAAATTGTTTCGAGATTAGAGACTTTTTAAATCAGTCTTTATTCTACGTATGCCATGTTTAATTATGTGAAATATCCTGAAGAATGAATGGAAGGGCGGTTACACATCGGCTCTATTATAGGGATTGAGAATGTGCAAAGTATGTCCCATTTTCTCTCTCAGTCGGGTTATGTTTCGAGATAAGAGACTTTTTATATCCATCTTTATTCTACATATATCGTGTTTAATTATGTGAAATATCCAGAATAATAAATGGAAGGGCAGTTACACCGCGGCTCTACCATAGGGATTGAGAATGTGCAAAATGGGTCCCATTCCCTTCGTCAGGATATGGTTCGAGATTAGAGACTTTTTCAATCAGTCTTTATTTTACATATATTGTGTTTAATCTTGGGAAATATCCTGAAGAGGAAATGGAAGGGCAGTTACACATCGACTCTACCATCGGGATTGAGAATGTGAAAAATGGATCTTATTCTCTCAGTCGGTATATGGTTCGAGATTTATTTTCGTAAAAATTGAAAGGCAGCTACACATTGGCTCTACCATTGAGATTGGGAATCTGCAAAATATGTCATTAATATTTTTCCCGCAACAATAAACAGAAATGACAAATATTAGGCTAATATCAAATTTCAAACCGTCCCTGTGCATCTTTTTTATGTATAAAAAATCCGATGAAAATTTTAACAAGTTTCGAACTTAAGTTATTGTTATCAATTTCGTCACCTAGTGATTCTACCAATGTACTACTTAAATTATTGGGTATCAATATTATCACCCCAGTAATTCTACCACTGTACAGTACTATTGCGACATCAACAATTCACAAAGATCATCATCATCTCCATTTTGTCGATAACCTCTTTTTACCCACTTCACAAATCAAAAAGGAGAGGTACATACAGACATCCAATCCATAGGATTTGAGTGTCGTCTGGGTATTAAACGAATCAACTAACGACTTTAGGTGAACATTATAAATAGTCGTCATGGTTTAACACACCACCTTGACGATTTTTCATCACCATTAAAGGTTGCAGGTTAGAGTCGTCGCCATGTGTGTCAACAGTTTGACGACTCTTTAGGGTCGTTGGCGTATACAACACCCGACTATAACGACCCCCACTCTGAGTAGTTCCATAGTGACCATGAATCGACCACTTGGAGCACCATTCAGACAATTTGAAGAATATATGAAGTTTACCTGATTGTTTTTAGCTCCGGGTTCTTCATTTCGAGGATTGGTTCATTCATTTTGAGCAATAGGTTCTTCATTTGCACCATTATTCATGGCTTCCTCAATTAACATCTCTTCATCAAACATCCAATCCATAGGATTAGTTGAGACAATCTTACCATCAACACAATCATGGTTGTTATTTAAACCTACACCAACCTCATTCCCTCCACTTGAATCACTCATTTCTAAAAACCCTAGTTTGTCCTCTCAAAACTCCTCTTCTTCTTCTTCTAAAAAAAAAAAAAAAAAACTAAACTAAAATTTCCCCAAATTTTAATCCCAAAGCCTGATTTTTATCTAAACAAAATTATCACACTAATCAACTTAATTAAATCTTAATACTAATCACTTAGAGGCATTTTAGCCATTTAGAATTTTTTTTATAAGGGGTGACCCAAATTGCTATTGGGAGACCTATTTTGTCATCTAGTGATGACCCCCAATTAAAACGGAAGGCCCCCAATTAAATCAGGTTTTTAAATTGTTTCGAGGTTAGAGACTTTTTAAATCAGTCTTTATTCTACGTATGCCATGTTTAATTATGTGAAATATTCCGAAGAATAAATGGAAGGGCGGTTACACAGCTGCTCCATCATAGGGATTTAGAATATGCAAAGTATGTCCTATTTTCTCTCTCAGTCGGGTTATGTTTCGAGATAAGAGACTTTTTATATTCGTCTTTATTCTACATATATCGTGTTTAATTATGTGAAATATCCAGAATAATAAATGGAAGGGAAGTTACACAACGGCTATACCATCGGGATTGAGAATGTACCAAGTGGGTCCCACTCCCTCCTTCGGGATATGGTTCGAGATCGGAGATTTTTTTAAATCGGCCTTTATTTTACATATATTGTGTTTAATCCTGTGAAATATCCTGAAAAGGAAATGGAAGGGCAGTTACACAGCGGCTCTACCACCGGGATTGGGAATGTGAAAAATGGGTCTCATTCTCTTTGTCGGTATATGGTTAGAGATTTATTTTCGTAAACAATTGAAAGGTAGCTACACAGTGGCTCTACCATTGAGATTGGGAATCTGCAAAATAGGTCATTAATATTTTTCCCGTCAACAATAAACAGAAATGACAAATATTAGGCTAATACCAAATTTCAAACCGTCCCTGTGCATCTTTTTTTATGCATAAAATATCCGATGAAAATTTTAACAAGTTTCGAACTTAAGTTATTGTTATCAATTTCGTCACCTAGTGATTCTACCAATGTACTACTTAAATTATTGGGTATCAATATTATCACCCAGTAATTCTACCACTGTACGGTACTATTGCGACATCAACAATTCTCAAAGATCATCATCATCTCCACTTTGTCGATAACTTATTTTTACCCACTTCACAAATCAAAAAGGAGAGGTACATACAGACATCCAATTCATAGGATTCGATTGTCGTCTGGGTATTAAACGAATCAACTAACGACTTTAGGTGAGCATTATAAATATTCGTCATGGTTTAACACACCACCTTGACGATTTTTCATCACCATTAAAGGTTGCAGGTTAGAGTCGTCGCCATGTGTGTCAACAGTCTGACGACTCTTTAGGGTCATTGGCATATACAACACCCGACTATAACGACCCCTACTCTGAGTAGTTCCATAATGACCATGAATCGACCACTTGGAGCACCATTCAGACAATTTGAAGAGTATATGAAGTTTACCTGATTGTTTTGAGCTCCGGGTTCTTCATTTCGAGGATTGGTTCATTCATTTTGAGCAATAGGTTCTTCATTTGCACCATTATTCATGGCTTCCTCAATTAACATCTCTTCATCAAACATCCAATCCATAGGATTAGTTGAGACAATCTTACCATCAACACAATCATGGTTGTTATTTGAACCTACACCAACCTCATTCCCTCCACTTGAATCACTCATTTCTAAAAACCCTAGTTTTTCCTCTCAAAACTCTTCTTCTTCTTCTCAAAAAAAAAAAAAAAAACTAAAATTTCCCCAAATTTTAATCCCAAAGCCTGATTTTTATCTAAACAAAATTATCACACTAATCAACTTAATTAAATCTTAATACTAATCACTTAGAGGCATTTTAGCCATTTAGAATTTTTTTTTATAAGGGGTGACCCAAATTGCTATTGGGAGACCTATTTTGTCATCTAGTGATGACCCCCAATTAAAATGGAAGGCCCCCAATTAAATCAGGTTTTTAAATTGTTTCGAGGTTAGAGACTTTTTAAATCAGTCTTTATTCTACGTATGCCATGTTTAATTATGTGAAATATTCCGAAGAATAAATGGAAGGGCGGTTACACAGCGGCTCCATCATAGGGATTTAGAATGTGCAAAGTATGTCCCATTTTCTCTCTCAGTCGGGTTATGTTTCGAGATAAGAAACTTTTTATATTCGTCTTTATTCTACATATATCGTGTTTCATTATGTGAAATATCCAGAATAATAAATGGAAGGGCAGTTACACAACGGCTATACCATCGGGATTGAGAATGTACCAAGTGGGTCCCATTCCCTCCTTCGGGATATGGTTCGAGATCGGAGATTTTTTTAAATCGGCCTTTATTTTACATATATTGTGTTTAATCCTGTGAAATATCCTGAAAAGGAAATGGAAGGGCAGTTACACAGCGGCTCTACCATCGGGATTGGGAATGTGAAAAATGGGTCTCATTCTCTCTGTCGGTATATGGTTCGAGATTTATTTTCATAAACAATTGAAAGGAAGCTACACAGCGGCTCTACCATTGAGATTGGGAATCTGCAAAATAGGTCATTAATATTTTTCCCGCCAACAATAAACAGAAATGACAAATATTAGGCTAAAATCAAATTTCAAACCATCCATGTGCATCTTTTTTTATGCATAAAATATCCGATGAAAATTTTAACAAGTTTCGAACTTAAGTTATTGTTATCAATTTCGTCACCTAGTGATTCTACCAATGTACTACTTAAATTATTGGGTATCAATATTATCACCCCAGTAATTCTACCACTATACGGTACTATTGCGACATCAACAATTCACAAAGATCGTCATCATCTCCACTTTGTCGATAACCTCTTTTTACCCACTTCACAAATCAAAAGGAGAGGTACATATACACTCACCCCAGCATGACTTGGAGAAACATCAGCATCCATCCACACCTATTCACTTTGTGGCCTCCACGAACCACCCCGGTCACGGTGGGCTGGTGGTAGTAGGTAAAGGTGGGTCTGTTGAACAACCGGCTCAACCGGTCACATTTGTTAGGTAAGACGGCTGTGTGCAGTAGGTAAACATCGGTCTTTGGTAGGTGAATTACCGGTTGCAACCAGTCATATTTTGTTAGGTAAGACTAAATTTGCAATAGCAGGCAACTACTGACTAATGTTGGAAAAGTCAAAAGGAAATATTTTCCAAGATCTTCCCATTTTGACCTTGTCTTCTCCACTGTGACTCAATCCAGTATATATTTAAACCCCACATTCATCTTCTCCACCTAACCCAAACCCAAAACCAACAAGTCTCCTCATTTCTACTTTCTATCAAACTAATCTTCTTCTTTTTTTCTCTTTTATCACATCTCATTAATGGAGACAATTACTGAAACAAAGGAGAAGATCCAAGAACAAATGAAAGAGATCATAATAGAGAAGAAACAAGAACGAAATGATCAGGTTGAGATTATTTACAGATCAAAGTTGCCAGATATTTACATCCCAAATCATTTACCATTACATTCTTATTGTTTCGAGAACATATCGAAATTCGGGAACCGGCCTTGTCTCATAAATGGTTCTACTGGTGAAATTCATTCCTATCTTGATGTTGAACGTATTTCCCGAAAAGTTGCAGCAGGTCTTCATCACAAAGTTGGGATCAAACAAGGTGATGTGATTATGCTTTTATTGCAAAATTGTACTGAATTCGTTTTCGCTTTCTTGGGGGCTTCTTATCGTGGTGCTACTACTACTACTGCGAACCCGTTTTACACTGCGAACGAAATTGCGAAACAGGCGAAAGCTTCGAAAACGAAACTGATCATCACACAAGCTTGTTATGTTGAGAAACTCAGAGATTTGATGGCAAAAAACAAAACCGAAGACGATAAAGTCGATGATGGTGGTATTAATGGTATTCAAGTTATGTGTATCGACACACCACCAGAAGGGTGTTTAGATTTCTCTGAGTTGACTCAGTGCGACGAAACCGAGTTACCAGAAGTCGAAATCAACTCCGATGATGTTGTTGCTCTGCCGTATTCATCCGGTACCACCGGTTTGCCAAAGGGAGTCATGTTGACACATAAAAGTCTGATAACCAGCGTTGCTCAACAAGTTGATGGCGAAAACCCGAATTTGTACTTCCACAGTGAAGATGTCATAGTATGTGTATTGCCATTGTTCCACATATATTCACTCAACTCGGTACTTCTATGCGGTTTACGGGCCGGGGCAGCGATTCTCATCATGCAGAAATTTGAGATTATTTCATTAATGGAATTGACACAGAAGTATAAGATTTCCATTGCTCCATTTGTGCCTCCAATTGTTCTGGCCATTGCTAAGAGTCCGGTCGTCGATAACTACGATCTTTCGTCGATACGTACGGTTATGTCCGGTGCCGCGCCCATGGGCAAAGAACTTGAGGATACTGTCAGAGCAAAACTCCCAAATGCCAAACTTGGCCAGGTATCCTCTTAATTAATTTGCTGTTTTGGAGTAATAATTAATTAGTTTTTTTCTTTTGAAACTTGAAAATATCTTTTACATTAATTTAGGATCGGTTTCCTTTCTAACTCAAATCTTAAACATAGATGTTATCAAACATATAGTTGACCTAATTAATAGCCATAATGAATACAATTCTTAAATTTAATACATTGAGATGACAATACACATGAGATATTAAACATTAAATGATAAAATTGCAGATTTCTCCGATAATTTAGATATTTTGAGTGTCTTTTTAGTTTCTACTATTTGGAATTACCCCACCTCCAGGGTAAGTTCTGTAGTTTCAATTCTGACCATCCAATTGAACAACACTCCTTGGGTAGTTAAAAGCATGCATTAAAATGTACGATGTTACCCTTTTAAAACAAACACACCAAAATGCATGTCCCTCTCAGTTTAAGGAATTTTGGTAGGTACAAACATAATTGCCCTTACTTTTGGGGATAAAATTCTTCAGTGTAATCTATTATCATGGCACATGAAACTATGTATAATTCGCGAATCGAGTTCGTTCTTGGAAATGTATGCGTATTAGTACGTGTTTTATTGACGAATAATTTACCGAGTCACTCATTTGTATGAATGAAACAGGGATATGGGATGACTGAAGCTGGACCAGTTCTGTCAATGTGTTTGGCATTCGCAAAAGAGCCTTCGGAAGTAAAATCAGGATCATGTGGAACGGTCGTCAGAAATGCCGAGATGAAGATTGTCGATCCGGAGACCGGTTTATCTCTTCCGCGCCACCAAAGCGGTGAAATTTGCATCAGAGGTGACCAAATTATGAAAGGTACGTCATACCTTTGAACTTGTAGCTTAAATAAATTTCTTCCTGAAACACAGGATCATGCTTTTGATTATTTTTTTGTTTGAATTTCTTGACATCATCATAAGTGGGTCGGTGGCTTAAAACTGAGTGCTCTTAGCAATCAAAATCTACTAACAAAACACACTAATTGTCTTGGGAGGGCCACCAACCATGATCGTTATATTTTACTCTATTTCTTTTTGATAATGATGAGCACTAGCCACTAGAGAGATTCCTTCAAACGATACCAACAGTTACCTACTTCTTGGTGACAATGATGATAATCTCTTATTTCTGACTTTTCAACTTAACCAAATCGGAAAGTTGATTTTTCCGGTCAATCTTTCTGTTGTACTTAACTATGTTATTTGATTATCAATTATCAGGATATCTGAATGATCCAGAGGCAACAAGGATTACAATAGATAAGGATGGTTGGCTACACACGGGTGACATTGGGTACATTGATGACGACGAAGAGATATTCATCGTTGATCGTCTTAAAGAACTGATCAAATACAAAGGATTCCAAGTTGCTCCTGCTGAACTCGAAGCAATGCTTATTGCACATCCCAGCATAAATGATGCAGCAGTTGTTTCGTGAGTATTATTATCTTATGCATTTAAGTAACTTTTTTTTTTTTTCAAGAACCGGATGATTAGAATGTCAGAAACTGATTCCGGTCTTGTCTATGTCGATTTTCAGAATGAAAGATGAGGCAGCTGGTGAAGTTCCAGTTGCATTTGTGATTAGATCAAATGGTTCTCAAATCACAGAGCAAGAAATAAAGAAGTACATTTCTGATCAGGTAAGACTTTCAACCATGGTCTGTTTTAGTTTTTTACTGCAGTAATTTTTAGAAATTTCTATGTCTATATTTATTCTTACACTCCTTTTACACCTTGAATGTAGGTTGTGTTTTACAAGAGAATACACAAAGTGTTCTTCCCTGAGAGTATTCCAAAGGCACCATCAGGCAAGATTCTAAGAAAAGATCTGAGAGCAAAATTAGCAGCTGGTTTAACAAATTAAGCTCTAAACTTATAAAATCTGGACTCTTTTTCTTTTTTTTTTCTTTGTATTTTAAAATATGGAGGGTATGTAATGTAATTTAAGCTGCCCCTTCAAAATTTAATTTGTTTGTTTTGATATGTACCATTTGAATTTAGAGCTACAATTAAGCTTTGTTTGCTCTCTTTGGGATCCAACGGTAAAGAAAATATGAATAATATATAATAATAATAATTTTTATTGTGAATTTTCTAATAATTTTCTGAACTGGCAAATGAGTGAAGAACTTGAGCATCCCATTAGCTATTGCCCATTCTAATGCTTTGATGACAACAAATCACCTCAGCAATGAAATTGGTTGCAATATCAAGACCACCGGCTTCAGCTCCTAAACATGGACCAAACTCATCCCCGTGAAGAAAGCCCTAACCAGAATTACCTCTGGCCGCACCATCACAGTATAAGAGGGTAACTCCAATTTCAGCAAGACTAATGGGAACACATTCAGTAGCACTCGATCTCAATGATTTGACACCTCTGCAGACAATGGCAAAAATCTTTAACACCTGTAAGTCATATGTCAATCCCTTCATGAAAATGCTACAATAATGGGTAACTTGAATAAATCTCTGCTTCACTTTTGAAATAGAAGGGGTTCACTGCATCGAAAACCATTCTGTCAGGTGAACCAAATTTCAATCAGAAGGCTAAATGCTGTCAATTTCCATACTTGTTTAACAATAGGACTAAACAATATCCAGTGACATGTACACTGGTGGTGCAACACAAGCATCCTATAACAAAAAAGGCGAAGACTAAAGCAATATAAGGTGAATGCACTCCAACCCCCAGTACTCCCAAAGATTAAAATATTAGTTGGCTATCCCTGGTAAAATTTGTGGAATCATTTTTTTTTAATCTATGGCCACCAGACACGTGACAAAAGGGAAACTCTGACTCTAACACAGTAATCTGTTCCGATGCAAAGATCAACCACCAATGGAGATCGCGTTACCCAAATTTTAGATTAGCTCAATGGGATTGACAGATTATTTACCAGATTTATGGACACTCTGACGACCAATATACGTAAGTTGTTAGGAACTAAAAGTCTTAACACGTTTATACCCGATCATCTTAGCCCCAAAAGTTAAACATTAGGTGCAACTGGAATCAAAGGCAGACACTGCAAAAATTGGAAAACAAACAAACCCGAACCAAATTCAGGTGCTGAGTCAGCAGAAAACACATCATAATGGTATGTAAAATCAGGAGATAAGTAGGGGAAATTTATGAAAATGCTTCCAATCAGGCATGTAGATAAGTAGTCAACAAGCAATCCAATCCATTGAAATAGAGGGTTATATCAGGGCTTTATGAACCCCAAAAGGAAAACCAGCACTCCCTCAAAAGCCTGCGGACCTCCTTCAAGGTCTCTTAAGGAAAATGACAGGATATATTTGCATCTATCAAGCAAAATTGTTCAATATATATTATGCAGGTAAAAGCCTCCAGAAGAATAAAATTCCATAAAAGTTTCACCTAGTGTGGGTTTATCTTTGCAAACATAAACTCATCATTACATTAAAAAGAAAAGAAAAAAAGAAACTGAAAAGATGCCAATGCAGTTAATTCTGGACCATTGTGGTTTGCAAGGTATACTAAAATTGAACCACCAGAAAGTCATCAAAGTGGTTTTATACATATTCTCAAATAATAAAAGCTCAATTTAGCAAATTATCGGATTCAAACTATCTTTACTAAAGTCTGCATCACATTCTTCATTGAAGTTAGCTCACCACTTGTTCAACGAAACAACAAAATGTGCAGTTGACATTGAAACAAAGCTTAACACCATCTTACAGATCAAGCAAGAGACAGGATGGACCACAAATGATGCAATAACCCAAAAACAAGATTCCACACATAATAGTCATTGCATTATGCATTTCAATGAGCTTCAAGTTTTAAATGATCAAAGTTTCAACAAAATTACCAGTTTAAAGTTCTGCAAATACGGACCTTCCTGCCTGATGCTGCTTCGTCTGTGAAGGCCTATTCTAAAAAAAATAATACAGAATGAACACCTTGGTAGTGGCAATGGATGGAGAAACGTAAGAGAATACTTTCTCCATCCATTGCCACCACCAAGTGTACACCTCTTAACTTATCGATGATTTCTCGGAGATTGTTTTGAATATGCCTTACAGTAACATAAGCCACTTGACTTAGAGAAATGATACCATCAAGAAGAGGTTTAAGTCTGTCCACCAATAATTTCGAAATAACTTTGTAACCGGCATTACAGAGGCTTATAGGCCAACAGTCAGATAGAGAACAGATAGAGAACAAGGATGATACTTTCGGAATAAATACCTGGTAGGTGTGATTGAGATTCTTCAACGCGAATTGGGTTCTGAAAAACTGCTGTACCATATTCACGAGAACTTCTTCTACAATGTCCCAACAAAGTTGATAAAAACCTGCTTGAAATCCATCATTTCCAGGTGCAGCTTAAGGATTAATCATAAATACAGTGTCTTTGATCTCTTGATAATACTGTGCCCGAAGAAGAATTTCATTAAAAGCTGGGGTAATACATGGTGTGATATTGGAAAGTATTTCTTGTGAAGTGCTTGGTTTTGTCGAGGTGGATATTTTGCTGAAATAGTTGAGAAGAGTAAGTTCAAGTTCACTCTAGTATCTTGCCAAATACCCAAAGTCATCTTGAATGGCTGAAATATGGTTTCTCCTGTTATTATAGTTAGCTAGCAAATGGGTATTGCTGTCTGCATCCTTGGTATAACGAACTCGAGCTTGTTGGCGGTAGAAATCAAATTACGTTGAATCTGTAGCCATTGTTGCATCGGTTCTTGTAACTGAATAACTTGAGGATCAGAAGAAGCTTTGTGAAGAGACAGACAATGTTGAAGTTGTTCTATTTGATGTAAAAGCTGTTCAATATTTCCAGAAGTAGTCTGCTTCCAGTGACGAAGATGTTGTTTAGTTGCTCTGAGCTTGCACGAAACTTGATAAGAAGGAATTACGATCCAAGACTCTACAATAGTCTCCTTAAAAAGGTAAATCAAACAAACATCTATAAACTCCGAAAGGAGAAGATTTGGTGGCTTCAGTTGGATCAGTGATAGAATTGGCTTGTGATCCAAAGCTACAGGAGCAATAGCTCTATCAAGATGAGTTGCAATGTAAGCTCAACCTTGTCGACGGTTAGACCAAATTGTAGAAGAACCCACATAACCCAAATCCAAAAATCCCATTTGATTAATAAGTTGTCTCTGATGGTGAAATTGTCTTCTTTGAGAAGTAGAAGAACTGACAGTTTCACTTGAATCAAAAGTAAAATTTAAATCACCTAGTAAAATCCAGAAGTTTAAATTTTAAAGTGTTGCAGCTTGAAACTTAAAAATTCCCATTGAAGAAGATTTTCAGCAGTATCATGAGCTCCATACGTACAAGTGAGATGAGTTGGTTGATAATTATCATGGGTATTGGTAATGACATGAACAGTGTGTATATCATTGTATTCTAACTGAATATCAAGACTATGAATATGAAATTTCCAGGCTTGGTAATGCCAAAGATGGATTTGTCGAGCAGCTTTATCAGCATCCTGCCAAATCATTAAACTTGGTGCTTAAAGTTTAGCAGCAAGACCATATTGCCAATCCTGAATCCCTTGTTCCATGGCAGAAGTAGAATGAACAGAACTCTTCTCATCTGTGAATATCAGTTTGATCTATTTGAGAAGTTAAAGTGCTTAAGCAGGATGGATGAGAATGTTGCATACTAAAACGTAGAAGTAGATAAAGGTTGCATGCATTGAATTGTAAAGAACACCGCCAAAGTAAAATTTATAGGATAAAATGGAGAAGGATATTGAAATAGGATTGGGATGAAGATAGGTGATGAGTAAGGGGTGCAGGTAAAGGTATACAGGCGGTGCAATAAATTTCTGGCAAGTAATTGTTATAGTAATAGTGTGTTGAATTCATAAGACCAATTAGATAAGTTGGATGTAGTATATCCGGAACATTATAAATTCGATGGAGAGGATAGATATCAACCTGATAGGAATCACACAGCAGTACAGCACCAATGCATAAAGGTAGAGCAAAGAGCCAACAACAGGGCCAAAACACTTCTGTCAACAACAAAGGTGGCAGTTGAGAAGAGTAAGTTCAAGTTCAGCTCTAGTATCTTGCCAAATACCCAAGTCATCTTGAATGGCTGATATATGGTTTCTCCTCTTATTATAGTTAGCTTGCCAATGGAAATAAGAAGTATTGTGGATTGTGGTCTGCATTCTCAATATAACGAACTCGAGCTTGTTGGTGGTAGAAATTACATTGAATCTGTAGCCATTGTTGCATCTGTTCTGGTAACAGAAAAACTTGAGGATCAGAAGAAGCTATGTGAAGAGACGGACAATGTTGAAGTTGTTAATGTGATGTAAAAACTGTTCAATATTTCCAAAAGTAGTCTGTCTCCAGTGACAAAGTTGTTGTTTAGTTGCTCTGAGCTTGCACGAAACTTCATAAGAAGTATTTATGATTCCAAGACTCTGCAATAGTCTCCTTACAAGAAGGTAAATCAAACAAACATCTATAAACTCTGAAAGGAGAAGAAGTGGCTTCAGTTGGATCAATGATAGAATTGGCTTGTGATCCAAAGGTACAGGAGCAATAGGTCTATCAAGACAAGTTGCAATGTGAGCTGAACCTTGTCGACGGTTAGACCAAGTTTTAGAAGAACCCACATAACCCAAATCCAAAAGACCCATTTGATTAATAAGTTGCCTCTGATGGTGAAATTGTCTTCTTTGAGAAGTAGAAGAACTGACAGTTTCACTTGAATCAATAGTAAGATTTAAATCACCCAGTAAAATCCAGAAGTTTAAAGTGTTGCGGCTTGAAACTTAAAAAATTCCCATCGAAGAAGATTTACAGCAGTATCATGATCTCCATACATGCAAGTGAGATGAGTTGGTTGATAATTATCATGGGTATTGATAATGACATGAACAGTGTGTATATCATTGTATTCTAACTGATTTTTCAGCATCCTGCCAAATCATTAAACCTGGTGCATAAAGTTTAGTAGCAGAACCATATTGCCAATCCTGAACCCCTTGCTCCATGGCGGAAGTAGAATGAACCAGTACTCTTCTCATCTGTGAATAGTATCATCTTGAATATCAGTTTGATCTATTTGAGAAGTTAAAGTGCTTAAGTAGGATGGATGAGAATGTTGCATACTGAAAAGTGGAAGCAGATAAAGGTTGCATGTAGTGAATAGAACACCGCCAAAGTAAAATTTATAGGATAAAATGGAGAAGGATATTGAAATAGGATTGGGATGAAGATAGGTGATGAGTAAGGGGTGCAGGTAAAGGTATACAGGCGGTGCAATAAATTTCTGGCAAGTAATTGTTATAGTAATAGTGTGTTGAATTCATAAGACCAATTAGATAAATTGGATGTAGCATACCCGGAAGAGTATAAATTCGATGGAGAGGATAGATATCAACCTGACAGGAAACACACAGCAGTACAGCACCAATGCATAAAGGTGGAGCAAAGAGCCGACAACTGGGCCAAAACACTTCTGTCAACAACAAAGGTGGCAACAAACAATTAGTTCATGAAATCTGCAGAGCAAAATTCCATCAGAAAAGACGGGAATCTATGGTACTGTGGTTAGCAGTAGCACCTTAGGTTCATAGAACCTGTTAACGCAGGGACATAACACTGCCTTTGTAAACATTTTTTTTTTCCCCAATGGACAGATCTAGCAAATTAAATTGACAAACCAAATAATCTCAACACGACAGCTTCATATATAGAGATATAAGGGTAAACGTCCTCGTTATGGATTGAAAATGATCTTACTACTGACCAATCAAAAACCAGAGTACCAGGGATCAAATTTGAACTTGTTTGCACAATACGGATAGTTCTATGAACCAAAGATGCTTTTTTACCATATCGAAACACTTGACATAAACACAAGCAATTTCAGATCTGGCTACCCATACTTGTTTATCAAGTGATACTAAGAAGAATAACAAATAAATTCCTCCAACAATTGGAAAAGCTACTTTCGACAATTTTCATGACACTTGATTGTTCAAAGAAACAACAAAATGCGCAATTGACATTGAAGCATAGCTCAACACCATCTTACAGATCAACGGAGAGACAGGATGGACCATAAATGATCCAATAACCCATAAATAAGAATCCACACATAGCAGCCATTGCACAATGCATTTCAATGAGTTCCAATTTTTAAATGCTCAAAGTTAACAAAAATTACCAGTTTAAAGTTACGGGACCTTCCTGCCTGATGCTGCTTCGTCTGCTAATGCCTCTTCTAAAAAAATTCTTAGCTGTGCTCTGTTGGAAAGAATTACATACTCCTTCATAATAGGATTACAAATACAAGCTGATTGGTAATCAGATGATAGAACGGAGATTAGAATCTCTTAAGACAAATCAAACCATTACACAGAACCAATAATTCTGATTCAGTTGGCAACCTAGATAGAATTTGTCTAGTTAGATCTCTGGTGGTGAGAGAGAGCTCAAAGTTCCACTTCTGAATCCTTAGTGACAGATCCAATCACAGATGATGGGATGGATTCCTAGAAGAGGAAGAAGAATATGGTGATGGGAACTGGAGAGTTGGAGACGAATTTGGGGATTTAGGTTTATCGGAAAAAATATAAGGTAGATTGAAAAACGCATGGGAGATGACTGTGTATATAATCCCTATTTCAAATTGGGAGTGCAAAAACCATTATGTCCCTATTGCACTCCCTATTTCAGATGACTGTGCATAAAACATCAAATCGGAAAAACATAATGGTTTTATGCATCAAATGATGACTGTGCATAAAACATAGGGAGTGCATAAAATGACTGTGCAATTGGGAGTGCAAAAACCATTATGTCCCAATTTGCACTCCCATGCATAAAACCATTATGCACGCATGGGAGATGACTCTGCAAATTTAGGTCACGGAGTGGTTTTATGCACTCCCAATTTGCAGACCGCCATAAAAATTATGTGTCATTATGGCACCGGGTATCCACTTAGTGTAGTTCCATTACAACTCTGTTTTTCTTTTCTTTGGTCGGCCCTCCCACCGTGGTAGCGGTATTCTAGTTAAAGGTATTGTCCACTATTCTCTAATATGTAATTAGTTAAGGATCCCTAAACTTTAAAATATTTTTAATACAATGCTCTCTGTGAACTAAAATTGTTAAGAGAGATCCCTTCCTATGATGATGCATTTTTCATATTTATTTCAGCAGGTCACTTACTCTATTTCAATCGATATGAAATTTATTAATAAAACCTCAAGTGATTTCATCGTAGAGTTAGGCAATGTGGTTATGGATCTGTAAATTTTGAGAACAGTGGCTGGGTTCAATATGCTCCTTGCAGAATTAAATCGTTAAGAGTTAATCATGTACTTTTTATTATGAATCATAAAAAACCATTTCTAACTCTTCCACTAACTGGTAGTACAAATGAAATGATCAGAATTCTCTATTCAAAAATTTATCTGAATGTAGTTGATAATTAGGCCGACCGAGCGAAGCGAGGGAGGACTCTATATATGGTGATTTTGTGTCAATGTGAAGCGTGACATTTTTTCAATTACACAAAAAAGATTGAATTTTGGTCCGGACACCTGGAAAAGACTAAGATGTCCCTCTAAATCAAATTTTTCTTTTTTTCCTTTAGACATTTTCGTAAATAAACCAAAGAGGAAGGGGAATAAGGTATTAGACATTTTCGTAAATAAACCAAAAAGGAAGGGCACAACAGTAAATGCATTTTTTTATATATTTAAAAACCTCGTATATTTCAAACTACAAGTCGTATTTTTATAAATTTTATATATTTGGAAAGCCCTTTAAATTAGCTACGCAATGAGCACAAACAATGATATCAAATTTTTGTTTTTCAATTTTTTTCATTATTCTCCAAATTTTGTATCTTTTCTCCTTAAAAATTAGGCATAGTTTAAAATTAGACATATCTTAAAAAAAAATTGAAAAACTACAAGAAAAATAAAATGATTGACTAAATATAAAAAACAACTAATTTTAAAATGAAAAGCACAACATATGGTGTTGAATCACCACCAAATTATTTGCAAAGTAAAAATATACCATGGCCTATATGTCTGGAAAAATGACACTTTCGTGTCGTGTTTGGAAAAATTATACCTTTGTGCCGTCTCAGGAAAAATAATATTTTCACCCTACGACGGAACTAAATTATGAACACAAAATTTAGTTTTACGTCAATTTTTTCGGTCGGCCATCCCACCGTGGTAGCGGTCATCTAGTTTATTTTGATCATAATCATGGGAATCAACACTCTTACATTCATATTTCTGATGATACAGTGGGTGATGTTCTTCCTTGAAACAATATTTAGCTATAGCAAGCATATATTAAATTTTATTCGACGTAGTATTATTACATGACTTGAAAGTTGAATTACGACAATCTTGATCAAAATTGCATCTGAAATCGGAAAGAGAATAAAGATCCGTTTTCTAGAGTAGAGGACTGAAAATGAAATAAATATAAAACTTATGGCTGCTTAAAGAATAAAATCTATAGAGAATATTAAATTTTCCTTCAAATCCGGATCTATAGTCGTGAAACAGATCCAACGGCTAGTAGGTGCGAGTTCATTTTGGCAGGACTCTAAGTTAAACATCAAATTTAGGAGGTTTTTGTGCAGATTTTCCCAGCAAGATAAGATTATTACCCACCACTGGCGAAACATTGGAGATTAATTAATGTTGTTTACATGTTCGACAGAATGTTCAAACCAAAAGCCAATTTGACACTTAAAAAGTTTAGTGTTATTGCGGTTTACCAAAATTGATACATCTAATTTTACTCGAAAGATTGCATTGAATGAGCCAATGGCTTGTTTGTTGGACGTGATGGCATGATTGATGCGGAAGGAAGTAAAGAAAACATGGCAGTAATGATGATGTTGTTTAGATGGAAGTTGTTGTGATGGGAGGATGACGAACTCGGTCTGCATTATACGTGGAGTACGATGACGTTCATGGGAGGGAAGAGCTCGAGATCTTTGGTGGGTGAACTACGAGATGCATTTGTTGGTGGTACTACCGGTTCAGTTGGTGGCTCAACTATGGGGTTTTGCTGACTCTGGTTCGGATGTTGGTGAAACTATAGGTTGCGGGTGCAACGGAGAACTTGTTGTATGATAAGTTGAGATGATTGAGAGTTGAATCCAAACGATGTGCAATATTACAAACAAGGACACACCCCTCAAACTCGAGAGGTTCGAGTTTGAATACATCTGGACTGAAGCATGGCGAAGCGGATTGTAGCACACGGATTGCGGCCGCCAACCGTGGCTGCACGCGGATTGGAGAAGTGCTCATGATAGAAATTTGGATACCATTTAGCATCTTAGATTTGTGGTAAAGTAAGGATCGAGGTGAAAAATAGAAGACACAAGAGATTAAAGTGGTTGACTCGCATTAATCTTGAGATGAGGATGCAGGTGGTTTTGCTGTGTTTGGTGTGTGCATTTCAATTTCAAATTTTGAACGTTTTGGAACTTGAATCTATGTTGGGATTTTTAATAAAGGTATGCGGTGGTTTTCTTTGTGTTTGGTGTGTGCATTTCAATTTCAAATTTTGAACGTTTTGGAACTTGAATCTATCTTGGGATTTTTAATAAAGTACCCATGTGGGCAAATGCAAATAAGAAAATGCCCACATTTTTTTCAAAATTAATTTAATACCCATACCGTTACCAATTCCGTCAGGACCCACCATTTTGGTAAAATGGCGTTTACTTTGTCAATTTCTCGTCAAACGAGAGAGATGAGAATTTGGTGGGCGTAATTACAAATTTAACCTTTGGCTTAGAAATGGTTGAGTTAATCTCCTACCGTCCACGTATTCTCTCAATCGACGGCTAAAGATCAAATGCATCACAGGTGAACACGTGTGAATGAAATCAATTAACAAAACAAAACAGTTTTGTTTTCTTATCTTCTTCACTTTCGTTTTCTCAACCACACTCTCTCTCTGAAAAAACTTTGTCTCTGAAGAACTTATGATTCAGAGAAGAAAGTTGTTTCATAGTTAGGGTTGTTTTTATAAATCTCTTTCGCTTTCTTACCGTGAAGATGAAGAAGAACAAAAAGGTGAAGAAAAAACACAAGTCAGAGGATCGGAATCGGTAAGATTCGATAAACTCTAACTTTTATTTGATTAGAAATGTTCCTTTGTTTTTATATGTTTGAATAGGGAATCGAATCTATGATGGGTACTGTGAATATTTGATTTTTTGTTTTTGTTTTTTTTGTTTAAAAACAAAACTTAATAATCCCGAAGTGAAAATAATATTATCCAGTTTTGTTCTTACATATTTTGTCCAATTTTATAAGTGTTTAGGGTTTTAATTTGATGATTTTATGTAATTAGGGATTTGTTTTTGGAATTTTTTGTGTTAGGGTTTAAATTGGTATATGAATTGTTCAATTTCTGAATATGTATATGTATATTTGATTTTCTGAATATGTATATTTGATTTCTAGAATTAGGGTTTAAATTGGTATATGAATTGTTCAATTTCTGTAAGAAGGGTTTAAATTGGGGATCTTTTGTTGCTGAAATTTGAAGTAGACTAATTCTTTCTTGTTATATATTGTTCTGTTGCAGTGGACATGTCCATTATCCATACAGAAACATTAGTGTGTATGTTGATATGAGTAAATTGACACTGGAATTCCCTCACATGGACCTAGATAAATCTGATTTGAAGATGTTTGAGAAGATGTTGCATGTAAGGTTAGGTCTGGCTGAGAATGAAATTGTTAACATAGTTTGGATGGTTAAGCCAAGTTTGCCTCAAAGTTTGATGACATATGATGAATTTTATTAGTTTTGGGAATTAGATGTAACTGATGATAGAGATTGGATATGTCTTACTCTTTACATACTGAATTCTGGTTTTGGAGATGATGAGTTTTCAAATGTGGAACCACCACCAGTGACAATCATTCATGAGACTCCTAAGAAGATTTATAAGACAAATAAGAAGCCAGTGTCTAAGGAAAATCCAAAGCCACCTAGGAGGTCACCAAGGTTTCAAGACACTTCTGAAGTGCAAAACTCACATCAACAAGGAGGTCCATCTAGGAAATTATTGTTTGTGGATTTGTTGAATGAAGTGGAGAGTGAAGGTGGTGGAAATGATACTGGTACAACACAAGGTAGCAGTCAACCAAGTCAAGAGATTTTTAATCATGATTACTGGTTGAATAGAATACAAAAAAGCACTGCACATAATGCAACACAAGGTAGCACTATGCACAATGATGTGAATGAGTCTGAAGATGAGGATATTGTGCATCTAGAGAATAAGTCTGAAGATGAGTGTAACCCAGTTGAAGATCCAGATGCCCCTGCAATATTTGATAGTGATTCTGAGAATGAAATAGGTTATGAAGAATATGTAGAGACATATAAAGTTCTAGTTCACAATGAAGAATCAAGTAGCAGTGAAGGTATTAAAATTTGTTAAATTTGCATTGAGTCACTAGATGTGTAAATGTTAACCTCCTATTTTTAAGTTTTTAACTTTCATATTTGTAACTTGCAGATGAAGATGGTAGTGGTGTTGAAGTTGAAGATAAAAATGATGGTGGTCCTGAAGTAGTGATTCATAAGGGTGGTGGAAAACCTGTTTGGCACAAGAGATAACTACCAGATATGAACAACATTGGAGAGGAAGATGATCCAAATCTATTCCTTGAAGAAGATTAAATACCAGTAGTGGAACCTCATAAGATGCTGGTAAAGTATGCCTTTCAAAACAAGAGACTTTTTAAAAAGCATCTTAAAAGATATTGTGTCAAAGAAAATAAACAATTCAAATATAGAAAGAGTTGTTCTAAGCAAGCTAGGGCCCAATGTAGGTTCAAAGTTAAAGATGGTTGTAAATGGTCTTTTTATGCTAGTAGAGTTGAGGGTGAGTCAACTTTTGTTATTAGAAGTGTAAATTTAGAACACACATGTGTTGGGGATCCAAAAAGTTTTAATAGGTTTGTTGATCCTAAACTTGTAAAAGATGTTGTGCTAGAAAAGTTGAAGCATAGCTCTGGGTCTTTCATACCAAATCCCAGTAATATTGCAGAAGACTTTTCAATGAGTCAGAACATCAAAATTCCCTATATATGTGCATGGAAAGCTAGGAATCTGGCTCTAGAAGATTTGTTTGGTGATTATGAAGAAAGTTATGCTGAAGTACCTAAGTTCTATTCAATGGTGGCTCACACTAACCCAGGAGCTGTTGCCTAGTTTACATATGGAAGAAAAGGTATATTCATAAGCTATTTAAGCATTTCTGTTTACACTTTCTTTATTATTGTATATTTGGAAAAGAACTGATATTGAGCTTGAATAGGCAGACTTCAAATTTGAAAGTATGACAATCTTCTTTCCTGGACCAATGAAAGGATTTCAGGATGCTTGCAGGGGTGTTGTGGGGTTATATGCATGCCATCTAACTGGAAAGTGGGGTGGTGTCCTAATGACTGCAACAACACTTGATGGTGAGAATAGATTGGTTTCTTTAGGTATTTGTGTAGCAAGAAGTGAAACCAAAGAAAACTGGTTACTATTCCTGAAAGATATAGCATCAGGGATCTTAGCACATCACAGTGATAGAGTCACTTTTATATCAGATCAGTAGAAAGGTTTGCTGGAAGCTGTTGCAGAGGTGTTTCCTGGTTTTCCCCATAGATACTATTGGAGGTAATTAGGTAACTTGCACATTATTTTACACTATGTCATTTAAGTAATGAGCTGACCATTTTGTATTTGTTTGAATTATTGCAGGAACAATTATAGGAATTTCAAGAAATACTATAAGTCTCCAAGCTTGCAAAGTTCAATGTGGAATGATGTCAAAGCCTACAAGATACATCATTTTGAGGTTTGATTATGTGTTCAAATTTGTTTTTTTTTAATTTGTAGAGTATTAATGTAACAATATACGGATGTAGAACTAGTAATGTAGGAACACATGGATTCTATGTTCAAAGAAAATAATAAAGATGCAAAATATCTTATGGATCAAGGTCACCAAAATTGGTCTAGGGCATTTTTTGATCCCACTAGTTGTTGTGAGCATCTCAATAACAATTTTTCAGAATCTTTTAATTTTATGGTTACTGAATCAAGAGACAAACCTATAGTCATTCTTGTCATCCTTTATGGAGAGTTGGTGATGAGAATGTTCTCTAAGAGGAGGGAACATTGTACAAAGTGGAAAGATGGAGATTTGGTTCCTAAAGCTAAGACTCTTCTGAAAAAAAATGCTTGCTATTAGTGAGAAATTTAATGTCCAAGCTAGTGTGGTTGGGGAGTTATATTTGGTTACCAACTGGGCCACAAGAAAAAAATTCATAGAGAAGATGTGCACTTGTTTGCAGTGGAAGTTTAGGGGATTCCCCTGTCAACATGCTGTGTATTCATTAAAGGGAATCTCACCAAATTGGGTAGAGTATATATTATATTTATCGTGACATTGATGTTTTTTATATCCATTTTTTTAGTGCATTTATGTACCAGCATTGAATAATAACTAGGGATATCATCCCAATTTTTTTTCACTTTTTAGGTACTGCTCTCCTTACTATTCAGCGGATTATTATAGGACCACATATGTTGCACCTATATTCCCATTGAGAGACATATCTGACTATGCTGAGGTACTATTATTCTAAACTTTATGGGTTGTTGTGCATTTACTTTTTACTTTTTAATATTCCCTATTTGTAAGCATTTTAGGGTTTCATCACTTCACATATCTCATCTTATCTCTTCTCTGAACTTTTCACATCTAGCAGCCAACAATGGATAACAAGATTTTACACCCTCCTAACCAAAGAAATCCTGGCAGACCTCCAAAAAAGAGAAGGAGAAGTTATAATGAACCTCAAGGTGAGGTGAAGAAAAGGAGGTGTACTATGTGTGGATCCACATGAGCAAATCCAGACCGTCTAAAGTCCCCTCACCACTTTAGGCCCGAAACCCTAGCTTGGTCACGCACCTAACCAAGCTAGTCGCGCCATGCCAAACCATGGCCCCTCATGCCGCGCCACCATGCTGGCCTTCCTCATGCGGCTACCAAAGTGAAGCCAGGCGACAATCCACAGTTTCCCTTCAATCCCAGGAGCAAATCCTGGCCGTCTAAAGTCCCCTCACGACTTTAGGCCCAAAACCCTAGCTTGGTCACACACCTAGCCAGGCTAGCCGCGCCATGCCAAACCATGGCCCCTCATGCCGCGCCACTATGCTGGCCTTCCTCATGCGGCTACCAAAGTGAAGCCAGCCGATAATCCACGGTTGCCCATCAATCCCAGGAGCAAATCCTGGCCGTCTAAAGTCCCTCACGACTTTAGGCCCGAAACCCTAGCTTGGTCACGTACCTAACCAATCTAGTCACGCCATGCAAAACCATGGCCCCTCATGCCGCGCCACCATGCTTGCCTTCCTCATGTGGTTACCAAAGTGAAGCCAAGCGATAATCCATGGTTGCCCTTCAATCCCAGGAACAAATCCTGGCCGTCTAAAGTCCCTTCATGACTTTAGGCCCAAAACCCTGGCTTGGTCACGCACCTAGCCAAGATAGCCGCGTCATGCCAAACCATGGCCCCTCATGACGCGCCACCATGCTGGCCTTCATCATGCGGCTAATAAAGTGAAGCCAGGCGACAATCCACGATTGCCTTTCAATCCCAGGAACAAATCCAGGCCGTCTAAAGTCCCATCTCGATTTAGGCCCAAAACCCTAACTTGGTCTCTCACCTAGTCCAAGATAGTCACACCATGCGCCCATGGCTACCCCTTGGCCCCACATGCCAAACCAAACCTAGATAAGCTAGCCGCGCCATGCCCTGGCCCTAGCCGTGCTAGTCACGCCACGGTTAGCCAAGCGCCCTTGCCTTGGCCCTAACCATGCCATACGACCATGGAAAACCCTTGGCCCCACATTCCAAGACAAACCTAACCTATCCAAGATAGCCGCGCCATGCCAAACGCACTTTTCCTATGCCCTAGCCATGCTAGTCACGACATGCCAAGCCAAGCACCCTCGCCTTGGCCCTAGCCATGCCATATGCCCATGGAGAACCCTTGGATCCTCATGCCAAGTCCAAACACACCCTAGACATTCCACCCTGTTGGACATCACTACGCGGCAACAAAAACGAAGGCATGCAACGATCAAAAGTTGCCCATGTTAGGTGTTGTAAAACACCTAATTTTATACCTAGTATTTATGCTTTCTTTGCTATTTATTTTGTAAAATATGTATCTTATGTGTGAATTTGAGTTTATTAGGTGCTTTGGAGTCATTCGGAGCAAAATAAGAAGAAACGTTGTCTAAAAGAGCAAAAGCATCATTCCATGTGAAGCTGTTACTGGGAGCGAAACCAAGCAAAGCCGAAAATAAGGGACAAATACTGCATCTTAGTCTAGAGAAGTAATGTGCGGACATAATCAGTTGGCCCTTATCCATTTCATCCGGGTGGCTATATCAACTTGCCTTTCCTACACATGACCTAAAATTTAGAGAGAAGCGTTATTTTTCTCTTCTTCTGCCTGAGTAACAATGGGGGCTCCATCTGGGGATGCTGTGTATGAGTTAAATTCAGAGTGAAACTCGGAAATAAATGGAGAAATCAAGAGGATGGATTTGTGAATGTTCAGTTGAAATTGAAGAGATGGTTGTGGGGGTTAGATTGAGAAGTCAGGGAAGTGGATATCTAGGGTTTCTTATAGATGATAATTCAGAGTTTAAATGGAGAATTTCGGATGAATTAGAAGATGGGGATTGATTTAGGGTTTATTGAGAGAGATCTGTGTATTGATGGTTCGAATTTGTGGAATGGGTTTCTGCTATTGATATGTCAAAGCCATGGATTTCAGAGGTCAAGGTGGTTATGAGCTGAGTTCCAGAAATGAAGATAGGTTCAGAGTGGATGCGGCCAAGACTGGTGCTGCGAAGCAATCAAATGCTGGTGGTGGTACTGTAAAGGGGACTGTAATGAGATGAGAGAATGAATATTGCAGCTGGAGTTAGGCTTGAATATGCGAAAGGTAATGGCACTGGAAATCGTAAGATATGTGGATCTGTTGAACTGAGATGTTGGCCTGAGCACAGCTGAGCTGAGAATCACATGGGTTTTCTGGTGGTGATTTCTTTGAAGTGTAGGTGAATTACAGGGTGTTGCAGTCAGGTGTGCAACTGAAATTATAGGAGCAGCTGTAATATATTGTGATGCATCTGGAATTACAATGGAGAATGTGCAGCTGTGGATGGAAGAAGTGGTGATATCCAAGTGCTCAAGAAGATCAGAGAGAAGTTGGCGCAGTGTTGCTGCCAGGGGTTCATGAAATTGAGATGGGTATTTCGGTTTTGATGGATGAATGAATGTTTGGAATCTGTGAATAGTTAATAGCCATGGGTGTAGTTTGAATTAATCTCGATAAGGTGTAATTGATTGGTTCAACTGAGGACTTGTGAATTGCAGGTGCAGATGGTGAATGCAGTTGCAGTGAAGGGAGTTAGAGCTTGGCAATTGTGTGAATGGTGCAAGCTGGTACTGTAATAGTTGCAGGTGCAAGTAAGTTGGCAGAGCCAGGGGAATATGGCTGGAATTGGCTGTGTTTACAGTGGGTATTGCTGTTGGGTTGAGCTGCTAAACACGAAGAGATGCAATTTGAAATGGTTGATGTTGCTATGACTGAATTCGACAGAAGATGATTCAAATAAGAACTGGATATTACAGGGAAAGTATTGGTGGTGAACTAAAAGATATTGCTGGTGTAGCTCAAGTTGTAGATGCAACTGGTAGTTGTTGGTTGCCAAGATATGGCAATGGCAATGGATAGCGTAGATGGGAGAATAAGTAGTAGCTGTGTAGATGGAGGTCTTGCTGGTTGTGCTCGAATGAGATTGCAGGAGCGGGAGCTTTTGCTGTGTTCATGGTACTGATGCAGGTGCAGTAGGTGGAACGAGTTAGAGTGGCGAGTACTGTGTTCGGAGGACAGATGGGTTCGACTATGGTGCATAGCAGGGAAGTGTAAGGAATGAAAGTTTTAGCTTTATGGGAACTTGAGTAATAATAGGTTGAGGAGTAGATTCCAGCTGCATTCGCAGAAATAGTGCGTAAACGGAGTGAAAATGGCGCGCCGGTGAGCATAGTTCCGGTAGCCGGATTTCAGAACTTGAAGCATGAATCGCGATATTTCAGTGAATCGCGAAGGGGGTACGTGTTGGATACAAGAGTTGGACGCGACACATATGAGCTACAAGTCACGCTTTTGGGTACGTTTTTGCAAGAACAAGGAATTGGTTTAGGTGGTATTTTGTGAATGTTTGAATTGCAGAGAAATGGAGTTGAGCTTCTGGGAGTGTGCACTTTCCTGGTGACGTCTTCCAATGCTTCAAGTGATCGGAGAAAATTTTCCGGTGACAAATTCCGGCGCCGGCGCCGGATTCCGACCATATTCCGGCAAGAAACACAATTTTCCGGTGAGCTCTTTTGGGTCATATTTTCTCATGGGTATTTCACACATGTGCTTTGGTGGACTTCTAGTATTGGATTTTGGGCTTTGAAGACCTAATTATGGAAAGTGGGAAGGCTATAAAAGAAGAAGTTTCTATTATCATAGGATATATCACGTATTTTTCTACTAGGTTTTTGGAGGAGAGTAGCGATTATGGTTTGCTTCCATTTATTTTTATGTTCTTCATTTTATTTTTAATAATAATTATGTTGAGTTCAAAAACCATTAGTAGCTAAATTCTTAATATTGGTTATGGGATAATAAGTGGATTTCACAAATAAAATCTGATTCAATGCATTAGTTTTGTCTCAAGTTTATTGTTTATATTTCATTGTTGATATTGATATATGAGTTGATTGTTTATTTGGTTGAGTCCGGAATCAATCCGATTTGCATTCATATCTAGAGCTATATTAGGGTTTTCAATACGAAAACGTTGTTCATCCCTGATTCTAAGTAGCATAAATGTGGTTAGTGCTTGTAGAGATATATCCTACTAGTCACATATGAATCATAACTTGGGTTAAATTGATTTAGTGCTTTTACACATTTCGATTGCCTTGATTAGTCTTATTCCATATAGCTTATTGCTTTTAGGGAGTTAAATCTAATTTGCTTTTACACTTTGGGTTGCTTTCTAGGAAGAATTCACATATGCATCTTTTAATGTGGTTGTGATGAAATCAGGGAATTAGCGGGGTATTCTTGCGATCAAGGTATCCTAGGACTTTTAGTAAATGAGAGATTAAATTTCAATTCTAGTCATTGATGAAAATATGTATTTGTGAATGAAACTATCCCGTGACCAATACTTTCTCCTTATTGATTACTTTTATTATTACTTTGCTTTCAATTCATTTTTATTGCTTTGATAAATCAAACCCCCCCCCCTTGGTTACTAAGAAATTGAAATTTTTATAACAACAAAGGCCTCTCTGTGGATACGAACTCTTTCTTATCGTATACTATTTTTATTTTAGGAAGTAAGAAAGTGAAATTATTTCTGCGTCGGCTGACAACCGACCAGATTTTGGCGCCGTTGCCGGGGAGGCAAACGTCTTGTTATTAAGTTTCTAGTTTCTTTTTATCATTTTGCGTCTTGCATATTTGCTTTTCGTTTCTTGTTTTGTTTCTTACTTGTTTGCGAGAATTGTTTTTCAGGTACTAATCCCTGGATTCTAAGGATTGGAGCTATCCAAGGTGCGGGATTGCTACTCGAAGAGGCACAATACTCCAACCAAGTCAAGACACAACGGAAGAACTAGTCTTGGAAGTAGAACACAAAGCTCTTCATCGAGAACTGGAAGAAGAGTTACAACTAGAAGAAGAACTAGAGGTTCCATTTGTAGAAGAACCACTAGTTGAAGAAGAAGAAGCAATGGAAGACGCAAATCGTACACTCAAGGATTTGGCGTCTCATAGACTTGATGCACAACGATGGTGTATTCAAACCAACTCAACATTCGAGATCAAGCCGGGGTTGCTTAGAGAGTTGCCAAAGTTTCATGGTATGGCTAATGAAGATCCAAATAAGCATCTCATGGAGTTCTATACCATTTTCAAGGCTATGCTTCCAGCGGAGACCGATGCCGATGGTGCAATGATGAAAGTGTTTCCATTTTCTATGGTAGACAGCGCTAAAGATTGGTTGTATTGTTTGCCTGCCGGAAGTGTCACTACATGGAACGGATTGAAGAAAATCTTTCTAGAGAGGTATTTTCCTGCGTCAAAGGCGACTCAAATTCGCAAAGAGATTTGTGGAATAAAGCAACATGCGGGAGAGTCTTTGTGTGAATGTTGGGAGCGATACAAGAGATTGGTGGCAAGATGTCCTCACCATCAATTCAGCGATGCTATGATAATCCAGTACTTCTACGAAGGTATCCAATCAAGTGATAGATATCTTCTAGATGCATCGGGTGGTGGTGCACTAGTGAACAAGACGGTGGCCCAAGATGCCGAGTTGATTGAAATCATGGATGCAAACTCGCAACAATTCTACACAAGAGGTGAACCAATTCCACACCGTGATCAAAGGATGGACAATATGGAGCACATGATGCAAAAGATGACTGTGGTTATATTACCTTCGTATGGTGAAGAGTTGGAGCAAGCTAATGCGGTTTTTCCAAACCAACCAAGACGGTATGATCCCTATTCCAACACCTACAATCCGGGATGGAGAGATCATCCAAATTTCAGCTATGCCAACAAGCAAGGTGCGGTTCAACAACCTACCTTCAACCATCCGAGTGGATTTCAACCCCAACAACAACAACAATTCCAACCGCTATAACAACAATTTCAACCTCAGCAGCAACAATTTCAGCAACCACAACAATCGATTCAAAACCAAGGTTCCGATATCGATGCAAAGTTACAAACAATGATGCAAGGTATTTCTACTATGTTCAAGGAGAGCCAACAAGAAACCAAGAGTGCGATTAAGGAATTGCAGACTCAAGTGGGCTCCATGGCAATTGATATCAACAAGTTGAAAGCACAAAATAGTGGAAGACTCCCTTCTCAACCCATTAACCCAAAAGAGGGTGTCAATGCAATTACGTTGAGAAGTGGTACACAACTTGAACAACCCAAGGTTGCTGATTTGGGTGAAGAGGAAGTTCTAAAGGAGCCGGTTTCGGAGGAAAAGAGGGATGAAATTCCCCAAACACCCGAGGTACCTATTCCTAACTTTAAAACTCATATTCCTACTTATGTTCCTCCTATGCATTTTCCTCGCAGATTTGCAAGTTCTAAGAAGGCGGAACTATAAAAGGAGATTTTAGATGTTCTTAAGAAGATTCATGTGAATATACCACTCATCGATGCTATCAATCAAGTTCCCAAGTATGCAAAAGTGTTGAAGGACTTGTGTACCAACAAGCAAAGGCTTAAAGGCAATGAAGTGCTAAGTGTGGGGGAGAATGCTTCGGCAATCTTACAACACAAACTCCCACTGAAATGCAAGGATCCCGGTAGCTTTTACATTCCCGTCACAATTGGTAACACCACTTTTAACAAAGCAATGTTAGACTTAGGTGCATCCGTTAATGTTATGCCGGCATCCATGTATAATTCACTTAATCTAGGTCCTTTGAAAAAGGCTGAAATTGTGTTGCAATTAGCCGATCGCTCTAATGTTTACCCAATGGGTATTGTTGAGGATGTTCTTATGCAGGTTAATCAACTTGTATTCCCTGCTGACTTTTGTGTGTTAGAGATGGATGAAGGTGCACCGGACTCGTCTCTTCCATTGATACTTGGACGTCCTTTCATGAAAACGGCTAAGACGATCATTGATGTAGACAAGGGAACATTGACTATGGAGTTTGACGGAGAAATAATACGTTTCAACATTTTCGAGACGATGAGATATCCTAGTGATGTCCAATCTTGTTTCTCCGTTGATGTTATGGATGCATTGGCGCAAAAAGTGTTTGAATTGAATGGTGATGATGCTTTGGAAACTGTTTTAAATACATCCATGGATGATGGAGTAGAGTGTGGTAACGAAGTTAAGGAATCCCTTGGTGATCTCAACTCACTACAAGGATGTCCGGAAACTCATAATATCTCTTTTATTTCTTTACCATGCAGTGATGAAAAGCTTTTACCTTCTATTGTTAAATCTCCAAAGTTGGAATTGAAACCTCTTCCAAGTCACTTAAAGTACTTGTACTTGGGTGACAATGAAGAGTTACCTGTGATTGTTTCTAACGAGCTTAGTGAATTACAGGAGAAAAAACTTCTAAGGGTGTTAAGGAAGCACAAGACGGCCATAGGATGGAAAATCGCTGATATCAAGGGTATAAGCCCTGCCGTTTGTATGCATAAGATTCGTTTGGAGGAATATGCAAAGCCTACAAGGGAAGCGCAACGTCGTTTAAACCCTCCCATGATGGAAGTTGTGAAAAAGGAGATACTCAAGCTTTTGGAAGTGGGTGTTATCTACCCCATATCCGATAGCAAGTGGGTGAGCCCGGTACAAGTTGTACCAAAGAAATCAGGGGTAACGGTGGTAGAGAATGATGAGAACGAACTTGTCCCAACTCGTGTGCAAACCGGTTGGAGGGTTTATATTGATTATAGAAAGTTGAATGCTACTACTAGGAAGGATCATTTTCCTTTAACCTTTATTGATCAAATGCTTGAACGTTTAGCTGGACATGCTTATTATTGTTTCCTTGATGGTTATTCAGGTTACAATCAGATTGTGATAGCACCGGAGGACCAAGAGAAAACCACTTTCACTTGTCCTTTCGGCACTTTTTCTTATAGAAGGATGCCTTTTGGCTTATGCAATGCTCCAGCTACCTTTCAAAGGTGTATGGTAAGTATCTTTTCCGAGTATGTTGGAAACATCATTGAAGTGTTTATGGATGACTTTAGTGTCTTTGGTGATTCATTCGACCTTTGCTTGAATAACTTGTCTTTAATCCTTGAAAAATGTGTTGAAACAAACCTTGTGCTTAATTGGGAGAAGTGACATTTCATGGTAACTCAGGGTATAGTTTTAGGCCATATTATATCTTCTAAAGGCTTGGAAGTTGATAAATCTAAGATAGACCTTATTCGTGCTCTAAACCCTCCCACTACAGTGAGGGAGATACGTTCTTTTCTTGGTCATGCAGGTTTCTATCGTAGATTTATCAAGGATTTTTCCAAGATAGCATCACCACTTTGCAACTTATTGCAAAAAGATGTGGTTTTTAACTTTGATGAGAAGTGTATGGCGGCATTCAATCGTTTGAAAGAACTTTTGATTTCAGCCCCTATCATTAAACCACCGGATTGGAGCAAGCCTTTTGAGCTAATGTGTGATGCTAGTGACTATGCGGTTGGTGCGGTGCTTGGGCAGCGTGTGGGGAAGATACCTCATGCTATCTATTATGCTTCTAGAACGTTAAATGAGGCCCAACAAAACTACACAACCACTGAAAAAGAGTTTTTAGCTATTTTATTTTTATTGGAGAAATTTCGCTCTTATCTAATTGGTACAAAAGTTGTTGTTTATTCTGACCATGCAGCTCTAGGTACTTGCTAATGAAGAAAGAAGCGAAACCAAGGCTCATACGCTGGATTTTACTCTTACAAGAGTTTGATATTGAAATCAAAGACAAGAAAGGAATTGAGAACACCGTTTCGGATCACTTGAGCCGTCTTGCTGTGGACAAGGAAGCTATCCCATTGCGTGAAAGTTTCCCGGATGAGCAACTCTTCTCAATTGCATGTGGAGAACCATGGTATGAGGATATTGTGAATTACTTGGTAACTAAACAAATCCCAAGGAACTTGTCTCATGCTGAGAGGGACAAACTTAAGATGTTAGGAAACCAATATATATGGGATGATCCATACTTATGGAAACATGGCAGCGACCAAGTAATGAGAAGGTGCGTTCCCGAATCTGAGTTTAATTCTATCTTGTTATTTTGTCACTCCTATGCTTGCGGAGGACATTTTGGAAGTAAAAGAACCGCTCACAAGGTACTTGAAAGCGGTTTCTATTGGCCAACCTTGTTTAAGGATGTACATATATTTTGCACAACTTGCGATAGGTGCCAAAGAACATGCAATCTAGGTGCCCGAAATCAAATGCCACAAACCTTTATTCAATTTATTGAAGTTTTTGATGTATGGGGTATTGATTTTATGGGTCCTTTTGTTAACTCTCATGGGAATTTTTACATCTTACTTGCTGTTGATTATGTCTCTAAATGGGTGGAAGCTAAGGCCACCCATACTAATGATTCCAAGGTTGTTTCAGATTTTGTTCAAGCTAACATTTTTGCAAGGTTTGGAATTCCGAAAGCCATAATTAGCGATGGGGGTTCTCACTTCAACAACAGGACTTTGCAAAGCTTGTTGAAGAAGTACAATGTGTCACATAAGGTTGCAACACCTTATCATCCCCAAACAAATGGACAAGCAGAGGTTTCCAACCGAGAGGTGAAATCCATTCTTGAGAAGACGGTGAATCCAACAAGGAAAGATTGGATCTTGCGGCTAAATGATGCTTTGTTGGCGTATAGAACCGCATATAAGACACCTATTGGGATGTATCCCTTTAGGCTTGTGTACGGTAAACCTTGTCACTTACCCGTGGAGATTGAGCATAAAGCTTTTTGGGAGATAAAGCAATGCAATATGGAGATGGATGGGGCTGGAAGGCAAAGGAAGCTACAACTCCAAGAGCTTCGCAATGATGCATTTGAAAGCTCTCGCATTTACAAGGAGAAAACAAAGGCATTTCATGATACTATGATTTCTATAAAACAATTTTGTGTAGGGCAGAAAGTGCTTTTGTTTAATACTCGCTTGCATTTATTTCCGGGTAAATTAAGGTCACGTTGGATCAGACCTTTCATTGTTACTAATGTGTTTTCTCATGGTGCAGTAGAAATTCGTAGTATTGCTACATGCAAGGAACTTAAAGTTAATGGGCACCGGTTGAAACCATATTATGAGAATTTCACTTCTAAGTGGTGGAAGGAGCTAATTTTGTAGATGCACTCCCTCTGGAGGAGTCATAGAAAGCAAGGAGATAGTCGGGCTGACGACTTTAAACCAAGCGCTAAATGGGAGGCAACCCATAGGATGAGTATATCTTGTCTTATTTTCATTTTCTTGTTTTGTTTTTAGCTTTTTCTTGTATTATATTGATTTTATTTTTCTGATTTCTTGTCATTTTTCATGCATAATTTCCCACCTTAACTTACTTTGGATGACTCAATTTACATTGAGGACAATGTAAAGTTTAAGTGTGGGGGAGTGGTTAAGCATTTACATTGTAAATTATTATTTTTTTGGTTAAGCATTTGCATTGTAATTTTTTTTTCAAAATTTTCAACTTTTGTGTAAATTAGTGCATGAAAAACTCCAACTTGTAGTTAGTTTAGAGTCACATAGTATCCATGTCGTTAAGATTACATCGAGATTCTCATAAGAGTGACTGAACTTAGAGATGACAGAGAACATGACCGGGTTTCTTATTTGTATGAGAGTTAAAGTTGGATTTAACCATGCCAGTGGCAAATATGGTGCAGACTGAATTCGGTAGTAGAGTAGTGGTCCCCTATAGTGGAGACTACCCATGTTACATCATGAGAGGCACCGACCTTCATTTCTTTGTACCTGTCTAAATTTGTGCTTTTAGAGTGTATGTCACCGTACGTAAACTCCGGGTAGAATGGTGAGCTACCCAACCTCCCACCAATAGAAGCACTATTTTGTTCTCTTGAGTGCTATTTAATCAATCATGAATGGTGACATCGAATTGCTAACTTACATACCACTTGTAATCTTGTTCGCAGTTAGTGATAAGTGTCTAAAACACCTTGATATTTATCTATTGTTTATGCTTTCTCTGCTAGTTTTCTTGTAAATTATGTATCTTATGTTTTGTTTTTGAGTATTTAGGTACTTTGGAGTCATTTGGAACAAAAGAAGAAGAAACAGGGCAAAAGCGTCATCTCAAGTGCAACTGTGGTTGGAGGCGAATTATTTCTCATTATTTGCTTTTATTTCTTCATCTCTGTCTGAAAAGTATGTCGGCTTTAGTGATGCAAATTTATGTCTGAAAAGCACGACAACTTTAGTGATGACTCTCATTGAAGAGAAGAAGTAGATTTGAGAAGTAAGAGGCGGCTGTTGTTGGAGGAAGGAGAAAGAGAGCGTTCATTCGGAGCATAAAGGGCCAAAGACTAATTGGAACTCGTTCATATACAAGATTTCTACTTTTCATTGTGTAGAGAACGAGAAGACGAAGGCAATGGCGAAAGAACGGAGTCATTCTGAGTTCGTATGAAGAAGTTATGAGAAAAATAACAACTCGGAAGGCAAAAGGGCAAAATGGTCATTTGATAGGGCAAGTGCTATTGGCACCCCCACTGTGCGTTAAGGGGCAGTCATCCTGTTAAGGGATGTCCTGTTTCAAAGGGACTACTAAACGCAGTCAAGCCAATTACTAAGGGGATGCCACTGATTTAAATAGTGTTAACAACACCGGCAATTTTACTAGGGGCACCTTCCTTTTCTTTCCTAACTTCACAGGAAGGAACCACAACGGCCAGTGGTGATGATCGTGATGATCAACATGTAACGGTATTAGAGTGATTCTTGATTTCGAACAGTTCAGTGGGATACTGAAGCAGTTAGAAGATTTGGGTTGAGTTCGAAATGGAGCTTGCAAGAACAGTGAGAGATGGAGGAGCTCGAATTTGAGTTCACAGGGAAGATGAAATGACGAGAGTTCTGGTGGTTTGGCTGCAATTACGGTGATGATGGCTAGTAGCGAGATGGAGTATGGTAGATAAGTGTGCTGTCTCGGAGATGAGTTTACTGTGATGAGCTCGATACAGATGATATGCTGCTGCCGGTGATCAATGATAGTCATGGACGATGAAGCTGGGAAGAGTCTGCTAGAGTGTTTCTCGACTGAACGATGAAGAACTCGACAGGGATGTTGGCAGGAAAGCATGAAGGTAACGATGGTAGCTGAGATCGAGCCGTAATGGAAGATTAGAGAATTGGTGGTTTGCTGTGAACGTCACTGGCAGAGAGGATAAAAGGCGAGTCTGCAATGGACTGGGATGGAAACGAGCAGTAAAGAGAAGACGAACGGAAGTAGTCAGTGACTGAAAGAATTCGATGAAGATAAAATGTTGTTGATGACTATCGGTGATGGAAGAATAACTCAGATGTTGGCAGCGATGAAGAATAATGAAGCTGCATGATAGTGACTGAAAAGCACGATTGGAGATTGATGCCATACATCGATGATTATGGCAGTGAATGACGCTGGTAGTATGGAGCTCACTGTAGTGGTTGATACACTGGTGACGAGATGGGTTGAGCAGTAAGAGTTATCGGAGTTGAGTCTGTTGGCAGTTGGAAAGAATGGTAGTTAATGGCAGAGACGAGAAGCAGGTTGGTGAAGTTGCGATGCCATGGTTTGCATGTAAATGATAATGAGCTCGAAGTAACAACAGAAGAAGACTGCATGATCGAGACTGTGATAAAGGTGTTGGAAGTTCGAGACAAGTAAGGGACATTTGGGTACGATTTGGTAGAGTCTAGGTTGCTTTAGAACTCCAAAACTTGACCTAAAATTTAGTTCCAATGCGATAAGTTTGATGCCAATGATGTGATGATCTATTGAGGAAATTAAGGATTGTTTCAAGAATTTAAGTCGGTTTGGTATCTTGGGTTTGTGTTGGATTCAACTACTTGAGAAACAATTTATAGAATTGATGAGATTTACAAGAATTTGGATTAATATTCAAGCCTGCAAAACAGCACCTAGAGGGGTATTTGCCGTCGATTTTCAAGATGAATGGTGAGGATTAAAGCCTGTTTAGGGTTTGTATCGGCTAAGGAAAGTTTGTAGGTTATCGGATTCGAATTTCCAGGGATTGAAATCTATAAAAGGAGGCTCGAAATACCACCACAAAAGAGGCTCCTGACCCAAGTTTTTAAGCATAGAAACTGTTTGATAAAAGTCCTGAGAGAAGTTCAGAAGCTTAGAAGTTGATTTATGCACAAGTAGTTGGAACTCGTGGCGACTTCGGCTCACGCTCTTCTTCAGTTGTAGTTTGCTTTCTATCTTTTATCTGAATTTATTTAGTGATGAACTCCATAGCTATGAGTAGCTAAATCTTATATTATTTTGTTAAGGATGTAGTCCTATATCTATAACTTGTGCTTGATTAATGTATTAGTTTTCTCTCTTTGTTTTTGTTCATATCTTTACTGTTTTTATAATCACATGAATGATGTATTGTGGTAGGATATAGATGTTTGATTAGTTAAGTGGACAATTAATTGAACTTGCATCTTATCCATAGCTATTTTAGGGTTTTTCATCGAGCGATAACCCCAAATACAAGTAGCATGATATGATTATAGTTTGTAGTGATACACTCTTATAATCATATGTAGAGTTTGACCATTGTCCGAATTGTTATGCGCAATGTATGAAAATTGCTTTGATTAGCCTATTTCCAAAACTTAATGCTCCTGGGAATTGAACTTGATTAGCGCAAGGAGTTAGGTTATTCTTTAGGTAGAATTCACATACGCAGCTCTAATGTGTGTGTTGATTAACTTGGGAAATAAATAGATTATCTTGCTCTCTTGATTTTCTAGACTTTTGATAATAAAAGAGATTAAATCGTAATTCTAATCATGTATGCAAGCACATGTTTAAGATTGAAGATGAATTCCTTGACCAATATCTTTCTCCATTGATTACTTCCAACTATTTACTTTGTTTTTATTTTACTTTTATTTTACAAAAATCAGAAATCCCCCATCTTGGTTACTTAGAAACTAGAAATTGATAACTACAATCGCCTCTCTGTGGATACGAACTCTTCCTTACTTTATACTTCATTCATATTTTGTTGAGTAAGAAAGTGAATTATTTTTGTGTCGGCTGACAACCGATCAAATTTTGGCGCCGTTGCCGGGGAGGCATTAGGCTAGTTTTTAAGTTTTTAGTTTCTTTTTATTATTTCTGCTTGCATACTTGCTTTTCGTTTCTTGTCTTGTTTCTCACTTGCTTGTGAGAATTGTGTTTCAGGTACCTAATCCCTGGCTTCTAAAGATTGGAATTATCCAAGGTGCGGGCACAATACTCCAACCAAGGCAAGGCACAACGGAAGGACAAAACTTGGAAGTAGAACACGAAGCTCTTCATCAAGAAGGAGAAGGAGTAGAACACGAGATTCCTTTTGAAGAAGGAGGAGGAGAAGAAGAAGCAATGGGTGACGCTGCAAATCGTACACTCAAGGACTTGGATTCGCACAAGCTTGATACTCAACAGGGTTGTATTCAAACAAACTCTACTTTTGAGATCAAACCGGGTTTGATTAGGGAATTGCCAAAGTTCCATAGCATGGTGAATGAAGATCCAAACAAGCATCTTATGGACTTCCACACCATTGTCACGGCCATGATTCCAGCTGATGTTGAGGCGGATGGCGCTATGTTGAAAGTTTTCCGATTCTCTTTAATGGATAGTGCTAAGGATTGGTTGTATTACTTGCCTCCCGGAAGTGTCACAACTTGGAATGGGTTGAAGAAACTCTTTCTAGAGAGATATTTTCCTGCGTCTAAGGCTACTCAAATTCGCAAGGATATTTGCGGGATGAAGCAAAATGTGGGAGAATCCTTATATGCATGCTGGGAACGATACAAGAGATTGGTAGCAAGCTATCCTCATCATCAATTTAGTGACGCTATGATTATCCAATATTTCTATGAAGGTCTCCAATCAAGTGATATGAATCTTCTTGATGCTGCGGGTGGTGGTGCACTAGTGAACAAGACGGTGGCACAAGCTAGAGAGTTGATTGAAAACATGGCAGCAAACTCCCAACAATTCTTGAGTCGTGGTTCGGATGTGCTTCTTAGGAGAGTCAATGAAGTGAGCGAGGTGGAGGAACTTCGTCAACAAATGGGTAACATCTCAGCAATGCTACAACAAGTTTCAGCCGCGGTGATACCAAGTTCTCATCAAGGTTATGAAGAAGCCAATGAACAAGCTAATGTGGTCTTTCCAAGTCAGCAAAGACGGTATGATCCTTATTCCAACACTTACAATCCGGGATGGAGAGATCACCCCAATTTTAGCTATGCAAACAAGCAAGGAGCAGTCCAACAACCTACTTTCAACAATTCGGGTGGATTCCAACCTCAACAACAACAATTCCAGCCGCGTCAACAATTTCAACAACAACAACAACAACCTCAAAATCAGGGGTCAAGTATGGAGGAGTTGATGAAATCGTTTATACAAGAGACCAAGAGTTCGATGAAGGAGTTGCAGACCCAAGTTGGTTGTATGGCTCTTGAGTTGAACCAATTGAAAGCACAAAATAGTGGGAAACTCCCTTATCAACCTATCAACCCAAAGGAGGGTGTAAATGCAATTACATTGAGAAGTGGTACACAACTTGTGCAACCCAAAGTTGCTGATTCGGGCAAGGTGGAGACACCAATGGAACCTGTTTTGGAGGAGAAGAATGAGGATTCTACCCAAACTTCTGAGGTACCTATTCCTAACTCTAAAACTCCGGTTTCTACTTATGTTCCTCCTTTACCTTTTCCTCGCAGATTTGAAAATTCCAAGAAGGAGGCACTAGAAAAGGAGATTTTAGACATTCTCAAGAAGATTCATGTGAATATACCGCTCATAGATGCAATCAAGCAAGTTCCAAAGTATGCAAAGGTGTTGAAGGACTTGTGTACCAATAAGCAAAGGCTCAAGGGTAATGAAGCACTTAGTGTGGGGGAGAATGCTTCGGCAATCTTGCAACACAAACTCCCACTGAAATGCAAGGACCCGAGTAGCTTTGACATTCCCATCACAATTGGTACCACTACATTTAATAAAGCTATGTTGGATTTAGGTGCATCCGTTAATGTTATGCCTGCATCTATTTATAACTCACTTGATTTAGGTCCTCTTAAAAAGGCTGGAATTGTGTTGCAATTATCCGATCGCTCTAATGTCTACCCAATGGGTATTGTTGAGGATGTTCTTGTGAAGGTTAATCAACTTGTATTTCCAGCTGACTTTTGTGTCTTAGAGATGGATGAAGGTTCACCGGATTCTTCCCTTCCATTGCTACTTGGGCGTCCCTTCATGAAAACGGCGAAAACCATTATTGATGTTGATAAGGGAATGCTGACTATGGAGTTTGATGGAGAAATAATACGTTTAAACATTTTCGAGACGATGAGATATCCTAGTGATATCCACTCTTGTTTCTCCGTTGATATGATGGACACATTGGCGCAACAAATGTTTGAGTTGAATGGTGATGATTCTTTGGAAACCGTGCTCACTACACCTATTGATAACGGTTTGGAGTACGGTGATGAGATTAAGGAAACCATTGGTTCTCTTAACTCATTACCGGAAAAATCTGCACTTAAGAATATTTCATATATTTCTTTACCTCGCAATGATGAAAAGCTTGAACCTTCAATTATTAAATCTCCAAAGTTGGAATTGAAACCTCTTCCAAGTCACTTAAAGTACTTGTACTTGGGTGACAATGAAGAGTTACCTGTGATTGTTTCTAACGAGCTTAGTGAATTACAGGAGCAAAAACTTCTAAGGGTGCTAAGGAAGAACAAGACGGCCATAGGATGGACAATCGCCGATATCAAGGGTATAAGCCCTGCCGTTTGTATGCACAAGATCCGTTTGGAGGATGATGCAAAGCCTACAAGGGAAGCGCAACGTCGTTTGAACCCTCCCATGATGGAAGTTGTGAAAAAGGAGATACTCAAGCTTTTGGAAGTGGGTGTTATCTACCCCATATCCGACAGCAAGTGGGTAAGCTCGGTACAAGTTGTACCAAAGAAATCAGGTGTGACAGTGGTGGAGAATGATAAGAACGAACTTGTCCCAACTCGTGTGAAAACCAGTTGGAGGGTTTGTATTGACTACAGGAAATTGAATGCCACTACTAGAAAAGATAACTTTCCATTACCTTTTATTGATCAAATGCTTGAACGTTTAGCTGGACACGCTTATTATTGCTTTCTTGATGGCTATTCAGGTTATAATCAGATTGTGATAGCACCAGAGGATCAAGAGAAAACCACTTTCACTTGTCCTTTTGGTACTTTTGCGTATATAAGGATGCCTTTTGGCTTGTGCAATGCTCCAGCTACCTTTCAAAGGTGTATGGTAAGTATCTTTTCAGAATATGTTGAAAACATAATCGAAGTGTTCATGGACGACTTTAGTGTCTTTGGTGATTCATTTGACCTTTGTTTGAACAATTTGTCACTAATCCTTGAACGATGTGTTGAAACAAATCTTGTGCTTAATTGGGAGAAGTGCCATTTCATGGTAACTCATGGCATAGTTTTAGGCCATATAATATCTTCTAAAGGCTTGGAAGTTGATAAATCTAAGATAGACCTTATTCGTGCTCTAAACCCTCCCACTACGGTGAGGGAGATACGTTATTTTCTTGGTCATGCAGGTTTTTATCGTAGATTCATCAAGGACTTTTCCAAGATAGCATCACCACTTTGCAACTTATTGCAAAAAGATGTAGTTTTTAACTTTAATGAAAAGTGTATGGCGGCATTCAATCGTTTGAAAGAACTTTTGATTTCAGCCCCTATCATTAAACCACCGGATTGGAGCAAGCCTTTCGAGCTCATGTGTGATGCAAGTGATTATGCGGTTGGTGCGGTGCTTGGGAAGCGTGTGGGGAAGATACCTCATGCCATTTATTATGGTTCTAGAACATTAAATAAGGCCCAACAAAACTAAACTACCACTAAAAAGGAGTTATTATCTATTGTTTTTGTGTTGGAAAAGTTTCGCTCTTATCTAATTGGTACAAAAATTGTTGTCTTTTCTGATCATGCAGCACTTAGGTACTTGCTTACAAAGAAGGAGGCGAAACCGAGGCTCATATGATGGATTTTACTCTTGCAAGAGTTTGATATAGAGATCAAGGACAAGAAAGGAATTGAGAACACCGTTGCGGATCATTTGAGCCGTCTTACTGTGGACAAGGAAACTATCCCATTGCGTGAAAGTTTCCCGGATGAGCAACTATTCTCAATTGCCTTTGGAGAACCATGGTACGCTGATATTGTTAATTACTTAGTTTCTAAACAAATCCCAAAGAACTTGTCTCATGATGAGAGGGACAAACTTAAGAAGTTAGGAAACCAATACATATGGGATGATCCATACTTATGGAAACATTGTAGTGACCAAGTAATACGAAGGTGCGTTCCCGAATTCAAATTTAACTTTATCTTGTCTTTTTGCCACTCATATGCATGTGGAGGACACTTTGGGATCAATAGAACCGCTTTCAAGGTATTAGAATGTGGTTTCTATTGGCCGACTTTGTTTAAGGATGCGCATGCATTTTGTATAACATGTGATAGGTGCCAAAGAACAGGCAATCTAGGTGCCCGAAATCAAATGCCACAAACTATTATTCAATTTGTTGAGGTCTTTGATGTATGGGGAATTGATTTTATGGGCACTTTTGTCAATTCTAGTGGAAATTATTATATCTTGCTTGCTGTAGATTATGTCTCGAAATGGGTGGAAGCTAAGGCCACCCCAACTAATGATTCTAAAGTTGTTTCAGATTTTGTGCAAGCAAATATTTTTGCAAGGTTTGGAATTCCAAAGGCTATAATTAGCGATGGAGGTTCACACTTCAAAAATAGGTTTTTGCAAGCCTTGTTAAGGAAGTACAATGTGTCGCATCGGATTGCAACACCATACCATCCGCAAACAAATGGACAAGCCGAGGTTTCCAACCGAGAGGTGAAATCCATTCTAGAGAAGACGGTGAATCAAACAAGGAAGGATTGGAGCATGCGCCTCAATGATGCTTTGTAGGAATATAGAACTGCATACAAGACACCTATTGGGATGTCTCCCTTTAGGCTTGTTTACGGTAAACCTTGTCACTTACCCGTAGAAATTGAGCATAAGGAGTTTTGGGCTATTAAGAAATGCAATATGGAGTTGTATGGGGATGGAAAGCAAAGGAAGTTGCAACTTCAAAAGTTAGAAGAGATTCGCAATGATGCATTTGAAAGCTCAAAGATTTACAAGGAAAAGACGAAGGCATTTCATGATAATATGATTACAAAGAAACAATTTTGCATTGGGCAGAAAGTGCTTTTGTTTAATTCTCGTTTGCAATTATTTCCGGGTAAACTAAGCAACACCATACCATCCTCCGGAATCAATCCAAACAAATGGACAAGCATTCCTAGGTTTCCAACCGAGAGGTGAAATCCATTCTAGAGAAGACGGTGAATCAAACAAGGAAGGATTGGAGCATGCGAGGGGCCGAGGCCTCAATTGATATTTAATAATATGATGCTTTGTGAGCTCAAAAGAGGTAGTTATATAGAACGCATACGGTGATTATGTTATAGTGAAGACACCTATTGGGATGTCTCCAAAAACTTTAGGCTTGTTTATGGTAAACCTTGTCACTTACCCGTAGAAATAATAAAATTGAGCATAAGTATTCAAATCCACCAATAACCTATGTTTTGGTAATATTATTCTTGCTATTAAGAAATGCAATTGTCTAATGGAGTTGCATGATGTAGGGATGGAAAGCAAATGTTGAAAAACTTGGATTAAATTATATCTTTAAACAATTCTAAACTTTCAAGAACAAGATACAAGATATGCAATGAGATTAGGGCTTCATCTAAACTAGTAAATGAAACTAGAACATGAAGAACATTACAACAAAACTTAAATTTGATTATGAAGAGTTTTTCAACACAACAACCCCTCTCTATTTATACACAAAATTCCCTCAAGCAATGATGCATTTGAAAGCTCAATGGGGTGAGGTGGATTTACAAGGAAAAGATTTGGGTCTTGGGGTTTTGGATCATGGGTTTTGGATCAAGGCATTTCATGATAATATGATTACAAAGAAACAATTTTGCATTGGGCAGGCGTTTTGGGCTATTAAGAAATGCAAAAGTGCTTTTGTTTAATTGCATTTGAAAGCTTAAAGATTTGCAATTATTTAAGGCATTAAACTGCAATTAAGGTCTAAGGTCACGTTGGATTGGACCTTTTATTGTGACTAATGTGTTTTCTCATGGTGCAGTTGAGATTCGTAGTTTAGCTACATGAAATGAACTTAAAGTGAATGGGCACCGGTTGAAACCATATTATGAGAACTTTTCTTCGGAAGTTGTGGAAGGAGTGAACCTTGTGGAAGTGCTCCCTCTGGAGGAGTCTTAGCAAACAAGGAGTACGTCGGGCTGATGACTTTTAACCAAGCGCTAAGTGGGAGGCAACCCACCGGTTTTGTATCTTTACCCTTATCTTTTTATTTTTATGCATTTTCTTTTATCTTTATTTTCTTGTTTTTGCATATCATTTGCGGAATTTCCCACCTTGAACTTTCTTTGGACGATTCAATTTTACATTGAGGACAATGTAAAGTTTAAGTGTGGGGGAGCATTTATATGTTTGTATAGGTTGTTTTAGTGTGTTTTATGCCTTTAAAGAAAAAAAATCAGAAAAATAGAAAAACCAAGAAAAAATTTGTGCTTTTTGAACTCCGAAATCTAGAAACTTGTGCCTTTAGGATGACACCTTTAGTGGACGGAACCGTTTTGATTGCAGGAGTTGAGGAACCAATTAACTAAAGGGGACGAACATAGCTCAGAAATCACAATTAACATGATAGTTGTTACCATATCTCAGAATATCACCATATCGCATTCTATTTTTATTTTTCCATATTTATCTATTGTTCTCTAAGTGTTTTGGTGGGTCACTAAAATCGAGTTGTTATTACTGCTAGGATGAAATAGAGTGATTGAGTTGCTAGAAAAAAAATGTATGAAAAAAAAAAAAATAAAAAAAAGAGACCGACCAATTAGACCAAAACGGAATAAAATGACACTTGGGAATAGCAGTACGTGTGAAACATAGTCCCTGTCTCCGTCGCCTAAACAAGCGTGGAATGCAGGATCCAAGGCAACTATCATGTACTTGCTGACAAGAAGCATGCGCTTGGATCCAAAAGATCTAATCATGCTGTCTAAAAAAGAAAAAACAAAAAAGAAAAAGAAAAGTGAAAAAGAAAAAGAAAAGAAAGTATTATATTTGGTTGAATAAAGTCACTTCTGGTTCCCTTGTATATGCCGGTGAGTTGATGTAGAATTCAAACCAAGTAGCTCAATCCAATAGGAATAGGTTCATCTTGGCAGTGACCTTCAGACAGATATGGGAAACATCGATCACTTGTGAACATTCTCCAACATCTACATCTATATCCATCTTCTTAATCTTTTCATTGTGATTGTGGTTTGTTAGTTTCCGAGTATTGTGGCTTGTTTGACTATCTAATTAAAGATTTACTAATATATGAATTGAATTTGTGCAAGGTACCTCCTCCTATAGTTGATTTGGATTCGTTCATTGATTTGTCACAAATAGACGGAGTTTGAAATATAGGTCTTGTAGGAAGACCTCTTGTAAACCTTCATGAGACTATAACTCGTCCACTAGGGACACCTAGGGGTTCAAAGGCTTGTTATTTATGCTTAAAGTGACCGTAGCCTCAACGAGACGGAGTTGTATGTATTCTTTATAATTGTTTTGTTTGATTTGCTCGAGGACTAGCAAAGTCTAAGTGTGGGGGAATTTGATAGGTGTCTAAAACACCTTGATATTTATCTATTGTTTATGCTTTCTATGCTAGTTTTCTTGTAAATTATGTATCTTATGTTTTGTTTTTGAGTATTTAGGTACTTTGGAGTCATTTGGAACAAAAGAAGAAGAAACAGGGCAAAAGCGTCATCTCAAGTGCAACTGTGGTTGGAGGCGAATTATTTCTCATCATTTGCTTTTATTTCTTCATCTCTGTCTGAAAAGTATGTCGGCTTTAGTGATGCAAATTTATGTCTGAAAATCACGACAACTTTAGTGATGACTCTCATTGAAGAGAAGAAGTAGATTTGAGAAGTAAGAGGCGGTTGTTGTTGGAGGAAGGAGAAAGAGAGCGTTCATTCGGAGCATAAAGTGCCAAAGACTAATTGGAACTCATTCATATTCAACATTTCTACTTTTCATTGTGTAGAGAACGAGAAGACGAAGGAAATGGCGAAAGAACGTAGTCATTCTGAGTTCGTATGAAGAAGTTATGAGAAAAATAACAACTCGGAAGGCAAAAGGGAAAAATGGTCATTTGATAGGGCAAGTGCTATTGGCACCCCCACTGTGCGTTAAGGGGCAGTCATCCTGTTAAGGGATGTCCTGTTTCAAAGGGACTACTAAACGCAGTCAAGCCAATTACTAAGGGGATGCCACTGATTTAAATAGTGTTAACAACACCGGCAATTTTACTAGGGGCACCTTCCTTTTCTTTCCTAACTTCACAGGAAGGAACCACAACGGCCAGTGGTGATGATGATCGTGATGATCAACATGTAACGGTATTAGAGTGATTCTTGATTTCGAACAGTTCAGTGGGATACTGAAGAAGTTAGAAGATTTGGGTTGAGTTCGAAATGGAGCTTGCAAGAGCAGTGAGAGATGGAGGAGCTCGAATTTGAGTTCACAGGGAAGATGAAATGACGAGAGTTCTGGTGGTTTGGCTGCAATTACGGTGATGATGGCTAGTAGCGAGATGGAGTATAGTAGATAAGTGTGCTGTCTCGGAGATGAGTTTGCTGTGATGAGCTCGATACAGATGATATGCTGCTGTCGGTGATCAATGATAGTCATGGACGATGAAGCTGGGAAGAGTCTGCTAGAGTGTTTCTCGACTGAACGATGAAGAACTCGACAGGGATGTTGGCAGGAAATCATGAAGGTAACGATGGCAGCTGACCTCGAGCCATAATGGAAGATTAGATAATTGGTGGTTTGCTGTTAACGTCACTGGCAGAGAGGATAAAAGGCGAGTCTGCAATGGACCGGGATGGAAACGATCAGTAAAGAGAAGACAAACGTAATTAGTCAGTGACTGAAAGAATTCGATGAAGATAAAATGTTGTTGATGACTATCGGTGATGGAAGAAGAACTCAGATATTGGCAGCGATGAAGAATAATGAAGCTTCATGATAGTGACTGAAAAGCACGATGGGAGATTGATGCCATACATCGATGATTATGGCAGTGAATGACGCTGGTAGTATGGAGCTCGCTGTAGTGGTTGATACAGTGGTGACGAGATGGGTTGAGCAGTAAGAGTTATCGGAGTTGAGTCTATTGGCAGTTGGAAATAATGGTAGTTAATGGCAGAGACGAGAAGCAGGTTGGTGAAGTTGCGATGCCATGGTTTTCATGTAAATGATAATGAGCTCGAAGTAACAACAGAAGAAGACTGCATGATCGAGCCTGTGATAAAGATGTTGGAAGTTCGAGACAAGTAAGGGACAGTTGGGTACGATTTGGTAGAGTCTAGGTTGCTTTAGAACTCCAAAACTCGACCTAAAATTCAGTTCCAATGCGATAAGTTTGCTGCCAATGATGTGATGATCTATTGAGGAAATTAAGGATTGTTTCAAGAATTTAAGTCGGTTTGGTATCTTGGGTTTGTGTTGGATTCGACTACTTGAGAAACAATTTATAGAATTGATGAGATTTACAAGAATTTGGATTAATATTCAAGCCTGCAAAACAGCACCAAGAGGGGTATTTGCCGTCAATTTTCAAGATGAATGGTGAGGATTAAAGCCTGTTTAGGGTTTGTATCGGCTAAGGAAAGTTTGTAGGTTATCGGATTCGAATTTCCAGGGATTGAAATCTATAAAAGGAGGCTCGAAATACCACCACAAAAGAGGCTCCTGACCCCAGTTTTTAAGCTGTAGTAGCAGGATTTCCCACACTACACCCCTATTAAGATCCTACAAAAATCTAAGTGAAACTAGTTGAAGATTAAAGAATTAAACGACACTTTTATTATTTAGATCTCAGAAATGTTTACAGAAAATATTCAAACTCAGAATTACAACTTTCTTTTCTGGAGTTTCTCTCTCCTCAAGGTTTTCTCAACTCTAAAAAATATATCATCATCATCTGGACTTACTTGAACCCTTTATATAGGAAATTACATTGTGGGTGAAAGCTAAGTTTTCCACTTCTTTCAGATATATTCTGCGATCTCATCGTGGTATTTACAATATTAATCTTCGCCAACTTTTGTAATCCTCGTGAAATAACACTCTCATAGCATGTCTCTTCAATCGTCAGTTATTATGATGCTTCCTCGTGACGCCGCCAAATGTTGTCGAAGAATCCTCACGACACTCTCGTGAATAATGTCATTTATACTTATAGGAATATTTGACCTTCTCGTGAAAGCGTTGTTCTTATGATGATAATATCGTTGTGGTGATATTCTGGTACTACATCTTGCCTCTTCTCATGTCTTTTCTGCTAAGAAGAAACGATCATGAGAATCCTTAATTATCGCAAGAATATCTGAACTTTTTTCTCCGACGATATTCCGCTAATTCAGCTTTCTTTGTTAACACGTGTTGTAAATCTGTCCTTTTGTATTGACACGTCTCACATAATTTACTCCCTTCTTTGCCTATAAAAGGAAGAGTCGAATTTCATTTCTAGTTTTCTTATCTTAACTCTCTTTCTTCTTTACTTAGTTTCTTTGCTTTTTGTTCTGCAACTTCTTCTCCTTCTCATTCTTCTCGCTATCTGTAATAATGGATTCCTCGAGGTATATTTTTGATAATGGTATTTTCTTAGATCAAATTTTTTATTTATATTCTTCGATCTTCTCTTACTTAATTCTTCATATCCTTATATTATGTATTCTTCAAATGAGTCGCATCTATTTCCCAATCCTCGACTCAAAAACCTATTATTCATAAGAGGCCGACTGGAAAAAGGAAAGAAAATTCTGCGAGAAATAAGGTAGTAAGAAACACATTCTATTTCTTAATAACAATATTGTTGCCTCTATTTCTTATCTAGATTATTGTTTGCAGAATAACGAGGGTAATGCTAATCCTCCTAAAAGATCTCGCCAATTAAATAAGACCTTTGGAAGTAATTTCGTCATTCCTCCCTTAATATCTGCGAAAGCTTCACCTACACCTGTGCAATCTGATCTTCCTCCTTCTTCTGGCGAGAAGCTCGCTTTCACTACCACTGCCTCTACTGGTCCTTCACCAATTAAAATTGCAGAACCCATCATACCTGAAATTCCCTCTAGCACTTTACTTCCTTCAAATGTTACTCTCCCGAAAACTCCTCCTTCTGATGATACAACCATTGCTAATGACTCAAATCATCAACTTGTCCCCACTTCCTCTATTTCACCTTCTACATCCCTTCCTTCATCAAATGAGACCATCGCAGAATTGATGTTGCTTTCAAAATTTTATCTAACATTCTAAATAATGCTAGAGATTCTTCTACGATTCTCTCCAAAGCGGAGTTTGCGAAACTTTGCTCAAATATTTTGGCTCGAGACAATTCTGTTTCACGAGCTTCTCTAGAGAATGAAAATGCTGCTTTGAGAAAAAGTCTTCAAGATAAGACTTATGAATGTGAAACTCTAAACCACAAGCTCAATAACTCAGACTTTGGATCGTGAGAATCTCGCTAAAAAGATTGATGAGCTAAAAAGTAAGCTTCTTTTTTCCCCTGTCCTTTTATATTTTTATTCTATTTCCATATTCTTCGTACTTAATCCTCCCTTTAAATTCTTGGTTTATATATTAGTTTCCAACCGAAATCGTTTCATCGAAAAACTTAAATCTGAAACCATAGTTGATGAAGCTCGCATTGAAAGAGATTCTTGGATGGACCAGCATAGTAGATTAGATAATCTTTATACATATTCAGTTGATCAAATAAGAAATCTCACGAATGAGAATAATCAATTATTGCAAAATCACAGTTTTCTAAACAACGAGGTTACTCGCCTCTCATATTCGTTATCCAAGACTAATTTGTCTATAGAATCTTTGTCAAACAAGAATAGAACTTTATCTCAAGAGAAACACAAATTATCAAGCTTGTTGGCGATCTCCTCGCAGAAAGTAAACAATCTTCAAGGGATATGTGATGACCAAAAGCAGTCTCTCCGCTCTCTTAAAAATAAACTTGATTTAAGTAATCTGAATCATCTCATTGAAATAGACAAACTTATCAAGGGTAGACTAACTCTTAGTTTGAATGCCAGCAAGCTTCGAGATGAATATTCCCAATTAAAGGAATCTCATTCCTCATTGTCAAAAGAAAATTCATATTTACGCACCAAAGAAGAGAACATGAAATCTCGTATAAAAGGCATGGTTGGCGACAAATTTGATGATGCTATGAATCAATGGGAGAACTGCCTCTTTTCATTAATCCAAAACTTAACTTCGCAAAAAGAAGGTAGTCAATTATGACTGCATCACTTGTTGATTTCCCTTGTCACAATTTATGTTATATTTCTATAACCTTTCATTATTTTGTTGCTCGCAGAATATGAAAAAGGCCTTCATTATATTGTCACCAATCTTACTAAGGAGCTGGACAGTGTTCGCAAAGAAAACAAGACTCTTCTTCTCAACCTTTTAGAAACTCATGATAAAGAAGAAAGAAGACTTGATTATCTTGAGTATTTCAAGAATATAGAGATCAGAAATCGTGACAAGGGTTTCCTTCGCCAAGTTCATCTTAGTGCTGAAGTTCTTGTGAACGAAATTTTGATCTCCAACTCTCTTTCTCCTGTATCCGTTCCACCTTTGAAAGTTGACGATGATGAAGTCCCTCTTCCTATGGACAAAGATTTAGAATATCCGTCTTCTGAAGGAGATGTTGAAGAAGACGCTGAAGAAGAAGATGATCAAGGAAAAGAAGAAAACCCTCTAAAAGAAGGAGAAGATCGTAACAAAAAGAACTCTGGCGATGATGTTCGCGATGAAGGAAATATTGGTGATGATAACAATCCCGACAATTCCAAATCTGGCGAGACTACCGCTTGAAGCTTGAGTGCTATTTTTAATTTCTTTTTTCTTCTTTTTTCTCGCAAATGATATAACCCTTTTTGAACTATAATATTCTCAAGAAACTTAATGAAATCCTACATATTTATTCCCTTGCTTGCCTCCTCATTAAATTTCTTGAGACTTGTTGAATTCAAATTGTTTCTTGTGATAAAGAAATCTTCCCTGCATGCTTAACAAAGAAGAATTAATTTTTGAGATTATTCTATTGGTCTTATTTTGCCTTCCTAATTAAAGGTCTTATTTTGCCAATTTTTTTATTGTTGCGACAAAATCGCAGGACGTCTTTACACTTTCATGTATTGACCCATTGATCTTGCCTTATCTGTATTTCTTTATTATATTGCGACAATATGACGAGTCTAAGTTTTCTCGCAAAAACAAAGCCTCGTGACATTACCGTCTTGCGATGAAATCGCAGGACGTCTTCACATTTGCATGTAAAAACCCCTTGATCTCATCTTAACTTTTTTATCTTTTGGCTTTTTGCCTCTGTATAATTTACGCGATAATATGACAGGCCTAAATGATCTTGCGATCTTAGAGCCCCATGACATTGCCGTCTTAAGACACTTATCATCTCCCTAATGGAGGGTGCCGCCTTTATCTTCCCCCTGGTTGACCTTTCAAGGAGGGCACATCGGCCATACAAGACTAGCTCCTCCCATCCAGATTTACCAACAACCAGTTGTTTTCGCAGTCTCTTGTCCTTTATGCCTATATGTCTTATAGTTACAAGACTGCACCTTTGGTGGGGTTTTCTTCAGGCCAAGTGCATTGTATCCAAGACTTACCAAAGATGACCAGGGTAGGTTCGTCCGTCCCGGGCACCCTTGGCTAAACCGTGTACCTCGGCGCCTTGGTCATACTCTGCACTTCTTGGAAGAGACTCTCAGTCGTCCAACCAGGGTATAACCTTATAAAGTTGGAAATCCAAGATCTCTCTCCGGATAGGTTTTCTTTAACCCCTACATCTGTATGACTCAGCTTCCAAAGAGCGGTATAACCTTATCCCTGAATCATATAAAGAGATACCCCCTTTATAACGTGCTTGTAGGTCTTACATTTGCCTCTTACGAAATTGTACTCGCGAACTAAGTTGCACTCCATAAAGGTTTGTCCCATTCTCTTAATCTCTGCGAAATTTCATTCGCGTTTCTCGCGATATTGCTCGCGTAATCTTTAAAGTAAAGTAGTTACTGATAATAATCTTTAATTATGCCAATATTTATGACCTTACAGTATTTGTCACTGATAATACCTTTTCAAAAATAGTCTATTCCATGGTCTCTCAAGTCGTTGGCCAACATCTCTTCCTTTAGGATCCATTAACTTGTATGCCCCATTTCCAATTATTTCTTTAATTAAGTAAGGTCCGTCCCATTTTTTCGCCAATTTTCCACCATTCTCTCGCTGATATCTCGGTGTCTCTCGCAGAACTAAATCACCAATTTGGAATTCCCGTTTTTTGACACGTTTGTTGTATTCGCGAGCTAACCTTCGCTGGTAGTTTTCCATATGTTGTAGAGTTTTCTCCCTTTTTTCTTCCAATTCATCTAGTTTATGTAAAATCATACCAACACTTAAATTCTTTTCCCACGCTTCTATTTTTGTTGTAGGAATAGCAACTTCTGTTGGTAATACAGCTTCAACCCCATATGTTAAACAAAAGGGTGACATTCCAAGTAGCCTCTCTTCTAGTGGTGTTGTAGGCCCATATTGCATTATGTACTTGCTCACACCATGATTTGTGATATCCTTCTAATTTATTTTTCAGAATATCTGCGATCGTTTTATTAGTTGCCTCAGCTTGACCATTTGCTTGTGGGTATAAAGGAGTAGATTTTCCACACTTTATCTTAAATGCATTAAGTAGTAATTCTATGTTTTGTCCTTCAAACTGCTTTCCATTATCAGACATCAAATGTGCTGGTATTCCAAATCTGCAGATGATATTCTCGAATATGAATGTGAAAATATCTTTATCACGAATATGTTTTACTGCTTTTACTTCTCCCCATTTTGTGAAATAATCTGTAGCCACAATGAGGTATCTCCTTTGTCCAAAGCCAGGCACAAATGGTCCCACAATATCTAATCCCCATTTTCCGAAGGGCCATACACTTGTTGAAGATGATAGTGGTGCTCCAGGTGCATGTATCTTTTTTTCCAAATCGCTGACATTCTTCACAACGCCTTGAATGTTGTTTCGCATCTTCATGCATGTAAGGCCAGTAATACCCTTGCATCTTCGTTCTATATGCCAAAGATCTGCCTCCGCTATGATTACCAGCATCTGCACTGTGCAACATTTTTAACACCTTTTCTCCTTCCTCCCTTGTCAAACATCTTAGCGATGGTCCATTAAAAGATCTGCGATATAACACTCCGTCTCTTAACTCATAATTAGTTGCCCTGCTTCTTAGCTTGTGTGCCTCCAGTCTATTTCTTGGAGTTTCTCCTTTCGCCAAATAAGCAAGAAGTTCTTCTCTCCAATCTTTGTTTCTCTCTTTTGCTTCTATTTCGCCATTTTCTACAATCATCACATCTTTCTCTCCTTCTTCGTCAATTTCGACGGAATTCCCATCCACATCTTCGTCTTCTTTATTTACTGAAGGTAATAAGAGTGTTTGAATTTTTATGCATCTCGCAAGTGGGTTTGTCATCATGCTAGATATGAAAGAAAAAGAGTCCGCAAGCCGGTTATCTTTCCTTGATATGTGCCTCCATTTTATCTTTGGAATTTTCGCAGATAATTCTTCCACGAGTCTCTTATATTTCTTTAAAGAAGGTTCATTTGTTATATATTATCCAGTTATTTGACGAATAACCAATTGAGAATCGCTTGTAATTCTAGCATTTTCCAACTTAATTTCTATTGCAAATTTCAAAGTGTGGATAACAGCCTCATACTCTGTCTCATTATTAGTGGATGTAAATTCTAACCTGAATGAGAAAGCTGTTTTTTCTCCTTCTGGTGAAATAAAAACAACTCCAATCCCATTTCCTTCTCCATTAGATGATCCATCCATTAATATCTCCCATCTATTGGGTTATGTCAATAATTCTTTTGGATCTCCATGTTCTTCTTCTGCCTCCATCATTTCTTCCACATCTTCGTCATTTTCCAAAGGAAATTCAGCTAAGAAATTTGCGATGACTTGGGATTTTGGCGAGGATAGAATTTCATATTTGATATCGAAATGTCCCACTTGTGCATTCCATCTTTCTACTCTTCCTGATCTTTTTGAATTCTTCATTACTGATTCAATTGGCACTTTTGTTAACACCTTGACCTTATGTGCTTGAAAGTAAATGCGAAGCTTGAAAGTTGCATGTACCAATGCTAGGATTAACTTCTCAATCTTTGAATAATTTTTCTCTGTTGAATTGAATGTTTTACTAATATAGTAAATTGGCTTCTCTATCCCAAAGATCTACTCGCAAAGAATACCGCACTTAGCGCATATGCCGTTGTCGCGAGATAAATTAATAACTCTTCTCCTGGTTCAGCTTTCTCGTAAAATGGTTATATCCATTAAATGCTCTTTTATTCCCTGAAAGGCCTTCTCACATTCATCTGTCCATCTGAATTTTGTTCCCCTTTTGAGTATATCGAAAAAATGCTTGCATTTATCAGAGGATCGCGAAATGAATCTTCCTAACGAGGCTAACAGCCCATTCAATTTTTGCACATCTTTTATCGTAGCTGGTGTGGGCATATCGCGAATCGCTTGCACTTTTTCTGGATCAACTTGTATTCCTTCCTTTGATACAATATACCCTTAAACTTTCCTGAAGTCACTCCAAAAGTACACTTGTCGATTTACTTTGATATTAAATTGCCGCATTTGTTCAAAAATCTCCTTCAAGTCTTGTACATGATCTTCACTTCCTTGCTCTTGATCAACATATCATCTACATATACCTCCAGTGTTTTGTGGATCCACTTTGCAAATACTTTCTCCACCATTCTTTGGTATGTTGCACCAAAGATTTCGTAATCCAAAGGGCATTTTTGTATAACAATATAATCCTCTTGGAGCAAAAAAAATGCAAAGATGTTCTTGATCTTCTTCAACGAGAGGGATTTGGTTGTATCCTTTATACCCATCTAACGAAGATATTCTTGCATTTCCGCTGCTGACTCAACCATTTGAGGAATATCTGGTAGTGGAAAACTATCTTTAGGACAAGCTTTATTTAAATCAAGAAATCTATGCAAATTCTTATTCCTTTATTCTTCTTTGGGACCACCACCATATTTGCAATCCACTGGATACTTTGCTTGCCTTATTATTCCCGCATCAAGCATCTTCTCGTAATTTTTCTTCTATCTCGAGAATGGTATGTTGTTGCGATTTTTCTTATTCTCTCGCTTGAACGGCTTTACATTTTTGTTGATTTCTAATCTATGACATGCTACCGATGGATCTATCCCTGGCATTTCATCCATGCTCCACGCGAAAATGTCTTTGTATTCTCGCAAAAGATTTATAGTTCTTTCTTCCTCGTCTATCTCCATTCTAGTCCCAATTTTCAATATTTTAGGTTCTTCTTCACTCCCAACATTTATTTCTTTTGTTGGTTCAGCTGCAATGTAATCGGCTTTTGGTGCTGGTGTTTTTATGATTCTCGCACGTTCATCTCCTTCTCGCGAAAATTCATTGGGTATCCCTTTTCCCTCTTTTGCTCTTATCATGTAAATTTTAAATTCTTCTTCTTTTCTTGTTTCTCTCATCAATTTTCTGCGAGCTTTTCGCTGCTTAGGACGTTCTTCACAATTTTTTACTTCAATTTGATAGCATGTCTTCGCAAGATCTGTATCTCCTTTAATTTCCCCAATTCCGCTAGGAATAGGGAATTTGATGCGTTGATGTAAGGTTGACGCTACAGCTTTAATTGCGTGTATCCATGGTCTTCCCAATATCATGTTGTATGGGGATTCCATATCCACCACGCATAGTGTTACTTGTGTTTCAATTTCTCCAAGTGGTAATCGTACTATTATTTCTCCTCTTGGTTTTGTTATAGATTTTCCGAAACCATGAATATGATATGAGGAAATAGACATTTCTTCATCTTTATACCCCATTTTCTTAAAAGCATGATAGAACATTATATCCACAGAACTTCCTGTGTCAACTAGAGTTCTATTTATAGCCCATTTTTCTACAGATTTTATTGACTTTTCCTTCTTTATTGGTATCATGGGTACCGTAATCACCAAAGGAGATGTATGATCTATATTTTCTTCTAAAACTTCTGTTGTTGTAAATGTAATTTCCTGCTTTTCCCAATTCTTTAATAATGGCGTTTTCTCTACCATCATAATTTTTCTTCCTTCAAAATCACGTTTATGTATCCTCCCCTTAATATTTTCATGAAATTTATCGATCATTTCTCTTGACACTAATTCATACTTCAATTTCCTACAATTTTATTAATTCTAATCATTTTTCTTCTGAATGTTTCACCAATCTTCTTCAAAGTTTCCTTGATCTTGAATAATTCCTGTCTTCTTTTATACCTTTTCTTCGATTTTGCTAATTCAACGTTCCCCTTAGTCGGCGCCAAAATGTAGTAGCAGGATTTCCCACACTACACCCCTATTAAGATCCTACAAAAATCTAAGTGAAACTAGTTGAAGATTAAAGAATTAAACGACACTTTTATTATTTAGATCTCAGAAATGTTTAAAGAAAATATTCAAACTCAGAATTACAACTTTCTTTTCTGGAGTTTCTCTCTCCTCAAGGTTTTCTCAACTCTAAAAAATACATCATCATCATCTGGACTTACTTGAACCCTTTATATAGGAAATTACATTGTGGGTGACAACTAAGTTTTCCCCTTCTTTCGGATATATTCTGCGATCTCATCGTGGTATTTACAATATTAATCTTCGCCAACTTTTGTAATCCTCGTGAAATAACACTCTCATAGCATGTCTCTTCAATCGTCAGTTATTATGATGCTTCCTCGTGACGCTCGCCAAATGTTGCTGAAGAATCCTCACGACACTCTCGTGAATAATGTCATTTATACTTATAGGAATATTTGACCTTCTCGTGAAAGCGTTGTTCTTATCATGAGAATATCGTTGTGGTGATATTCTGGTACTACATAAGCATAGAAACTGTTTGATAAAAGTCCTAAGAGAAGTTCAGAAGCTTAGAAGTTGATTTATGCACAAGTAGTTGGAACTCGTGGCGACTTCGGCTCACGCTCTTCTTCAGTTGTAGTTTGCTTTCTATCTTTTCTCTGAATTTATTTGAGTAGCTAAATCTTATATTATTGGTTAAGGATGTAGTCCTATATCTATAACTTGTGCTTGATTAATGTATTAGTTTTCTCTCTTTGTTTTCGTTCATATCTCTACTGTTTTTATAATCACATGAATGATGTATTGTGGTAGGATATAGATGTTTGATTAGTTAAGTGGCCAATTAATTGAACTTGCATCTTATCCATAGCTATTTTAGGGTTTTTCATCGAGCGATAACCCCAAATACAAGTAGCATGATATGATTATAGTTTGTAGTGATACACTCTTATAATCATATGTAGAGTTTGACCATTGTCCGAATTTTTATGTGCAATGTATGACAATTGCTTTGATTAGCCTATTTCCAAAACTTAATGCTCCTGGGAATTGAACTTGATTAGCGCAAGGCATTAGGTTATTCTTTAGGTAGAATTCACATACGCAGCTCTAATGTGTGTGTTGATTAACTTGGGAAATAAATAGATTATCTTGCTCTCTTGATTTTCTAGGCTTTTGATAATAAAAGAGATTAAATCGTAATTCTAATCATGTATGCAAGCACATGTTTAAGATTGAAGATGAATTCCTTGACTAATATCTTTCTCCATTGATTACTTCCAACTATTTACTTTGTTTTTATTTTAATTTTATTTTACAAAAATCAGAAATCCCCCATCTTGGTTACTTAGAAACTAGAAATTGATAACTACAATCGCCTCTCTGTGGATACGAACTCTTCCTTACTTTATACTTCATTCATATTTTGTTGAGTAAGAAAGTGAATTATTTTTGTGTCGGCTGACAACCGATCAGTTAGAACCATCCACTTTATCTCTCTCTACACCAACAGGTCCATAGAAACACCATCATCATCAACAAGGGAAGCATCACAAGTTCGAAGGAAAGTTGAAGACGTTCTAGGTTTACAAGCAACGGTACAAAAATGAGCAGATTTCAGATTCAAGTATAGCAACAAGACAAGGAGCAGAATTTTTACAAGTTGAAGACTATTGTACAAGAGTGAAGATTTTCAAGATGAGAATTCAAGAAGTTTATGATATCGAGACATACAAGTTGTGAAGAATCAAGCGGTAAAGTACTCACACCATGGCATTTGTACTTGCATTTTTATTTGTATTATATTCTCTTGTTTCAAAAAAAATAAAAAAAAATTGGAACATATTTATCTTTATGCTAGTTCCCTAAAGTAAAAAAAAAAAAAAAAAAAGAGACAAGAGAAAAGTTCTTTAGGATTATTATTAGTTTTTATTTTTGTTTATTTTCATTTTGTATTTACAATGCATCAAAAAAAAAAACAGAAAGAAAGAAAGAAAAAGGGAAAGAAAAAAAAAGAAAAAAAAAATATTCATTGCAACATATTTTGGTTTGTTTAGATTATATTTTGGTTTTGTATTCATTCAATAAGCCAACGGAAGAAGAAATATCTAAAGTGAAGTTTCAAGCAACAAGGAATAAGAGGAAAGAATCACATTGTCAAGATTCTACGAAGTTCAAGAGTTATCATTAAGAGTTGAAGACCGAAGACGAAGACAAGGATTGAAGACCGAAGACGTTTCTATGGATGATGTGAGAGAGGTGCTAACTGCACGCCGAACGGATAACGAGGTAAGTAAGCATATTCCCACCTTCGTTAAGTGGTTGATTTCCTTTCTAAGAGATCGTCAGAAAAAAGGGTTTTCAAAATGAATAAAAGATGTGGGTTTTCAAAACATTTCGGAGGGTTTGCCTTCCTACTATTCAACGTGTCGCAGGATTCTCTCTTCATTCCAACCTGGACACATGTGTGCCCATAAAGAGTTGTTTATTATTGAGTGCAATTTCATAAAACCCTTTCTTGTGAGGCAGAGTCAAGACTTTTGATCACTCCGAACCCGAATTTCTTTCGATAAGGGATGGTTATTTCTCTCTCAACTTTTAAAAATGAGATTGTGTTCATTTATGTGTCTAACTTCTTATGACTAGTGTGCAGAATCTCTATGTCTTCTTAGCGCGTTGGATACTATCATTTCGGAGAACTTGTAAGTTGGAAATGTAGATTGTGTGGGTATTTCTCTAGAAAACGCTCACGGGAATTGTATGTATATTGTAGAATAAGTTTTGTTTGATTTGCTCGAGGACTAGCAAAGTCTAAGTGTGGGGGAATTTTATAGGTGTTGTAAAACACCTAATTTTATACCTAGTATTTATGCTTTCTTTGCTATTTATTTTGTGAAATATGTATCTTATGTGTGAATTTGAGTTGATTAGGTGCTTTGGAGTCATTCGGAGCAAAAGAAGAAGAAACGTTGTCTAAAATAGCAAAAGCGTCATTCCATGTGAAGCTGTTACTGGGAGCGGAACCAAGACAAGCCGAAAATAAGGGACAAATACTGCATCTTAGTCTAGAGAAGTAATGTGCGGACATAATCAGTTGGACCTTATCCATTTCATCCGGGTGGCTGTATCAACTTGCCTTTCCTACACATGACCTAAAATTTAGAGAGAAGCATTATTTTTCTCTTCTTATGCCTGAGTAACAATGGCGGCTCCATCTAGGGATGCTGTGTACGAGTTAAATTCATAGTGAAACTCGGAAATAAATGGAGAAATCAAGAGGATGGATTTGTGAATGTTCAGTTGAAATTGAAGAGATGGTTGTGGGGGTTAGATTGAGAAGTCGGGGAAGTGGATATCTAGGGTTTCTTAGAGATGATAATTCAGAGTTTAAATGGAGAATTTCGGATGAATAAGAAGATGTGGATTGAGTTAGGGTTTACTGAGAGAGATCTGTGTATTGATGGTTCGAATTTGTGGAATGGGTTTCTGCTATTGAGATGTCAAAGCCATGGATTTCAGAGGTCAAGGTGGTTATGAGATGAGTTGCATAAATGAAGATGGGTTCAGAGTGGATGCGGCCAAGACTGGTGCTGCGAAGCAATCAAATGCTGGTGGTGGTACTGTAAAGGGGAATGTAATGAGATGGGAGAATGAATATTGCAGTTGGAGTTAGGCTTGAAGATGCGAAAGGTAATGACACTGGAAATCGTAAGATATGTGGAGATGTTGCAGCTGAACTAAGATGTTGGCCTGAGAACAGCTGAGCTGAGAATCACATGGGTTTGCTGGTGGTGATTGATTTGAAGTGTAGGTGAATTACAGGGTGTTGCAGTCAGGTAGTGGTGCAATAGCTCAGAAATAAATGGTTGTGCAACCGAAATTACAGGAGCAGCTGTAATATATTGTGATGCAGCTGGAATTGCAATGGAGAATTTGGAGATGTGGATGGAAGAAGTGGTGATATCCAAGTGCTCAAGAAGATCAGAGAGAAGTTGGCGCAGTGTTGCTTCCAGGGGTTCATGAAATTGAGATGGGTATTTCGGTTTTGATGGATGAATGAATGTTTGGAATCTGTGAATAGTTAATAGCCATGGGTGTGGTTTGAATTAATCTCGAGAAGGTTTAATTGATTGGTTCAACTGAGGACTTGTGAATTGCAGGTGGAGATGGTGAATGCAGTTGCAATGAAGGGAGTTAGAGCTTGGCAATTGTGTGAATGGTGCAAGCTGGTGCTGTAATAGTTGTAGGTGCAAGTGAGTTGGCAGAGCCAGGGGAAGATGGCTGGAATTGGCTGTGTTTGCAGCGGGTATTGCTGTTGGGTTGAGCTGCTAAACACGAAGAGCTGCAATTTCAAATGGTTGCTTTTGTTGTGACTGAATTCGACAGAAGATGATTCAAATAAGAACTGGATATTACAGGGAAAGTATTGGTGGTGAACTAAAAGTTGTTGCTGGTGTATCTCAAGTTGTAGCTGCAACTGGTAGTTGTTGGTTGCCAAGAGATGGCAATGGCAATGGATAGCGTAGCTGGGAGAATAAGTAGTAGCTGTGTAGATGGAGGTCTTGTTGGTTGTGCTCGAATGAGATTGCAGGAGAGGGAGCTGTTGCTGTGTTCATGGTACTGATGCAGGTGCAGTAGGTGGAACGAGTCAGAGTGGCGTGTACTGTGTTCGGAGGACAGATGGGTTTGACTATGGAGCATAGCAGGGAAGTGTAAGGAGTGGCATTTTTAGCTTTATGGGAACTTGAGTAATAACAGGTTGAGGAGTAGATTGCAGCTGCATTCGCAGAAATAGTGCGGAAACGGAGTGAAAATGGCGCGCCGGTGAGCATAGTTTCGGTAGCAGGATTTCAGAACTTGAAGCATGAATCGCGATATTTCAGTTAATCGCGAAGGGGGTACGTGTTGGATACAAGAGTTGGCCGCGGAACATATGAGCTACGAGTCACGCTTTTGGGTACGTTTTCGCAAGAACAAGGAATTGGTTTAGGTGGTATTTTGTGAATGTTTGAATTGCAGAGAAATGGAATTGAGATTCTGGGAGTGTGCACTTTCCTGGTGACGTCTTCCAATTCTTCAAGTGATCGGAGAAAATTTTCCGGTGACAAATTCTGGCGCCGACGCCGGATTCCGGCAAGAAACAGTGTTTTCCGGTGAGCTCTTTTGGGTCATATTTTCTCATGGGTATTTCACACATGTGCTTTGGTGGACTTCTAGTATTGGATTTTGGGCTTTGAAGACCTAATTATGGAAAGTGGGATGGCTATAAAAGAAGAAATTTCTATTATCATAGGATATATCACGTATTTTTCTACTGGGTTTTTGGAGGAGAGCAGCGACTAGGGTTTGCTTCAATTTATTTTTATGTTCTTCATTTTATTTTTAATAATAATTATGTTGAGTTCAAAAACCATGAGTAGCTAAATTCTTAATATTGGTTATGGGATAATAAGTGGATTTCACAAATAAAATATGATTCAATGTTTTGTCTCAAGTTTATTGTTTATGTTTCATTGTTGATATTGATATATGAGTTGATTGTTTATTTGGTTGAGTCCGGAATCAATCCGATTTGCATTCATATCTAGAGCTATATTAGGGTTTTCAATACGAAAACGTTTTTCATCCCTAATTCTAAGTAGCATAAATGTGGGTAGTTCTTGTAGAGATATATCCTATTAGTCACATATGAATCATAACTTGGGTTAAATTGATTTAGTGCTTTTACACATTTCGATTGCCTTGATTAGTCTTATTCCATATAGCTTATTGCTTTTAGGGAGTTAAATCTAATTTGCTTTTACACTTTGGGTTGCTTTCTAGGAAGAATTCACATATGCATCTTTTAATGTGGTTGTGATGAAATCAGGGAATTAGCGGGGTATTCTTGCAATCAAGGTATCCTAGGACTTTTAGTAAATGAGAGATTAAATTTCAATTCTAGTTATTGATGAAAATATGTATTTGTGAATGAAACTATCCTGTGACCAATACTTTTTCCTTATTGATTAATTTTATTATTACTTTTCTTTCAATTCATTTTTATTGCTTTGATAAATAAACCCCCCCCCTGGTTACTAAGAAACTGAAATTTTTATAACAACAAAGGCCTCTCTGTGGATACGAACTCTTTCTTATCGCATACTATTTTTATTTTAGGAAGTAAGAAAGTGAAATTATTTCTGCGTCGGCTGACAACCGACCAACCCCTCATCTCAAGATACAACATCTCGGCCGTTGAAGGTCACCTGGCTAGCAAGTTTCCCAAGCTCGATTTTCCAAGCCACAACAATGTTTTACTTGTTTTTCCAAAACATTCAAGACATCAACATAAACTGGGGGATTTTCTTTGGGTATTGGTTTGGTGGTCTACATTGTGCGGCGTGCACTACGCCCCTCAAAAGGAAGTGTCATAAGGGTGAGGCGCCTAGTAAATATGGGAGTTATGTGGGAAACATTCATGGGATATAAAGCCGTGAGTTAACAACTTTATGGAACATCAATTCCATAAAAATTAAAAGTTTCATACGTTAACTACTTTATGAGATATCAAGTCCATGCATACGGTTACCACCTTGTCACATTTACTTCCCCACTCCTTAAAGAGACCAGGGTACATTTCTACCTCGACTTGTATAAATAGGTCTTACCTATTTCCATTTGAATAACAAGTTCATTCGGACCACACAACACTCAGAAGTACTTACCTGATATCTCTCCTCGTGAGCTCTCATACTTCTCTAACAACAAGTCGTAGAAACCCAATTTCTATTTAGAATCAATTATTCTTGTCTCACCACTCTCCTTGCTTCCCTCCCCAAACCCAACTCATTCTCCTCCTCTTTGTGACCGAAGAAAGTCTGGAACATCCCTTTCTTGGTTTAGGCCGGACTTGTACAGATTGATCTCTCGAATCTAAAGTACTCCCTTGCAGTACATTGTTTAGGGTTTAAACAGTTTTTCACCTTCACACCCGCAATTACCAAAATCAGCAGAAACTATTTTCACCTATAAACAACAGGTTAGGTAAGCTATGTTGAAGTTATGCTCATTCTTACATATTTTCAGTTTCATCCTTGAATTGCAGTGAGTGTTGAAGCACAAAAGTTTATGCAATTGTCATTTGTTGAAGGAGTGAGCAGCTTCTCCACAAGCACAACATCATGTCTCAACTGGTAGCTTAATCTCAGGACTTCTGACTACATCAATGACTAAAGCAAACCATTCAAAGTATGTGCAGGTAGGATTTGAGCACTTGAAGAACATTCCCCCTTTTGTTTCACTTGTCTTTGATCTAAGTAATTGCCTAATGCCATTACAAGGTATGTGTTTACACCGAGAATGCATCCAGGGACAAACCTTTGCTTCATGGCTACCAACATCACAAATTGAACAAATATTTGGTTGTTTTTCCTCACTAATCTTGATGTTGTTGTTTCTACTACTACTAGGAGAATGTTTCACACTTCTGCTCATGTTTGTGTATGTTATTGTCTTCCTATTAATGATTTGGATGAATTTAGGGTTCACCACTGATTCTTATACAGGTTCAAAGAGAATAAGACCGTTATAAAAGGGGGTTAAATCTGTGTCGTCCATTTTTTTCCATACAAGATGGTGACACGTGTTAGCCGACCCTTACAATCGGTTTTGTACTGAGTCACTGTTCCAACTCGGTTATAAATGATTCAGGGGCTATAAGGTCTTTCAACATGTCCGATTTATTGCCACATGTCAGCTAACGTCCGTTACCCGTTTTTTCAAAAAAACGGGACGGAAATGGTCAATTGATGGGCATTAAATTAATTTTGAAAAAAACGTGGGAATTTTCTTAATTGCATTTTCTTTTGAATTTTTGAAATTAGAATTTTATAAGGGTAAAATAAAAAATATACAAAATTAGTTACATGATATAGAATTATCTAAGATACAAAACAAAGCTAGGCTAAGTTTGCCTATGTAAGTGGTGGTCCAGATTAGTCTAGAGAGAAGATAAATCAAGGGTTGTGGTTCTCCTGACCACCCCCTACAACTCGCACGCGTGGAATTAATTCAAATATTATGAATGAAAAATGAATACTCAAGTCAAGATATGGAATTTCAAAAATTATAACGGGGACATTCGAAATCATGACCTATTGTGTCATAAGAGTGGCCTCTAACCAGTGTTCCACCTTGGTTGGAATTGATAGAAAAGATAAATCAATAGTAGTGGTTTGTTCAACTTAAATACCATAATTGCTTTATTAATTAGTGTTTCACTAATTGCACATAATAAATAATCTATTCATTATAAAGTGCTTTATTAATTAGTGTTTCACTAATTGCTCATAATAAATGACTAATCATTTTTTAATTATAAATGCTTTCTTAATTAATTATAATATTTATTTCTATTAATAGGTAATTTTGATAAATAATATCAATAAACATTTTCTGCGACAATGAATAGTAAAAGAAGTGGAGGCCGAAAGATTAGTGGTGGTTAAGGGCGGAGACAAGCACAATTATATTTATTTTTGTTCTTTTATCGTAAAATTGGATACAAAGTCCATTTTTCACATGTATCCAACTTGCCAAAAAAAAAATCTCCCTCTCTCCTCAAATTCCTGGCTCCGCCCCTGCTTTGTGGTGGAAGAAGTAGTGACGGTGAATGCTGGTGAGTAGTGATGGACAATATTAATTATGTTGTCGTTACAATATCGATAACATCGTAGTGTGGAAGATGTGGTTGGTTGTTTTTAAAACTTTTGATAAAGGAAGGTACCACATATTTCAAGGATAATATCATACAAGACAATATTTTCATGATCGTAGTTGGATCACCCAAATTGTACCCCTGTTATCTTTGGTATTATATCGTATAAATCATGATTTTTTAATGTTAAAATAAAATTGATTGTAGTACAAAAAAGAATATATACACGGAAAAAAATAATGGAACTAATCAATTGACGAAATTTTGTTCAATCTAAACCTCATACATGGCATTTTTGATTGAAAATTAGAATTGCGTCCAACAACCTACATGAGATGGGCGGCAGTGGTGGAGTCAAAAATTGACATTGAGGAGGCCTATTTTGTTTTTTTAAGAAATATGTAAACTTTGGTGGACTAAACCATAAATATATATGGACAAAATACTATTTATAAAATAAACTAAAAAAAATATGTAGTTATTAAAAATTTAAGGGGTTAGAGTCAGGTTAGTCAACCCTTGGCTCCGCCATTAGGTGGTGGTGGATAAAAAAAGTGGATTCATATGGTTTTATGGTGGTGGCGGGTATTGGATGACAAAAACATATTATGCTAATTTCGTAACGCCACAAAATGTGTAACGTTATATTATATAAAGTAAAACGTGGTTGATCATTCTAATGTTAAAATAAACTCGATAAAACACATGTCCATTTTAAAAAATTGGTGCAATCAATTTCCATGTTATGTAATAACTAAAAGAACGACACGAATCAAGATCAGAACATATTAATTATTTATTATCGATTTGTTTATGTAAAGAGTGGTCAGGATTGTCCTTGGCAAAGATAAATTTACGGCTGAGGTTTGTTCAACTTAACCATTTTTAAACGTTTTATTAATTAGTGTCTTATTGATTGTTCATAACGATTAATTAAATTTCTATTATAAATGTCCCTTTGATAATCTAACATAAATACATAATTTTATTAATAAATAATTTTACTAAACACTATATTAATTCTAATGGTGGTAGTGGAAGTAGGGTTAGTATAAGCGGTGGCGGGTGTTTGTGAATGGTGGAGGCGGTAACATTACTATTGGTGGAAGAAATAGTGGCGGAGGATGGTTTTTATGGTGGTGGGTGTTGGTAATAGTAGTGTATAATAATAGTTTTTGCTTTTTAGTGAGTTTTATTGACCAAGTAAAAAAAAAAAACCTTCACAAAACATGCAACATTGTATTGTGAAAGATGTAATTGGTTGTTTTTAACACGATTGATAAGGAAAAAAACCAAATATTTCGATGATGATACCGGAACGTATAAGATAATATGATCATGACTGTTCGATCACCCGTATTATATAAAGTAAATTGGTCGAACATTATCGCTCTCTCAAGTACTATTACATTTGTTTTCCTGAAAGACCATCAATGTCGAGTTGTTTCGCGACAACTACCTACAAAAACAACAACTTTCACTCAATTCCCGAAATAAAACCTTATTGACCGGAAAAATGTATTTGCATTCTAAAACATTTGTTTGAAAATTATGTTTGTTCATCAAAATCATCATAAAAAACTCTAAATCATAAATCTAAATTTTGCCTCCGATGTTTATAGAATATTTTTTGTATTTTGCATTCTCAAATCATGCGACCTCTTGATGACAAATCAACAATATAAAATTACGGATCAATATATATATATATATATATATATATATATATAGGTTTCATTCAGTGGGTCAGAAGGTAGAGTAGACACAGATTGGTAGATCACACAAAGCAGAACATGACTAAGAATACTTCAATAATTTGGTCAAGAGATAAGTCAAAAATTTAAGATTAACTTTCTATAGGACTAATTAGATCGGCTTTGATAGGAGCTGACTAAAATATGGATTAATAATAATTTTCACGTAAGACAATTGCAAAACATAGTTTGGCTAACTCTGCCTATGTAAAGAGTGGTCAAGATTTGTCCTTCCTTAATTGCTATGTTATGTGGGAAGAAGGTGATATCTAAGATTGAGGTATAATTCAAATCTATTAGATTCATACTATTTAAAACTGGATGCCTTGAAAAAAAATGACGTGTTGTTATTATTAGTACATGCAAGGGATACATTGACCACACTTGCGCAAATAGCTCACTTCACAAATGATTGGTGTTGCATGTACTGTCTGGAATGCAACGAGGAATTTGAGGAAACAAGGCATCAGAAGTAGTGTCCGGAGTATTTTGGATATAGTAACTTTGACCCGATGTAATACTTATGTTTTTTTTTTCCTTAGTTTTTCCACAATCTATTTATTTAAGAAAAATGAACATTACAAATACATAACATCAACAAAAATTAGAAAGATTGTGTTTGACAATAATGGCTACTGATGGTCCGGAAACGACAAAACAAAGGAATTGTTCTAGAAGAAATGTTGGGATATACAATGGATTACTTGATACGCATGAAATAGGTATAACTATTTCGACTCTGAAATCACATAAAGTTCAAAGTAGAAGATGACATCAAGTTTAAAGTTAGTAACAAACATAATATGGCTAACTAAAATGTTAAAAACAAACAATATATATAAACTTAGAAAGCCGTGGAACTTGAACAGGCCAATTTTGAAAACTACAATCTTAGAAAGCAACGATCCACAATACCATAAATTTTTTTATAAATATTCAACGTAGAATATGTCAACTTTTGGTAAATGATCTATTGACAACCTATTAATTTGAAATAGGATCAGAGAGTACAATATGTGCTCAGGGTTCTTTATGAGGTAATGTGTCACCAGATTTTATTCCAAGTGAAGGTAGGAGCATACAGAATTGACAAAATGTCCAAGACTTTTGAAGTTACTAAAGCCTTCGTTAAGATGAATTGCTGGGCACAATACTTTGTTGAAGATTTAATGGCAGAGGTTCGCATATATACAGTCCCTTCAAAAAGGTAATGGGTACAATCATCTAATGGGTGTTGAAAAATTACTGGAAAATCATGTCACATTGGATAGTTTGTATCATTCATTCGATGCAAAAAAATACTATTCTCTGCCTATTTGGAGGATCAACAACATGACCATGATAGATGAGTCAGCTGGAGCGAAATAGGAGCATGTGGAGACTTTTATGGACGATATTGATTAGTTGATTCACTGAGATTAGCGTTGCTGGCGATATATTTCCAAAAAATATTTAAACTTCCATGTTCATGTAGAACATTATCTCATTATAAGCAATGAACCTAAATAAAAACGTGTCTGGAAGTTAAGATTATATTTCTTTCGTTTGAGAAAATATCCAGTTGTAAAATATTAAAGGAAAAAACAAAGAAAAAAAGAGAGGAAAATTCCAACTATTTTTATGACAAACATATATTAAATCATAAGGAGTTGGTAAGTATTCATGACACAAATTATACGATATATTAAAATTGAACCAACATCATGGCCCGTGCCGTAACGGCACGGGTTAAGGGCTAGTATATTATATAATAGTGGTTAAACAAGCATAAATTTAAGAGACATTATGTAGTGGTATTTATATAAAACTACTGCTGTAGTGAGAAAACAAACATGATGTTATTCTTTTGAGAAAGAGATAGAAGACGGTGGTGATGCAACTAGTGATCAACTCATTAGGACATCAAAGGATTTGGCGCAAGGGTGGACCGAAGGGTGGAGGATCAAATATACAACACACGCAAAGATATTTCGTATCCGTAATTTGAGTGCATTTCCCGCCTATCTTTCCCGAATTTGGAAGTGTAGCACAATAATCTTGACAACTTGAACCTTCACAATCTTTCTGATACCTGGATCCCACAAATGAAGAGAAATCCGGGCAGCCTATTGGATCTGTAATAGCTCCTCCTTGTCTGTAATATCATTTCGATGACACAAACAGAACAGAACCCAAAAAGAAAAATATGTTAGAGATCAAAACAACAGCATGTGAACAATAATCAAAACAACAAAAAATGTTTCTCCTATCCGTTTCACAATTCTAAAGCCATAAGAGTGATAGGATGAGTACTTACTCAGCGATGAAAGCTACCAAAACTAGGAGAAGTAAACCAAAGAAGAAAGGAGAGAAAATGAGAGCATTTTTCTTCACCATAACTCTAAATTTGTTTAAGAACAACTAGTAATTAACTTTAGAAATGTGAGATTATGCCTAGAACATCAAGGCTTCATTTATAGAGATGAAAGTCAAGACGGTATGTATGACACACTCATGACAGCAAATGGTGTATAATTGAAGTTAGCTGGTTTACAATGATATATTATATACACCACGATCACCACGTTCCTAGATATAATAATAAGATTTAGAAATTTTATTTTTCTGAATCTGAGCACTAATATTACTAACCACTCTGTCTTTCCCTCTCATGACAACAATAAGCCGATAACTACCACGTCTCTATACATACATCTATTCTTAATCTTTTTCCTAACCTCCATTCTCATTTGTTTTCTTGTTTTCTTTTTTTCTGATAAAGAAAACAATTTTATGATTTACAAGAGATATACATAGAATTCAAGGAAAAAAGAAAAAAAAGAAAAAAGAAAAATACAAGGAAAAGAGAAAATAAAGAAGATGATCATTGCGTTTAGCAATGGCTTTTTATTGTGGTCATTTGTTTAAGAACAACTAGTAATCAACTTTAGAAATGTGAGATTAGACTGAAACATTAAGGCTTTATTTAGAATCCTATCATTGGGGGCGGTAGGGGCTGGTTTTGGGGCTTAAAATGCTAATTGCAACCAAAACATGATAGGGGGAGACCTAATCTATGTAAAATATCAAAAATACATCTAACCTTTTTAATCAATTATCTTCTCATAAAATTGGTTAAATAGACCAAAATCAATAATTTCTGGGTGAAAAAGACGTGTAAAATTTGATGTTGTTTAAATGGAAAAAAATATAAAGATAGTGAGGATGTAAACAGATTCATCCTACCTATTTAAAAATATTTTTTCTTATTTTTAATTTACATAGGATGTATCCAGTTTCATCCTCGCTATTTTTTAAGTTTAAGTCAGGATAAAACCTTGCTAAAAAAAATTGGTGTCCATTTCACCCATATTAATTTTTACTCGTCCATTTGAACCATGTTTTAAAAATATTTGGACAATTGACCCAATTTTTGTTATCTTCTCCTCTTCTTAATCATATATCATGATGAACATGACGATCATAATATCATCATGATGAAGATGATAATCATAAAAAACTTAAATCTATTATTCTTCTTCCTCTTTTCTTATTCTTCATCTCATCACCATGTCATAAAAAAGAAAAACTAAGAAAACCCACCATTTATCTTTGCTTTCGATTACCAAAAAGTTTCGATTCGATTAATTTAAAGTTAACAATAAATAAATTTCTGAAACTCTTCACTGTTGGGAGTTCTTAATTCCCCAACCGTAAATCATGCTTTACGTCTTAGAAAATATGATTTTCTACTGTAATTTGGTTTACGGTTTGGGCAATTAAAATTCACGGTCGTAAAATGTTGTTTAAGGTTAGGAACCTTAAGCGATTCTGATAATCACGAAGAAAAAAACAGAGATCGGGTTTCAGTTAGGATTTCTTAACCGCCGTTACAAAAAATGCAGTGGTCGATATAATTAATATCGCCAGCGATACTATTTATATTACTTGATATATTGTATAACGCTAGTGATAATCTTATTATCGCCAGCGTTATTCAGAATATCGTTCGCTAGAATGTCTATCATTCATTCGTTTTCCCATAGTGGCGCAAGTGGTTTGCCATGCCACCTGGTATGCCAAACAACAATTTTTTTTGCCATACCCATAAGAATAGGCCTAATACACTGACTTTGTGTTATCACTTACTTTCTCATTTTCGCCATTTCGTTGGTTTTCTGGGATTTTTTCTTCATGCACTGATTTCTTTTTTTATATGCATTTTTGAATTATTTTCTGATTGTTTTTTTTTTTTTTTTACTTAAAAGGGCAAAATTTATTAGAAAAGGAAATCTATCACAAAAGCTGTGAAGAAGTTCCAAAAGGGAATTAGTGAATCACTGCATTCCGATTGTAGAATCTTTAAAATAAGGTTGTCTTTGGTTTTGTTTAACACGCTTCATGTTTCAAGAAGATTAATCGAGGATAAATTTCTTTTGAATCGAAAAATTAATGAACAATGTCTTTTTCGTTGGAAATGATGAAATAAGAAAAAAGAAAAACAGTTTATGTATACCAAATTTGACGGATAAACAAAAATGTGAGGATTAAAGCAAAATCCAGTAGCAGTACCCCACTAACTCTCCCATAAGCAGTAACGCACCAATCCCTACAATTTTTCAAGCAATTATGTAACTGATCAAGAACTATGCTCCCTATCATAAAAAGGTTAGGATCCAAACCGTGTAATTACCAAGAAATTCCTAAAATGGTGGATTTGGGAAATAGTCTAGGAAACACTTTTCTATACTGTACAATAATAATAATAATTAATTACTAGAATTTTTCTTTCTTTTTTTATACCCTAGACTATTAGTCCCTAGACTATATCCAAACTCCACAATGGGAAGTAGCATGCTAACAATCAGACCACTCGGTGATTGGCAACTAGAATTCCATTGTGTTCAAAACGATAAGGTATTGTTTTTGGATGTGTAATTGGTCTTTTATTTATTTTTAATAGTTGTACTTTTATTTATTTTTAATAAAAATGTAAAATTTTACTGACATTGGAAGTTATAAACATGATTTTTTTCCTTCTTTGTTATGCATTCTCCAATGTGAGAAGACATCATTTTTCTTATTTTTTGGTAACTTCCAATACCAATAATCAACGATTATTTATTTATTTTTAGAAAAGGAGGATTTCCTCAATATATTGATAGGTGATGCTCAGTATTTCCAAAAATGGAGTAACGAGCATTCATTACATTTTCATTCCACTGTTGGATGTTTAGATAGTTTAATAGAACCCTTAGGCTATAATCCACCCAGTTGTGTTTAATTTCATATTTCTTACAAAAATTAGAGAGTTTTGCTGCCCATATTACATCATTTCTCATAAGCAAAGTAAAATCTTGGGCTAAAAAGTTTATATCAAAATATTTTGTGTTTCCAAAATCTTCACTGTTCAGGTATCCCTGTATTCGAGCTTCTGCATACATCCCTACCAGCAACACCAGAGTTGGTTCTAAATCACTTCTGAAGGAGATTATGTGGCTACTCCAACATGTTTCCCATTAGAAAACAACTTCTACTCCAGCCTTTTCTAGTTCTTCTATTGTTGTACTATCAATAAAGGAACCTCTTGCTTCTATGAATGTACCTGTATGATCAATCAAAGTTAAACCAATCCCTTCTCTCGTAGAAGAGTCTTCTATGGTCAGAGAAATGTTAAGATTTAGGGTCATATTTCTTCATATCTCTACAACAGGGTATTTAGTAATCTAAAGAACAACATCATTCCTGGAAATATAGTAGAGATCATTCATTATATTTGTGACCTATTTTATTCACTGTATTGTAGTTGTTTATAAATCTAATGATATTGTTGGCAGTTACAACAAAATCGCTTATTCTGTTAATGATAACACCTCCCAATTAGAGTTTTCTTTTTAAACACAACATTACACCTTACTTTCCAAATTGACCATATTATTATGCAAAGAACATGTCTTCCACCTAGTTTTTACAATTTAATGTTGGGATTTATTTGTAGTCTATAACATGGTCTCCTTTAAGCTTGTATTCTGTTAGGATTATCGAAATAGTTTGTTAACCATTCATGAAATGTTGTACCATTCCTAATGAAATCCATATTAAAATTGAAATGCATCCATACCTGTGTTGTGTAATTACAATGCTTGGTGTTTAATGGAAAATGAGAGGGATTACAAGAACAAATGAAAAGAGAGTGTTTTTGGCTTTCATTACATAGTTTGCATTTAGTATCAATATCGAATAGCCTTAGGTAAAATAGTTTGTTAACCATTCAAATGAAATGTTGTCACCACTCCTAATACTATTGGGGAGAATGGAGTGGGCATATTAAAATTGAAATGCATCCATTGTGTTGTGGAGAACAAATGAGACTACTTTACAAATAAAAAAATTTAACTGCTGGTGTTGTCTCCTTTTTCCATATCCTACTCAATTTAGTTTCCACATTGTCATCAGATTTTATATGATTGTACAAAGAATTTAGTGAGAACATACCTTGTTTGTTTAGATTCCATTTTGGATTATCCCTTTTTTCTTCTCTTGGTATCTGATTTCCTTTATTTTTTCTATTGTTTGGTTATCGAAACATCTGATAAGTTTATCATGGTCCCACGTCTTGTGATCTGTTATTAGATCGCTAACCTTACTAAAGCCCTCAATGGATTGAGGGTTCCTATGAAGTAGTATTTTTGTCCCTGGTATCCACAAATCATCTCAAATATCAATGTTTATATCTTTTCCTAATTCCCAAAAGAAGCATTTTTTAATTTGATTGATCCATGATAGCATTCCCTTCCATATCCAGCTATCATTTGTTTTTGGTTTACTGTTTATATGAAGCATATCACAGTTTGGATAATATTTAGCTTTTAAAATTGTGGCACAGAGGGACTCAGGATTATGATTTAGATTCCATCCCATCCTTGCTATCATGGCAATGTTAAACTTCCTAACATTCTTTATACCCAATCCTCCCTCTTCTAGTCTTTCACGAATTGAAGTCTAGTTTTTAAGCACACTCCTTTTTTTCCCGTTTTCATTTAATCCCGTTTTCATTTTTTCCCCACCAGTAATTCCTTTGAAGTTTTGTTATCTTATTACAAATTCTTACTGGTATTTTAAAGCAGTTCATTTGATACATTAACTGACGATGTAACATTTTTTATCATAATTGTTTTCCCTGCATTGTTCAGGTTAATTCCTTTCCAACCAGACATCCTAGATAGTTCTCAGATTTTCAAGTAAAGGTTCAAAGCATGATATTTTAGATCTATTAGTAAATAGTGGAGAACCTAGGTACTTGTCAGTTAGTGGAATTGCATTAACCCCTAGGATTTCTTTTACTCTTCTTCGAACACTCGTCTCAGTTTTTTTCACCGAAGAAGACTCCAGATTTTGACAAGTTTGTTCACTTACCTTACAGAAGACTAGGCAGTCATCTGCGAAAAGAAGATAGCTCAAAGAGGGAGTTCGATGAACCAGTTTTGTACCTTTATTCTTTCCAGTATTCTCAGCATTCTGCATAGATCGAGAAAGAGTTTCTATACAAAATAGGAAAAGGTATGGGGATATTGGATCTCCCTGGCGCAATCTCCTAGACGGTTTAAAAAATTATGTGGGTGTGCCATTTAGGAGGACAGATAAGGTGGTTGTAGAAACACATTGGTGAACTATGTTACACCATTTGTTGTTAATTACACCATTTGTTGTTAAATCCCATTTTAGTCATAACTTGGTTTAGAAAGTCCCATTCGAGTATTCGACCCTGTCGAATGCTTTGGACATATCAATATTCAGACCCAAAAATCCTTTCTTTGATTTGGAGTTTTTCATCTTGTATATAATTATCGATTATGTTGTGCATGGACAAAACCACTTAAAAATATGAGAAAGCCGACAATTTTTCATCTAATTAATCAGATCACCCACTGAATGACTACTCGGTAAAAAAAAATACCCCATAACATTTATAAGTTCCACTTACAAATATGAGAGGTACAATAACTTTTCACATATTATTAATATCTTATTTGGTGTGATAGAAGATTGTGTATGACGGTGGTGGTGAAACGAGAACTCAACTCATCATGACATCAAAGGATTTTGTGGAAGGTGGAAGAGGTCGAGGTGTACAACACAAGCAAACAGAATAAGTCTCGGAAAGAACAGTGCACATGGCGGCTTTCACACCCGAATATGGAAGTGAAGTACAATAATCCTCACAACCATCACAATTATTTTGTAACCTGGATCCAATTTGGATAGCGCTAGCCCCACAGGATTGACCTCTAACACCTCCTCCTCCTCTGTAATATCATTTCGATCATACAAACAAAACAAAACCCAAGATGAAAAACAAAAAACTGTTAGAGATCTGAACGATGGAATATCAACAATTATCAAAACAACAGAAAGTGTTTCTTCCATCCATTTCACAATTGCGAAGCCAAGAAAGTAATAGGATGAGTACTTACTGAGAGATGAAAGCAATCAGAACTAGGAAAACTAAACCAAAGAAGAAATGAGAGAAAATGAGAGAATTCTTCGCCATAGTTCCAAAATTATCTAGGAACAATGAGCTTAAGAAATGTGAGATTCTGCCTAAAACAACAAGGCATTATTTATAGAGATGAAAGTCAAGACTGCGTAACACACTCATGACAGCATATGGTGTATAATTGAAGTTAGCTAGTTTATAATGGTATTATATACAACACGGTCACCACGTTCCTAGATATAATAATAGGATTTAGAAATTTATTTTTCTGAATAAACCGATAGCTACCACGTCTCTATACATCTATCAATTCTTGATCTTTTTTCCTAACCTCCGTTCTCGGTTTTTATTTTTATGTTTTTGATAGAGAAAGACAGTTCTATGACTCGCAAGATATACAAAGAATACAAGGAAAAGAGAAAACAAAGGAGATAGTGATCATTAAGTTTAACAATCGTTTTTTATTATGATTATTTTAATCTTGTTGATTCCAAACAAAGAAGATGATCATTAAGTTTAACAATCATGTTGAGATACTCTCTGCTTCACTTTTGAGATAGAAGGCGTCCACTACATCAAAAACCATTATGTTTCTGCTGAACCAAACTTTAACTAGAAGGCTAGATGTTGCCATTTTCCATTCTTGATTAACAGTAGGACTATAAAATATCCGGTGACATGTTCACTGGTGGCGGTCGTGGTGCAACATAAGCAGACTACCAAGAAAAGCGGGGATTAAAGCTATATCCGGTGACTGCATCCCAACCCCAAGTACTCCCAAAAATCAAAATTCTCCAGTTTATGACAGGGACGGACATTGGGCGGGGCTCTAAACTAGCTATAGTGCTGGTGAAATTTGTGGAATCATTTTTTATGGCCACCAGACACACGACAAAAGAGAAACTCTGCCTCTAACACACTAATTCATTTTAATGCAAAGATCAACCACCAATGGAGATTGCGTCACCCAAATTTGAGATTAGCTTATGGGATCGACAGATTATTACCAGTTATGAATATCCATAGTTGTACGGAACTAAAGGTCTAACACGTTTTATACCTGACCACCTTAGCCCCTAAAGTTAAACATTAGGTGCAATTTGAATCAGAGGCAGACATAGCAACAATTTGAAAACAAACAAACATCGGGTGCCCGTGTGAGCGCCAAATTTATTCAGCTGTTGCAACCATTTGACAACATTCACGAATACTTTTGGGGCTCTTCCATCCTTGCACACTCATTGAACGAGTTGAGAAAGGCTTTCGGAGGGAACATAGCTCTTTTGCATGCGTTGATATATTTGCACTTCTCAATATTTGCCGAAAGGGTTTTTGTGAACCAGCAATGGGAGTAAGCCGAAGTCCCCAAATAAGGATTATCTGAAGCTGAAACGCCAGTTAGACAACTTGACGACGAAAGATGTTGTCTTTGACCCTTACAAAGAAATATCAACTAAAGGAAAAGAAAGATGACCGGGTGCACCGAGCAAGAACATTATTTTGGGCCTTGTTTCACCCAAGAGGATATATAATGTACAACCCAACGAGAATCGCAAAACAATGCGGATACGTACCAAAAATCTAGGTGGAGCACAATCAGTTTAATATCAATGAGAAAAAAAGCGAGTCATTGGATACTGATACTGAGGTTGTTCACCACCCTAAATTTTATAAAAACAGATAAAAAAAATGAAAATTTTTGTTAAAGAAACAGTGGTTCAAAATGAACGGTGATTTTAGACTATAGTAAAACCGTCCAACAGTAGGTGGGCCCTCCCTGAAAGGAAAACAATAGGGGCTGTTGTGGGACCCACCCACTATGCGTGGGCGGTTTTACCATGTTCTAAAACCACGGTGTGCAAAGAATTTCTGACAAAAAAGAAGACAACATATAGATTGTGAGATGCACCATACGCGTGAAGACAACAAATGATAGATCAGGGTATACAGTGACTACTCGTAGAAACAAATACCATAAAATATATTCCACTTGTAAATACGAGAGATACAATAACTTTTCATGTGTGAAAATAGCTTATTTGGTGAGAAAGAGATGGAAGATGGTGTATGACGGTGGTGGTGCAGCGACAACTCAACTCATCCGGACATCAAAGGATTTGGGGGAAGGGACCGAAGGGTGGCATAGGTAAAGGTGTACAACACAAGCAAAGACGCTTATCTTTCCCGAATATGAAAGTGAGGTACAGAAATCGCAACAACCTTCGATAAGTATCCTGAATCCTGGATCCGGCAGAGACACCGGTATCCCCACAGAATCTCTGACCTCTAACACCACCGCCTTTTCTGTAATATCATTTCGATCACGCAAACAAAACAAAACCCAAAAAGAAAAACAACAAACACTGTTAGAGATCGAAAAAATAGAATATGAACACCAACAAATGTTTCTCCCATCCGTTTCACAATTTTAAAGCCACAACTAAAAGCAGGAGAATGAGGATTTACTCTGAGATACAAGCAATCAAAACTAGGAAAAGCACACCAAAGAAGAAAGGTGAGGAAATGAGAGCATTTGTTTAGGAATAATGAGCTTAAGAGATGTGAGATTATGCCTAGAACATCAAGGCTTCATTTTATAGACGTGAAAGTCAAGACTGTATAACACACTCATGACAGCATATGGTGTATAATTGATGTTAGCTGGTTTATAATACGATGAACCACTTGATTGTATTGTGCAACACCTCATCTTTAATGAGGATTAATATAAATAAAAATCTGTTATCTTCAAAAAAAAAAAAAATAGGATTAGAAATTTATTATTCCGAATCTAAGCACCACTATTACTAACCACTCTCTCTATCCCTCTCATGACACAACAATAAGCCAATAACTACCAGTCTACCATGTCTCTCTCTCTATATATATATATCTATTCTTAATCTTTCTTCCTAACCTCCCTTGTTTCATATTTTTTCTGATAGAAAAAGACGGTTTTATGTTTTACAAGATGTACATAGAAAACAAGGAGAAGAGATAACAAAGAAAAAAATAATGATGCAAGGAAAAGAGAAGACAAAGGGGCTGATCATTAAGTCTAACAATCCGCTTTTGAGATAGAAGGCGTTCACTGCATCAAATTTTAACCAGAAGGCTAAATGTTGCCATTTTCCATACTTGTTTAAAAATAGGACGAAACAACTTCCAGTGACATGTACACTAGTGGTGGTGGTGGTGGTGCAACACAAGCAGACTATAAAAAAAGGCCAGGATTATAGCAAATATCTGGTGACCGCGCACCAACCTTAAGTACTCCCAAAGATTAAAATATTGGTTTATGACAGGACGGACCTTAGATGGGGCTTTAACCTAGCTATAGCCTGGTGAATTTGTGGAATCATTTTTTTTTTATCTATGGCCATCAGACACACGACAAAAGAGAACCTCTGCCTGTGACACTGTCATTCGTTCTGATGCAAAGATGAACCACCAATGCAGAACGCGTTACCTAAATTTGAGATTAGCTCTATGGGATCCACAGATTATTCACCAGATCTTTGAACAGTCTGACGACCAATATCCACATTTGTTAGGAACTAAAAGTCTAATGGATTTTCTTTTTGCCAAGTTAAACAGCAGGTGCAACTTGAAAAGGCAGACATACCAAAAATTTGAAAAACACACGAACTGGAACCAAATGCAGGTTTGAGTCAGCAGAAAACACATCATAATAGGTATGTAAAATCAGACGATAAGTAGGGGAAATTTATGAAATGCTTCCAATCAGGCATGTTGATAAGCAGTCAACAAGCAATACTATCCATTGAAATAGAGGGTTATATAAGGGCATTATTAATCCCAAAAGGAAAACCAGCGATCCCTCAAAAGCCTGCAGACCTCCTTCAAGGTTTCTACTGGATAATGACAGGATATACTTGTGTCTATTAAAAAATGATGTAACATTATACATGCATAGTTAAGCTTAGAGATGCAAGCACAGTTGTTCAATATAAAATATGCAGGTAAAAGGATCCAACAGAATCATTCATCTTTGCAAACATGAACCCATCATTACTTTAAAAAAAAATAAAAAAAAAATGAAAAGATGCCAACGCAGTAATTCTGGACCATCGTAGTTTGCAAGGTATACCAAAATTGAACTGCCAGAAATTCGAAATTCATCAAAGTAGTTTTTCTATATTTTCAAAGTCTAAAAGCTCCACTTAACATATTACAGGATTCAAATTATGATTACTTAAGTCTGCATCTCATTCTTCATTGAAATTAGCTCACCTCTTCATTGTTCAACCGATGGAACAACAAAATGCGCAGTTGACATTGAAACATAGCTTAACACCATCTTACAGATAAGGCAAGAGACAGGATGGACCACAAATGATGCAATAACCCACAAACAAGATTCCACACAAGATAGTCATTGCACAACGCATTTCAATGAGCTTCAAGTTTAAAAGATCAAAGTTTCAACAAACTTACCAGTTCAAAGTTATGCATATACGGACGGACCTCCTTCCTGATGCTGTTTCATCTGCGAACACCTTGGTAGTGGCAATGGATGGAGAAACATAAGAGGATACTTTCTCCATCCATTGCCACCACCAAGTGTACACCTCTGAGTCTCTGACACATTCAAAATTAACTTATCGATTCTAACAACCTTGTACCCATTGATTTCACGGAGATTGTTTTAAATATGCATTCCAGGAACATAAGCCACTCGAGTTGGAGAAATCATACCATCAAGTCTGTTTGCCAATAATTTCGAAATAACTTTGTAGACGACATCACATAGGCTTACAAGCCGATATTCAAGTGGAGAAGAAGGATGCAATACTTACGCAATAAATATACTTTCAGAATAAATACCTGGTAGGTGTGATTAAGATTCTTTCAGACTTTAGACGGTGTCTTTAATCTCTTGATAATCTGGTACCTGAATAAGAATTTCATTAAAAGCTGGGGTAATACATGGTGTAATATTGGTTTTGAAGTGGTTGGTTTTGTCGAGGTGGTTGAGAAGAGTAACTTCAAGTTCAGCTCTAGTATCTTGTCAAATACCCAAGTCATCTTGGATGGCTGGTATATGGTTTCTTCTCTTATTATTGTTAGCTTGCCAAATGTATAAATCACGTTGAATCTGTATCCATTGTTGCATCTGTTCTTGTAACTGGATAACTTGAGGATCAGAAGAAGCTATGTGAAGAGACAAACAATGCTGAAGTTGTTGTATTTGATGTAAGTGCTGTTCATTATTTCCAAAAGTAGTCAGTTATCAATGACAGAGTTATTGTTTAGTTGCGCTGAGCTTGCGCGAAATTTGATAAAAAGTTATTATGATCCCAAGACTCTGCAACACTCTCCTTACAAGAAGGTAAATCAAACAAAACTCTGAAAGAAGATGGTTTGGTGGCTTCAGTTGGTTCAGTGATTAATAGCATTAGGTTGTGATCCGAAGCTACAGGAGCAATAGCTCTATCAAGAAGATCTTTGTTGAGTAATGTGAGTTATGTTAAGAGTGTAATTGGAGTGTCAACTTTATATTTAAGTTGTGTGTGTGTAGACTACACATGTGGGTGCATGACATCCATAAGTTGTAAAAACAAAAAGAAGAGAATTAGTATTATCTCTTCAATTAATCAAAATAGAGAGAGAGTGAGAAGAACCAAAAGTTCTACTCCTTCATTATCAAAATTCATCAAAATCATCTAAGTTTAATCACCCAAAATTCTAACAAATGGTATCGGGCGTAGATCGTTTGAATCGGATCTTGGAGAGTGAAGAAAAATCAATTTCTACCCATTAATTCAAAAAATCAGCAACCCAATTTTTTTTAAATCTAGATCCAAAAAAAGAAAAAACCCAATTTTTCAATCAATCTTCAACCAAATCAATGGCAAGTAGTAGTAACTCAAGTTTATACATTCAACAACCTTCAATACCTCTCTTCCATGGAGAAAATTATGATTTTTGGGCCATCAAAATGAAGACCTTGTTCATGTCACAAGATGTGTGGGAGATTGTTGAAGATGGGTATGATGAAATTGAAGCTACAACAACTCTAGAAAAAGAAAAAAAGGATTTACTTAAGGAGAGTAGGAAGAAGAATGCTAAAGCATCCATGTACATTCAACAAGGAGTTGGAGACACTATTCTACCAAGAGTAATTCATTTTCCTAAAGCTAAAGAAGCTTGGGATATTCTTCAAAAGGAGTATGGAGGTGATAAGAAGGTAAGAGAATTAAAATTACAATCATATAGAAGAGATTTTGAAAATCTAAAAATGAATGAGAATGAATGTTTGAATGAGTTTTCTTCAAGAGTTGTTGAAATTGTTAATAATATGTTGATGTGTGGAGAGAAGATGGAAGAAAGAAGAATTTGTGAGAAGATATTGAATATTTTGCCAATTAAATTTGAACCCATTGTGGCAATTTTGGAGGAGACAAAGGATTTTGATACATTGAAGTCACAAGAATTATGGGCTTCTTTGAAGGTGTATGAACTAAGGGTGTCAAGGCATTCCGAAAAATCAATTGAAAGTGCATTTCAATCAAAATTGAGCTTGAACTCAAAAAATTCAGCAACATATAAAAATGAGTACAAGGGTGAATCAACATCAAACTTCAAAGGAAAGGGAAAATGGAAGAAAGAAGGAGCTAACTCCAACAACTACACAAAGAGTGATACTTCTCAAGTACCAAGGTGCAATTTTTGCAACAAGAATGGTCATTTGGAGAAGAATTGTTGGAACAAAGGAAAACCCCAATGTCAACATTGCAAGAAGTATGGACATTTGGAGAAGGATTGTAGGTACAAAGGTGAAGAACAAGCCGGTAGAGCCGAAGAGAAAGGAGAAAAACAAAATTTGTTTTATGCTTGTCAAAGTGCTATGGAGACTTCCAAAAGTGAAGTGTGGTTTGTAGATAGTGGTTGTACAACTCATATGTCCGGTGTGAAGAGATTGTTTGTTGACATGGATACATCCATAAACTCTCTAGTGAAGATGGGTGACGGAAACATGGTTCAAGCTAACGGAAGAGGTACAATTTGCGTGCAAACTATCAATGGTGCAAAATACATTAGAGATGTGTTATATGTTCCGGATTTGGCACAAAATTTGCTTAGTGTTGGGCAACTTGTGGAGCTTGGTTATGCTGTCCATTTTGAAGATGGATATTGCACCATTTATGACAAGAAGAACAACAACAAGAGACAACTCATGAAGAGTATCAAGATGGAGAAAAATAGAAGCTTTCCAATTATCTTTGAAAAAAGAGAAGAATGTTTCATTGAGGATGGAAACCATTGATGAAACATGGTTATGGCATAAAAGACTTGGGCATTTGAATTTCAATAGTCTCAAGTTACTTTCCAACAAGAACATGGTGCAAGGAATTCCACAACATATCAACCACAAGGATGGAGTATGTGAAGGTTGTGCACTTGGGAAACAACATCGCCAACCATTTCCAAAAGGTGTAGCATGGAGAGCAAATGAACTTCTTGGTTTGGTACATACCGATGTGTGTGGACCAATGAACACACCAACTCATGGAGGTAATATATATTTTATCTTATTTATTGATGATTTTAGTCGTATGACTTGGGTTTACTTCATGAGACAAAAATCCGAAGTTTTTAGCATCTTCAAGAAGTTCAAGAGCCTTGTTGAAAAGCAAAGTGGTCACTACATCAAAGTTTTGAGAAGTGATAGAGGCAAAGAGTACAACAACAAAGAGTTTGATAAATTTTGTGAAGATGAAGGCTTGGAAAGGCAACTAACCGTGGGTTATACTCCTCAACAAAATGGTGTTTCCGAGAGAAAGAATCAAACCAGATTATGGAGATGGCGAAGTCCATGCTTCATGAGAAGGGTATGCCTAAAGTGTTTTGGGCCGAAGCCATCAACACCGCCGTCTACTTGATGAATAGGTGTCCAACAAAAGCCGTATGGGATAAAACTCCTTTTGAAGCATGGAGTGGGAGAAAGCCATCGGTAAGACATCTCAAAGTTTTTGGTAGTGTGTGTTATTCTCAAATTCCAAAGGTGAAGAGAACAAAGCTTGATGAATCAAGTGAGAAATGTGTATTTCTCGGTTATAGCCTCAATCAAAAGGTTATAGGTTATTTAGCTTGAAGAACAACACAATGATTACAAGTCGTGATGTCTTGTTTGATGAAGGAAGTTCATGGAATTGGGAAGAAGGCAAAATTGAGAAGAGAACCATTATTGTTGATGAAGAGCAAGAAAATTCAGCAACAAATGAAGTTGAATAAGGTGAAGAAAATGAGGAAGAACTACCTCAAACACCTCCAAATACAAGACAAGAAGCATCTCCAAGTATGTCTCCAAGTACTAGTGCGTCAACATCACCACCACCACGACCAAAGAAGATGCAACGGTTGAGTGAAGTGTATGAAAGATGTAACTTTTGTATGGTGGAACCGGAAAATTTTGAAGAAGCATCAAAAGAACCGGTTTGGATAAAAGCTATGGAAGAAGAAGTTTTTGTCATCGACGAGAACAATACATGGGAGAAAGTAGAAAGACCAAGTGACAAAGAAGTTATTGGTGTGAAGTGGATCTACAAGGTGAAGTACAATGCGGATGGATCAGTTCAAAGGAACAAAGCAAGGTTGGTGGCAAAGGGATATTCACAACAACCCAAGAGATCGACTACAATGAGACTTTTGCACCGGTTGCTCGTCTTGACACCATTAGAGCCGTGATTGCTATGGCTTCCCAAAAAGGTTGGTTACTTTATAAACTTGATGTCAAATCAGCATTTTTGAATGGAGAACTTCATGAAGAGGTCTATGTAGAACAACCACAAGGTTTTGTGGAGGAAGGAGAAGAAGACAAAGTTTACAAGTTGAAGAAAGCTTTGTATGGCCTCAAGCAAGCACCAAGAGCTTGGTATAGTGAGATAGATGGATACTTCAAAAGGCAAAACTTCAGCAAAAGCAAGAGTGAGCCTACACTATATGTGAAGACCAAAGGTACGTCTATTCTCATCGTTGCCTTGTATGTTGATGATCTTATCTTTACGGGTAATGATGTTCATATGATTAAACAATTCAAGAGAGAAATGATGATGAAATATGAGATGAGTGACATGGGTTTGCTCAAGTACTTCCTTGGTATAGAAGTTCATCAAAGTGAAGATGGAGTATTCATTTCTCAAAGTAAGTATGCCGAAAAAGTGTTGAAGAAATTTGGTATGCTTGGTTGTAACCCCACATCAACACCACTTGTAGTGAATGAGAAACTCAAGAAAGATGATGGAGGAAGAAAGGTTGATGAGACTTACTATAGAGGTCTTATTGGAAACTTGTTGTATCTTACACATACAAGACCCGACATCATGTTTGCTTCAAGTGTGCTTTCTAGGTTCATGAGTTCACCTAGTCATCTACATCTTGGCGCGGCAAAGAGGTTGTTGAGGTACATACAAGGAACAATGAATTTTGGAATCATGTATTCTAGAAATTTGGATGTCAAATTAGTTGGCTATTGTGATAGCGACTTGGGAGGATGTATTGATGACATGAAGAGTACATCGGGGTATGCTTTTTCTCTTGGTTCGGGTATATTTACATGGGCATTGAAGAAGCAAGAAACCGTAGCTCAATCCACACGCTGAAGGAGTATATTTCAGCATCAATAGCTACATCTCATGTTGTATGGCTAAGAAGGATTATGGAAGACATTCAAGAGAAGCAAGAAGAAAGCACCGAAATCTTTTGTGACAACAAATCTGCAATTGCTATGTCCAAAAATTCGGTTGAGCATTGTAGAGCAAGACACATCAAACTCAAGTACCATTTCATTCGAGAAGCGGTTGAAGATGGTGAGATAGAACTCAAATATTGCAAGACGGAAGACCAATTGGCGGACATATTCACCAAGGCACTTCCCAAAGGAAAATTTCAACATTTCCGTGAACTACTAGGAGTAGAAGAACATCACATTAAGGAGGAGATTGTTGAGTAATGTGAGTTATGTTAAGAGTGTAGTTGGAGTGTCAACTTTATATTTAAGTTGTGTGTGTGTAGACTACACATGTGGGTGCATGACATCCATAAGTTGTAAAAACAAAAAGAAGAGAATTAGTATTATCTCTTCAATTAATCAAAATAGAGAGAGAGTGAGAAGAACCAAAAGTTCCCACTCCTTCATTATCAAAATTCATCAAAATCATCTAAGTTTAATCACCCAAAATTCTAACAATCTTCAATGCGAGCTGAACCTTGTCGATGGTTAGACCAAGTTGTAGAAGAACCCACAGAACCCAAATCCAAAAGACCCATTGGATTAATAAGTTATATCTCTGATGATGAAATTGTCTTCTTCGAGAAGCAGAAGAACTGATAGTTTCACATGGATCATTGGTAAAATTTAGATCACCTAGCAAAATTCAGACGTTTAAAGTGTTAGGGACTTGAAATTCCCATTGAAGAAGATTTTTAGCAGTATCATGAGCTCCATACATACAAGTGAGATGAGTTGGTTGATAATTATCATGGGTATTGACAAACGACATATTCTAACTGAGTATCTAAGCCATATTTCCACAGTCTGCAATGCCACCGGGTTGACCAATAGAAGCAGCACACCAAATATTGGGATATCTAGTATGTCTTAGGTATGCAATCAATTTACAAGTCAAAGCTTTAGTCTCACAGAGAAAACGAATGTCAGGGTCATATTGCGAAAGACAATATCTCAAATAATCACGAGTGTGAAGGTTGCCAATGCCTTGGCAATTCCGAGAAAAATGTTCATAGTAAAAAGAAAGCCAAAGAAAAGAAGAGGCAAAGACATAAATCAGAAAGAAAACACCAACAGTAGCAAAAACAATAAAAAACTGCAGTAAAAGATAGAAAAAGTGAAAGAAACTAACCTGTTCCCACACATTAGTATGATTCTGAGTCGCACTAGCTCTTTGAAGTGCTGAGTCCCAAACAGTTGGTGGAGGAAGAGAAGAGGTCATATTCTCTATGAAACATGCATTTAGGGATCAACTTTGGTTGTTGATACCATTTATTGGGGATCAACTTTCATTGTTGATACACATAATCTCTATTACATTTCATCAGATGGCAACTCAGTATCATTTCTTTAACACTATATTCTACAACTCTACCTTTAATTTAAATACACAGATACAAAATAATGTGCATAATCAATCCTTTCTCTAGTACATTTTCAGTTATATTGTGCCAACGACGGAAGTTGATCCATTTGCTGGAATCAACTTTCATTGTTCACAAAAAAAAAAATCAGTATTCTTTACTAAGAAATTTAAAGAGAGTAAGAAAAAAACTGCCTTATGCTCAAACCAACTCATCTCTATATCCTTTTTAGCTTTTTTTTTGAAAATTCGTCGCGAAGTTTCTTGAACAATGTGTGCTGGTTCCATCTTAGGAATCTTGGAGTTCTGGTTTCAAATCCCTGCCTCTTTTCGATGTAGTCCCTAGTTTGTTCACAGAACCAATACTGGATGCAGAGAAATGAAAGAATTTTAATTTTTTACAAACTATATGCAACATTGTATTATATACTTTGATATAAATGTATGTTACTTACTGGTAACACTGTAGTGCATCCGATAACAATTCCTTTTTTTCCTTTCTGTTTTGAGATGTTTGCAATCATAAAATCTATAATGTGATCTGGCTAGGACACCTTTTCCATTTGTAGAACATGAGGTAACCATTTCCTTGGAAATCTTGTATTTCCAGAATCTGGGAAGAAAAATTACTATGTAAACAGTATCAACATATCAATGTTGATCCAAGTCAGGGGATCAACTTCCATTGTTGATCCCCCATTACTGGATCAATTTCCATTTTGTTGATTCTTATTGCAAAAAAATAATATTTGCATGGTTACAAGTTAACTACATTAGTTGTGAATAGTACCTGTAAAGAAAAGCACCGCACACAACCACATTGCAAAAATTCTGAGAAAATATTCCGGGTCAGACTCATCTTCAGTTGCAAGTATTAATTTGTTCTCAACCTCATTCTTAGTTATTTTATCCTTACAATCTGTCACTTTCTCTTGTCTGAACTTGTTATTCAAGAATTCCCTGCAATCATTTTTGTTCTTTGATTTGAGATCTCTTCTGAATTCTTCACTCTATGCAATTCTTTTAATTTTGAAGATCAACGAAAATTCCCTTGCATCCAAAGAGCATTCTGTATAATTATTCCCTTTTTTTTGGTTTTACAAATGCGATCTTCTTCGTTACCTTATCAAATCCACTAAGCAGCAGGCGTATTGAAAGATTGATTCTTTCTAACCATTTAGGAGTTACTATGCAGTTGCTATGTGCTATGTAGAATAGGCTGAAGAAGTCCCAGAAAGGACTGGCCTTCAGTGCTTTTGCAAGCATTGGTTTCTTCTTATTTCCTTCTTCTTCTAATTCAAACAGCTTGTACAGAAAAATCCCCATTCCAACCAAGGGAATTAGACCTCCTTTGAATGCAACTTCATTTTTCCTTGGCCTACCTGTATACATGCAAATCAATATTTAGTTAATTCTTTAAATAGCTAAACAACTTAATGATGTGTCAGCATAAAACAAAAATCAATATTCTTACCTTTCAGTTCCTTTTCCGGCTTCACGTCTTCAAGTACTTTCTCATCATCTGACTCTTCTTCACCAGATTCTTCTTCATATGATTCATCATCTTCCTCTTCTTCTTATTCTTCAATTTGTTTTCTTTTACGTGATGGTTCCTTTTCATTTTTCTTCCTTTTATGCGCCTTCACTTTCTTGTCATCACTTCTCTTCCACTTTGACACTGTAACTTGCTGGATGTGTTGTGTATCTTCTTCTTCTGAATCTTCTTTTTCTGGTGTATTATCTTTCTTCTTTGCTTTGTTTATCCTCTTATTTTTATTTGGCACATCGTCCTGAATTTGTAGAGGTTCATCTTCTTGAGGTTCAACCTGTATCTGTCCCTCAACCAATAATTTCTTGTTCACTCTCTTCCTTTTTGTGGCTAGATTTTCTTGTATTGGTTGAGAATCGTCTTCTTCTACACTCTTCGGATTTATCCTTGGTGATCTTCTCGCTCCTTCCATCTATTTCAAAAAGCATTAGTTTAGTTAGTCTTCTTATTCATTAAATAATAACAACAATAAAAGTTAGTAAAATTGAATCAACTTCTATTGTTGATACCATCTTACTGGTATAACATGGGATCAACTTCTGCTGTTCATCCCATTAATTGTGTTTAGGTTTTCAGTTTTATGGTATCAACTACTATTTGTTGATCCCATTTTCAGGTAATCTACTACTGTTGTTGACATCTATAACAACAATTATCACAACTTGTTCATTTACATGAAACTTCATTTACAATCGATAACATTAACAGTAAAACCAAAACCAAAACTGAACTTGCATTTTATCTATACTTTCAAGCATTCATCAAGTAATAAGGTCACATGGTCTAACAATACAAGTTCATTTGTCATAGTGAAGGGAATGGCATTTCCACTAACAAAAAAGATCAAAAATCTACTTCTAAGTAATAAGATCACTCACAATGACATTTTATTTATTGTCAACTTTGATTGTTTTACACAATTTATGGTCGATCAATAGCATCAACAACATCAACAACTGATAAAAAAGCACACACAGAGTCATCTTCTGTTATTGAACCATGTTACTTGTATAATATGGCACCAACTATTGTTGTTGAATCATTTTACTAGTATAATATGTCTGTATTTTTCAGTTTTTCATGGCATCAACCTGTTGTTTATTATCTACCAAGTATCGACAACAATAATTGAAACATCAACTCCTATTCTTATTCCTCTGAAGTTTACAGAATCATTATTAATATTCAACATTCAACAAATAACTGTAACATTATTCATGTGTAGACTCATTATCAACATTCAACAAATATTGGTAGAATCAACATGCTATTAGTTTAAAACTCACAAACACAGAGAATAAATCATTATATTGAATCAACTCTCGTTGCTGACCCCATCTATTTTGTAACATTAGCATCAACATCAACTGAAATTTTATTTTCTTGCAGAATTATCCTCAACTGAAGTACCCCATCTATTATCATCTATTTTAGGGTATCAACTCTAATTGTTGACCCTATCTATTAGCATCAACATCAACTGAAACTTGTTTTTTTCCACAATTTTTGTCATCAACATTCAAATACATAAAAACAAACACATACAGAGAACAACCAAAGTGTTGAAAATCAAAATCAATTGAAGAAATTTTTTATTACCTCTTTCTTCTGAATCTGCTACTGCTGAAACTCAAAATCAACTCCAACTAACCTAAGATCAAAATCAATCAATTAGATACAAAACTAAGTAGATACCAAGTCAAATCAAACACATTAGAAGAAGGAATTGTTCGCAAATCGTACATGCAACAAACTTTTTTTTTCTTCATAAAAGTAAATCTGATTTCAAAATCATTAAAAATGAAAATTAATAGCAAAATCGTAATAGAATACAGTGTAGCTATGTGTGATTTTAGCGTTTTTACCTGTTTAATCTTTCTTTTTTGTTCAAACTCAGTACCCTCAATCATACCTACTTTTCGATCATTTTTTTCACAGTTTTTTGATTTTTCTCAAAGTAAAGATTATTGATGATTGAAATGATTCAGTTGTTGAGATTTATATAGGTTTACGGTTTCTTTTGATCGACGGTTTCTGATTTTTGAAATGAATTGGTTTTGTGATTTTTGAATTCTGCTTCTGCAGTTACAGGTTGAATATGGAGGAGAGAGATCGTGCGAACGTTTTGGAACGGCTACTGGAGTAAATGACTCCCCAACTTTATAATTTCGATTTTTATTTAGGGCATTATAGTAATCTACTTGTCCGTATTTTTAAAGGGAAGGTATTATTATTTTGGGGGAGGATATTTGTGTTGGACCTCTATAATAAGGGTATTTAATTAATGTACCCATATTAATAAGACAACGTTACATGATTTTCTAGCTCGAAAATCCTATGGCCCCTCTTAATCGGGGTATACCAAACTTGGCGGATAAACAAAAATGTGAGGATTAAAGCAAAATCCAGTAACAGTACCCCACTAACTCTCCCATAAGCAGTAATGCACCAATCCCTACAATTTTTTCAAACAATTATGTTTAATGGGATCCAAAAAAATTTCAAACAATTTTTTCAAACAAAAATGTGAGGATCAAGAACTATGCTCCCTATCATAAAAAGGTTAGGATCAAAACCGTGTAATTACCAAGAAATTCCTAAAATGGTGGATTTGGGAAATAGTCCAGGAAACACTTTTATATACTATACAAAACAAAAAAAAAATTAGTAGATTTTTTTTTAATACCCAAGACTACATTCAAACTCCGTAGTGGGAAGGAGCATGCTAACCATCAGACCACTTGGTGATTGACAACTAGAATTCCAATATGTTCAACTCGATAAAGTATTGTTTCTAGATGTCTAATTGGTCTTTTATTTATTTTTAATAGTTGTACTTTTATTTATTTTTAATAAAAATGTAAATTTTTATTGACATTGGAAGTTGTAAACATGATTTTTTTTTCTTTGTTATGCATTCTCCAATATGAGAAGACACCATTTTTCTTATTTTTTGGTAACTTCCAATACCAATAATTATCTTCTTTAAAAAAAAAAAAAAAAAAAAAAAAAGGAGTTCCTCAATATATTGATAGGTGCTGCTAAGTATTTCCAAAAATGGAGTTATGAGCATTCATTACATTTGCATTCCACTGTTGGATGTTTAGATAGTTTAATAGAGCCCTTAGGCTATAATCCACCCGGTTGTGTTTAATTTCATATCTCTTAGAAAAAAAAAAAAGTTTTCTGCCCATATTAAATCATTTCTCGTAAGCAAAGTAAAATCATGGGCTAAAAAGTTTATATCAAAATGTTTTGTGTTTCCAAAATCTTCACCGATCAGCTATCAATGTCTTCGAGTTTCTGTGTACATCCCCACCAGCAGTACCAGAGTTGGTTCTGAATCACTTCTGAAGGAGATTTTGTGGCCACTCCAACATGTTGCCCATCGGAAAGCAGTTTCTACTCCATCTTTTTCTAGTTCTTCTATTGTTGCACTGTCAATAAAGAAACCTCTTGCTTCTATGACTGTACTTGTATGATCAATCAAAGTTAAACCAATCCCTGCTCTCATAGAAGAGTCTTCTACGGTCAGAGCAATGTTAATATTCAGAGCCATATTTCTTCCTATCTCTACAACGGGGTATTTAGTAATCTGAAGAACAACATCATTCCTAGAATTATAGTAGAGATCATTCATTATATTTGTGACCTATTTTATTCACTGTATTGTAGCTATTTATAAATCTAATGATATTGTTGGAAGTTACAACACTATTCTTTGTTTTCTTTTTAAACACAACATTACACCTTACTTTCCAAATTGACTAGATTATTATACTACAAAGAACATGCAAGTCTATATCATGGTCTCCCCTGTTAGGATTATCGAAATAGTTTGTTAACCATTCATGAAATGTTGTTATACTATTCCTAATGAAATCCATATTAAAATTCAAATGCATCCATACCTGTGTTGTGTAATTACAATGCAGGAAAAAATGAGAGAGTGTTTCTTGGCTTTCATTACATAGTTTGCATTTAGTATCAATATCAGGTAAAATAGCTGCAACTCTAGTACTATTGGGTAGAATGGAGTAGGCTACTTTCCAAATAAAAATTTTAACTGCTGGTGTTATCTCCATTTTCCATATCTTACTCCATTTAGTTTCCACATTGTCATCAGAGTTATATGATTGTACAAAGAATTTACGGAGAACATTCCTTGTTTGTTTAGATTCCCTCTTGGATTATCCCTTTTTTCTTCTCTTGGTATTATGATTTCCTTTATTTTTACTACTGTTTGGTTATCGAAACATCTGATAAGTTTATCATGGTCCCAGGTCTTGTGATCTGTTATTAGATCGCTAACCTTATTAAAGCCCTCAGTGGATTAATTGAGGGTTCCTATGAAGTGGTATTTTTGTCCCTGGTATCCACAAATCATCCTAGATATCAATGTTTCTACTGTTTCCTAATTCCCAAAAGCAACATTTTTTTATTTGATTGATCCCTGATAGCATTCCCTTCTATATACAGCTATCATTTGTTTTTGGTTTAATGTTTATATGAAGGATATCACAATTTTGGATAATATTTAGCTTTTAAAATTGTGGCACAGAGGGACTCAGGATTCTTCTTTAGATTCCATCCCATCCTTGCTATCATGGCAATGTTAAACTTCCTAACAATATTCTTTATATCCAATCCTCCCTCTTCCAGACTTTTACGAATTGAAGTCTAGTTTTTTAAGCACACTCATTTTTTCCCGTTTTCATTCAATCCCTTTTCATTTTTTCCCCACCAATAATTCCTTTGAAGTTTTGTTATCTGATTACAAATTTTTACAGGTATTTTAAAGCAGTTCATTTGATACACATAAACTGACGATGTAATAATTTTTATCATAATTATTTTCCCTGCATTGTTCAGGTTAATTCCATTCCAACTAGACATCCTAGTTCTCATATTTTCAAGTAAAGGTTCAAAGCCTGATATTTTAGATCTATTAGTAAATAGTGGAGAACCTAGGTACTTTTCAGTTAGAGGAATTGCGTTAACCCCTAGGATTTCTTTTACTCTTCTTCGAACACTCGTCTCAGTTTTTTTTACTGAAGAAGGCTCCAGATTTACTTAGGTTAATAAGTTGGCCTAAGGCCAAACTGAAGTCTTTGAACAAGTCAGCCAGATTTTGACAAGTTTGTTCACTTACCTTACAGAAGACTAGGCAGTCATCTGCTATAAGAAGATGGCTCAAAGAGGGATCCTGATGAACCAGTTTTATACCTTTAATCTTTCCGGTATTCTCGGCATTCTGGATAGATCAAGAAAGAGCTTCTATACAAAATAGGAAAAGGTATGGGGAGATTGGATCTCCCTGGCTCAATCTCCTAGACGGTTTAAAAAAATTTTTGTAGTTGAGCCATTTAGGAGGACATATAAGGTGGTTGTAGAAACACATTGTGAACTATGTTACACCATTGGTTGTTAAATCCCATTTTAGTCATAACTTGATTTAGAAAGTCCTATTCGACCTTGTTGAATGTCTTGGACATGTCAATTTTCGGACCCATAAATCCTTTCTTTGATTTGGAGTTTTTCATCTTGTGTATAATGAACGATTATATTGTGCACGGAGAAAACCACTTAAAAATATGAGAAAGTCAACAATTTTTCATCTATTTTATAAGATATTGTTTTATAATTTGGTAATGTATAGGTAATGATTGTGTTTGTTATTATAGTGTTTTGAAGAAAGAAGTGAACATTTTATTTACTTCTCTAATGTTTTTCTAGTTACATCGAAATGAGAACACCACTCGGATATTTATAGCCATTTACATAGAGTTGGTAATTGCCCAAAGCACTCACGTGTCTAAATCTTACTTAACAACTGAGTTGATAGTGCTTATCCATTTTAAGGAGGTTAATTAAGGATTTAAGCACGAGGTAAACCCAGTGTTCACTGGATTTTTCTCGAATAATGGTGGACCACCTTTACTAGACACATTCAGACAATACTCCCCCTTGGACCACCATTCCTAAGAGTGTTGCCTCACTAAAACCTTACCGGTAAAACCCAATGGGACAAAATCCGGATGAAGGAAAAAGAGTACAATAACAAAAAATAATAATCTTAGAACGGTGTTGGACACGCATATGCTGCCTCGTTAAAACCTTGACAAGGAAAACCCCGTGGGACAAAACCTTGACTAAGGAAAAAGAGTACAGCGTGTTATAGTCCATATCTCCCCGTCAACAAAATCTCCGTCAATTAGTCTGCTTGTATATGTGGCGCATTCCGATCCCGTGAACCAGCTTTCAGAAGAGATTTGTCGGTAATGACTTGGTGAACATATCAGCATAATTTTCACAAGATTGTATCTTCTGGATCTCAATCTCTTTTTTCTTCTGGAGGTGGTGAGCGTAAAATAGTTTTGGCAAAATATGCTTTATCCTATCACCTTTGATGTAGCCTTCTTTAATTTGTGTTATGCAAGTTGAGTTGTCTTCACAAATTATTGTTGGCGTACTGGTAATGGATGGTAGGCCACAAGAACTTCTTATGTGCTTGACTAATAATCTCAGCCACACACATTCTCGACTTGCTTCATGTAGAACGATTATTTCAGAGTGATTCGAGGAGGTAGCTGGCATGCTCTGCTTACAAGATCTCCATGAAAATGTTGAGCCTCCGCTTGTAAAGACATACCCTGTTTGAGAGATTGCTTTGTGGGGGTCCTAAAGATAACCATCATCTTTGTATTCCTTAATATTCGAGCATTTTTCTGAGTCTTTCGAGTAGAACAGTCCCATGTCTGTAGTCCCACGCAGATAGCGGAAAATGTGCTTTACTCCAACCTAATGTCTCTTTGTTGGCGCGGAACTGTACCTGGCTAAAAGATTTACTGCAGAAGAGATGTCTGGTTTAGTGTACTGATCTAAATACAATAACCCACCGATGGCACTCAAATATGGTATTTCTTGTCCAAGAAGTGTTTCGCCTTCCTCTTTGGGGCAAAATGGATCTCTTTTGGGATCAAGAGTTCTTACAACCATTGGAGTTCTAAGAGGATATGATTTTTCCATATTAAAGCGTTTGAGAAGTTTCTCTACATATGCTGATTGATGGACAAGAATACCGCTCTCATAATGCTCAAAAAACTTTGTTTTACCGAGATCTTTCATCTCAAACTCCTTTTTTAAGCATTTTTGTGCTTTGGAGAGTTCATCAGGAGTTCCAATAAGGTTGATGTCATCTACATATACAACAATGATAGAAAATCCAGTGTTTGCATTTTTAATGAAAATACATGGACATATGGGATTGTTCACATAACCCTGACTTAACAAGTATTCACTCAGACGATTATACCACATTCGTCCAGATTGTTGCAAACCATACAAGGCTCGGTTTAATTTTAGTGAATACATATGACATGGTTTATCTGCTGATAACTGAAAACCTTCAGGGATCTTCATATAGATATGCAATAACCACGTCCATTAGATGCATGCCGAGTCCTTCATGGACTACCAGGCTAATCAAATACCTAAAGGTAATTGCATCCATTACAGGAGAATATGTTTTCTCGTAGTCAATCCCTGGTTTTTTTAAGAAACCTTGTGCCACTAGTCTCTCTTTAAAGCGAACGATTTCATTTTTATCATTTCTCTTGCGCACAAACACCCATTTGCAGCCAATCGGGTTCACATTATCTAGTTTTCGGACTGCATTACCAAAAACATTGCGCTTAGCGAGAGAAAGTAATTCTGCTTGGATTTCCTTTTTCCATTTTGTCCAATCATCCCTTTGACGACATTCCTATATAGAGTGTGGTTCAACACCATCATCATCCAAGGAAATATCAGTAGCTTATGTAAATGAAAATATGTCGTCAACAATCATTGTACTTCGATCCCAAACTTCTCGATTGCATGCATAATTAATAGAGGCTTCCTCATTTTTGAGGTTCCATTGTCTCCGTCGAGACATTCTCCTCGTCAGGAGATCTATTTTCAGAGAGTTTGGATCCTTCTTTAATAGTCTCCTCAAGAACACTATCAGTCAATGATTGAGATTGGATTTTCTTCTTTCGAGGAGCAAAATCCTTTGACCCAACTGGTCGTCCACGCTTACGGTGTACTTCAGACGACTAATTTTCGGCCACATCCACAGATTGTCCTACAGGAACATCAATGCGTGATGGAGCATTTTTAACTGGCACATCTACTTTCATTATTTTTGTTGTATCTGTAAATGCATCAGGCATTTGATTTGTAATATTTTGAAGATGTAAAATCTTCTGCACCTCAGTTTCACACTGACTTATGCGTACATCAACATGAGATAATTATGGTGTATACCAGGATAATTCACGTCGTTTTTCAGGCGGTAGCTTTCCTTCCCCTAACGGTGGGAAGACTGTCTCATCAAAATTACAATATGAAAATCTTGCTGTAAAAACATCCCCTGTTAATGGTTCAAGATATCGAATTATAGATGGTGAGTCAAATCCGACATATATTCCAAGTCGACGTTGTGGGAAAAACTTGGTGAGTTGTGGTGGTGCAATGGGAACATAAACAGCATAACCAAAAACACGTAAATGAGATATGTCTGGTGGATGACCTAACACATGTTGTAAAGGGGAATACTTATTATTCGCACAAGGTCGATAACGTACCAGTGCTGTAGCGTGCATAATAGCATGTCCCTAAGCCGAAACGGGGAGCTGAGTTTTCATAAGCATAGGTACGGCAATGAGTTGAAGGTGCTTAATGAACGATTCTGCTAAACCATTCTGTGTATGCACATGAGCAACAGGATGCTCAACCTCAATGCCTAGCGACATGCAATATGCATCAAACGTTTTTGAGGAAAACTCCGCTGCACCATCAAACCATATTGACTTGATAGAATAATCAGGAAAATAAGAACGTAATTTTATAATTTGGGCAAGAAGACGAGCAAATGCTAAATTACGTGTTGAAAGTAAACAAACATGTGACCATCTAGTAGAAGCATCAATCAGAACCATAAAGTACTGAAAGGGTCCACTATAGGGATGTATAGGACCGCATATATCACCTTGTATTCTTTGTAAGAAAGTAGGTGATTCGAGAACTACTTTTGTCAAAGACGGTTTTGTAATTAGTTTCCCCAAAGAACAAGCAGTACAACCAAGTCCTTTGTTAAGCAGAAGTTTCTGCAAAGGATGTCCCTGACAGTTCTGAGAAATTCTACTCATCATAGTAGAGCCTAGGTGTCCAAGTCGATTGTGCCACAACACAAATGTATTCGGGTCATAAAAATTTCGAACTATGACCGGATAAGATTCAACTTTCCGAATCTTTGTATGGTACAACCCAGAAGCGAGGGCTGGAAGCCTCTCAACAATGTGTCTTCCATTAGGAGATGTAATATACAAGTACTCCTTATCGTTCTCATCAACCGTTTTAATGTGGTATCCATTATTACGTATATCTTTAAAACTCAACAGATTCCTATGGGATCCGGAGGAATATAACGCATCATTGATAGTAAATATGGTACCACACGGTAATGAGACACAAGCTTTACCAGCACCTTCTACAAGGTTAGCTGAACCACTGATGGTAGTGATACTATCCTTGAACCTTTTCAAGGTTACAAAGTACTTAGTACTTTGAAATATTGAATTTGTCGTTCCACTATCAATGAGACAAAATTCACCATCGGGATAACTTTTGGAGTCCATACCCTTTCATATACATAGAGAAGGTATAAGATAGTTTCACAAAATAATTTTTAGCAACACACGTATATTACATACACTCATACATATTACACATGCAAAACCCAAAAATTAGTACAAGCCAAAGATACCGAAAAAGGTAAGTACAAATGCAGGCAACACACTAAAACAGAATACTACAACTTTAACTTACACGAAACAAACCATCATCAAACTGGTCAAAAGCAGTATGGTATTTATTGCCTTCAAGATCGAGTAAGTAGTCAGAGACCTCTAACTTTGGAGATTCAGTGGAAATATTGTGTTCTGCCAAATTCATCTCAACGTTTGCTTCCCTTTTCTTGTGAGGCTCATGAAGATCAGCGCGACAACATCTATACCAATGGTCTTTAGAACCACAACAATAACAACCCTCGTCATTTTTCTTGGGGGGATTCTCAAAATTCCTTTGAGAAGTGGAAGTCGATCCCTTCCCTTTGCCTTGCATCGCTTCCGTATTTTTGTTATACGGGTGGTTGTTGGCATTCCTATGCCTATAGCCTCCGCGTTTACGCTTCTTTCCATGATAACCTTGCTTACCATGATCATGTCCATGTCCTTGTCCAGAATACGATGCCTTATTTACTTCAGGCATCAGAGTAGAACCACAAGGACGGGACTCGTGATTTTTAATTAACAATTCATTATTCTGCTCAACCACGAGAAGACAACATATAAGATCAGAGTACCGTGTAAAACGGCGTTCCCGATATAACTGCTGGTGTACAATATGGGAAGCATGAAAAGTACTCAGCGTCTTCTCTATCTTGGATTCTTCTGATAACTGCTCACCGCACATCTCAAATTGAGCATCGATCTTGTGCAATTCAGAATTGTAAGCCGATACAGATTTAAAGTCTTGAAATCTAAGGTGAATCCATTGGTCACGAATTTTTGGTAGGGTGACCACTTTAAAATGGTCATATTTCCCTTTTATGGTACTCCATAACTTTTGAGGTTCTCTACAGTGTGCTACCTCATGTTTCAGGGCTGGGGAGAGGTGACGGCGCAAGTAAGCTACAACTCTGGCGCGTTCGTCTGATGTACAATCTCCCCCAATGATCGTATGACCAAGTTTATTCGCTTCCAGATGCAACTCAGCATCGAGCGCCCATGGGAGATAGTTCTCACCGGAGTCCTCAAGTGGCATAAAATCCAGACTAACTAAATTTTTGACATTTTAAAAGAAAAATGTGATGAAAAATCAAACCTGCAGATGTCCGCTTCTTTAGTTTGATGAACTAGCTGGAAACTACGTACACGCCGTGAGTCTCGTGCTGATAACGTTTTATAAGATATTGTTTTATAATTTGGTAATGTATAGGTAATGATAGTGTTTGTTATTATAGTGTTTTGAAGAAAGAAGTGAACATTTTCTTTACTTCTCTAAAGTTTTTCTAGTTACATCGAAATGAGAACACCACTCGGCTATTTATAGCCATTTACATAGAGTTGGTAATTTCCCAAAGCACACACGTGTCTAAATCTTACTTAACAACTAAGTTGATAGTGCTTATCCATTTTAAGGCGGTTAATTAAGGATTTAACCACGAGGTAAACCCAGTATTCACTGGATTTTTCTCGAATAATGGTGGACCACCTTTACCAGATACATTCACACAATAATCTAATTAATCAGATCAACCATTGAATGACTACTCTGTAAAAAAAAAATACCCCATAACATAAATTCCACTTACAAATATGAGAAGTACAATAACTCTTCACATATTATTAATTTCTTATTTGGTATGATAGAAGATTGTGTATGTCGGTGGTGGTGGTGCAACCAGAACTCAACTCATCATGACATCAAAGGATTTTGTGGAAGGTGGAAGAGGTTGAGGTGTACACCGGAATATGGAAGTGAAGTACAATAACCGCCACAACCTTCACAACTATTCTGAATCCTGGATCCGAAAGAGAGAGTGCTAGCCCCACAAGATTGACCTCTAACACCTCCCCCTCTTCTGTAATATCATTTCGGTCACACAAACAAAACAAAACCCAAGATGCAAAAGAAAAAACTGTTAGAGATCAAAACGATAGAATATCAACAATAATCAAAACTAAAGAAAGTGTTTCTCCTATCCATTTCACAATTTCGAAGCCACAAAAGTAACAGGATGAGAGTACTTACTCAGAGATGAAAGCAATCAGAACTAGGAAAACTAAACCAAAGAAGAAAGGAGAGGAAATGAGAGCATTCTTTCCCATAATTCCAAAATTATTTAGGCAATGAGCTTAAGAAATGTGAGATTATGCCTAAAACATTAAGGCTTTATTTATAGAGATGAAAGTCAAGACTGCATAACACACTCATGACAGCATATGGTGTATAATTGAAGTTAGCTGGTTTATAATGGTATTATATATAACACGGTCACCACGTTCAGATATAATAATATAGAATTTAGAAATTTATTATTCTGAATCACTCACCACACAACAATAAGCCGATACCTACCAGTCTATAGATAGTTTTTACTTTTTTTTTATACGGTTCCTAAAGAATCACTCGCAGGTTTATTCGTCTTTGCAAACATGAACTCATCATTACTTAACAAAAAAAAAATAGAAATTTTTTTATAAAAATAAAAAAGAAGCCAATGCAGTGAACCTTGGACCATCCTAATTTGCAAGGTATACCAAAATTGAACTGCCAGAAACTCATCAAAGTAGTTTTATTTATATTTTCAAAGACTAAAAGCTCAACTTAACATATTATTATTAAATTCAAATTATGTTTACTAACGTCTGCATCACATTCTTCATTGAAATTAGCTCACCACTTCATTCTTCAACCGACGACGGAACAACAAAATGCCCAGTTGACATTGAAACATAGCTTAACACCATCTTACAGATCTAGCAAGACACAGGATGAACCACAAATGATGCAATTACCCACAAACAAGATTCCACACATGATAGTCATTGCACAACGATTTCAATGAGCTTCAAGTTTAAAAGATCAAAGTTTCAACAAAATTACCATTTCAAAGTTATGCATATACGGATGAACCTCCTGCCTGATGCTGTTTCGTCTGCGAGGGTCTATTCTTAAAAATTACAGAATGAAGACCTTGGTAGTGGCAATGGATGGAGAAACGTAAGAGAATACTTTCTCCATCCATTGCAACCACCAAGTGTACACCTCTGAGTCTCTGACACATTCAAAATTAACTTATCGATCTAACAACCTTGTACTCATTGATTTCACGGAGACTGTTTTAAATATGCCTTCCAGGAACATAAGCCACTCGAGTTGAAGAAATCATACCATCAAGAAGAGGTTCGAGTCTGTTCGCCAATAATTTCAAAATAACTTTGTAAACGACATTACGTGGGGTAAGATTTGGCAACACTAGATTTGAGTTATCTCTGATGATGAAATTGTCTTCTTCGAGAAGTAGAAGAACTGATAGTTTCACATGAATCCATGGTAAAATTTAGATCACCTAGTAAAATGCAGACGTTTAAAGTGTTAGCGGCTTGAAACTTTTCATTGAAGAAGATACAAGTGAGATGAGTTGGTTGATAGTTATCATGGGTATTGAAAAATGACATGACCACTTATAGAGACCCAGTTTATGCAACATTTCAGTGTGTCTATCACTATATTTTAACTGAGTATATAAGCCAAATATTGGGATACCTAGTATGTCTCAAGTATGAAATCAATTTAGAAGTCAGAGCTTTAGTCTCACAGAGAAAAAGAATGCCAGGGTCATATTGCGAAAGACAATATCTCAAATAATCATGAGTGTGAAGGTTGCGCCTTGGCAATTCCGAGAAAAAAATTCATAGTAAAAAGAAAGCAAAAGTAAAGAAGAGGTAAAGACATAAATCAGAAAGAAAACACCAACAGTAGCAAAAACAGTCGAAAATGCAATAAAAGATAGAAAAAGTGAAAGAAACTAACCGGTTCCCACACATTGGTATGATTCTGAGTCGCACTAGCTCTTTGAAGTGCTGAGTCCCAAACAGTTGGTGGAGTAAGAGTAGAGGTCTGACTTTCTTCTTCCATCTCAGGATTACCAATTTTTGTAGAGGGTGCTACTGTTTCCATATTATCAGAATCATCAGTATGATACCTAGAAATTCTATCTCTATTTCGGTAAGAGCTTGAACTTGCCAAGCTATGTAACACCTAAGATGGGGGCAAATTTGTCGAGCAGGTTTTTCAGAACCCTGCCAACTCATTAAAACTGGTGCGTAAAGTTTAGCAGCAAGACCAAATTGCCCATCCTGAATCCCTTGTTCATCTAGAATATCAGTTCGATCCATTTGAGAAGTTAAAGTGTTTAAGGATGATGGATGAGAATGTTGCATACTGAAAAGCAGAAGCAGATAAAGATTGTATGCAGTGAGTTGTAAAGAACACCACAAAGTAGAATTTATAGGATAAAATGGAGAAGGAGGTGTTGAAATAGGATTCCGATGAGTGATACGTGAGTAAGGGGGAGCAGGTAAAGGTATACAGGTGGTGGAACAAATTTCTGGCAAGTAATTGTTATACAAATAGTGTGAAGAGTTCATCAGACCAAGTGGATAAGCTGGATCTAGTATATCCTGAAGAGTATAAATTCGACGTAGAGGATGATACGAAGCAAGCAGCACCAATTCATAAACGTAGATTCAACTGAAAAAAAGCCAACAGCAGGAACAAAACACTTTCATAAACACCACAGGTGGCAACAAACATTTAGTTCATGAAGTCCGCAAGGAAAAATTCCATAAGAAAAGAAAGGAATCAATCGAAAACCGAGGAAGAGCTTAGGATGGAAATTTAAAGCTGCAAAAAAAAAAGACGATGAAATTAAGATGCAAGAAAAGGAAAACAAGAAAATAAGATGTACAGGAAGTAAGAAGAAACACTAGATTCACAATTAATGGAGCAATAATGGTGAAAATTGCAACCCTGGAAATCAGTTGACCAATAGCTTCTTATCGCTTCTTTTCTCCATTTTACTTCCCATAAAACTTATTGAAACCATACTTGAACAGTCAAAAAATCATTAAAGTAGTTTTATTCAAATATTTAAAGACTAGAAGCTCAACTTAACAAATGTTGGCCAAACCTAGCATGTCTAAGAGACTTGGAGCCGAGTTCATTATATAAGACAGCCTGCATCACAGATTAGCTACTGTGTTTAGCTTAACTTATATCTCATCCCATCCTATTGTCTCTACAATTTACATACATTTTTTTTTTGTGCCAATGGACAGATCTAGCAAATTAAATTAACAAATCTAATAGTCTCAAAATGACAGCGTCGTACAGAGAGATAAGGATAAACTTCCTCACTAAGCATCCACAACGATCTTGGTACAGAACAATCAAAAACCAGAGTACCAGGGATCGAATTTGCATTTGATCACAGATTCACAAGTTCTTACCTTGTTTGCATAATACAGATAGTTCTATCAACCTAAATTGTTTTTTTGCTATATCGAAACACTTTGACATAAACACAAGCAACTTCAAATTTGCCTACCCATATAACAAATAAACTCCTACAACAATCAGAAAAGCTACTTTAGACAATTTTCATGCATATATTATACTTGATGGATCCAAATTATGTTTACTAAAGTCTGCATCACAATCTTTATTTAGATTATTGGGCATTATTGGGCCGACAGCCCGAAGGGCCCGTAGGGAGGGACAAGGGAGATATGGCCTTTTTTTTAAAATGAATTGTCAAATGAACAGTAACCCATATCTTCGATTTCACAAAAAGATTAGAATTCTGTAGTTTTTTTTTTTTGGTTACTTTTTCGCACGGACGATTTTATCCCTCCTCCTTTTTGCAGAAAGCCTTTCTTTTCTTTTCGATTCTCTTTTGTTTAGTTCCCATCTTCACCATCACCGATAGCTTCCACCACCACCAGCGCCAGATGAATCCATTTTATTCGTCACTGATAGCTCCTCTACCACCTCCGACAACACCTCCACAGCCAAATCGCCTCCCACAAATCCAACACACATCCACAACCACCCATAGATCCGCCACCATCTTTACCGATACCTCCTCCCCACCAGCAGCGCCTCCATCTCCATCACCACCAGTAGCTCCTCCATTAATCAAAGATCAAACGCTTTTGATCCTTACTAACACCCGCACAACCGTTATCGCCGCTACCACCTCCGTCTCCACCAGCACCGCCTCTTCCGCCACTGCCACCGCATCTATTGTTGAAGAACAAGATTAGAACAACTGCCGCTCTACTGGAACCAACAACTCCACCAATTCCAAAAATATCCCCGACAAATCAATTGTGAGTTCCCCTGCCACCACCGACATAATCGCCACCACCAGCTCTTTATTTTCCATAAAACATTTGTCTTTACCTACTACAACCACCACCTCTCCCGCCAGCACAACCACCATTTTCGTCAAATTGATACAATCCAATAACAGTAGATTGAAACAAACCCATGCACAGTTGCAATTTTATGATTAATCGAACAAAATCAAAAATTCACACCATAAAATTGACACCAGAAAATTGAACTGATATAAACCCATTAGAGACGTCAAATAGAAGCATCAGAAACACATAAATTTTATGATTAATAGAACAATTACAAGAATTCAACACAAGTTAATTTAGGGAAATCCAGGGTTTCAATTCTGCAATTTTATATGAACAAACCCAAATTTTAGATCATCTTATTTGTTTGTTGATTCACACCATATTATCAGTCATCATCTTCTTAAACTCTTCAAATTCACCATCAACATCAAACTCTTCAAAGTGAAGTGATTGCATGTGGCCTGTGGAAGAAAATTAAAAAAAAAAACAAGGAAAGAAGAAGAAGAAGGTGTTGATGGGTTACCACTAGCAGTACAATTGCTCGTGGGTTTTTTTTTTTTTTTTTTTTTGTGCTAACCCTTCAAATTGATGTGATTGCTCGTGAAAGGGGACTGGTTCACGGGTTCTTTATAAACTCGTAGAGAAATGAAAAAGAGAGAACAGAGCTAATAGAGAAGGAGACGGGGAGATTGATAACCCTATATCTTTCTTTTAATTTTATTATTCCCCCGTCCTAGTTTACATGCTAAAATTGATCATTTTTTTTTTTAAATTTAGTTGCTCAAATATTCCCCATTTTATCCTAATTTACCCTTCTATTGGAATCAGATAATGGTGTTGAGAATTGTGTGCAATTCTATTTCTCATGCATCTTAAATACTCCTCTCCTCTCTCTATATATCCTTTATCCCTTCTTCTCCATCTAAAACAAATCTACAAAGTCCTCCAATCTTTATGCTGTAACTTCGTGAATTAAGATCATGAACTTGTTTGTTTTGTCTCATTGGACAAGAGAATGACTTCTTTTTTTAAGCACGAGAGCATGACCTACCAAGTCCTTTGCATATATACCACCAGATGAATATACTTCGTCTCCACCGTAATGGATCTGTTAAAAATGAAAAAAGCTTACCACTAAATGATCATACTGGAAACCTTCTTATTTTGTTTTATACGGGTGTTGGTTATTTATGTGGATGAAAAAACCAGTGAGAGTAATGCAGTAATGTACTTTCATGGTTGCTGCGATTTTCAACAAAAACAAACACTTCCATTGATCAATAAACTTTCCCACAAATACATTAATCTTAGCTTGAAAAGAAATCTCTGTAAATCATGAAACTAAATAAAACAAAGATAAAACTAAATGGAATACTATCAGGAAACTTTAAAGGATGATCAAATCCAACACTCACTGTGTGTTTGACACAATTTTTTTGGGTTTTGAATTCATAAATGTTCGACCAAAAAACTAGATAGGTGTGTTAAATGTGATTTGGGGGTAATATTGGAAAAAAAAATTACCTCTCTATTTTCCTTAATCTGTGTGCAAAACACAATATTGCCATGTAAATTAGGACGGAGGGAGTATATGGTTTGTAAATGTGTTGACTTGACAATTCATGTGGGGCAGTTGGACAAGGACTTGTCAATAGGATGTTCTAGCTTAAAAAAAATAGAAATAGAAAAAGTAGTAGTTCGAGGCAGAAATTAGGTAGCGCGGTTCAGCTTCAGCCGCTGGCGGCTAAACTTGTGTTGCGCGTCCATTCTTTGACTGCGCATATCTTCTATTGTCTCATATTAAACGTTACCGTAATGGCAAAATGAGTTTGTTCATTCACGTGGCTAGGAAATTAACTTATAGGGTATTTGGATACACATCCAGAAGTAACTTTTTTACTTCTAGAAATCAAAAAGCAAGAATCCAGTTTGGGTGTAGAATTTCAGAATGACTTCTAGAAGCAGAAAAGTCGACTTTTTGTGAAACAAAATATCTGGACTTATGACTTTTGCTTATGACTTCTACTTCTGGAGAAGCAGAAGTCAGAAGAAAAAATGTATCCAAACGCGCTATAACACATGTATGTTCATAGAAAAATAAAAGAGAACAACACTACATTGCACACTTATAAAACATTAAAAGAGGAAACATGAGTGGAGTTTTAGTATGACCCAGTGAACCTGGATTAAACCACAAGTTGAACCACTGATCCTTGATCTAATAATTTTTCTGGTTTTATGGACGGGCTAGTTTTTTGAACGTTGGTTGTGCAATTAGCGGTTCTTTTTTTTTTTCGGTCGGCCCTTCCACCGTGGTAGTGGTGTTCTAGTTAGATTGTTCAAGGAAACAACAAAATGTGCAATTGACATTGAAACATAGCTTAACGCAAACGATGCAATAACCCACAAACAAGATTCCACAAATAATAGTGATTGTGCAATGCATTTCAATGAGATTCAATTTTTAAATGCTCAAAGTTTCAACAAAAATTACCAGTTTAAAGTTCAAAGTTTCAGCAAATGCGGACCTTCCTGCCTGATGCTGCTTCAACGGCTAACGCCTATTCTAGAAAAATTCATAATGAACACCTTGGCAGTGGCAATGGACGGAGAAACGTAGGAGAAAATTAAACGAAGCATAATTGTAGCGCCCCCTAAGCTACCAGCTGACTAATCCAAGAGACTAACTATAAAATGAGGCACTAACGATCTAAATCATCTATTTAAAACACTGAGAAAGAAATTATAAACAAAGATTAACCGAATCTAAACCCTCTCTGAAATAAATACAAGAACTCCTCTCAAGTGATACATATTCAGTAGTGAGTTGGTTTACAAACAAAATATAAACACAAAATAAACATACCAGAAGACTCAACGCCACGAAACTTCCGCCGCGCATTCTGATCTGTCTTTGAAACTGAAAGTGGGAATGGGTGAGCACATCATCCCTAAAAGGGGTGCCCCGTAGGAATAACAACTAGCTTTCAAGTACACATTAATATGATTCGAAGACAATGCAGTATTAATCAAAAGTCGGTAATACAAGGAAAGACAATAAAACATAACGTAGAAACTTCTTCATAGACATTCATAAATAACAGTAAACATCCATGTATGAGATGTGTGTTGCCGCACATAAGGGAAGAATAATATTGTTGTGCATCGCCCTAGCCATAATAATATTGCGGTGTATCGCCCTAGCCATAGAATACTGAATATATATAAAGGAAGAATAATATTGCGGTGTATCGCCCTAGCCGTGTAATATTGCGGTGTATCACCCTAGCCATAGAATACTGATATTGTGTGGGCACACATCTCATACCACACCAAGCACACAAAGATATGCATGAATTTCACAACACAAAGATTGATTTGTAAAACAATAATGAATACAAGAGAGTTCGTTATCGATTCCCACCTCTTTTGATGACAAGCATCGCATACCTTGAGATCCATAATCCACTGGTTCATTCTTTGAATCGATCGTTGTCAATAGTCTAACTGTTAATCATACAAGTACTCTAAGAGTATAGCCAAAAGGCTCACAAAAGAATCATACAATTCTATCTAATGGTTCTAAGCCCATTATAGTATCTTATTCTCTATCTTTAATATAACTAAGAGTTTACTAATCCAATTAGATTGCTTATATAGTCCATTAGGTATGTCTTATGAATATATACAACTTTGTAGAAGGAATCAAATGTTAATTCGGACCATAAGGGTCCAAAATATCAAACTAAGATTACATGTTACTAAGACCAAATCTACTAAACTGGCCCACTAATCTTAAAGCCCGGTCCAACAGTGTCACCTAACGGTCAATAACAGTCAAAGGATCAATTAACGGTAAACGTCCAGTCAAGGTCAAGTCCTGGTCCAATGGACAAGTCTAAATCAATAACCGAAGTCAACTCGTGTCAAACAGTAACTCTTAGTCAATACGATACAACTCAGTTGTCAGCTAAAAAATTGAGTCAGTTAAACTGACTGGGATGCCTAACAGGCATACTTCTATTGCAGAATTCATTTCATTAACAATCTATTCATTCTTTCTAAATGAACTTCAAAATCAATTTACAATTACAACTATAGCCTACCTGCAGTTTAGCAGTTCCAAGCTTTACCGCAAGCACAAACTACAACTCTGTAATCACCATTCTTCAGTTGAACAACTCAATTACAAACTCTCATAGCTTTACTCAAACTCATTTCATTTCATCACCACCAACATGACATAATCATTCCTATAATAATCTTAGTTTCAGACTTGCATTTTAGTTCAATGCTTCAACACTCAACAACAACAGAACCACCACCATCACTAATTCAATCTCCAATTCCCTGTGACATCATCAATTCCAAACCTTAACCATTTCATGTTCAACAATAACTCCATTTCAAACAGATTCTATATGTCATTCAACACATCTTCTCCATTTCAGTAACTCCCATTACCATATAAGACTCTCATAATCACCACCACTACTTCTCTTTCAGTCCAAAACCACCTTGTAAACACAACATCAGTATCTCTTCTACCTGCAACTCAGTTCAATAACAATTCCATCTCTATTTCATTCTCCTTGCACCTGCAATCAAGCTCCTAAACCTCCATCATCCACTCATATCCCCTGTAGCTTCAACCACACTACCATTACAACTTCAAATACACATCTTGGCTCATTCTCAATTTCATAACCATATCAAAATCACCTTAACAAACACATACTTCCCGCAACATCTCATTTATTCAGACCATCCCATAATACATACAACTTCATATACACAAACAACATCCCTATTCTCTAGCCGCCAACACCACTAATCTACAATTCATACATCTCATACTATTCTTTCATCTACAAGCCAATTATCCATCATAACTAACTCAACTTTGAGTTCAAATAATAAGCATACAACTTCAAAACATAATTCAAATAGCTTTACTAAATTCACCGTGAAGAACAGTTACCTCAAGATGAATCCATTCCAGTAAATATAATTCAATCCATGTTCATGCTTAACCTGGATTCTCGCAATTTCTCAAGGCTACAACATCCCACCAAATTATTTCATCCAACACAAAAACACTCCCATCATCACCAACAGTTCTCAACTAATCTTAATCCAATTCCCAAATCTTCATTAAAATGAATCCAAACCTAACTCATCGATTTCAAGTTATTCTTTAACTTCAAACTCTAATTCAGACTAAACCCATCCTTAAACATCCTTCCATAACATCAATTTCATCTTTGAATTCTTCTTTGAACTTCTTATGAAACCCTAGTTCTTAATTTAGGGAAGAACAGAAAACCTTAACTCTCTAATTCATCACTGAATCAATTCTAGACTTCAATTAAACATCAACCCCCTTTGTTCTTCATCATCAACTACTCAAATCCTCTTTCAATTAATCAATTCCTCCATAACTTAAATCTCAGAAACCCTAACTTCCATTTTACTTCCTCCTTCGAGTCTGGATCATCAACGGACAACAAAAACACCACTAACAGCTAACCCATGATCTGTTCTACCTTCCACTATTCAGAAATCTCTCATTTGATCTCTCGAATTCGCATAAGAGAAGAACATAAAAAGAAGAAGAAGAAGAAGAAGGAAAGAACAATAAGAAATAAAGAAGAAGAAGAATGAAGAGAAAATAAAGAGAAACGAGAGTTATCTTCTCGATCTATAGATAAGGCCGACCAAGATGATGAGACATCCACTCGCTTGACACGTGCTGCCACAAGGATAATATCCACAATTACTATTTAACCCTCTGAAAATAACTTGATAAATTATCTTCATCCGGTGTCCGAATGACACGTTGGAGTAGTCCTTTTCTCCTAACTTTTTGAGATCTATCGAGTGGTACCGGTTTCGCATCTAAATTGTTGTTAGATTAATTCCTATTGATTAACGTTTGTGTTAAACTAATCGAGTTATTAGCAACTAAGACCTCTCTTGGCTAGTCTAATGTCATTGACGAGCTTGAGGGTCCTTACATTCTCCCCTCCTTGTATCATTTTCGTCCTCGAAAATCAAACCACCCTTCTGATCTTGAAAACTCCCCACCTTAAAGAATAAACTTATATCTTGTCTAAGCACAAACAACATAAAACAAATCTCAAACCTAAATGGCTTTCTTCAACTAAAATTTGTGACTCTAGGTTCAAAATACTAATTTCCATTTCAATAAAATAATGGTTCTAATTAAGAGAGAAGATAATCTATAGTAAGGTTTCTCAGAAAAAAATTCGGGATCTATCAGTTCACTAATAGAAGTAAGTCTCCCTTCTATGCCTAGTGATACAAGAATGCAGTTGCTCTGTCTAGGTTCATGACACCCGACAAATGCCTACTACGAAACAAGTATCAACTGAACACATAAGAATTACCAACCTCACTATTCCCCAGTGCTAGATTATCTATGTTAAATAATTTATTAAGATTAATTAGTCTTTAACTTCTATCTTAACTAGTGTAATTCTGATAAATTTATTTTGTAAAATATATAAATAGTTCACAGTATTTTAAATAATTTAATCATCAAAATTTCTTTAATTTTAATTTTATTTATTATTATTATTTTATTTATCAATATAAGTAATCCAAATTAATTTCACGTCAATTTAGAATATCTGATATTTTAAGTTTAGTGTAATACCATATATAAGTTTTCCAAATATTATATACCATTGATTTGCTATTATCTTACTTACAATAATATTATTGACTGTGTTATTATTCTCATTATTCTTAAGTTAATAGTTCAATTGGTACACTAAACCTTAATCTTGTAAATAGAATTCTACTTTTACGCATAGATTGATATAACATATTTTATTTATTCCGATTAAATCCGATTACTATATCTTACTTAATATTGACGTTGGTAACTTAATACGATTTAACTTTGAGTCTGCATAAAATTTTAATATGTCTTAATAGTCTTTAGATTTTTCTATTAATATGAAGTATTGTATTAATATACGAATCTATTTTCTTTCACGACTAATGTTGTTCTAAGCATTCAAATACTATTATTTCCGCTTCATGTGTATTTGTTTCATTTAAGAGATTTATTGGATCATTTGTTAGGTTAAAAAATAATTTGGTACAAGATTAATACCAAGTTGAGTCCTTTATTCTATTTATTTATTTTATCTAGTTTAACCTCAAAACATATATCTCTAATTTCCAATTAATTTAATTTGCAAAACTTAATCATAGATAAGCGTAAATAATTTCCCATAATTATTTAATCATAATTATTATTTTTATCGTTATATTTCTTTAATGAGATTTTAGTTTAGTTAAGTTCAATATAATACCAATTGATGTACGCTAACATTACCTTATTTAAATTATTATCATTTATAATTACTGTTATAATATTTTTGTTATTAACATTGATGGTTGAACTATTATTCAATACTCTTTCAATTTTTATTAAGTTCCAAGAATATTATTAACATTTATGTGATAATAAATTGTTGATTTCTATGTATAAGTCAAGGTATTCAATAAATTTTATGCAACTTTCAAGATTTATCAATTGTATTAATCTCACTATTTTTCTATTGGATTATGTACGTGTTCATACTTTTTAGATTAATTATTATCAAACCTAAAGTTATTGGTGTACCCTACAATTTTTACTTCATTACAATTACAAACACTCAACAAACAAATCAATCAATCAATCAGATGAATCTTTTAATTATAGGTAGCTTTTAGTGATTAAAATTTATCTCACAAACCCAACCAGTTTTAACTAATCTAGTTCACTAACTGGCACTGGCTATTTCTATCTTTTCCCATATAAGATCTAATAATAAGCTCTGATACCAACTTTGTAGCGCCCCCTAAGCTACCAGCTGACTAATCCAAGAGACTAACTATAAAATGAGGCACTAACGATCTAAATAATCTATTTAAAACACTGACAAAGTAATTATAAACAAAGATTAACTGAATCTAAACCCTCTTTGAAATAGATACAATAACTCCTCTCAAGTGATACATATTCAGTAGTTTACAAACAAAATATAAACACAAAATAAACATTGCAGAAGACTCAACGCCACGAAACGTTTTTCTCGCATTCTGATCTGTCTCTGAAACTGAAAGTGGGAATGGGTGAGCACATCATCCCTAAAAGGGGTTCCCCGTAGGAATAACAACTAGCTTTCAAGTACACATTAATATGATTCTAAGACAATGCAGGTTTAATCGAAAGTCGGTAATACAAGGAAAGACAATAAAACATAACGTAGAAACTTCTTCATAGACATTCATAAATAACAGTAAACATCCATGTATGAGATGTTTGTTTCCACACATAAGGGAAGAATAATATTGTGGTGCATCGCCCTAGCCATAGAATATTGAATATATATAAAGGAAGAATAATATTGCAGTGTATCGCCCTAGCCGTGTAATATTGCGATATATCGCCCTAGCCATAGAATACTGATATTGTGTCGGCACACATCTCATACCACACCAAGCACACAAAGATATGCATGAATTTCACAACACAAAGATTGATTTGTAAAACAATAATGAATACAAGATAGTTCGTTATCGATTCCCACCTCTTTTTATGACAAGCATCGCATACCTTGAGATCCATAATCCACTGGTTCATTCTTTGAATCGATCGTTGTCAATAGTCTAACTGTTAATCATACAAGCACTCTAATAGTTTAGCCAAAAGGCTCATAAAAGAATCATACAATTCTATCTAATGGTTCTAAGCCCATTATAGTATCTTATTCTCTATCTTTAATATAACTAAGAGTTTACTAATCCAATTAGATTGCTTATATAGTCCATTAGGTATGTCTTATGAATATATACAACTTTGTAGAAGGAATCAAATGTTAATTCGGACCATAAGGGTCCAAAATATCAAACTAAGATTACATGTTACTAATACCAAATCTACTAAACTGTCCCACAATCTTAAAGCCCGGTCCAACAGTGTCACCCAATGGTAAATAACAGTCAAAGGGTCAATTAACGGTAAACGTCCAGTCAAGGTCAAGTCCTGGTCCAATGGACAAGTCTAAATCGGTCAACTGAGTCCACTCAGGTCAAAATAGGTAACTCAGTGGGTCAATACGATACAACTCAGTTGTCATCTAAAAAATTGAGTCAGTTAAACTGACTGGGATGACTAACAGGCATACTTCTATTACAAAATTCATTTCATTAACAATCTATTCATTCTTTCGAAATTAACTTCAAAATCAATTTACAATTACAACTATAGCCTACCTGCAGTTTAGCAGTTCCAAGCTTTACCGCAAGCACAAACTACAACTCTGTAATCACCAATCTTCAGTTGAACAACTCAATTACAAACTCTCATAGCTTTACTCAAACTCATTTCATATCATCACCACCAACATGACACAATCATTCCTATAATAATCTTAGTTTCAGACTTGCATTTCAGTTCAATGCTTCAACACTCAAAAACAACAGAACCACCACCATCACTAATTCAATCTCCAATTCACTGTGACATCATCAATTCCAAACCTTAACCATTTCATCTTCAACAACAACTCCATTTCAAACAGATTCTATATGTCATTCAACACATCTTCTCCATTTCAGTAACTCCCATTACCATATAATACTCTCATAATCACCACCACTACTTCTCTTTCAGTCCAAAACCACCTTGTAAACACAACATCAGTATATCTTCTACCTGCAACTCAGTTCAATAACAATTCCATCTCTATTTCATTCTCCTTGCACCTGCAATCAAGCTCCTAAACCTCCATCATCCACTCATATCCCCTGTAGCTTCAACCACACTACCATTACAACTTCAAATACACATCTTGGCTCATTCTCAGTTTCATAACCATATCAAAATCACCTCACCAAACACATACTTCCTGCAATATCTCATTTATTCAGACCATCCCATAATACATACAACTTTATATACACAAACAACATCCATTTTCTCTAGCCACCAACACCACTAATCTACAATTCATACATCTCATACAATTCTTTCATCTACAAGCCAATTATCCATCATAACTAACTCAACTTTGAGTTCAAATAATAAGCATACAACTTCAAAACAGAATTCAAATAGCTTTACTAAATTCACTGTGAAGAACAGTTACCTCAAGATGAATCCATTCCAGTAAACATAATTCAATCCATGTTCATGCTTAACTGGATTCTGCAATTCTTCTCAAGGCTACAACATCCCACTAAATTATTTCATCCAACACAAAAACACTCCCATCATCACCAACAGTTCTCAACTAATCTTAATCCAATTCCCAAATCTTCATTAAAACAGAACCGAACCCTAACTACTGATTTCAAGTTATTATTTAACTTCAAACTTTAATTCAGACTAAACCCATCCTTAAACATCCTTCCATAACATCAATTTCATCTACGAATTCTTCTTTGGACTTCTTATGAAACCCTAGTTCTTAATTTGGGGAAGAACAAAAAACCTTAACTCTCTAATTTATTACTGAATCAATTCCAGACTTCAATTAAACATCAACCCCCTTTGTTCTCCATCATCCACTACTCAAATTCTCTTTCAATTAATCAATTCCTCCATAACTTCAATCTCAGAAACCCTAACTTCCATTTTACTTCCTCTTTCGAGTCTGGATCATCAACGGACAACAAAATCACCAATAACAGCTAACCCATGATCTGTTCTACCTTCCACTATTCATAAATCTCTCATTTGATCTCTCAAATTCGCATGGGAGAAGAAGGAAAGAAAGAAGAAGGAAGAAAGAAAGAAGAAGAAGAATGAAGAGAAAAGAAAGAGAAACGAGAGTTATCTTCTCGATCTATAGATAAGGCCGACCAAGATGATGAGACTCCCACTCGCTTGACACGTGCTTCCACAAGGATAATATCCACAATTACTATTTAACCCTTTGAAAATAACTTGATAAATTATCTTCATCCGGTGTCCGAATGACACGTTCGATTAGTCCTTTTCGCCTAACTTTTCGAGATCTATCGAGTGGTACTGGTTTCGCATCTAAATTTTTGTTAGATTAATTCCTATTAATTAACGTCCGCGTTAAAATAATCGAGTTATTAGCAACTAAGACCTCTCTAGACTAGTCTAATGTCGTTGACGAGCTTGAGGGTCCTTACAATAATGTTTCGATATTCAATTGTTAAATTAGGGTTTATAAATGAAACTAAATTGGGGGTTTTCTATTCCTTAAATAATTGAAATTAATTGAATTAAAATGAAGTATGACTATGTTTAATCTAATTTTGCTTAAATGTTTGAATTGAATCGGGTTATTGGGAGAATTCAGGTGAAATGGATAGGGATGATGTTGGTGGTGATAGTACTAGTGAAGAAGATGGTGTCTGCTATGGTGTTGAGAAGAATTAATTGAGTGGTTTTTTCTCTGAGATTCAAATTGTAAAAGGAATCCAGTTGTAAGACAGTGGGTTTGATGAAGTTTATCTGGGATTATGAATGAATGGGTTTATGAGAAGAGACAAAGATTTAAGATGGGTTTGATTCGATTTGAAGTTTCAGTAAGATGGTGCTATTTTGGGACAAGATTTAGGTTGTGTTTCAGAATCATGGAAATGGTGGTTGCGGTTGAATTTTAGGGACAATGAATGATGTCAACGAGAGAAGATGAATCTATGAGTCTCTGATGGTTGTTATTGCATGAATTAGTGGTGGAAGAAGAGTAGATATAGAATGGCCTGAATTTGGTTTGCAAATAACCATCCCAATCATTTAGACTTAATTAGGGAGAAGCGACCTGTTCTTCCCCATTTCTGGATGTAGGAGCAGAAACTATAATTTGAAGACGAAGGTTAGAGTTGGGGGTGTACATGTAACACTCTGAAAATGGAAACTAGTCTTATTTTAACAGGAAAAAAATGGGGGCCTCATCAATTTTATTTGCACCCCAAAATTTTCAGGGGTGTATAATAGTAAAAGTGAAAATACTGTTTTATCCTTTTTTTTCTATTTTTTAAAAAAAATCAATACTTTAAAATCAAAATCAAAATTAAAAAATATATATATATATATATATATATATATATATATATATATATAATCTAGTTTTTTTACACTTTCAAGGGTGTATCAATAGCCCATATTTTAGGTCTAATTTTTTTACATTTTCTTTTTCAATCAACCTTTCAAAAAAAAAAAAAAAAAGATTCAGCAACAAAGTAAAGAAACCTGAGAAAAAAAATATCATTATTTTGGGTTGCGTTTGGCATGGATGGAGTTTGAATTCTAGGGAGTTCCAACTACCTAGAATTCAAACTACCTAGAAATTGAATTCCACCCTTCAAAATTTATGTGTTTGGCATGATTATTGATGAAATTGATAATTTCGTCAATCTTCTTTTTCAAATGTTTATTTTTCAAAATATTTATTTATTAATATATTATTTGCTGATAAATTTAATTGTGAATCACTGAATTTCTTTAAAAAAATATTTTTAATTATTTTTTTAATTTAATTATATGTAATAATGTATATTTTAATAAATAAATAACTACATATATATATATATTATAAGTGAAAAAATTATTATAATAAGGTGTTGACGCCCAGCTTGTTGCTAGGCTTCCCACCTCCGATGTGTGAGATTCTTTTTATATATTCGAAATAAATAATAATAATAATCTTTGAAGTGAAAAAATTATTTAAATTATTATTTTAAGTAAATATAATATTAATAATAATTATTCTTAGAATTTTTTAAATAAAGCTATTATTTTTTAACGAAAGAAATAATTTATCAACAATAATAATTAATTTTTATGTAAATATAATTTTAGTGGAAATAATTTTATATTTGGATTGAAAAATTATTTAAATTATTAATTTAAATAAACATTAAATAATAGAGTTTTGTTATTTTACATAAAACTATTATTTTAACTTTAATAATTTATCAACAGTACTAATATATTTAAATAATAAGAATTTTTTTTTCCCATTTTGAATGTGAGAAAAAACAAAATATTATTAAAACATTAAAAATTACTAATTAAAATATATTATAAATTTTAATTACCAAAGTAAATTTATAAGTATAGAAAATTAATTATTGTTTAAAGAAAAAAAGAAAGTAAAATAAGTTGAAATGTCAAACTGGTCAATGGGTGGAGTTGGAAGGATGGAGTTCCAACTTCCATGGGGGAGGTGTGATTTCAATTTCTATTGAATGAATTAGTTCCAACTACCTTGAACTCTAATTCCATCCATGCCAAACACACTAGGATTTGAATTCCATCCTTGACTCCTCCCGTTGACTGAACTCCACCATCAACTACCTCCATGACAAACACACCCTTATATTAGAGAACAGTGGTTCAAAATGAACCGTCAGCTCACAATAAATGGGCCCCGCCCTCATGGAGTCATTGTGAGATACATAATGACAATCTACACCATAAACGTGTAGATATTACAGACACAAGACTAGACAGAACACGCAGGTTCTTCACACAACCACAGCAGTTTTATTGCAGACAGATTTTGATAAGATAAGGGTACAGTTACTACTCTTAAAAGCAAATAATCTCTCCGTCCCACTATTAACTGAAATATGTTAAGTTTTCACAATTTTTAAGAAAAGTAAAGAAAATAATATTTTTAACCATTTTTTATAATTATACCTTACGGATAATAACTAGTGAAAGTTAAAAATGATTTATCTTTGAAACTACTTTACGGATGTTCACAAACTTCATATCATTGAAAAATATTTTAAAACACATACATAACGAATATAAACATGTTTATCAAATATACATATTTCTTATATTTTTTTTTTATAATTAACTAAACGAATAATTTTAGAAATATCTCCTTATTTAGTGATATAAGTCACTTATTAGTGAGACAAAATCTAAAATCAAATGTTAGAAAAAACAATGTTTTGTTTTAATCAAAAAATGCATGGACCATGTTTTGATCCCAAGACCTATTGCTCCCTAGATGTTTTTTCATGTGAATGAATAAAACATTAGTCCCATATAGACTAAAACACTAAGAGTTTTAGACTTAAATAGCATTGGTTTAGCCTTAAGGGCATGGCCCTTTGGGTCTTTAGACCTTTTTGTATGGGGAAAGCCCTAGACTATGGCAAGGTTGCCTAAACCTTAATGCATTTCTTATTGCATTTCTCGTTCGCGTGGTGCTTCGCACAGAAGCACGCATGCTCGCGAGGGCGTGGGCGTGGGTGTATCCGACCCTTTCTTTTTACTGAAAATTTCCACTCGTTTCTCCCACACATGTAAAGAATTTTATTCTTTGCCTTCTCGGTTTTGGATATCCGACAGCCACTAGAATCATCTTTAGTCACACACGGTTAATTCTCACGCGTGATTTCTCTTAACTGTTTTCATCGTAAAGAATCTTTAATCTCACGCGTGTGGACACTATTTCTCGTCGAGAAGAATCTTGCCCGACAGATGCGTTTTTTACTGTTATTTTAACGGATGCTTTTTGCTTTTACTCGTCCGACAAATTGAACGCGTGATTTACGGATCTGTGTCTCAAACGTTCGAATTCTTACCTATAAATACGAGTTAAGGCTTTCAGTTTAAAGACATACCATTCGAACTCTTATCTTCCGAATTTCTCCTTCTTCTCTAATTATTTTCGAAACTTAAGTTCTTATTCATATTTGTCTTAAAACTCGAAAACGTTGAGTTCTTTTCAAACAAGTTATAGTTTTGTATAAACATAATTTTAGTTCACAGAAATATAGTTTACGAAACATAAAATTGTTTTTACATTACTCGAAACAATTTGTATTTTCAATTTGTGTTTTTGTTTTTATTTTTTTTTGCCAAGTTCTAAGGGTTCTCTCTGTGTATGCTACACACAGAGGAGAACTAACGATAGTTGTATCCTGGAGGTAGTTAGCTAATTGCTATAGCATCTCAGAGGAGTAGCAGGCAATATTACCTTTAGCTCAGCAGATATCTCATACGTGCCTCTACTAAGTTTATTGAGTTATTTGTTACTACTATCGGTGTAATCTAAGTATTATTTCCCATTTGCATTCGATTATTGTAATTAATTCCAACAATCTAAAGGTAATATCGTGCCTTATTGTAATATTGTAATACTTGTAATATTCTTTGTTGTAAGAACATGGGAAAGAATCTTGTAGAAAAACCACCAAAGTTCAGGTGGTAAGGACTTTAAGAGATGGCGAGTCTAAAATGCTATTCTTCCTAAACGACCAAAGGTTAGATGGATATGCTTTAGAAAAACTCGAGAAAACTTCATCGCCGTGGTAATGAAGATAAATTGGACAGGTGGAATAGGAAGAATTATTTGTGCAAGAATCATATTCTTAACTGTCTTGATGACTCCTTGTATGAATTCTATAATGCAAAAGAAGATTTTAATGCTTTTGATTTATGGGAAGCTCTAGAAGAAAAATATCATGTTGAAGTTTTCTTGGAAGTAAGAAGTTCTTGATGGCTAAGTTCTTAGAATACAACATGATTGACGAAAATCCTGTGGTAGAACAGTTCGTCGAACTTCAACTCCTCATCATCGAGATTCTTCTTTGAAGGCATGACTTTTGATGAAGCTCTACAAGTATCATTTGTGATTGAAAAGCTTCCACCCTCATGGAGCGAATACAAAGAGGGAGGCTGCGACACAAGACTCGTGAAATCACCATGGTGGATCTTGGCAAAAAGATCCAGGTTGAGGAGATTATGTGCAGCAAGGACAAGAGCATGATCTTTGAGCAAAAACATGTCCAACAAAGCTCATGTTTTGGACGATAAAGCTGCTTCAAAGAAAACCCTGGAGAATCCAGCAAAATGGGTAATAAACGTAACAGACGTCGAAAACCCAGAGGTAACAATTTTAAGCCTAGAGGTGGTGTCACTAAGCACACCATCAAAGGCGACTGTTTTTAATTGTGGTAAACCTGGACATATGGCTAAAGACTGTAAGGCCCCTAAAAGGATCAAATATGATCCAAAACAGAAAAATAAGGCAAACATAGTAGAGGACTCTGGATATTTCACTGGCATGGTGTCCGAAGTCGACCTTGTCTCTAGTATGACTAATGTGAGAGACTGGTGGCTTGATTGGAGCCACCAAGCATGTCTGTAAATTCAGAAATGCTTTCTCCTCCTATGCCATAGTAGGAGACGATGAGAAACTGTTCATGGGAAACTCTTCCACCGCGAAAGTGGTGGGGAAAGGAAAAGGTCGAACTGAAGCTAACCAAGGGAAAAACTCTCGCATTGAATGACGTATTCTACGTCCAGGACATATGCAAAAATCTTATCTCGAAACCATCTGATAGGAAAAGGTTTTAAAATTGTTCTTGAGTCCAATCTGTTGTGATTTCTAAGCATGGTGAATTCGTAGGAAAAGGTTATGTTACCGATAACATGATTAAGCTTAGTGTATCGATTTGAAATTGAATGTTAATGCATCTTCTTGTTTATGTTTGTGACTCCTCACATGTTTGGCATGATAGACTTGGGCATGTTAATTTCAAATCGCTAGAAAGACTTTCTAATTTAGGTTGCATACCAAAAATAAACTTTGATAAAAAACAAAGATGTGAAATCTGTGTTGAATCTAAATATGCAAGAAAACCATTTAATAAAAGTGTTGAACGTAGAACAGTTCCTTTGGAATTAATAAACTCGGATTTAGGAGACTTGAAATCAACACCAACAAGAGGTGGTAGAAAATGGTATATCACTTTCATAGATGATTACTCACGATCTTGTCGGGTTCATCTTCTTAGAAGTAAAGATGAGGCCTTAGAGGCTTTCAAGTTTTATAAACTTGAAGTAGAAAACCAAAAAAGGAGTTAAGATTAAAACTCTTAGGTCTCGACCGTGGCGGTGAGTATGTGATACCCATAGGAGAGTTTTGTAAAAATAATGGAATCATTCATGAAACCACTTTGCACCATATTCACTGAATCAAATGGTGTAGCCGAAAGAAAAAAATAGAACACTCATAGATATGGTAAATGCTATGTTGACAAGTTCGGGTTATCTTCGAACTTGTGGGGGAAGCTATCCTCTCGGCATGCTATATTTTGAACCGAGTTCCATTTAAAAAATCGAGATAAAACTCCTACGAATTGTGGAATGGTAAACAACCTTCATATGCATACTTTAAAGTGTGGGGGTGTTTGGCCAAGGTGGCCATTCCTCATCCCAAGAAAACTAAAATAGGTCCCAAAATAATCGATTGTGTTTTCTTAGGGTATCTGAGCATACAATTGCACACGGGTTTATGGTCATCGATTCGACCATAATAACATTGGTCGAGAATACCATATTGGAATCTAGAGATCTTGTGTTTTATGAACACATATTTCCTTTAAGGTCTGGACCTCGGAAAAGGGTCCATGATGACCTCCGGATGTTCCATCGACTAGTCAAACTCCAACTTTGGAGTATGAGACTGAACCAAGAAGAAGTAAGAGGGTTAGAACTGAAACAAGTTTTGGCCCGATTTTTTGACTCTTACGGTGAGTCTGAACCCCAAACCTATAAGGAAGCTATGACTTCTCCGAAGCTCCTTTGGGAAGAAGCTTCATTAAATGAATGGGAGTCCATTGACAAAATGAAACTTGGGAGCTTGTAGACTTGCCTCCAGGAAGTAAATACATAGGTTTCAAATGGGTGTTCAAAAGGAAACGAGAACAGATGGAACTATAGATAAATATAAAGCTAGGTTGGTAGCTAAAGGCTATAGACAACAGGAAGGAGTAGATTTCTTTGATACCTATTCACCAGTCTCTAGAATCACCTCGATTAGCATGTTGATTGCTATTGCTTCAATTTATGATTTTCATATACATCAGATGGATGTTAAAACTGCTTTTCTATATGGTGAATTGAATGAAGAAATTTATATGGATCAACCTGAAGGCTTTATAGTAAAAGTTTATGAAAACAAAGTATGCAAGTTAAACAAATCTCTTTACGGTTTAAAACAAGCACCTAAACAGTGGCATGAAAAATTTGATCATGTTATGATAATTAATGGCTTCAAGGTTAATGAATCTGATAAATGTATTTACATTAAATCTGTGGATGATTCTCATGTTATTGTATGCCTATATGTTGATGATATGCTCATATTAGGCAGTAACCTTGATATTATTAATACCATTAAAAGCATGCTTAGAGATAATTTTGACATGAAAGACTTAGGCCCTACTGATGTAATCTTAGGGATGAAAATCAGAAATATGTCGATGGATATAGTCTTAGTCAATCTCATTATGCTGAAACCGTACTAAAGAGATTTAATTATGAAAATGCTAAACCTGCATCTACTCCTTTTGATCCCACTTGTAAATTGAAAAAGAACAAGGGTAAGGGTATTGATCAACTTGAGTATTCTCGCATTATTGGTAGTCTTATATATTTGATGAACTGTACAAGACCTGATATTGCTTACTCTGTGAGTAGATTAAGCGGTATACTTGCAACCTGGGCAGGATCACTGGAATGCTCTCTTCGAGTTTTACGTTACCACGAGAGGGACCTCAAACTATTTCTTAAGTTTTGGGAAGTATCATGCTGTCTTTGGAAGGGTATTGTGATGCCAACTGGATATCGGACTCGAGAAGAGTGAAAATCTACTAGTGGGTACATCTTCTTGCTTGGAGGTGCGTCTGTCTCATGGAAGTCTACCAAACAGACATGTATAGCTAAATCCACTATGGAGTCTGAGTTTATAGCCTTGGAAAAAAGCTGGAGAGGAAGCTGAATGGATGCGATGTTTCCTGGGAGGAATTCCACTCGGCCCAAGCCTGTGTCTTCAATCGCCATCCACTGTGACAGTAAAGCTGCTCTTGGTTGCGCAAAGAACAATGTATACAACGGAAAGTCTATACATATACGTAGAAGACACAAGACGGTGAAACAACTACTCTCTCTTGGTATTATCTCGATAGACTTTGTAAAATCCAAAGATAATCTTGCAGATCCTTTGACGAAAGGTTTACCGAGAGAGGAAGTTAAATCCACATCGAGGGGGATGGGACTTAAGCTCATAGAATAAATCACCATGAAGGATACTCAACCTTGTGATTGGATTTCCAAGATCAAGGTTCAATGAGACAACTAATTTATGGTGATATTGTGAAAGCACTATCTTAGTCCCTCCTATGGTGTAAGCTTGTGTGATAGTGCAGCCTGCAGGATTTACAGGATGATCTTTTGAGATCTTAATGGGTTCCATGGCTTTGATTAAAGCGGGGTGTGGAAGGACACTCTTTATGGACCCAACTTTGTGGATGTTGGAAGTGTGGCCGCTTCCTATGAGAATATGAGATGATTCTCTAGAGACATTCATTAAGTCCGGGATTTTAGCCCACAACCAAAATGGGCACAACCGCAAGATCTTGGCAGCTGTTTTCTTCGGTTGAGGCATCATGTGTGGCTGTTATTTCTGAATTGCATTCTTTGTTGGCGGTTCAAGACATTGCATTCACCGTATCAACAAGCAGTTCAGGTAACCTCTCACTAAGTTAAGGTTCAATCTTTGGGACACCTTAGCCTATTTTGTTGCCTTATGTTTTATCGTGTTTTATCGACATGTTTTATTATTCATGCGGGGGATTGTTAGAAAAAACAATGTTTTTTTTAATCAAAAAATGCATGGACCATGTTTTGATCCCAAGACCTATTGCTCCCTAGATGTTTTTTTCATGTGAATGAATAAAACATTAGTCCCATATAGACTAAAACACTAAGAGTTTTAGACTTAAATAGCATTGGTTTAGCCTTAAGGGCATGGCCCTTTGGGTCTTTAGACCTTTGTGTATGGGGAAAGCCCTAGACTATGGAAAGGTTGCCTAAACCTTATTGCATTTCTTATTGCCTTTCCCGTTCGCGCGGTGCTTCGCACAGAAGCTCGCTCGCTCGCTCGCTCGGCGAGGGCGTGGGCGTGGGAGTGGGTGTGGGTGTGGGTGTGGGTTTATCCGACCCTTTCTTTTTACTGAAAATTTCCACTCATTTCTCCCACACATGTAAAGAATTTTATTCTTTGCCTTCTCGGTTTTGGATATCCGAATGACCACTAGAATCATCTTTAGTCACACACGGTTAATTCTCACACGTGAATTCTCTTAACATTTTCATCGTAAAGAATCTTTAATCTCACGCGTGTGGACACACTGTATGTGAGAGATTTCTCGTCGAGAAGAATCTTGCCGACAGATGCGTTTTTTTACTGTTATTTTAACGGATGCTTTTTTCTTTTACTCGTCCGACAAATTGAACGCGTGATTTACGGATCTGTGTCTCAAACGTTCGAATTCTTACCTATAAATACGAGTTAAGGCTTTCGGTTTAAAGACATACCATTAGAACTCTTATCTTCGAATTTCTCCTTCTTCTCTAATTATTTTCGAAACTTAAGTTCTTATTCATATTTGTCTTAAAACTCGAGAAACGTTCGGTTCTTTTTGAAACAAGTTATAGTTTACGAAACATAATTTTGTTCTACTTCTTGAAATATAGTTTACGAAACATAAAATTGTTTTTACATTACTCGAAACAATTTGTATTTTCAATTTGTGTTTTTGTTTTTATTTTTGCTTCCAAGTTCTAAGGGTTCTCTCTGTGTATGCTACACATAGAGGAGAACTAACGATAGTTGTATCCTGGAGGTAGTTAGCTAATTGCTATAGCATCTCGGAGTAGTAGAGGCAATATTACCTTTAGCTCAGCGTATCTCATACGTGCCTCTACTAAGTTTATTGAGTTATTTGTTACTACTATCAGTGTAATCTAAGTATTATTTCCCATTTGCATTCGATTATTGTAATTAATTCCAACAATCTAAAGGTAATATCGTGCCTTATTGTAATATTGTAATCTTGTAATATTCTTTGTTGTAAGAACATGGGAAAGAATCTTGTAGAAAAACCACCAAAGTTCAGTGGTAAGGACTTTAAGAGATGGCAGTCTAAAATGCTATTCTTCCTAAACGACCAAAGGTTAGATGGATATGCTTTAGAAAAACCCTCGAGAAAACTTCATCGCCGTGGTAATGAAGATAAATTGGACAGGTGGAATAGGAAGAATTATTTGTGCAAGAATCATATTCTTAACTGTCTTGATGACTCCTTGTATGACTTCTATAATGCAAAAGAAGATTTTAATGCTTTATATTTATGGGAAGCTCTAGAAGAAAAATATCATCTTGGAAGCTTCTTGGAAGTAAGAAGTTCTTGATGGCTAAGTTCTTAGAATACAACATGGTGACTTTGTGTGGTAGAGCAGTTAAGTCGAACTTCAACTCCTCATCAGCGAGATTCTTCTTTGAAGGCATGACTTTTGATGAATCTCTACAAGTATCATTTGTGATTGAAAAGCTTCCACCCTCATGGAGCGAATACAAGAGGAGGCTGCGACACAAGACTCGTGAAATCACCATGGTGGAGCTTGGCAAAAAGATCCAGGTTGAGGAGCTTATGTAAAGCAAGGACAAGAGCATGATCTTTGAGCAAAAACATGTCCAACAAAGCTCATGTTTTGGACGATAAAGCTGCTTCAAAGAAAACCCTGGAGAATCCGACAAAATGGGTAATAAATGTGCAGGGCGTCGAAAACCCGGAGGTAACAATTTTAAGCCTAGAGGTGGTGTCACTAAGCACACCATCAAAGCGACTGTTTTAATTGTGGTAAACCTGGACATATGGCTAAAGATTTGTAAGGCCCTAAAAGGATCAAATATGATCCAAAATAGAAAAATAAGGCAAACATAGTAGAGGACTCGGATATTTCTTGGCATGGTGTCGAAGTCGACCTTGTCTCTAGTATGACTAATGTGAGAGACTGGTGGCTTGATTGGAGCCACCAAGCATGTCTGTAAATTCAGAAATGCTTTCTCCTCCTATGCCATAGTAGGAGATGATGAGGCTTGTTCATGGGAAACTCTTCCACCGCGAAAGTGGTGGGGAAAGGCAAGGTCAAGCGAAGCTAACCGGGAAAAACTCTCGCATTGAATGGCGTATTCTACGTCCCAGGACATATGCAAAAATCTTATCTCAGAAACCATCTGCTAGGAAAAGGTTTTAAAATTGTTCTTTGAGTCCAATCTTGTTGTGATTTCTAAGCATGGTGAATTCGTAGGAAAAGGTTATGTTACCGATAACATGATTAAGCTTAGTGTATCGATTTGAAATTGAATGTTAATGCATCTTCTTCATTTATGTTTGTGACTCCTCACATGTTTGGCATGATAGACTTGGGCATGTTAATTTCAAATCGCTAGAAAGACTTGCTAATTTAGGTTGCATACCAAAAATAAACTTTGATAAAAAACAAAGATGTGAAATTTGTGTTGAATCTAAATATGCAAGAAAACCATTTAATAAAAGTGTTGAACGTAGAACAGTTCCTTTGGAATTAATAAACTCAGATTTAGGAGACTTGAAATCAACACCAACAAGAGGTGGTAGAAAATGGTATATCACTTTCATAGATGATTACTCACGATACTGTTAGGTTCATCTTCTTAGAAGTAAAGATGAGGCCTTAGAGGCTTTCAAGTTTTATAAACTTGAAGTAGAAAACCAAAAAGGAGTTAAGATTAAAACTCTTAGGTCTGACCGTGGCGGTGAGTATGTGATACCCATAGGAGAGTTTTGTAAAAATAATGGAATCATTCATGAAACCACTGCACCATATTCACCTGAATCAAATGGTGTAGCCGAAAGAAAAAATAGAACACTCATAGATATGGTAAATGCTATGTTGACAAGTTGAGGTTATCTTCGAACTTGTGGGGGAAGCTATCCTCTCGGCATGCTATATTTTGAGGCAAGAGTTCCATTTAAAAAATCGAGATAAAACTCCCTACGAATTGTGGAATGGTAAACAACCTTCATATGCATACTTTAAAGTGTGGGGGTGTTTGGCCAAGGTGGCCATTCCTCATCCCAAGAAAACTAAAATAGGTCCCAAAACAATCATTGTGTTTTCTTAGGGTATCTGAGCATACAATTGCACACGGGTTTATGGTCATCGATTCGACCATAATAACATTGGTCGAGAATACCATATTGGAATCTAGAGATCTTGTGTTTTATGAACATATATTTCCTTTAAGTGTCTGGACCTCGGAAAAGGGTCCATGATGACCTCCGGATGTTCCATCGACTAGTCAAACTCCAACTTTGGAGTATGAGACTGAACCAAGAGGAAGTAAGAGGGTTAGAACTGAAACAAGTTTTGTACGATTTTTTGACTCTTACGGTAGAGTCTGAACCCCAAACCTATAAGGAAGCTATGACTTCTCCGAAGCTCCTTTCGGGAAGAAGCTTCATTAAATGAATGGGAGTCCATTCAAACAAAATGAAACTTGGGAGCTTGTAGACTTGCCTCTGGAAGTAAATCCATAGGTTGCAAATGGGTGTTCAAAAGGAAACTTAGAGCAGATGGAACTATAGATAAATATAAAGCTAGGTTGGTAGCTAAAGGCTATAGACAACGGAAGGAGTAGATTTCTTTGATACCTATTCTGAGTCTCTAGAATCACCTCGATTAGAATGTTGATTGCTATTGCTTCAATTTATGATTTGCATATACATCAGATGGATGTTAAAAGCTGCTTTTCTATATGGTGAATTGAATGAAGAAATTTATATGGATCAACTTTGAAGGCTTTATAGTAAAAGGTTATGAAAACAAAGTATGCAAGTTAAACAAATCTCTTTACGGTTTAAAACAAGCACCTAAACAGTGGCATGAAAAATTTGATCATGTTATGATAATTAATGGCTTCAAGGTTAATGAATCGATAAATGTATTTACATTAAATCTGTGGATGATTCTCATGTTATTGTTTGCCTATATGTTGATGATATGCTCATATTAGGCAAGTAACCTTTGATATTATTAATACCATTAAAAGCATGCTTAGAGATAATTTTGACATGAAAGACTTAGGCCCTACTGATGTAATCTTAGGGATGAAAATCGAAATATGTCGATGGATATAGTCTTAGTCAATCTCATTATCTTTGAAACCGTACTAAAGAGATTTAATTATGAAAATGCTAAACCTGCATCTACTCCTTTTGATCCCACTTGTAAATTGAAAAAGAACAAGGGTAAGGGTATTGATAAACTTGAGTATTCTCGCATTATTGGTAGTCTTATGTATTTGATGAACTTTACAAGACATGATATTGCTTACTCTGTGAGTAGATTAAGAAGGTATACTTGCAACCCAGGGCAGGATCACTGGAATGCTCTCTTGAGTTTTACGTTACACGAGAGGGACCTCAAACTATTGCTTAAGTTTTGGGAAGTATCTGCTGTCTTTGGAAGGGTATTGTGATGCCAGCTGGATATCGGACTCAAAAGAGTGCAAATCTACTAGTGGGTACATCTTCTTGCTTGGAGGTGCGTCTGTCTCATGGAAGTCTACCAAACAGACATGTATAGCTAAATCCACTATGGAGTGCGAGTTTATAGCCTTGGAAAAAGTTTGGAGAGGAAGGCTGAATGGATGCGATGTTTCTTGGGAGGAATTCCACTCAGCCCAAGCTTTGTGTCTTCAATCGCCATCCACTATGTGACGGTAAAGTTTGCTCTTGGTTGCGCAAAGAACAATGTATACAACGGAAAGTCTACACATATACGTAGAAGACACAAGACGGTGAAACAACTACTCTCTACTGGTATTATCTCGATAGACTTTGTAAAATCCAAAGATAATCTTGCAGATCCTTTGACGAAAGGTTTACGAGAGAGAGGAAGTTAAATCCACATCGAGGGGATGGGACTTAAGCTCATAGAATAAATCACCATGAAGGATACTCAACCTTGTGATTGGATTTCCAAGATCAAGGTTCAATGAGACAACTAATTTATGGTGATATTGTGAAAGCACTATCTTAGTCCCTCCCTATGGTGTAATCGTGTGATAGTGCGCTGCGGGATTTACAGGATGATATTTTGAGATCTTAATGAGTTCCATGGCTTTGATTAAAGCGGGGTGTGGCAGGACACTCTTTATGGACCCACCTTTGTGGATGTTGGAAGTGTGGCCGCTTCCTATGAGAATATGAGATGATTCTCTAGAGACATTCATTAAGTCCGGGATTTTAGCCCACGGCCAAAATGGGCACAACCGCAAGAGCTTGGCAGTTGTTTTCCTCGGTTGAGGCATCAAGTGTAAATTTTATTATTTCTGAATTGCATTCTTTGTTGGAGGTTCAAGACATTGCGTTCACAGTATCAACAAGCAGTTCAGGTAACCTCTCACTAAGTTAAGGTTCAATCATTGGGACACCTTAGCCTATTTTGTTGCCTTATGTTTTATCGTGTTTTATCGACATGTTTTATTATTCATGTGGGGGATTGTTAGAAAAAACAATGTTTTGTTTTAATCAAAAAATGCATGGACCATGTTTTGATCCCAAGACCTATTGCTCCCTAGATGTTTTTTTCATGTGAATGAATAAAACATTAGTCCCATATAGACTAAAACACTAAGAGTTTTAGACTTAAATATCATTGGTTTAGCCTTAAGGGCATGTCCCTTTGGGTCTTTAGACCTTTGTGTATGGGGAAAGCCCTAGACTATGGCAAGGTTGCCTAAACCTTATTGCATTTCTTATTGCCTTTCCCGTTCGCGCGGTGCTTCGCACAAAAGCACGCACGCTCGCTCGGCTCGGGCGTGGGCGTGGGCGTGGGAGTGGGAGTGGGTGTGGGTGTGGGTGTGGGTGTGGGTGTGGGTTTATCCGACCCTTTCTTTTTACTGAAAATTTCCACTCGTTTCTCCCACACATGTAAAGAATTTTATTCTTTGCCTTCTCGGTTTTGGATATCCGACAGCCACTAGAATCATCTTTAGTCACACACGGTTAATTCTCACGCGTGAATTCTCTTAACTCGTTTTCATCGTAAAGAATCTTTAATCTCACGCGTGTGGACACACGTGCACGAGAGATTTCTCGTCGAGAAGAATCTTGCCCGATGAGATCGTTTTTTTGTTATTTTAACGGATGCTTTTTGCTTTTACTCGTCCGACAAATTGAACGCGTGATTTACGGATCTGTGTCTCAAACGTTCGAATTCTTACCTATAAATACGAGTTAAGGCTTTCGGTTTAAAGACATACCATTGAGAACTCTTATCTTGAATTTCTCCTTCTTCTCTAATTATTTTCAGAAACTTAAGTTCTTATTCATATTTGTCTTAAAACTCAGAAAACATTCAGTTCTTTTCTGAAACAAGTTGTAGTTTACAGAAACATAATTTTAGTTCACAGAAATATAGTTTACAGAAACATAAAATTGTTTTACATTACTCAGAAACAATTTGTATTTTCAATTTGTGTTTTTGTTTTTATTTTTGCTGCCAAGTTCTTGTTGAATATTCAACACCAACTTAGTCAAGAGTTCACACCTATCTAGACTAACCTAGAAATATCTAGGATGTCTAGAGTCAATATTAGACAATTAACATGTGTAAAATGAGTGTTCTAGGGTTAGACAAATCAAACAAGAATACTAGATTGTCTAGTAGTTGTTTGGTAAGCCTCCATAGGCATAGTTGTTAGCCTCCAAAGGCATAGTTGTTAGCCTCCATAGGCATAGTTCTCTTCTTCTTTTGTAGCCTATAAATAGGCATGTTGTATTCATTTGTAAGTAAGTAAGGTAGCAAGAATCAATCAATACAAAGTTCAAGTTACAAAGTCCTTGCTTCCACCCTTCACTACTAGAGCTCTAGGATCTCTATACGAGCAACACCACGATGCTCGTATATCTCCGAAAAATATTATCAAGGTTTCTAAGTTCTTGATAAGAGTATAAATTTTAACTTGGTATCGAGCTCGTTCGATCGAAATGGGCGTAAAAGTTTAAAGCTACGAATTGATGGGTTTCAAAGCTTTCGAGTTGAGAAGATATGAAGTTTAAGAAGGAGAAGATGCAAACACCACTAAGAAGATTTCAACCATTCCAACTGTCAAAAAAAAAAAAAAAATCTGGTTGTTATTGTTTAAGTTCTCATTATGGTGTTGAGTATAGAAGGTTTAACAAAAACCTTAGATACACGTGTGGAACTAGGTTTAAGTTCTCATTATGATGGTGCTGGCTATGGGGTTGCGTCTATGTGTGTTGCGGCTATGTGTGTTGGATTTCACCACCCAAGTAAGTGTACGTGTGGAACTAGTTTTTTTAGATACACAAAAACGTGGTATCAAAAAAACATGTTGATTGTCCAAAAAAAAAAAAAAAAAAAAAACATGATATGAGGACGGTATGAAAGTTGCCGTGAAAAAAAAAAAAGAAAAAAAAGGTTAACAACGAAGAAAGTAGGAAGCTGTGTGGCTTGGAAAGCATGCCCGGGATGAGCTCGACACCTGCCATACGGCGAACATCAAAGGACGAAGTCGAGTTGGAGGCGAGCCTCCAACTTTAAGTGGGAAGGTCCGGCTTTTGAGGAGTACAACCTCTTGTGCTCAAAGGACTGATGTGAACTTTCAGTCATGGGTATTCCATTGAGGTATACTGTCACGTATCACAGTGCACTCATGCGATTCCATATTTGGGGACGGCGAGACACGGCTCCTCATGCACATTACTGGGTTGCTTCCATGGCTCTTTTCACAGCTCAGCAACTCGTGAGAACTCTGAAATGAAAGAAATGATGATGAGTTGCTGCCATGATTGATGTTTGCTAAAGAACGTGAAGGTGGCAGTGGAGACAGGGTGCTGCTCAAGAAAGCAAGAAAAAAAAAACAAAAAAAAGCATGATGCCCATGGGAACTTTCTTCTCATGTGATGGAAGAGCTCTAGAAGAAAAAGAAAAAAAAAGCAAGGATGATGTTCACGGTGATGATGGTCATGACAGGAGAGCAAGTTGAAGATGATTTGAAGATGGGCTGAAAGCCTCAAACAAAATAGAAGATGCAGACAAGATGTTTGTTTAAATACAAGGATGATCAGGGAAACATAAGTGTGACAATAATTTCAGGCGTTGCAAATCATTACGAATTCAGAAATGTGGCACATCTGGATAGCGTGGCAAAATTGTAATAGCAATATAGCAAGAATAAGAATAGTTAGAGCTTGTGGCGAAGCTTGACGAAATGAAAGATTGTGAGAGAATCTTTAAAAAAAATCAAAGAAGTGTGAAGGTTTTCGCAACAAAAGCATGACCAGGAACAAAAGAAGAAGAAGAAGAAGAAACAACAAAAAGATTGTGAAGAAATGGAAGCAATCACCAAGTGGTGATGAGATAGAGAACAACAAAAGTGGGTGAAAATCCTATGAGTTGTCCAAAGAGTACAAGAAGTATTTACTCAAAACGAAGAGGACCGCAATGTCCCTAAACTACGATGGAACCCGTATGTTCTAAAACTACGAAGAGGACCGTAATGTCCTTAAACTTCGAAGAGGACCATAATGTCCTTAAACTTCCAAAGAGGACCGAAACGTCCTTAAACTATGAAGAGGACCGAAACATCCTTAAACTATGAAGGGGACCGAAACGTCTAAGATAAAGAGAAGTTGGAAAGTAGGTGTTGAGGGGGAGTGTTGAATATTCAACACCAACTTAGTCAAGAGTTCACACCTATCTAGACTAACCTAGAAATATCTAGGATGTATAGAGTCAATATTAGACAATTAACATGTGTAAAATGAGTGTTCTAGGGTTAGACAAATCAAACAAGAATACTAGATTGTCTAGTAGTTGTTTGGTAAGCCTCCATAGGCATAGTTGTTAGCCTCCAAAGGCATAGTTGTTAGCCTCCATAGGCATAGTTCTCTTCTTCTTTTGTAGCCTATAAATAGGCATGTTGTATTCATTTGTAAGTAAGTAAGGTAGCAAGAATCAATCAATACAAAGTTCAAGTTACAAAGTCCTTGCTTCCACCCTTCACTACTAGAGCTCTAGGATCTCTATACGAGCAACACCACGATGCTCGTATATCTCAAAAAAAATATTATCAAGGTTTCTAAGTTCTTGATAAGAGTATAAATTTTAACTTGGTATCGAGCTCGTTCGATCTGAAATGGGCGTAAAAGTTTCCGCTACGAATTGATGGGTTTCAAAGCTTTCGAGTTGAGAAGATATGAAGTTTAAGAAGGAGAAGATGCAAACACCACTAAGAAGATTTCAACCATTCCAAAAAAAAAAAAAAAAAATCTGGTTGTTATTGTTTAAGTTCTCATTATGGTGTTGAGTATAGAAGGTTTAACAAAAACCTTAGATACACGTGTGGAACTAGGTTTAAGTTCTCATTATGATGGTGCTGGCTATGGGGTTGCGTCTATGTGTGTTGCGGCTATGTGTGTTGGATTTCACCACCCAAGTAAGTGTACGTGTGGAACTAGTTTTTTTAGATACACAAAAACGTGGTATCAAAAAAACATGTTGATTGTCCAAAAAAAAAAAAAAAAAAAAAACATGATATGAGGACGGTATGAAAGTTGCCGTGAAAAAAAAAAAAAGAAAAAAAAAAAAGGTTAACAACGAAGAAAGTAGGAAGCTGTGTGGCTTGGAAAGCATGCCCCGGGATGAGCTCGACACCTGCCATACGGGCGAACATCAAAGGACGAAGTCGAGAGTTGGAGGCGAGCCTCCAACTTTAAGTGGGAAGGTGCCGGCTTTTGAGGGAGTACAACCTCTTGTGCTCAAAGGACTGATGTGAACTTTCAGTCATGGGTATTCCATTGAGGTATACTGTCACGTATCACAGTGCACTCATGCGATTCCATATTTGGGGACGGCGAGACACGGCTCCTCATGCACATTACTGGGTTGCTTCCATGGCTCTTTTCACAACTCAGCAACTCGTGAGAACTCTGAAATGAAGGAAATGATGATGAGTTGCTGCCATGATTGATGTTTGCTAAAGAACGTGAAGGTGGCAGTGGAGACAGGGTGCTGCTCAAGAAAGCAAGAAAAAAAAAACAAAAAAAGCATGATGCCCATGGGAACTTTCTTCTCATGTGATGGAAGAGCTCTAGAAGAAAAAGAAAAAAAAAAGCAAGGATGATGTTCACGGTGATGATGGTCATGACAGGAGAGCAAGTTGAAGCTGATTTGAAGATGGGCTGAAAGCCTCAAACAAAATAGAGAAGATGCAGACAAGATGTTTGTTTAAATGCAAGGATGATCAGGGAAACATAAGTGTGACAATAATTTCACAGCGTTGCAAATCTGTTACAAATTCAGAAATGTGGCACATCTGGATAGCGTGGCAAAATTGTAACAGCAATATAGCAAGAATAAGAATAGTTAGAGCTTGTGGCAGAAGCTTGACGAAATGAAAGATTGTGAGAGAATCTTTAAAAAAAAAATCAAAGAAGTGTGAAGGTTTTCGCAACAAAAGCATGACCGGAACAAAAGAAGAAGAGAAGAAGAAACAACAAAAAGATTGTGAAGAAATGGAAGCAATCACCAAGTGGTGATGAGATAGAGAACAACAAAAGTGGGTGAAAATCCTATGAGTTGTCCAAAGAGTACAAGAAGTATTTTACTGAAACGAAGAGGACCGCAATGTCCCTAAACTACGATGGAACCCGTATGTTCTAAAACTACGAAGAGGACCGTAATGTCCTTAAACTTCCGAAGAGGACCATAATGTCCTTAAACTTCCGAAGAGGACCGAAACGTCCTTAAACTATGAAGAGGACCGAAACATCCTTAAACTATGAAGGGGACCGAAACGTCTAAGATAAAGAGAAGTTGGAAAGTAGGTGTTGAGGGGGAGTGTTGAATATTCAACACCAACTTAGTCAAGAGTTCACACCTATCTAGACTAACCTAGAAATATCTAGGATGTATAGAGTCAATATTAGACAATTAACATGTGTAAAATGAGTGTTCTAGGGTTATACAAATCAAACAAGAATACTAGATTGTCTAGTAGTTGTTTGGTAAGCCTCCATAGGCATAGTTGTTAGCCTCCAAAGGCATAGTTGTTAGCCTCCATAGGCATAGTTCTCTTCTTCTTTTGTAGCCTATAAATAGGCATGTTGTATTCATTTGTAAGTAAGTAAGGTAGCAAGAATCAATCAATACAAAGTTCAAGTTACAAAGTCCTTGCTTCCACCCTTCACTACTAGAGCTCTAGGAGCTCTATACGAGCAACACCACGATGCTCGTATATCTCCGAAAAATATTATCAAGGTTTCTAAGTTCTTGATAAGAGTATAAATTTTAACTTGGTATCAGAGCTCGTTCGATCTGAAATGGGCGTAAAAGTTTCCGCTACGAATTGATGGGTTTCAAAGCTTTCGAGTTGAGAAGATATGAAGTTTAAGAAGGAGAAGATGCAAACACCACTAAGAAGATTTCAACCATTCCAACTGTCAAAAAAAAAAAAAATCTGGTTGTTATTGTTTAAGTTCTCATTATGGTGTTGAGTATAGAAGGTTTAACAAAAACCTTAGATACACGTGTGGAACTAGGTTTAAGTTCTCATTATGATGGTGCTGGCTATGGGGTTGCGTCTATGTGTGTTGCGGCTATGTGTGTTGGATTTCACCACCCAAGTAAGTGTACGTGTGGAACTAGTTTTTTTGATACACAAAAACGTGGTATCAAAAAAACATGTTGATTGTCAAAAAAAAAAAAAAAAAAAAAAAAAAAAAAACATGATATGAGGACGGTATGAAAGTTGCCGTGAAAAAAAAAAAGAAAAAAAAAAAGGTTAACAACGAAGAAAGTAGGAAGCTGTGTGGCTTGGAAAGCATGCCCCGGGATGAGCTCGACACCTGCCATACGGGCGAACATCAAAGGACGAAGTCGAGAGTTGGAGGCGAGCCTCCAACTTTAAGTGGGAAGGTGCCGGCTTTTGAGGGAGTACAACCTCTTGTGCTCAAAGGACCGATGTGAACTTTCGAGTCATGGGTATTCCATTGAGGTATCTTGTCACGTATCACAAGTGCACTCATGCGATTCCATATTTGGGGACGGCGAGACACGGCTCCTCATGCACATTCTTGGGTTGCTTCCATGGCTCTTTTCACAGCTCAAGAACTCGTGAGAACTCTGAAATGAAGGAAATGATGATGAGTTGCTGCCATGATTGATGTTTGCTAAAGAACGTGAAGGTGGCAGTGGAGACAGGGTGCTGCTCAAGAAAGCAAGAAAAAAAAAACAAAAAAAAGCATGATGCCCATGGGAACTTTCTTCTCATGTGATGGAAGAGCTCTAGAAGAAAAAGAAAAAAAAAGCAAGGATGATGTTCACGGTGATGATGGTCATGACAGGAGAGCAAGTTAAAGCTGATTTGAAGATGTGCTGAAAGCCTCAAACAAAATAGAGAAGATGCAGACAAGATGTTTGTTTAAATGCAAGGATGATCAGGGAAACATAAGTGTGACAATAATTTCACAAGCGTTGCAAATGTTACGAATTCAGAAATGTGGCACATCATCGGATAGCGTGGCAAAATTGTAACAACAATATAGCAAGAATAAGAATAGTTAGAGCTTGTGGCAGAAGCTTGACGAAATGAAAGATTGTGAGAGAATATTTAAAAAAAAATCAAAGAAGTGTGAAGGTTTTCGCAACAAAAGCATGACCGGAACAAAAGAAGAAGAGAAGAAGAAACAACAAAAAGATTGTGAAGAAATGGAAGCAATCACCAAGTGGTGATGAGATAGAGAACAACAAAAGTGGGTGAAAATCCTATGAGTTGTCCAAAGAGTACAAGAAGTATTTTACTGAAACGAAGAGGACCGCAATGTCCCTAAACTACGATGGAACCCGTATGTTCTAAAACTACGAAGAGGACCGTAATGTCCTTAAACTTCCGAAGAGGACCATAATGTCCTTAAACTTCCGAAGAGGACCGAAACGTCCTTAAACTATGAAGAGGACCGAAACATCCTTAAACTATGAAGGGGACCGAAACGTCTAAGATAAAGAGAAGTTGGAAAGTAGGTGTTGAGGGGGAGTGTTGAATATTCAACACCAACTTAGTCAAGAGTTCACACCTATCTAGACTAACCTAGAAATATCTAGGATGTCTAGAGTCAATATTAGACAATTAACATGTGTAAAATGAGTGTTCTAGGGTTAGACAAATCAAACAAGAATACTAGATTGTCTAGTAGTTGTTTGGTAAGCCTCCATAGGCATAGTTGTTAGCCTCCAAAGGCATAGTTGTTAGTCTCCATAGGCATAGTTCTCTTCTTCTTTTGTAGCCTATAAATAGGCATGTTGTATTCATTTGTAAGTAAGTAAGGTAGCAATAATCAATCAATACAAAGTTCAAGTTACAAAGTCCTTGCTTCCACCCTTCACTACTAGAGCTCTAGGAGCTCTATACGAGCAACACCACGATGCTCGTATATCTCCGAAAAATATTATCAAGGTTTCTAAGTTCTTGATAAGAGTATAAATTTTAACTGTTCTAAGGGTTCTCTCTGTGTATGCTACACATAGAGGAGAACTAACAGTAGTTGTATCCTAGAGGTAGTTAGCGAATTGCTATAGCATCTCAGAGGAGTAGCAGGCAATATTACCTTTAGCTCAGCGTATCTCATACGTGCCTCTACTAAGTTTATTGAGTTATTTGTTAGTACTATCAGTGTAATCTAAATATTATTTCCCATTTGCATTCGATTATTGTAATTAATTCCAACATCAAATAGGTCACCTAATAATGGGAGTACCATAAAATAAATTCGGCTTGTAAATATGAGAGAGATACAATAACTTTCCATGTGTGAATAGCTTATTTGGTGAGAAAGAGATGGAAGATGGTGTATGACGGTGGTGGTGCAGCGACAACTCAACTCATCCGGACATCAAAGGATTTGGGGGAAGGGGTGTACAACACAAGCAAAGACGCTTCTTGTAAAGTTCAGCGCAGACTGGGCTTATCACTCCCGAATATTTTAGTGAGGTACAGAAATCGCTACAACCTTCACAAGTATCCTGGATCCGGCAGAGACACCGGTAGCCCCACAGAATCTCGGACCTCTAACACCACCGCCATTTCTTTAATATCATTTCGATCACGCAAACAAAACAAAACCCAAAAAGAAAAACAACAAACACTGTTAGAGATCGAAAGAATAAATAGAATATAAATAACACAACCAAAAACAACAACACAAGTTTCTCCCAAGTCCCATCCGTTTCACAATTTTAAAGCCACAACTAAAAGCAGGAGAATGAGGACTTACTCTGAGATACAAGCAATCAAAACTAGGAAAAGCACACCAAAGAAGAAAGGTGAGGAAATCAGAGCATTCTTTGCCATAATTCCAAATTTGTTTAGGAACAACTAATTAACTTTAGAAATGTGAGATTATGCCTAGAACATCAAGGCTTCATTTATAGAAATGAAAGTCAAGACTGTATGACACACTCATGACAGCATATGGTGTGTATAATTGAAGTTCGCTGGTTTACAATATATTTCATACACCACGGTCACCACGTTCCCAGATGTATAATAATAGGATTTGCAAAATTATTTTTCTAAATCTAAGCTCTACTTACTAACCACTCTCGCTCAGTTCTCCTCTCCTCTCCTCTCCCTCTAAGGCGATTTCTCCACGGCCTCCTAAACCGCCTCTAAATAACCAGTAAACACCGTCAACCACCATTTTCTAGCCAGTAACCACCGCTGACGTCGGAGATGACCTCTGAAAACCACCGATAATCTTCTACTTCATTCAAATCTCTTTAATATCTGTTACCCAAGTTACCAAAACCCCATTATTAGTTCCTGAAGATACCCGAAGACCTCTGTTTTCTAAGTTTCTAATACTCCCAGTCACAAAAATCTCAAGGCTCCGTTACAAAGACACCTAAGGCTCCAAGTTTCTCGGACTCGTTTGCTTGATGTTTCTATTTTCGCTAAGAATTTTGAGATCTGTAAATCTGAAATCAGTGCCTATTTTGGCTCCTGGATCTTCTGCATCAAGGGAAAAATCAATTGAATCCTCTAATCTATATATGAATTTAATAATGATTGTGTGAACTTGTTTTTTAGTCATTAGACATAAATTCATAATTGAACTTATTTTTTAGTCACCAGGCATAAATTCATAAATTGATTATTCTGATTTATTATTTTGGCTAGTGCAATCTGATAAAGATTACAAAGATATGGGTAATAATGTTTCCCAACGGCTAGAAGATTCGACAGCATAAATCACCCATAAGTCACGCACATAAAGGATTCAATCAAGCACAACTACCTTTGAAATAAAATCAACTAAAACAAGTCAAAAGTTAAATCACCCATAAATCACGCAATAAGTCACGCACATAAAAGATTCTCTCTTGAAGTGTATCTCTTGTAATTGTGTTTCAACAAAGAAAAAGCAATATTATTTATTCAAAAAATTCTTCATGGTATCAGAGCATTAAAACTCAAACGAGTTATCGATCCTAATTCTTTTAATTCCTTCAACAATGGCTTCAGCAAAAACAACCACTTCAAACGTTCTTACTCTTACCGCCGAATCGCTACCAAACCTAATGAAGATGGTGTCAATTAAATTGACTGAATCAAATTATCTCCTTTGGCGTATGCAAATCCTCCAGCTGATCCAAGGTATGAAACTCATGGATCACATCACCAGTGAACCACCTTAAAAAATTAGAAACAACGACAAAGATGATGCAGGAGAACCAAATCCGTCGTTTGTTGAATGGGAAAATACCGATATTCTTTTGAAGTATTTGCTGACTAGCTAACTCACCGAAGAATCTTATCGGCCCGTTCTAGGAATGAACACATCAAAAGAAGTGTAGACAAAGATGGAAGGAACCTATTTGCAAGCCAACAAAGACAGTGAAATGCAACTTAAGAGACAGCTCCGGTTTCTCAAGAAAGGAAGTCTCGAATTAAATGAATTGCTGAAACAATTCAAAAGCATATGTGATGACCTCGATGCCATCCAAAAACCAGTCCCTGGCGAGGATAAAGTTTTGGCTTTGTCAGAAAGTCTTGGACCCAGGTATGAAATTTTAAGTACTACAATGTTATCTAAGCCTCCATTTCCCACTTTTAGCCAGTTTGTTTCAGCACTGCAAGGTTACGAATTAAGGCATCAAAGTCACTCTACAAACAACGGAAACATCGACCAAAACTTTGCCTTTGCAACAACAAATGCGGGTCGTGGTCAAAGCTCCAAAAGAAGTGGTAATAATCATTTCAGCTCGAAAGGAAAAGGTTTTACACCAGCTGGACAATCTCCTTGCCGGGAGTCACATAGTCCAAACCCAACATCTCATTATAAAGATTCAAACAACTCAAAATATGCTCCACATACAGAAGCAAACCCAAAGTGTCATATTTGTAAACGTCTAGGCCACTTAGCGGATAGGTGCTGGTACATATATGACCATGCCTACGATGCAGCGGAGAACCTTTCGAATGCTTTGGCTGCGACTACTATATCAAATCAAGCAACTGATCCCACTTGGTACACCGACAGCGGCGCTACCTCTCACATGACTGTAAATTCAGGTACTTTTAAATCATTAAAATCTTATCAAGGTACTGACAAGGTAATTGTTGGTAATGGAAAAGGTTTGAGAATCTCCCATATTGGAACCAAGAATATTACCTCATCCCTTGGTACAAATGTCACCTTAAAAAATGTTCTTGTTGTTCCACAGTTAACAAAAAATCTCTTGTCTGTTAGTAAATTTATTGATGATAACAAATGCTCATTTGAATTTTTTGATACTGGTTTTAAGATAAAAGACTTGAGGACAGGCAAGACCATAGCAACAGGAAGTAGACAAGGCGATTTGTATGCTATGGACACAGGGAGAGTGGAAGCCTTATCCGCAATAAAGACTGAGCATGTGTCTGTTGATTTATGGCACCAGCGTTTGGGGCACACAAACTCAAAATTCTTGAATGTTATAAACTCTAATCAGCTGATTTCTGTCTCTAACTTGGGTTTCGGTATTGCAGAAATCACTTGGGTTTCGGTATTGCCTCGTGTCAATTGATTAATCTAAGTAAATCGGGAGTTTTCTTTAGTACAAAAAGTGACCCCGATATCAGCAGAACCATACAGAACATCCAAGGGGTGAAAGCTATACCTTTGGATGATAGATACCTAGGATCTCCTTTGTTTACGAATAAATCCAAGATTAAGTGTTTTGAACCTTTAGTAGAGAAAGTGAAACATAGAATGCTAGGTTGGAACGGTAAGAACTTTAATCCCGCTGGAAAAACGGTCATGATTAGAACTGCTACTTCTTCTCTAACTGTATATACCAAATGAACTGTTTTAGAATCCCTAAGAAAATTTGCAAAACTTTAACTAAGCTTCCAAGAGATTTTTGGTGGGGTAAGAACGAGATTGGGAAAAACTCTGAGGGAAAAAAAGGAATCTGCCTAGAAGCCTGGGATTCCATATGCCAACTAACCAAAGATGGAGGATTGGGCATCAAAAATATCCAGAACTTCAACCAAGCAATGATAGCAAAAATAGGATGGAGGCTCAAGGAGAACCCGACCTCTCTCTGTGGTAGGATTTTAAAAGCAAAATACTACCCCAAGGAGTAAACCATTTAAAAAGAAATTGTTATTGGAAGCTAGGAAATGGGGAAGATATAGATGTTTGGGAAGATAATTGGATACCTTCGGCTAAAGCTCCCATAATTAAGCCCAACTCAGGTGTAGAAAATATAAACAAGGTATGTCATCTCTTTTCTGATAACAAACAATGGGATCATAATATTCTAGAGAAATGTTTTGATAAAGAAATAATAGACAAAATCAAGAAAATTCACATACCGACTATCAACACCAAGGACTCTCTACCCACTGGAATCTACATTCTACATGTAAATTTACTGTAAGCTCTCTTTACGATGCTATTAATTCTAGCGGTTCGGACAATAGAAACTGGAAAATAATTTGGAAGTTGAAAGTAACACCCTCAATAAGAACCTTTATGTGGAAAGCTGCCCATTAAATACTTCCTAATAGTGTGGAGTGGCAGCCTCTTACCATATATACGAACCAAATGTCAACTATGCAACTCAGGTGAAGAATTCCTTACCCATCATTTCCTTGATTGTAACTTTACGGCACAAGTTTAGATGCATTTAAACTTTGACATGTCTTATGTTAGCTATGATTTGAATGATTTCCACGTTTCTAGATATAATACAGAGATTTAGCTTTTGAATCTAATTGCAGAAGAACTCTGAGCATCCCATTAGCTATGGCCAATTCTAATGCTTTGATGACAAGAAATCACCTCAGCAATGAAATTGGTTGCAACCCCAAGACCACCATCTTTCAGCTCCTAAACATGGACCAGATTCATTCCCCACCATAAAACCATAACCAGAATTACCTCTAGCTGCACCGTCATAACATAAGAGGGTAACTCCAATTTCAGCAAGACTAAAAACACATTCAGTATCACTCAATGACTTGCCACCTCTGCAGCCAATCGCAAAAGACTTTTAACATTGTAAGTCATATGTGGAATTCTACATATCCCTTAATCAAAATGCCACAATCATGGGTAACTTGAGTAACTCTGTTCTTCGCTTTTGAGATGTAAGGGGTTCACTGCATCGATAGCCATTCTGTTTCTAGTGAACCGAATTTCAACCAGAAGTGAGAAGGCTAACTGCTGCCATTTACCATACTTGTTTAACAATAGGACTAATCAATATCCAGTAACACGTACATTGGTGGCAGTGGTGGGTGCAGCACAAGCAGTTTTTTTGGCAAGTCTGGTAAAGAAAACTATAATTACAAACTAAGCCATTTGAATCTGAAATAAGAACTTGCCTTCGTAAGTCCTTCACCAACATTCAAAGAGCAACCCTTTTTTGCCATAGTATACACAGTAAAATTAGTCTCTCTAAAAGCATGTTCTTTTCTGATAGAATCTACAAGCAGAATATAACAAAAAGGCGAGGATTAAAGCAATACCCAGTGACGGCACCCCAACCCCAAGTACTCCCAAAGATTAAAATATTAGTTTATGACAGGGACGGACCTAAGACGGGGCTCTAAACTAGCTATTGCCCTGGTAAAATTGTGGAATCATTTTTTTACCAGTTCTGTGAACACTTTGATGACTAATACCCATAGTTGATAGGAACTACACGTTCTATACCTGATCACCTCTACCCCTATAGATTAACATCAGGTGCTACTTGAATCAAAGGCAGACAGGGAAAATTGGAAAACAAACAAACCCGAACAAAATTCAGGTGCCGAGTCAGCAGAAAACACATCATAATAGGTATGTAAAATCAGGTGATAAGTTGGCAAAAATTGATGAAAATGCTTCCAAGAAGGCATGTTGATAAGTAGTCAACAATCAATAATATCAATTATTCTATTGTAATAATAAAGGGGTATATCAAGGACAACAACAACCAAGCTTTTAGTCCCGAACAAATTGTGGTAGGCTAGAAACTAAACTCATGTCAAAGTTATTGTAATAATAAAGGGGTACATCAAGGAATCAACAATATTAACCCCAAATGGAAAACCAGCAACCCCTCAAAAGCCTGCCGACCTCCTTCAAGGTCTCTAGTGGATAATGACAGTATATATTTGCTTCTATTAGAAAAAATTGTATCATTATACAAGTATAGTTAAGCTTAGACATGCAGGTTCAATATATATTATGCAGGTAAAAGGTTCCAGCAGAATTAGATTCAAAAAATGTGTCACCTAATCCGTCTATGCAAACATAAACTCATCATTCCATTTTATTTTATTTTAAGATACCTAAATCGTCACTGCCAACGCTGTTAATTCTGGACCATCATAGTTTGCAAGGTATACCAATCTTGAACTGTCAGAAAGTTATCAAAGTAGTTTCCGAAGACTAAAAGCTCAACTTAGCAAATATTGACAAAACATAGCATGTCTAAGAGACTTGGATCTGAATTCAATAGATAAGAAAGACCGCTTTAGATGTAATTAGCTTACACGCATCTTATTCTCATCCAATGATCCAGATTGTCTAAACTAATCAAAGTAAGGTCACCTACTCATGTAAAACTGTTAATCTGCACTTAGCTATTTTTATACATCTATGTTTTACTTTCCTACCATTTCCTATTCAAACCTATTGTCTTTGTATACATTTCTGTTGTTTGAATGGACCAATTTAGTAAATTAAATTGACAAATCTAGTAATCTTAAAATGACAGCGTTCTATATAGACATATAAGGATAAACTTCCTCAATATGCATTCAAAATGATCTTGGGGCTGATCAATCAAAAACCAGAGTACCATGGATCAAATTTGCATTTTCTTAACTTGTTGGCACAATACAGAGAGTTCTATGAACCAAAGATGCTTTTTTGCCATATTGAAACACTTCAAATTTGGCTAAATTTGACTACGCACAAGCAACTTCAAACATAAACATAAACGCAAGCAACTTCAAATTTGGCAATGCACACTTGTTTATCAAGTGATACTAAGAAAAATAACTAACATACTCCCTAAAACAACTTTCCGCCATTTTCATGCATATACTTATTGGATTCAAATTATGTTAACTAAAAGTCTGCAACACAATTGAAATTAGGTCATTGTTCAAGGAAACAACAAAATGCGCAATTGACATTGAATCATAGCTTAACACCATCTTATAGATCAAGCAAGAGACAGGAAGGACCACAAATGATGCAACAAGCCACAAACAAGATTCCACACATAATAGTCATTGCACAATGCATTTCAATGAGCTTCAATTATTTAATACTCAAAGCTTCAACAGAAATTACCAGCTTAAAGTTATGCATATACGGACCTTCAATAACCAAATGTCTGTCATTCTTTTCACCAGCCAGATTGAAGGCCACTACCTTTCCTTCCGATGTAATCCAATTAACTGAGACACCTTGATGATTAATTTAAAAACAAAATACAGAATGAACACCTTGGTAGTGGCAATGGATGGAGAAACGTAAGAGAATACTTTCTCAATCCATAGCCACTACCAAATGTACACCACTGACACATTCCAATTTAACTTATGGATTCTAACAACCTTGTAATCATTCTGCTTGTATTAGTAACTTTATCACCAAAGAGTATGTAATTCTTCCAACAGAGTTTGGAATTTTAAATTGCAAATACAATTAGACTGATAATCAGATGATGAATGATCTTAACAATCTCTTAAGACAAATTAAACCATAACTTACCATGATTACTGAGATGAGGTAAGTGCATCTGAGATAAGGATAACAAGATCTAATTCACACTCCAATACTTATTCAGCTGGTAACCTAGTTAAGATTTGTCTAGTAAGATCTTTGCATCTCAAGTTACACATAAGAATCCTTGCGGACAGATCCAATCACGGATGATATAAAAGAGACAGAGATGGATTCGTAGGAGAATATGGTGATGGAAATGGAGAGTGGAGACCAACTTGGGGATCTAGGTTTCTCGGAACAATATGGGGTAGATGTGCAAACCACAGCGGAGATAACTGTGTGCATAAGTAGATTTTGTAGCGGGCCAATTGCGGAGGGATTCACTAGGACAATTTCTTGTTGTCCCGGGCCTTAAGCGCCCTTTTTTTTTACTCGGTTAAAAACTATGCTTGACAAGGCCGGGCCTTAAGCGCCCATTGTTCGGCTTCGGGTAGGGGTGAGAAGCGGCCGAAATCCATGGACTTAGCGACACCTGCAGCCCATCCATCACATGCGGATCAGATATGGGAAAATTAGGGGGAGACCCAAACAAAATAATATTTTCATTGTCAAGCTCACAATTAATTTTTGGTACGGTGACACCCATAATTATATGAAATTATTATGAATCAATACATAACTCATTATGCATACTATCTTTTCAGACATAACTCGTTATGCAGTTAAATTTTTCAGGGGTATAATTGGAAGCGCAACTTGGACATAACATATTTAAAAATCCGCGCCTTAGAATTTTACATCGTTGGAATTCTTTTTAAAAGAGCTACGCAACGAGTACAAACAAGAATATCAAAATTTTGTTTTTCACGAAAAAATCGGAGGTGATCCTCATTTTAGGGAAAATTTTCGAAAACTTCATACATAACCATTATGCAGTCACCAAAAACGATGCATAACACATTCTGCAGACGCATAACTAATTGTGAAACCATTTTATCCACTGCATAACAAATTATGCATTTGGATAACAAAGTTATGCATCTATAACAAGTTATGTAACCATTGTTTCGGTTGATTTTAGTGCGTACATAAAAAAAATTAATGCATAATGTAGTATGCATCCATATTTACGGATGCATATCAGGTTATGCATCTATTTTCTCCATGCATAAAAGATTGTGCAGCAATTTTCTCGATGCATAACGCATTATACAGTCATATTTTCGGATGCATAACAGGTTATGCATCCATTTTTGTGACTGCATAACATGTTATGCAGATATTATTATAGGTGCATAACGTGTTATGCAGCCTTTTTTTTTTGTCGGTTTCAATACTAACAAAATGTAGCTGCATAGCGTGTTATGCAACCATTTTCTGTACTGCATAACAAGTTATGCAAACAAAAAAAAGCTGCATAACTTGTCATGCACCTACAATAATAACTGCATAACGTGTTATGCAACCATTTTCCGAACAACATAACAAGTAATGCAACAAATTTTGTAGACAGCAAATCTTGCATTGGATACTAACCAGCTCAGTTCAGCAATGCAACGAACTTACTATTGCAATCAAAAAATGAATGCATTATTTTGTTCATCTCTCTTGCTCAAATCTCATCAAGCTAGAACCATAGCCTTCAATTATTTTCTGGTTATGCTCCTTAACCAGAAATGAGTAGAAATATTATACCCTTTTCTGTGGTCCAACAATTGTATCGATACAGGTATACCCAGGAACAAAACATAGAGATACTATTATTTCTGTTATGTGTCAAAGCTTGGTATTGTTCTCTGGTACAACAGTGCTACTCCTATATCTAATTTCTCTGTTTCTCATGCTTCGGATTAGTGAGAATAAATAGCATTGTCTTCCATTCCCAATTCCTTATTGAACAAATCCTAATTTATTATTTACGTAACCTAATGGCTTATATCCAAGCACAGCTGCACAGCTCCAGCATTATGTTATTTGGTATTTTCAATGCTTACATGCTCGTTCATGCTCTAGATAAATGGAATATGGACTACTGTTGATCTCAAGTCCAAAGAGATTGGTCGGCGGGTTGTAAGCTAAGCACAGATCTGATGAGCTAGCTTAAAGGTACAGAGTTAGATAGGTTCTAAGACTTACATCATGACAAATTCTACGCTATCTAACTTCCCTGGCCAAAGATTAGAATAGTGATTCATAATCTAAACTTCCTTACAAACCAGCTCAGTTCTTAACACCTCATTCAAAAAAACAACAGAACTTCAATCCACACAACACTCAACAACTAAATACTAACAACTCAATGCCATTACTAATTGCACAGCTTGTTCTCATGGCTTCCACTCCTCCAAGACAGCTAACAAGAGCAACACCATTTTAGATTAAACCCATTCAAGGTATAGAGAGTACCTGCAATTTAAATTCCAGCGAGAACCCAAGTTTCAACTCACTTCATTCGAGCCAATACCTTTCTTCTTCGCAATTCCACCATCCGGCTGCAACAATTCAACCACCGGGATTTTCTCCAAATACCCATCATTGCTGCTGCGAAATTACGAACTGCAGAGACCCTATAGTCCAAATTGAACGCTGCTTGTAGTAGATGAATTGTTGTTCTTCTCATGATAACTGCAGGTGCAAAAGCCATCATCACCAACAACTATTTCAACTCATCACCTGATTTCCACCATTAATAACCTATTGCTGATGTTTGAGATTGTTGCGTTTCGACCATCAAAAACCCAGCTTAGATTTCATGGAATACTTCACAAATCAGTCTCCATTTCTTCCTTGAAGCTCAAAACGAAACCCTATTTTCATGACCTAACTTCAATTTCCTCTCATAACTCGAATAATTAAATCCAAATTCAATAGAAACCCCTTTTGATTTCTTCTCGTATCATGTCTAAATCGACCTGAAATCGCCAGCAGCAACCGTTGTTCTTCTTCGTCAACCAAATAACAACTTCAATAATCATCAAGAACCCCATCAATCTCTCGATCTTCATCTTCTCTGCCATCCGATGTACCTCGAATCTTCGATACAATCCACGGAACCTAGTTCGTAAAGCTACTCCAAAGAAAACGAAGAAGAAATACGAACGAAAGTATAATTTTAGAAATTTTGGGCGAGCTAGTAATTTTTGGTGGAAAATTGGGCGCGCGCCTGAACTTTTTTCTCGGTGGGTTTCACAGTAGGAAAGTGTGTAGGAATGGTTCTCCCTGTAGTTTTCACATCAGATATTCGTGTATTAAACGTACACCTGCAGCCCATCCATCACGTGCGGAAAATAGTTTCATTTCATTCTAGTACTTCATTCTTGGTAGTATCATAAGAAATTCTAGTGTTTCTATCCCTAACCTAATAGCCCTAAGTTCACCTAGCCCTCACTTATACTTAGGGATTTTCCATAGCACATTGTAAATTAAGTTATTTTCCTAGCCGCGTGAATGAACAAACTCCTATTATGGTAACATTTAATACGCGACAACAGAAGAGATGCTCAGCCGAAGAATGGACGTGCAACACAAGTTTAGCCGCCAGCGGTTGAAGCTAAACCGCGTTCCCTAATTTCTGTCCAGAACTACTACTTTTCATATGTCTATTTTTTTCTTCTGTATATAAAGTATCCACCATTCTCTTATATCAATATATATATATATATATATGTTGTACATATTAATTTTCTCTGGATTTCAGTTAATTTAATTTTATAACCATGAATAGAGATTTTGATTCTTTTGAAGAGGATGTGGAAATGGACGAATCCTCGTACGAAGAAGAGAAAGAAATGTATAAGGCGGAAAAAATATTATGTTGCAATTTCATTGAAGGATGATACCTATATATACCTTTAAATCCAAAAGAAGTTTTCACTAGAAGTTGGACGTATGTGTGTTATTTTAGTAATGGATGTGTGTACTCTTATGAAGATTTTCCGCGTCGATTCTGCATGGGCCACAACCTCAACTTGCTTCAAAGGATTATTGCTCAGCTTTTTCAGGTATTAACTTTTTTAAATACAAATATGGTGCACGACATGTACGAGGCTTTAGTCCTGTACAAAATACCACAAGACCCCGAAGAATATTATTTTATGAGGTACCGGCAATTTCCACAAATAAGTATATCTGCATGGGAAAAATAACCACATTTAGGTACCCCAAAATGTTTTGCGACAAAGTATTCAACCATTTTGGTCCAACTCTCATACGAAAAACCTACTCAAATACATGTTGATTGGATTATTGCAAAATACAATAATAGTGGGTTTGGATGTAGAATTTTAAATGTGGGATTTAGGGGTTCAGAGGATTTGGTGGAATTACGTTTCCCTCAGTTTGTTTGGTTGCCCAAATCCCATGAATCATGTTTCCCATGGGAATCAGTTTTCCAGTAAATCCTCCATATGGAGTCCGACCCCTCCCACCTAAGATTTGCTGGGAAACTTATCAAGGGATTTATGAGCCTATTTTTTTTAACTCTAAATCTCATATATATTCAATTTTAAGTTTCCAAGGGTAAAACCAAACGTTATTTTGACTTTAGAACAAGATAATTCTATGAATCCTAGGAATTTTAATTGGGTTACCAAACACACAAGGGATTTACATGAATCCCAGAATTTATAATTCCATGGGATTATAAATTCCTGAAAATCGTGAATTCTACAAAAAAACCCACCATAAGGGTTTTCCCAGGAACGCTAGGTAGTCTTGAGTGCATGAATCAAGGAAAGGATGTCCTATTAAATGGGAAGGTCAAATGAGGGTCATTACCCCAAACCGACAGTTGTGTTAGAAGCTTCGGCTGCTTATGATAGTTGGATTTGGCCTGCTTATTTTGGACCTCCGGTCGGATTCATAGAATGACATTAGTATTTGCTAATTAATCATTTTTTTTTTAATATCTGAAGCGTGGACTCTCTCCTAATTTTAATTTCACCGTCAACAGTCAAAAATACACTAAGGGACTATCTGGCAGATGATAATTTATCCAGAATGGCCAACTTTAGTTAAACTTACAGTCAGACCAGCTTGAGACTTGGTTCAAAGGATAACAAGTATTTTAATTAGCAACAATGTCTATGAGGATGGATGTTGAATGCACATTGAGATTTTGAAAAGGAAGTTCGCCATCATTTATGGGCCTTGCCATTTTTATAATCTTTAAGAAAAAGAAGAAAAAAAACTCACTCGTATAATTCCGCACATGGTGAGGAAACTGGTGCACTATTGTGAAATTCTTTCGACATAGGAACATAAACAACTTATTGGTATTTGGTTACCTTCCAACAGGTATGGGTAAAATTTGTTGAATGCTTTTAGAATGTTATAACAACATCCATGTTGGAATATATTTTTATTTTGATTTCTTTGCCCCTCTTCCCGACATGCTCATTGAATCTTGTATCTATAGACTCATCAATTAATGATGATGATCAGCCAATAGCGACAAACACCCTCATATCTGCAGACTCATTAATCTTTTCTAATCATAATATTTCAATCACTATGAACCGGTGGTGGTGAATTTGTTGTATGGAAATAGTGGTGTTGTTGCTTTAACATGTGTTGGAGGGGGTACTCGTGGTTTAGGATTTTCCATAAGCCGTTGGCGCGCGTGATAAATATGGTTATGCATGATAGCTTCTTGCAGCTTTATATATTCTATAGCTTCAATTCTCTTCCTGCAAAATTGAAGTAAAAGCAGAGATTAAGTTTTTCGTAGCAAAAAACGACTTTGAAGCTACTGGCTATGATAATGTGACAAAGAAAATATGAGGGTATTGGGTACTTCGAATGCTGGACGTTTGTGATTTCCACGTGTAAATTTTCGTTGACTCGGCTAACTGTGAATCGGACAGAATAATTGACGATACGAGGTATCACTAATTAAAAATGTCTAGGAAAGGTAATGCAAATTAGCGATCTTTAGGGAGGAAACTCAAAATCCTCTATAATTAAAAGATAACATAACTATAAAATTTACCAAAGTGAAATACAAATTTGTTCTTAATATATCATATTTTCAATGCTTCTTTTACATGTGTACGTTTGCATGATCAAAGATACATACACACGAACTTCTTTGTCAAAAAAAGTTCCGATAAAAGATATTCCTCATTTGTAGTCAACCATTATAGCATCATTTATAAAATGTGCGTAATTCTTATAAATGGATTTGTTTTTAGTCATCGTAAAGTGTGCACCATGAACTTTATTGGATTGAGATTTTTGATGTTAATCGCTTGCCATTTTTTTGACAAATTGGAATTCATGAATATTTTTTAAAAGATCAGATAAATTTTAGAGAAGATGCGATTTGAAATAAATGAAATATGAAGTTTCTATAAAGAATCCAGTGGTGGAGCCAGGGGTTGGCTAACCCTGTTTTAACCTCCCCAAAATTTTCAGAAACCACAAAAACACCCTTCATTTTATCTCTTATTTAGTGTTTAGTCCACTAAGCTCTTAGAAATTAGTCCACATCGGTCCCCATATTTCTACAAAAAAATAAAATAAAATAACCCTTTTTAAAATTTTCTGGCTCCGCTACTTTGAAAATCCAAATAGAGTCGGTAATTCAGTCGTCGGGCATAGCCGTCGGAGGATCAAAGTTACGGTGCGATTCACATGATAAGTTGTCAGCATCTAAACTTCCACCGCGCGGCACAACTTAAGCCACTAACGACTATAGATTAGACGCACGGCGTAAGAAAAGCCACACATCTATTCTCACGTAGTAATGGGAACACTCTTAAATTTGAGACTCTCCCCATCCGTTTTTGTAGCTTGTTCAGTCTATAGTCGAGTCAAGATTGGGAAAGATTTGCGAGTACCATTGGAACTGCGCCCCTACCATGAAAGCCACCTTTTTATCAATTGAAATGATAGCTTATTTGGTTAATGCAATGGTGTGTTTCTTTGCAAAAAAAAAAAAACAAAAACAAAAACAAACAAACAAACAAAAAATGATAGCCTATTTTCCATTGGAACGTAAGAACCATCTTGTTTTCTGGAGAAAATAAATTTTTAGAAGGAATTTTCTTGATTCCACTATCTCTTCCTACTGTCTACTTAAGTACACTACAAGAAAGTATAGCTATTGCTACACCATATATTGCCACACCTTCAATATAGGTGTTGCAAAAGCAAATTTCTAGCCACAGTACTTTTTAGTTTAGGCTAAAACTTATAATTTACTGCTGCAAAATAAGACTTTTGCCACATAGCTGTAGCAACAATACGAAAAGAGTATGGCTAAAAACACAATCTCTTGCAGCACCAATAAAATTTGGGTGCAGCAATAGACTTCTTGCTACATAGGTTCTCGCGACACTATTAAGGGTTTTTGCCATAATCATTAGGTGCTGCAATATATTAAGTTTCTTGTAGTGGTAGTATCACATAACTTTCCATCTTTGTCATTTTTTTTTTTGGCGTAAAAAATAGTAGTAGTAATTTTATTTGGATTAGGCTTATTTCTATGGGTATGACAAAAAATTGTTGTTTGGCATATCAGGTGGCATGGCAAACGAGTTACGGTACTATGGGCAAACCACTGAGCGACACAGTTTCTAGCGGTCGATATTCTTAATAACGCCAGCGATAAAGTCTTTATCGCTCGATGTTAACTCTAGCGCCAACGGTTAGTTCTTTATCGCTATAAATATGTAATTTCAAACTCAAAAGTTTACCCCAAAATTTTTTACACAATTTTTTTCTCTAATTTTCATTTTCTTAATCTAAATTTCTCTATTTCTCTCTTTCTCAATCTAATTTATTTTTTTGAAATTTCCCAAATGTCACAATTTCAAACCCAACTTGATTTGGCAACACAACTTGATTTTTCGGGAGTAGTGCTAAAAGGTGCCATTAAGAAGATATGTGATAGTCATAAAGAAGAAATAAGTAAGAAGAAAAGAAGTCTCCAAGTTTTGGATATCAACCGAGTCAAAAGACTCAAAACAACAACTAAGAAAAGGCAAAGAAAAATTCAAGGCAAGGAAAATCAAGGAAAAACAAATTTGAAGCCAAAGAAGAAGATAAACAAAGGAGAATCCGTTCATGAGCGCATTGATTGGAAATTTGTGAAATGAAGAAGATTAACAAGATGAAGAACATTGTCCCAAATTTTTATTTTTAAAGTGTATATTTCAAAGTATTATTGTCTAGTTTTATGTCTTGTAAAAAGTAACTATTTAATGATTATATCGAAGTTTAATGAATTTGAAAATTCGACGAGTAATGTTGAAAGTTAAGCTTAATCCTATTCTTAATCCAATCTTACATTTTAATTAGAGATACATTTAAACAATTATAAAACCTAATACTTAGACAATTTTCAAACAGGGCATAATTGGGGGCCCCTAATTAGGGGCCTCACACTAGAAGACAAAAAAGGTCACCCAAACCTAATTTCAACACCCCTTATCCAAATATTTTAGGTAATGGCTTATCTACCCTTATTTAATTAGTGATAATTTTACTTAATTAGTGTTAATCTCACTTAATTTGATTTTAACTTTTTTTTTTTTCAAACTTGTTTGCAATTTTTTTTTTCCTGAGACTTGCATGAAAAGTCGTTAGGTAGTGAAGTTCTTCAACAACGACTCTTAACAGTCGTTAAAATTTCAAAAACGACCCCAAGAGTCGGTAGTGTTCAAAAGTTGTTTCTTGACGACTCTAAACTGTCGTTAATGCTTATAAAAGAGTCGTTAACTTTTTCAATGTATTTCCGCCATTAATGACTCTTAGAAGAAGATAACGACTCTTTTATAAACATTAACGATAATTTAGGGTCGTCAAGAAACAACTTTTCAGAGTCGTTATTGAAAAACTTCACTACCTAACGACTTTTCATGCAAGTCTCAGAAGAAAAAAAAATTGCAAACAAAAATATTGAAGAAAAAAAAGTTAAAATCAAATTAAGTGAGATTAACAAAAATTTTGGTTTAAAAATCAAAATGAGTTGGGTTTAGAGTTAAGGATTAATAGAATTTTGAGTTTAGGTTTAGTGAAGGGTAAAACAGTATTTTCACTATATTTTGGGGTGCAAATAGATTTTTTTGGGTGGGAATAAAATGACTGAGGCCCCTAATTATTTTCTAGGGCCCCCAATTAAGACCATGTTTTCAAATTGCATAAGAACTTAAACTAATACTTAGACAATTTAAATACTTAAGTGTACAATCGAGAAATTAAAACATAAATATTGGACAATATTTGGGCAAATATTTTAAAATGTCGAAACAATTTTCAAATTGGAAGTCTTTTTCTTAGATGCGACGATATTCCACAGGACACCTACGTCGAAGTTCCATCATAGTTGCACCATCCGCACGACACTTTTGTTGAAATTCCATCATGGATTCACCATTCCTCAAATTTGGACATTCTTGATGAAGTAAAGAAACAAACCTAGTAACTTCCTTATTGATTGTACTGAAGCGTTGAATTAACTCTGAAACATCACGATTGTTGAGATTCATTGTTTGTTCTTGAAATTTCCCAAAAATCATTTTCCATAATGTTTCGAGATGTAATACATTTCCGAATACAGTGTCCTCAATAGAAGAAATACAATTCCTGCAAATACATTCATCTTCTGCAATAGTGAATTTTGGTTTTCGCCTTATTTGACTTCTCCTAATTTCATTATCCACATTGGCACGATCAACAACTCTTCTATTTGCGTTTATCACGTTGGTTTGCTACGAACTCAGCGAACTCAGCAATGCTCATATTATCAGCCATACTGTCTGAGGAATTGGAAGAGTGATGAAAAGAATTGGAGATTGAGAAATTCTAGAGAGGTTTAGAAATTCTGGTGTGAGTTGAAATGAGATTGAAATTAGGTATTTATTATAGAGGTGAAAAGTAGTAGCCGTTGGATGAAGATCTGATAAGCGATGATCAGAGAGCCGAGCAATAGCTTGACTAGCGTTGGCGCCTTAAAGACCAGCGAGCGCTGACTTGACCATTGAGCGATGGACACTCTATCACTCGCTGGAAACTCTGTCGTGTATGTCTATATTTTATTCATGGTATATAGTCATATGAGTTTGACAGTTTGGCATACCCATTGTGGATGCATGTATGCCAAAAATCAATTTTTGGGGTATGCATAGGAATAGGCTTTATATTGTTAATAATTTGTTTTCGTTTTATTTTTATATTACAAAACTTACCAATTTCAAAAAAGATATCGGGTCGGAATTTCTCCATTTGCGCACCCTACAGTACAGGACTCGTTAAGTGACAATCAAGATATCGAAATTTTGACTTTGTGTAATAAATCCAAAGAGTCAAAGTCAAGACATGTACACATTGTTGTTACAATTTTCAACAGTGAAACTGATAGCGTTAAATGGTGGAAGTGGGAACACAAAGACCAATACAGTGTGTAAATACCCTTTCAAATCTTGTCCAAAACCGACTCATATGAAAGACCCGGGACACGTTATTCCTGACCGCATACTAATAAGAAATGCAGTGGTTTTTCATTCATTTTATGGTTACATGTGTGAGAAAGATGCAGAAGATACTGTGGATGATGGTGGTGCTGGAATGAAAACTCAGGCCATTAGAACATTACAAGCCTACAAGGATTTTGATTCAAGTAGCACAACACAAGCAAAGATACTGTGGAACAGGTGGGGGAGTGACAAGCCGAAAGCACTGCCCGGATTTCACTCCCGAATGCACAAGTGAGGTACAATAAGTGTTACAACCTTCACAATTCTGCTGAACCCTGTTTCCAAAAGGGCTACCACTCCCAGGACTACAGGATATCGGTTGACCTCTCACACCTCCTCCTCCTCCTCCTCCTTCTCTGAAGTATCATTTCCATCACACGGACAAAACGAAACCCAAATGAAAAAGAGAAAACTGTTAGAGAAACAATAACAGGAATAATAAATTTAATACTCAAAACAACAAAAAGAATATGTTTCTTCATATTACAATTTTAAAGTCACAATTTATTGCAGTAGGATTAGTACTTACTCGGTGATGAAAGCAATCAAAACTAGGCAAACCAAAACATAGAAAAAAGGAGAGAAAATGATTACATTTTTCGCCATAGTTCCAAATCTGCTTAGGAACAAAGAATAAACTTTAGAAATGTGAGACTATCTTTAAAGAATTCTAGCATTATATAATGACGAAAGTAAAGACTTTACGCCACATTCAGGACCACTCGGTGCACTTTCGAAGTGAACTCCTCAGGCTCACTAGATGTAATTTTCAAAGATAAGGATGGAAGACTACTTGTACATATTGATCCTTCGTTAAAAGAAAAACAAAGAAAAATTTAATAAGTCTTAACTAAAAATTTGGCGTGTTAATCCCAAATTTAAATTTAAATAAATGGTTAAATATCTCTCATGGCCTTAAATGGTGAAAAGACAAATACCCATAAACAGTAGGTAGGCTGTTCTATTTATTTTTTTTCCTATTTAGATCCCGGAAACTTTGTACACAGCCGAAATCTATATATACTCGTCTTGACTGGTTTGTGTGACCCGTAAAATAGATTATACGTAAATGAGCTTGATTTTCATCAAATTCATCAGATAGCTCGTGGAATGATAAACTATAAGCAAGAGGAAATGAAAATTAAACACTTAACGGAACACTAATGTTAGCCAATAACAACAGTGATAAGAAATTCAGTAGTGTCTTTTCATTCGTTCATTGCTTATTCCGTGGTTACATTTTTAAGAGAGAGATAGAAGATTGCGTATACAATTTGTGTGTATAATATTGGTGGTGCAATGAAAACACAATTCACTGAGGAGATTCATAAAATTTTGCTTCAAGCAACACAACACAAGCAAACATACTGGGAAACAGGTCCAGAAGCGGCAACCTGAAAACACGTCCCCGATTGAACACCCGAATTCCGAGGGGATCCTACAGGAAGGGGAAGTGATTGACAATAACTATTACAACCAAAACAAGTATTCTGTTGAACCCTATATCCGAAAGGACTACCAGTCCCAGGATTGCAGTAGTTATTAGTCGATTGACCGCTCACACCTCCTCCTTTTCTGTAATATCATGCCAATCACACAAACAAAACAAAAGCCAAAATGTAAAGATATGAAAAATGTTAGAGAAACAACAATAACAAGAATCATGATCAAAACAATAAAAGCTTCAAATAGGATGATTAGTACTTACTCAGATATGAAAGCAGCAAGAACCAGGAGAAATAAACCAAAGAAAAAAGGTGAGAAAATGATGGAAATTTTTGCCATGCTTCCAAATTGATAGTTCTTCTTATTAGTAACTGAATTTTGTGCTTTCACTTCCAAAATACAATGCCTATATTTATAGAATTGTATATACCCATATGGTGTGCATCTTAAGTCAACCTACAAGCCACTTGATTTTAATGCCTATACTTATAGATCATATACACCTCAGTTCCTGACCACATTATGTGCATCTTAAGTCAACCTACCTAGCCACTTGGTTTTAAGTATAAGTTTTCTTGTAGATAGCTCTTAGTCTGGGAGATAAGTATAGCACCACTTGTATCCAGAGACCACTAGTGGTAGTAATCTAATTAGTACCGAATTTAGTATGTTCATTTGCATGTGGATACGTGATTGGTGGGATTCTCATTTCCTAATAAAGAGACGATCCATTGAGTCACAACTGTTGAGTGATTATTTCGCATCTATCTGGCCACTTGCCGCTTTTTATATATAAAAAGAAAGCCAAAGTCAGTATCCTGAAATTCTTGCTTAAATAATTTCTGCCACAATCCACAAAGATCCTTAGTCGTCGACGGTGAAGATACAAAGGCTGGAATTTCAATATTTGTAGAAGAGTTGTCTAGACCTTCTCTGGCTTAATCAAAAAAATAAATAAAATTCTTTCCGCAAAAATATAAAAACTAAAGGGGATGCCATTTATTATTAATATTTTTGGTGCATATATCAAGGGGTCGAGAACAAAGTTTGTGATTGCTAATGCTGGTGCATATTAAAATTAATAAAAACATATATTCTAATTGATTCAGTCAAAAATTTCCACAACAACAAGTGGCGAATCCAGAACAAAATTTTAATGGGGGCACATTTTATTCTTGAAGAACATAACTAAAATCGTAGAGGAAAAAAATTCCACACATCAACATAGAATTAAACCAAATACCATAAAGTTCATTCAAACCGAAATTTAAGTACGTTACTGAATAAAACCTGCGAAATTTAAGTACGTTACTGAATAAAACCTGTAAAGAAAAGATGGTTTGATCTAGCTAAATCACCAATTAAAACTCAATAGAAATATGCAACTTCTATGTACGCCTCGCGACGACCGCACATATTCTGAAACCTTTTCATGACAATATCATCTCCGATCAGATCGAATATGTGTCTCTCAATGTAGCAAATCAAAATGTCATTCATCCATTCGTCCCCCAATCTGTTACGCAAGCGATTCTTTACAATTTTCATAGCAGAAAATACCCTTTCTCATCGTGGCGTAAGTAACCTGGTAGAAGTAATGCTAATGTGAGAAGTAAGTAAACCAAAGGGTACACTTCATCCTTTTTAGTCTCCACCATTTTGATTGCGAGATCAGTAATTCCATTCAGTTCTGAAAAGTCATTGTTGGACCTTACATCCGCAACGTAATTTAGTAGTTGATCTTCTAGTAACACAAGTTGAGTAGGAGAAAAATCTCTTGGGAAAAACCGAGCAAAATTAATCAATTTATCCTTGTCAAATGCAGAGAATGAGTCAATTGGACTTAAGCATGCCACAGAAAGAAGTAATTCGGTGTTAAATCTCGTTGAAGCGATTGTTTAGTTCTTGAAGTTGCATATCTATGACTGTGTATAAATACTCAACTTGATAATGATACAAATTAGTTACCTCTTGAGTATTACGCCTTGGTCGACCCTCCCGTTGGAACACATCATTCATATCAGGAACTTTGATGCGGTGCCTTGCACAAAAAGAGGATACTTCTGACAAAAATGAATCCCATTCCTTATCTCTCATTATTTGGAGTCGTTCCTTGCATACTGTAACTAATTTCATGGCATTGACAATGTCTTGATCTTTTCTCTGCAATGCTTTTGACAGATCATTTGTAATTCCCAGAATCTTTTTCATCAAGTGTAAGCTGAAAATAAAATTAAAATTCTGCAAAGAATCTAGGAGAACCTTAGCTTCAAATTTCTTATCAGAATCCACTGCTAAATCTTCCAAAAGTGTTATAACAGATGAGAATATATTAATCAGGCTTATTATCGTATTGTGATGCGAACCCCAACGCGTGTCACCAGCTCGTTTAAGAGTACTTTCTTGATTAAGGCCTCGCCCAGTTAATATTTCACCATTGCATATCGCCTCAAAGACTGCCTCAGCTTGCTTGTCACGAAGCATATCTTGACGTTTGGCTGATCCAGCTACCACATTCACCAAGTAACTCATTACGACATACAGTTCTTCTACATGTGTATGGTTTTTTGCCATAGCCACAACATCTAGCTGCAGTTGATGAGCAAAGTAGTGGACAAAATACGCGCAATCATTGTCTTTCAAAATCAGTGCCTTTAGACCATTATACTCACCTCGCATATTGCTTGCCCCGTCATAACCTTGCCCTCGTAATCTGGAAATGCTCAATCCATGTCGAGAAAAGAAATCATCCACTGTTGCTTTAAGCGAATTGGCAGTTGTACTAGCGACGTGTTCGATACCTACGAAACGCTCAATTACATGACCTTTGTGCACATATCTCAAAACAATAGCCAGCTGTTCTTTTGATGATATATCTTTAGATTCATCTAAGAGGAGAGTAAATGGTCCATCCCGAGTTCTTTAAAGATTTCACTTAATATTTAGGAAGAGAAGCACTTGGTTATATCTTTTTGAATATCGATGCTATTAACTTGTGGTTCCCTGGAGCATTCTCTAGTACAACGGCTTTAATCTCTTCATTATTATCTGCCAACCATTTTAAAAGCTCTATAAAGTTTCCTCTGTTGAGAGACGCTTCAGTTTCATCATGGCCACGAAATGCAAGTCCCTGCCGTAAAAGAAATCGAGCACGAGTTAATCGATGTCTTCAACCTTTTCCTACTATCCCTTATCTCTTCCTCCGACTGTCTTTCAATAATTATATCAATGTGTTGTTTCCTATTCAATAACGCCTCACAATTTTTCAAAGCCTTATTATGCGCCTTTGTTTGGCCCCCCAATATGTAGTTGTAGCCTTTCTTTCTTCCTCCAACCTCTAAATCCTTTGCCCACAAATGAATCACAGCTACCAGTTCTAAACAAATAGCAACAAAGACAAAACACCGCATCTGTTGAAATGCTATATTCCAACCAACTTTGGTGCTCGTTGAACCAAGAGCCGCAGAACTTTCTTGGCCTGCCACCAGATATTCTTGTTGGATAGGCGTGCTTCTTTGGCTGACAAGGACCTCTTTGTAGGTAAACTCTTCGAACTCGGTCTCTGATATTGGGATGATAATCAAATATTGGAGTTCGCAGTCCTGGATCCGAAGGTAGACTTGCCAGTAAGTTTTCATTCACATCGTTTTCAGCTGCGCAGGACGGTGCTATATTCTGGGCACTTGAACTCTCACCATGAGGTACATGATTTCGCATTGTAGTACCCAGGTTTGAAACAGAAGGTGATGTTGTAGCATTGTTGTCTTTATTTTTTCTCTGGAAGTACCTAAACATTTTTGTCTGAAAACCACAAACAAAACTTCATTAGCCTCACTACAATATTAGAGACCACCAATGAGTTACAAAGAATACTATTGGTCTCTATGATTATTAATCCTCACTAGTCACTACAATGGAATAAACTAAACACTATTCACACAAGTTTTAAAGAAAAATCAACAATAGATAAAACCAATTGGATACACATTTCTTCCCTAATTAACAGATCTTTAGGAGTTCGAGGTATTGGATACTAAAATTGAAATCAAAATCCACAGTATATCAAAAATGGATGACAAATATAAGAATCGGGACAAAATTTCACCTATTAACATAATGATTATAAGCCATGAAACAACAATTTTAAGTAGTAATCACTAATCAACTTAATTTCTTACCACAGCAAAACAAAGCAATCACACCCACAGGCTGTTTGTAAAATTGCAGTATCACTTTTCCCTTTAAATTGATCAATTTCTTCAAATCTAAAAGAAAAATAGAAAACCCACCATCATAATAAACCCAAATTTCATCAATCAGTAAGAAAATATACATAAATTAAATGATTGCAGAAGAAAAATATCCAAAATTAGAGGTATGAGTAAAAACCCTTACTTTGAAATTGAATCAATACAGACGGAGATTGATCAATGTTTATCAGTTCATATACGAACCTCAAGTATAAGGAAATCATCGTGATTTTAGCAGATTTTCTCCCAATTTTCCTTACTTCTAGGGCAGTTTTAGTTCGTGGAACTGACTTATGCGCATGAATAGGGTTGAAATTAGTTTTGGAAGCATATCTTTTCCAAGTTTTGACGTTAGTAGAGAGGGGGCACAAAGCTAAATCTCGAGAATATTATACGGGATTATTTTTTTCCAGAAAATTTAGGGGGGGCCAGTGGCCCCAATGTAGATTCGCCACTGACAACAACATCCGTCAAAGCGGAATTAATTTAGGATTTGATTATTTTCGTGACCATATTCCTAAACCTCAATAAACAAAATCCATAAAAAAAAAAATCTCTAAGATGAGTCTTCTCGATATATGATTGCACCAATATTGATCGAGGATATTGATTATTCTTCAAAAAAACGAATCATGTCAAATATCTTAGATAAACTTAATTATAAAAAAAATTAGATATTTTTTTTTTTATTTAGAGATTTAATGATCATCTTAATATTTTGGGTTATGTATAATAATTATGCATAATTTTACAGGCTATGTGGAATGATTTTAAAGATGAACGTGCAATTAGGGGATAGAAAAATTAATTGGGGGATATAAATTACTTCCCCCAACCCATAGTTTCCGCTGAGGGGTGATTTTTGGGTATGAAAATACTAAAATACCCTTTGATTAATTAAAAAACATTATGAAAAGACTATACTACCCTTTCCCCTAAAACTTAAAATCTAAAAACCTAATCAATTATCTCCCATTTACACCATCAGTTCCGGCACTTATTAGGTTTAGGTTTTGAATTTTTTTTTTCTTCCATTTTCTTCTTCATCGTTCTTCATTCGTTATTCGTCGACGATTAATCGCTAAAATAAAAAATTTCTTCGTTGATTAACCTGCCCGAATCATAACCATGCCTCCAAGAAAGAAATCAGATGCCCAATCGAAGTCAAAATCGATTGCTCAACAAAAATTAGAAAAAGGCTTGCTTTGATTGCTCAAGAGCAAGAAGAAGAAGAACAAGAGGCTTCGAACGATCAACTTCTCGTAAACATGGTTTCCGTGAGAAGGTAAGTGATTTTGAAGTATTTTATAAGTGTTTGAATCGATTTATAGCAGTGGGTTTGGGTTAGAATCGTCAGAATTGCGAACCCTAACTCAAACAGTTGAGTTTCAGAGATTACCGGCATTGATTTTAGTATGAATACAGTGGCGGTAAAAGTTTACGGCATTCAGTCTATAATGAATACAATGCAGGTATTTAGTTACGGCAATGATTTTAGTATGAATGATATGCCGGTATCGAGTTACAGAATCACCTGAAAATGAATGTTCTGTCCCGGCATTGATTTTAGGTTGACTTAAATGCTGGTAGTATGTCATGACATTGGTTTGAATTTATTGGTGTATTACGGCAGTTCAATTTAAGTACACAGGAAAACCCTAGGAATTTGTTATCAATACCGGCATATAATCTAGGTTGAATACGATGCCGATACAAAATTTGTATTTTACCAGGTGATCTGGGGGGTCCGGGGGGCGTAACCCCTACCGGCTGTGTTCGACCTAGTTTTGAAATTCAAAACCTATTCTGTTTTGATTTTTTTTTTTTTGGGTTTTCAGTCACCTGCCGTCACAATTAATTAATTCTCGAGCATGACGGTACTGCTACCGGTATGATATGTTGCTTAAATTTCTCTGACGGCACATGATGTAAAGTATCCAAGAAACTTAATGTTTTCACTTGACTACCGACATTGATATATTTCTATCGAGCATGCCAGCATTTAGTTACGGCATTGAATGTTAGTTACCAAGCATGCCGACACCATTTTTACGGCATGGTCTTCATCACTTGCGGCGATGTACAAAAATTATTTCCGACAAGACTTGCCGGTGGTAGTTCCGAAATTCTTTTTATCTATATATCCACGTCGGTAGACAGTTCCGGCGTAGTAGTTCATTAAATTTTCTATGCCGATTTTTAGCTTTGAAAGGCACTGCTTCATGTATGTTTCTCATGCAGTACCGGCATAGTCGTAGTATGAATATTATGCCGGTATAAAGGCTTCCGTCATTGTATTCATACAACTACTATGCCGTCACAGAGATTTTTCAGCTGAAAAAATGGTGGGTTCAAAGAAAAAAAATCAAATTTTCAACCTCTTAGCAGCTTTACCTGTGTGTTGGGGATGCTTGTATGTTTTGCGAGTTTACTTTCTTGTGTAGGTTCTTCAAATAACTCTCGTTGCTCATAAAAATCATCATTCAATGGTGTTGGTTCCACAAATAATTCCACAAGATATGTTCCTTGTTGTAATTGAGATAAAGATTCAGCAACATCAATTCTCTCTTCACAATCATCCTCCATTTTCACCAAATAAAAGTTCCCTCTCAAGTTTTTTCCCTCCTTCTACTCTCACCTCACTCACTCACTCACCCAAATAAAAATAAAAATAAAAACACACACTAATCTTTTATAAAATAATCTTATGATTTTCCTAATTATAATTATTCACTAATCCGGATTAATGAGGGGTAGATTAGGTATTAAAAAAATACTTAGATAAGGAATGACCCAGAATGGATATTGGGATCCCGTTATTGTCCTTTACCTATATCCCTCAATTAGTTTTACTATCCCCAATTGCGCGTTCTTAAAGATCTGTTTAGTTACATAAAATACTTATTTTAAATGGGTTATGATTAATAAAAATATAGGCTACATTTAAGAGAAGTCTACCAGAAAACATTATACTCCCTCCGTCCAAGTTTACTTGCCAATATTGGTTTTTGCACACAGATTAAGAAATGTAGAGAGAGTAGATTTTTTTCCAAAATTACCCCAAGCTAGCATTTAAGATACATAGTTTTTCACATATCTAGTTTTCTGGTCTTACTTGAAGAATTCAAAACAAAAAAAAGATATGTGAAAACATAGTTGTTGGAGGGAGTATAATGTTGGAATCAGGTCATATTAATGAGAATTTAAAATTGTTTATAGGAAATAGGATTACACAATTCTCATTAATATGACCTGATTCCAACAAAGGGGTAAATTAGGATAAAAAGTGAAAAAATATGAAACTTGACAAGTAATTTAGGACAAAAAAAATCTTCAATTTTAACAGGTAAATTAGGATAAAAAGTGAAAAAATATGAAACTTGACAAGTAATTTAGGACAAAAAAAATCTTCAATTTTAACAAGTAAACAAATGACGGAGGGAGTAACTTTTAATGCTCCCTCTGTTTTTAGAGTAGAGTTATGTTCAATTTTTCATTTTATTTTTTTCAATGTTTCCAGTAGAATAGTTATTATATGGACTATGGAGTATTATCCAGCATAAGTTCAAAAATAAATAAATCTAAATCTCCCCATTGGCCTACCCTAGCTAGTAGCTACTGGACACGTTAAGTGACAACAAGATGTCGTTACTTTGACTTTGTGTTATAAAATCATAAAGTGAAAGTTGATACATGCAAATGCAGACACTATAGTTTTTCACATGTAATTTGGGATCACGCCCGATGGGGCGTAATTTTAAGTTGCGTCTCTACGTGGGGCCGTTTTAGATCTTATGCCCCACATCAAGCGTAAATTATATTTATGCCCGATATCAGGCGTAAATTACAGTTACGTCCCATCTAAGCGTAATTTATACCTACGCCCCGTATTGGACGAACCTGTATAACTCCGCTCCACCAAATTTACTCCTCCACCGTGGCATCGGTCGACGGACTAAACCAAATTATCTTGTTTTTTTTAGTCTTTAGTCTTTAGTTATACTTCCATGACTACAGTTGCTCTAAAGCCTCAAAAATCTATGATTCTCTTTCTCCGCTAGAAAGCGGGTAAGATGGAAGCGGATTCCAAAATAGAATTCTCCTTAGCAAAAAGAAAAATACAAAAATTAAATCAGCGCTTACTATTTCCTTTTGTGTAATAAAAGAACTAATAAAATATATATTAATATAAAATTTTGGGCCCATTTTCAGTGTTTTATATAAATAAAACACTCTTGGACGGAAGCGATCCTCGCCCATATCCTAATTCCCTCGCTCACTATTAAACTAAAACCTTATCCTTATATGACGTGGCTGGACTGTACAAATACCCCTACCTCCTCATCCAGTACTAGACTTAACCTTAAACGATGGGAACACTTCACCAAATAAACAATCGGTATAAAATGCATGACTTATAAGAGCTTATACCAATCTTACTAAGGGGATACCATTTGATCGATCCAACAGTCGGGAACATTCAAATCATTTATCTTATATGGAATGGTATCCCCTTAGTAGGACTGGTATCAGCCCTTATAAATCATGATAAATACCCTTTCAAATCTCGCTCAAAACAAAGTCATATTAAAGAAAATGGACAGCGGACACCATAATTCTTGACCACATACATACATGGTCACATTTGAAGTCCCTCACTTATGGGGTAGTATATATTGGTTTAATCTCATGATTTTAGAATAGGAAGATACTAACTAAGTTCAAGAAAATGATTAACCAAAGCAATCACTAAGTTCTCCGATGCAAGTACTCCTAAAAAAAGATTAACTTAGTTAGTATCTTCTAAAATGCAATAATTTTTTCAAGAAAATGACAAGTACGTACTCCTAAAAAATGCAATAATTTTTTTTTCTGAAGCATAAACATAAAATAAATATAAATACCGGGAGTGTTCGTTCATTCATTGCTTATCTTGGGATTACATTTGTGAGAGAAAGGGATAGAATATTCTGTATGATGGTGCTGGTATAATGAAAACTCAAGTCATCAGGACATTACAAGGATTTTGCGCTTCAAGTGGCACAGCAAAGGCAAAGATACTGTGGAACAGGTGCGGGAGTCACAAGCCGAAAGCACTGCCCCGATTTCACACCCGAATGCACAAGTGAATTACAATAAGTGTTGCAACCACCTTCACAAGTCTCCTGAACTCTGTATCCGAAAGAGCTGCCACTCCCAGGATTACAAGAAATAGATTGACCTCTCACACCTCCTCCTTTTCTATAGTATCAATTCGATCACACAAACAGAACACCCGAAAGAAAAATGTTAGAGAAACAACAATAACAAAAATCATGATCAAAACAATAAAAGCTTCAAATAGGATGATTAGTACTTACTCAGAGATGAAAGCAACCAGAACCAGGAGAAATAAACCAAAGAAAAAAGTTGAGAAAATGATAGAACTTTTTGCCATGCTTCCAAATTTATAATTCTTCTTAGTAACTGAATTTTGTGCTTTCACTTCCACAATACAATGCCTATATTTATAAAATTGTATACCCATATGCACCTTAATTAGTTCCTGACCACATGGTGTGCATCTTAAGTCAACCTATCAAGCCACTTGGTTTTCATAAATAGCTCTAGCCTCTAATCTAGAAGATAAGCTGTTCAGAGACCACTAGCAGCAGGATTCGTGGGATTCCCATTTCTTAAGCACGTTAATAAGATCGGTTTTCGATAACTAAAAGCCGACTTATATTACAAAATCCGGCAATCATTTTTACTAGAAAGCACTTACTAGAATCCCCGGTGTATCTACTTTTTCGGAAAACTTGTTGATTGCACGGTACTTGAGCATTTTTTTTATCCATTAACATAACTACCAACAATTTCATAAATCTGAGGTGAAAACTGATTAAGCGACAAATAATTTAGTTATTATTGTTTCCCACTTTTTATTTCTCATTTAGGAGGTCAAAGTCAATATCCTGAAATTCTTGCTTAAAAATTTCTGCCTCAAAGATGGACTTAATCGTTTACGGTGAAAAGACAGATGCCGAAATTTCAACATATTTGTAAAAGAGTTGCGACTCTCTTCTCTTGCTTAATTAATTTAACGGCAAATGTGACACCATTTATTACTATTTTTATTTTTGGTACATTTAGAGATAGATCGAGAATAAAGTTGGTATTTGCTGATGGTGTGTGCAAGCCAATTTATTGGCACATTACATCAAGAAACACAACAGAAGCAAACTACGGCGTTTGGAGCTGGATAAAAACACCGGCCTGAAATGACACCGGAAGTCCCATATGTAGCTTGACAATAACTCTGACAGCTATTCTTGCTGCAATTGGATATATTTGTATACCCAATACCTCTTTTCCCTGTCTCACAGGACAATTGTTCGTACGCATCAACACCTCCTCCTCTGTAATTATGATCAACCAAACCCAGCATTAAAAAGAATAACTTGTTAGAAAATTAAGTAGTGGAATCATCAAATCATTAGTGAAGTACTTACTCTGAGATGAAAGCAAGCAAAACCAGGAGAAGTAAACCAGAAGAAAAGATGATAGAGCTTTTTTCCATGTTATGAAAATTGGATGATATTCCCAACCTTCAAATGTAAAGCCTGTATTTATAGAAGTAGTCTTCAGTGTACACAACACTACTTAGACCACATGGTACACCACTTTTAATCAATAACTGAACCAAGTATGGACAAATGAGATATATTTTTGGAAGATAATAAGTATACTATTTTTAAAGAAACATTACTTTCAATGAAAAAATTGGCAAGTTCACAGAAACTTATTATATGTGAATGTTGTATGATCGATGAGTCCAAATGTTCAAAATGTTGTAGATATTGCAAGTGGCAGCATTATCTTATCATGTGCGTCCATGACTTTTTGCAAGAAGTCGGCCATTGGCATGATATTTTCCAAAAATGTTACCCTGCCAAAGAATCACAAAGATTTTTGTAGATTTGGCACTGGGTATGATCAGTAGACAACATCTTGAAGTACATTGCAAATGCAGAACAAAGGTATTTGCAATTTCGTATGCTTTATTTGATGATAAAACACTACACAAAATTTCCATCAAGCTTAGAAGAATTAGCTAGGATAAATGTAAAGATATTTATTCTTTCATAGTTTCCATCGGTGACAATTCAAGTTGGTACGTTTACGCGGGCGCGCATGAGGTGGTGCAACACCAACATGCTATAACAAAAAAGCATGGATTCAAACAATATCCAGAAACGACAGTACTCGAAGTACTCCTCCTATAAGCAGGGATTTTCCAATACCGATAATTTTCAAAGCAGTCATTCCATGAGATCATATATTTGTATCCGAGACTAAATGGGGTACATGGACGCTGGTGGTGGTGGAGGTGTTACAATAACAATGCATCAGGAGATTCAGGGCTTCAACACAACACAACAGAAACAAATTTGTATTTGAGTGTTGAAAAATATATTTAGTTACCTACTCAGAAATGTACTACAATCAAAACTAGGAAAAGCAAACGGAAGAAAAAAAGGGGAGAAGATGATAGTACAATACTATAGAGTTGTATACCCCCATATACACCTAAATTTCTGACCACATTGTGTGCATCTTAAGTCAACGACCTAGCCACTTGATTTGAAGTATTAGTTTTCTTATAGAGAGCTCTTAGTCCAGAAGATAAGTATAACACCACTTGTATTCAAAGACCATTAGTAGTAGTAATCTGCTAATTTAGTATGTTCAAAGGAAACTCATCCACATGTGGGTGCATGATTTAGTGAGATTCTCACGTCTCAAACACGTTGTAAAGATCTGTCTTTGGTAACTAAAAGTTTTGACTTATATTACAAAATCCGGCAGTAATTTTTTCCGAAGAAAGTACTTCTAAGAATCTCAAGTTTCTCGAAAATGAACAGTTTTTAAGGAACTTTTCTGCTCGAGCATTTTTCATCAAAGCAGTATTACGACACCTTTTTACATAACTCACTTGAAAACCGGTTTAGTGACAATCTATCATCTATCAGTCATTATAGTTGATTTTTCGACTTTTACCTGGGCACTTGCCACTTTTTACTTCTCATATAAGGGGTCAAAACGTCAAAAGACAATATCCTGAAATTCTTGCATTGATTCTATAATTCTGCCGCAAAAATGGACTTGGTCTTAGACGGTGAAAAAACAACTGCCGCATTTTAAACCTCAAACCCTTGTCATTTTGCATCGCATCTTCTATGATAGAGTCCAAATTGCTATTGCACCTGTTTTAAATTTTAATGACATTGTATATTTTCCCAAAATGTAACCCCGTCATAAAGATTGTTTTAAATAAAAATTTGAAGACACTAACATTGTGATGATTCCATCAAGCCAAGAAGAATCAGCTAGGATAAACTGTAAGAATTTTATTAACTTTTTGGGCTTCAACATTTGAATACAGATCTGCTACAACTTACAATTGAAGTTGGTGTCCGCCTGTGGTGGCGGTACAACACTGGCATACTGTAACAAAAAGGCGTGGGTTGAAGCAATATCCGTGAACAACACCCCAAGTACTCCCATAAGCAGCGATACACCAATACCGACAATTTTCAAAACAGTCGTTCCACGAGATCATGTACTTGTATCCAAGAGTTTTTGGGGAAGTTGCAGGGCAGATTGGTTGCGTAAATGCATTGACGCCTACTCTTCTGTAATATCATTATCATTACCCAGGAAGAAAAAAAAACACAAAAAAGAACTTGTTACTAGAGAAACTGTAATTATAAAGACAATCAAGAATAATGGGAAAAATAAAAAGTTCTTACTCAGACATAAAAGCAATCAAAACTAGGAAAAATAACCCGAAGAAGAAAGGAGAGGAAATGAAAGAACTTCTCGCCATGATTTGAAATTGATATGATTTGATATGTTTGAAATTGATTTGAAAAAATAAATAAATATTGTACTTATAGATCAGATACACCACTTCACCAGACAATTACATGGTGTACATTTTGTAGTTAAGCCACTTGTGAAAATAAAAGCTAGTTTATAGATTGCTTTTATCACAAATATAGTAAGTTCTAAGAAACTCGTATGCATTTATGTGCATGTGGGTGAACATGGCGCACTGTAAATGGAAGTTAAATAATTATCAAGTAGATATTATGGCGATTATTGAATATACATGACTTCTTGGTTTGATTTCTGCCCCAAAGCAATGTTTTTAAAACCGGACCGGATGTCAAACCAGTAAAATTACTGGGTCAAGGTCGAATGGGTTAACCAGTGGTTCAACTAGTGGTTCAATCAGGAGTCATTGGGTCAAATATATAACATTTATCTTTTTTTTTTGGTAACATATATATAACATTTATCAAATAGCACTAATCGTAACTATATCAATTTGAGTTCAAAATCTTACCTAATTAAGTCAAATAACTACTCTAAAAAAATTCACTCTAAATGGGATGGCAATGGTCAGTAATTATATGAATAATGCAAGGACGTTATAATAAATCAACAACCCTAATTTCCCTTTTCGAGTTCACTCACACAACAAAAATGATACATGTACCAAACCGAATCTGTAAGGACTGAGTTTTGTAAGAGGCTCCATATATATAACATTTATCCACACCCAATTTGAGTTCAAAATCTTACCTAATTAAGTCAAATAACTACTCTAATCCTAAATGGGTGTATATGAATAATGCAAGGACGTTATAATAAATCAACAACCCTAATTTCCCTTTTCGAGTTCACTCACACAACAAAAATGATACATGTACCGAAACTGCGCAAGGAGTGAGTTTTTGTAAGAGGGGAGTGGGGCCCACTCCTGCCCCGCTCCTAATCCTAGTGTTTAGAGCCGCTTCCAGAACCGTTGGATGTCCGAAGTGTAAATCACGGTACAAAATTTCGATCGGTCTATCAACACTCCTCACACAACTACCTCTACCGTATCTAACTTTCTTATTCACCCTCTCTCTCTTAAACATACCACCGTTTATCACAGTAGCAGATGACATTCTCCTCAAAACGGCGGTCTTCTTTCTTCCCTTCTCGAGCTTTGTTTCCTTATGCTATAAGGTTGAGCTTCATTGCACGTACTTGATTGATTGATTTGAGGAGAGACTTTTTTTCTTTTTCAAATTGATTGATTTGAAGCATAAGGGATCTGCTACAAAATGAATTTGATTGTTCAAAGCATAATATTCAACAATCGATCGGATACAACGTCACTTTTTTGGATTACTTTCTCCTCTCTATCTTCTATTATTCTTCAATTTTTGTTGATGTTTGCTTTCATAATAAAAGCTCAATCGTTTTTGTGTGATATTTTCCCAGGCACTTGTTAACAAAAATTAAAAAAAAAAACAAACTTGGATTGAAAAGCTACCGGGTGAACCAAGGAAAAACCGGCTGGGTCGGCTGGTTCAGTTGTTGGAAATCCGGTTCTCCTGGTTCATTGGGTTTTATTGCAGATTGGTTGGTCAAGGGTAACCCAACCCTTTTTCTCTACTGGTTCACCGCCCCAAAGAAGGGTTCTTATTTAGAGCATCACCAATTATGGGAGCTAAAAGTGCGAAAGAAGCCAAATCAGTGGGCTTCATATTACACAATTGTTGGATATGGACATAAGTCGTGAACTTAGCGTATTGAACAACATACACTAGAATATTTGAAGAAAGAAAAATGATGCATTATAAATTTGAAATTAAAGCAATTACAAGTGGCACTCAAAAAGATACGTGAAGTACATCACCAGAAAACAATGATGTTCTTAGTTAATAAGAGCGCAATGTTTTCTGATTTCACCAGCATTACCAGTGAGAACTTCAATCGCATTCATTTTCTCCATAGACACAGCAAAATCCTTGAAGAATGTTGCTCCATTGCTTCTTGCTTGACTCTTAACATAAGCCTTAGTCACTGGGTCGTTAAGAAGAGTTGCATCAGATGTAAATAATCCCCTTCTCTTACTAACAAGCTTATAGTAACTGGAGTCAAATGTTTTGAAACTTCCTGGATCCATCTCGGCTGTATGCACTAAATCGTTTGGCTTGCACTTGCTCTTTAGGCGTGGTACATACTCGCTGTCCAATGTTGGATCTGAATCTCCTTTGCCCGTGAAATTGTACAACCTTGTTGTAATTGAGGCGCAAGCGGCAACACCAATTGTATGTGCACCTGTTGATGCATATATGAGTAATGTTTACGTTTTAAGCGTCAAAGCTTGTACACTACTACAAAATAAAATGAAAGCACTGGTAAGGCCAAAATCAGCACTTTCGTCGATATATAATTTCAGTTACCTGATAAGACTGCAAGGTCCTTTGCACTCAACCCTTTTGATGCAAATGATGTTATCAATTGAGTAGAATTGAAGAATGGTGCTGGTAGTGTGAAAGCATCTGTCATGATCGAAACTCTACCATCTCTTCGCCCGGTGGGTACATTCCACCATGGTCCTTTAATCTGAAAAAAAATAATCCAAATGTTTATTATTGTCAATTATAGATCAATTTATTCACTATTATTGTTCAATTGGTAGATTAGTTACCAAAACTACTGAATCTCTTGCAACCAATGATAGAATGTCCGCACATGAAACAACTCCAGGGCACACTTTCTCGACTGCAGCCTTTGCAGCATCAATAACATTGAAACCTCTAAGGGATAAATTAGGAATGGAGGCTTTCTCGGATTGATTTGTGCTTGTCGAATTTATTAGCACTGAACCATCACAACCCTGTATACATTAACAGATAGAGATTTCAGTTACCTATTAACGACAATTTAGAAAGAAAAAAAAAATTGAAACGAGAGAATGAATTATACGTGCATATGCGTACCCTGACGAAACAATCATGGAAATGCATTCTCAATAATGCGGCAGGGAGTGTAGGATTAAATGAAACGTATGAAGCAGTCGTCTTGTAAATAATAGACTCAGCATTTGGACATGTCTTTTGGTAGAAACCCAATTTCAGACCTTGACCGTTACTTATGTCCAAGACAAGGAAAACAAGAACCAAAACCGAAAGAAACCTTAGAGTAGCCATGACTGAAATTTGATGTAGCTAAGTAAAGAAATGCAAATGAAATGGTAGTAGTAGTGATTATGAGGATGATAGGTACTGAACATGTATATATATATAGTGCTCCCTAGCTACTTATAAATTGAACTCGATTATTAGTATGTCATGCTGCAAAAGGCTGTCATTAAGCTAGATAAATATGAACAACTTGTGCGCTTAATTATTTTGATCGTGCTCCATTTCCAAGGTTAGGTAGAGGATATAATGAATATCCAAAACTAAAACTGGTTTAACTTTGCACATTTGAGAAATAATTGACAACTAAAAGAGGAATTATTGTCTTTTCGTAAAAATGAATTATGAATCCATCATCATACATGTATTGCTTGTACTCATCACTATCTAAGTTTTTGTTTTCTGTTTAAGAAAATGGAAGGTAAGGCAGGGACGAGGAAACATATTGGTGAATTAAAAGAAGAAAAACATAATATTGAGGTTTCGAACCCGACTAACGACACAGGTAATGTTAGAACTTAGAAGTTACTATGTTATTATTAGTTCGACCGAGTGAAACGAGAGAGGACTATATATATATATATATAGTGACTTTGTGTCAATGTGAATCATGATTTTTTTTTTAATTTGACACAAAAAGATTAGATTTGGGTGGTTTGGTTTTTGGTGTCAATACCCTGGATTTCCAAATTGCCCCTCCATTTTATTTCAATTACTATAACTCCTTATGTATCCTATTTTTCAGGGGTATAATTGACAACCAAACTTTAACATAACATATCTAAAAATTCGTGCCTTGGAATTTTACAAATTTTATCTCGTTGAAATGGTTTTAAAAAAACTCCGCGCAATGAGTACAAACAACAATATCAAATTTAGAGTTTTTAAATTCGGAGTTGTTTATCATTTTAGACACAATTTTCAAAAATGAAATGTATATCCATAACCTAGTTATCAATACGGGGTACGGAGAGAAGTTCGGGACGGCATACGTTCGGGAATTTTACGGATTTGGATAGGTCGGATTCGGTCAAAAAGTCGGTCAACGGTTCGTTGTTTGGAGGGTAGTTCGGAACGGATACGTACGTGTATAATTCGTTTTAGAAATATGAGTTCGGTACGGAAAATACGGCCTATACCAAACTATTAGAAAAGATATTTTGGTATTAACTACATAGAAATATGTCTTGAAATGTAATATATAGAACTTATCTACTACAATAATCAAAACTAAGGCATAGCTCAGTGGTTGGGACACTTCTTATCATCCTAGGGGTCAAGGGTTCGAAACCACCCCATTCATTTCTATTTTTATTATGAACAGTTTAAGAACAGTTATTTCTGACCGATTCAAATCGGTGGACTGGTACTGACTCGGCTGAGTCACTAACTGAACCAAACTAACGTATAATTCGCGAAATATTCGCCATGTTCATATTATACGCGTAACCTGTTCGGTCTTTGGAAAATTCGGACGAATGCAACGGATTCGCGAATAATTCGCCGAATTGCTAACTAGGATCCATAATGCAAACCACACAAAGGATTCATAATACTTTATGTGGCCATATTTTGGTTTATGCATCAACTTATTTTTCTTTGCAACTTATAAAACGATGTACTCCTTGAAAAAGAGGGGGTCTAACAACCTCACCTAATATTTCGACTAGCAATCTGTATGGACAACTCCGAGTTGTTTTCTAGAGAATCAACTAGACTCGATCAATAGAAAATACTCAAGGAGTTATTATCTCAATCTCTCAATTTGATTTACTCAAGCAAATGTGATTCACGTGTCTAATCAAAGAGAGATAACTTGGATGTTACGAAAGACAATATCCAAGTGCCAATCAATTTAAATTAACAACCAATAAGGTCGGATATTCTAATTGATTGAACAACGCACAACCTGTATTATTTCAATTATATAACAAAATATAATGCGGAAAAGAAATAACACAGAAACCAGAATTTTGTTAACGAGGAAACCGTAAATGCAGTAAAACCCCGAGAACTAGTCGAGATTAAACATACAATGTATTAAAAAGCGGGGGTCTAATAACCACACCCAACAATTCGTTTGAAAATATGAGAGGACTTACTCCAATACACTTTCTAGAGAATCAACTAGACAGTCAAACTCAATCTAGAGTAAAGTATATCAAGGAGTTTAATATCTCTATTTCAACACAATCAAAGTTAAACATAAACAAGTCCGTAAACTTGATTTTAGTGTGAAGCTCTTGAAACCAAGTCTTTTGTTTTAATCACAACCTATTCAATATCTACTACGTGTATAAACCTCTTTAAGCAACAATTACTAAAGGAATATTTCAACACAGTGTCCACTTGAAATAGGGTTAGTCCAGACTGGTATAACAATGCGAGAATAACAAAATTAACTGTTCAATATCAATCAAGTCTTATCCAACAAACACGGTCGGATTTAACAACTATGATTGATTAACGTACAACCTGTATTATTTTAATTATATAAATAAAATATAATGCGAAAAAGAAATAACACAAACACCAGAAATTTTGTTAACGAGGAAACCGCAAATGCAGAAAACCCCCAGGACCTAGTCCAGAATAAACACACACTGATTATAAGCTGTTACACCAATTTCCTACTAATTATTCGGACTAGATATAATAACTGCTTCAGCACAAATAGAACTCCTAGCAGAATACCGATTCTCTTTAGGAATTCTTCTCCTTAATCTTCTAGCGAAACCCAAGGTTCTCTTTAGAAGATACAACAACACGATTGATACGATTCGATATTTTGTTTACACGAAATACCGGTTTGATTTCCCTTCAGAAGTGAATCAAAATCTTGTGTTTATTTTGATAAAAACAATTACTAGGTAAAAGTAATATCAAAACAAACGTGTAGATTAGGGATTGTTATCTCTTCAATAAAGGAAGAGAAACCTAATTATTCTACCACAAGAACAACTAAAATAAATCTAGAGATATCTTGTTTAAAACTTCTCAAGGATTTTTACGAGATGCCTCAATATAAGTTTTTATTTCTAGTCTCCGATTTCGACTAACAAGTGTTGGTATACGATCGGAAACTGAAAGCTATCAAAACCTAGGGTTTATGATCAACAACTCTTGAATGGTTTTATATCAGAAGAGAAAACCTTAGAATAGACAAGAGATGAAAAACCTAGATTACAAGTTGTACGTATAATCAATCACGAAGATTTAATCCAACTTGGATTTATGATCCCCAATACAAAGACTTTTATCTTACTCTTGTTCACGAAGAATAGAAGACATGGAAACAAACTGCAAAGCTTACGCCAATTTTCCAAAGGGGATGAAAACTGTGTAAACTCACGAACCCTTTATTTATAGTGCAAAATTAGCTTTAAAACTAAGCTAGGGTTTAGGATATTTTCCTTTTTCAAGACTTTCCTAATTATGGGAGTCTTTCCTAAGTTACAAATATTATGCATAAATAAATAATTAATTAGCAAATATTTATTTATGTGAATAAATCACATTTTAACTTAGGCAGGAATTTAAAGTTATCACAAACACTTTAATATGGTAATCAAATATGTTTGGATTAATATCCATCTTTCCTAGATAAGGAAACATCACCAATTTGACCAAAAATGCCTTTTAGTCACATAATTTGGCCCAAGTCCGTGAACCGTTACAAGCAGCCCATGGATTGTTTCCTACTAACGGGCCTTTAATAAATCACTCATAACTTTATCGTTATAACTCAGAATTGAGTGATTCTTGACTCGTTGAATTCACTATAACATGAGAACCTTTCCAAGGATAAAGGTTATTGTTACAAAAGTCGTGGCTTAAATAACCTCAAGTATATATACAAAAATGTACATTTACAGTCATAGGAATTGTTCCATAGAGTGAGCATTTGTTTGGATGGATTAGAAAGGTAGAATTGAACAATAATCCAAATGAAATCAATTAACTCATACCTTTGTTGATGAAGTCCTTGTTGATGTTCTTGTAATCTCAATCTTCATCCTTTAAGAATAGCTCTTCTTAGACCTAATCTAGTCCGAAACTATTTATAGTATACTAAATCAAGAATGCATTTTGTTAACTAAAATTGACAACTAACTTGACATACCAATGCTAGTGGGTTCAACCGAGCAATGCTCTAACAATCTACCCCTTTGTCAATTTTAGTGACAAAACCATTTTTCATATGGATTGTACTTGACAAAACCTAAATCCCACATGCTTGATTTCTTTGGTTCTTCAACTATGAGGGTGATCATCCTGTACTTGTTGAAGATCCATCATAGTATTATTACATAGCATCAAAGTTCAATTGTATCGCAACTTTGACAATAATACTATGGTGATATCTCGACATGAAAACCACTCCCCCTTACATAATGATCCGTCAACCATATGTATATATAGTGTGAACTACAATAATTCTCCCCCATTTTTGTCAATATAAATTGGCTAATTCACGAAAAACTGGTGGGATCATAATGAAATTTTCATAGAGGAACTTCTTGACCGAAGGAAAAACATATAAACTTATTTAGATGATATCACAGAGTCGAAACTTAGTGACTTCATCAAGGAGTTTGTTAAGATACAAGTTAACCCCTACATGTTCCACAACCGCTTCTCCCCTCAAAGATATAACAATTAAGCACAAGTTCATTTAAGAACTCTCCCCCACTGGATGTTATTCCCGAAAGAACAACAAGAGTGACCTTAATTATTCCAGAGATAAGGATTTATTGGATTTTAGAAACCCTCCAAGGAGATACGACTTAAGAACCAATCATTGAAAGTCTCTCATGATATTATGTTACTAAGAAATTAGAACTATCTCATGGGAACAATACACAATATGTAATCAAAAATATCAAGTATTGTGATCATATTTTCTAAGATACAAACTTGTAAAAACAAGAGTTGGTATGGTTAGAAGGAAGAATAACCTTTTCCACAAGGATTTACACCAAGGATGGTTACCATAAGTGTATGAAAAAGTTTCTTTGACAATAAAAACCAACATCCAATGGCTTTGATTATTGCTTCTAACCTTAAGAATTTGAATCACAAATCAAGTTAGGTAATTAAGAATCATACGCGTGGTATTTAGCCATATGAGAACTTTTCATATCAACCTTATTATTCTTCACCATAACTAGCTCAAATGACTCAAATGAACTAGTTAGAGAGTTTTTCAATTGCAAGGAAATCGTATGTACTACACAAGACAAAATTGAAGAAAAAACGATTTGATTCACTCGAATCGGTTTATGAACTATATAGCTACGGTTTGAAATTGCATTCCTTAGTTTATAAAGATAAGTTCACAAACATCGTTTTTAGACATAACCTAGTCAAGTTCGCGGACTGGGTTCGCGGACTTAAGTTCCCGGATGGAGTTTACAAACTCCAGCGGAAATTATCGGGTCGAGAACTTCTCCAGTTTGCGGACTAGGTTCATGAACTAAGTTCACGGACTTAGATCACGCACTTCCCCGGTTCTCTTGATCAACAAAGTTCGCAAACTTCGGTTCAAGGAATAAGGACTTATACATATATGTGCTTCCACAATAATGCTTATATCCTCCGATGGATATATAGTCTAAACTCTCATTTCAATCATTGAAACATTCTCATAGGAAGTTATATAGTTGTTATTCACAAACCATTTTTTGTCAGAGCAATTTTCAAAGTGATTGAAACTTTACATGAATTTCGTCACTAGGTAAAGATAAACTTGGCTAAAGCGAAAGTTTACCAACATAATTTGTGTGCCCCAATTATTTTGCAATCCTCACTGTATTTACAAGGGCTTCTTGGTAAGGATGCACTTTCAACATAATTAGGTTGTGTTGAGGTGAACAAAGTCTTGCTTACCACAGGTACAAAATCATACATGGACTCTAGGGATTTAACAACTCCCTTGAAGCTTTCTATAACTGTTTCATACCTTTTTAAAATGTTATCCCTTCTCAAACTCTTGTCTGGGAGATCCTTCTTAATAGTACTCGTTGATTTATTGATCTTCTTTGGTACCAATTTTTAAGTATCTTTTGGAGTATCGTATTTATTTTTCTCCCCTAAATAATTATGAAATTTCTTAGAGGGAATACTCGAAAAATTGATATTATGAGACTCGGTTTTTCTCCAGTTTGGAGCATCAGATCTTGTCATCCTAACATAATCAGATCTAGTTTTATCTCGTTTAAGATATCTGCAATTCCTTTGCAAGTGACCGGGTTTTCCACAATAAAAATAATGTTTAGTAGAATGAAAAAAGTTATGTTTAGTGTTACCTAAATGTGTATGTGCTTGCTTTGGATCTTGACAGCATTTCCTATTTTCGTTATCGGAAGTTGGTAGAGATACTTTATTTTTGTCAACCGTGGAACGTTTTGATTTGGAAGAATCTTTAGCTTTGACAAATTTTACCTCTTTGCAAATACTAGGAGCGTTTATTCCTTCATAGCCCAATCCTCGTGTATCACGATGATTTCTACATGCTCCCAGTATCGAGGTTAATTTTTCTGAGCTCCTATTTTTATACAAACTTTCTTTAAAGCTCGAGTTTTCTTCTTCCAACTTTTTGACCTTTTCAAGCGCAATAACTAGATCATTCTTGGATGATTCATATTGAATTTTGAGATCTTCTCGTTCCGAATCAAATAACAAGTTCATCTCAATGTTCTCCAAGTTATCTAGCTTTGCTTGAAGAATAATTTTCCGATCTCAACCTATAGCAATTTCTTCTTTAAGGTTTCGTATTTCCTTGAGATAATCTCTTGCACCATTAGAATCAAGTTGGTCTTGCAAGTCTTTAATATGACTACGAAATCTGTCATATTTAACTTTATCACTGAGAATGGTGCATTCAGCTTCCGTGAGTTTTGTATGACATTCCTTAGGAATATTATTAGCGACTGGATCCACATGGAACACTTCTTCGTCCGAATCAGAATCAGTACCCGAAAGAATATTTCCAGAAGCTAATGCAATCTCGTCTGTGTACACTTGGGGATTATAATATTCAGTTCCATCATCAAGAGTGGGCAAAGCTGATGCATATGCCGATTGTCTACGTCTCCAGCTAGGACATACTGAAGACAAGTCCTGAAACCACGTCCGTTTTAGAATTTTATCTCAAGCATGTTTGTCAATGTTAGTGATCAAAACTATAAGTCTTTCTTTCTACTCTACTATAGCTAAGGTCTCGGACTAGGATAGAAAGTGTAGTTGAGATCAAGAACTCCATGGAAATCATCATACAATAAAAATGACTACTCAAGAAACTGGTGGATCTTCATCGACTAAAAGGTATGTAGAGACTTGAACTTATCTATCACTCAAAAGTCTATTTATCTCCTATCTCGAGATAAAAGTCGTTTTGCTATATAGACTAAGATTATACACATTTGGTATTTCGAGCCGAGTATATCTCGCCTAATCGAAATATGTGTTGGTAAAGCTTTCGCTTTATCCAAGTTCATCTTTACCTAGTGACGAACGTCATGTTAAGTTTTAATCACTCTGAAACTTGCTTTGACAAAAAATGGTTTGTGATTAACAACTATATAACGTCCTATGAGAATGTTTCAATGATTGAAATGAGATTTTAGATAATATAACCAATGGAGGATATAAGAATTGTTGTGGAAACACATATGTGTATAAGTCTTTATTCCTTGAACCAAAGTTTGCGATCTTTGTTGATCAAGAGAACCGGAAAAGTGCGTGACCTTCAGTCCGTGAACTCAGTGCGTGAGCTTTAGTCCGCTAACTGGCGAAGTTCTCAAACCCGAGAATTTCTACTGGAGTTTGTGAACTCTATCTGGGAACTTAAGTCCGCGAACTTGAGTAGGTTATGTCTAAGTTTGGTGAAGAAGAATATGGTTGATGTGAAAGTTATCATATGGCTAACCCTTTGGTTAACTATTGTTGAACTAACTAATGTACAAGTTTGGGTATGGTTTTCAGAAGCCTACAAATGTGCATTTCATGTGTGTATAACAAGCTATGTTTTCGATCTAACGGTTGATAAATATTAGCTTGAATCTAATCACGTTTCATCTAACAGTGAATATTGAATGCTTTGTTACTAAGGTAACATTGATTGCAAACCCTGATTTGAACACTATATACGGGAGAACTCTAGCAACTAGGAAACCTAATCCCCATACCTTACGTGTGATACTAGTTGCATATCTAGAGTCGATTCTCCTTTAATATTTGGTTTCTTCTTTTAAACGAGGTTAACGACTTAAAAACTTCATTGGGATTGTGAAGCCAGACCGATACTACTTTTATCGTAGTTGTGTGATCTAATCTTGTTGTTTCTATTATGCGAGTACAATTGTAATAATTGGCTTGAGATTTCTATCTCCGATAGGCAAGATATAAAATTAGTCACAAACATCTTCGTCTCATCGTTTGTGATTCCACAATATTTTTTTCGCTACGTCGATTAATACTATTGTGAGGTGATTGATAAAGCTGAGATGTTCTTCGGGAATATAAGTCTGGTTTTATCAATTGGTTCCTGTTCACCTTGATTTATCAAAAGACGGAACAAAACTCATAGGTATATTCGTGGAAGACAAATTTATCTATTACCGTAGACTTATCTATGTGATACAGATTGGTTTATTAAAGTCTTCGACTTTGGGTCGTAGAAACTCTTAATTGTGGGTGAGATCAGCTAAGGGAATCAAGTACGTTGTATCCTGCTGGGATCAGAGATGTAAGAGCATAATTATACCTTGGATCAGTGTGAGATTGATTGGGGTTCAACTACAGTCCAGAATGAAGTTAGCTTGGAGTAGGCTAGTGTTTGTAGCGGCTTAATACAGTGTATGTTTAATCTGGACTAGGTCCCGGGGTTTTTCTACATTTGCGGTTTACTAGTTAACAAAATTATAGTGTCTGTGTTATTTTATTTTCCGCATTATATTGTTTATCTTTATAATTGAAATAATACAGGTTGTGCGTTGAAGTTAAATCAATTAGAATATCCAAACTTTGGTTGTTGATTTACATTGATTGATACTTGGATATTGGTATTTGGTACCATCCAAGTTATTCTTTGTATTTGATTAAAGACTCGTTGATTTCTATTAGCTTGAGTAAATCAAAACAAGAGAGAGATAATATATAACTCCTTGAGATATTTCTATCTAGATTGAGACTGAATGTCTAGAAGGTATCTCGGAGTTAGTCCATACAGATTGCTAATTCGAAATATTGGGTGTGGTTGTTAGACCCCTGCTTTTTCAATTGGTATCAGAGCAGGCAAACACGTTTAAAGACCTTACAAGTCTGTATTTGTAGCAATAAGGCTCTATGGACAATGGTGTTATCTCTATTAACGTACCATCAATCTTCAATGGCTCTAATTACGTATGGTAGAAAAAATTTATGCGGGCTTTTCTTTAAGCATGTGATTTTCAATCATGGGTATATGTTGTTAATGGCTATGATCCTCCCGTTGTGGCAGTTGGAGATGTAAACGTCCCCAAGAATATTGGTGAATACACCCCTGCCGAGATACTTGTTGCAAAGCAATGCTCCGACGGTTTGAATTCCATTACCCCAAATCTTCAACACCATGTGTCTAATTGCACTAAATCGCAAGAATCTTGGGTTATATTAGAAACCGTGTTTGAAGGTAATACCAGTGACAAGGAAGCTAGGCTTCTACACCTTAATTCCGATTGGGAAAACCTTCGTATGGCAGATGAAGAAACATTTGATGAGTTTAATCACAAAGTTTCTGAAATTGTTAATGCATCCTTTGCATTGAGTAAGACTATTCCTGAAAAGGACATTGTAATGAAAATTCTCAGATCGCTGCCATCTAGATAAGATTGTAAGAAGCATGCCATCATTTAGGGAAATAACCTTGATACTTTCTCCATAAATACGTTGGTTGGAAAGCTTAAGATCTTTGATCATGAATACTCGTCCAAATCTATTGATGTTGCGTTCAAAGCACTAAAGGACACTAAATTACTTGATATAAGTAAAAAATTGTATATCTCTGAAGATGATCACTCTGAGACAGATTCATCAGATGAAGATCTTGAAAAATCAGTCACGATGATCACAAGACAGTTTAGGAATCTTCTATTGAAGAGAAGTAAATGGTTCTCTAGAGATAAGCCTAAGGTATTAGTCAAACCTCATAATCATGTTCCTCCTAAAAATAGGGATATTGATTAAACTGATGATGAGGATATGCGTCAGTGATTTAAGTGTAAGGTATTTGGTCATTATGCAAACGAGTATCCAAATCGGAGAAAATACATTGAGAACAAAGGTCTTGCTGCAACTCTTGATGAAATTTCTGAAAACTATGATTCTAATGAAGACGAGAAATCAAGTGTTGCACTTCTTTGTGAAAATATTTATTTTGATAATTGTAGCAATACATACATCAATCTTGATATTCTATCAGAAGATAATCCAACTATTCTGGAAGATAAAGTTGACCCATCTTTTGGAAACTTTGTTCATAATTTTTTAGGTCCCACTATGTGCCTAGCTTCCTGCACATCTCAGAAGCCTGATTTTTATGCAAGTTTGACGTGTTCATATTGTTTATTAAAGGGTCATGAACTTTCAAAGTGTTATAAGTTCAAATGCACGTCAACAAACTACAACGAATAGCAACTCATTTATCAAGGAAGCTTAAATTTTCTCAGAAGATCGCTGAGGTATGTAAGATTTTATCTTCGTCTAAGAAGTTGGTTTCCAAGGATAAACTACGACCATTAGAAAATAAAGTATGGTAAAATTGTTTTGATAGACAAAGGTCCGTGGATTCCTCTCAAGAGGAAAATGGTGGACAAATTATTTTTCACCACAATGCAATTTAATTGTGTTGTTGTGAAAATCTTGTCTCATGTGGCTGTTCAAAAGAGACAATGATTTTGTATTTTCAGGCCTTTAGGAAAATTTTGTTTCTCTTATTTTCTTAGATTTTTCTTCTTTTTGTCTATCAAACAATAGAAAGGGTACTATCGACAATTCTACTCTTCATAGGGTTGAGAGATGATCGTGTACGAACATGTTTAAAGGTTTCGAAACCCTACATTCATTTTTCCTTCTCCGTAACCTCCTTTAATCTCAAGACTACTTGTTGAGAAAATTGTAATTTCCTTTCACAATCCCATATGTTTATGGATACTCCAAGCATGATGTCTTCTGAAGGAAAGGATATTAATTGGATTGTTAAGCCATCAATCATGAATAAAAAAGAAAAATCTCCGTTAGCTCCAACTCTGAAAAGAAAAAGAAGGAATTTGAGGAAGCCAAGAGCCGTTCCTTCAAATTCTTAGAAGTTTTTTGATGTTCTTGATGGGTTGAAGGAGATCCGAAAGGAGATTCAACAAATAAAGGCTTTTGTGTATAAGACTCATGAGATTAAGAAGGCCCTAGTTTGACAACATCAACCAAGAAGGTTTATTGATATAAACTCCTACCTTAATGAACCTTATGTTCCAATGGATGTTGACGACAAGGAGTTCGGAGACGATAAAGAATTATTCAAAGGTATTATTGCCTAGTAAATCTTCTATTATTCTTGTTTTTTTAGAAGAATAACTAGAGTTTGGAATAGCCATTATTGTGATTACACATGTCTATGTCCAACGTTTTCATCTTCTTGTTTTTTGATTTATTGGTTTAAATTCTAAACTTGTTTGGAAGATGATTTTTGCAGTATTAATCTTTATGGTTTTATATATTGCAATATTGTTATGGGACATGTGTGTTTGCATCCGTGAACTTGATTGTCCCATACTTTGTCAAAAGTAAAGTCGTTCATGAGTTTATATGCAAGTATTGATGAATGAATGGATGGAATTTTGACAAATGCAAAAGTTAAGCCTATTATGTCAATTTTTGATGGAAGATAGGTTAAAATATTTTGTAATTCAAGCATTATGTCTATTGTATGTCATTGTGCAAATGATGATGGAAACATAGAATGAATCCTTGTGTATTCCGCAGTAATTGATCTTCCCTGATCCATGTATTACTGTGAGGCTCCGTATTGTGTTTTGTGTCGATCACTAGACAACCAAGTTGATTATTGTGATTAGCTAAGTTGTGTTCCGTAAGGTACTTTATGTAGAGAATATTGAAATAAATTAATCATCTTGTGTGGTTATTTAGTTATGACTCCATAAGTTTTTCTTATGTTTGAGCGTTTTTGATTGGGTGGATTATTTTCATGATTAACTTAGTCATTGCTCCATAGATTTTCTTATGAGACTATAATAAACGATTAAATGGATTACTTTTGTGATTAGTTTGATTGTGTTTTCCTGTTAGATTAATTATGGGTTCTCATGTGATTAATCTAATTGAGTTTTTAAGTCTCCATAACTTTACTTATGTTGAGCATATTCGGTTACATTTGTAATTGAATATTTTTGGATTCAAATTCATACTTGTATGTGATTTGTTGTCCAAATAAATCCTTATTCTCTTTTGAAATTAAGGTCGCTCTTGTTGTTCCTTAGGGAATGACATATTATGGGGGAGAGTTCTTTTGAACTTGTTCTTAATTGCTAAATCTTTGTAGGGAGTGCGGTTGTGGAATATTATAGGGGTCATCTTGTATCTTCATAGACTCCTTGATGAATGCATTTAGCTTGGGCTTTATGATTGCATATAAATAAGATGGTATGTACATTTACCTTTGGTCATGAAATGTCTCTTACGGAAATTTTATTATGATCCCTTTCTTGTACCTTTGCCGATTTCATTAACAAAAAGGGGAAGAATTAATATGTAGTTCACACTACAAATACATAAGGTTTTCGGATCATTATGTAAGGGGGAGTGGTTTCTATGTGAGATGGAGTGTTAACTAAGGAGGGGTGAGATATCACCATAATATTATTGTTGAAGTTGTGATGCAATTGGACTTTGACGTTGTGTAATGATACTATGACACTGTATAACAATGATTGCGAACTCTTGTTTTCTCATTGTTATAACTTTGGATTTTCAACAACGATGATGCTAAACTTACAACCTTTGGGATCATTGAAGTACTTGGAAGTGACGAAGATTTCGAGTAATGTTGAAGATTAGACATGTGGAATAGGAGCTACAAAGTTTATTTATATATTTTTTGTATTCCATATGTATTGATTGTTTTGTCACTAAAATTGACAAAGGGAGAGATTGTTAGAGCATTGCTCGGTCGAACTCGCATGCATTGTTATCTCAAGCATGTTTGTCAATGTTAGTCATCAAAACTATAAGTCTTGATTTCTAGTTTACTATAGCTAAGGTCTCGGACTAGGATAGAAAGTGTAGTTGAGCTCAAGAACTCCTTGGAAATCATCATACAAGACGAAGGACTACTCAAGAAACTGGTGGATATTCATCGACTAAAAGGTATGTGGAGACTTGAATTTATCTATCACTCAAACGTCTATTTATCTCCTATCTTGAGACAAAAGTCATTTTGCTATATAGACTAAGATTATACACATTTGGTATTTCGATCCGAGTATATCTCGCCTATCTATTTCTCGAAATATGTGTAGGTAAAGATTTCGCTTTAGCCAAGTTCATCTTTACCTAGTGATGAAAGTCATGTTAAGTTTAAATCACTTTGAAAATTGCTCTGACGAAAAATGGTTTTGTGAATAACAACTATATAACGTCCTCTGAGAATGTTTCAATGATTCAAATGAGAGTTTAGACAATATAACCAATGGAGAATATAAGCATTGTTGTGGAAACACATATCACTGGGGTCTAACAACCACACCCAACAATTCGTTTGGGAATCTGAGAGGACTTACTCCAATACACTTTTTATAGAATCAACTAGACAGTCAGACTCAATCTAGAGTAAAGTATATCAAGTAGTTTAATATCTCGATTTCAACACAATCAAAGTTAAACAGAAACAAGTCCATAAACTTGATTTTAATGCGAAGCTCTTGAAACAAAGTTTTTTGTTTTAATCACAACCTATTCAATATCTACTGTGTATAAACCTCTTTAAGAAACAATCACTAAAGGAATATTTCAACACAGTGTCCACTTGAAATAGGATTAGTCCAGACTGGTCTAACAATATGAGAATAACAAAATCAATTGTTCAAGATCAATCAAGTCTTGTCCAATAAACAAGGCCGGATTTAACAACTATGATTGATTAACGTACAACCTTTATTATTTCAATTATATAAATAAAATATAATGCGGAAAAGAAATAACACAGACACCAAAAATTTTGTTAACGAGGAAACCGCAAATGCAGAAAAACCCCGGGACCTAGTTCAGAATAAACACACACTGATTATAATCTGTTACACCAATTTCCTACTACCTATTTGGACTAGATGTAATAACTGCTTCAACACAAATAGAACTCCTATCGGAACACCAATTCTCTTTAGGAATTCTTCTCCTTAATATTCTAGCAGAACCCAAGGCTCTCATTAGAAGATACAACAACATGACTGATACGATTCGATATTTTGTTTGCACAAAACACCGGTTTGATTTCCCTATAGATGTAGATAAGGTTTTGGAAATCTTGTGTTTATTTTGATAAAAACAATTACTAGGTAAAAGTAATATCAAAACAAACGTGTAGATTAGGGATTATTATACTCTTCAATAAAAAAAGAGAAACCTAATTATTCTACCACATAAACAACTAGAATAAATCTAGAGATATCTTGTTTAAAACTTCTCAAGGACTTTTACGAGATGCCTCAATAGAAGTTTTTCTTTCTAGTCTCCGATTTCGACTAACAAGTGTTGGAATACGATCGGAAACTGAAATCTATCAAAACCTAGGGTTTATGATCAACAACTCTTGAATGGTTTTATATCAGAAGAGAAAACCTTAGAATAGACAAGAGGTGAAAAACCTAGATTACAAGTTGTATAATCAATCAAGAAGATTTAATCCAACTTGGCTTTGTGATCCCCAATACAAAGACTTTTATCTCACTCTTGTTCACGAAGAACAGAAGACATGGAAACAACCTGCAAAGCTTACGCCAATTTTCCAAAGGGGATGAAAACTGTGTAACCTCACAAACTCTTTATTTTTAGTGAAAAGTTAGCTTGAAAACTAAGCTAGGGTTTAGGCTAATTTCCTTTTTCAAGACTCTCCTAATTATGGGAGTCTTTCCTAAGTTACAAATATTATGCATAAATAATTAAATGAATAATTAATTAGCAAATATTTATTTATGTGAATAAATCACATTTTAACTTAGGCAGGAATTTAAAGTTATCACAAACACTTTAATATGGTAATCAAATATGTTTGGATTAATAGCCATCTTGACTAGATAAGGAAACATCACCAATTTGACCAAAAATGCCTTTTAGTCACATAATTGGGCCCAAGTCCGTGAACCGTTACAAGCAGCTCATGGATTGTTTCTAACTAACGAACCTTCAATAAATCACTCATAACTTTATCGTTATAACTCGGAATTGAGTGATTCTTGGATCGTTGAATTCGTAAGCTCATTCACTATAACATGAGAACCTTTCTAAGGATAAAGGTTATTGTCACAAAAGTCTTGGCTCAAATAACCTCAAGTATATATACAAAAATGTACATTTATCGTCATAGGAATTGTTCCATAGAGTGAGCATTTGTTTGGATAGATTAGAAAGGTAGAATTGAACAAGAATCCAAATGAAATCAATTAACTCATACCTTTGTTGATGAAGTCCTTGTTGATGTCTTCTTGTAATCTCAATCTTCATCATTTAAGAATAGCTTTTCTTAGACATAATCTAGTCTGAAACTATATATAGTATATTAAATCAAGAATGCATTTTGAAAACTAAAATTGACAACTAACTTGACATACCAATGCTAGTGGGCTCAATCGATCAGTGCTCTAACACAAATTATGTCAATCAAGATAGAATCCAGAAGGTTATGAACAAGTGGTATTAATTGATTCCTAGAGAACCTGAGTACTGTGATCATTGTAAGCTTTTTGGACACAATGTTTTTCAATGTAATGCTAAATCACATATTGTAGTGGGAAAAAAAAATGTAATTAATAATGCTATAAGAGGTCGTAAGAGAGGTAACAAAAACAGGGAGTATGTAGCTCTAACTAAAGGTGATGTTAATAACAACATGAATCTGTTGCAGGTTCGTACATAAAATGTATTTAACAATGGAAAAAATAAACATATTCGATGGGGTGACGATGATACTGAAAGTTCAGCTTAGGTGAATACAAGTATGTTTTGAGGAAGTTTATAATGAAACAAAATATGCAGGTATGATTATCGAATCAGTAGTTGATAACCCCACTATTACTGAAATTATACAGGGTTTGTAACTAGCAACAATATAAGACGTAAACGTGGAAATAAATCTAAATGGAAACTTAGTGAAGAGGAAATACGTATGAATAAGAAGAGACCAGAGACAGAGTTGCTAAAAATGTCGAAGTCACTACACCAAATCAAGGTTTTTCTAACAAAGAGTTTCCTAACTAAATTTTTTTTAGTAACTCAAATGATCCATTATAAGTCTAGTAACTCATATAGAGGGTTAGGAAATTAAGAACTAGTTACCATAAATAGGAATTAGCAAATAAAAACTAAATAACTATTGAAAGTGTTAGATTATTAGTTACAAATCCCTAACACATTTTACACTAAATCACTATTACTAATATTCCTACCCAAAATCCATGTATACCAAAATCCACCCCATCTTTCTAACTCTTTGTCATTTTATTAGTAACACAATGTTACATAGCTAACACATTGATTTATTTTAAAATTTAGAAAATGTAAAATGAAATTATAGGATTTTATAAAAAAAAAATTTGGAACCAAATTCAGTTCTAGAACCTAAGAACAACTTACATCATGGAACCAAAATGATATGGGAACCGCAAAAACTTAACTACTTCCCAACTCAATATCTTCAAGAACCAAATCTTATCTTTATCTCTTGTTCGGAAAAAAAAAAAAAATCTGATCTTTAAGTTTTCTGATATAACTCCATTATCTTCACCAACAAATCTTATATGTGAAAATGACCATATTACTCTTATTGGAAATAAGTGCAATAAATATTATGTAGACTGTGAAAATGACCAAACTACCCTTATCGAAAATAAGTAAAGTAATTCGTAAAAACTGTAAAAATGACCATATTACCCTTATTGGAAATAAGTGATATAAATATTATAAAGACTGTGAAAATGACCAGGACTACCCTTATCGAAAATAAGTAAAGTAAATATTACAGATTGTGAAAATGACCATATTACCCTTATTGGAAATAAATGGAATAAATATTAGGGAGACTGTGAAAATGACCAAACTACCCTAATTAAAAATAGTGCAATAAATATTATGGAGACTGTGAAAATGACCAAAGTACCCTTATCGAAAATAAGTAAAGTAAATATTACAGACTGTGAAAATGACCATATTACCCTTATCGGAAAAAAAAGTGCAATAAATATTATGGAGACTGTGAAAATGACCAGACTACCCTTATCGAAAATAAGTAAAGTAAATATTACAGACTGTGAAAATGACCATACTACCCTTATTGGAAAAAAGTGCAATAAATATTATGGAGACTGTGAAAATGACCAGACTACCCTTATCGAAAATAAGTAAAGTAAATATTACAGACTGTGAAAATGACCATATTACCCTTATCGAAAAAAAAATGCAATAAATATTATGAAGACTGTGAAAATGACCATACAACCCTTATCAGAAATAAGTAAAGTAATTCTTACAGATTGTGAAAATGACCATATTACCCTTAATGGAAAAAAGTGCAATAAATATTATGGAGACTGTGAAAATGACCAAACTACCCTTATCGAAAATAAATAAAGTAATTCTAACAGACTGTGAAAATGACCAGACTACCCTTATCGAAAATAGGTAAAATAATTCGTACAAATTGTGAAAATGACCATATTACCCTTATTGGAAATAAGCGTAATAAATATTATGGAGAATATGAAAATGACCAAACTACCCTTATTGAAAATAAATATAGTAAATATTATAGACTGTGAAAATGACCATATTACCCTTATTGGAAATAAGCGCAATAAATATTATGGAAACTTTGAAAATGACCAAACTACCCTTATCGAAAAAAAATAAACAAAATATTACAGACTGTGAAAATGACCATATTACCCTTTTTGGAAATAAATGCACTAAATATTATGGTCATTTTCACAATCAATAAAATTTACTTTACTTATTTTCCGATAAGGGTAGTATGGTCATTTTCACAATCAATAAAATCTACTTTACTTATTTTACGATAAGGGTAGTATGGTCATTTTCACAGTCTCATAATATTTATATCACTTTTTCCAATAAGGATAATATGGTCATTTTCACAGACTTTGAGAATTACTTTATTTATTTCTGATAAGGGTAGTTTGGTCATTTTCACAATCTCCATAATGTTTATTGGACTTTTTCCAATAAGGGTATTATGGTCATTTTCACAATCTGTAAGAATTACTTTACTTATTTCCGATAAGGGTAGTATGGTCATTTTCACGCCTCTCCATAATATTTATAGCACTTTTTTCCAATAAGAGTATTATGGTCATTTTCCATTCTGTAAGAATTACTGTACTTATTTCTGATAAGGGTAGTATGGTCATCCGAAACGAGAAACTCAGGTCTAACTTTAGTAATAATTGAACCTGTGATGTTCAATTCTGATATATTTCATCTCCAGTTCATCCGAACGATAAACTGAGGTCTAACTCTAGTAATCTTTGAACCTGTGATGTTCAATTATGATATATTTCATCTCCAGTTCACCCGAATGAGGAAGGTCTAACTCTAGTTATCTTTGAACATGTGATGTTTAATTCTGATATATTTCATCTCCAGTTCATCCGAAACGAGAAACTTAAGTCTAACTTTAGTAATAATTGAACCTGTGATGTTCAATTCTGACATATTTCATCTCCAGTTCATCCGAACGATAAACTGAGGTCTAACTCTAGTAATCTTTGAACCTGTGATGTTCAATTCTGATATATTTCATCTCCAGTTCACCCGAATGAGGAATTCAGGTCTAACTCTAGTTATCTTTGTACATGTGATGTTCAATTCTGATATATTTCATCTCAAGTTCATCCGAAATGAGAAACTCAGAACTCTCTCCGGGCTTCGTAGTTCATAGTTTGTTTGTCGTGATACCATATTTGAAGTTTGATTCGACACCGAGCTTCATATTTATCGATTTCGATGATGTATCCTGTTAAGTTTGAAGTCAAAACCCTCTCGGAGCTTTGTGGTTGATAGTTTGTTTGTCGTGATACCACATTTGAAGTTCGAACCGATCGACACTGAGCTTTATATTTATCGATTTCGATGACGTGTCATCGTACGTTTGAAGTCAAAACCATCCCGGAGCTTCTTGGTTCATAGTTTGTATACCGTTATACCACATTTGAAGTTCATGAACTGTATTACTAGTCGAAACTACTTCATGACCTCTATGACTAGTCGAAATTCAAACAGGAAGCTCAAAGAGAAAACACAAAAATACAAATAGAATAACAATTATTGATTTCATTTCTGATTCTTTTGATTCATTCTTATATATTTTTCGATTTATATATAGTCAGAAGGTTGATAACAATATCCAAATTTATTCTGATTTATATGTAGCGGTATGATTCGTGACATGGTTATATGTAGGGTATGATTCGTGACATGGTTATAATGACATAATCTTGACATGATGACACATTTTTATCTAAAACATTTAAACGACGATTAATTTGATGCTAAGATTTTGGTGACATGTGTCTCCTATAAAAATCTACATTCCTACAAAAAATGAGAGTATTTCGAAATATGAAACTTTGGATTTTGGTCTTACGAAGGTTCAAAAGAAATACACTTGTGTTCTAAAGAAACACACATTTCTCAATCCGTAGGAGAATCAAAAACTAATTGTCTACCGTTGACAAATTTTTGCAATCCGTATGAGGAGGAATCTAACGTCCAAGGTTTTTTATATAAAAACGTAATTTTTTTTATCCTCTCACTTTCCTCTTTCTCTGCTTTCCTTTCTCTTTCTCGGTCTCTCCTCTTCTAATCTCTTCTTTCGCCTCTCTCCGTTCTTCTCTTCTTCTTTCTTCTTCTTCTGTTCTCCGCCTATGGCGATTCTGTGAGGATTCTGAGATTAATATATGAGGGGAAAGATTATAGAACGGTTGGTGTTGGTGGTGATGTTTGAGTAGTTGAGTTAGAATTCAACCGAAAGGGTTAATCAGGGAGAAGTTGTATTAGGGTTTATGTGATATGAAATCTTTTGAAGATTTATGAGAAACTGAAGAGGAAATCAAGTAATTAATGATGGGTATTGTTTGTGGAACTCAAAGAAGATGAGTTGGAATTTAATTCTCAAACTTCAGAGAAGAATTTAAGAATTAGGGTTTCTTAGAGAATTAATTCAAATTGGATTTGGGGATGTACAAGATGAATTGAGGAACGGGATGGCAATTCCGACTCCGGTAGTTAACCCCAAACTGTTCGTCGTATTACCTTTGGTGGGTTGCAAAGCTTTTTCCGATTTCCAAGTCATAAGTAACAACTATGTCGATGCTTGATTCTTTTTTCAGCAAGAGATTCAATTGAGCTAAATGGTAATACGTATAAAACCAATTCTTGTTGTTTCCTTTGTTAACTTTCTTCAATGTTTTTTTGTATGGAGATCAAACCCTTTGCTTGATTACACCTCTTTGATGTTCTAGGTTATGTATAATTTGTTGATGCATGATCGAGTTCCCAGATTAATTAGTTTAGGGTTGATTATAATTGGAGAGAAAAAAATCTAAAATTTGTTTAATTTTGCTATAATCAATTTGGGTTGTGAGCTTAAATATACTTGATTTCGATTTTTCAGTAAAACTTTATTTAAGCTGACGATTCCGCGAGTAAAGCTACTAAGGAATCGTAGGGAAATTCAGTTAAAGGAAACGAGGAAATACATTGCTAAGCTACTCGAGAATGGGCAAGAGGCAACAACTCGTATACGGGTAATAAGAGTGGTTGTCAAGGTTTTGATTTGGGATATTTCTTAATGATATTATATTCTGATTTTTGGTGATTCTTAACATTTAATGTAAAATTACTCGGAAGAAGTTGGATTTTGGAGCAGTGTTTGGAGCTTACTGGATTTCACACGCGTAGTTGATGAAATTTAAGTAACCAAATTTAGATGTTGATTGAGTTCTCATGTATGTTATGTGCTTTTATTCCTCTTTAGGTCGAGCATATCATTTGGGAAGAGAACATGATGGCTGCACAAGGTTTCCAGTACCCCTTCTGTTCCAGTCCAAAGGTTTTGGGTTGGACGAAGTTAGACCGTTTCTGTCTGCTAGTTGTCTGTTGCATAGACATTACTAAGTCTCGGTATATCCTTGTTGATTATCTGTCTTTTTCTGGGAAGCCTTGGTATTCATTATGAGATATATCATCACGACTGTCATATGTCAACTCAATCTCTTCTCAGCTGGCCTTATGTAAGTCGTCTATAGTCAGGTATATATCGCCGCTTATGTCATATTTTGCATAATTAACACCTAATTAGAACTAACAATACATGGCCTAGTTGTACTAATAAAGATATACAAATCTTTGTGGATCACATTTTCGTTAACCCAACATGATAATGACTAGCTATCAACTGATAATAGTTCTGTATCAATTATACATGGAATGATTCATTCTCAGATTTTTTGCAAATGGAAAGGGAATTAATTGCCTATACAATTGAGAGTCTAAATTGTCTTTTAGAGCGTCATGACGATATTCCCTATGTGTGCAAGCTTAAATGTGAATCCCAGAAAATAATCAAGCATGTAATCTCTTGAAGACTATAATATAATTATAGCGAAATCACATATTATACATATAAAATATAACACTTGGGAAGTTTCTATCTTGCATCGTATTACAACATGACAGGTCATTTTGTGTGGATATGACTTTGATTCAATTTAAATGTATACATTTCCTAATTAAAGAAAATTAATGTTATTTATAAACGTAAAGAAGAAAGCAAAAAATCAAGAACCAGGAGAGATAGTTAGGAGATAAGGATATCTTAACATCCTGCACTCTATTCCCTTTCAGTTCTCTTTTTCTTTTTCCTCTTTGCCCTCCCATGGTATTCATGTCCGGATTGGAACCAAGCCCAAAGGAAAATGAATTAGCTAGTCAACTGGCAGCTATTCAGAGGTTGAAAAATGTTAAACTAACCACTTACTTCGTCTCCCTGCAGGTCAGTGCCCAACATTCTCGAGCAGCCATCAATGCTTTCCTAAGGGGCGATCATTACTCTGCATAAGAACTCTCGCAGAAGGCACATCCAGAGTGGATAACTGATGAAAGTCTGAATTTTAAGGCAGCCCAAGAAATTTGAGGTATAAGGAATCACAAAAATGATATATGGACGCTAGACCTACATGGTTTGCATGCATCTGAAGCTTTTCATGCCTTGAAAGAGCGTCTTTGGAGGATTGAGACTCAGTTCCCAGTTACTGTGCATCCCAATAAAGTTGTCAAACCAATTGATTCAAGTAGTTTCCTTAGAATGGTAAGCAACAATCCACTAATCATGAAATCTATGTGATTGTATTACCTACGTGCCGACATAAACTTGTAAGAACTATAGGAAATGGTCACTGACCTGTGTTCTAGTTCTGTGTGGATGCATTATGAGATTGTATGTGGTGATTAGCAACACTGAGAAGAGTCTAGTGTATTTATATCCATCTTTATATGTATGTTGACTACACCTAACTTCTTACAACAACCGTGCAGGTACTAGATACACCATCACCTAGTGTTATTTTGATGCCCATACATGATCAAGCTTTGAATCCTTGCGCTATTACAACTACTCCATCAAGAGGAACCAATTCAGAATATTAATGAAGAAGTCCTCTTGCACTGAGCACATTGTTAAGCTAGGGGTAGAGGTAATTTATCCTGCTGATGTTGGAATACCAGTTGATATAAAGCAGGGATAGCTTATGTCTAGTATATTATGGCACATGAAATGAATCATTTTTTTTTATTTACACCTGAATGTCTAGTATGTGTTTCAGCCATTCAATTTGGTGAATGATTATTATTGTAAATTGTTGCTGAGTGTATTGTAGTTTCAGAAATAAGAATGGTAATAATAATTTGCAGTCTCAAAATTTGAATTTGAAACTATGGATGGCTTGAAATTTTCAGGTGACCGGAACCTGGCATTCCCAGGTGACCGGAACTGGCATTTTCAGGTGACCGGCTTCCGTGCCTGGATCACCGGAAAGTGCCAGTTTTTTTTAATTAAAATCTAACGAATTCCTAACTCAGAAAATGCGTTAGACTATTCTGACAAAACAAGACACATGTCATCTCCTTACTAGTAATTTGAACTGTTATACAAAGAGTTAGCAAACATTATAACACAGTATGTGCATTACAAAGTAAATATGAAGTGTAAAATGTCAATAGTTAGGATAAATATTGTAATGAAATCAAGGTGTTAGCTTATTAAGTTTCCCTAATGGATTAAAAGAGTTAGGCACAATTCTCACACATTATATAACGGGCTATAGGTAACCATTTAGGTTAGTTAGGGAAATTAGCTTGTATTTTTTGGTAACACTTTTTTCCTATGAGAAAATCCTCCATATGGTGTAGTGAGTTCGATCAAGAAATTAAAGATACTGCAGCAAATAATTTAATTGATGAATTGGCGGAGAAGGAGGCTAATGGGTCTCCTATGGATGATGAGGATGATGATAATAAATCGAATAGTAGTAAATTTCGTGGTCATTTACAGCCACATAAACGCAGTTTTAAATGAAATTTTGTTGCTAAAGAGCACGAGAAATCTATAGAGTGCTTGAAGTTCGTGTGAAGATAAGGCTTGAAGTTTAACGGGTGTTATAGGTTTTTATGGTTTCCTGTAAGGGCCTGTTTTTCCCATTTCTATTAATTTTTAGATATTTGGAGGTTTTGTCTTCCCTTTAGTCCTCTAAAGGGTCTGAGACCAATGGGTAATTAATTTTAATTAGTGTTTTTGGGTTTAATATCATGACTTAACTAAAAAAAATAGTAGAAAAGATAGCCGATTTTGTGCTTCATATCCGGCTTAAGCGATTCCAGTTTATTCTAAATAAAAAAGCTTATATGAGCTTCTCATACAGGACAAAATCAACCCTTTTTTTGTTTTTCTTTGTTGGTGGAAACCACATTTCAATTCATTGAAACTAAAATGATGATTACATGATTTCTTACAAGATTATCAAAAACACCAATACAAGATAATCAAAACCGAAATACAAATGACAACACCAATTGCAAGTACATCGCGAAGAAAAAGAGTCATGAACCGCAAGGACATCCAATTTTTGTATATGTAGGTGATGAATGATGGTGTTGATAAATTATCTGTTAATAATTTATGAGAAAGAGAAAGGCTAACTTGTTCATAAATTTAAAAGCCCATATCCAATTAATTTTCATACTAGTATTAATTATACAAGCCTCTAACCCGGTGCATATTCACTATATGCATAACAGTGGAAGTCTGTGCAGTCTCTGAAATGTGATTTTGTGAACTATAATTTTAAGTAATGGGAGAAGGAAGCATGATGCTCACCCTTTTTCTTTACAAAAATTTAATTAAAAAAGAGAGAGACACATTCTTCTAAATACTCCAATAATATTAGCATCTCCAACAGTTAACGCCGAAAGGAAACTACGAACGATGTGTCCCTTTAAACTTCCTTGGGAATAATGTGGTGTCCTTTTTAACGCATATTATTTTGACCATCACCAGTAACAGCTAATTTTATGTTGGAATGTATTGCTCTCTATTATCTTAACAAAAATGACTCCACTGCCATCAACTTTTGCACTAACTATAAAATTTTACTTCCATTGCAGGTAAAGAGAGGATCAAAGCGGAGTTTAAGATAATATGGATGCTGCCTCCTTCAATTCACATTGCTCTTAACTCTTGGCCTAGACCTCAAAGTAAGTCAAGGAAAGCTCTTGTGGTGAAAACTCTGCCAGCTGCAATCATTTGGACCATGTGGAAGGAAAGAAACAACCGAGTTTTCAAAAACAAGTCGCAGACGATTCCGAAGCTCATCGAAAAAGTCAAATTCACAACTGCTTATTGGTTGTACCTTCAGCCTGCTTTCAGAGGGGTGTCACTGAAATAATTCATGTTGAAGTGGAAATATGTCGTGTTTGAACCGCCCTGATTTTTTCGTTTAAGTTCGGTGTATTTTGTTTGTTTGGTTTTTGTTGTTAGGTCTTTCAGCTGACCTTTCCTCTTCGTTGGAGTCAGTTTGCTTTCTTGTGTTCATGATTTGTGAACATTTTCCCTTTTCTCAATAAATTTATTTACCGATCAAAAAAAAAAAAATTATTGATGAAGTTATATCTTATTAAAAAAAAAAAATGTACCAACCTTTGAGTTTGTCATTGAAACTCATTATAACGAAGAATTAATTGGGGGATATGGGAATTAATTGGGGGATATGAATTACTTCCCCCAACCCATGGTGTGTGCTAAGGGGTGACTTTTGGTTATGAATATACTAAAATACCCTTCCCTCAAAATAAAAAAAAAAACTTAAAATCAAAAAACAAAATCATATCCCCCATTTCCATCTCCACTTCTTCCCTCAAAATAAAAATCAAAAATCTAAATCATATCCCTCATTTCCATCTCCACTTCTTATTAATCTTATTTAGGGGTAGTGTTTTGAAACCCAAATATTCTCCATTCCCTTTCAAATTCTAAACTCTCCCCACTCTATATCAAATTCTCTTCACCTCACTTTGGAAACGAATTTTTTTTTTATTCGGAAGTGATGAAGATCATCTGAAAGTGATGATTCCATGCGGAATTGATGAAGACCATGCCGGTCTAGGGTTCCGGCATATGGTCTTTATCAATTCGGCATGGTCTTCGTCACTTCCATTTTGAATTTTTCCTGGCTTTAAAAAGCTTGGTACCGGCATGGTCGGTTGATATGAAGACCATGCCGGTATTTTTTCCGGCATAGTTTTCCTCACGCCTGAACCCCCAGGATAGTGGCAAACAATTTATGAACATTTCCAACAATTGCCGGCATGAGTTTTTGGTTGAATACCATGCTGCACCAAGCTTTTTCAGCTGCAACAATGGTGGATTCAAAGAAAAAAATCAATTTTTCAACCTCTTATTATCAGTAATTCTCTCATCACAATCATCTTCCCATTTTCAAAAAAAAGAAATTCCTCTCAAATATTTTTTTTCCCTCCTTCTACTCTCACCCAAACACAAATAAAAATACACACTAATTTATCCCCCAAATACTTAACATTTTACTAATTATACTTAATCACTAATCCTAATTAGTGGGGTCTAGATTAGGAATTAAAAAAAAAAATTACATAGGGGTCACCCAGAATTGCTATTGGGACACCTATTTTGCCCGTAGCTATATCCCCAATTAATTCCCATATCCCCCAATTAATTCTTCATTATAACCATGTACAGTTGATTTTTCTCATTAGTTCTGTTGATGTGAAATCCATTTGCTGAACATGTAGGCCTTCACATTTTATCGCAACGATGATGTTGTAATTATTATTAGTATTCTTCCGTGAGCACTAACACACACGGAGAACCGCCTTGTTGGAGTGGAGTCCCCCCTTAAAGTTTCTCTTTATTTCTTTCCCTTTTATTCATTTCTCTGTTAATTCTTTCCCCTTGGCGGTTGCTTCCATGTTCGATTTCTTGTGGCCCTGATCAAAGTTTGTACATTTCCAAAAGGAAAAAGAAACAAAATACAATGATAATAATGTTTATTTTCTTTAAAATATATATTGGGTTACCTTATGAGTTGTCACCATCGACCATTGATTAAATCCTAAGTTGCTATAGAAGTTATTTCTTCACTTGGTTCATCGTTGCGCAACGTGTTTGAAAAGAAGTGAATCCACTCATTTACTTGTTTCTTTCCTTTTTTCAAGCAGGGTGCCATCCTACATCCCTTCGCAGCCTCCACCTTCTTTCTCCTCCTCGCTATTAACTATCTTCCGAAGGAATCTAAGGTCCTGGTACGTAGGACAATTTGGGGAAGCAATTCCTTATGTTACTGTGCGATAAAAACGATTGAAATAATTGAAAAATAAAGGCCACGAACCCATTTCACATTTTTGTTTATTCTATACCTCCAATCATGGCGCGGGATACTTCCTTCAATGGTTACTTCCTATACAAACTGTTGCATCTTTTTTTGGATAATCTCGCTCACATGTCTCACTGACAAAGGGTTTAATTGATTTTTGTTGCTGCTACTGTCTGTTGGCGTTTTATTCTTTCAATATGCAACTATAAATGTTAAGTTGGGGCTGTGCACATATGTTTCCTGGTACCTCTCAATCTCATTGGCATCAAATAAGCTTTGCCATTCTGGTGGTTGTCCCGACTCATAACACGTTGTTCAAGTTTGTGACACCAATCTGGAGTCTACTCTGGCCATGTCAGGCAAACAATTTTTCAAGCTTATTCTCATCAATATCATGGTTATAGACCGAATAACTTTTAGATACATAATGGAAATTGCAGTTGCCTCTTTCCAAATGACACCTTAACAATGGCTATTATTCTTCTTTGAAAAAATTGAGTGTTTCTTTTCCAGATTTATTTCCTAATCTGAGGGATAGAAAAAGATTGCCGAGAAGAACATAAATCTTAATATCGATAAGAAATGATGAGTATCTTTTCAAAAGAGGTTTTCTTGAAGAGATTTTGTTGAGGCAGACGAAGGTAAATCCGTTATCTCCTATATTTGTAGGATCTGAAAAATAACCAATAAGCGACGCGTCCTTTGGAATTTGGAGAACTTGGAAACTCAAATGTTGTTTCTAAAGTACAAACCAATTAGTGTCCGTTAGGCTTTCCATTAAAAGCAACGTTTGGAATTAAGATGTATCTTTTGGGATGAGTTGGCAATGATGACATGGAAAATATGATGACATGGTTTAACCACATAGCAGAACGATTGTGGTGACGCCATGTGGCTCTTTTGGGGTCCCTTATTATAAGAAAAGATAATTAGGTTAAATAATTATTCAAATGATTTTGATTTATAGTTAGTGATATCAAATTAGAGTAGTGTTTTTTTTGGAGGGTAGAAGTATTAAAAGGAAAAAAAGGGAGATTTAGGTTGGAAAATTCAGAATTTGATTTGGTCAACAAAATGAAGGATTTCAATAAGAAATTTGAGGCGGATGAATCTTTATATGCAGGATTCCAATGAGAAAGTTGAGGCGGATGAATATCTATATGTTACACATCGAACAAATTTTTGTATAAAGAATGAATATTCTAAGCTTTTCAGTCTTATTTACAGTCAAATACGTATTTAAAACCTAGTCAATACACGGTTTATGGCTAGGAAAATGATGAACTCCTAGTCATATCCGGAAAAAAATTGGTGATAACCCAATCGAAACCCATTAATGGCTAGGTCTAGTGACAAAAAACCCATCCATAAAAGTATCCATATATTGGTATTTGAGTCTATGAAAGGAAACCCTTTTATGGCTAGGAAATTTGTGACAAATTTTAAAAAATATAGGTTACGGCTAGGTTCGATAGTTTCCAACCTAAATATCAAACCTTTTAAAAAGTAACAGCAAGTTTTTATTTTATGTTTCATTCTGGATTAATTGTTTCTTTCTCTTATTATTAACATTACATCCTATAGGGAGATTCATGTTAACTGTAATCGTAGGTGGATCTGTAATTCATCTTCCATTAAGTTTACACGACATTCGACCTAGCCAAAGGCGGTTTTGAAATCGTTTTTTCGAATTTATTTGAGAGAATTTAAACTATTTCAAGCACCAAAAACAACAATAGAAAATGAGTTTTCGATTTTAACCGACGATAAATGATTTTTCGTGCTGGCTAATTAAAGACGATGAAATGGTTTTGCTTGACGAAAAAACGAAGAGATCGAATCTACGGCTTATCGCTGAAGAAGGAAAGAGAAAAGAGTGATTCAATTATGAAAGGTTAACTTAAACTTTTGATTTGTTCTAGGACACACCTAACCAACAACCTAGGCATCTAGTATCCTGGAGAAGCCTTTTTATTGATTGAGAAGGCCCTACATTAGGTTTCTCGACTCGGTAAGAGCATCTCTAATGATCCTCAATGTGTTTCCTATGTGGACGTTTGGGAAGACATCCTTTTGCTGATGTTTAATGAATTTTTCCTTAATTTTAGCAAATTTAAGAAAATCATCTCCAACGGGAGATATGATTTAGTAAATTGTTTGCCTATTTGTAAGAATATAATTGGTTAGGCAGTTTTAAAACTTTAAAATCTGCAAAAAGTAAATGTGAAACTACCCAATTATTTTTGGGATAAAGTATGACTAGGATCTTCACATCCTCTAAGAGATCTTCTAAAACCAGAGGATCTACTTGAGGATGTGAAGCTAACCGTTTGACACCTAATCCTCACATTCTTTGTTAACGTTTCCGTTGGAGACCATATTTTTTGAAATTCTCAAAAAATCCTAAGTAGTCAAGAATTTAGGAAGTTCACATCCTCCCATTGGAGATGCTCTAAGTATATACGGAAGTGGGCTTTTGGTGCACAACACCATAAAAGGCTGTTTGGGTTATCACCTGGCTAGCTCTAACTAAAATGTCTATTCTTTTTATCTTTGGAAATGCGATTAATATAGTTTGAGGTTTTACTTCTATCTATCGGCACGACATCACGTTGCCGGTTAGGCCAAGCTTAGTGTTCGAATGCCCCATAAAATTTTCCACTTCTGTCTAGTTTGGCTTATAGTAACGTCGAGTGACCATCTTCCGGCGTCCAAGAATGCACACCGGACAGAACTCGTTGATATTCCTCTTAGATTCGATATACTACGGGCCCATAGAGACAATGTTAAAGGCTCAAAGAAGGTATCCAGTCAACTGTCGACATGATATATCTTCTTCAATTATGTTACCCAACATGACATTATACTTCTCAAATCTTCTTCTTCTTTTCTCCGATCGGAAACGACATAACTACCAACATGCAGCATGTACTTGCATAACTGCCATCGTGATGCCAATATTATCTAACAGTCCAACCCCATCGTACAACAAAGAAAACTAGCTACTTCTCAAACCAAACTAAAACTATTAAATATTTTCTTTTGTGTTGGCAAGCAGCACACATAGATAGAATGTCAGATTTAGTATACCATGTATATCTATCTATAAAGAGGCCTCTCATCTATAAACATTTATCCTCAGCTACCTTTCATTGCAAGTACATGCATTATTATTACTGAGATCGAGCTAGTCTTCATTTTTAGTCAAATATTGGATACTCATTTTTATTTTTTTTAGTGTTTGTTTTCATATTAAAACAGTAAAGTATATTAGCTAGCTAGACCTTGATAAACTAATCATCCAGCTTGGTAACATGCATGTACGACTATTAATATTTGCTTCACGTTCGTTAAGACTGTTAGATGTAATTGCCGAATTTAAGACATGGATTATTGAAGTGCAATATTTATCAAAGGAATGCAACATAACGAAACCAAGTAATATCAGGTTAACTCATATGGTCATCCAACTTCCAGTTGTAGATTAAGCAAATGCTAGCTTGAAGTAAAAGTTGAATCAAGTCCTCTGCGTCCAATCATTTAACGCAGTTATTGCGCTCCCGCAGAGAAATCTGTGTCATCACATAGAGGGGTGGGTTGGTGATTCAACGTTTCCAATGTTTTCGCCGAATAATGTTGCACAAATTTTCCAAATCATTTGGCAAAATTTACTTGAATATATCAAGTAATTCATAAGAGCTAGCCTCCCAGTTCCAGCCAACATATATGGATAGAATGTTAAAACTTGAATTTGGCATCCATGAGAATTACGCTAAAAGTTATGCTAGTTATTGCACCAGAGCACACACCAGCCTGTTGGGATTAACAGTTCAACATTGATAGTAATTCCAGAATTCATACGGCCCCTCCATTTACTATTATTTAGTTGGGAGTTCAGATATATCTAATATGGTAGGTATTCGAGATTGATAATGCTGCCACGTCACAACCACGTGCAAGAGGTTCTAATGTTCTATCATTGGTACTAATCATGTTTGAAGAAACAAAGAAACCTGGAAAGACGAAGAGAAATCTAACTATAGGTCTTTAATTAATAGAATACCCATGAAAACACCCTAGAACACAATATCAACTCTGTCATCCTCTTAATATTAGATCATTCTTAAAAGGAAAGGAACTGACCAGGAGGAATCTAGGATAAACAATAGTAACTTAATCTCTGATTTAACATATATATATATATTGTTCTAGTTCCATCTTAAAATTACTTTGAGGTATTTATATTAATATTCGTATAAGATAACATCATGACATCATCTGCATGTCCCAACTTTGGACATAAACTTTTGAGATTATATTGGTTACCTACCAGCAAATCATGCAAAGACATCAAACTTGGTCACAAAAGTTGATTTCGATGTCTAAGGAAGCTGCTTGGTATTTGTAGGAAACGAAAATGTCTTGTCGAGCTTTCAGAAAAGATAATTATCTAAAGAGAAAAGAACTTTACATTTTGAGATTTTTTTTTTTCTAGTCATATTTCATGGGGTAAGGAGAAAGTATTCAAAAAAGAGGATGGTCGCATGGAAAAGTATTCAAAAGAGAGTATTTGCTGGTAGCTAGCAACCACAAGTTTTGGAAAGTGAGAGTAGCATTGAAATATATTTGGCATCTTGTGTGTAAGTAGTGAAATTAAGTCTACCCCATGGATACAAAAATATTAGATGCACAACCACCTTCCAAATCTAGTTACAGCACTTATATGACTGTCCTGTCCACACAAAAAAGTTGGATGTCATCCCCACCACTCATAATTCAGATCAGGGTTCCAGGTCCCATATTATCTTGCCTGCATGTAAGCAACTGCACCCCATCCTTGTCCTGTATTACTGGGGCATTGCCCTTTATATTCCACTATTGCAAAAATGGTTCCCAACCGAGGTGTGTACCCACCGCGAGCTATCTACCAAATTTCCTATTCTGAATATTTTGGGGGACTTCCATCTTGGGAGATTTATAGGCGTATTATAGAAAAATAACCCCCTGGCCGCTGCAGTATGAAATAAAGTCGTGCTTTGCTGCAACCAACTAGTGCACCGTGTGGTAGCACTCTAAATCAAACTACTACCACGTTTGTTTGATGGTACGAGAGATAGTGACAATAGCTGGCTAGATTTCTTCATAGTATGACGTACACACAACTTGTGCATGCATTGAATGACGAACAAGACTAACTACTCGTCAACAAAATCACTCTGGTAGTTTGGTCGCACCTATCGTTCCAATCTTGATTGGTTTATTTTCTGGTTTTTAGTAGAGCTGGAATCCTTCCCCATACTCAACCTCAAAGGTTTAAATCTCCCGGCTCCCTCTGCAAAAGCAGCTCTCATTGCCATCATCTCAGTCTACTCTTCCATTATCTTGTTCTAGTTCTCCATTGAGCATAATCTTCTAGTAATATATTCTTGAACTCTTTAAACAATCCATTTCCGTATAATTGTTCTTCTTCTCCTTTGAAATATTTTAAATTAAAGAGAATGGATAGACGTAGACGAAAACAATCAAAGGCTAGTGCGAACTATGAATCCGAAGGTACTAATGTTTTCTGCAATTATAAGTTCATGATGATACTGTTCTCCATTTACCCCTCTCTTTGATTTGCAATAATATCTCCATAATGGGAAGTTCGCATCTCTGTTTTACTATAATTTAATATTTATTTGTTCACTTCCAAGCATGTCAAGAGATCCTATCGGCCCATACAGGTTTATGGGGCTTACATTTAATAATTTTTTATTTCATTTCGAAAAGAAAAAGGTTATATTAAAAGATCGTTAAAAGAGAAACAATAGAACCCGGAGACTGTTCTAATACTACATGTGCAGAACAAACTCTTAATTATGGACAGCCTCACCCACACTGATACTGTTAAAAGTATCCATCATCAGAGCACCATAAGATTACAGTTTGCATTACAAAGACAGTGATTTCGGAGATTCTTTTGTGCTTAAAGCTAAACACTCTTGTTCCCTTCCTTCAACAGACGTCGACATAAACATCTTAACATCTGTCTAAAAGAAGTATGTTTTGAGTCTTATTGTTTTTGCTGATTATTTAATCTATCTTCGGTGTATATGTGCGTGCAGAGGTGAGTAGTATCGAATGGGAAGTCGTTACCATGAGCGAACAAGAAGAAGATCTTATCTATCGTATGCATAAACTCGTTGGCGACAGGTACGGTATATCGTAGTATCATGTATACGTTTTTTATGTAATTGTACTACTTAGACTGTTAGATAACTAGGTTTGGTCGACGCCCACTTTTCCATGCATTTTGGAAGGGTAACGACTTTTGATATTTGAGTAAATATGTCCATATCTATCTGGATGGGACTCTGTATGACTGCACTGCCAGTGTTCAATAGGGACAGACAGCAGTCACAGCACGCGGATACGTACATGTGATATTCTACTTTACTGTCTTTCAGCAGCTACCGCAACTTATCTTCTCCTCATACACTCAACTGTCGTTCTTCATTCATTACAATACAGCTGTGAATTTCATGCACATCAATTAGTTGATAGTACTAATTAATATATGATTAATGCATCTCAGGTGGGAACTAATTGCGGGTAGAATACCGGGACGAACACCGCAAGAAATAGAGAGGTTTTGGATAATGAAACATACCGAAGGATTTGCAGCACCAACAACAACCGGAAGAAGAAATAAAGGGAGTCGTAGTAGTGGAAGCAAGAAAAAATCATCCAGATGATAATAATTTTATGTCGTTTAAACATTTTCTAGTGTTATTTTGGCGGGGCTTGGTGATTTTTTTTTTTTTTTTTGTGTTCTTCTCTCGACTCCATTTTTCTTGATGGATCATGATGAACATTACCTACTTAGCTACAAATTAATGGATTTTATCGTATATTTGTTTCTTTGGATGCATTTGTCTTTCAAGTTCCAACATCCATTGTTCTTTGCACGATTTTTTGCCCTACTAGGTGTTACTTACTGGTCTTGTAATCCCGCGTGTTTAATTTTGATTCGCAAATTATTAGGCTTTGAATGGCCAAATCGGTACTATTCATGATAAGCTATTTTTAGAGACAATTAGCACAATGGTTGTTACTCACCTTTCAAACCATTCAATATTTTATCTGAAAAGCAAAATAAAGGGAAGCTACTTTTGGGACTATAGTCAAAAGGACCTAACAGAAAGGTAGATGGTGAATAAATCACTTCGACAACAACAAGAAAGAAAAGAAAAGGAAGAAACACGCTGCCCCGCTATCTATATTTCTAAAAGGCAACTTGCTGAATGTTGGCTCGAGAGAGATGCTGATTTTTTCCGGTGGAATAAAAAGCAAGGTGAGAAAGGTGTCTTTAGTGAAAGTTGGAACCATGTTGTTCTTCCAAAAGATCTAGGTGGCTTAAATATATGACAATCTGTTGTACTTAATCAAGCACTCATAGCTAAATTAGCTTGGAGGATGCTTGAAGATCCTGAGGCCCCTTGTGTTACTCTTCTTTGTCATAAATATTTCCATGGCTTTAACCCTTTGAATTGTGTGTTGACTAGGAATGAGATTCTGGGTGTGGAAAGGCATTTGTGATAGTCTAGAAATCATTATACAATTTTACTGTTGACAGATTGGTGATGGGTTCATTTCTGCCAATATTAGCACAGTCTCTCAACTTATAGATCCTGCTACAAATTCTTGAAATGTTAACACTTTAGAAGCCTTGTTTGATAGAGACAGTGTCAATGCTATAAGAAATATTAGAATCTTAGACTCCACTCAATCTAGACCATCTAGTTGAAAATGGTGAATTCTCTGTTAAGACTGCTTATAGAGCCATCTTAGACTCCACTCAATCTAGACCATCTAATAGTGATGTTATAGATTAGAAATATGTTTGGAAAACTAACTTACCTATAAAAGTTCAGCATTTCAAATGAAAATTTCTCCAACGGTGCCTCCCAACTAGAGACAGGACATCTAGATTCTCTTCACACACCCAGGAAGATTGCCCTCTTTGTACTGTCCATATAGAAACTAGTCAGCATCTTTTTATGGAATGCAATGTTTTCAATTCTGTTCTTTCTAATTTGATATTAATTGTGTTCAGCTGCTACAAGGAAAAAACATTCATGACTGGATGAAAACATGGTTTGATAAAGACCCACAAAATAAACCCAAATTTTTTAATCAATTCCAATATATATGCTTTACATTGTGGCACATTTGGAAACTGAGATGTACGTAGTATTATTTTTGAAAATGAACAGATTAATATGGATTCAGTTGTCACGGGTATTAAGATTCTAATGCAGATTGGCAAACGATACATGGAATTCATCATACAGAAAACAGAGATAATACTTCTCTAGTTCAACAAAAGAAATGGAAAAAGCCTGGAAATAATGATATCAAAGTGATACGTATTGATCTCTGTACCTTGGTGACTATTATTATAGAGGCGGAATTCAGAATAATAATAGATGAAAACTAGAAAACATAACACACTAGAAACCAAATCCGAAGAAATATATCTTCTCTAGATTATGAACAAGAAAATTATTACTATTCTCTCTTTGTTACGCTCACAATCTCTCTAGGTAAATAACCTTAAACTATTTGCTAAGCTTGCTTTTGCAATAATTAATATTGCCTCACAAACTTATCTCTAGGTATGTGTGTTAAACCTCCTTTTCTAGGTGTCCAACCACACTCCCCAGATTGTCTTAGATATGAGATAAACATCTCTATTTATAGCTTTAACAGTTTCCCAAACCTTATAGGAATCTATTTCCTTATCTAGGAATTCCTTTTCTAAGTATATTTCCCTTTCTAGGAATATTACCTTGTCTATGATGTATTTCCTTATCTTGGCATACTTCCTTACTTTGGTTTGGTTTCCCAAACCTCTTAGGAATCTATTTCCTACCTAAGAGTATTTCCTAAAACAAAACCCTTTCCCAACAAAGAATTCTATCCAAATAAGGATTCCTTCCTAATATAGGATTCTTCCCTCAACTTAGCTTGAGGTTTATTGGTTCCAGGAGAGAGGAAGATACACATGTATCATGCGCCCCCCCTTCAAGTACTTGAACTCCTGTGAAAGTTAAATTTGGAGGTTAGGGAACCCAAGAGTTTCTTTCAACCTACTGAACCATCTCTCCTTGCTGGAAACTTGACCTCGACATCTAATTTGAAAAGCGTCCATATCTCTTCTTCTTGTCTTAGTCACTCTTCGTTCCATGACGCAATCTTCTTTGAGCGGTTCTTCTTCTTCATCAAAAACACCAGATGGAGACGTAGTCTTTTTCTTCGGCTTCCACTTGGGTGTATGAGAATGAATACCTTCAGTCGATTCCTTAAGGGTAACTTGAACCGTCTGTGTGTCTGTTTGTAGCTCGGCCACCTTTTATTCCATAGTTTGTGGTTCTCTATGCTTAGGATCATCAACTGACTTTCCCATCTTTTGGTTCCCTTGTTCTTTAAATGTCTTCTTGCTTCTCGAGTACCTCACCAAGCTTTTTGTAGAGATATCTAGTGAAGACCATAAACCACAGGAATCTTCCCTAAATAAACAAACTTTGCTCTGATACCGACTTGATGCGTATTGATCTCTGTACCTTGGTGACTATTATTATAGAGGCGGAATTCAGAATAATAATAGATGAAAACTAGAAAACAGAATACACTAGAAACCAGTTCCGAAGAAATATATCTTCTCTAGATTATGAACAAGAAAATTAGTACAATTCTCTCTTTGTTACGCTCACAATCTCTCTAGGTAAATAACCTTAAACTATTTTCTAAGCTTGATTTTGCAATAATTAATATTGCCTCACAAACTTATCTCTAGGTATGTGTGTTAAACCTCCTTTTCTAGGTGTCCAACCACACTCCCCAGATTGTCTTAGCTATGAGATAAACATCTCTATTTATAGCTTTAACGGTTTCCCAAACCTTATAGGAATCTATTTCCTTATCTAGGAATTCATTTTCTAAGTATATTTCCTAGGAATATTACCTTTTCTAGGATGTATTTCCTTATTTTGGCATACTTCCTTTCTTTGGTTTGGTTTCCCAAACCTCTTAGGAATCAATTTCCTAACTAAGAGTATTGCCTAAAACAAAACCCTTCCCCAACTAAGAATTCTATCCAAATAAGGATTCCTTCCTAATATAGGATTCTTCCCTCAACTTAGCTTGAGGTTTATTGGTTCCCGGAGAGAGGAAGATACATGTATCACAAAGTTAACTTTGATGCAGCTTTCTGCAAATTTAATAATCTGATAGGCAGGGACGATACTAGGGGGTGGCTTACCCAGGCTGCAGTCCCCCCCAAAATATTAGAAACTTCATTTTAGCTGGTCTGTTTGTAAGAAAAAAATGAAAAAGCCCAGGTCAAAATTATAGTTAGCCCAAAATAAATCCTTTGTCTATAAAAAAAAAAGAGAAACCACACGCCACGTATCCCACTAATAACTCTCTCTGTATACAAACATACAAGAAAAGTCTTTTGTTGACTCCCTCCTACCTTTTTTTCTTCTCATATTGCGTTTCTTTTTAGTTTCTAGGTTAAAAATTAAAACGCCAGTGACAGAGGTGAGGGTCAACAGATTCATATAACTACAGATTAGCTCAAGGTAAAAAAATTCATTAGCCCATTAGTATGACGTATTCGTACGACTTCTATACCAATTTTATTATTATGTTACGTTTTTTTCTTCTTTTAAACTTTGGCGTCCTCTTCTGTTTCGGTTAGTGCTTAGAAATTAAATTCAACGGTGTAATTTACTCCCACTCCATCACAATTTGATCTATCCATCCCATGTTGTTTTCAAATATTCTAAAACTTGGTCCATGCGTACGTAAATTAAAAATTAGCCCAAATATCAAAATCTATTACATAATATTTCCCCCCTTTTCTTTTCTTTTCACAAACAATGACAAAAATTTGACATCTTAACTGTTCTGATGTATCGGTTTATAATTTCATGAATTGATTTGAAAACCATACAAAGATATAGAAGTAACATTTTAAAAATTCAAAAATTCGGGCGGCCTTCGGCCGCATTTCAGATAATAATATTTATTTTTATTATATATGTTGTCTTAGCAATTTTAAATATTTTCACTGAGTTGAACCTTACTATACAGAAAATGATAAGCAGCATGCAGTGCTTTTATCACTGTGTTTATATTTGAGGTATTTAGATTGCTATAAGCTGGGTGTATGAAAAGAAAAAAAAATTAGCCCACCCGAACACAAATTCCTGGTTCCGTCGTTGATGATAGGCATTGGACTAATTAGTCATGATGCAACAGGTTCAAGCTCTAGAACTTGGGGAAGCCGCACTTCAGCAATGAATCCAGAGAAAACTGAATCATTGGCAGCATTTGAAGCGGTAATGTGGGCTAAAGAGAAGGGTTTTCTGAATCTGTATCTTGAAGGAGGCAGTCAGAGAGTTGTGAATGTGATTAATGGAAAAAGATAAGCTATCAAATGGACCAATCCTAATATCATTCAAGATATCATCTACCTTTTTAATAACTTTAACACAAGGAACTGCAGTTTTGTCCATAGTGAAGGAAATAATGTTGCAGTTATCATTGCGAAAAATGCACTTACTTTTCAAGAGAAACATGAATGGAAGCAAATTATGCCTCACTGGTTAATTGAGGCACTAACTTCGGATGAAACTCTAATGTCTGTTTCCATTTAATAGAATTAAAAAAAATGCTAATTTTTTAACGTAGATTTTCCTAGAAATAATGTTCGACTGGTGGGACATTTCAAATTTTAAAAGCACTGCATGTTACTTCGAATGCGTAGACCAAATCTTGGTCCAACTGATACAGTAGGTTCTCTTGGTGAGTCCATACCCAGAATGGTTCATCATGAACGATTTCCGGATTTAAAGTTCGGTTGTCTACTTATCTATGAGTCTTGTGCGAAAAATCTTAGACGACATCTAGCGTTCAAATTTCCATTCGTGGGAAATAAATTTGGGAAAAATACGATTTAGTCCAAAATCCCATTCAAATATACTATTTAGTCCTAACCCATTAAACTAGGTACAAATTAGTCCTTTCTTATGGAAAGTACACAAATAACCTCCTGGTTTACAATTTAGTCCAAAGTGACTCATGATGATGTCATCAGTTTTAAATAATATATAAAAAATTAAAACCAATTTATCTTTCGAATTGTTTGTCCATAATTCGCTAATTTTATATATTCGAAAAGCTCTTTCCGAGAGCTACAAAAAAAGTACCCATATGACTATATAATTCTCATTTTTAAAAAAACTTAGTTTACATTAGTGTACAAACATGTACACATCTACAAAAATACAACATGTTTACAACCCAAACTCATTACTAACACCAGCTCCGACCTCAACCACTCTTAATCCTGCTGCTGCAAAAAACCATAATACCTCAACCATTCACCTCAAAAAATTTATCCGTTTCTGTAGCTTTCCAATCTTAGCTGCACTTCTCTACAACAACACTACCCATCCAACAACAACATAAATTCCTACTCCTCAATACCACCAACATCACACATTTCAGATTTCATCTTTGTAATTCCATCGGCATTCCATAATTATTCACCAGATCACCACTTCAGAGTTCCACCATCTCAATAACACCGGTTACTCAGCTGCATCATTATTTGTACTGCAACATAGAAGCAAACCCATTCTTCCAAATTTCCCATAGCATCACCTGCAATTTCTTCGTAGCCAGCTGCAGCTCAAAAAAAAGGTGCACTTTTATATGCACCCATATAAAAGCACAAAAAAAAAAGGTGCACTTTCATATGCACCCATATAACTGGTATACAAGAAAATATACCTAATAATTATTACGTACTTTTAAGAATATATGCTTACCAATACTTTTGTTGAATGATCTTTTATGTTGTATATCTGACCGAGATTCGAGAGGTTGTTGCCAATTTGGGTTGCATCCGTCGATGGAAGTTCCTATGATCAAATAAAAGCAACATTTATAAAGTTACAGTACATATGATTATTTAGCTGGACTGATACATTAGCAAGCATGTGTTTATATTATGTGAATCAGATCTAGTTCCTCAACAACTTTGGGATTTAGTTTAAGTTGCTATTGCACTTGGCATGTGTTTATATTATGTGAAAAAAGATTGTTCACTAAAACTTGATTAAGAGTCCTAAAATGGGATACTATGTACACATGTAATTTCTGTCATATATGTGCGACAATGTACACTTATATTATAGGTGTACAAATATGTATACATGGTGGTGTACCACCATGTACACATCTACAAAAATCATGAAAATCCAACATACGTACCCATAAAACATGCCATATATCAATGAGACAGGACAATAGTGTACACCATGTACTTATGTACAAAATCTAGAAAATATAACATCCGCATACACAAAACATTTAGTATATTTATGAGACGGAACAAAATGCAGAAGTTTATACACATAAACAACTAGAATCGTCTACACATAAATAGTCTACAACAAAAAGAAAGTAAAAAAACACAAAATTGGCATATCCTAAACAAGCAGTTAATCTAAGTAATTTCACATGAAACTTCTCAACGGGAGTTGCAAGTAGAGAGTTTAGTGGAAAAATATTTCTTTGCACCATATATGTATAAAAAGTTCTCAAGTTCAGTTATCCAGAGCTAAGACAAAGTGAATGATTAAAAAGAACAAAAGCCAAGATGGTACTGACCTCATAACAAATCTTGAATTATGATCCAACGATAGTGTTTCACATATTTGATATAAATTCCAGTCTACCATTATCAAATTTGTATGCTGATTTGAAATTTGGAAATCAAAACAAAAGTATACGAGTAATAATTACCAGTAGAAAGATTAAACATTAACCAAAGCTTATTCCTGAATTGCCAATCAGCACCTAGAAATGGCACCAAACAATTAGGTGTATAATTATGTACACATTAATCTTTATCATGTGTACAACTATGTACACATCGCAGCACACATTGAGAGCTTCTAATTTGAGTAAAATAGGAACGCGATAATATTAAAGGTGCAGGAATCTGGATTGTTTTTATATAATTATGTACTTATCAACAAACAAATAGAATAACCAGGATGCAAAATAAAAGAAACAAATATAAGGGTGGAAATTCTTAAGTAATACCTTTTAAAAATGTTTCTTTTTCGTCTCGGCTTCCAATTATGGAACCCAAAAAAGAATTTCAACCATCCAGATGAGTAGTCATGACCTTTGTTCCCGGCCATTTCTGGAAAAAAGAAGAAGAGAGAAATGAATCTACCCTTATTTATCCCAGTTAATTAATGCAAGCATACAATAACATGAGGTAATATATCTCCAAGAAGTCATACAGATCGTTACGATACCCATTTCATCACAGAGGAAGGCTAAGTTTTTCATATGTAAAACTAAAAAAGTCCATGTGGCATATAAAGGAAGTCATATAAGTGGTGTACAAGCATATACACCTCTTATAACAAGGACAAAAAAAAAGTGCACTTCTATGTACACCGAGTGTAGCTGGTACATAAGTGTGTAGTAAAATGTCATATATTTGCACATGAATGAAAAACTGTTTAATAAGGATGTTTTTACTTGATTTACTATTAAGTCACAACCCCATGAATCTTCACAAGGATTTGATTGTACTATGGCCTTGATGTCTACATTCCGATCAATACACCAAAACACATAAGAAACTGAATGATTCACATGCCTATGTTGTACAGTTAACTTCCGTATTACATTCATGGGTTATATAACTAACAAATAACGCTTCCAAAGAATGCATCATGAGATGTACAACTATGTGCGCACTGAAAATTAACATGTGTACAATTATGTACACATTAAGAAAACAGGTGTACATCTATGTACAAACGAAAAATCAACATGATATGTACACATTAAAAATCAAGACAAAAATTAAGGAGTTTCTTCATGAAAATCCATATAAATAGGCTTTGGAAGCGAGGTGAAATTCTCCCCACGTGCACGAATCTGGCTTCATAACTCTATTGTGTCAACTACGAAATTGACTTATTTCTAGAATCATTCTTCATGACTATATATGGGATCATTATGTCCAGATGCAACTGTAAGAAGAGTGTAGTACAAAATGAAAGAAACACTCCAGTGAACATTGTGTCCAGATGCAACTATGTCCAGATGCAACTATAAATGGGCTCATTATGTCCAGATACAACTATATAGGGGATCCTTATGACTTATTGCAATGTCATAATGTGTATTGCACCATTCAGTATACGTGATGTTGTAATTTAAATTGGAATGAAACTCTTCAGTGAACATTACCGTTGAGAATTATACATACTGTTGACTTCCTACGACGAAAACAAGTTAAAATTTTAACCTACATCGAGTTTGAACTCCTCATCTGAATAAGAAAACACAAAGAAGTTCACCATAATGGCAGACATGGGCATGAGCCTAAACAAATTTGTTTCAGTATTTAAAGTGGCAAACTTACGTATGTATCCATAGTTACGATAACTGAGCAAGCCCAACATAGCTCTATCGAACTTGTCAGTGACATAAAATTCTTCCAAGGAGCGAGACGACTTATTATACCGTACCACACGCTCATTCAGTGTATATAAGTCTTCGTACCCTTCCTAATTAACATCACAAACCTCTTAAATCCAATAAAAAACAAACAAAAAAACAAAATTTCAAAGTACAAAAGAGGATTACTATTAATATGACAAGACCGTTGTATGTATACCATGGAACTAGCATTTGTTAGTAGTAAAGTGTTCAATTCCTCGATTTTAGAAACATGGCATTCAGAGAACCGTCTTGCCAAATTTTCTTTCCTGAACGAAAAACCAAAATTAAAAACAAATATCATAAAAAAAAAAGGCTATGATGATGAAAACAAACTACAGAACAATGATGCTTGACTAAAGAAAGACTTACATATCTTGAATATCCCTAGGCATTCCCGGATGTCACGGGGTTTCTTTTAGTTAATCTAATTAGCTGGATCCCACAACCTTTGACAAGATAATAAAATTTTGTTACAAAGAGGATATTATTACTAGAACTAGCAAATTTCATGCATATAATGTATTAGTTTATTATGATCAAAAGGTGTACAATTATGTACACATTAAATATCAACATGTGTACATTTATGTGCACATTGAAAATCAGCATGTTTACAATTATGTACACATTAAGAATCACATTTTAAGAAAAAAGATAGTTTAAAAAAGGGAACGTAAGACGTACCTTTTTGGTAATGTTCTCAAAGCTGGGTCTACAGATCAGTGAGAAAGTAAGCAAGAAAACATCAGCTCCTTTGTAACTTATAAGTCTAATTTTGTTGTAATCTGCTTGACCTACAAGAAGTTTTCAAGAATTCAAAACTCCAACCATAAAGTCTGATACTTTCTAGTCTCATCTCCTTTTCAATTTAGATACGGAGTTCACATTGGCATAAATACTTGTGAGATTTCTGTACGACAAAGAAATAGGATCAAAATAATTTTAAGAGTTTAGAATTTTGGGCATTGTCATTCCCAAAATCTTGGATACATCCGTTGGGTTAATGCTACTTTTTCAACATGATTCTGCAAACCACTATAAAAACATTGTAGTAAGTCGTTCGGAAATATGTATGTGTGCTTAAAATGTGAAAACGAAAACAATAACAGCCTAAATTTATTGACTTTGTTCTTGTTACAGAACAAAAATAATTTGAAGATCTATTGCATTTCGGTATCTGTATTGGATACTAGCTCGAAATTAGTCGGTATGACCGTATGAAACCAAGAATTATTCCCAGTAGTATAGTAAATTTTAAATTGAATTGAATTTTCCAACTATAAGATCGTTTTGAAGATTAAAAACAAAATTCCAATAGAAAATCATTAATCAAATTCACATGTCTTACTCCCTGCCTCTGGGGATTTCCCATCGTCGACATTTACATAATAAATGAATATTTTGTAAGTTCTTGAGTATCCTATCAAGATATAAATAATCTTTCAAATCATTTTTATTTGATTGTATTTGAACTAAACATTTGGTATCATAAAACCATAATTTTCATTGAATAGTTCAGAAATGGTATTGAGCAGTAACAAGACTAGCATGCCTCAGATCAGTTGAGAGCAGTAGATATAAGTATAATAGGACAAGATTAGAAAACTACTATGTTCTTCCATCATGTACTTTCTAAGCAACACCCATTGATATACCATCTAAAGAGGATGCTCACTTCTCCTCGCCCAATGCGAATCATTCCTCAAATACTGTAAGCTCACTTCCAATTCAAATTTATAGAAATTAAAGGAATCAGATGGATGCAATTACCAGTAGACTTCCCAAAAAGAATCGCCATGAAACCAAAATCTGCAATTCTTTATCGTTTTCACCTCGATCAAAACTCCGTTTAATGAAAAAGCACCTTTAGACATAAGAAAAGAATAACATCTTATAATTAATCAAAATAAAATCAATACCTAAAGTATCATAAAAGAAATTTTACTAAGATTGCGAGGAAAACACACTACTGATGTAAAATTTAATGAATTTTGTTTAAGATTTAGATGAAATTTTACCAGAACTGATTGTTTTTAGATGTTCTTCCAGAGATTCTTCGGTGTTGACAGAAATGAGAAAGGTAGAGATGCCTAAAATGATCTAAACCTGATCATGAATTGAATCCAAGATGAAATTTTGTCAAAATCTTATGTTGTCCTCTTTAACTGGAGTAGATGGAGAGCTCTCACTCGAGTTTCGATAAATGAAACTGAAACCAGAAATGTTGATGGGTATTTTTGTCACAAAAAAAATCATTTTGGACTAAATCGTTTACTAAAGGATCAGCTCATTTTGAATTTTGTAAATTTGGACCTCTTAGTACTATGCCTGAGAGGAGAGGAATAGAGCGTCCAAAGCCCAACAACTTTGGGATTAAACGTTAATTTCTACAATAAATTTCCCATAATGTTCTGAGTTTCTATTGTCGGATACTAAAACCCGACAAGGTAATACGTTTCATGGGTTTAAATTTAATTCTAACAAATAAATTTCCTAGCGTTTTTAGGGGCCACTCAAAAGAAATTAGGGGCCAACAATAAAACAAAATAGGGTCATCCAAACCTAAATTGAGTTCACCCCTTATCCTTTTTTTTTTTTTCCGTAATGGCAAAATTGCCCTTCAATAATCGGAAATTAAACATAAATTCGGTAGTTACTTTACATTTAGTTATTGTTAGCAAAAAAAAAAAAAACATTACTGGTTCTACCATAATCGGTAGATAAAAATCTATTTTACCTACCGATTATGGATGATGTTCTAGAATTTACACTAGAAAAAACATAATCGGTAGATAATAATCTACTTTACTTACCGATTATGGTTGATGTTCTTCGTTTCTTAAGAACATCAACCATAATCGGTAGGTAAATTGATCGTTATCTACTGATTATTCTTGATTCAAAAAATTCAATTTCTCTGTACTAAAAGTTACGCACAATCGGTAGATAATGAACACCATTAACTACCGATTGTGAACGTAGAAAATTTCGAAATTTTATTAAGTTTTGAAAATTTGAATTTGGAGCCATGAACACAATCGGTAGATAATAAGCATCACTTATTAACACAGTTTACTACCGATTATGGTATTACGAAAATTCGAAAATTGAGTATATTCGGAGGTTAAAGTAACACACTTTACTACCGATTATGGTAGTACAAAAGTTCGAAAATTTTAGGATTTTGGCAAAATCTCATTTTGGGGCCAATATATATTTGGAAGTTAAATTTACTACCGATTATGGTAGTGCTAAAATTCGAAAATTGAGTACATTCAGAGGTTCAAGTAACACATTTTACTACCGATTATGGTAGTACCAAAGTTCGAAAATTTTAGGATTTTAGCAAAATCTCATTTTGGGGCCAATATATATTCGGAAGTTAAATTTTCTCCCGAATGTATGTTGCCTAACCTTCTAAAATGTCCCTTGGAACCACCTAGAGTCATGGCATGGTAGGTTCTGCTACAGTAATATTCGGAAGATATGTAATTTGAATAAACTCCCGAATATACGGTGGCCCAAAAATCATAATTTTAGAAAAACAGAGATTTTTCAAATTTTGAACTTGTAATAATCAGAAGTTAACCTATATTTCTATCTCCCGAATACTGTCGATGTTCTTGAGAAATGAAGAACACGACTACATTCGGGAGTTTAAAATCATGAATATCTCCTGAATCTCGGAAAAAACAGAAAAACCCTAGGGAAAAAAAGAAGAAACAAAATCCAGTCAAATATTGCACCCACTACATTCGGACGCATGCTTCTTATTTTGTTTACCGAATGCATTCGGAGGATAAAAATAATATATTATCTACCGATTATGTAAGGGCAATTTTGCCATTAAGAAATATGCGAGATAATGGGTAACTCACTTTAGGTTTGGGTGATCCTATTTTGTTTTATTGTTGGCCCCTAAATCCTTTTGAGTGGCCCCTAATGACGCCGGGATAAATTTCCCATAATGTTTCAGAGTTTTTATTGTCGGATATTAAAACCGGACAAGGTAATACGTTTCAGGGGAAAGGCAGTCTCCCCTGTTCTTGTATGGCTAGTCATTTCAGCTTAGAGCACCAACATGAAAAATTGATCTTCAAAACAATTCTCTATTATAACTGCGAGGAAACTTTCGATTCATATAGCCGTTTCTCCTGTTATTTTCAGAAAAATGTACTTACAAAGAAATTGGTCACAAACTGCATTTCAGTACAACTCAAAATTCTATAGCTTATATTCATGTATAAGGCTCATTTTCTTGGAACAGAGTATATATTACAAATTACATACACTTAATTCTATAGCTTATTTACTCTGCTTGCGTATATGAATCACATGTCCGAAAAATATGTACGTCTGTCTGTGCTAATGCAGTATACAAAACTACTATGATACATATATCCCATGTAACTAACTATATGCAAACTGAACTGCGAAATACATATATCCCTGAAAACCAGATGCGAAGTCATTGTATCGGGAAATATGATATGATGCAGAGTAGGATCGTATTCTAGAGAGCAAGAGATATTCCAAGTTTAGAAGAAAAGGTTTAGAAAATATGTCTACGTAGGTAATCGACTCGAGTTGGGTGCTTGAGCTTCATAAGTGCTTTCACTTCATGTTTCCGAACCATCTCTCTTGAAATATTAAGGTTTCCTGCAATCTCTCCAAGTGTTCTGTCACCTTTACCATCAAGTCCATATCTCTGTCTGATCACTAAGTTCTCCTTAGGCTTCAGCGAGTCAAGCTGCAAGATGTAAAAAAACTTCAAAAATTGCAACATATAAAAAATCGCCTGGGCTCAAGAGGTCCATAATACAGAATAAGAACAGATGATTACCACATCATCGACTGCAAGCCTGAGAAGAGCTGGTTGACTCCGTTTATCACCATTAAAGTCAGTAATTCCATTGATGAATTCCTCTTGCGTGGTATTATGTCTTGCATGGAGTGAGATGACACCTTGGGAAGTTCTCATCACTTCACGGTATCTCTCTAGAGATATTCCCATCTTTTCCGCTATCTCATCCTCCTTAGGTATCCTGTTGAGCTCGAACATCAACTGCAATTTCGTTTTTTGGATCTCCACTCTAACCTGTGGCACAAGAACTGGTTCAGAATTTAAACCTCAACCCAATCAAATTAGAGTTTTGTACACCGGACAGATTATAGCTGAAGAATCTCATAAACTGCGTGAAAAAAAATATCTGCAGAAAAAACTAAGCAGGAAAGACCTTAGTACACATACCGATTCAAGGCCATGGGAAACGCGGGTAAAACTCGAAAGCGTCATGGATCGCATTATTGCGTGCCTAATCCAAAACAGACCATATGTAGACAATCGAGACTTTCGTTTCGGTTCAAAACGATCTATAGCTACAATGAGACCCTTTGCCCCTGCTTGGCAAAGGTCTTGAAACTTCGGGCCATTTGCAAACTCTTGAAAATATTTATTGATTGCAAATAAAACCAGGCGGAGATTGTGCTGCACAGAGAAAAATGTCACAGAAGAAATTATCAGTATTTTTCGTAGAGAGATTCAAGATGAAATTCGTAATATAGTGGTAAGCCAGTAATATATTTTCAGGGAGTAAGCTACCTTTATCAGTTTGTTTCGTGCGGCTCTACCAACCCTTAAATGTCTTTGGACTTCTACATAACTCATATTAACTGCAGCTGCTAATTCGTTAGAAGTGGGTTCCTTTCCAATGTCTTTTTTCAACATATCCTTCGATTCCAGTAGAGCCTGAAATCCGAACATAACAAGCAACAATGAGGATAATTTATAATACGAATGAACAATTTGAGAATTAACAGAAGTATAAATATGACAAGGATCCTGAAAGATCACCTTCATGGGTTGCATCAATTTGAACAACCAAGCATGCTCTGAAGCAGGAAGAACTGGTGGTATTTTCATCTTCCTCCAGTCCATGCTCACATGATCGGTCGCGACAGAATACTCCCTAATAAGCCTATTTACATTCGCTTCCTCGACGCTGTCTTTATACCCCTGTCTCGACACAGATTCCTCTTGCATTTCCCCCTTCCTTCTTGATGCAATCCTATTAGCAAGACTCAACCTCTTCGCTTTCTTCTCCGGGTTCCTCACCACAAAATCATTCACTTCTCTGCCATCCTCCTTGTTGCCTTCTCCCGCTTTCTTCCTATATCGACGACGTCTCTTCACGACACGACTTCCTATATCCTCCAAATCAGAAACATCGGATGGCGGACTCAAGTTATAGAGATTTTCTAGTTTGACAGCAGCTTCATTAAAATCCAAGTCTAAAGTACAAAAAGGAGCCTCATCAGTGGCAACAGCTTTAACTCTTTTCGGAGGCTTATTCTCCGATCTTCTCAATCTCTTGATCTCTTTAGGGCTGTCCACCGGTATCCTAATCGGCTCACTTGGTGTAATCAAAATGTTCTTCTTTTTATCAGTTTTAAATGCCAAGATCAATGGTCTTTTCAATGGAGAATGTAATTCTGCAAACCTTTCGCTTAACCTTACTAGTGTCCGGGAAGCTGAACTTGATAAACTCACAACTCCCATGCCAAGTAATGGAAACAACAAAGTCCTTACACTTAGAGAACAAAATTTTACTCCCCGCTTGCTAAATCCTGCCAATTACAATGTATAAGCAAAAACCAATAAAGCACAATGAGCAACTCAAAAATACTAATCTTGGAATTCTAGTAGGATCCGGCTATGATCGCACCTGAATCATTCAATAGTGTCTTCTGATTGCAAAATTAAGCTAATTCTCTACATATATTGGAATCAAACAGAAGCACTTGACATTAAACTACACAGTAACCCTGTAAGCTGATTTAAAACTACATTGATGTATAACAAAATAGTCTAAAATCTTAAGAAAAATTAAACTGTAACTTGGTTATACAAATCATGTCGATTTCTTAACATCCCATTTGAGTCTAACAAATAAAACTTAGCATGCTGCATATCACATAAGAAGACTGTACTTTCAAAACAAAAACAGAAAATGAAAGAAAAGAATCACAAGAAGAAGATTATGTACCTGGATTGATTAGGATGAGAAAATGGGTTTGAGATTGAGATTTTTTTAGCTGGTTAGGATTGAATTCTGAGAAGAATTTGATAAAATTTTTGAGTGTTTGAATATTTATGACTTGTATTTTTGATGAGCTCAAAAATGAGATTTTAGTAACCACAAGCTCAATCTTGAAGATCCAATGGGTATAATTAAACAAATATCATATCTAAACGGTTTATAGAGAGTACACGTAGTTGGTTGAATATGTGGATTCTATTTATTTGTGTTGACGTGGACTGTGTAGAAGCTTGAATTCTTGTGTCGTGGCAATATTATAGTGGCTCAGATTATTGGATTTATATGCGACACGTGGGTAGATGATTTGGGGAGCCAAAAAAAAAAAAAAAAAGGCTATTCTGAGATGGACCGGGCTAGTAGTACTCGTATTGGCCTTAGGGTTGAATTTGAAGACTAATCCGCCCATTTGATTCGATCCACGCCAGTTATTCGATCCACCGGTCTGATTCGGACGCTGGTACAATTTTAAAAATCCAATAGCTAGGTAGGACGTAGGAGATTGGAAATAAGCACAATTGCTAATAGAGGGTACCAGATTAGGTAGGGGTGTGCCAAAACCAAAAAAAGACAAAACAGATTTTTATATAGGACAAAACAGGTTTTACCTTGGCTTGGTACACCCCCACTAAACCTGGTAATTCCCATCATCAGCCTTGGGAAATAAGTATCAACACTTTAGAAACCCATTGGACATTCCCACTAATTTTCAAGATTGTTAATAGGGAGCATTGAATTTCTTTGGGGTGTACCAATATATACATATAAGACAAAAAAAATAATTGCCTTTAGTTTGGTACTTCGTGGAGAATTTATCAAATTTGGGGATGTTGATGGTGGATTTTAGTTCATGACTAAAGTCGTAAAACCAATTTTTGTGTAATCGTTCTGCAGAGGATGATACTATTTTATAAGTGATGAATACTTCTTCGCTTTATTGAATTCACCTAGAATGGAGCACGTAGCAACAATCCCCCGAATATTCTGTGAATTTTAGCATTATTGATTAATGCATAGAATGCCTTGCATTTCCTGTGTTGTTCCTAGCAGAACTCTCATTGTTGGTGCGGCATGATGACTGATTGTTACTCCTAGCAGAGTAGCATGAATATTCAAGTACCAAAAGTGAGGCATGCACGAAATGCTCGTACAGGCTATAACTCTCGGTGTTTTATACTAGCCCGATTGAGCATGTAACTCTCGGTGTGTTATACTAGCCCGATTGAGTGTGTAACTCTCGTTGTGTTATACTAGCACGATTGAGCACCTAGACTATTCATAATAGTCTAGAAATGATCACGGTCATCCAACCTCACCAACATGATTGGATGGTCCAGATCGAATCCAACACCCCCAAGCAGGTATTGGAACATTCACTGCCGACCAAACACGGACCCCGCACGATCAGCCTCCCAAAAGGGGCGGCATAGCTTGCCAAACCGTCTAAACCAAGCGGAATGGACAAACAACCCTAAATTAGGGTTTGCGGCACATTACATGTGTCGCAAAACGATCTCAACCATCCATCTTCGCAGGCATAGATGGAGGGTGTAGATGTAGATTCAAAGGGCCCAGAACATGTCAACACGATCACTGTGGGCCTGCCTACACACATGACCAATCGGTCAGGACCAACCATGATTGGTTGTCCCAATTCGTACGCACCAATCCAAGCATGATGTATGACTGGCAAAACCCTAATTGTGGCTTGCGACATCATGTATGTGTCGCAAAGTCATCTCGTGCGTCCATCTTCTCAGGCTTGAATGGAAGGCAAAGATGAAACATTAGGGAAGGCCGAACATGTTAGCATGACCACCGCGGGCCCGGCTTCATGACCGACCGATCGGCCAAAGCTAGCCTTGGTCAGACGCCTCGGTTCATGCGCCCAAACTGGCATGGTCATGCTTCCTAAATCATATATTAATCTCGACCACTTAACTTCGCCAGAAAAATTAAGTGGCTTAGATCACGTTTCCATATGACAGTCGAGTATAGGCGTGAATACCAGCCTACCACCTACACGATGTACCAAACGGCCGAGACCGACCAAGCTTGGTTATCTCGAAACACGTGCCTTGAAGATGGGATATCTCGCCCCTTTAAGAATCCTTTGCGGCATAGGATTTATGTCGCAAATCGATCTAAGCCACTCAACTTCACCGGTAAATTAGAGTGGCCTAGATCAAACCTTCATGGCACAGTGAAACATGGGCATGGACATCAGCATGATGTCTACACGCATACCTGATCGGTCATCCATGAAGCGCCTCCCATGCTTGGATTCGACCAAGATGAAAGAAGATACTTGCGCACCTCCTAAATCCTAATCCGACGGTCGCAGATGTGGGTCGCAAGTCATCTCGTCCGTCTAGCTTCGCCATCTTGGACGGACAGCCTAGGATAGGATTTAGGCGACCAGTAAGGTATCACCATGATCACTGTCCTCCACTCTTCTACCTAATATGATCGGCTAATTCATGGATCACCCATGAAGCCTCCAAACCCTCACGTGAAGCAGGCAGGGCATGATGCTCAACATTGATGCTTCATATATGCCGAATACATTCGATGCATAACATGCATAGAATACACACGATACTTTACAAGTATCGACTTCCTAAATAACTTGGTTATTTAGCCTAGCATTACATGATACCTTATGTCGGTCCCATGATCCACACTTACACTCGAGACATCAATCATGTCACAAACTGGGGGATACATACTGGGGTATTGGTCTGGAGGTTTACAGCGTGCAGCATGCAACGCGCCATCACAAGAACGTGTCAGGAAGACAAGGATGGTTAGTGATGATGGGAGAAGTGGGGAAGACTGATCGTGTGACACTAACACACAACTCCACTACTCCATCACTCCACTTCCCACGAGAGACGTGAATAAGTCTCAGATGACTTGTATAAATAGGTTCTCCGCCCTATTTCCACAACAAAGAGAACACAACACAGAAACCAAGTGTTAATACAACAGGTATCCAAACACCCAGAGCCTGCTTGCATTAATCGTAAGCCTGCTCACCTTTCTGTTACAAGTCATAAACAAGCCTACACCTTCACAATCTCAACACCTTCTTCGCTTCCCTCCCTAAGATCAACCCCATCTCCTTCACTTTGTGACCGAAATAAGTCTGGAACGACCATTTCTTGGTTTAGGCCATAATTGTATAGATTGATCTCTCGAATCAAAAGCACTCATCGCGCAGTGCATTTGTTTAGGGTTTAGATTCATTCCTCATCCACACACCCCAAATTACCAAATTCGGCAGGAATAGTTTTCACCCATAAACAATTGGCGACCACAGTGGGAGATTAATCTCTCGGTTGTGAAGTCAATTTCTTCAATACCCAATCCCATTGGTTGATTTCAAGATGGTTGGTCTTAGGACTCAACAAAAAATTTCGAATTCCAGTCGAAGTTCTTCCAACGAAGAGGCTCCTCCTTCCAATGGTATATCCGATGGCGCGGCTGGAAGAATACCAACATTGATCGAGTTGGCACGAGTACAGGAGATTCACGCAAGGAAGATGGACCTGATCAAGGAGATAGTAAACGGCATACTCGATCTCCTCATCAAGATGACATAAGATATGAGAGGTTCTCCTGTCGTGGATATTTCTACACTGGGGACTGATTATCCCAACGGTCCTCCTCAAATCAACAGTTTTACCATGAACCAGAGACCGGTGGACCAAGAAGTCGCTTCTCTAGTGGAAAGTTTGTGCGAACTTTTACACCTCTCGAAGAACCAGCGGGCGGAGACGTTTGCTGCAATCAACCAGATAGCCTTGGACGTACAGTTAAATCCTTTACGCCCAGAAGCCTCCAAAACGCTGGATATGTCTGTGAATAATTATACATTTACATAAGAAGACATGATGGCGGAATAGGGTCACAATCGGGCCCTACACGTTACTACACGCATCAAGGATTCAGAGTTCAAGAGGGCCCTCGTCGACACAGGAGCATCTTCGAATGCGATTACCCTCAAAACGCTCAGGACGGCCAAGGTTCGCCCAAGCAAGATCGTGCAACAACCTACCACGATTACAGATTTTGAAGGAAACCAAACCAATACGTACGGGTACGTCAATCTGAATTTATCTGTAGGACCTGTCCAGTCTAAAGTAAAACTCGAAGTCATAGAAAAGGATCCGAACTACCAAATGATATTGGGGAGACCGTGGCTTCATGACAATAGGATTGTCCCTTCCACATATCACTAGTGTTTGAAGACTATGCTGAAGAAGGAAGTCGTTCGCATCCCTACATCGTTCTCTCCTTACGCACTAATCTGTGGCGTAGAGTTGTTTGAGCCAAAAGAAATCCAGGAGAATCAAGGAAAGTTCATTGCATCTCACTCCCCACGTGGGCATCGATCCATGAGGAAGACCGACTTGCATCGTTGAAGGCTAAGCCCCATGACATGTCAGAACTTCCTTCTTCGTCTGGTGAAGCTACACTCATGTTCACACTAAAAGAGGGAGAACTTTTATGGCAAGTCGTGATCAGAAGGGAAAGACCATGTACCGACGCCGCTGTTAGCAATTAGCAGGGGAGGCTAATGCCCAGCCTCACCGCCAAATGGAATGCTACAACAATAAAGAGCCGCAAGAAGAGGTATTAGACGCTCCACGATAGCTGCAAGAAGGCACCAACTCCACGACCGACGAGCTCGAAGTTGTTAATATCGGGAGTGAGGAATTCCCTGGGCCTATCTCCATCAGCTCAACCCTGTCCACAGATGAACGCACGAAAATTGTGAAACTTCTTAAGGAATACCAAGAGAATTCAGGCACGAAGTGGAAGAGCAGATCAAGACCAAAATACAGAAGCTTCTAGCCGTTGGATTCATTAAACCAATTCATCACCCAACCTGGTTGGCTAATGTGGTTCCAGTAAAAAAGAAAAATAGGCAGATCAGATGCTGTGTGGATTTCAGAGATTTGAACCGATGTTGCCCCAAAGATGATTTTCCTCTACCTAACATCGACATGTTAGTAGATGCAACCAGTGGACACGACATGTTCTCCTTCATGGACGGATACAGCGGGTACAATTAGATAAGAATGTACGAGCACGATGCAAGTAAGACAACTTTTCAAACTCCTCTCAGAAATTTGTATTATATAGTAATGCCATTTTGTCTGAAGAACGCCGGTGCGACCTATCAACACGCTATAACGGCAATCTTCCACGACATGATGCACAACAAGTTTAAGACTACGTGGATGATATAGTAGTCAAATTGAGGGCTCGGTTGGAGCACACAGGAGTCTTACGGCAAGTGTTCGAAAGGTGCCGCGAGTACAAATTGAAGATGAATCCATTGAAATGCGCCTTCGGTGTTTCTTCAGGAAAATTTTTGGGATTCCAGGTAACCGCTAAGGGAATCGAGGTAGACCCGTCCAAGACTCAAGACATCCTCACGATGCCACCTCCACGGACTGTGAAGGAACTCCAAAGCTTCATGGGCAAGGTGAACTACATTCGGCGTTTCATACCCAGCTGGCCCAGCTCGTTGCTTCATTCACTCCCTTGCTGAAGAAGGGAGAAAGCTTTATTTGGACCGCACTACAACAAGAAGCGTTTCGAAAGATTCAACGGATGTTGTCATCCCCAGCCGTCAGGAAGTCCCCTGTCCAAAGGAGACCACTGCGTCTCTATACAGCCTTCATCGATACTACCATATGGGCTTTGCTCGCTCAGGAGGATGATGAAGGAGTCGAACATCCTATATACTATTTCAGTCGAGTACTAAGAGATGCTGAGCTCAGATATCCCAAAACGGAGAAGGCGTGCCTAGCCCTGATTCATTCCATTCAGAAGTTTCGACATTACCTGTTGTCCAATAAGGTAGTACTCATATCTAAGTCAGACCCTGCGAAATTTTTACATTCGAAGCCGGTCTTGATGGGAAGGATAGCCAAGTGGCTTCTCCAAATGTTGGAGCTAGACATAACGTGCACATCACCAAGATCTATCAAAGGACAAACCGTTGCTGATTTACTAGCAGCGTTCCCTGGAGAAGGCACTACTGCATTACACGAGGATCTTCCCGGAGAATTTCCAAACATCTCCGTTGTCGAAGGAGGCTACTGTATTTCGATGGATCTTCCACTCCTAGCAATAACACCGGAGGAGCAGGCGTGGTCCTAGTATCTCCAACGGGCGAGGTCTTTTCACATTCCTTCAAGTTGGACTTTTAGTGCACCAACAACTCTGCAGAGTATGAGGCCTTTCTCATAGGACTGTCAATAGCAAAACAAGCAGGAGCCGCTCGCCTAGAGATAAGAGGTGACTTAAAACTACTGGTTAATCATATGAATGGAGTATATGCATTGAAAGAGGCAACACTAGCCCCGTACCGATCATAAGAACAAAGGCTATTGAACTACTTTGTGGATTCAACCATAACCCATGTTGGTCGCAGCAACAACAGACATGCCAATTGCTTAGCCACGCTGGCGTCAAAATTATAGTTTGAAGGTTTGGAAGAGACTCTGATGGTAAGAAGGAGGAAAGTGGAATCAACATAGCTCTCACAACGCGAAGACATTTGGACATGTGATTAGCGAACTCTTATAATTCAAGCACTCAGCAACTCATTTATCAAGTAAAGGTTAGTCTCAAAACTCTGCAGAGCTAATTCATGCTTCATGGTATGTTATATCATCAAAACCCGGATGGTTCCCTATCGAGATGTCTCGGAGATGAAGAGGCGCAGTTATAGCTTAAACGCATTCATACTGAAACCTGTGGAAAAACGTTGGTGGTAATGCTCTACCATCGTCTTCAACGCCTGGGCTATTATGTTCCAGAAATGGAGGCTCAATCTCGTTTACTCCAGAAGTGTTGCACCAATTGCCAAGTGCCGCCACACCAACTGGAGGTCCTCAATGTAAGTCATGCTGAGGACTGGAGAGAACCATACATTAGTTTTCTCCGTGATGGAGTAACCCCTACCAATCAAAGGGATGTTGTCAAGATAAAACAAAAGGCGAGGCGATTCGTACTTCATGAAGGGATCCTATATCGTAAAAGCTTTGGAGGCGATATATTATGGTGTCTGGCTAAGGAAGAGGTCTGGACTATGTTGAAAGGAATGCACGAAGGGGAACATCAAAGGAAAAGGAAACTATTTCTCCAGATACATGAGAAATACTATTGGCCAACCATGGAGGATGATGCAGCTTCATTCGTGCAAGACTTTCACGAGTGTCAAGTTCATGCACCTTCCACTCCTTTACACTCGATAAGCAGTCCACGACCCTTTTATAGATGGGGACTTGACATTATCGGGAGGATTAATCTGTCATCGTCGAAGCAGCATGAGTATATCATAACTGCGACAAAGTATTTTACCAAGTGGGTTGAAGATATCCATTTACGGGGGACTACAGGAGCAACAATTGCCGCCTTCATCAAAGAATACATCATTTGTCGGTTTGGTGTACCCAAGCACATCATCACCGACAATGGCACTCCCTTTGAAAACAAACAGGTACGGGACCTGCTGGAAGAATATGGAATTAAATAGGTCTTCTCCACCATCTACTATCCTCAAGGAAATGGACAAACTGAGAGCACCAACAAGACACTGATCCTTATTCTCAGTCGAACAGTGCATGACAACCCCAAGAACTGGCACAAATAACTTCCTATGGCACTATAGGCATATCAGACGGCACCTAGAAGTTCCGTCGGGGTTTCTCCATATTCACTTGTTTACGGTGTGGGTGTAGTTCTCCCAGAAGAAATCAGGATTCCATCAGTAAGGATTGCAGCAGCAAGTGGGGTCCACTGGAGCGAGACTGAAGCATCTAACTCGAGAATTGATGAGTTATACACTCTGGATTCCAAAAGAAACAAGGCATAGGAGCACGCTCATGTATATAGAAACAGGGTCTCCATGGCGTATGACAAGACCGTAAGGCCACGTATTTTTGGAATAGGACATTTGGTCTTGAAGACAGCCAAGCATATTAAACAAGACATGTCTGCACCAAAGTTCTCTCCAAAGTGGGAAGGTCCTTATGTGATTACCAAGGCTTATAGCACCGGCTACTCCAAGATCATTAAGGAGGATGGAGGCAAGTTGGAAACAATGATTAATAGAAAATGGCTCAAGGCATACCATGTCTGATCATTATCCCGCGACTGTCCCACGATATGACAATGCAAACATTTTCATTACGCGCTTGAATTGTCAATTTATTCAACAACAAAAAAATGCTAAAAAAAAAAAAATTCATCCATTTGCCAATGCAATAAAAAATGTTCAAAAGATAAAGTACTGTAGTCTAGAAGAGCGCGTACAACAGATTGTAATTCCTTGAAAACATCATCTTTAACCTAGCATGGTACCTCTCTGTCCTATCCTTGAAGTTTTGAACCGCCTGCTCCACCTTCTTCGATTCCGCAGCCAGAGACTTTTCCTCCTCCAAGATAGCTTTCGTAGCAGGAACAACATTTACGAGGATACCAGATCGATCAACCTTGATGATATCGAGACACTGTTGCAGCCATACCACATTGAACTCCATGGATTCACAGGTAGATACCATGTCCTCCCACTTTTCGATATTTGATTCAGCGACGTTGCGAACGGAAATATTCTTCATCTCAGCAATCATGGGAAGAAGACAGTTTAATGTAGTAACCAGAGCAGACGAGTAGTGCCGAACTACATTCCTGGTCGCGATGTGTCCATACTTTTTCCATACTTTTGTATACAGAGGCACAAACTAATTCCGCACTAAGAATCCACCAACATGTAGGTAACTTAAAGACATGCATTTCATGTGTACGTCAAATGAAAGACCCGCATTTGTGTATTCGTAAGATGAGATACCCAGATCAGCATCTTCAAGTTCCGCAGCGTCAGGTGTGTTTGAGTTTGAAGGAAGAGGACTGGTTAAGTCATCATCATCGATACCCGTTACACATGTTCCATTGGGGTATCTCTGCAAAAAGAAAAGATTGTTCGCTTGATCATCGGGAATAACAAGCAACTGTGCGGAGAATAAAAAGGGAAAGAGGGACAAACTGGTATGACCTTCTTGACTCGGAGAACACAAGCAGGGGAATCATCATGAAGCCCAGACGCAGATCATGCACGCTTAACAAAAGATCCTGGGTGGTATGAAGAAGATGATCTACTATTGTTCGACATGATGAGGAAACGGAGTTTCTACCAAAGAACCCTATTGTAAAATTGCAAAAAGTGGTTCAAAGTCTCCATGCATGCATATATGCCGAGGAAACCCTAAAGGAAGAGTAAAGCGGTCGCAGCGAAGACTATCCGATATATGAGGATTCAACGCCGACCAGGTCATACTTTCTCTCAAACCTTAATCAAAGATTGGGAGAACAACTAGATACGAACAAGTTGGCCAGAGCAGTGTGTAAACGCCCGCGTCCGGGAATACCAGTGGAAGAAGACGTCTAAGAGAGGAAACCGGTCCCATCAAGGCCCGTGGTCACGCATGCATGGAAGATTGCTCATGATTGGTCATAGTCCCTCCAAGTAGACTTCCCTCATCTCGTCCTTTTATGTAATATATGTCACCATCTCATGCCTACCCCACAATAGTGTAACCATTATATGCTAGGCAGGGGACTTAATTTTGATGGTGGATTTTAGTTCAGGGCTAAAGTCGTAAAACCAATTTTTGTGTAATCGTCCTGCAGAGGATGAGACTATTTTATAAGTGATGAATACTTCTTCGCTTTATTGAATTCACCTAGAATGGATAATGTAGCAACAATCCCCCGAATATTCTGTGAATTTTAGCATTATTGATTGATGCATAGAATGCCTTGCATTTCTTGTGTTGTTCCTAGAAGAACTCTCATTGTTGGTGCGGCATGATGACTGATTGTTACTCGCAGCATTGTAGCATGAATATCTAAGTACCAACAGTGAGGCATGCATAAAATGCCCGTAAAGGCTATAACTCTCGGTGTGTTATACTAGCCCGATTGAGCATGTAACTCTCAGTGTGTTATACTAGATCGATTGAGTGTGTAACTCTCGGTGTGTTATACTAGCCCGATTGAGCACCTAGACTATCCATAACAGTCTAGAAACGATCACGGTAATCCAACTTCACCAGCATGATTGGATGGTCCAGATCGAATCCAACACCCCCAAGTAGGTATTAGAACATTCACTGCCGACCAAATGCGGACCCCGCACGATCGGCCTCCCAAAAGGGGCGGTATAGCTTGCCAAACCTTCCAAACTAAGCGAAAAGGACAAAAAAACCCTAAATTAGGGTTTGCGGCACATTACATGTGTCGCAAAACGATCTCAACCATCCATCTTCGCATGCATAGATGGAGGGTGTATATGTAGATTCAAAGGGCCCAGAGCATGTCAACGCGATCACTGTGGGCCCGCCTACACACATGACCAATCGGTCAGGACTAACCATGATTGGTTGTCCCAATTCGTGCGCACCAAACCAAGCATGATGTATGACCGGCAAGACCCTAATTGGGGCTTGCGGCATCATGTATGTGTCGCAAATTCATCTCGTGCGTCTATCTTCTCAGGCTTGAATGGAAGGCAAAGATGAAACATTATGGAAGCCCGAACATGTTAGCATGACCACCGCGGGCCCGGCTTCATGTCTGACCGATCGTCCAAATCCATCCTTGGTCAGACGCCTCGATTCATGCGCCCAAACTGGCATGGTCACGCTTCCTAAATCATATATTAATCTCGACCACTTAACTTCGCCAGACAAATTAAGTGGCTTAGATCACGTTTCCATATGACAGTCAGGTATAGGCGTGAATACCAGCCTACCACCTACACGCTGTACCAAACGGCCAAGACCGACCAAGCTTGGTTGTCTTGAAACACGTGCCTTGAAGATGGGATATCGCGCCCCTTTAAGAATACTTTGCAGCATAGGATTTCTGTCGCAAATCGATCTCAGCCACTCAACTTCACTGGTAAATTCGAGTGGCCTTGATCAAACCTTCATGGGACAGTGAAGCATGGGCATGGACATCAGCATGATGTCTACACGCATGCCTGAGCGGTACTCCATGAAGCGCCTCCCATGCTTGGATTCAACCAAGATGAAATAAGATACTTGCGCACCTCCTAAACCCTAATCCGACGGTCGCATATGTGGGTCGCAAGTCATCTCGTCCATTTAGCTTCGCCATATTGGACGGACAACCTAGGATAGGAGTTAGGCGGCCAGTAAGGTATCACCGTGATCACTGTCCGCCACTCTTCTACCTAATATGATAGGCGAAGGCATGGCTCACCCATGAAGCCTACAAACGCTCACGTGAAGCAGGCATGGCATGATGGTCAACATCGATGATTCATATATGCCGAATATATTCGATGCATAACATGCATAGAGTACACACAATACTTTATAAGCTATAAACAAGCCTACACCTTCACAATCTCAACACCTTCTTCGCTTCCCTCCCTAAGATCAACCCCATCTCCTTCACTTTGTGACCGAAACAAGTCTGGAACGACCATTTCTTTGTTTAGGCCAGAATTGTATAGATTGATATCTCGAATCAAAAGCACTCATCGCGCAGTGCATTTGTTTAGGGTTTAAATTCATTCCTCATCCACACACCCCAAATTACCAAATACAGCAGGAATAGTTTTCACCCATAAACAGGGGATAATGGAGAATTTATCAAATTTGCATAGTTTATATACTTGTACTTCGTGGTGTTGTACGAGTTTTACACGGCTCCATAGTCCACATATAAGAATGGGATCAAAGAATACAGTGAGATGTGGTCTCATAAAGACGATCTTAGGCATGTAAGCCTTTTGTCTCAAACATGATGTCCCAATTTCGGTCTTATCCAATCTTGATTACCTTCTTAAGGTCGGTCAGAGACATCTAACCTTGTGAACCTACAAATCTAGTCTATATAAAAATGAAGCGCCTCCTTCCAGATATCCTAATTATTTTAGACCTTCAGTTCGGAGTAATATTAACAACTTCAGCTTTCAGCAAAATATTTAATTGCTTGCCCTTCTCTTTTATCCTAAACAATTAGATATTAGCACCTCCTCTGCGCAAGATGGGTCTTTTTTATTTGACTACCTAGCACCACCATACATGTCATATTACTTCTTCACCTGTAATTATATGAGTTCAATTCTCACACCCCTAGTTGATCAATAAGGAATCAATATAGGAACAAGAACCTACACGAGTAACATTAACTAACACCCTATTACCTTTGCTAGCAATTGAGGTTAACATTTGCTCCAACTTCCGCTTAGAGACGTAAGTAACTAATTAGCAATCTTTTGTATTTGTAGATCAGGTGATCTTATGGTTCTCAATCTTTCTCTCATAAGGGAAGTTGGGGATCAAACCTTTTACCATAAATCAAAACCAATATACCTAGGTATAGGTCTAGCGATCGTCCTTTTATAGTTTAAATAAAAAATATATTAGTAAAAAGTTGAAATAAAATGAATACACCTTGGGTACTTATTTAGGATACTTCGTTGGGAATAGATATATAAACAAAAGTTTAAGGTCGAAGCTGAAAAAGCGGGAGTCTAACAACCATACCCAATATTTCGTTTCGGAAATATATATGGACTAAATCCAATATATATGGACTAAATCCAATATATTTCCAAGAGAATCAACTAGACATTCAGACTTAATCAAGGAAAATGCATCCTAGAGTTATATCTTTGTTTCTCAATGTAATCAGCAAATCAAACAGATAGAAATCCGCGAGCCTGGTTATTATGAGAAATAACTTGAATGGTACCAAAGACCAATGTTCAAGTGGGAAAATGCGGGGGGTCTAACAACCACACACAACAATTCGTTTGGCAATCTGAGAGGACAAACTCCAATACACTTTCTAGAGAATCAACTATACAGTCAGACTCAATCTAGAGTATAATATATCAAAGAGTTTAATATTTCTAACTCTTAATTCAATTCGCAATCAGAAAATAGAAATCTGGGTGCCCGATTAAATTTAAGAGAAATTACTTGAACGGTAGCAAAGACCAATGTTCAAGTATCAATCAATATAAATCAACAACCAAAGGTTGGATATTCTAATTGATTGATCTTAACGCACAACCTGTGATATTTCAATTATATAAAAAAATATAATGCGTAAAAGATATAACACAAATACCAGAATTTTGTTAACGAGGAAAACACAAATGCGGAAAAACCTCGGGACCTAGTCCAGATTGAACACCACACTGTATTAAGCCGCTACAAACACTAGCCTACTACCAATTAACTTTGGACTGGACTGTAGTTGAACCCTAATCAATCTCACACTGATTCAAGGTACAGTTGTGCTCCTTACGTCTTTGATCTCAGCAGGATACTACGCACTTGATTCCTTAGCTGATATCACCCACAACCAAGAGTTGATACAACCCAAAGTCAAAGACTTGATAAACAAATCTGTCTCACACAGAAAAGTCTATAGGATTGAATAAATTTGTCTCCCATAGAAATACCCAAGAGTTTTTTGTTTTATCTTTTGATAAATCAAGGTGAACCAATTGATAAACCAGACTTATATTCCCGAATAACAGCCTAGTATTATCAATCAGTTCACAATAAACTTAATCGACTAGCGAAACAAGTTATTATGGAATCACAAACGATGAGTCGAAGATGTTTGTGATTACTTTTATCTTGCCTATCAGAGATGTAAAATCTCGAGTCAATTATTTCAATTGTACTCAACACAATAAAATCAACAAGATCAGAACACGCAACTACAACGAGAATAGTTAGGTTTGGCTTCACAATCCTAATGAAGTCTTTTTGCAATCCAAGTTACCTTGGTAACAAAGCATTTAATAATCACCATTAGAAGAAAAACCTTATTCAACCAAGATAATATCTTTCAACCGTTAGATCGAACTTAGCTTGTTACACACAAATGAAATATACCCTCATTTAGGTTTATGTAGCCGTACCTAAACGTGTACACCATGTTGGTTCACAAACAGTTAACCGAGGTTATCCATATAATTAATTTCATATCAACCTTATTCATCTTAACCATAACTAGTTCGAATGACTCAAATGAAACTGGTTAAAGAGTTGTTCAATTGCTATATTCTCATGAATTATACAAGAACACAATTGAAGCAAAATCAGTTTGATTCACTTAAATCAATCATGAAAATTATAGCCACGGTTTGCAAAGATTGCACTCCTTAAGATTTAAATGTTTAAGTTCATGAACATACCGATTTGATAAAATAACCAGCTTAAGTATGCGTACGGGTATGCGTAATTAAGCAAATGGATTTTGAGTTTGTTAAGTTTCCAAACTCATCAGAAATTCTCGGTTCGAAAACTTCCGCCAGTAAGGTGACCAGTTTAGGAGTTTGTAATTCCCGAACCCAGTAGATATTTTTGGTTCGAAAACTTCTGCCAGTATGCGTACGGGTACTCATAGTTATCTTGTCTCCTTCATCAATTTCGTATACACACATATGCATACACTTGGCTCCCTGTTCATGGATTTATACACTAATGTGCGAACACACTATATATGCTTATATCCAAAGATGGTTACATTATCAACTCCACATTTCAATCATTGAAACATTCTTCTATAACGACAGTAGTCGTTTCAACACACTATTAGCATCAAAGTAATTTTCTAGATAGTAAAATATTAACATGACTTTCGTCAAGAGTAAAGATGAACATGGCTAAAGTGAAAGCTTGCCAACACATATTTCGAGAAATATGTAAGCGAGACATACTTAGCTCGAAATCTCAAATGTGTATAGTATAAAACTATATTGTAATACGACTTATGTCTCAATATTGAAGATAAAGTAGAAATAGACTTTCCAAGTGATATATGAGTTCAAGTCTCCACATACCTTTTGTCGAAGAAGTTCCACAAGCTCCCCTTAGTAGTTCTTCTTCTTCAAATGATGAACACCGAGAAATCTAAGCTCAACTACACTATCTATATCCTAGTCCGAGACATCTATAAATAGGCTAGAAATCAAGACTTATAGTTTTAATCACTAACATTGTAAAACATGCTTGAGATAGCAACGCATGCGAGTTATACCGAGCAATGCTCTAAAAAAGTGTAAATTAATTCCAATCAATAACCAAAGGTTGGATTTACAATTTGATTGAACTACGCACAACCTGTGATATTTAAATTATATAGAAAATATGATGTGGAAAAAAAATAACACAGACACCAGAAGTATTGTTAACGAGGAAACCTCAAATGCAGAAAAACCTCGGGACCTAGTCCAAATTTGAATACCACACTATATTAAGCTGCTACAGACTCTAGCCTACTACAAGTTAACTTCATACTGGAATGTATTTGAGCCCTAACCAACCTCACACTGATTAAGGTACAGTCGCGTTCCTTACACCTTTGAATCCAAGCAGGGCTCTACGCACTTGATTCCCTTAGCTGATCTCACCCACAACTAAGAGTTGCTACGGCCCAAAGTAGAAGACTTGATAAAAAAAATCTGTCTCACACAGAAAAGTTTATTGAATAGATAAATTTGTCTCCCACATAAATACCTACGGTTTTTTTTTTTTGTTATGTCTTTTGATAAATCAAGGTGAACAGGAACCAATAGATGCACCGGTATTATATTCCCGAAGAATAGCCTAGTAATATCAATCACCTCATAGTAACTTAACTATATGGTGGTAGAACAAGTTATTGCGGAATCGCAAAGAATAAGACGAAGAGCTTTGTGATTACTCTTTATATCTTACCAATCGGAGATAAATTTCGAGCAAATCTTAGATAAGATAGTACTTAATATGATAGAAGAAAGTAAGATCAGAACACGCAACTACAGGTAAAATAGTTGAGTCTGGCTTCAGAATCCCAATAAAGTCTTTAAGTCGTTAACGTATAATGGTTTTAGAAAAAACCTAGGTTAAAGGAGAATCGACTCTAGTCGCAACTAGTATCACACAGGAGGTGTAGGGATTAGGTTTCCCAGTTTCTATAGTTTTCCTTATATAGTCTTCAAATCAGGGTTTCACTAGTCCAGAATGGGCTATTAATCACGTTTTTAAATGACATATTAATTGCGTGAGTATAATTTTACAAACAAATTCCGTCATATAGTATGAAAATAATTGGGCCCACCATTTAACGCAAACAAACCGTCATTCTCAAACATGATAAATTATTAGGTGCGTGATTTATTGTTCTACCTATAAATCACACATAAAATCCGATAAAAATTTTAATTTTTTATACACCCATGGTCTGCCTGCCCAAAAATGGCTAGCTTCATATGGTGCCATGCTCATTAGCTTCTCTTCCTTTATACCACTTCATTATCTCACCGTTAGATTTGGATGGAAGATGATCAATTTTAAGCCGCTAGATGTCGTAACCCTAGAAACATCTAATTAATCTGAACACCTCATTGGCACCTCCTTCCATTTTTCTGTCTCGCATCTCTCTCTTGTTCCTTGTATCCTTCGCCCATAATAATTTTTTCAGTATTATCAACGATGTAATTCTATCCGTATTCTCTATTTTTCCCATTAAGGGTGTTTTCTCCTCAACAACAGAACTTCTCAAGTTGGTGGAATATCTCGATATAACAAACATCCCTGAATCTGAATATAAATTCTTATCCCTAACCGATAGATGATCTGTTTTGTTTTTATTTTTATTTTTTTGGTCGTTTAGGTTGAGGATAACATCTCCAACAGGCAACATCCCAAGAAGGTTCGACAATCTATTTTAATCTTGATCAATTTTGTCGAAATAAAAATTAGAGGTTTTCATGAGTAATCACCGACGATAGCAGATTCGAGGAACTTAGTGCTACAACCCTTACATGTATCGATTCTGTACTTTTTATTTTGAGTTTACGGTTTTGATTTTGTTTTAGTTTTCATCGATTTGTTCTTTCAAGGAAATCAATTTTGGGGTTTTTATTATAATGAAACCCTTGGTTTTAGATTGCGGTTTCTTTAATTTAGGGATTTTCATAATAGTGAAACCCTAGGTTTTGTTTTGTTCTTTACATTCTGCATAGGGATAACAAAGGCTCTCCTGTTGATGAGAGTGTGTATGAACGTGGTGATTCTGTTATATAAGATGCCAGTATGTGAAGGCGCTAAAATAGAAGTGGAGGAGTTTATGTTAAGGTCTACACTTCTCTAAGGTTTACTAATTACCTTAGAAAATTTATCTGTTCAAATTTTTACATGAGGAAGTTGTGGCTAGCAGTTATAATTTTTTGAAGATTGGAAGATCATTCAAACTAAGTCTTTATATTCTGTTTATTGATTTTCTATTTTTCTCCTTTTAATAGTTTTCTCTCTTTAATTATTTCATCAATTTTACTCTGCTCAGTGCCATAATACATATAACTGATTTGGTATTAGTGATTTGGATGCTTCTCGAACTGCCAAAACTTCTTTTGAATGTTTTCATATTAGTGTTGTAGAAATGATGGATGTGGTTTAATAATTTTGATGATATGCTATTTGATGTGGTGCAGATTCTTGAAACAGACACTTACAATACCATGGGAAGTGCATGTCAGACATAGGCAGCACATACAAAACCTAAGATTAGATTAGTAGTGTGAAACAACTTGGTAAATTTTTTCGAATTTTAATAGTCTTGGTCTTGTTTATGGAATATCCAGTTCACATATTTCAAATATGCTTGGTAATTAATTTAGGAGTGTGATCCCATGGAAAGAATAAGGAATTTAGTGTTGGCTCCTGGCCTAACAATTGAAAAAGAGCTTAATCTATATGCTTTATTAGTTGTGTTGTAGTTTTAAGCCAACTGCCTGGTACCATTAAGTTTCATTTGTTACTTCTTTTCAAGTTAAACATTGCTGAGCTTTTGCAAGTTAAAAGCATATATGATTCTCCTCCGTTTTTGTTGATTTTCTTTTCCTCACTTGTCAGCTAGTGTTCGTAGACCATGATTAAACATAATTGCTCCAACATGTCATTTTTTTTCTCTGGCAGTTGTATGCAATTTTATCCAATGATGCTTTATCGTCTTGCAGATTTCCAGATCTATTGGTGATGTATACTTGAAAAGGGCCGAGTTCAACAGGGAGACTTTATTCGCTAAATTTCGCCTTTGGGATCCTATCAGAAGGGCTATACTAAGTGCTTAACTAGCTATTCTGTTCAACCATTGCAGCCACTTGATCAGTTTCTTATATTTGCACCTGATGGGCTATGGGGGAGCACTTCACCACTTGTTCATTTTGCATTTGATGGGCTATGAGATAGGATCTTGAGTTTTTATGCGACGAAAATAAGGAAAATGAAGCCAGCTGGAATATAGATAGAGAGCTTCAAGGTGATAAGGATGGAATTACATTTGGACAATTTCTTACCCACTTGTTCAATTTTCTTTTCTTTTTTCGTTTTGAGGTCGTTTATCCTTTGTAAATTATTTTTAAAATTGTATTAAGAGATTCTATATTTTTGGTTGTTACTTTGGTTGATTAATAAAAATATAATTTTAACAATTTTTTCATTTTCATATTTTGTTTGAAATAATAATTTCGTTTCACTTCCCGATTCAACTGAACCAAAATAAGTTTCAGATGAACAAAATTTGGCATAAAATTTGAATACCAGAATCTGTATCAGTAGCCAGATTATGACGGAGCATTTTTTTTTAATTTAGTATTTTTATTTTTATTAAAATGCCTCATTTATAGCAGACATCTACCGTTATTATATTTAACATACAATAACCGTGGTACTAAATAACAAATTATATTCGTGATTTAAAATCACAAATTTTATTTGTCATACTTAATGACGTTTTCTGTTCGTCATTTATAAAGAGTCACGCCAAATAAATAACGGTTCGAATAGCAGAAGAAAACCGTGATAAACCACGTTTTATAACGGATTTCATTCGTTATTTATAGTCCCTTCTGGACTAGTGTTTAATAACTTTGGAACAAATTAAAGCAATAAATATTCACCATTAGATAAAACTTGATTTAAGATTCAAGTTAATATCTTTCAACTGTTAGATTGTCTTAGCTTGTTACACACAAATGAAATGCACCTTCATTTAGATATGGGTAACCGTACCTAAATGTGTATATTGAGTTGACTCAATAAATGTTAACCGAAGTTATCCATATAAACACTTTTCTCTTAACCTTGTTCATCTTAACACTTCTAGATCAATTGATAGTCAAATGAATCTAATTGTTTTACTCATAGAGTTGTTCAATTATTTATATTCTCATAGAAGTATATAAGATAGAATTGAATCAAAATCAGATTGATTCAAAATAATCAGTTCATGAATATTTTAGCCACGGTTTGCAAAGATTGCATTCGTTAATTTATAAATGTATTTGTTCATGAGTATGAAATCATACTTAACTGATTTAAGAACCTGAACCACTTAAGTTTGCGAACGGGTACACGGACTTAAGTTCCAGAAATTGGTCACAAGCCGACAGTTTGCAAACGGGTACGCAAACTTTAGCTCTTGGCCGATCTCAGTTAAAACCATTTGCGAAAGGGTACTTAAACTTGGTTCCCGGACTTCAACAGTTCAATCATTTTGCGAATGGGTATGCAAACTTAAGTACCCTGACTTAAACTGTTGAATAAGTTAGAAAACGGGTATGTAAACTTTGAATTCCGTCAAAACAGTTCATACACTAAGTAGACAAACCATAATGTATCCAGACATGGGTTTTAGCTATTAACTCACATTTCAATCATTGAAACATTCTTAGAAAAAGACAATAGCTGTCTCACACAAACTATTAGCTTATAAGCAATTTTCAAGTGATCGAATGATCAATACGAAATATTACGAGCCTACATCAAATGACTGACTCACACAAATCATGTAAAATGTTAACAGATGATTTTAACATGATCATATTTTGACTTTCGTCAATAATAATGATAAACGTGGTTAAAGCAAAAAGCTTCCAACACATATTTCGAGAATAATATATGCGAGTTAAACTCAACTCGAAATATCAAATGTGTATAATGTAAAGTCTATATAGCTATACGAATTTTGTCTCAATAGGAGATAGAATAAAATAGACTTATGAGTGATAGATGAGTTCAAGTCTCCACATACATTTTGTTGATGAAGTTCCACAAGCTCCCCTTAGTAGTTCTTCGTCTTTATTCGATGAACGTCGTGAAGTCTAAAGCTTAACTACACATTTTATCATAATCCGAGACATAACTATAAGTATACTAGAAATCAATACATATAGTTATGACAACTAAACTTGAAAAACAAGCTTGAGATGGCAACGCTTGCGAGTTCGACCGAGCAGTGCTCTAACAATCTCCCCATTTTGTCAATTTTAGTGACTAAATTATCAATACATATGGATTACAAAATAAATAAACGTTGTAGCTTCTCATCCAAATGCTTGATTTCCTTGGTTCTTCAACATTTCTTGAATTCTTCGTCACTCCAAGTACTCCAGTGATTTTGGACGTGTGCAACTCAACATCATACTTGATGAAGATCTGTAGGCATAACAATATTCAACAAGATTGTTTTCATATTGTTATCAAATGTCATAGTATTATTACACAATATGAAAGTTCAATTATATCAAAACTTTGACAATAATACTATGGTAATATGTATCACTCCCCTTTAGTCAATACTTCGTCTCACAATGAAAACCACTCCCCCTTACATAATGATCCATAAAACATATGTATATGTAGTGTGAAATACAAAATAATTCTCTCCATTTTAGTCAATATAAATTGGCAAATGTACGAAAACTAGCGGGATCATAATGAATTTCTCAAAGAGATACTTCATTACTAAAAGAGTACATATCAACTTTGTTTCGATGATTTTACATTGTCGGAACTTAGTGTATTCATCAAGGAGTTTATAAAGATACAAGATAACTCCAACAATATTCTACATCCGCACTCCCAACAAAGATTTGGCAATTAAGCACAGGTTCAATTAAGAACTCCCCCCCCCCCCCCCAACCCATTAAATGTCATTCCCGAAAGAAGAGCGACCTTACTTTTACAAGAAAAGTAGTATTTCTTTGGACATTAACCACAAAGGAACCTCAATGATTGATTTGTATCAAGAAAACTCAATTAAATTAACCACAAAGGAACCTCAATGATTGATTTAATTATAAATTCTAAACATAAGAAAACTTACGGAGCCATACAGTACTTTCACATAGAAGTGGATCAGGGAAATATCAATATTGTGGAATACTCAAAGATTTATTCTATTTTTCATCAATATTTGCATAATGATACCATAAACTTAATCTTTGAAATATGTGGGACAATCATAGTTTACAGACGTAAAAACACATATCCCTTAACATTATTTGCAATATATGAAACCAATAAAGATTAATATTGCAAAATCATCTTCCAAATAACTTAGAATTTAAATAAATAAATCTAAAAACATTGCAAGTTGAAAATCGTTGGCAATAGCTATGTGTAATCCAATATAGGCTATTCCAAAACCAAGTTATCCTTCTCAAAACAAGAATAAATTCTCATAAGAAGTTTTTTTGATATTAATACCTCTGAAAAATTCTTTATCGTCCCTGAACTTCTTGTCGTCAACAGCCATTGGAACATAAGGTTCATGAAGAAAGGAGTCAATTCCAACAAACCTTCTTGACTTTTGTCGAACCAGGGACTTCTATATTTCAAGAGTCCTTAAAAAATAGCCTTTATTTTTTGAATCTCATTCCTTCCTTTCTTCAACTCTTCAAGAACACCAGAAAACTTCTGAAGATTAGAGCTTAGTTTCTTTATATTCTTCATTTTTCTTTTCAAAGTTGTAGAGGAATGTGATTTATCTTTTTCCTTCATGATTGATGTATTAATAATCATATTAACATCTTTTGTATTAGAAGATATGATGCTTGGAGTCTTCAATCAAATATGTAATTATGAGAGAAATACAAAATTAAAGCTCAACAAGCAATCTTGTGATAAAAAGAGTTTTTAGGAAAGGAAAAAGGAATGTAGGGTTACATAACCTATAAACAGAGTAGGATTCACGACCAATTCATAAACCTAAATAAGGTAGAATTGTTGATATTAAACCTCTTCAATGAAAAAGGAAAAAACTTTTCAATACCGAAAAATCAATAGAAATCCAGAAAACCAAAAAAATAATAATTCTTTTCCTAAAGCCTGAAGTGTGCTCAACTCTTGTCTCTTTGACCAGGCACATGAAAGAAGACGCACCTTCAACACAATTAAGATGTGTTGGGATGAAAAATAATATGTCCACCATTCAATTCTTGTATGGAATTCTTAATACCCTTTTTCATAGAATGTTTAGACCTTGTTATTTTCTGTAGGATTCTAATTTTTTCTTTAGAAATTAAATTTTTCGGAGAAGTATTTAGTTTACATACCTCATATGAATTAGTCTTTTGAACAAGTTTGAGCTTGTTTGCTAATCGATTTGCTCTCCCTTGAAGTTTGTTAAGATATCTTATTTTATGCTTGTACTTGTAACACTTAGAGAGTTCATGACCCTTGAAGGTACAATAAGAACATGTCAATGTGGAGGACGGTTCAGACACCATAGATGAGCATGCTGCCAAACAAATTGAGGTACCTGAAACATGTGAAATAGAATTTTTAGTAGACAGGGAAAAATACGTTTTTATCCTTCATAGTGGTTGATGAAGTTTCTCCAAGAAGAATATCAAAATTGATGTATGTATTGCTATAATTATCAAAATTAATATTTTCACCAAGGAGTACAACACTTGTCTTTTCATCATCGTTCGAATCATAGCGATCAAATATTTCATCAAGAGTTATAGCAAGACCTTTGTTCCTAGTGTATTTTCTATGATTTGGACACTCATTAGAAAAATTAACTAAACCTTTACACTTAAAGCACAGTGGCATATCCCCATCATCAGTATCGACGGTGTCCTTGTTTTTAGGAGGAGCACCATCATGAGGTTTGACTGATGACCTAAGTTTATCTTTGATGAACTGTTTACTTATCTTCAAAATAAGGTCTCTAAACTTTCTTGTGATCAGTGAAAATGAGTTGTCAAGATCTTCATATGATGAATTAGTCTCAATATGATCAACAACAGAGTTGCCAACACTTTTACTTTTGTCAAGTAATTTAGTGTTCTTTTGTGCTTTGAAAGCAATATCCTTCATAGATTTGGATGTATGCTCATGATCAAAGATTTTAACTTCCCAAAAAGTGTATTTCTGGAAAGTATATCAAGGTTATTTCCTTTAACGATGGCATATTTCTTAGAATCATATTTGGCTGGCAACGATCTGAGAATTTTCATCACAATATCCTTTTCAGGAATAGTCTTACCCAATGCAAAAGAGGCATTAACAATTTCATACACTTTGTGATTGAACTCATCAAATGAATCTTCATCAGCCATATGAAGGTTTTACCAATCAGAATTTAGGTTTTGAAGCCTAGCTTATTTCTCAGAGGAATTTCCTTCGAATACAATTTCTAAGATATTCCGGGATTCTTTAGACTTAGTGTACGTAGTCACATGGTGCTGAAGAGATGGGGTAATGGAATGGATGATATCATTCAATCCGTTAGAATTTTTCTTTGCAACTAGAATCTTAGCACCAATATCCTTTGGAACAGTTACATCGCCTTATGTAACAACCGGAGGATCATAGCTATTAACTACACGAACCCATGATTGATAATCACGTGCTTGGAGAAAAGCGCACATAGAAATTTTCCACCATAAGTAATTCGAGCCATCGAATACTGGTGGTACGTTTATAGAGATAGTGTTTATGTACATAGAGTCATATTGCTACAAACACATACTTATGGGGTCTTAAACGTGTTTTCCTGGGGTCTAAAACCCATATCCAATTTTTCGTTTCGGCAATCTTTATGGACTAACTCCAATATATTTCCAAGAGAATCAACTAGACAGTCAGACTCATTCAAGGAAAATACATCCAAGAGTTAGATCTTTATTTCTCAATGTAATCAGCAAATTAAACAGATAGAAATCCGCTAGCCCGATTATTATGAGAAAAAACTTGAACGGTACCAAAGACCAATGTTCAAGTATCAATCCATTTCAATCAACAACCAAAGGTTGGATTTACCAATTGATTGAACTATACACACAACCTGCGATATTTCAATTATATACAAAATATAATGCGGAAAATAAATAACAAAGACACCAGAAGTTTTGTTAACGAGGAAACCAGAAATAAAGAAAAACCCTGGGACCTAGTCCAAATTTGAATACCACACTATATTAAGCCGCTACAGACTCTAGCCTACTACAAGTTAACTTCGGAATGGAATGTAGTTGAGCCCTAACTAATTTTACACTGATTAAGGTGCAGCCGCATTCCTTACGCCTCTGAATCCTAACAAAACTCTAGGCACTTGATTCCCTCAGCTGATCTCACCCACAACTAAGAGTTGCTGTACGACCCAAAGTTGAAGACTTGATAAACAAATTTGTCTTACACAGAAAAGTCTATTGAATAAATAAATCTGTCTCCCACAGAAATACCTACGAGTTTTTTTTTTCCGTCTTTTGATAAATCAAGGTGAATAGGAACCAATTGATACACCGGTCTTATATTCCCGAAGAATAGCCTAGTAATATCAATCACCTCACAATAACTTAACTATATGGTAGTAGAACAAGTTATTGTGAAATCGCAAAGAATGAGACGAAGAGCTTTGTGAGTACTTTTTATATCTTACCCATCGGAGATAAATCTCGAGCAAATCTTAGAGAAGATAGTTCTCAATACGATAGAACAAAGTAAGATCAGAACACGCAACTACAGAGAAAATAATTAGGTCTATATTCATAATCCCAATGAAGTCTTTAAGTCGCTTACCTATAACGGTTTTAGGAAAAACCTTTGTTAAAGGAGAATCGAGTCTAGTCACAACTAGTATCACACAATAGGAGTGAGGATTAGGTTTCCCAGTTGCTAGAGTTCTCCCTTATATAGTCTTCAAATCAAGGTTTAACTTTGGAACTAAGCAATCATTATTCACCTTTAGATGAAACCTGATTTAAGATTCAAGCTAATATCATTCAACCGTTAGATTATCTTAGATTGTTACACACAAATTAAATATACCTTAATTTAGATATGGGTAACCGTACCTAAACGTATATATTGAGTTGGCTCAATAACAGTGAACCGAAGTTAGCCATATGAACATTTTTCTCTTAACCTAGTTCATCTTAACGCTTCTAGATAAATTGATAATAAAATGAATTTAATTGTGTTACTCATAGAGTTGTTCAATTATTTATATTTTCATATAAGTATACAAGATACTATTGAATAAAAATCAGATTGATTCAAAAGAATATGTTCAAGAACATTTTAGCCACGACTTGCAAAGATTGCATTCCTTAATTTATAAATGTATTTGTTCATGAGTATGTAATCATACTTAACCGATTTAAGAACCTGAACCACTTAAGTTTGAGAATGGGTACACGAACTTAAACAGTTAAATAAGTTTGTGAATGAGTATGCAAACTTTTGGTCCTGAATTCCGTCAAAACAGTTCGTAGACTAAGTACACAAACTGTAATGTATCCAGACATAAGTTTTTGCTCTTACCTCCCATTTCAATCATTGAAACATTCTTCGAAGACGACAATAGCTGTCTCATACAAACTATTAGCTTATAAGCAATTTTTAATTGATCGAATGATCAATACGAAACATTCCTATCCTATATAAAATGATTGTCTCACACAATCATGTAAGATTTTACCAGGTGATTTTCAAATGATCATCTTTTGACTTTCGTCAATAATAATGATTAACGCGGTTAAAGCAAAAAGCTTTCCAACACATATTTCTATAAATATATAAGGGAGTTAAACCCAGCTCGAAATATCAAATGTTTATAATGTAAAGTCTATATAGCTATACAACTTTTGTCTCAATAGGAGATATAATAGAATAGACTTATGAGTGGTAAATGAGTTGAAGTCTCCACATACATTTTTTTGATGAAGTTCAACAATCTCCCCTTATTAGTTCTTCATCTTCATTCGATGAACGTCGTCAAGTCTAAATCTCAACTACACATTTTATCCTAATCCGAGACATAACTATAAGTAGACTAGAAATCAAGACTTATAGTTTTGACAATTAAACTTAACAAACAAGCTTGAGATATCAACGCTTGCGAGTTCGACCGAGATTTTCTATAACAGTAGCACAAAAAAGCCATTTTGTGATGGAGTGTTCTATGAAGAACCCTTTGGTACTCGTATTAGGGTTTAGCAACTTTCTATTTTGCCGACAGATACTTCACCGATGCATAAGCGAAATAGACGTAGGTAAAATTTAAAAATAAAAAATTGTAATTAAACCGCCTCACTGAACTACCCAAAAACTGTCAAGACACATGGGATGCACCCAACTCATCCATAAGTGAGGCTCCCTGATAATTACCAGAGGATGGGTCTCATTGGTCCCACTCACATGGTGGTTTTGGGTATTATTTTGTATGTTTTGTCCAAAACTACTGTTTAAAAATCCAAAATGGCCTTTTTATTAACTTCTCATTTTATGATCCTTTAACAACGTACGTTTAGAGCTTCTCGAATGGTTGTTGCGTATGTATCCCGGACGGAAATACAAACAAGATAACCTCATTCCAAATTTTTCAGGGGGGGGAGATATATTTAATCTTCAATGTTATTATTTGTGATCATTTCTTTTATTAATATACTGGAATTAATTTTAGTTAAAAAAACTTATTATGATAGCTTGACATCCTCAAAGTGAATATCTAAAACATGACAATCACCTTGACGATGTATAACAAAAATTAAGCCATGTCATTTTCATATTGATTTAAAAAGTTTGGGTTAGAGAAAAAAATTAGGAAAAAAGAATGTCAAACTACCTGGGTTTAGAAATTTATTTTCGCATACATTCAATTGGAAAAGCTCCAGTGTTATCTTCCAAACAACCGAAATTCTCAGACATCTATACACCAAAAATAGCTAGCACAGACCCCTAGATTCATCTCTGATAAAAAAACTAGTCGGCCTTACCGAGTGGCTCGCTATGGAGAGTTTTTTTTAAAAAAAATACCACTTGGAAAGACATTGGGGACTTAATTAGCATGTATCTAATACTAAAAAGATTCATCGGATCTATATCCAATCCGCTCATCTGTCCACTACAGTAAAACTTAAATAAATTAATATTGTTGGGACTTCCAAATTCTATCAATTTAGCGAAGTATTAATTTATCGATAAATTAATAAGTTATTAAATTATCAAAACATTCTAAGTTTAAGTTTCAAAAATAAAATAAAAAACGAAATATTTAAGTTAACTTAAAGATTTCGCATAACAACAAATATATTGAAGGTTATGAAACGGGAAAATTAAGTCTAGAAAAAATCAATGTCCTTGCGAGGAAATTAATACTGCAGTTTCGTCATGGACAACAGATGTTCAACAAAAGTCAATTGCAAATTGGTTCCAATATTGTAAACTTCGGCCACACGAAAATGAAGATGTATCGGTCGTTGAAGATGAAGGTATTAATGATCAAGGAGTTCAATTAGCGTAATCAAATAAATGTTGACATTTTGCTAGACTATCCAGGTGAAAATGATAACAGTATGAAAATTTGGACAGATAAGAAATTATTGGGAGTGTTATATCAAATCCCCAAGAAGAGGAACTAAAGGATGATAGTTGCATTGTGGAGCCAGTTTCTCGTAAAAAAATAATCTTATCAATAGTAAAGCTAAATGATTTCCTCCTACAATTTGAAAAAGGAACTCCTGAACTGAACTGCTCAAAGGACTAAAAAATATCATAGATAAAGTTCAATGTTGTATAAATGTGAACACGAAACAAACAACTTTTTAGTAAAGCATCATAATGTAGTGATATTATAATGATTATTAATTTATATTTCAGTTGGGCCCTATTGGACACTTAAAATTTTTATTATCTTATAAATTTAGCGAGGTTATTACACTGGCCTAATTCGGGACCGGTGAAAAATATTATTTTAGCGAAGTTATTAATTTATCGCGGATTAATTTATCGAAGTTCTACTGTAATTGGATGTTGGATTTTTAACCCTACTATATTCAAAATTCGCCATGTGATCTCAGTGTTAACCACTACTGAACTACGGCTAGCATCAACGAAAATAACGAGGAAATTGGCGAAATGATAAACCAAAATAACGTCACATGTATTATTATTTTTTGAAAAGAGATGGTTATATTAAAGGAAAAATATGTACAAGAGAATAATACATTCACTAGTGGAAAATGGAAGTTAAACCACTGGCAGGAAAAGAACAAATATCAATAAAAACGACTATGTCCATCAGTAGTAATATAGAAGTGGTTTTTCTCAAAACGACTGTGTCTGGCAAACGTTAAATTCTTTAAAAAAACCATTTTCTTCAACAGTCTATCTAGAGATACTGATGGACACAGTGGTTCTACTGGTGATATTTTATTTAAAAAAATGGTATTGATTCAACTGAATCCAAAGCTGATTCAACTGAATTACTAAAAGCTGAATCACAAACTGGATCTAACAAAATTAAATTGATAATGACTTTAAAACCCAATTTGTATTAAAAAGTGTAATCAGTATTTCAGTTTACAATTTCAACTTCCTAAAGTACTGCAAGTTCCAAGTCTGAAAAATTTGGAGACTAATAAGTTGAAAAACCTTGAACAATATCCTATTACAAACTTAACAAACCATAAAGTTTCAACACTAAGTTGAAGGTAGGACTTCACCATCTATGCCTTCATTTTCTGACAAGCCAGCTCAAATCAGGTCCATTGCTCCAGCCCTAAGCTGTAAACAAAAACCAACCAAGACTACATCAATTAACAACAATAAAAAAGAGAAAATGAGGCAAGCAATCTTCTCTGACACCAGAACCACTTAAACACATACAAGTATCCACTCAAATCGAAATTTAAAGAAAACATATGATTGCAACTAATTTTCATATGTAAAATATCTCATGAAGAAGTTGAGATCCTGAATTCCTAATCAAAAGCATACACAGTAAATTGGTAGAAGTCTTAGGAGAAAAAATCCACAAACTTCACCAATTGAGATCCTTACGAGCATATTTTCCAGTTGACACTCGTAGGGAGGTCCATAGCTGCATCCATTCCCATTTATATGATCAAATTTTATTTCCACCTGCTCCCTCTTAGAATTTCTACCACCTGAAATTATTAGGAAGGTTATCAGTACAAATTCATTTACCCTAAACTTTGTTCATTTTAAAATAAGCAGTTCCAGCAGCTTAGGAAATGGATTCAAATTACGAAATAGATTCAACTAAGTTATTGACTTAGAACTTAAGATAATTCCTAAATATTCTTTTGCATTTAAGAAGTTTAATACTTGAGAGAATTCCTAAGTTTTATAAACTTAAATAGATAGCATATAAGTAAACTAACAGATGCATAACTCACTTAACAGTCTTTGCTTGCGTCCTGTTTTGTCTCTCAAATATGCAACACTTACAAGATCCAGGGTTTGTACTACAACTATGAGTTATGCACCTAACCAAGGTCCTGGTTGTGAGCACCTTCTGCAAGGAAAGCAATCACCATAGTCCGATCTACAAGGAAATGAATTAGAATGATCAGTAGTAATAAAGGACGACAATATTTTACTTTATGCTACAATCTATCAAATGAAAAGCTACCACTGAAGACCCATCTTCAAGATTACACTATGCAAATTCCAGAGGTACAACATGTGGAATGTATTGTTCAGTTTTACGAATAATATTTTCAATAGCCTTCAGCATGGAAGAATGAAACTACTAAAGCATCAAGACAGTGACCAAAATAAGACAGTAAATGGATGTGTTGCTGACCATATCAATGGTGGCATTAGTTACGACTTCAATGGGATAGCTGCAATCATATACACGTAACTGATAAGATAATAAGACTGATAAATTAAAAATGCAACATTCAGGTAATGAAAAAAATAGATGAATAGGCCATCTACTAAACCCAATAAAAAAATGGATATATCTTTATGTGAGTTAGTTAACAATCGCAGCACCCGATTTATAAAATATGTTAGCAGTGGGATACAGTAAAACAGGACATACGAGGTCACCATGATTTGGCTATACTTCAGCTGGATCCTCATCAACCTCAACTTGAGATAAAGTACGGCAGAATTAGGATAATGAATAAGAAAGAAAAGAACCAAGAAGCCCCACTTGTTCATGATAAAACATTATACATAAATACGAACAAAACAAACATGGGAAACCAAACCTCTTTTGTATCTCTTTTCTTTCTCGGCATATATATAGGGAACGATACGAACTGCGAGTAGTTCTTCATAAGTTTTTGGAACCCTTCCGGATGCGCAGAACCTTTGTCATCATGCTGATCATAGGAAAAAGCAAAAGAAACAAACAATAAATATCATTATATCAACCTTCCAGAAGTGGAAGAAGTTACGGAATACAAAACTTTCATAACATACCTTGAGGTATAATTTTAAACGACTTCCTCTCGGGTTATATAGGATCTGGCATTAGCCACTTCCTCCCAGCATATTTCATTTTAGAATGGGCCTAAGGACATAGATCTGACCCTCATCATCAACCAACTTCATACCTTCGATATCAAAATTTCTTTGGTTAGAGAGTGACTCAAGAACTTCCATAGCATCTTTGATTTTGGATGATTCAAAATTCCATCTGAACAAGGCTCAAGTTTCTCAACGATTTTGCAGATCAGATTTTCCAATAGAACAATCATGAATAAGCTCATTGGACACAGAACTACTTAATGTTCATTCTGGAGAGAATTAACGTCATACTGAGTTGAACCTTGCACTGGGTAGTGTTGGAATATATGCCACCTACCACTATGGTGTTGTTAGGTGAATGAAGAAAATGGAGTCAATGTTAGACAATTAACATGTGTAAAATGAGTGTTCTAGAGTTAGACAAATCAAATAAGAATACTAGAGTGTCTAGTAGCCTCCATGGTAGGTAAGCCTACATTGTTGAAGCCATAGTACTCTTCTTCTCTTTGTAATATATAAATAGGTATGAGTAGTATCATTTGTATTCACCCAAAATTAGTGAGATTGGGTCCTTAGTTAGTGAGAGTTGAGAGCTCTCCTTACGTTAATTTTATGTGTGTGAGGTTTGTAAATCATCTCAGTGATTACTGATGATCAATATCATTCATCCTACGGGGTTTCATCAGTGGACGTAGGCGTTAGTGCCGAACCACTTTAATCTCTTGTGCCTTCTTTATTTACATCTGATCCTTACTCTTATCATAAATCTAACATGGTATCAGAGCTCCGAAGTTTCATCTCAATTTCTAACATGGTATCAGAGAAGGAAAATATCCTTGCTTCCGCATCTATATTTTTCTACCACCCAGTAAATCAGAGCTAGACCCTACTCAACGCTACCTGTGTCCATCCGTGTGTCAGTGGTTTCCATACCACCCAGTGTCAGTGTATCCGTGGTTTCCGTACCACTCAGTATCCTCCATCAGTATATCCGTGGTTTCCGTACCACTCAGTATCCGCCAGTGTGCATCCGTGCTTTCGTGCCACTCATTCAGTGTGGCCCTAGCATGGTAAGAAATACGTAGGACACAATCCACATGCACCCACAGTTGGCGGGCCGCAATCCGTGTGATACAATCCGCATGCCATGCTTCAGGTCCAGGTGTATTCAAACTCGACCCTCTCGAGTTTTAGAGGGGGTGTTAGAAATAGTCCCACATAGCCCGAATGCCCCCAAGTTCTCCAATCACCATTCCAACAAATAAGTCAGCACAGCCACCCCTAGTTGTTCATGGCTTCATACCATCCATATCTCCAAGTCGTTCAATTGTTGAACCATCAGAAAAAGAAGTGCACAGATGTGTGCTTCTGATGATCCAACGCCTTATGATTGTACCAAGTCGTCTTGTTACCATGCTCCGCCAGTTGTCCGACACCCAGCACCTACCAAGTCGTCTCCTGAGGTGAAGAGACGTAGTCCACCACCTCCACAGATCATATACCGTTCTCCACCACCTCTAGTATACAGTTCTCCACCTCCTCCAGTCTACAGTTCTCCACCTCCTCCTACACCAACAACATATGCATCACCACCCTCACCAACTCATCACGAGTCACCTAAGACGTATCCAGCATCTCCTCCTCCACCAACTCATCATGAGTCACCTAAGACTTATCCAGTATCTCCTCCTCCACCAACTCATCATGAGTCACCTAAGACTTATCCAGCATCTCCTCCTCCATCTGTTGTGGTCACCCCACCATCTCCTCGTACCATCCACATCTCGTCGTCCATGGCATCAGGGACTATCCCTGTTTTGTTTCACAACCCGAGCTTCATCGTTCATGGTTTGTTCTTCTAGATCATCACAGCCTCATCCATAGCCGCAATCGATCACTAAATTCCATCATTCACTGGATAAACTCGAGCAGCAACACCATCACCGAGCTCCTTCATTAGCTGCGTATCACTGAATCGAGCACCATCTTTACTGCCATTATCATCAGACAACTCCACCGAAACAGAAACCAAGCTTCGTTCTTCATTGTTCTCTACCAACAGCAAACCCGAGAATCACCATTATTCTTCTTCCGGCCATGCATGCAGCAAACTTGCTCGAGCTCCATTCTCCATTGAAACCATAACATGATGATCACCTCCTTATCGAGCTCAAGCTTTGTCACCTTATTCTCAGAGTTGCTGTTCAAGAGTGCCTCATCAACATTATTGCTTAGTTGTTATCACGCTGAGTCCTCTTTTAAAGATCGTTCAAGTGGTACACTACATTTCTCTCCGTGTTCAACTTGAGGGGGGTGTTGGAATATATGCCACCTACTACTATGGTTTTTTTAGGTGAATGAAGAAAATGGAGTCAATGTTAGACAATTAACATGTGTAAAATGAGTGTTCTAGAGTTAGACAAATCAAATAAGAATACTAGAGTGTCTATTAGCCTCCATGGTAGGTAAGCCTACATTGTTGAAGCCATAATTCTCTTCTTCTCTTTGTAATCTATAAATAGGTATGAGTAGTATCATTTTTATTCACCCAAAATTAGTGAGATTGGGTCCTTAGTTAGTGAGAGTTGAGAGCTCTCCTTACGTGAGTTTTATGTGTGTGAGGTTTGTAAATCATCTCAGTGATTACTGATAATCAATTTCATTCATCCTACGGGGTTTCATCAGTGGACGTAGGCGTTAGTGCCGAACCACTTTAATCTCTTGTGTCTTCTCTATTTACATCTAATCCTTACTTTTATCATAAATCTAACAGGTAGAAGGACATTGTGTATTGTGACCTGTGAGGTGTTCACAGATGCATTGATTACAGAATACATGACCGCAGATAGTAACAACAGCCTCTTCAGGGGGTCCTATCACACAAAATCAGATAAAATATCAAACAAAAGATTTAATATGTGGAAACAAATGAGAAACTAGAGATAAGGCTGTGCAAAAAGAAAAACAAAAAAACAAAACAGACTGAAACCTCCAATTGCCAGCATCAAATTGACAAAAGGAATCAAAGAACTTTATTTCCATCGGCAACCAAGAAAGGATTTCCCTTGGAAGTGCCTTTGCTATCCCTATAGAAGATTTCCAAACAGAATTAGAATTATATCCCATAACGAGAAGAGGATGGTCACAAGCTTGTCTAAGGCGCAATAACATCAAGAGAATATTAACGTATTTTTTCTTGATATCATCTTAATCAGCATTCATGAATTCCTATTTGCACTCTTAGAAAAATATATGAAAGCGAACATAGATAGAAACTTGTGTATTGGATCAACTAACAGATCACCAACATTACCAATATTTAAGTATTTAGTATATATAAACAGTGCCAGAAATATAAACAAAGTACAGCTTGAATATTGACTTCAAGAATTGGGAAAAGAGGTAGAATGATACACTAAATGAGCACTGATATTTCATATTTCCCAATATGTAGTGTCTTCTTAATTATGATGAGGAAATAAAACCAAATATAATAATACTCTCTTAGAGGGCTTAACAAATACTAAAAAATCCACATAAGATGTTTGAAAAAATCTTAACACCTGACCGAGCAACTAACTTTGTGAAGGGAAAAACATTGGATATAGAAGTGAGGCAACCAAGAAACCCAACAACTAAAAAATGACTAATGACAAGGTGGTCATGGGAACAATCTTAAGGAACTAATACAACGAATACATTGATTGGTATTTGGTGTTCGTCGTTTGGCGCCAGCAATAGCATATATCTTAACCATAATTATAAATTTAGTATTAAGAATAAAATTGGGGAAAACCCAAATTGTAACATGAGGGATCCTAGCTCTGAAATAAAAAGATCAACTATAAATCTGTTCAACTGAAAAGAATCATGCCAGATACAAGTTTCACAAAACTACTCAACTGAAAATCATACCATGGGCTTATGTATCACGTATGCCACAATATGAGTACACAAGTATGTCAACTAATCTTGCACATACAGATAACCAGCAAATGTTCTCAACATGTTAATTCACCAACAAAACAAATTTCAACCCTTGTGGTATTGCTATATATAAGGTCTAGCATGGCAGAAAGATAATAATAACATAATTACAATTAAAAAATATAATTAGCTAAACATGTAGCTTTCTTAAGTTAAGTAAAACAGTGAATCAAGATCCAAGAAAAATAATAATCATGAATAAAAATGCGCAGGACGAACAAAAAGTGCGACCCATGAAGGTAAAACAACACTTCCCATAAATTAAACACAACAACAAATCCCCACCTGCATGTAAAATTTGTTCAATCTATCATTATTCATTAAATCCTCACCTCCTCAGATTGTAAAACTTTCGCTTCCTATAAATTAAACACGGAAACAAATAAAATCCCAATTAAAAACTTAAAAGCAAGTACCTGTAAAATCTGTTCAATCTATCATCATTCATCAAATCCCCTCTTCGATCCTACACATCACATAATACAATAAAAATCAAACACTAAATCCTTGATGCTTATGTGATAAAAAGACCTTACACAGGAAACAAATTTCAAATTAAATTACAGATATACAACATAATTTATCAACAATTACCTTGCTAGAAAAGCTCACAATCCGTACGTTACAGTGAGATTGAGATTCTCATTTCTCTCAAAGACTATGAGAAAGTTGCAGAACAGGTTATGCCATGAGTTACATGGATATTCGCACCATAACTTAAGTAAACATATATAATAAACCCAATGTTAATTCCAGTTGAAATTAACTTAACCCAGATTGTCAAAATTAAATATAACCAAGATAACAAGTTCTAAATTCAATGTTCGGAGTTAAAATCTAAATAGAAGATTAATAGTTAATCTTACCGTTTTCGTTTTCATTATTTCACAAGATCTCTATACTTGTAGTCATCAACTTTTCTTACTGAAACCTAAAAATGAAGTAAAAAGGATATCTCGATCAGAACTCTTGAGGGTTGTAAAAAAAAAAATTGAAATAAAAAAGGAACCCTAACCAGAAGATAGCAAAATCATCTCTTACGATTTCTCCATCTTCATCATCATCCTTTACTTATTTTTCTCATACTTCTTCGGTGCTATTTTTGTTGTTTAATTAGAGAGACTATAAGAGAGATTGAGAGAAAGGCAAGGATGGAGAGTGATTGATTTGGTTTACTGGGTTTTAGTTGATGGCGAGGGTTTGTCTATTTTCTTCTCGGATCGAATGATGTCAAGAAATTTTTGGTGAAAGTGACGGATGAAGAAATGAAGTGGATTTGAGATTTGGGAATTTTTGGTTTTTCTGAGCGATTGAAAGAGATCGATGTGCGGAATGGATGGATAAGAAGAATATGGCGGTAGGTGTGAGAGTGAATGAAAAGAGATGGGGAAATTTCCTTTTACAATTTTTTTCTCATAGAAACTTCTGCCTCTCACAGTAGTTTTCGAAGTCCACAGGAAATCCTGAATTTTACCGAAATACCCACTTATTAAACGACTGTGTCGGAAACAAGTTTTCCTTTTTCTTTTGAAAACTACTGGGCTCACAGAGCATATAATTACCCTGGTATGGGGAAGTCATTTTCTCAAAGCCCAAGAAGTGGTTAAAATCTCATTCTCCACTAGTGATTACAGCACACACATTACATGTGCAATATTGTATCCCAATGAAACAAAATTTGGTTTAAAGAAAATCCTTTGAATGCATCCTTATCATAAAACCACAAATCAATGGTTTGCTTCACCATCATAATCAACTTATCTGCATATTTAGGTCCGCCTCCATTATGAACCCTTTTGCTCCTTTCTTTCCATAAGTGCCACATAACCGCATAAATAGTTTTCCACCAAACTTCCTTGCACCTCCCTGACAAATTATTCATTCTCCATGCCTCGAAAAATCCTTTAACTGTGTTTGGAGCAACCCAAGAAACCTTAAAAGAGTTGAGAAAATGAGTACAAACCTCAAAAGCATAAGAACATGTAACCAAAAGATGATCTGCATTTTCAACCTCCCTTTGACATATTGGACAAAGAAAATTTTGAATTTAAACTCCTCTGTGTTGCAGCTTACTTAATGTTGGCAAAGAATCATGAAAGAAAGCCCATAGCATAAAACTTACTTTTGGTGGTATATCCTTTTTCCAGACAAACTTCTCAAAAGAAGCATCATTTTCACCCTCCATTTGTAAATCATAGCACTTCTTTACTGTGAAGTCACCCATAAAGTCCATCACATCTTTCTCACCATTGAAATTATGCACAAGCCCTAATTCATTGTACAACAAATCCCATTCCAGTTGCTCTTGAAACTGCATTCTCCTCCTAGTCAAACACTGCAATCTTCCTTCCATCACCATTTCTGCCACAGTTTCCTGCTTATTCTTGCAAATCTTAAAAAATGCTGGAAATCTTTTCATCAAAGGACCATTAGAAGTCCACTTATCCATCCAGAATCTTATTGACTTCCCATCATTCAAATTAAACTTCACCTGATCCTGCAAAAAAACAAAAGATTGTAGAATAATTTTCCACATGCTCCTCCCTTGTGTACTTGAATCATCACAAGGCATATAAACATCCACATTATTTTTAAACTTCTCTTGAACAACCATCCTCCACATTGCCTTTTTCTCTCTAGAGTATCTCCACACCCATTTGGCCATTAAAGCTTTGCTAGTACATCTTAAATTCTTTACTCCCAGGCCACCCTTATTCTTAGGTTTGCATAACTTCACCCAATAAACCCAACACATTTTTCTCTTGTTATCATTTGCATCCCACAAAAATCTCCTCATCAATTTATTTAGCTTCAACTCCACCAGTGCAGGCATCTTGATAAGTGACAGGAAATATATTGGCAGACTAGATAAACAACTCCTAATTAGAACCAACCTACCAGCCTTATTAAGAAACTTCTTCTTCCAAGGAGCCAGCTCTTCCTTTCCATTCTTTGAATCACTTCCTCCCATACATATTCATTTCTTCCAGTAGTCCCAACTAGCAAACCCAAATATTTAAAAGGAAATTTTTCCACTTTACATCCTAGCTCCAAATCCAAATCACCCACCAAATCATCTGCACCTACACTAATCATTGAGCTTTTATCAAGGTTTAACTTCATACCTGTAAGAAGCTCAAAAGTATTAAGGATTAATAACAGTCTTCTTATTTCATCTGCATTAGCATCCACAAAAAGAATAGCGTCATCTGCAAACTGAAGCCTAAAGATCATAAAACCATTTTCCACCACTTGAAACCCATGCAACTGTCCTCTCTGAACTGCATCTTCAATTAGCTTGGATAGCGCTTCAACAACCAACAAAAACAAGAAAGGAGACAAAGAATCACCTTGTCTTAGACCTTTTGAAGGTTTAAAATTCTGAGTAGAACTGCCATTAACCAACACTGAAATATGAGAAGTAGAGATGCACCACTGCATCCAAGATATCCATTTCCTGCCAAATCCATTCTTCTCCAAAATTCTCCACAAAGCCTTCCATTTGACATTATCAAATGCTTTTCCATATCAATTTTACAAAGAACTCCTGTAATTTTAGCTTTAAATATACTATCAATGCATTATGCTACAATCAAAACTCCATCCAAAATCTGCTTGTCCTTCATAAATGCTCCTTGAAAATCAGACACTAAATTAGACATAACCATCTTAAGCCTATTTTCCAACTCTTTTGACAAAATTTTATAAGCACTGCCAAGTAAACTTAGTGGCCTGTAATCCCTTGGTGTACAAGAATCCTCCCTCTTAGGAATTAAAGAAATAAAAGAGAAATTTAACCGCCAATCCCAAGAGACAAATCTGCTAAACTCTCCCATCAACCTCATAAAATCATCCTTAGTAATTCTCCAACAATGTTTATAAAACTCCATTGAAAAAACATCAGAGCCTGGTGATTTATTGGCACCAAATTTTTTAATAACCTTATACACTTCTTCTTAAGTAAAGTCCTTCTCCAATTCATTCTTCTCAACCCTAGAGATACTATTAAAAGTAATATTGTCCATAGAAAAAACCACTTCATTCTTTTCAGAGAAAGTAGACTCAAAATAGTTTTTCATTTACACTTTGATACTTTCCTAATCAAAACACTCCACCCCTTCAATTTCAAGTTTTGCAATTGTGTTCCTCTTCCTTCTTGCATTTGCAAATATATGGAAATAATTTGTATTTGAATCTCCCCATCTAAAATCATTTTTCTTAGCTCTTGTAGGACATTTCCTAGCCTCCATTGCCTTCAAAGTTTTCAACTTCAACAAACAGTTCATTCTATCTTCAAATTGTGCATCAGACAACTTTAGTGTTTCCTCCATCTGATCCAACAAATCAATCTGTTTTGTCAGCTCAGCCTTGACTCTCTTTATAGATCCAAACTCCATTCTACTCCAGTTCTTCAAAAAATATTTCAAATTCTGCAACTTCTTAAAGAAAACAAAACTTGCCTGCCCCTGTCCATAGCCTTCCACCATTCCTCAACCTTCTTCAAGAAATCCTTATGCATCAACCAACTATTTTCAAATTTGAAATATGGCTTACACATGATATTAGGCTTTGTCATCATCATAATAGGTTTATGATCAGAAATTACTCTAGTTAGAGCAATTTGAATTGAATCTGGAAACAACAAATCCATATCTACACTGAGCATAAATCTTTCTAACCTGCACAATAATGAATCTTTTGCATGTCAGACCATGTATAAGCAACACCCACCAATGGTAAATCTATTAGTTCTTGTGACAGAATGAAGTTATTCAGAAAAGAATTATTCATGTTATCTCCTTCTCCCCTATTTCTTTCCTCCACAGACCTGACTGCATTTACATCAGCTGCAAAACAAATAGGACCTTTCCACCAGTTTCTCACTTCTTCCAAATCACCCCAAAATTCATCTCTTGCATCATAGTTACAAGGAGAGTAGACATTGCACACAACCCATTTCTCTGCATTTTTAGTAGAGAAAACAGTTGTAATGTTATTGATTCCCCTTCTTTCATTATCCTTTCACCAATTTATTCTTGTTCCAAATTGAAAAAAATCCTCCACTATTTCCACAACTCCCAACTGATGGCAAATAACACCATTCAAAGTCATCATCATACCAAATTTTCTTAACAAGCCATCTATTCATCTTCATAATTTTTGTTTCTTGTACCAAACAAACATCGCATTTTTGATTCCAAATTAGATCTTTCAAAACATTGATTTTATCAAACGCATTCATCCCACGAAGATTCCAACTGATAATTTTAAGATCCATTAACAACTTCATCTTGAATTTGAACACCAACTTCCACCTGCAAAGGACTCAAATTGTCCACATTTACTAAACCCAACTCCTGTGACCATCCTTCATCAATTTTATCTGCTACTTCAGCTGCTTTCTTCAAGTTTACTTCCCTAAATCGTTCTTTATACTTTATAACCTGTCATGACCACTTCTTTCAAATCTTGCTTGCACCCCTCACAAACATGGCCATAGCCACAACAGTGCATCAACATGAGCTCCGCCGCCTCCTTTACCTTCTCCATACTTTTCGTATGAGACAATTGAATATCACCCAGCTTCATCACTACTCTATTCTCTATCTCAGATAGTAAGTTCATTTCCTCCACTTCCCTAGTATGCCCCCTCCCCATCTGCTCACCTTCTTCAACTTGGGACTGAGAATTAACTTCTTGTCTGAACTCCACCAATGTAGAATTAAATTCCCCAACATTTGAATTTGAATTGCTAACGGGAGGATTTTGACCACGGACCACCATTTGACCCAAATTTGATTTTGAATTCGTATTCAAATTAGAAGTACTTCTTTTGTCTATAGGCCCATCCATGTAAGCCCAATTCTCCAACACCCACAGATTTTTCAGCTCTATTTTCACTAACTGACTTAGCTACAGTAGCTGACTCCCTCTCAGCTGACTCACCACGTACGGAACTTTCCATAACCAATTCCTTATTACGCGCCACCAAATTCAAATTGACTGTATTTTTAAATTTTGAAAATTCCTTAACAGAATCGTCAAAAGACCCCAAATAATGGCGATAATATTGCTCAGATAGCTTAATTTTCTCCACATATTTAGAATCCCACTCCGCCGTCAGCACCACCTTGTTCATCTCCTGCATTTTTCATTTTCTCATTTCTCATCTCTAACATCACATGTATTATACCGAAATTTGAAACGATTTAAATAACTAGACGTTCAAATTTTTCCCTGTTCAGAGGAATATTTAGAATGCAGGATTGTACTGGGATTGTATTCAATGGGATTTATCTATTTACATTTTACTAATAAACGAAGGCCTATTATATTGACATCTAAAGTTTTGGTCACTTAGAGCAACTGCAGTGGTGTGAGTAAAATCAAACACCAAAGATGGGAAAAAAGACCAAAATTTGGGTTTAGTCTGGTGTGTGACGCTACAGGTGGAAGACTAAATTTTGGTGGAGCGTAAACTATACCAACGCCTGGTGTGGGGCGTGAAGTATACGTTCGCCTGGTGTAGGGCGTGAAGTATACATTTACCTGATTCAGAAAATGTAAAAAAAAAAACAATGGGGCGTTGGTATAATCTACGCCCCATATAAACTTCTTAAAAAATTGAGTGGGGCGGAGGTATAAACCACAGCCCACATTAAAGAATTTTTTTTTTTTTGGGGCGGAGGTATAAAGCACGCCTGTCGTGGGGCGTAGATTTTGCGTTCGCCTGGTGTGGGGCGTAGACTATATAACCGCCTGGTGTGGGGCGAACACTATGCCAACGCTCGACTAAATTTGGTTTTAATCTTGGTCTCAGACCAAATATAGTCTGGGATTTGAGTTTAGTCTGGGATTTGATCGATAGTACATCCCACTGCGTCTCGTTCTCAACCCAAATATTTGGGTTTAGTCGCCCACTGCGGTTGCTCTTAGAGCATAACAATGAATTCCAAAATCTGGCTAGTTTGAAGCCTATACACATTATTTTGGGCTTATGGGTTTCCTCGTCCGCCCAGTAGAAAAGGATAAGGGATGTCTAATTTGATTATTTTTTTTTGATAGACGGGTGTCTAAATTTGTTACCAATTTTCTGTGGATAAAATTTTAATACTACCAACTTATTCCCATTAAATCCTAATAATAAACACTAAAACAAAAATCAATTCATTTCTATCTCCATCTCTCCACTTCAACCGATTCTTTTTCTCTTCTTCTCCCTCGTTTTTTTTTTCATTTTCAAGGAAAAACATTGTCGATAATCACCCAATCCCCTAAAATAGGTACTTTTCATTTTAGCTCAAATCAAGTAATTTTCTATTAACCCAATACCCTAGAGTAGGTTTCAATAACATGCAATCACTCAAAAATCCAATTTTTTGAAATAATTTTTTTTATGGGTTTATAGAATTGGTCTATGTCAATGCACTTGTAAACCGATTTCATTTAGAAACGGTTATTGTTCATGCCCACAAAGACCGATTGTCTTGGATGGGGATTCTGGTTGGAGAAAATTGAACCCTAATTGGTCTACGTTAATGGCCACATAGCCATATTCTGGTATGAAAGAGATAACTTTTTCTTTTTTTTTGGTTAGAATCGAATTATATGAGCACTTTTATAAACCGATTCCTATTGTGCAATAGAAGGAATCGGTTTTTATGTGTGTATCGTGTAAACTGATTCTGGTTAACCTATTTTTTTTTCCAGTTAATACTCATCACAAAATGAGTATGAAATCTGTTTATGGGAGAAAATCGCCTCTGCCAAATTTGGTAAATTCGATGGTGGAGAGACTGATTTAAACCATTAAATAAATGTGCTGCACGTGAGCACTTTTGATTCGAGATATCAATCTGTACAACTATGGCCTAAACCAAGAAGATGGCCGTTCCAGATTTGCTTCGGTCACAAAGTGGAGGAGAAGGGTTAATTTGGGGAGGATAGCGAAGAAGGGTGATGAGACCAGAGAGTTATGGATAGGTAGTATCTCGACTTGTATCAGAAGTGTAGAAGCTTGCGGAAGCTTGCTAGTGATGGAAGATTTTTAAGAGAGCTTGCAAAGTTGCTATCTGATAGTGTTGTATTTTTCCTGACCAAGACTTGTGTGTTTTGGTAGAATAGGTGAAACCTATTTATACAAGTGAGATTGAACGTACCCTGGCCTCATTAAGGAATTGAGTAAATGTGTCAATTAAAACAGAGGAGGTGGAAACCGTTGGCTTTATGGTGAAAAACGTTTTCACCATAAATTTCCTTATTTAATTGACCGTATTCATTCCTTGCACGCCTTGCTTTATTGCGAGCGTAGTGTACGCTGCACGCTGTGACCGCCAAACTCCCAAGAAAGCATCCCCCAATTTGTGTTGGTGTCTCGAGAGTGGGCTCAAGTGGCAATCCCAAAGTTGCTAGTGAAGCGTTGCGGCATGTGCCAATGGCATGTGCGGGATATCTCGACCGCAAGTTATACTTTGAGCGCGGATGACAATGCCAAAGTCGCTTGGTGGAGCATTTGGCATGTGCCAATGGCATGTGCGGAACACCTTGGCCGCGATTTGTACTTTGAGTGCGGATGGCAATGCCAAAGTCGCTAGTGGAGCATGTGTGGCATGTGCGGAATGCCTTGGAAATTGGCTATCAGGTTGGGGATAAAAGTGGCTAGTGGTTGCGTGTTGGCATGTACCAATGGAATGCACGGCCACTTTGGCCAAGTCGCGGGCGCTACAATTGGATAGCGGCTTGGGATAGAAAGTGGCTAGTGGTAACGTGTTGGCATGTGTCAATGGCACGTACGGCCACCTTGGCCAAGTCGCAGGCGCTACAATTGGATAGCGGCTTGGAATAGAAAGTGGATAGTGGTAACGTGTTGGCATGTGCCAATGGCACTCACGCCCACTTTGGCCAAGTCGCGGGAGCTACAATTGGGTAGCGTCTTGGAATAGAAAGTGGATAGTGGTACCGTGTTGGCATGTGGCAATGGCACGCACGGACACTTTGGCCAAGTCGCGGGCGCTACAATTGGGTAGCGCCTTGGAATAGAAAGTAACTAGTGGTAACGTGTTGGCATGTGCCAATGGCACGCACGGGCACTTTGGTCAACTCGCGGGCGCTATAATTGGGTAGCGGGTTGGAATAGAAAGTGGCTAGTGGTAACGTGTTGGCATGTGCCAATGGCACACACGGCAACTTTGTTCAAGTCGCGGGCGCTACAATTGGGTAGCGGCTTGGAATAGAAAGTGGCTAGTGGTAACGTGTTGGCCTGTGCCAATGGCACGCACGACCACTTTTGCCAAGTTGTGGGCGCTACTTTTTGGCATGTGCCAATAGCATAACGGCTTGGAGTAGAAAGTGGCTAGTGGTAACGTGTTGGCATGTTCCAATGGAACTCACGCCCACTTTGTCCAAGTCGCGGGAGCTACAATTGGGTAGCGGCTTGGAATAGAAAGTGGATAGTGGTACCGTGTTGGCATGTGGCAATGGCACGCACGGACACTTTGTCCAAGTCGCGGGCGCTACAATTGGGTAGCGCCTTGGAATAGAAAGTAACTAGTGGTAACGTGTTGGCATGTGCCAATGGCATGCACGGTCACTTTGGTCAACTCGCGGGCGCTATAATTGGGTAGAGGCTTGGAATAGAAAGTGGCTAGTGTTAACGTGTTGGCATGTGCCAATGGCACACACGACCACTTTGGCCAAGTCGCGGGCACTACAATTGGGTTGCGGCTTGGAATAGAAAGTGGCTAGTGGTAACGTGTTGGCATGTGCCAATGGAACGCACGACCACTTTGGCCAAGTCGCGGGCGCTATAATTGGGTAGCGACTTGGAATAGAAAGTGGCTAGTTGTAACGTGTTGGCATGTGCCAATGGCACGCACGGCCACTTTGGCCCAGTTGCGGGCGCTACTTTTTGGCATGTGCCAAATGGTATAGCGGCTTAGTTTGGCATGGTTGCCTGTGGGTGCAGTATGTGGTTTGGTTTTGGCGTCGTTGCCATGGTGCGCAGTATGCGACTTGGTTTTGGCGTCGTTGCCATAGTGCGCAGTATGCGGCTTGGTTTTGGCGTCGTTGACATGGTGCGCAGTATGCGGCTTGGTTTTGGCGTCGTTTCCATGGTGCGCAGTATGCATCTTGGTTTTGCTGTCGTTGCCATGGTGCGCATTATGCAGCTTGGTTTTGGAATTGGGTTTCTGTGTCGAAAACCCTAATCTGGTATTTTGAAAAAATACCCCCATTAATTATTGACACTTGAATTAAATGCTCGTAGTTAATGTGTTGCTAGTAACACTAGGTCATGGGGTTTTACAATTTTACCCCTTATCTAAAATCCACCATCGACATTAATTCCCCTGCTTAGCTCGGAACAGGAGCTTTGTTGCTTGGTAAGCATAAGATGGTGCCAAGACAAGATCTGAAAGAGAAACAAGAGATTTATCTAACCTTTTTTGTGAGATGCGCACTAGATTCGGAATCCTTGTCCTTGGTAGTTTTGCATCGAGTGGGAGGTTGGCACAATTTTGCGGAAATGGACGGCTAGGAAGCATTGAGCTGCTGGCGCGAGTTGAGAAACTAAGCGTGCTGGTTGGTGGGGCCGGTGGGAGATAGATGTGATAGCTGGTGTGACTTGGGCGACATTCACAGGTCGACGCGATTGGTGGGACCGGAAAAAATGGAGCATGCTAGCTTGGACGACACTGGCGCAAGGTTGAGAGTCTGACATGGTGGGACCGGTGCAAAGGGGAGCGTGCTAGCTGGTTGGGAAGACTCCAAAACCCTAATTGACACCCGTCATTGGAATTGCTGTAGAATCCTCATACGAACTCGGATTTTGAGGGTCCGCATATGTATCTTTAAGCCCAGAAAATTTCGAAGATTTAGTAAAGAATATTTTCGGATATGGAGCTTGTTTGGTGGGTGATAAGCGCGAAATAATAAACTTCCAGGAGGTTTTCAGAACTTTTCCAGGTTGCGTGTTGTCTGATGTTTTGGTCACCTACCCTTGCTCGTTCATCCGATTGCCGTGATATTTTTAAAAAATATAGGTGACTTCCATACGAAGAGAATGGTACATAACCAAACGCTAGATTCCACACCAATTTCTCCCAGTTCGTAATTGAACATAGGTAAGTGTAGATTTCCCTTAGCTGAGGTTGTTCGGAAAACGCGTTTCATGACTTTGGTACTTCTTTCACATGTCGTAGAGGTATAATAAGGAACTTAAATGATGTTATCTCACTTACTTTATTGATTTTATGATCGTACTGATTTTCCACGCTTGATCCATCCCAATCTCATGTAATCTTCGTATTAGGTGCTTAACAACGAAGTTGGGAATCATGGGTCCATTAGTATGAGCAACCATGGAGTTTTTGACGATGAATCACTTGCGCCTCCAGGTTATGAAGTATTTATTTCCAATTCAGTGGAAGTGGTGGAAATCCCAATTGAGCCTCAGATGGTGGAATCCGAATCGAGGACAGTAAAAACTGCTTCGTCTGAAGTTGACCGTATCTTGTGAGATTTGACGGTGAAGGGATCCTGTGTATATGATCAGTATTCCAATATGGTTTACATGCTTCCATTTTGTAGTAGTTGTTGTTGTGGTGAGCGGCAACAATTCTCGGTAGGGGATGTAATCCGAAGAGAGTATGTTGTCGCGGTAACAAAGTAGGTTGGCGTGCTTCTGGTATAAAATATTGTGTATATGTATCCTAAGAAAATACTGTAATATGATTTTGAATCCGTAGAGAATACTGCGCACATAATTTTCAACCCGAAGTAGGATACTATATATGCTCTTGAACCCAGAAAATATACTGCCCATATAATTTTGAACCCGAGGAAGGAAACCGTATATGCTCTTGAACTCAGAAAAATACTTTATATGCTCTTGAACCCGAGAAAGGATACCTTATATGCTCTTGAATCCAGAAAATATACTGCCCATATAATTTTGAACCCGAGGAAGGAAACCGTATATGCTCTTGAACCTAGAAAAATACTGTATATGAATCCCGAAGAAGAATATTGTATATGAATCCCGAAGAAGAATATCGTATATGTGCTTGAATCCGTAGATAATATTGTTGTAGGAAATACTGCGTATATGCTTCATGTGAATCTTGAAGAAGAAATCTTGTTCATCCATTTCGAACCCGAGAATACCGCATATACGATTTGAATCCATAGAAAATACCGTATCCCATGAACCCGAAGAAGAATATTGTATATGTATTTCGAAACCATAGAAAATATTGTTCTTCCATGCTTCAGGGATTTAACTTCGTCTGTTTTGTTGTATGCATATATCTAGTTATCGATTTGTTATGAAGCAGTCAGACAAGATGTTACCTGAACAAGCTTTGTCGAAAGACGTTGAGAATTCCAAACCAAATACGAACGATGAGTTCTTTACCAAAGCCTTTGCTCCTACTAGGAGGAATCATCCAGGTTTTGTGCCAATTTTGTTAACTGGAGGTGAAGATGAAAAGAAATCACGCTCGGTTCCACCAGAAGATACCATAAGGTTTTGTATTCACAAAGGGGTATATTCTTCTCCCACTATCACCGGTGATGATGGAGAGACTGGCAATGCGGCCAGTGTTTAGGAATCCCAGGTTCCTTCTATCAACCGCGCTCTGGTTTGGGAGCGGCTTCTGGTTGGAAACAGATGCTTCCCTGATGCAGTGCGGCTGAGGACTTGCAGATATGTCTTGAAGTTATGACTTGAAGAAATACAGCATTCCACACAAATGTTCCATCACAGACCACACAGTTTTGTGGACGAAGTCCCCAGAAATTATGCGTCTCTTGACGGGAAGAGAGTCTTCGTGAAACCAGGGGGTTTTGATGATTTGCCTCAATTTCGGAGAAGTCGTTCATCTTTACATGTGATGAAATCGTCATTGTTGATCCCCTGCGGGGCGTTAAAGTGCGACGGTAGAAGGATGCAGGATGCCAGTGCTGGAAAAGATGCAAGATGTCGGCGCTGGAAAGACGTAAGTTGTCAGCGCTGGAAGACGCAAGTTGCCGGTGCTAGCCATTGAGTAGAGAAACTAGCACAGGAGATACACCATCTGTTGGTGCTGACCAGGGTAGGGTATTGTGTCCGGTCATGTGCATGCTGCATGTGTGCCTGACATGTGCGTCTGGCATGTGCGTCTGGTACTGTCTTGGAAGAGGAATGTTGGCACTAGAACTTTGGCTATCAAGATGTGATGATAGCGCGAGAGTCTTCTTTCCATGGGACGGTGGAATCGATACTTGGAAGGCGTGCAGGGTGGATCACGGAATGCTGGTGCTAGCGGTAGCGTGGTAGCTCTTCGAATGTTACTGTAGTAGCGTCAGCTACCTCATGAATAGTAACTGGTAACCGTCATGATGTAGAATCGGTACACATGATGATGCAACAAAGAGTTGAGATGTAACAGGCGGTCCTCCAAATGACGAAGGATATCTTCTTCGAGAAAAGTAAACCACTCTTGAATGGCTTCCTTTGTAATTATGTCTTCTGAAATTCTTCTGTGTTTTTTTTTTTTGAAAGGAAAATGAAACACTGGCTTATGGTTTTGATTTTCTGGATTTATGGGTTAATAGAAAAGTGTCCTTTTTATTATCTAGGATGAACCGTTTAGGATAAGGAAGATATGAAAAGATGAATATATGTTTTTGAAAGACATACTGGATGTCTGGTTTAAAGTTCGGCCGATTTTGATAGATAGCTGGTAGCTTTTGAGGATATTAGATGATTTCTGGGATGAATGGTTTTGATATTATAACTCTGATTATGCTTTTTATAGGTTTTGCCGTGAATACGCCATCTTTCATGTAAAAGGCGGTTTTGCTAGCGGCATTTCCAGCAAGTCCCCAGTTGCTGGTAACATCTGGTAACATCTTCAGCGGCTTTGATAATAGAATTGCCAGCAAGTCCCCGAATCGTTGGTAGCATCTTTAGCGGCTTAGCTCGGTAGAATTGCTAGCAGGTCCCTGAATCGCTGGTAGCATCTTCAGCGAGTCACCAGTTTTCCCCTGTAGTTTTTACGACCGGTAACTGGGTTGAGTTGTAGATCCCCAAAACCGTGTGCCTGCTTCTGCCATCTTGATGCTTGTATCGAGGTGCGAGATCGATTTCTGAAAGCAAATATTATAACCGAGAGATTGAAACTCCCGCTGTGGTCACCAATTGTTTATGGGAGAAAATCGCCTCTGCCGAATTTGGTAAATTCGATGGTGGAGAGACTGGTTTAAACCCTTAAACAAATGTGCTGCAGTGAGCACTTTTGATTCGAGATATCAATATGTACAACTATGGCCTAAACTAAGAAGATGGCCGCTCCAGATTTGCTTCGGTCACAAAGTGGAGGAGAAGGGTTGATTTGGGGAGGATATCGAAGAAGGGTGATGAGACTAGAGAGTTCTGGCTAGGTAGTATCTCGACTTGTATCATAAGTGTAGAAGCTTGCGGAAGCTTGCTTGTGATGGAAGCTTTTGAGAGAGCTTGCAAAGTTTCTATTAGATAGTGTTGTATTTTGCCTGACCAAGAATTGTGTGTTTTGGCAGAATAAGTGAAATCTATTTATACAAGTGAGATTGAACGTACCCTGGCCTCATTAAGGAATTGAGTAAATGTGTCAATTAAAACAGAGGATGTGGAAACCGTTGGCTTTATGGTGAAAAACGTTTTCACCATAAATTTTCTTATTTAATTGACCGTATTCATTCCTAGCACACCTTGCTTTATTGCGAGCGTAGTGTACGATGCACGCTGTGACCGCCAAACTAAAACCCCAAGAAAGCATCCCCCAATTTGTGTTGATGTCTCGAGAGTGGGCGCAAGTGGCAATGCCAAAGTTGCTAGTGAAGCATTGCGGCATGTGCCAATGGCATGTGCGGGATATCTCGACCGCAAGTTGTACTTTGAGCTCGGATGGCAATGCTAAAGTAGCTTGGTGGAGCATTTGGCATGTGCGGAACTCCTTGGCCTCGATTTTTACTTTGAGTGCAGATGTCAATGCCAAAGTCGCTAGTGGAGCATGTGCGGAATGCCTTGGAAATTGGTTAGCAGGTTGGGGATAAAAGTGGCTAGTGGTTGCGTGTTGGCATGTGCCAATGGCACGCACGAACACTTTGGCAAGTCGCGGGCGCTACAATTGGATAGCGTCTTGGGATAGAAAGTGGCTAGTGGTAATGTGTTGGCATGGGCCAATGGCACGTACGGCCACCTTGGCCAAGTCGCGGGCGCTACATTTGGATAGCGGCTTGGAATAGAAAGTGGCTAGTGGTAACGTGTTGGCATGTGCCAATGGAACGCACGACCACTTTGGCCAAGTCGCGGGCACTACAATTGGGTAGCGGCTTGGAATATAAAGTGGCTAATGGTAACGTGTTGTCATGTGCCAATGGAACGCACGGCCACTTTGGCCAAGTCGCGAGCGCTAAAATTGGGTTGCGGCTTGGAATAGAAAGTGGTTAGTGGTAACGTGTTGGCATGTGCCAATGGCACGCACGTACACTTTGGTCAATTTGCGGGCGCTACAATTGGGTAGCGGCTTGGAATAGAAAGTGGCTGGTGGTAACGTGTTGGCATGTGCCAATGGTACGCACGACCACTTTGGTCAAGTCGCGGGCGCTACAATTGGGTAGCGTCTTGGAATAGAAAGTGGCTAGTGGTAATGTTTTGGCATGTGCCAATGGGACGCCCGACCACTTTGGCCAAGTTGCGGGCGCAACTTTTTGGCATGTGCCAATAACATAGCGGCTTGGAGCAGAAAGTGGATAGTGGTAACGTGTTGGCATGTGCCAATGGCATGCACTGCCACTTTTTCCAAGTCGCGGGCGCTACAATTGGGTTGCGGCTTGGGATAGAAAGTGGCTAGTGGTAACGTGTTGGCATGTGCCAATGGCACACACGGCCACTTTGGCCAAGTCGCGGACGCTACAATTGGGAAGCGGCTTGGAATAGAAAGTGGCTAGTGGTAACGTGTTGGTATGTTCCAATGGCACGCACGGCCACTTTGGCCAAGTTACGGGCGCTACTTTTTGGCATGTGCCAAATGGTATAGCGACTTAGTTTGGCATGGTTGCCCGTGGGTGCAATATGTGGTTTGGTTTTTTGTATGCGGCTTGGTTTTAAGCGTCGTTGCCATGGTGCGCAAAGATGATGGGCTTGGTTTTTGGCGTCGTTGCCATGGTGCGCAGTATGCGTCTTTGTTTTGGCGTCGTTGCCATGGTGCGCATTATGCGGCTTGGTTTTGGAATTAGGGTTCTGTGTCGAAAACCCTAATCTGGTATGTTGAAAAAATACCCCCATTAATTATTGACACCTGAATTAAATGCTCGTAGTTAATGTGTTGCTGGTAACACTAAGTCTTAGGGTTTTACGATTTTACCCCGTATCTAAAATCCACCATCAACTAAATCATACTCGATTTCAGTTGGAGTACAAATGCAAATAGTTTTATACCCGAATTGATAATACATACAGTAGAAACTCTTTAAATTAATAGCCTTAGGACTAGAGAAATTTATTAATTTAGAGAGATTATTAATTTAGCGAGTTAAATTTTAGCTTGTGCAAGCCTAGTTGGGATCATCAAATTTTATTATTTTATAGAGATAATTAATTTAAGATATCATTGTCGTTATTAGTTGTTATCAAAATGGAATCATACAAAGCTTTTTGTTGGTAACCTAGCAACAAGCTAGGCTCTAACTCCCCTTTGAATAGCAACGCCTAATTTATAAAAAATGAAACTACCTAAGCCGCTACTAGCGTCATTGCTAACTAAACAATTCTTTAGACGCTTGAAAAAACCCAGAGTATCCTCGCCAAGTTCCCCTAAGCTAGATAAAGATAGAACACCCAAACCATATCCATGTGTAGAACACTTGTCCAAGTATTTAGTACATTTACGTAAAACCGCACTAGAAATTTCCTTATCGGGGACAAAAGAGAGGACACCATCACCAGTAATTGGAGAGACACCTGTAACATCCATAAAAATATCTTGCCCATTTTCCCAGTTAAGAACAAGGATTCAGGTGGATTTAAATCTCTGTCATCATCCGTCTGAAGGCTAAGAGAAACCTCCTTGCGCGCAGGCACATTAGCTTTGTAACAAATGTCAGTGATAACATCACGAACAAGATCATGTCGAAACTTATATCCAATATCCTTAGCACAGTGAAGCGCATGATCTCCAAAAATGTCCATAGATTTGTTGCAACTTGGGTATAAACTATTCTCAACAAACAGAGGGATACCAAGGCGATAACAAAGCACAACTCTGAATTGTCTAAGTCCGAGGCATTGATTAATCCCACTAATGAATACGACCAAAAGATAGTCCTGAGCATGCTTGACACGGTTACACTGCCATATGATTGAATCTCTTGCAGACATAGGAAATTGGTCTGGGGTTTGCTTCTTAACCGCATCAAAATAAGTTACTGCCAGGGAATGCATGGAAGGGGGGGGGGGGGAAGTATCATCGACCCAGTACGTAGAAGGTAATCCACATACCTGGGTGAAGGTCTGAAAAGTCAACTGATAAGCTGAACCTTTGTCTGTTGATTTAACGAGTATTAATTTAAAGAGTTTCTACTGCATAACTTTACACCCCACGAAAACAAGTATAATTTTATACTCGAATTGAAATCGAATATGACTTCTCAAACGATCTGAAAATGAGTATGAAATCATACTCATTTTTAACTCGAGTATATATATATGGGGCAGAATGAATTTTAGTTTTATTTGATTATTAACAATACATAATTTACCGATAAAAAAGAAAAAAATTATCCAGAATCGGTCTATGTTCATGTCCATATAAACCGATTCTGGATAATTGGTGGATTTTTAAGTCCATATATCAACCGATTCTAGGTAAAATCAATGTCAAAAAATTACTGTATGTTTTTGAAGTTACAATCGGTTGATACCAATATGTAAAAAAAAAAAAACGATAATGGGCTGGTGTTCTTCAAAAATTTCAAAATTTTAAATCTTCTCATGTTCTGATGATTCATTAACACAAGTTAATTTCATATCTAACACAATATTTTTACTACTAATCACCTGAATTAACACTAATTAATTAAGTATAAATTAGCCATTAAGAAAAATTGTTGGATAAGGAGTTTTCCATTTTACTTCGAATTATCTTATTTTGTCACTTTGTACGTGATAGGCTCCAAATAATTTTTATGATAATTAATAGGGGGAAAGCCACTTTTACTAAGGAGAAAGCCAATTTTGGGTGGATTTAAAAAATACAATAAAAAAAATTCCCTATCAATATAATCATATGCGATTCTGATTTTCCATATCACTCTTTTCCTCCTACCTAAACAAGTGTTCAACCCGAGCCATTGTTTTATTGTGCTGACATTGTTTGATGAGATTCTATTTTCTACTATTAGTGAATCACCACCATTTGGTGAGACGAATAATACTACTCAAGATGCTAAAAAAAGATGTTTACGGGCTTCGTAAGTAAGAATTCAAAATCACCATTATCACTTTAATGGGTGGTTCTAAACGAACCGAGCTCCCCAAACCACACCAAAACCACGGGTGAAAAATTCTCACATATTTTATAATGGGTCCCGGCGGGCCCCGCCGGAAAACAACAGGGGGTCGTTTATGGTGGGGTCAATAAAATTTCGGTGAGAGGTAGTTTTTGCATTGTTTGAACCTCTCGGTTCATACAGAATTTTTGCACTTTAATATATGGAACAGAACGTGGGGTACCCATCCCCATATATGGAACAAGGGTGCAGAAAATAACTGTTACATATATTACTTCTACGTTCTAGAATAATAGGCGACTCTATGATCAGCCATTGCTATCCATAAACATCACTTGCATGAGGGGCGAACTTTACACTGAAATGATAAACATCATTGTCTAAATTATATTACACGCATCATGTTAATGAACTAAACTCACCAGTTGATGGTTGTATACTTGTAGTTGTGGACCAATTGTGGATACATATATTGGGTATGTCTTTGATGATGATGGAATTCCATCCCCAGCTAGTTCATTTGCTCTTTGTGTTATTTGGAATTCGGAATTGTTTAAAAATGTGGGCGATAAGCTCAGAGGGCTCATGGAGATTGCTACAAGCTCATTGAAAATGGAAAATTCAAATTTCTTTAGAATTAAAGTCAAAGGAGACTTTGATATAATACCGGCGGTTCTTTTGGTAGAAGAAGAAGACAAAAAGTGGGCAGTTTCGATAGAATGGGACTACAAGTTTGATTCAAAAATCAGGGTGCCGATGGAGGAGTATATTAGGCTGTTGAAGGCCTTTGATAACAGAAATCCATTTTCAAAATCAGAGGATATTATGCCTCCAAATTCGATGGCTCTAGATGACACAGGTGCTAAATTGGAGTCGGTTCCGTTGGGAAGTGGACCATTACATAGAGTAGAAGATCAGGAAGATGATCACTCTTCTTCTAGCCCAAGAGATGTGATAGATGATGGAAGAAAGAATTCGACAGTGAGAGAGAGTTCTAATCAACCTCATAGTAATTTCGTAATCTGCACCGGAAATAAATTTAATGTTCTGGACGAGGGAGGGGATACCAACTCAAATAGACTCGATGTTATCGACGGTGTTATTGCTGCGGAAGCAATTGGATCACAGTGTGTGGTTGGAGGACACGACATTGGTCCCAACAATACTGTAATGCCAAAAGACTCAGTTGGTTTTGGAACATTAACTCAAGGGGTTATGGAACCTCCGAGGGACCTGTGTAACGACGGAAGGTCTAACTCCTCAGTGCATGCTGACGATCTTCAGTTGGTTATGCACTCAGGTCATAGGGATAATGAGGTTATGCCGACAACACAACCACTTGCAAATAATGGTACAGGTTTGGGCGAAGTTAACCTTATGGAGGCAGTAACACCGCAAGGTTTGACTAATTCATCAGGGAATACGGACAACCTTCAACTGGTACTGCACGAAAGCACGTTCATCTTGGAGGCTGAAAATATTCAAAGTGAACAAACTAAGGAAGTCTTATTCAATGTGGTGGAGGACAAAATTGTAATCAATCTGGAGGCTATACAGAGCACTAATATAGATTCCAATGAAGTTATCTTTTCAACTTCTAAAATGGTGGTAGAACTATGTTGTCGTCTGGGTGGCATTCGGGAGAAAGATGAGAAGCATGCCAAGGAGGTGGTCGATGAGATCCTATTCAAATACAGAGACAGGTACAAAGCATTAGCCGTTGGTAAAAAACTACAACATAGTTGTGACTCGCAAGGTTCGGGAGACTCTTTGGAGGATGATGATGAAGACGCAGAAGTAAACTCAAGGGATTTAATGATTATTAATGGGAGCTAAACTCATTGATTGGAACATAAGGGGGCTAAATGCTTATGATAAGCAAATAGCCGTGAGAGATTTGATCGCGACTCATAAATTTTTAGCCTGTACTATTCAGGAAACTAAAATAGCTAACTTTTCGAGTTATTTCATAAGGCAGCTGTGGTTCGATTCGGAGTTCGGTTGGGAGTTTCTGGCATCTCACGGAATTAGTGGCAAAAGTGGCGGATTATTAACAATTTGGGATGCCTCTGTATTGGAGTTCTTAGATAAAAGAATGGGTGTTAACTCAATCTCTATTCTATTCCAATTTAGAAGCAATGGTTTCAAGTTTATTCTCACCAACGCGTATTCTCCTTGTGATTATAATTTAAGGGAGGTTTTCTGGCAGGACGTCGCTCTCATTAGAGAATGGTCAGCTGAACCGTGGTGTTTTGTGGGAGATTTAAACGCGGTCAGGAGCGATAATGAGAGAAACAGGGCTGGGGGTGATGCTAGAAATATGGAATTCCTTAATAGATTTATCACTAATCAGGAGCTAATTGACTTACCTTTGAATGGTGGTGCGTATACCTGGAGTAATAAGCACAGTGATCCTTTGCTGTGTAGATTAGACAGATTTCTGGTCTGCACCTCGTTTGATGCTAAATTTTTCCAAGCTTCCCAAATGGCTCTTGTTAGGACTATATTAGATCACAATGCTATAATGCTTGAGCTGACCTCTAGTATTAGAGTTAACTCTAGCTTTAAGATCGAAAATCATTGGCTTCAACATCCGGATTTTATTAAATCGGTGGAACAGTGGTGGCGGGCGATGCAATTTGAAGGAACTCCAAACTATATTCTTTTTCGTAAGCTTCAGAACTTGAAATTTTTTATCAAGAATTGGAGCAAATCAGTGTTTGGAAAGGTTAAGAAGGAGGAAGATGTTTTAACGGAAAAAATCAAGACTCTGAACATGGCGGAAGAGAACACGGCTTTAACCTCAACTCAAACTGAGGAAAGAGCGAATTTGTTGGTTAATCTAAACAAGGTTAAGATAACTAGAGAAAGAATGGCGTTCCAAAGAGCTAAAGTGAGAGGTTTCAGAGATGGAGATAAGAATACGGGATACTTCAATAGGATTGCAAATGCGAAGAGGAGACGAAATTCAATAACCAAACTGGAAGTGGGTGGTGTTGATACCTTTAATCAAGATGTTATCAAGGAGGAGATTCAAAGGTATTATACAACTCTTTTTACTAGCTCGTCTTCGGTGAATCCTTCTTTTGACGGCATGCAGTTTAAAAGGCTGGATCAATCTCAACAAAGCTGGCTGGAGAGACCTTTCAATGAATCAGAGGTGGAGGAGGTTATCAAAAAATGTGGAACAAATAAAGCTCCGGGTCCGGACGGCTACAACATGGAGTTCTTTAGAGCGTGCTGGGGTTTCCTGAAGGAAGACGTCATGGCATCGGTGAGTGAATTCTACGTGAAAGGTAGGCTTGACTGGAGACTAAATATGACTTTCATTAAACTGATTCCTAAGAAAGAAGATTCCGCTACTGCCAAGGACTTCAGGCCTTTGAGCCTTATTAGCAGTTTTTATAAAATTATATCAAAATTGCTTGCTGAAAGAATTAAGATGGTCATGCCTTGTCTGGTCTCAAATACGCAAGGTGCGTTTGTCAAAAATAAGCAAATTTTGTACGGAATATTAATCACTAATGAGTGCATCGACAGCAGATTGAGACAAAAGAAGCCGAGTCTTTTATGTAAAATCGACATGGAGAAAGCTTTTGACAATGTCAATTGGCCTTCACTGTTCACTATTTTAAGGAAGAATGGTTTTGGAGATAGATGGATCAATTGGATTCAATGGTGTGTTACTGCTGCCCAGCTTTCCATTTTGGTTAATGGTGAGGCCACTAATAGAATTAAACCTTCGAAATGGATTAGACAGGGTGACCCCCTGTCACCCTTTCTTTTCTTGTTGGTGGTGGAAGTCCTATCTTTGATGATTACTGAGGCGGTTAATAATGGTCGGTTGAATGGTTTTCAAGTGTGCGAGGGTGGTACAATGGTGTCACATCTCCAGTTCGCGGACGATACAATAATTTTCATTGGAGCTTCTAAGGTGGAGGTAAGAAGGTTATTAATTATTTTGTTATTGTTCGAGGTGCTCACAGGTTTAAAATTGAACCTGGAAAAGAGCTCTATGACTAGTATTGGAGCTGATAGCTTGGTTCACGAGTTGGCTGCGGAGCTGGGATGCAAGGTTGATTTGCTCCCCATTACTTACTTGGGGCTGCCAATCGGAGGGACAAAAAGGAGTGCTCAGATTTGGGAGGTGGTGATCGAGAGAATGAAGAAAAAGCTAGCAACTTGGAAGAGAAAAATACTTGAACAAGGCGGGAAGAGTGACTTTAATCAAAAGTACTCTGGAAAGCATAGCTATCTACTTTTTATCTGTCTTATACATGCCGGCGGCGGTGGAAAAGAAACTCACAAGTATAATGAGAAAATTCTTATGGGGCGAGGACGACGATAGGAGGAGGATGACGTGGGTTTCATGGAAGAAATCTGCAAAACATAAAACAAAAGGAAGTCTAGGCATAAGAAACCTAAGGTACATAAACAAATCTTTAATGGTGAAATGGTTTGGCAGGTATGCAAACGAGAAATCGGCGTTGTGGAGGAAGATAGTTTGTGAGAAATCAGGAGCAGTGGATTCTCATATGCTGCCGTTACAAGTGAAGCAGCCAATTAGAAGGAGCATGTGGTTTGAAATTCTTCAGGCTAACAAATAATTCTATGAGGTGGTTTCTCTTCAGGTAAACAACGGAACAAGTGTGCGCTTTTGGCAGGACTGCTGGCTGGAGACAAGATCTTTGGGTGTTAAATACCCATGCATGTACAAGATGAGCAGATGCAAGGTGCTGACAGTGGCAGACATGAGACCTGGGAGCTGGAATTTTGAATTCTCTAGAACTCTAAACCCGGCGGAAAGAATTGATTTGCTGGAAATTAAATTTGATCTGAGAAATGTGAGGCTTAGGAAGGAAGAAGATAAAATGGTGGGAGAATGCTCGGCAAAAGCTATCTACTTGAAGCTCACTAGCAATGACGCGGACTGGGAGTTCTATAGAGTTACGCATAGCAAATTCGTCCCTCCTAAGGTGATGTTCATCATCTGGGCATCTATGCATGACTCTATCCCAACGAGGAGCATGCTGCAAGCGAGAAGGGTGGAGATTATATCAAACCTTTGTCTTCTTTGTAACAACGAAGTGGAGACGCAAGATCACATGTTCATTGACTGCAGATGGGTAACGAATTTCTAGGATTATTTCATCAACGCAATGCGAGTTTCGTGGGTAAGACCTATGATTTTTAAAGGAACCTTGTTGAGTTGGAGAGTTCAAAACGTTTCGCCTAGAATCAAGTTGGTCTGGCACTTGCTGCCTTACGCAATTTGTTGGGAGTTGTGGCTGGAAAGAAATAGGAGAAATAATGGAGGTAGGCCGAAACACAAGGATGAGTTGATGAATGCCATAAAACTCGATATTTGCCTGTGGAGCTCTTCAACTGAGATTTTCAAAGACTGCTCGATGAACCAGATAATTCATCAATGGGAGGAAATTATAAACATGTAATAAGTTGAGTCGGTCTCTTTTGTTTTCTTTTGTTTCTCTGTTCTTTGAACAATTTTTTGTACATAACTTTTTCTAATATATCCTTTCTTCTTCAAAAAAAATTATGCTATTAAGGATGTGAGAACATAAGAAGCACAAATGAAATAGAGCGTTTTTCTAAACTTTTTCGTCTACTTACGCAAACTGATATACCAACTCTTAGCAAGGAAAAACCTACATATATGATTATGATTAAAAGCTACCGGCTCACCAGGAGTAGTGATACATGATCTTTTAGGCATGATGGAGCCTCAAAATTGACTATCGGTAAGGGTAAAAAAAAAAAATTTAAATCCACCCCAAAACTGACTTTCCCTCTAGTAAAAGTGGTTTTCCCCCTAACAATTATCATTTTTATTGGCTCCAAACTATTCCAGGATTCCAAAAGAGCCAAACATGACTATTTTTTAAAGCACGGTGGAAGCATGCCGCATTTGCAAAGGACAAATTCTCCAAATTTGGGATTTTTAAAAATACGTTAGGTGCTGGACGTAATTTTAACTTGAGCTTAGTGAAATCATATGATTGGGGGAGTCTCACTTTTAAATCATGCCTCTTTTTTTCATTTTTTTTTTTTTGAAGCAAATCGTGCCTAATTATTTATTTTTTTTGATCGGTAGATTAAACTTCCTATAAGAATTATTTGGGGGCCATCGTGCGTGCGTGACAAAATAAGACAATTCGAAGCAAATCTTGCCTAGTTTATGGTTTGACCCTTCGAGGTGTTAAATAGAGATATGTTTTTGGGCATACCAAAAAATTACCGGGCATATTCAAGGTTCGGCTCACAACTTTTTTTTCCCTAGGTTTGCTAGGTTCAGCTCACAACTTGTGAGCCGAACCTAGACAAAATGTATGCCCAATAATTTTTTGGTATGCCCAAAAACAGCCCTCCTTAAATAACCTTGAGACGTTAATTGACATTGCTAAATGAGCTACGCATGACCCATATGATATTGGTAAATTTGAAATGGGCTTAGCATTTTTTCCCTATTGAATCTCGACCATTGCGGATGCTCTTAGAATATTATTTTTTTTTTGAAAGTGATGCTCTTAGAATTTAGAAGACCTCTATTCTATGAAATTGGATGAAAATTTGAGATGAGAAATACTTCCCATATGAGGTATATTTGATTTATTTTATTTTTTATTTTTTTTTATAGTCAAAAAGAAAGAGAACTTAAGAGTTGTTGTTCCCTGCGGAACTGTTTACAATTGAGTTATCAGAAATACAGCTTAAATCAGCGCATAATAAGTCGATCAACTTCCGCGGTATGCTTGATTCCGTGTAAGATATCGTCATGCCTTTTCTTCCCTCCTTTGCCAACTCGTCCGCAACCTGATTCCCTGTTCTTTTTATGTGTGACACTACAAATTTTGAAAAAGCCTTTGTCATTTCCTTGAGTTCGTCCAGGAGGTTACTACACTGCCAGTCCATATTAACATTGCCCCCCTTCATGTATTCTTCAATGTCTTGGTTGTCTCCTTCCAGAATTATATTTGTCCGCCCTTTCCGAATAGCCCACATAGTCACTTCCCTTGCTGCCAGACATTCCGCCATCAGAACCGAGTTTTCCACCGTTGAAACAGAGCTAGTCGTCCCTAACTTTCCCATGTAGTCTCTATCGCAGAATCCCAATCCTACCGCCATCTCCCCTTCTTTGTACGACGCATCATAGTTAACTTTGATCATTTACCTTGGTGGCGGAATCCATGTTTTATTGTCCTCTGGTTGTTGAAGTCTGTCCTTTTGCTTCTTCGTCTTCGTAAACACCTTACTTTGAACCGTTATTTCGTTATCTATTTTGCTGATCAAGTCGTTCACTGATAATTTGTTGTCCGAAAAAACAGTGTCACACCTTGCCTTCCATATATTCCAAGTAACAATGCCACACACTGCTACTCAGTCTATCATTTCCTCCTCCCAATCTCCTGGATTTTTAAACCATATTTTGATCCACTCTATAAGATTTTGACTGTTATCTATCTTGTAGGCCCTACTCAGCCCGAACCAAACCGCCCTAGAATAGGAGCAATCCATCAACAGATGGGTGGCCGTCTCCCTAGAAGAATCACACATCGGACAATTAACTGGCTCTAGGTCCATTCTATTTGCCAGGATATCTCTGACCGGAAGACACTCGCAGAGAGCATCTCCACAGGAAAATCTTAATCTTAGGGGTAGTTTGGATATTCCAAATTTTGTTTAGAGGATTTGACACATTCGTTGTTACATCTACTTTATCAAGATGATCGTACGCCGAACTAGTAGAGCACTTTCCATTTTTGGTAAGGCTCCACCTATAGATGTCTTGACCATCCAACCTAGGTCTAACACACTTGATATTATGGACAGTATCTTTTTCAAACAATTGCACTAAGAGAGTATTGTTCCAGTCCATCCTATTGAAATCCCACAAATTCCTTATCCGGTTTATACCCAGTTCTTCAATCCTCTCAGATTCTGATTGGATTAATCCATCCATCCCGGGTATCCACTTTACCTCCCAGATATTAGTTTCCGACGTCAACTAAGATCCCGATTCCTAATTGCTTTACATTTTCCAGCCCTTTTCGAATTCCACCCCACGCTACTGATCCATATTTTTTTGTTCCTCCTCTCAACGGACTGTTGTTGTTGAAATATATCGACTTGTAGATTTTCACCCATAGTGCCTCCGGTTCCGAAATCATTCTCCATGCCAGTTTGGTTTGCATAGCTTCGTTAACCAATCTCAGTTTCTTAAATCCCAATCCCCCATGTTTCTTCTTTTTGTCATAAAACCCCAAGCCTTGATGTAGCACCCCCTCTTCTCTTCTTTTTTTCCCCACCAGAAGTCCCTTTGAATACTAGTTAGGGAGTTTAAAGTTTTAATCGGTATCGGAAAGCATGTCATTTGGTAAATAGGCATAGATTCCAACGTAGATTTGACCAGAACCGACCTACCCGGCTGATTCAGATTAACATTTTTCCAACCCTTTAACCTCACTTTGAACTTAGAAATCAGGTTCACAAAGTTTATATGTCTCGGCTTTTGGAAGAAAAGCGGCGCCCCCAGATAGTTGTCTTTCAGGTTCATCTTTTTCATCCTAAGGGTTCTGGTAAGGGATCTACTCAGTCTAGGAGCCAGGTTCGGGGTATGGAAGATTCCCGATTTATCAAGATTTATGAGTTGACCAGAAAATTATCCAAAATCCTTAAGAAAATTCATAAGGTTCCTAGATTGCCTCATGTCCGCCTTAGTGAATATCAAGATATCATCCGCAAACAAAAGATGGTTTATTGAAGGGCTGTTTCTTGCAATCTTTATTCCAGTTATCTGTTTTTTTGATTCGGCATTCTGAAGCATACGGGATAGGAATTCCATACAAATTAAGAACAGGTAGGGAGACAAAGGTTCTCCTTGTCGAAGACCACGAGAAGGGTAGAATACTTTACCCGGAGTTCCATTCAGAAGGACCGATATGGCCGTGGTACTAATACATTGGTAAACCAGATCACACCACTTTTCCGAGAATCCCATTTTTCTAAAGATTTTGATTAAATAATCCCACTCAACCCTATCGAAAGCTTTGCTCATATCTATTTTTAACCCTTGGTATCCCACCTTCCCTTTTTTCCGTTTCCTCATAGCCTGAGTAATTTCATGTGCTATTAAAATATTATCCGCTATCTGTCTGCCTGGAACAAACGCAGCCTGGCTTAGAGAAATGATGGTATTTAGGTGTGGTTTTAGTCTGTTGGCCAAATTTTTTGAGATTATTTTGTACACCGTGTTACACAAGCTTATTGGTCTGAAATCCGCCGGGATGGTAGGATTTTCTTTTTTTGGAATAAGAGTGAGGAATGTTTGATTAATTTCCTTCAGCAGGAAGCGAGTTTCGAAGAAGTTGTTTACCAAGGAAATAATTTCTGGTCCCACTATGTCCCAGCTTTTCTGGTGGCTCGACAAATTCAGACCCTCTTTGGTTGTTGTGTTGCGCTGTTCAAATTGTAAGAGCCAATATATAGATATATGCTTGATGCCTGGCTCACTCTAACAACGATCCTCCCCACGTTAAGCTCATTCTCATATTAATTCAGAACTTCAAAAATAGCATTGGGAAGAGACTTTGCCGGAAATTGAATTCCATCGTTCGTAAGCTATTTTCATTTACCATATTTGCCTTGTGGATGAATATCACATATGCTAGCTTTGTAATGGGGGTACCAGTTTACCGTCCATCCAAGACTTTGTTCATGTTGAATTTCACTTGAATCTCTTGTTGCTTTTCATAGCTAAACTAGTAAACTTTGTAGGCATTCCACGCTCTTTAGTCGTTACAGTTGTATCGGGCGGTCCATGTTCCTTGCCAGAGATATGGAACACAATCTTTTCTTTGATATTATGAAAGAAAAAAACAGCCTTCAGTAATTATCAACCGACTCATATCTGCATCACCAAGCATTTCTTTGTGATACACTGATACGCATAGTCTTGGCTAATGGACCCGGAGATCCATAACTAGGTTCCACTAGGAGCTTATTTTTGGCAATCTGACATGCGCTCAGTATACTACTCTACTTTGAATTTGGATTTCAACGACATCTCCATCGTACTCTCGCTTCAACTCTCTTAAAATCCCAATAAAAAATGATGGAGTGTACACAGGCTTTACTCTAAAAGGGATTATGGCCATGAGTGGCAGTTCAATTCGAGTTAATTTTACAGATTATGCAAAGCTGTGTGCTGTATCATTGAATATTTCTGTGCGCATCCCTAGTCCAGTCCCCATGCTGCAACACCCGAATAATAACGGTACTAGTCCTGTATCTTCTCTCTCCTCCTAACCTAACTCCTTCTCAAAACCCATCAATAAAGTGTTTGTAGATGTGAAAGGGATTGCAAGATGGTGATTATATCAACTTGATCGGAGGAGCACCCAACAATTGGAGCATAACGGTCTTGTGATCGAAGGGCGTTCGTAGAATTTCATTCTCACTTCGAAGCAACTCATTTTCTTTTTCAGGACTGAACCCGACTTCTAAGGTACTCAAGCTCTACATTCTCATTTTCCTTTTGAGCTCTTACATTTTCATACACGTATGAACTTGTTTGCATAGGAGGAGGGTATGGAACAAGAAATTGAGCTTGAGATGATGAGGAAATTTTGTCAATTCCGTCCTCGCAATAGCTCATCCTTTGCAAAGTTTTTAGACCACCATTTTTCATACTCCTCAATAGTTGCAATCGTATTGGGTTTTCTAAAGTCTCTCATACCTTTGCACTTCTCACGATACTTGCGATTCATTGTACCATTTCTTTTTGTGGAGGTGGGTAGGTGGAATACCTAATATTTACTTGAAGCAAACATCTCTCTCCCAAGTACCTATAGCCTTTATCATCTTCAATATCCAAGAATACACATCGTTTCTTTGACAATCTTTGAATATCTTAGGACTTCATTATTAGCATGCTCACTTCCAAGCCATCCATGTTGTTCCATTCATTGACCTATTCTCCAATTGCTTACGAGCAATAGAAATTGAGTGTCTTCCCATATCCCTTTGAACCCCCGACTTGTTTCCCTTGTTAAACACCTTGATTTTTGGCCATAAATCATTCCAAACCGGTGGATTTCCTTCAATTTGGGGAGCCAAAGTGTGGAAATAATAGTAAAACCAATACTAAAAAAAAAAAAATGAAACGAAAAATCAATATATAACATTTAAGGAAATATAAACATTAAATTGGTTTAAGATGTAAGATGAGCCATATGTACATACCTCTAAGATCATCCACATGCCGTTGAAAGACTTCAATTTGCTACTAACCTCTTAAAAAGATTTATATGTGGGAGATCCCCAATCAAACCTAATTGTGTTATCTAAGTTCTCAAAGTTACATAACCATCCTACCTTTGTGGTAGATACACTATTAGGCATAAGCACTTGACCAATCATCCATAAAAGAAAAACCCGAACAATTTCATCCCAATATGGTTCATAGCAACTCCACCCTTTCCTTGAAATGTTTCTCAACCAATCACACAAGTCTCATTTGATACCACCACTTCTACTGCTTCAAATATGAGAATACATCAAGACCATGAGCTATCATTTCCCCATTCTCACCAATTTCTTCTTCATTATCACTCGGTTTTGAGTTTCATCAATTCCTTCTAGTGCTTTCCTCCTTTCCGAGGCTTTCTTTTCCCTTTATTTTTCGAAAATAAGTTGAACTAAATTTGCAAAGGTTTTCCATACTCCACACAAAGTTCCCTATTATCCTTCACACACCAATCAATATATTCTAGACTAACTCGTTTTCTACTTCTATACCCCGTCAAGTGAAGTCATTGGGTGTGAGTCTATTTCCAATAAAAAATGATGGAGTAAACGATTTACATCTATCATTTTGGCATACAATTGCATACATGATATTCATATTACTCCAACCACCCCTAAAATACATCCAAGGTTTATCATCTTCCATGTTAAGTGGGATTATGATGACACACTAGTATAATCCATTGTTTCTATAGGAACCTAAAACACATACCATGAATTATCAATTAAAATTAAACTAAATATCATACTTCAATAACATTCCAAAAAATGAAGTTCAATTCAATTAGACGAAGTTAATTTCTCCAAACCTTGAATTAGAGAATTGAAAAAAAAAAATTAGGGCAAAGGCTGTTAGTAACTGCTCGTTAATCAAACTATTCTCGAATCTTAGTTTTAGTAATGGAGAAGAAGGGGGAAGAAGGGAGAATAAAAATTGAAAAATGGGAGAAAATTTCTGGATTTACAAAACAAGCGGGCGCATTTTCGTTTCCCCACGGGAAAGTCCGGGAGAAGTCTACTTTGTTTTTGCCCATAGTGGCTAGACTCGCTCATATGGGTGAGTAGTCTTCCATATGGGTGAGTTAGTCTCAATTTGGAGACTACCCATAGGAGATGCTCTTATGTTATGAGCATGCCATGCATCTTCCCACCAAATCAAGCTGTACTTTTTTTTTTGTTTATTCTTTTTACCTAAAACGCCCCTAGAGGATTCAGATGTCTTTCGAATGGGAGGTTGCGCCATTAATCTCAATAAATATACCACAGGGATTATGGCCATGAGTGGCAGTTCAATTCGAGTTAATTTTACAGATTATGCAAAGCTGTGTGCTGTATCATTGAATATTTCTGTGCGCATCCCTAGTCCAGTCCCCATGCTGCAACACCCGAATAATAACGGTACTAGGCCTGTATCTTCTCTCTCCTCCCTAACCTAACTCCTTCTCAAAACCCATCAATAAAGTGTTTGTGATGTAAAAGGGATTTATTGCAAGATGGTGATTATATATGTGAGTGTAACCGATTCCGCAGGTCCTGATTTCATTATGGTACCTTTCAATGTCCTTGGTGAACCTTTAGCATCTGGGTGACCATGTGATGATCCCTCATTTCCAAAATAGTTCAACATTTCTAGCTCCAAAGTTTAATTTGTGTATATAACCTGGCATCGAGTATTTGGCTTCTAGCATTAGAGCAACACAGCACAATATAACGGGAGATTCATGAAACTATGAAAGAGTGTGTGTGACAGTCTAGCCATAGTGCGACAAAGCAACCATCTCAAATTCTGATGCATTTTCATAGAGCAGCATTATATGGCACAATTTTCTCATTGCTTCAATTTTCTCAAATTTAGAGTAGCAGTCATGGACTCATTCCTTCAATTTTCTCATACGTGTCCCGATAGATGCCATAATAAAGTTTTATTGTACCATAAGTCTAGTTTCTTTTGTAAATTTTGGTTGGCTTGATTCCATTTCATACAGCTAAATAAATAATCTATTGATTTTTTTTTTTTTTTTAAAGCATAATAATCTATTGATTTGAAATCTTTACTCTCTTTTTTGGGCCCGCTAAAAATTACAAAGATCGGGTTACGAACTTACGATGGTCCACGATCCGTATGAGACCATCCTTTTCATGTGCAGATAAGCCAACAAGTCATGATTGGAAATATTCTTATTAGTCTTGCTAGCTGGCACCTGTACAAATAATGGTCATGCTATATGGAATGGATAGGATTGGATTGTATGGCAAACGAATCCTAATGGGGAACATGTTTTTTTTTTCTTTTTTCATTTAATTTCCAAATTCAGACAAGAAACTAGTCGGAAGCCTAGTAACAAGCTGGGCTCCAACTCCTTTTTGAACTACCACACTTAACCTATGAAAAAGGAAATCACCTACACGTACGTTAGCATCATGACTAGCAATATAGTTGCGGAGCCGCTGAACGAAGTCTGTTGTTCCGTCCCCAAATTCACCTAGAGTAGTGAAAGCCAAAGCACCAAATCCATATCCTTGTGCAGTGCATTTTTCTAAATACTTGGTATTTTTGCGATTGACATGACATCCTTGATAGCCTGCCCCCCTTCCAAAGTACGACCATTACTCCCAGCAAAGGGCGACACAATCGTAACATCGAAGCAAATGTCCCGACCATTGTCCCAATTGAGCACAAGAACATATGTCGGTCTCAAAGAAGTATCGTTGTTCGCAAGCATACCCAAGTCCACCTCTTTCCGTGCAGCCACCCCATCTCGATAACAGATGTCTGCAATCGTGTCGCGTACTAAATCATTTCGAAATTTTAAACCAACTTCATTTGTACAAAGGTGACCGCATGGTCACCAAAAGCATCCATCTCTCTTGCAGAAGGGCACAAACTACCTGGTTCAAACAAGGGAATACCAAGTCTATAACATAATACTTGCACTAAACTTCCTCGAACCAATTTCTTCGATTTAAACCAGGGATGGGGATAGCCATTAAGAAATCCAGGGCATGCTTCATTTGGTTGCTCTGCCATAGGAATGAATCACGTTCAGACAACTTGAATTGGGAAGTCAAGTTCTTCTTTCGCATCAAAATAAATGGTTGCCGAGTTGACATAGAATGGTTGAAGTGTTATCGACGCATATAGGAGAAACAGACTACACAGAGAGTTGAAAGAAGTCTGCAAGACGCTCAAGATGGGAGCTAAAACCACCGATGTCGGTGTGCCTCAATATGACATGATTGAGTTCTAGTGTTTCCAAGCACGACGCCAAATAACAAGTAATTCATAGTGTCTTGCATCGAGTAAACACCAAAACCACCTAGTCCGAGGGGGGCGTGGAAAATCGCATTTGCAAGGGGCCGAACCCTGGACCATCTCATGTTATTATATGTTGTAGGAACTTGTAGAGACGAGAGTCAAACAAATCTTGAGCCGAAAAAGTGCGTCTGGAAAGGTAGTGCGTAAAGAAAAATATAAGCGAGAAACTCCAAAGACGCTTTCTAAACAAAAGAAGCTCACACCGTGGATCTTCAAGTTTTTCCACCGCATCAATGAGCTCTATAGTTTTTTGCACTCTTTTAACAACCGGATCCGCATTAAATTGGGCATCAAGGCTAACAGAGCACCTAGCGACTTAACTCCCTTCTCTCGACCTACAAATATCGTGTGGAAACATACCCGCAACGCTGTCCTGGGGTCTATAGAGGGCCAAAACAATTGATCTTCTTGATGTTCAAAAAAGCCCCCTAGCAACACCTTCTTCTTGAATTATTCTCAGAGCTCTAGCAACCATCATAGTGTCCCCAATCACCGTACCATCATCAAGATACCAAGCCTGCAGTTCTAGATCACACCTTTCTGAAATACTCAAAACTAGCGGGTGGAGAGTAAGAGCGAACAAAATTTCTTGTTTGAAATTTTGAACTGATAAATAAAACATTAATCAACGTGGTTAAGAAAAAGATAGAAGGCTTTATGTATTCTTAAATTTAATTCTTGTATGTGGGGATCTTGTGTCCAAATCTTCTAAGGGCACAAGTAAAATGCATTATGCTGTACCTGAAAGCATTTTAAGTGTGGGACTAAGTAACAGAAAATATAGTGAAAAAGGCACACTTAACCCCAGTCAAAGTTTGAGTTCGAAACAAATGGTTTGATGACGCGGTTATTTTGATACACACGCAAAACCCACCTCCTGCATGTGAGTATAACCGAGACTCGGTCTCACTCACTTACTTTCCTATCTGGCTCAAACCATCAATTATGATGCGCATCTTCTTTATTAAGGTATTCCGTACGGAGTAAGAACCTGCATGCAGGTTTCTCTTTTTTGTTTTGAAATTAAATATCTTTTCCTGTGAATCATTATTCCTCCTGCATTGGAAAAGAAAAGCTAAAACTCTATGCTTTTAAGAGGAACATTATTTCAGGACCACCTTTTTTTTTTTTTTTTTTTTTGGAACATTGATTTTAAGGCACCCTAACCTAAATTGTTAAGGGCTGTCCTAAAAAATCATGAGATTACTAATTTGCCCTTAACAATTTAATTAACCCTATCCTAATAATTAAAATTAACTCTAACCTAATAATTGTAATTAACTTAATCTAATATAAAAACAAAAGCATCTAACCTAGCCGCCACCTCCGATTATCACCACCGCCCACCACCACCACCACCACCACCTCCGATTATTGAGTGACTAAAGTGATAGAAGAAGATGAAGATGAAGAAAAAAATTATTTTGAGATGGGTGAATATGGAGAAAAAATATCATCTGGGTGCTAAGGTATGCTTGTAACTTAGTGAATGTTGCTATGAATAGCCTAAAATATCTTGAAAATCAAAATTGTAACAAAAAAAATTCAACCATGTCAACAAAGTTCGGTTATATTATATGAAGAACATGTAACCGAACTTTCTGCAAATGCAGTTCGGTTAATAAATCCAAAATCACAGGCAACCGAACCAGAGCTTTAATGGAGTTTTTGTTTGTTCGGCTAGCTGATGAAAAATCAAATGTAACCGAACTACTATGCTTGAGTTTACAGAGTTTAGTTTGGTTCAGTCGACTAGACCATGTTGTAACCGAACTTTAAACAACAGAGTTCGGTAAGTTCGCAGAATTTTGTTTTTAGCGATTAAACCGAACTCAACATTTGGCTATATAGGGAAGAGTTCGGTTTTGAAATTATTTTTCCGAGTTAACCGAACTCATTTACCTATGTTCGGTTGGTTCTCAAACTTCAATGCAATCAAGTTCCCAACCAAACTGCAGGTTAAAAGTAACCTAGTTTTAGAAGTTCGGTTGGTTCGCAAACTTCAACATATTTTGCGAATCAACCGAACTGAGCTTGTATATGCATATATGCAATTAGGCAAACGTTCGGTTAAAGTAAAAACTTAACAATTTTTGCGATCCAACCGAACTGCACTTGCAAATGCATAAATGGAATTAACCCATAGTTCGGTTAAAAGTATTTTTTGCGAATGAACCGAACTCTCAGTTCAGAAAAAATTAATCCGTGATAACCGAACTCTTAGTTCGGCTAAGAATTGTTTCTGCGATGTAACCGAACATGTCTCTGGAGAAAAAAAACCTCCATAAAACCTCTCTGCAACTTTTTTCCATTTTCAACTCATTTTGATACTTCTCATTTTTTCAACCAAAAACGAATGACAAGCAATGAGTTTGTGAGAATATCTTTATTAATGATTTAAATGAAGCTACATATATAGAGGTGGTGGCGGTGGTAATCGGAGGTGGTGGTGGTAATAGATGGTTGGTGGTGGTGGTAATCGGCGGTGGTGGTGGTAATCGGTGGTGGTGGTGGTGGTAATCGGAGGAGGTGGTGGTGGTAATCGGCGGTGGTGGGTTAATATTATTTTTTTCTTAATCATTTCAATAATGATTTCACTAATCAAAACCAAAAAATAATTAAAAGGGTAGTTTAGGTATTACTAAAAATTTAGGATAAGGACACCCCTACTCAAAATGGGACCATGGTCCCCTCAAAAAAACCATGGTCCCCAAAATAACGTTCTTTAAGAGGCATGCACCCATGGCCCATCATAATAGCAGTATCTGAAAAATGGACATGAACCCAACAGAAAGGATTATGTGGACACTTTTAACTTAAATGACCGTATTACTTAGGCTTAGTACATGGTTTAAGATGATTATCTTGGTGGGTGTCTTATGACTTATGAGTAATTGATTCTCTTTGGGTCTTATATTCCACGATTTAAAAAGATAACCAAAGAGAAATCTTTGAATATATATATATATATATTGGTTTTGAAACAGCACGCTTGGTTAAGGAGACCCAAACCAACAAGAAAGAAAGAAAAGAAAAAACAAATACCCGACAGCTATTCCCTAAAATAAGTCTTCAAAGACCTATCATCCTCAACAATCTGCTTCAACTCAGGACTGAACTCATTAACGTTTAATTCCAAGAAAGATTGAGAAGGGTGCATGGTTGCCAAATCATCAGCAGCACGATTTGTTTCCCTATAAACGTACTCAATTCTGAACCTATGAAACCATTTATGAAGTTGACAAATTCTCCACCAGAGATGCAAGTTAGCCCAACCAGGTTCAGGGTCTTTGTTCTTCAACAGATTGCAAACATCCATAGAGTCACTGTTAATCTGAATTTTCCTCTGATTTTTCAATATAGCACACTTCATAGAATCATAGATATGGTAAACAAAAATTACCAACTAAATTAACAAGAATTATACAGCTACTATCACTAATTTTCTTCTCAATTGGACACAATTCAAACCTAAAGTCAAGATGTCCGATGAGTTTATTTATTTTTTGTTTTTTAAGAAATGAGGGATCTCACGTTTAAGTAATGACATGTATAAGTAGCTAGAAGCATTGAAATTCGCATGTTCACCATTATCAACCGACTCATATTGGTACCTCACTACTGTCATTGTGCTCATGATTTCATACAAGCACGCAATCTTTTAATGGAGCCAGAAGTCCTTAATTTAGTTCTTGAAGGCATTTTAAGTGTGGGACTAAGTAACAGAAAATATAGTGAAAAGGCACACTTGACCCCAGTCAAAGTTTGAGTTTCGAAATAAATGGTTTGATGACGCGGTTATTTTGATTAATGTGAGAATATACGGAAAATTCAGAGATGATACACACGCAAAACCCACCTCCTGCATGTGAGTGTAACCAAGACTAATTTTCTTCTGAATTGGACACAATTCAAACCCAAAGTCCGATATACATACGATGAGTTTATTTATTTATTCATTTTTAAAATAATGAGTCTCAAATTTAAGTCATGACATGTGTTTAAGTAGTTAGTAGCATTGAAATTTACATGCTCATCATTTCATACTAGCACGCAATCGTTTAATGGACACAGATGTCCTTATTGAGTAACTAGGCTGCACTAGGATCAGTCTATTGTTAGATTAGCCATCTCTCTTCCGGTCTTCCCTATGAGTCTCTGCCATTTGCATTACATAACTCTGCAATGAAGATTGGCACCAAGCATTTGCCAACATACTCAGTTCAGCTCTCTTAAAATCCCATTAGAAAAACTGGTGCTCTCAGTTTTACCCTCTATTCTCTCACTAATTAATTAACTTCGTCAAATATAAATCGACATTGAATTAAACCATTTGTTGTTGGTGTAGAACCGAAATTGTTCACCAAGTTAACGTCAACTGACTAGGCTACTTGGACACTCCTCATATCGGTACCCATTTGGAAAAGTCTAAAAGTGGACCAAATGGGTGTACCAATTTGGCGGACCAATTTTCTACACCATCTGTGACGGACCGGAAAATTACGCCTTCGGCGCGTCGCTCCGCAGGCCGCAACTCCCCCGGTGCGCCACTAATGAAGCTACGATCCGGGCCTCATCCCCTGGCAAATGGACGCTCACTTTCCCTTGCGAGCATGCTCGTGGAGCATGATCCAACTATTTAAGCTTCCACATCTTTCCAACTTACCCTTGTTCTGCAAAAGGGTTCAAGGCCATAAGGCCAATGCCAACGCACTTCACATGCATCTCTGGCTTTGCCTCAGCGTAGGGAATTCATCACTGAATTTCCTAGCTAGATGAGAAACCGTCATACCGCCGTGTCTTGTCCAGACTTAATGCATAAGCCGTGGACTTAGGCATAGGCCGCACCAAGCCCTTGCCATTTCCTATGTCACCTCGCTTACCAACTCTTTATAGCTTGATAGGAAGTATGAGCATCCACTTACTGGCATGCAACTTAGCCTCATCAAGTATGGCCACAATCATCTCTTGCTTCGAGCTACCGAGCTTAGATGATATGAGGGGCCAACGTGCTGGACCGGCAATGATGCAACTCATTGCGGCTGCCTACGTACCCTTCCCTACTCTAAAGGGATCAAGCCCAGACCGTAGTTCATCCTCAAAGGGACAAGCGACTTATTCCAACTCGTTTGCTAGGCCATGGCCAAGCGATAGTGGTAATGGCCTAGTCCGTATAGGACGTTCCGTCAAATACATCCAAGTGATGCATCATCGAGTCCGTGGAATGGCATAGTGATGCCTTAGCATCATATGCTCCATTCGTAAGGCTACGCAACTATAAATGAGCCTTAGGCACCATTTATAACCTTCCGACTAAGCTATGAAGCTTACTTGGTGCATAGTCCGCATATGCACCTTCAACCAACTACCCTTCCCTATATATGTTTATTTGACATTTTTAGAACTCTGATTAGGGTAGGAAAAATCATTCATCAACTCCCCGTTTCACTATTCATGGCCGTTGCCATGTATTTTCCTGAATAACCGGCCAAGGTGGCTGTACATTCAGTTCTGGCTCACATGCCAGTTCCTAAGCCAACTCGATGTTCAACCAGAATGGTTGTACTCTAGCTTTGGCCCGCATGCCACTCCCATGCCCAGCCGTGATTGTTGTGCGTTACCAACCCGATATCCATCCATGTTGGCTGTACTTTCTCAAGGCCATCTACCCAACTGGCCTAATGCATCATTTGATGCAAGATTTGGCTCTTGGCCAATGTAGCTTCCAACTAATGTCATATTGGCCTTAGCCAATATGCATACGCGATGTGCCTTACCTGGCACCCAATATTGACCCTTGGTCAAATGCCCAACGCAATGCGCCATTTTGGCGTGATATTGTCCTTAAGCCAATCCACCTCTTACCAACCAACAGAAGCTTTGAATGAAGCTTCATCTCAGGCCATAGTGCATCTTTCAACATGCGCCATGCTAAAAATACGGGGTGTTACACCATTGGATTAGGATATTAGGGTCCCACTGGTGATATAAAAAACCCACCCTATAGATTTTGTGGTGAAGGGGTGGTTACTTCATGGTCCGTCGTTGATACACCAATCATTGGTCCACCCCTAGCGGTACCCATTTGCATCTCTGATCTTTTTCTACGCATGGCAGTAGTCTTGGCTAATGGACCCGGAGATGCATTATTACATTTCACTAGGAGCCTATTATTGGCAACCTGACAACTCCACCGTTCCAGTGATGGCTCATTGGCTCTCATGGTGTACAGATCGTTAACTCTAAAAGGCAGAAAAGCCGGAGGTGCACCAAAATTGTTGTACTGGACTAATAAAATTTGACCGTTGATAGCTGTTTTTCCATTCCCACTCCGATTTTAATAAGCCAATCAAGTACAAAAAATCCTGTGGTAGGGGAAGGTGGATCTCTGTGTACAGGTCTGGCCCATCCCAAGAATCTTAATCACTTTTTCTGTACTCACCTTTTTCCTTTTTGTTTCGGGGCTTGCCATGCCTTCTTAACCTCAATAAATGTACCATCCCGAATTGATACAAGTACCATTGTCAGTGATAATATCACTTTTACCGTCCATGTCACGAATCACTAATCCGAGTCGTATCTTCATGAGAATGGTTAAGGGATTTTTAATTTTGTGCCTCACTTCTAATTAGGTGTTCAAGAAAATGTCACTGTTTTTTTCATAGTTTATTAAATGCCACAACCGTTATAACTTCCGTCAAGGCCCACATGATTGGTCAGTTGTCGGAGACCTGGTCAATCTTTCATGACGCAATTACTTTATTACCCTCCCAATAACGATTACTATTTCATCACTTCTCTCCGCCTCAAATTCAATCAAAAGATAGAAACTGAAACGCAGAGAAGAGATACGGCTATTGCACCGACATATATTGTTCTTCCATCGAATCAGCACAGCTACAACTCCTTCATCTTCTCGTCCATCACCACCACCACCAGTAAACATCTTTATGTTCTCATGTTCTTCTTGTCAATCAACTGTTTCTTTTTAATCATGATTCTTAATTTCAGAAATTGGGGAAAATTTTGGGGTTATCCAAAATTAGGTTTAGTTCACATAATTGAGGTGATTTTAATGGTTATGGTTTAATTTTTATTTAATTTTCAATTTCATATGCTTAATTTTACTGCGATTGTGGGTTTGAATTTTTGTTAAGAGATTAGAGTTATGGGTAATGATTTGAATTTCATTCTCTGCACAGATGTAATTATTTGGGTTTGTTCATTGAAATTGTGGAGCTTGATCATCTTAGGGAGTATAATTTTATTTGGTTTTTCCATGTGAGTTTAATTTCATCTCGTTCTGTTTGAGTTTATGGAGTACGAGGTCGATCTTGGTGGTGATGAACCATAATCAACAAAGGAAATTGTTTTGATTATGATGGTTTTAAGTGATGAACCAAAGATTGGTGGCCGGATCAATCTTTGGTGGTGATGCTATGGCTTAAGGCAATGGTTGCGGTGATGCCAAGTTGAAGGAGTTGCAGAGAGTGAACGGAACTTGTCCACGAAAATAGTTCTACATGAGAACTTGTCCCATTGTTTGCAAGGGAGTGTGGTGCAGTTTGTAATGAAGCAACATAATGAATTTGATGCTGCAATGGAGGCTTGAAGACGTAAAACAAAAAAAAAGATTAGAAACAGAAACCTTGTGGTCTGTGAAGATAGCTGAATTTGGGCGGTGAGAAGACGACAGAGACGAACTTGATGTTGTTGCTGCCGGATGAGCTCGACGTGGTCTATATGTTCGATGAAATGACCCAAAGAATACACGAACTATAGTGAGATGGTTCAAGGGCGTAAATGTCTTTTCCTAAGATGAATTAATGCCACCTATGCACTAACGGATGTTAACTGTTGTTTGAAAAAAACGTGACGGAAAAAGTCAAGAGTGTGGCATTTTATAAACTCTGAAAAAAACGGTGGCATTTTCTTGAACACCTAATTGGAAGTGTGGCACAAAATTAAAAATCCCAATGGTTAATTTTCTTTCACATTCGAAACAAACTTCTCATTTACAAATTTTGATGATTTTATGATACTCACATGTAATTAGAGGTGTAAACTTGGCTGTGCCAGAACGAGCACAGCCCAGCCCAGCATGTTAAAATTTGAGCCCAGCCCAGCACGTGACTTAGCCCAGCACGGCACATCACGTTAGTTAAATGAGACGTGCTGAGTTTGACTAATTGGAACAGTATCCCATCAAAACACACGGTACGGATTAACACATGACACGGCACAGCACAACACGTTAAGAAAACACGTCATAACATGCACAAGTACACCATATAACAAGGAATAATACATCACATTTTGTGTATATTTCACAAAAGAGTCACTATTCTAGCTAATTTTTTTACATTTTATGCTGACTTATTTTTATAACAACACATATAATACCTAAATATTTGGAAAATATTTTCAATATCGTTTATTATAATGTCGTTACCTATATTTGACTAGAACATTAATTTACATGACAATGATCCAATTTTATATTTGATGGGATATTTCTTTTTATTGAATAAACTTGTTGATTTTACTTGAAAAAAATTCAAATGATATGTTATCTATTTAGATTCTCGTAATAATGTCTGACTTAATGTATACCATTAAGTGATTTCAAATTGTTATTATAACACGTGTGCCAGCACGGCACATCACGACACAACACGTTTATTCGTTTGCTGTGCCCGTGGGATGTGCTGTGTTGTGCCTAACTTTTGATTAGTAAAGTACAGCACGGCACATGGCACATGAAGCACGCGACTTCGTGTGCCGGGATGTGACGGGCCGGCACGTTTTACACCTCTACATGTAATGCCACGGTGATATTTTGTAGGTAAAGTTGAAAGAACCACGTCAAACCTTCATATCTAAGAGGAGGCACACACAATTTTAATAGGCTAAAAGAAAAAATTAAATAAATAAAGAGTTGGCACTTAGCTCTAATTAGAACCTTTATTTGGTTACGTCAAGGTTCCCAATCCGTTTATGGCCTCTGTAAATTGGAGTAAATAGAACTCTAGGTAGGTTTTAGGTTTAGGTACATCAATATAACACTTAAATGATATCTCTTGGGCCCTTGGCTTGGCTACACGCTTATTATGGCTGCCATAGATAAACGATGTAGACTAAGTCGGAAGTGGAACCTTAGAGTCTTACACCGAAACTGCTACATATCTACCGGTTTCATACACCGGATAGATACACCCGTGTGTGGCAGCCAGGGCCGTCTTGCAGAATCAAGGTACCCTAGGCAACCAAAAAAAATGGGGCCTTTTTTGTATTACCGAATTACTAATACATTACAACAAAAAACTTACCTAACAGAAAATGATGATTCAGGTGTAATATTAACAACAAAAAACATACCCGACAACACATGGTGATTTAAGTATAATATTATCAAACATTTATTATTTTTTTCAAGAAGATACAATGCTAGTAATGGATGTAAAGATCGTCCTCTGAGCATTTACCGATGTGAACTCATTTACAATACCGTCATAGTCAATACTATGTAGCATATCTGCTTCAATAGATCACATTGCTATTCTGTTTAATCTCTCTTGAGACATCGTTGATCGAAGGTAGAATTTGATCAACTTTAATTTCGAAAAATTTCTATCTGCAGATGCATCTGTAGCAGGAATTGTCAATAAAATTCTATATGCAATACACATTTGAATAGAAGCCACCCATATCTGTTAAGAAATTCAACAATTTGATAGTCTTTCTAGTTTCCTTAGGCAAAAAGCTTCGTAAAACCTTCAACTCCGTATATAACTCATCCATTAATATCTAATTCCATTTCATTAATCATTAATCATTCAACAACATATCAATTTGCAAGAGCAAGTAAATAATACCTTATGAGACTCATAAACCCTACAAATAGATGTTGATTGTGAAAGAGGAAAGGCAGTTGTGGAAGAGAAAGAGACACGGAGGGTTAGAGATTTTTTTGTTCTTTTTTCTTTGACGGATGTATATAGGTAGTATGACTTAACAATTTTGGGCCCCCACCAAAATGGGGTTGTAGGCGGCTGCCTATACTGCCTTGTGTATAAGCCGGCCCTTGTGGCAGCGATCTCCACTGTTCATTGCTTCGCCACCCAACCCCACCAGAAAAACAGGGACGCAAATCCTCTGTCCCAAAAAAGTGTCCATGTCCCCTGTCCCAACCAATGACAAGGTGATACGTGGACATAGGAAAAAATTAATTAAAAAAATAAAAAATTGAGAGAGGACACGGGACAGAGGATTTTTGAGACGGAGGATTCGAGCCCGAAAATAAGGGGTCTCTTTAAAAAAATGGACCAATGCGAATTTGACACGTAAACGGGTATGGGTTTGGTGTATAATTTTGGTGAATAAGTAGCATTTTCGGTCTTACACTGGTCGGCGGAAAACGAAATCAGTTTTTATCTTAATTAATTACCAGAGCTGTCCCACCAAATACTCCTTTCGCATAACTATGACAGAAGCAGTAGACTAGGTTTGCGTCTTAGACCGTCGTTTGGTACATTTGTTTGCTATTGATGAGTACAGCTTGGAATCAGTCTGACGACTCTGGCCTACTTCTGTGATATCTTATAGTAGTGTTGCAACTTTATCATATGCATGTAGCAAAGGCCAGGAAGATGCTAAAGGGACCCCGGATTTATACACCACTTAGATACACCACTATATGATATCATAGAAGGGGCCCTTTTAAAGGAATGAACCAATAAAAACTTGACACATAGGGGTGTAAAACTTTGGCGTCAAACTCTTGGGGTTTTTCCAGCATTTTGTAGGTTGAGTAAGACATTAAGGCATTCCATGCATTTTAACTCTCTTTTCTCTCACTAATCATCTTCATCTAAAGTAAATCAATTCTTTAAGTTAAAAAACATATTTTCAGTTATAAACATGGTTTAAATGTACTGTCATCACGTATATCTTTACTATTATAATGCCAAGAGCTCAAATAGGTCCATTTTACTAAAATATCCATACGAATAAAATAAAATCATAAATTATTTGAGGCCAAATTCGTCAAATTCTCACTATGGACCCCTAAGTACAAAAAGCCACATGTTCAGCTCGAACTTCAAGAAACTGGGTTTTCAAAATTCAAATTGAAAACTATTTCTTTCTCTAAACCTCAATTTTGATGCAACAATGTTTGTATATTCTTAATATAATCAGGGTGTTGTGTGTCACGTGTTGAACTCTAACAACACGTGCAACGCACGTGCACTTCACTAGTAGTTAATAAACAACATGAGATTATAAGTTAGATCACAAAAGTAAATTTAGAACGACAAGTATCCGTGAATAATTGCAAGAAAAACAATATCTTTCAGCCTTAGTGCCAAAAAAATTAAAGAATCAGTCAACAAGGGAATAAATACTCTTCCTTGGATCACACTTCTTCATTAAGGATTATTACGTATCAGTTTGTAAAAGGTCCAGGTCTAAGTCCAATTATAAACCTAGTGCCTATATTGATGTTAACCTTTGTCCACCGTCGAAATATCCGGCAACTTAGACTAAAACACACCAATACTTTATTAATTTGGATGAAAACTGTCATGTACCTCTAGTAAATAAATCGTAAATGAGTGATTAGTGGTAAGTGAGTGATTAAATATATAAGCAAATACCGACAAGTACCTCTTGGAATTAAATATAGCTAACTAATGTTGGTGATTGCTTCGATCTCTTAGTAAATAGTAATTAAATTAGACCGGCTAGGGTTCGTTAGTACAATTGTTACTGCAAACAGCTGTACCAACCAACTACCCATGGAGTAATGACCGTTACAGTAATTTCCATCTAACTCTCACCAAAGACTCCCCTATAAAGTGAAGCTCCAAGAGAACCAAAACAATATCACAGCTACCACTTTCTCACTTCTCCTGTCAAAAAAACAAACTTTCTCACTGCCATTCTCACTGCCATTCTTAATGTTTGCTTGTAGAAAAAAAATAATAAAAAAAAAAAGAATGCATGGGGCGTATTTTCAAAGTGCGCCCCATGGGGGCGAACGTTTAATAAAGTTAGCTGGTTATTTTAATTCGTTGAAGCTATGGAATCGGACTTTTGGCTTATGGTTAGGCGCGTACATTTGGATGTCATGGTTCAGCCTGACTATATTTAGTTTTAGTCGAGGGTCGAGACCAAATTTGGTCCAGTTTTCACTCTCTCTCCAACTAAAACCAAATATATGGTTTTAGTAAAGCCCCACTACGATTGATTTTCTGGACTATATATCCTTTAGTCCAGTTTTTAGTCCATGACTGTGGACGCTCTCAGGGGGAACCATGCTACGCGTTCCACAATTATCCAATGTGGATTATTATTCCCAACCTCCAGGTCGCAAAGGAATTTATAATGTAAGTTTTCTTTAAGTTTGTTTAGTGATTAAAGTTTCTGTTTTACTATTAATCATAACCAGCCGCAGAGGAATTTATTAATATAGTAAGTTTGTAAATTTTTCTGTTATGGTATCAGCTAGTTTTTTAAAGCTAGCTATGTACATTTTGTGGTTCCATGTTTTCTTAACATATAGACATAGATTAATAAAATAGAAACCAGTTGCAGTGGTGGTTTGAAAGTGATTAATATAGTGTTTCTGGAAGCAATAACGGATAATTAAAAGAACTAGTAATAAACAAACATAGAACTCAGATCGGTGTTTTACCATCTCTGCATCTCAGGGAAATTGTAGGGTGGAGTGGAGGGGTAGTTAGTTTTCTTTTCTTTTTCTTTTACAGTCTTTTTTGCTTTTCTGCCTCTCATCTAATCAATATCGTAATTATTTTTTTAAGCCGGACGTGCCATCAATTGATCTGATGAAACATCTCAGTTGCAAAACAGTAGATCATGGCGTAACATGTGGAGCATTCCTTGGTTTTTTCTATGTAAGATAAGAGTAATTGCTATTTAATCATATTAAATACCGTCTAAAAAATTATATTAATAATATTACATTTATTTTTCTTTTTCTGGTTTGCTAGTTTCCTTTGGAATCTCAGCCTCGTGAAGGTTTTGATGAGGATCGCTTCAATGAGGCGTATGCACAAAATTACAATCAACCCGGAAACAGATTTGGCAGCTTTCTCTTTTATGATAACTTAATTGTTTGCAACGTCTTTACCAAGATGCCAGTCCAACAAGGAGGCGTACCATAAATGGATCGGGGGGGGATTCGGGTTCATGACTGATGTTCATCCGGGGATTAAGCGGTTCTTTTCTTTATCTAGTTATTATTGTTTTTATTGAGTAACAAAACCATGTTTATTCTGGTGGATTTTTATGGGATGGTATCTTGTTACTATTTATCTCTTAATTTATTAATGGCTTATGACTATTATTATTATCATTGTTCCTAGAAGGTGTATTCTGTTCTAAGTAATTGGCAGTGTTCTATTGTTTTTTATTTTTTTTACTATTAGTACTCACTTAAATAACGAAAATGATTTGTGGCACCCGTATTTCATGCACCCAATGCACCCACCCTTAGATGCCACAACCAAATGCGTATTTATTCATGTTTACACGTTTGTTTCCTTGCATTAAGTTTTTGTCTTCTCTAGTAATATCTTTAGGGAAGGGAAGTTGTGATGGAAAAAACTTGGAAGAAAACCATTACACGTATTTGAAAAGTATCGTTTTCTTCCATTAAAACAAACCCAAGAAACAAGGATAGAGTTATATGAGGGAAAGAATCAAAAATTCTAAATTGAGATAAGAAAAATATGATTAAATGTAGAATGGATAAAGCTTAAACCAAAAAGAAAAATTTTGGGTTAATGATGGATTTTGAATTTATGGGTGAACCTTTTAACAACCAGAGTGAGAAATATGGAGTTTAATCTAATCAAAACTTTAATATACTAATGATCATTTGATACGTTAGTTAAATGGGACGAACAATTGTTGGGTTTGAATAATTGAGATGTTCAATTTTTTTGTTTGTTTGGTTCGTTAAATTTTATTCATGCCAATTTTCTTCTCAAATGTAAACAACTTTTGATGTGTTTCACCATTCTGGTTTTGCTGTTGACGGATAATGCTTATGTGGATGCCACCTAAGGATGGGTGCATCGGGTGCACGAAAAGTGGGTGTCACAAATCATGGTCGAATAATCTTGGCTCAAAACAAAAAACTCTGGCTGCGATTAATCTTGACTCTTTTTACCGTTAAGTAAAAGCTTGATTACCATCATAATATGTATAAGTACACCATATAACAAGGCATAATACATCACATTTTTTGTATATTTCTCATAAAACAAAAGAGTCACTATTCTAGCTAGTTTTTAACATTTTATCTTTTCAAAACTGACTTATTTATAACAACACATATAATATCTTAATATTTGGAAAATATATTTCAATATTGTTGTTATAATATAAAAACAAAAAAAAAAACCGAAACCAGATTGTCATCTCCCAGAACCCATATTAACTAGAACATTTAATTAACTCGATAACCAACGATGAATATTTTATTTTTTCAATCTCAATTATGAACCTTTTTTTTGTTGTGTCTCTCTCTTTATCCTTTTTTCTGAAAACTTAAACCATAAACAAAACCCATCTTTCTTATATTTGATGGACTATTTATTTTTATTGAATAAACTTGTTAATTTTACTTGAAATAATATCAAATGGTAGTTGGTTTTTTGTCTTTTTGTCTAATTAAATTCTTGTGATAATGTCTTGTAGATACTTAATGTATACATTGATTGTGATTTCAAATTGTTTATTTAGGTTTTCTTCACTCAATACGGCAAGGTGTGTCTATTTTGGTTATTTATACTTTCAAGCATGAATTTGTATGTTTTTTTTAATGCTACTTATCATCTTTATTGATATTTTGATGAGTATTGATTTCTATGTTATGACGATTTATTGGGTGTGTTGTGAAAACATATAAACTTTACAATACAATTTCTGGTGTATAGCTATTGTGAACCTACTGCAGGTGACTTTTGACTAGTAAAGAACAAGGAGATGTATCTGTGCTTCGGTGGTTTTGCAGCTCGAGTTTAGGGATGAATTGTGGTTCGAATTAGCTGCAATTTGTAATGGAAGCGTGTCTGAATGCTTGCACATTTTAATGGGTCTGTTCTAGAATTGCAATTGTCAGGAGGTTTACAAAATCAGTTGCGAGTATACATGGCAAAATGCACACCAGGTGCTTGTAAAAAGGACCGAGTTAATTCTACTGCCAAGTTCTGCCGCGGCTAATCCATGGGACTGTGAGGTTTATGTTCCGAGAGTTAACTGAAGTTCTTGAACTCCACGAGGAGGAGTGATACGATATAGGGAGTTATATTGCTAAGATAAAGAAAGAAGAGGGTTTACTGCCATCGTTAGAGCCATGGGACTGATGGGTCGTTTCCCAGGGGTGAGGTCAAGTTTAGTTGAGGACTGTGAGGTTTATGTCCCCTTCTTTCCATTAGTTTGTGTCACATATCAGGATTCGAACTACAGGGGTTATGGGTTCTGTGATGTGCTGATAAGTCAGTGAAGTAAATTATGTTGCTGCTTACATGGGAATTGTGGTCTATTTTACAGGTCTTGGAGCTGATGAACAGTGGTCCGTTGCTTATGATTTTTCTGAGCATTTGAAACAGTTGAGAAAATGTACAATTTCCTTGAATGATTTACACAAGGATCGTCACAATGTTATTTCTGATGGATCTAGTGAGTGTTCCCTTTCCCTTTACCAAAACGCCACTTACAGGTGCATGTGGCAACAAAAGGTGAGTCTTCATCTTTCGAAACAAATCAGTGTATCTTGTTTTTGGTTATCTTTCCCTTGTTTTAGTAGGGATTATTCTGATATTGTTATATATTTCTTTGAACTTTTCAGCACCTATTTGATAGTCAATACACCATGTCACGTGAATCGAAGGTACTATTTTACTTCTTCTTCCGTGCTAGTAATTATGAAGAATTTAACATTTGTCTTTATTAATTAATTTAACATTCATTTTTATAGGAATCATTGGACCAGTATGTGGCTTAGGAGCTGTTATGTCAGGCTATCTTTTGATATCTTCTTTGTTTAATATCTTATATCAACCAACATTTTAAAAGAAACCCGTAGATAAAAATATTTCTCTTTTTGCAGGGCAATTTGATAGTGGAGGAATATCATTCAAGTATAGATCCTAAGAATCAGTTGTGTACCTCTGGTGACGGAGGTTCTTTGGAGACCATTTCTAACCTTGAATTTGCATTTGCTGAGTCCGAGAAGAAAACTTTGGAGCTGATTAATGAGGCAGTTCAGAAGCTAGGTTCAGTTAGCTGTTCTATTCTTTCTGAAGACTCGCCACATGGAAACATCACTTTGTTGAGGGTTTTATTCGAGTCATCCATGGCGAATCTACGATTCGATCTTATATGTGAAAAGTTTGGTGAAACAATCAAACTCGGTGTATGTATTTTAATCTATCATTTGACCTTTATCACGATATTTTCTTACGTATAATCAATTTCCATGTGCCAATGCCCAAAATTCAATGCTGGGGGAGAAAAATCGAATTGTATGCTCTCAAGTGCAGACATATTTATGGTTCAGTGATATCTGCAATCCGTTTTGTATCATCGTCAGGGGTTGCATTCTGTTATCACTTTGGGTATGGGACTGATGCGATATATATAATATGTTTATTTCATAGCATTCTATTTAAAATATGAGTTCTAATGTTAATACTTAGTCTTTTGGTTTCAGATCATTGTCATTCCACTGTTAATCGGGCTTTTATTTGAGTTTTGGTTGATGGTGCCAATTCGAGCATTGGTGGTTGACGCTCCAGTTTTACTCTCGTGTCAGGATTGGGCAGTGAGGTTATCTTCCTCTTTAAGCTGTGGAAGACACTGGTATGCGCTGTTACTCTTTACTGTGTTTCACTTTTTAATAGCGTCTTATACTGGTCACCAAAGATGGAGGTGCACATAGTGGTCATGCTGAAAATATGAAAAACATATTCCACGTGGATGCCTAATCGATTCATCAAAGAATAATTTCGAGCGTGAAACGTTGGTAGCCTCCCTGAATGTTAAAAAAAAACTTGTAAAGTGTGACCATACTAATTATGAGACAAGTTTTCGGTGGGTGCAAAATTTGCTTTCCCTTCAAGTTACTGATTTGCATCACAGAACTGTTATCTCCTAGCATTTGAATCATCTGATTTGCGTTTCACAGGTTGTGCTGAACCATAGGATTGTTCTCAAAATGTTCTATGATTTTTTCTTTTTTTTATATTCTTTTGTTTTGACAATATTAAATTGCAGTCCTGAATTGCTTTCACTCAGCCCTTTTTTTTCTAGGTTTCAAGTGTGCATTCACATGAACTATTATCTTTACTAAAACTTTAGCAGGGATGGTACGTAAAACTTTATTTCACTACGTGTAGTATTCAGAAATTTGCAATTGTCATATGCTCTCTCTGAGAGCCAAGCAACAATGAAAAGGTCAATTTGGAATTTGCAGGTCAGCATGGGAACTCTTCTTGCATTCACCATTGTTGTTATCTCTATTTTGATTTTAAGATATGTTCCACCAGATGAAGTGCCTATATCATCGTCACTTCATGAGACAATTGATTCAGATTCAACACAGTACAGTTATACTACTCCAGAAATTGATGGAAGTAACACTAAGGATCCTGTAATTTCTACTAAGAATAGCAAATATTTCCAACCTGAAGCTGAAACATCCATTGGCTTACCCTGTAATATATATATATATTTTTTTGCAGCTTAGGGATGGAATAATAAACCTGATATGAGCTAGTTTTTCAAGAAATGAAGGCATACCTTCAACTTACTGTTGAAACTTTATGATTAAGGTCATATAGAAATATAGGTGAGCTCAGTTCATATTTTGTCTGTAGGTTGGGTTTCAGTGATTGTAAGAAAATTAGCTTTTAAGAATTCTCAAGTATAATTATAACTTAGAATGGTGTGAATTCATTACCCGTGTAAAACTTTTTGGGGTTTTTGACCTAACTGTTAGTTGCTATTGTAAATTTTTTTTGAATTTGGACTGAATGGTGAATGTTTTGTTATCAAATGAGCATTAAAGTTCAGTTTTTTGAATTTCAAATTTTATGCCAGTCAGAAATAAGTTGTGAATCAGATTTTCTAAATTATAATGAATTTCAAATTTCAGACCAGTCGGATGAAAAACTAGTCAGACTGGGATTCAGATGAATCAGATTTTTAGAAAGTATTCAGCCCATATAAAATAACGCACAATTGGGGGATATTTAATCTAATTGGGGGATACTGATTACTTCCCCCAACCAGGGGTGGCTGATAAGGGGTGACTTTTTATTATGAAAATACCAAAATACCCTTTCCCCTAAAACTTTAAAATCAAAACCAAAAACCAAATTCTTATATCCCCATTTCAATTCCATCTTCTTCTTCTTCATCCCTTCTTCGTCGACAATGATTCAACAATTTCTTTTTTTTGGTGAAAGTGGAGGATGATTGTGAAGAGGGAACTGCTGCTAAGAGGTTGGAAGTTGATTTTTTTTTCTTTGAATCCACCATTGTTGCAGCTGAAATAGCTCTGCGCCGGCATAATATTCAACCGAAAAAACCATGCCGACATTTGTTGGAAACTTTCATAAATGTTTGCCACTATACGGGTGGGGGGGATATCCCCAACGAGACTTTGTCTCGTTACAAAATTTTCTGGTTTTGATCTTCAAAACCTTCTTTTTTTTTTATCAGTCCACTGCCGGCACAGTCAGTTGATTCTCGAGCATGCCGGCATAGTATGTTGCTTAAATTCCTATGCCGGCACATGATGAAAAGTATCCAGAAAGTTGATTTTTTTTTTTCATTTGACTACCGACATTGATAGGAAGTTCTCGAGCATGCCGGCACCATTTTCCGGCATATGATCCTCATCAATTCCGGCATGGTCTTCATCACTTCCGGCGATTTAAAAAAAAAAATCCGTTTTGAATTTTTTCTGGTTTTAATCAGTCACCTGCCGACACAGTAAATTAATTCTCGAGAATGCCAGTATAGCTACCGGCATAGTATGTGGCTTAAATTTATCTGTCGGCACATGATATAAAGTATACAGAAACTTTAATAAAAAAATCACTTGAGTACCGGCATTGATAGATTTCTATCGAGCATGCCGGCACTGCGCCCTGTATGTTTTTCACGCAGTACCGGCATAGTTTTTGGTTTGAATTATATGCCGGTTTTGGTTTCAAAATGGGGGATATTGTGGTACCGGCATTGTCGAACTATGAATACTATGCCGGTTTTGAATGTTCCGGCATTTTATTCATACAACAGCTATGCCGGTACAGAGGTTTTTCAGCTGAATAAATGGCGGGTTCAAAGAAAAAATTCAAAATTTCAATCTCGCAGAAGCTTTACCTGTGTGTTGGGGATGCTTGTATGCTGGGCAAGTTTACTTTCTTTTGCAGGTTCTTCAAAAAACTCTTCATGCTCGTAAAAATCATAATTTCAGGGTGTTGGTTCCACAAAAACTTGCAATTGTGAGTTGTTGTCATTAGCAGAAGATTGATAATATGATCCTTGTTGTAGTTGAGCTAAAGATTCAGCATCAGCAATTCTCTCTTCATAATCATCATCCATTTTCTTCAAAAAAAATCCCTCCCAATTTTTTTCCCCTCCTTCTACACTCACCCAAAAATAAATAAAAACACTAACTTAATCTTATAACTAATACTTAACATTTTTACTAATTATAACTAAACACTAATTAGGATTAGTGAGGGGTAGATTAGGAATTTTAAAAATATTTGGATAGGGGGTCACCACGAATTACTATTGGGACACCTATTTTTTCCTCTAGCGGTATCCCCCAATTAGAATAAGTATCCCCCAATCGCGCATTCATATAAAACCACTTCTCAAAACTGGCGATTAACTTTTATATTTTCTAATTTAAAACTTTAGAAACAACTGTGAATGTCAGTGTTATCAATTGACTGTCAGAAAAAGTCGTATTCTTAAAGATTTCAACTTCTGTGAGACACAGTCGTTTTGGAAAAAACCACTCCCAGATTCCAACTGAGAAAAAAAGTCGCTTTTGATGATAATACCTCTTGTCTTGGCAGTGGTTTAACTTCCATTTTCCACTAGTGATACGCGATGAGTTTATCACTCCTCCTTTAAAAGGCTAAGTCATATGAACTCCCACGTTGCATGATGAGCATGATACCCACCTCAAATTAAATTAGATAAAAGTTTTCAACTACACCAATTCTGGAAAAGACAAGTATCGTAACGTTATTGGTCGAATTTTTTTTTTTTTTAAAACCCCCCTTAGTAGAGAACGTTATTGGCCCAAGCCCACTGATTTTAACGTCCAAATACTAAAATCGTTAGTAGAAACGTGGGTGTACAAGACTTATGTGTTGATTTACACCTAATTAAAAAATTACACCGGGTTTACACCAAATACTTAACTGGACGTTAAATAACACCGTCAAGCAGAGACGTTACGCCAAAATCTTATTAATAGGGAAAGAAAGATTTTACAATATTCGAATTTCCATAAAAGAAGGATTTTATACTGAAAATATTTTCATGTTTTAATTTTTATACCAAAAAACGTTAAACTAAAAAGATAACAAAGTAAAAATTCTTTTACCAATTTCCGTATTTTTATACTAAAATCATTATCTAAAAATCTTTTGAATAATCTTATTAATTTCCATATATTGGTTTTAATACCAAGTTTGTTTGTTTTTTTAATCTTAAATGTGTATACACGGTTTGAAAAAAAATCATGAACTAAATTTTCCTAATATGTTTTTGGTTATATTAGTTTTTTTTTTCCGTTCTCAGGGGTGCATCAAGATAACAATTCGAAAGATTGTCTTAAATTATAGATGCTCTATTTTCTTTACCATACAAGACAAATAAACTTCTTAACACCTCTGATGGTTTTCTTGATGATTATGAGTTTATGAGGTCATAATCATCGTCTCTATCTCTTTCTTTCTTTTTATTTATTTATATCATAATCTTTTTATAAATTACATTCTAATACTGTTTTTATACTTATTTCAATCTTTCTCCTAATAGTTGTTTTTTTTTCGTTACACACATTCTTAAGCCATTGATGCCGACATCTTAGCCTTCATGTCAATGCAAATATTAATTTTCTTAGATTCCAAATCGTGATCGGGACGAGGCGAAGCCGAGCCTCACCAAATCAAAAATAGATGGTTTTTGGGTCCGCTCGGTGTGTAGCACGGGCACAAAATCTAGTGAATATCTAAAAGATTATTCGTAAAAGTAAAACAAGGGAAAAAAATTCGTTTAAAAAATCTTTCATCTGATTGAACGGATCTAATCAACAATATCGATGGTTTAAAAAATTGAAGAACAATAGCAACTGGGGTTGGCGGTATTTAATGTACAGTTTACGGTGTAGTAATAATTCCCGGCACCTCTCTACTAGTAATAATCTAGCTTAGTGTTGTGCTTCCAACTTTGACCATTTAAGTAATTAATAGAGTAAAGTAAATACAGAGTATCCATTCATCGTACGAGAAATAGGGGGGGGGGGGTCGAACTCATGACCACCAAAGTCATAACAGTAACTTCTAACCAGTGTTCCACTTCAGTTTTTTATTTTTAACGAAGTTTATTGGTATATATTAAATAAAAACACCAAAGCTTTGCAAAAGAATGCGGTCTTTATTAGATACTCAACATAATTCAGTATTATTTATAAGAAAATATACGATTTAATTATCGTTCCTGAATCTATGATTCACGTTTTAATATGCGATTCGATTCATATAATTGAAAAACGATTCGGTCCACGATTTACGATTTCACAACCTTGGCCCTATCTTTTGCCTACTACCAACTCCCATCGGTATTCAACAAGTAATAATAAGACAAAGTGGCTTTGGCTTGTTTTCATGGTAGTTCATATACTAGAGAAAAAGTTGATTGATTCTTGGAGCATTATTCAATAGGTAGCAAGCATTGTTGTTATGTGGTTCTGCATAGAGAAGAAAAAATGAGTATATTTCCTTTTAATGAAAACTGAAGCTAGAACATTTAACAACATATTAGCAATTGTGGCTTGATGTACCTACAATTCATATACGCTCACATGGAATAATAGCAGATCTGATGACGACATTACTGAACAAATATTAGACAGGGACTTAGTTAATTCTATCTGGAACATATCATTTCCTAATTCTACCATAAGATATTTAAATATGATAATTTCTGATCATGTCATTATTTGTTTGGATACTCGTAACACTTGGAACAACGACGCCATTCCATTTAAATATTTTAGTGATTGGATGTAGCATGAGGATTGCAAAACTCTCATTCAGGGATGTTGGGATACTAGGGTCCAGAGGTTATCCCATACGTTTTTTATGTCAAAGAACTATCTTCTATTAAAAAAAACTCTTAGTCTATGGAATAAATCAACTTTTGGAAACATTGTGTGATAATGGAGATTATATGAATGAAAGAGTTATATATCTAAGTCACTCTGATGATTTATTATACTTTATACACAGACAATAGACTCATATATATGGTTTATAATTTTAGATTGAATCTCAGTATATCTTTTTGGTTTCCCTTACAACTCAAAAGTTTTTACAATTACCATGTCTAGTAGAGATGCGGTTTCCCTCTGCAAACCCAGTCTCACAATCGTCTCAATCCTAGGATTTGATTAAAATTGTAAGTGGGTGCTAATTGAACTTCTCTACTATCTAAGGACCAACCTATGATCATGAAATAATTCGTAAGTTCGTCAACGATATTAGATCAGTCAAGAGACGATTAAGCCGCTAATTACTCAATTAGTTAAATTTTAACATTAATTATATGAAATAATAAAATAATAATTTGGTCATGAAATCAGTACCACTAGATAGATCTTGAAAATTCATGCAAAATGAACTATTAGAACGCGTTGATCGGATGCCGGACGAAGAGGATATCTCACATGGAAATTTGGACTGTCTTTGTAATAGGTGAAGAGATATAGAAATGTTCTCTTTTTCAACACGAAGTTTATTCAGATAATTAGATGAATGTGTCTCAATTAAACGTTTTTCTCTAATTGTCCCTTCTTTAACAATATTCTCAAGGATACTAATCTTCTCTTGTTGAAGCATATTCTCATGAGCAAGCTTTTTAATATTGTTAGAGAATGACTCAATGATTTTATAGAGTTCACGTTATCGATCAAGATACTTTTCAAATTCATCTAAGAGTTGAGCATGATTGCCGAAATCAATCGTCTCAACAGGATTTTCTTTGTTTCTGGTGATATTCCTTTCTACTTCTGACATCTTGTCAATTGTATCGTTTCTTTCTCGGGATTCGGAAGAATCAACTAAGGAGTTAACCTTTGAGAAAAAACAAAGACACTTGACACAGTTAAAAGTATTGGAAGATATAGACTATGCGGAGAACGAGATAATACTTTTTCCACAGAATCAGATTTCTACAAACACAGACTTTTGAGGTCTTAAACGTGTTTTACTGCTCTCATACCAATTGAAAAAGCGGGGGTCTAACAACCTCACCCAATATTTCGATTAGCAATCTGTATGTACAAACTCCGATTTACTTTCTAGAGAATCAACTAGACAGTTAGACTCAATCAATAAAAAATATCTCAAGGTGTTATTATCTCAATCTCTCGGTTTGATCTTCAGAATCATATGAATCTGAGGTCTCATCATGAATTATATCCAACGTCTTACTTACACTGTACTTCTTACGATTTGGTCAGTCTTTAGCAATATGACCAAACCCTTTACACTTGAAGCATTGCGGCTGATATTCATAATCTTCTTCATGTTCCTTTTTGACATGAAATCGATCATGTGGTCGAGAATACTGGTGAGTATCCTTTACGAATCTCTTATTTCTTGATCTTAAGAGATCTCGAAACTATCTAGTAATCAAGGATAATGATTCCTCGATTTCATCATCAGAGCTTCCTGCAATCTGTTCATTTGAATCATCCATCTGTCTATTCTTTTCCGTTTGAGCTTTAGGAATTTTTTCAACTTTAAAAGCAATTTCTTTGTTTTGAATAGACTGCGATTCATGATCAAAGATCTTTTACTTTCCAACGAGTGTGCTTCGTGAGAGAGTTGAGAGATAATTCGCCTCTATGATTGCATGCTTCTTGGAATCGTATCTTGGTGGCAATAATCTGAGAATTTTGCACATTATATCCTTTTCAGAAATAGTTTTTCCAGGAGAGAAATATGCATTGATTATCTCATAGAATTTAAGACGAAACTCTTCAAAAGTGTCGTTATCATCCATTCGAAGATTTTCTCAATCAGACGTAATAGTTTGAAGTATATCTTCTTTCTCTAATGTGTTTCCTTCGAACACGATTTGTAGATTATCCCAAGCTTCTTTCGAAGTCTGACATGTTGATACATGATGTTGTAGATCACGGCTTACATCATGTATTATAGCATTCAAACCATCTGAATTATGCTTTTATAGTGCTTTTTCTTCGTTTGAAGAATCTACTAGGCGTTTAAGCTCAGTATCTAAATTTTCTATCTTTGGAAGAATATAACTATCGATGACTAATGGCCAGGTATTAAAGTCTCGTGATTGAAGAAAAGATCGCATAGAATATTTCCACCATAGATAGTTTGTTCCGTCAAATCTTGGGGGTACGTCAATTGAAGTCGATTCATGAGAACTCGAGTTCATTCTGATAGGATGGATCGCACCAAACACATATTTTTAGATCTTTTCGTGTTTTCCTTCTCTGATACCAATTGAAAAGGCGAGGGTACCCCAAATATAACTCAAGCTATAACTTTTCCTTCCTATAAGTCCTTTCCCTGGAAGTGATTGTCTATGGACTGATTCGAGAAAATACAACAAATCGGTTCACACTTTGTGTGATCGTCTATGGATACGGGATCGAGACAATTCAACAACAAAGTGTGTTTACTTGATACAAATTAAGGTTCGGACCTAACCAAACTCAATAGGATTCACGTATCAAGTAAATAGGAATTAACGTTTGTGCAATTTACTTTAATTATAATAACAACAATTATAATGCGGAAATATAAAGTAAATGACACAACAAGATTTTGGTAACGAGGAAACCGCAAATGTAGAAAAACCCGGGACCTAGTACAGAATTGAATACTCTCATAATTAAGCTGCTATACAAAATAAGACAACTTCGTATAGTTGAGACCAAGCAACTAAACCTTTAGTTCACCTAGTTCCGTCTGTATTCCCACGCCTCCAACCTGTAAACAATTCACGTACTTGGACCAATTCCTTTGGATCGTATGTCAAACAGTAAAGGAACAACAAATTTGTTTGGTATCAAGTCTCTTCAACCAAGTGATATGAGTTGCGCAAAGGTTCCCTGTTTATCTTAACATAAACTCCTTTGCCGGGTTCCAAGATCTATCTTACGTTAAATCACTTAGATTAAGCCAACAACACTCTTCAATCAAGTTATATGTGTTGATGCCAATCTTCCTCAACTATCCTATCAAAATACCCAAAAGGATAAATCGATTATAGTCGGATCCTGTTTTCCCAAACAAGTATTGTGCACACCAAAGATTATAAAAACAACCAAGTAAGAAATCTTCAATATCTTATTTGTCTTCAATTCTTCTTAGATCTTCAATAAACACCTGCACACAATCACTTGAATCTCTTGTGATCAATCACACACGGAACGGAGTCTATTAATAATGGATTATCACAACTTTTGTTAATGTCTCCGACCTTAATTTATTAATGTTACTCACTATATAATTAGATATATAGCCAATCATAATGACTATGACGCATCAGAAGTTCCGACTCTCCTTCCCTTTTTTCTCTGCAAAAACTCATATAACCATTTTTTAATCTATATATAGTGTAGGTAACATTTCGCAAGACATTTCTAGTTAAATACTTTCAAATTAAAGTCCAAATAAATAAATAAAAAGGTTCCAAATAATATTTATTAAAGATGTTCCAAAAGTCATAAAATAAGAACAACAACTTAAAAAATATTTAACTAGAATTGTCTCTTATTAAAATACTTGAAAACTACAAAGTAATAAATAATGATAATCAATAAAAGTAACCATTATCCCCATGATATCATATTGTAGTGTCTTGCGAGAATACTAACATCTGAGTACTATGCCTTAAGCTTCCGAGTCCGCTTACTGTGCTAACTGCTCCTCAAACTCTGTTGGGAGAGAAAAAGGTATTTGGGGTGAGTAAACCACAGCCTAGTAGGAATTTCAAAAAATAATATAGTGCAACGAAAATTAAACCATGCTGCCGATAAAAATAAATAAAATCCACATAAGTCAAAATCCTCTGAAATTACTTACTCATTTTACTCACATAAGCCAACCTATAATTGTAGGTTCCTAATCTAGTGTCAGAGTTATTCCGGTTACAAACCATACTGTTCCCCGAACAGTCTTCCCAGGGTAGCCACCAGTGGTGGGATGCCATAAAGGCCTGACAATTCAGAAGCAGAGTTACACACTATAGTTCATTTCTAACAGCACCTTCAATACATCCGCGTACACACAAGTACCAAAAGAAAAATGTTTTCGAAACCCGAGAGATTAATCACTGCTTCTGTATATTACTTACAATAAAGGACAAAATGCATCCATTCCCAAAACCAGAATATATATATATTTTTTTATATATGCATATAGTACTTTTACCTGCAACTAGTTTACAAGCTAAACTGACTCTACTGATAGAAGTCAATAAAGAACCCCACATCAAATCACTGACCCAAATAGAAAAAGGATTTAAAATTACTTGACAACATTAGCACGGAAAAACGAGACAGAAATTTAACACCAAATGAAATGCTAGAGAGAAAACAGGGGAGAGAGTGAATACTTTTCCCATTTGACATTAATTTAAAAAGACCACTTGTACTTGATTAAAGGAGAGGTATTGACCTAAAAAGTGGTGGGGTGTATAGAATAGTCCAAAGGTAGTTGAAATTTGTGAAATTAATATGTCACATGGGTATACGTTTTTTTAAGAAATATGTCCACTTTAAACAAAAAAAAAAACGAGGTACATCACAGATAACACTAAAAGAAATAAGATTCAATTACAACATGTCCACTTTAAAATATGCCCACTTTTGGTTTAAATAAGTATGAAGAATGGGGCATAAATAAATAAGTACCAGGTGTTGGGGTGTTTAACAAGTATGAAGAATGGGACTGATATGATTACTACCATACAATGAATGAAAAAGTTAAAACGCCTCCTGTCTGTAGTTGGGGTGTTCAAGACAACACCTAGAAACAAAATAAAGTTATAGTTTCTCTTTCCTTCTTTTTTTTTGTTTAAATTTTTTTTAAAACCCTATAGATCTTAAAATTTGGGTGCAAATAGAAAAAAAAATACCAGGTGCAGTAGTTAGGGACTGACAACAAAAAGAAAAAGTATTTTCTTTTAAAATATCTTCTTCCAAAATCGGATGAACAAATCATTATTATTTCAAAGGATCTAGACAATACTAAACAGGTTCATAAAATAGTGGACTTTGTTTACAAACAAAGGAAAATCAATAAACATCGGACGTACATATATAGGGATAATGACATCCATAACTCATCCGTAAACACCATGAAAATCAGCGAATAAATCATGGAAATAGTTTAGTTTTATATAGTATTACGAGAAACCCCTACCTCTTACCCAATCCAAGTGAAAATCCTGATATCCTAGAAATCCAAGCAAGTAGTATTCCAGGCAGATAAAGTAACAAAACAGATTTCTTCTTCTTCTTCTTCTTCTTTTTTTTTTTTTTTTTTGTAAAGTGGCAGAGATGAAAAGAGGAAGAAAAGATGGTTTCTTTTTCTTTTCTAGGGTTTTAGGAAAATGACAAAACAATATATATAATAATTATAACCCTAAAAGTAAATCCAAAGAGAGAGGGAAAGACTTATTCCTCTATTCACACGTATTACTAGCCACACAAAAAAATCATGTGCTCTACTAGGTAGTGACCCTATCATTCCATTGGCTAACTATTTGTTTTAGCCACCCACTAATTTGAGCTATATGCACCCCAAAACCATCACAATAAAATACTAAATAAACTAGGATTTGTACATCACATATATACAAATTGCTATGTCAACTCTAATGAGTTGAAAACGGGCTTTAAGCCCGGATTCAAAAATAGCAGACGTTATACTATAAATCTCTAAAAAAAAAGAATTTCTCCGGAAATTCGAGGCGTAGCTAAGTTTAAGAATTACCTCTCAGTAATTCCGGATATTTGTCTCGTATCTCAGACTCTAGCTCCCAAGTTGCCTCTTCGGAACCATGATGTTTCTAGAGCACCTTCACGGTTTTGATGGTTTTCCTCCGAAGGATTTGTTCCTTTGAGTCGATTACGCGCAACGGTTTCTCTTCATAAGAAACATTGTCGTTCAGTTGCAAGTCACTCCATTCGATGACGTGGGACGGATCATCATTATATTTACGAAGCATGGATACATGAAACACATTGTGTATGTCTGCAAATTGTGTTGGTAGAGCTAGTAGATATGATACTTCTCCAATCCGTTGAAGAATTTCAAATGGCCCAATATAGCGTGGCGCCAATTTAATTTTCTTCCCAAACTGTTTAATGCCTGGTCTAGGACTAACTCTTAGAAACACATTGTCCCCAACCTGGAACTCCAATGGTCTCCTTCTTACATCTGCATAACTCTTTTGATGACTTTGTGCCGTTCTTAGAGGTCTTGGATGATCCCTATCTTCTTTGTTGTCTCTTGAACCATATGGGGCCTTATGACACTTCTTTCGCTAACCTCAGCCCAACATAATGGTGTTCGACACGGTCTTCCATACAACGCCTCATAAGGTGCCATACCTATACTGTATTGATAACTGTTGTTGTATGCAAACTCAACAAGGGGTAAATTATCGCTCCAATTACCTTTAAAGTCGATTGCACATGCTCTTAACATATCCTCCAAAATCTGAATCGTTCGCTCGGACTGACCATCGGTCTGAGGGTGGTAAGCGGTACTCATATCCAATCCTGTTCCCATCAACTGGTGAAAATTCCCCCAAAACTTGGATGTAAAAAGAGGATCTCGGTCGGAAACGATCGATAGTGGAACTCCATGCAACCTAACTATCTCCTTGATGTAAAAATTACATAAAATAGGTAAAGTATCTTTCTGCTTCACCGAAATAAAATGGGCCGACTTGGTGAGACGGTCTATGATCACCCATACGCCATCCTTCCCATGTTGGGTCTTAGGTAATCCTCTAACGAAATCCATAGCAATGAAATCCCATTTCCACTCCGCTATCGGTAAAGGCTGAAGAGGTCCTGCTGGTCGCTGGTGTTCAGACTTCACTTGCTGACAAGTAAGGAACTTGGAGACGAACAATGCAACATCCCTTTTAAAACCTTTCTACCAGAACTAGCACTTCAAGTCTTGATACATCTTTGTGCTTCCCGGATGTATTGTCAATACATACTTATGAGCCATCGTCAAGATTTCCTTTCGCAATTCCTCAAAATTTGGTACACACAACCGTCCTTTATAGCGAATAGCCCCATTGACTCCCAGTGTCCATCCTTCATGTTGCTCCATAGTACCTATCTTTCCTTTGATTTCTTGCAAACCGTCGTCTAACGTCTGCGCCTGAATGACCTTCCCCACAATCTCAGGTACTGCAACAACATGCGCCAGGTATGCCCTTTCATCGTTCCACTCAACAACAAAGTTATATTTTTCCACAACCTTGACCATCCTCAATAAAGCTATGGATCCAGATTCCTTTCTACTGAGTGCATCCGCTACAACATTCGCTTTCCCAGGGTGGTACTCCAACTTAAACTCATAGTCCGTAAGAAGCTCGATCCATCTTTCTGTCTCAAGTTCAAATCCTTTTGAGTGAAGATGTACTTTAGACTTTTGTGGTCCGAAAATACCATAAAGTTTTCTCCATAAAGATAATGCCTCCAAAGCTTTAGCACAAACACTACAACTGCTAATTCCAGATCATGAGTTGGGTAGTTCTTTTCATGATTCTTTAACTGTCGAGAAGCATAAGCTACTACTCTCCCTTTCTGCATAAGAACTCCACCCAAACCATTCCTTGAAGCATCGCAATAAACATCATAACCTAATCATGGTTCTGGGGAAACCAATATGGGTGCCGTAGTCAATCCCCTCTTCAACTCCTCGAATGCTTTATCACACTCAGTAGTCCACTCAAAATTCACACCCTTTTTGGTCAAAAGAGTAAGAGGGACTGCTATCTTCGAGAAATTTTCAACAAATCTTCGATAATAGCCGGCCAAACCTAAGATGCTGCGAATCTCAAAAACACTCTTTGGAGGTTGCCATTTCGTTACGGCCAATATCTTCCCGGGATCAACAGATATGCCATCCTTGGAAATAACATGTCCGAGAAATAAGACTTTCGTCATCCAGAATTCACACTTGCTCCTATTTGCATACAACTTGTGTTCTCTTAGAGTTTGTAAAACCATTCTCACATGTTCCTCATGATCTTCCTTAGTCTTGGAATAAATGAGAATGTCGTCAATGAACACTACCACAAACTTGTTCACAAAAGGTTGGAGAACCGTTTCATCAGATCCATGAATATTGCAGGTGCATTTGTTATCCAAAACGGCATCACGAGAAATTCATAATGACCATAATAAGTTCCAAATGCGGTCTTACGAATGTCTTCCTCTCTGACCCGCATCTGATGGTACCCAGATCGAAGATCAATCTTTGTTAAGTAAAACGCTCCCTTCAATTGGTCAAAAAGGTCATCAATTCTCGGCAAAGGATACTTATTCTTTATTGTAATTCGGTTCAGTCGTCGGTAGTCAATACATATCCTCATTGATCCATCCTTTTTGAGCAAAAAAAGAACAGGACCTCTCCACGGTGAGGTACTTGGTCGAATAAATCCCAGTTCTTCCAACTCATCAAGTTGTTTCCGTAACTCTTCTTTAGATCTAATAACATTCTAAAGATCCCTGTCGAAACCTTGAACTAGTTTGAGTGAATCTTATATCAGAAGAGAAGATCCTCAAGCATAAACAAATAGGTGCAATCAAGTTTCAACCACCGTTAGTCAATCAAATCATTACGAAAACTAAAGATAAACCGCAATATCTAGTTTCCCACCAACGGGTCGCGCTAGAGCTTCTCAATACCAAAGAAGATTTTAAATTGAGTGGCCGTAAGAGATTTCACCTAATTAGATTACTCTTCTCTCCGATAGTTGCCTCACCAGTAACAAAGACAAAAGAGTAAGTCTAATGGTACGCATGATTAGTTTGCTAGAAATGCAAACTCAAAGTATTTATAGACAAGGAAGTTTGGAGACCAAGGAATTTCCAAAACCAAAAATATACTCAAGATATTTTTCATTAATGCTCCAAATTCGGTTTTCATAATTCATGTGAATGCACTGTCCAAATATATGATCGAAATCTCCTTGGAAAATCTTTAATTAGCAAATGCACATTACTAATTCTTATTCTCCATATATAATTCAAAAACCTTAATTAAAAAGATTCTTAACTTATTTAAACTCGATCTTGGGTTTTACTTCCTTCTTAGTTGTTAAGGAATATCTTTGAAAAAAATAAAGTAAGCATTAATGCACCGTGTTCAAAGAGTGACGACATCTTACTATTGCAAGTCTTTACCATGCTTGCTCACTTGAAACCGATTTACCACACTTCCAAACAAGTTTAGAATTAGTTCATCTGACTTTCAAGAACTATGTGATTGATTAAGTACAACTCAATCACAACTTATGGGTTTACGTTTCTGCCAAAACAAGTTCGGTTCTACCTCCATGTGAGTACTGTGCATAGTTACACTAGCTTATTAAAGATATGGATGACTAGGTATTAGGATTGGTTCCCCATATATATTTGGTATATAACTTGTATGCACTGCACATGTCCATGGGATCGGTTCCCCCTTTCCAAAAATGTGTTTCACATGTTATTAGGATCGGTTCCCCTTTCTTCCATAAACCTTGATGCACCTCATACAAGGATCGGTTCCACTTGTGATGCACTGCACCTCTTACTAGGATCGGTTCCCCACTTCCCAGTAAAACGTTCAGAACATACACAACATGATCATACCCAGGTGATTACTTAAGATCGGTTTCACTAACAAGAGTCATACCAGTACATAAGTCAGGCCTCATGTAAATAGTTTTTCCAAGAACATAAACAAGTCGTGAGCGGTTATACTAATCACACATATTGGTCATTCATAAGATATGCAATCAAGAACAGCCCCAATACCGCCTGGCGATTTCCTTTTCGGTTCACAACACATATTATGAACTTACTTCCTTAAAACACATGTAAAAACATTATTTCCTAGGATGAAATCCTCACCTCATACACATACATAATCACAATAGCATTCATACGATTCGATGTATTATATACAAAGTTTAATGGTAAAGAAAGAAACTTCATATTGTATTGCTTAATACTATGTCTATCTAGAGTGTTCATGCTTCGCAGTTTTATGTTTTCAATATGCATGACTTGAAAGATACGTTCGGGAATGAAATAGTTCAAGTCAAATATCACTAACCTCAAGTGGAAGGATGATGTTGTCGTTGTAGCTCTGTACTTCTTCACATCTTTAAATCTTCAAAATACTTGTAATGTCTCACCCTAACTTTCAAGCTAACCTATACGAAGTTGACTCTAGTACATATAAAATCAAGCGACTCTCAAATGAGTTTTGGTTCACTAAAATATGACAACCAGACTTGACATACCAATGCTTGGTGGGTTCAACCGAGAAATGCCCTAACAATCTCCCCTTTTTCAATTTTAGTGACAAAACTCTTACAATATTATAGATAAAAAAATTACATGAATTCATTACACATACGCTTGATTCCAGAATCCGCAGCACATAACCTGCATTCATTCAATCCACAAAAATGCAGTAACTGCACTATAATAACAAAGCTTATACTCCCCCTAAAGGAATGCTAGGTAGATTTTCAATACGCACATCTTTGTTATCCCAATCATATGATACGTTACTCCCCCTTAGTCTATGTTTTTCCTCATTCGTTAGATAAACATTCAAGCACCATTATCCTCTTCCCTAGTGACACCAATCAACCAAAGATTGAACCCAGCATCACTTGTTTACTCCATATATTTGTTCCCTTTTTTTTTCACAAAAATGACAAAGAAACGAAAAAATAATGGACAACATGAAAAGGATCTTACAAATCTCAATAGACTTGCAACCTGTTGAGTCAAGAACGAGGGTTTTACACACTATTTTTGACAACCAATATCAAAACCGAAACTACAAGTAATTACGTTTTGATATGTTATCATGGAAATAATTTCCCGAAGTAATTTTCCCAACTAGTTTACCAAACCAAAAATTAACTAAGCAACTTAGTCCCTTTGCTAAACCGATTGTATAAATACAACCGCTTCATTCGATAAGACCAAAACAAAGATAAACTTCATTTTTCTCATCATGTTCTAATTATCCATATAACTTAGACCTTTAAATTTCAAACAAGCCAAATACTAGGTTAGTTAACTAGCATTTCCTTGTTTAGGCTTTCGGCTAGACTTGAATAACCGAAACCTCTATTTTGGTAAGTTTAACTAAGATCAGAATTAACTTAGATTAGCTTATCCGGAATAGAATTGGACTAAACAACTCGTCCCGTCAATCATATTCATTCGTTAAACCATAAATAATTCATACAAACCAATAAATCAACTTGCATAATTATTCACCTCAGCCGGATACAATATAAATAACATATATCAATCAAAGTTTCACTATTGCACCGAAATTTCGTAAGTTTAAACAATTGATACTACACAATAAAGCACAAATAACAATTATTTTACTTAACTAGAAGCAATTGAATTAATATAATATTAAAGCACCGCAATTGCACCAAATTTCGTAAGCCTAAACTAATGATATCACACAACAAAGCAAGATAACAAAAGTTTTACTTAACCGGAAAAAATTGAATCACATAAACATCCACACATATATAATGGAATAACTACCTCAATGGTACCAACAATTTTTTTTAAGCAAACGCAATATATATATAAAATAAAATAAAAATAGGCTTTTCTTAAAACAGGGAAACAATTAACTAACAACATTGTTACCTCAATTTCGCATCCAACTTCTCCAAATATGATTCCATCGCTTTCTTCTTCCGGGAGAATTGATATCGAAATACCATTATGTTGTCATTCTTATGCCAAAAACAAAAGAATAACAACAACTAACCTTTACCAGAGAAAGTTTGAAAATCGGTTTTAACAATTGCAAGCAAAAGTTGAAAACCGTCGAAACACATATGCTTTTATGCTAAACCAAAACCGATTCAACATATTGTGACTTTTTCACATATTGTTTCTATAAGAACCCCTCATGATCCTTTGAAAAAGCCTACCAACATGGGCTAGAACTTAATCCCGCTAAATCAAAAAGTCACCCAAACCATAGGGGTACACAACATATTATGAGATCGAATATCAAGGTAATAAAACAAATTCAAACATCCCATAAACATACATAGCATATAAGATAAAGCATTAAAGTACCAGCTATGTAAATCAAAACTATCACAAGAAAAATTATAAATCAAATAACTTTATTCATAATAATTTTATTCAATAGACTCATACAATCAATGAAAGAGATCACAAATTGATGTCTATTATTCAAACATAACTCAGTCCTTCATATCAATACCACATGAAGGTAGGTTTCTATTTTCATTCTTCAGCTTATGAATTTCTTCAAGTAAGAAACCTTGTTGTTTAACCAGAACCTCTTGCAGGTGAGAATTTTTTTGTGAAGGATTCTGTAAGAGCATGAAGTTCTGTGTTTGATTCAACACAAAAGAGTGTCAATGCTTTAATACACTGATATTTCTTCAGAGTATTCTCTCTTTACTTCTTGCTAAGCCAATCTCCCTTTTTGATTTTACTCCAAATCTGAAGAGAAGTCTCTTACTTATTCTTAGATTGATCATTTTGATTTGTCATCTTTTCATACAAAGCTGTTTGATCCAGACTCATGGTTCGGACAAAGAAAGATCTCAAAACGAAAATGATCTCTTTATATTTCTCATATTTCAGAAAATATAATATATTTACATATACGAATATAAATATTTTTCAATTTCTAGATTTTATTTCCATAATCTATACAAAAATGTTCCTTGATTTCTTCTTCCTTACTCGAATATGGCACACATGGTGAGGAAAGAGTTCTAATACCGATTAGGAGGCATTAGTATGATATTTCTCTCATTATGGAACTTTAAACAACCCGTGTGTTCTTGATATAGATTCATATGTGAAATTCTCCTTTTGTTACGTAGAACTAGTAAGTCTTGACTTGGGTTTCCAACGCAACTCTTGGCGGTTTTGCTCTTGAGACAGTTTATGCATCTTATCTCATTTTTCCTTTTACCATTAGATTATTTAATAACATCGGAAGACATTTCCATTCTTAAAATGGGTAAATCAATATTGCAGGAGGAAGAAATAAGATTGACAACTAATGCAAAGTTAGTTGTTTTCTCTTCTTGAGAATCATATGAATCTGAGGTCTTATCATGAGTTAGATCCAACGCCTTACTTCCACTGTACTTCTTAGGATTGGGACAGTCATTAGCAATATGACCAATCAGACGTAATAGTTTGAAGTCTAGCTTCTTTCTCTGATATGTTTCCTTCGAACACGATTTTCAGATTATGGCAAGCTTCTTTCGAAGTCTGACATGTTGATATATGATGTTGTAGTTCACGGCTTACAACATGTATTATAGCATTCAAACAATCCGAGTTCTGCTTAGCTAGTGCCTTTTCTTCGTTTGAAAAATCTACTTGGCGTTTAAGCTCAGTATCCGAATTTTCTATCTTCGGAAGAATATAACCATCGATGACTAATAGCCAGGTATTAAAGTCTCGTGATTGAAGAAAATATCGCATAGCATATTTCCACTATAGATAGTTTGTTCCTTCAAATCTTGTGGGTACGTTAATTGAAGTTGACTCGTGAGAACTCGAGTTCATTCTTATAGGATGTATTGCACCAAACACATATTATTATATCTTTTTGTGTTTTCCTGCTCTGATACCAATTGAAAAGGCGAGGGAACCCCAAATATAACTCAATCTCTAACTTTTCCTTCCTATAAGTCATTTCCCCGAAAGTGATTGTCTATGGACTGATTCGAGACAATATAACAAATAGGTTCACACTTTGTGTGATCGTCTATGGATACGATATCGAGACAATTCAACAACAAAGTGTTCTTACTTGATACAAAGGTTAGGACCTAACCAAACTCAATAGGATTCACGTATCAAGTAAATAGGAATTAACGTTTGTGTAATTTACTATAATTATAATGCGGAAATATAAAGTAAATGACACAACAAGATTTTATTTAACGAGGAAACTGCAAAGACCTAGTCCAGAATTGAATACTCTCAGGATTAAGACTCTATACAGAATAAGAAAACTTCGTATAGTTGAGACCAATCAACTAAACCTATAGTTCACCTAGTTTCGTTTGTATTTCCACGCATCCAACCTGTAAACAAGTCACGTACTTGGACCAATTCCTTGGGATCATATTCCAAATAGTAAAGGAACAACAAATCTATTTTGTATTAACTCTCTTCAACCAAGTGATATGAGTTTCGCAAAGGTTGCTTGTTTATCTTAGCATAAACTCCTTTTCCAGGTTCCAAGATCTACGTTTAATCACCAAAAAGTAATCACTAGTATTAAGACAACAACACTCTTCAATCAAGTGATATGTGTTGATGCCGATCTTCCTCAATTAATCAATCCAATATACCACATAGATAAATAGATTATTAATTGGATCATCTTTTTTCGAAACAAGTATTGTGCACACCAAAGATTATAAAAACAACCAAGTAAGAAATCTTCAATATCTTCTTTGTCTTCAAATATTCTTAGATCTTCAATAAACACCTGAACACAATCACTTGAATATCTTGTGATCAATCAGAACGGAGTCTGTTAACAATATATTATCACAAGATCATCTTTAGATCTAACAACAGTCTAAAGATCCTTGTCCAAACCTTGAACTAGTTTGAGTGAATCTTATATCAGAAGAGAAGATCCTCAAGCATAAACAAACTAGGTGCAATCAAGTTGCAACCACCGTTAGTCAATCAAATTACTACGAAAACTAAAGATAAACCTCAATATTTAGTTTCCCAACAACGGGTCGTGTTAGAGCTTCTCAATACCAAAGAAGACTTTAAATTGAGTGGCCGTAAGAGATTTCACCTAATTAGGTTACTCTCCTCTCTGATAGGCGCCTCACCAGTAACAAAGACAAAAGAGTAAGTATAATGTTACGCATGATTAGTTTGCTAGAAATGCAAACTCAAAGTATTTATAGACAAGAAAGTTTGGACACCAAGGAATTTCCAAAACCAAAAATATACTCAATATAGTTTTCATTAATGCTTCAAATTCAGTTTTCATAATTCATGTGAATGCACTGTCCAAATATATGATCAAAATCTCCTTGGAAAATCTTTATTTAGCAAATGCACATTACTAATTCTTATTTTCCATATATAATTAAAAACCCTTAATTAAAAAGATTCTTAACTTATTTAAATTCGATCTTGGGATTTACTTCCTTCTTAGCCATAAAGGACTATCTTTGAACAAAATAGAATAAGAATTAATGCACCGTGTTCAAAGAGTGACGACATCTTACTCTTGCAAGTCTTTACCATGCGTGCTCACTTGAAACCGATTTACCACACTTCCAAACAAGTTTAGAATTGGTTTATCTGACTTTTAAGAACTACGTGATTGATTAAGTATAACTCAATCACAACTTATGGATTTACGGTTCTACCAAAACAAGTTCGGTTCTACCTCCATGTGAGTACTGTGCATAGTTACACTAGCTTACCAAAGATACGGCGGACAAGGTACTAGGATTGTTTCCCCACATATAGTTGGTATCTAACTTGTATGCACAGCACATGTCCATGGGATCGGTTTGCCCTTTCCCAAAATGTGTTGCACATGTTTTTAGAATAGGTTCACCTTTCTTCCTTGAACCTTGAAGAACCTTATACAAGGATCGGTTCCCCTTTTGATGCATTGCACCTCTTACTAGGATCAGTTCCCCTCTTCCCAGTAAAAAGTTCAAAACATACACAACCCGATCATACCCCAGGTGATTACTTAAGATCGGTTTCACTAACAATATTCATACCAATACATAAGTCAGGCCTCATGTAAATAGTTTTACTAAGAGCACAAACAAGTCGTGAGTGGTTATACTAATCACACATATTGGTCGTTCATAAGATATGCAATGAAGAACATCCCCAATAACTCCTGACGATTTCCTTTTCGTTTTACAACACATATTATGAACTTACTTCCTTAGAACATATGTAATAATTGTTCCCTAGGATGAAATCCTCACCTCATACCCATATATAATCACAATAGCATTCATACGATTATGTCGATGTCTTATATACAAAGTTTAATGGTTAAGAAAGAAACTTCATGTTGTATTCCTTAATATTATATCTATCTAGAGTGTTCATGCTTCGGAGTTTTATGTTTTCAATATGCACGACTTGAAAGATACGTTAGGGAATGAAATAGTTCAAGTCAAATATCACTAACCTGAAGTGGAAGGATGATGTTATCGTTATAGCTCCGCACTTCTTCACTTCTTCAAGTCTTCGCAATACTTGTAATGTCTCACCCTAATACTTTCAAGATAACCTATACGAGGTTGACTCTAGTACATATAAAATCAAGGACTCTTAAATGAGATTTGGTTCACTAAAATATAACAACCAAACTTGACATACCAACGCTTGGTGGGTTCAACCGAGCAATGCTCTAACAGATCTATACTCAAGAAAATAGAAATATGCGAGTCTTTATCAAATACCAGATATATAAACTTGGATGGTACCAAAGACCAATATCTAAGGACCAATTAACAACCAAAATTTGGATTTCACAATTGATAGATACAACGCACAACCTGTGATATTTCAATTATATAACAAAATATAATACGAAATACAAATAATACAGACACCAGAAAATTTGTTAACGAGAAAACCGCAAACGCAAAAAAATCCCGGGACCTAGTCCATATTGAACACCACATTGTATTAAGCCTCTACAGATACTAGCCTACTACAAACTAACTTCGGTCTGGAATGTAGTTGAACCCTAATCAATATCACATTGATTCAAGGTACAGTTTCACTCCTTACGTCTCTGATCCCAGCAAAATATTATGCACTTGATTCCCTTAGATAATCTCACCCACAACCAAGAGTTGCTATGACCCACAGTCGAAGACTTTAATAAGCAAATCTGTATCTGATGCGTGTTGTAAGTGCAACAAATTAATTCAGATATTTCCCACTAATTAACTGGTAATATAGCGGTAGTAAGAGATCGTTCCCACAGAGAGCTGTGTAATTGATAAGTTATTTAGTTCAGCAAAATAATAAAAGATAAGGGGGGATTGATTGATGAAAGTAAAATAAAAAAATAATAAGAAAGCAAAGATGATTAAGGAATCATTCGCCGTCACTGAAGAAAAAGTTAATAAAAGTACTTTTTATTTCTTGTAGAAATTCTATTGTCACCAACCGTAGAATATCAATAAGCTCTGCTATCCCCGGAATTCCTGTTTCCACTGGATACGGAAGCGCTCGACTACCAGATTCTATCCATCTGAGCCACCATGAATAAGCTCTCAAGGTGTAACCCATCGAATGCCTTATTTTTTGTGAATTAGGTTGATCCTAACATCAGATGCATAAGCTCGGTCTGCTTACTAGTGTCATCTCTATACACAATTGCTTAACAGAATCCCTCTGTCAGCTTTTGCGATTTCCAACTTGTGTATGGAATTGAGTGACTATTACATGTATCACCAATCCCAATACTAGTAGAAGAATTAATATCATGTTAATTCAAATGGCCAATTGAATAACCCAATAGTAATCTTAGATGATAAAAATAATAGAGACAATCGACAGAAAAATCAACTTAAAATAAACTTGTAAAAAGAATTAGAATTCCATTATCAGGACTTTGAAATCATACCTTAATCAGTGAAAGATTAGGTAAACATGGATTTACTAAAACCCATAAAAAAATATATAGAAGAAGAAGAAAATACTTAGTTTCCCCCTTAAAGGGTAAACCCTAGATATGAAATAAAACTCTTCTTATCTCCTTTTCTATGTATTTTTCTCCCCACCAAAGTTGTATTTTTCTTTTGGTTTTGGTCGGCTATTTACAGCCTCCAAATACCCTACTGATTCAAAATTACCGCAATAGATAGAGATACAGAGTCGGTGATAGTTATCACAAAATGGGTTCTGATTATTCAGTGCGGCTGGGACTATTTTTAAAGAGTGCACGCGACTCTCGATTGGCAGAAATTGTCTCGGGATCAGTTGTTAACATTATGCCTTCTTGTGGGACCATCGGTACATCCAACTTCAGTGCTCCATTTTATATGCTCATGAACAACACGCCAAATATCCCGTGTTTTCTCTTCCAAACCTACAGCGTCCTGGACCCATCACACGTCTTATCTCTCCGATCACATGCTTGCGTCAGATGAAAGAAGGAATGAATTATTCTACCACACGTATTCTACTTCTCTGACTTATTCATTAACCAATCGCCGGGGTCTTCTCCTTCTCTGCCAATCACGAGCAACACCAACTTGTTTCACTTCTCTCTGATTAACTCGAACTCGGATTTTCCATCATCGCCGTAACTTCCAGCATCACGAGCTCACCACGGCCGTCAATGGTAGTAACACCAAACTCCATTATCTTCCATCGCCATCATCTCCGTATTATCCCTGCTGTGCAAGTTTCAGCTAAACTCCACGAGCATCAACAATGGCAGAACATCGACTGCAAGCATATTTGACACCCACTCGTTCTTCACCTTGAACTGCATCATCGTCTCCAAGCTCGGGTTAAATGGAAGCAACATCAACTATTTGTTAACCTTCATCGTCTATGCCAACATCTCCCTGAACTTGCTCGAGACCTTCTTATCCTTACTGCCAGCAGCTTCATCAATCTCGGTTTCACCATCTATCATCACCGTGATCATTGTCAGCGACAACCATAATGAGTAAACTTCATCACTGCCTATACCTCTCGAGCTCAAAACCCATATCCTTAGTCTCTGATCAACTCCATCATCATTCCCTGTTAATCTTCTAACTCCATCGTCAGCAACGATGGTTCCCGGAAACTAAACCTCCGTCCGTCGAGTTCCTCTGTGAAATATGAAGATGAAGGTGCCCATAGTATAATAGGCGGATGCCTTTAACAACATTTGAATTTGAACTCCCCCTTAGTAAATGGATAGACTCCCTTTAGTACTTCCCTTGAACTTGACTGCCCCTTAACAGGAAGGTGTCCCTTATCATCCGGTTGGGTGTCAATAGTAGATGTTTTGTAAAATGACCATTTTGCCCTTTATGCTTCTCAGTTCTTTTTTTTTGCTCATAACTTCTTCATACGAACTCAGAATGAGTCCGTTCTTTCGCCATTGTCTTTACCTTCTCGTCCTCTACACAATGAAAAGTAGAAATCTTGTACTTGAATGAGTTCTAATTGGTCTTTGGCCCTTCTCCACTTGTAGCTAGCTTCTTTCCTTGCACAATTTAGTGCAAATTTCACTTCTTTTGGATGATTTACCTAACAAAACACAAATAAGAGAAAACAAGCGTAATATATAATAATTTACAAGAAAACCAACAAATACTAGCATGGAATTGGCACCAAATATATGTGAACTATGCACTTATCAAATTCCCTCACACTTTCCTTTTGCTAGTCCTCGAGCAAACTAAACTAAACAAATACAACAACTCCCTATCGTCGAGGATACGGTTGCACTTAGCATGTGCAACAGGACTTTAAACCCCTAGGTGTCCCTAGTTGACGAGTTATAGTCTCGTGAGGGCTTACTAGAGATATACCCACAAAACCTACTCCAACTTCAAAGCCTTCCAGCTTCCCAAGCATCCAAAGAGCTATGAGGACATAGAGTTTCTGCATGCTAGTAATAATAAGTTAGAAATACCAAAGAACATATTCATTCTTAAATCTTGAGTGAGAAATAACCACACCATAATGAGAGAACGCGTGTTTGAGAGCGATCAATAAGCATTTCGCCTCGACTTCTGCCTCACTTAAAAGGATTTTATGATAATTGCACTTAATAAAACGGATTTTTATGGGTCTTACATGTGTGCAGGTAGGAATGAAGATAGAAATCCTACACACGTTGAATAGTTGGAAGGAATCCTTCCGAAATAATTTTGGAGACTCCACAAAATCGTGGAAAATAAAGATATTTTTCTGATGATCTCTAAGAAAGGAAATCAACCACTATTGCGAGGATGAGAGTACTTACCACCTTCACATATGATTGCAACGATGAAAGCACCACTCTCACAGCATCCAATAGAAACTTAGTCTTCCTTCGGCTCGTCTTCTTCATCTTCTTGGTCTTCGGTCTTCAACTGTTGATGATAAAATCTTGAACTTCGTAGAACTTTGACGATTTGTAACTCTTTTCCTCAATTTCCTTGTTGCTTGAAACTTCTTTATATATTTTTCTTCAAAAGAACTAGTTGAAGAGTTTTTCAATTGCTTAGGTCTTTATACATAGACACAATTGAAAAAAAATTGGTATGATTCACTCGAATCAATTCATGAACAATATAAGCACCGTTTGCAAAGATTGCATTCCTTACAATTTATTATTTAAGTTCATGAGCTACCGATTTGAGAAATATAACCATCTTGGGTACGGATACGGGAATGCATACCTTACCTACCGAATTTGAGTTTACAAACTCAGCAGAAATTTTCGGTTCGAAAACTATCGTAGGTACACGTTCGAGTATACGTACCTAAGGTGATTGGTTTAACAGTTAGCAAACTTACAAACTCCGTAGAAATTTCCGGTTCGAAAACTTCCGCCAGTACGCGCACCCAACCTGTCTCCTTCACCAATACCTCATGCACACATATGCACGTACTTGGTTTCCGGTACATGTATTTATACACTAATGTGCGAACACAATATATATGCTTATATCCATAGATGGTTACGTAATATCAATTATACATTGCAATCATTGAAACATTCTTCTATAATGTTATAACAATCGTTATTCACAACTATCGTCATCAAATCTATTTCCAAGATTGAAATATCGTCATGACTTTCTTCACGGATAAAGATGAAAAGTGGTTAAAGCGAAAGATTACCGAAACATATTTCGAGAAAATGATAGGAGAGTCAACTCAGATCCATAGGAATTTTTAAGATGTTTGCTTGGGGTGTTGTATATGGCATTTTTATATTTGCTTAAGGTGATTGCATATCTTTTAAAATAATAATTAGGGGTGGAAACTTAGTTGTTTTTCTAGAGAATCAGAATCAATAAAATACTCAAGGAGTTATGATCTCAATCACTGATTTGATTTACAAGAAAATATAATTTGTGAGTCTTGAATGTATGAGCATAAAACTCGGATATTATAATTGATAACGAAATGTCTTTCTACACATAATTTTGTTAGAACGGACAATAAACATAATAGCCTTAATGTTGTCAACCAAGGTGTTTCAGATATTGCGCATTGATTCCTTTACGATCTCAAGAGGTGGAAGTTTTAATAAAGTTGTTTAGATGGGATAATGTCTCCCATGAATGAAGAAATTCCATGTTTTATCAAGGCGAACATCAATTGATAAAACCATACTTATGGTGGTTTTATGAACCTAGCAAACTAGTATCACATAGAAGGTGGGGGATTACACTTATATGAACATTGTGGACTAAAGAAACTGTTACCCAAACGTGTAAATTAGTTAACCAAATGGTTATCCAAATGATAACTTCCATATCAACCATGTTCTTCTTCAAAGATTGGAAGAGACCTTGATGCAACTTGATATATTGGATCGAGCAATGCAAGATAGTTGTTTGGTTTTTAATTTACGAATTTCAATGTTCATGCGGATCAACAAACAAACTTAGGTTCAAGTGTATGATAGGTATATAGTTGACTAGGTTGCAAAAAGATTTCATTGAACAATAATTCTTGTTAGTGAATTCGTTATACCTTTTAGTCGATAACTATCTTGTATGATGAGGATGGAGTTGTTGAGATCAACTAACTTTTATTTAAGATAGAAATGTATTGTTTTATTCTAAAACTTTAAAAACTTCTTTGGGAGTTATGATAAAGATTTGTGTTTGAAAAGTACAATTTTATTTGTTAGGAATAGTGTCTCATTGTTAGTGACTCCACAATATCTTTTTTCGCTGCGTCGATTAATACTATTGTGAGGTGATTGATAAAGTCTCGGTTTTATTGAATAACAAAACTTGTAGGTTTATTCGTGGGAGAGCTAATTTATCAAACTTGTGAGACAAATTTGTTTATTAAAACGTAGCAACTCTTGGTTGTGGGTGAGATCATCTAGGAAAAATACTTTTTTTAAAGTTAATTTGGAGTAGGCTAGTGTATGTTTAACGGACTAGGTCCCGGGTTTTCCGCACCATGGTTTCCTCGTTAACAAAATTCTGGTGTTTGTGTTATTTCTTTTCCGCATTATATTTTGTTATATATAATAGAAATAATACAGGTTGTGCGTTGTTCAATCAATTAGAATATCCGACCATTATTGGTTGTTGATTTAAATTGATTGACAATTGGATATTGGTTTTTGATACCATCAAGTGAGATCATAACCCCTTTGAGTATTTTCTATTGATTGAGTCTAGTTGATTCTCTAGAAAAACAACTCGGAGTTGTCCATACAGATTTCTTATTGAAATATTGGGTGAGGTTGTTAGACCCCCGCCTTTTGAATTTACTTTTGTTTTCCGCAATTATAAGTAACCTATTATGAAGTAAACATACTTTGTTCTATTGTCTCGATAATAGACGATCACATTTATGGGGATGTTCATGAATGAATGGTTATATTCATGTTTAATTCTTTAACTATGGATAATTATGGAGTCAAAACTTATATTTTAAATTTATTGTCGAATTATGTTCGGTTATATTCCTAGTTTATGAATGACTTAATCTGGTTTCTTTTGAAAATTGTTCATGCTTGTCAAAGACGCGATAAAAGAACCAACTACGATGTGTAAAAGTAAATGCGGTGCTTCGCATTTTCGAATCGGTTTACATGTACCTATAATAGCAAATGCGTACAGTTTACGATAAATCTAACTTTGTGTACTCCTTGTAATTCGATTCTTAAGAAGAAAAGTTCTGTAATTTTTTTCCAAAGAATATGATTACATGTGAGATTAATAATCGGTCTATTTGGGCACTTCTTGTAATCCGATTCTTATGAAGAAAAGTTCTGTAACTTTTTTGGCCAAGAATCGTATCACATGTGCATTATGAAACTCCGATTGTTGAGAGGCATATCTTATATGATTTTGTAAGGAAATAATCGGTATATGTGGTCATCCCTAAAATCATTGTGTGAATTGAATTCGAAAAAAAATAGCCGTTGAGACTTCATCTATATAAGAACAACCTCTTTGAGCCACTCCCACATCACAAACTTAACCTAGTAAATGTAATGAGAACCGTTTGAAGACTTGTGTCTCATAAAATCATTCGCTAATAACGAACCTCATGAAATATTCACGAGTTCTTTGACGGGCGCATTTGCGAACATAACCGTAAAATGGAGAAACTTTGCTATTCGATTCCAATGCATAAACAACGCAAAATGCGAGAGATGGTGTACGACTATCATATAGAGAAAAAGTAAGTAATCCGATTATTTTTATACCTATGTCACCGTCAAAAGTTCGCATACTAACATTTAAGAATTTATTGAATTTCAGCTAGAACGTTTCAATGGGCTATGGAGAATTCGTAATGGGGAAAAAAAGTTCATTCACCACAAAAAATATACAATCCGTGCTCGGAGGTTTCATGGAATTTGATGTGTCAAATTTAGAGTAATATTTCCTAAACTATGTAATAAAACGAAAGTAAGGTATAACATATATAAACACCGAATGTTGTAAATCATTGATTAAAAGGTTCCGGGTTTACATTGTCATTCGAAATAAACTCAATGAATCAGTTTACAAATGCATAAACAATCTTTTAAAGATTTTTTTTTTTTACAAGTTTTGATTATGCATTAATGAAAGTTAATTTCAGGATTAACTTGATTAAACATTATTTAATCATCTGAATTAGCATTAATTTAACAAGGACATATTAGGTATTAACATAAATAGTGGATAAGGGGTTTCTAGAAATTACTTCTTAACGACCCTATTTTCTCATATAGCTATAGGCCCCAATTAAGTTCATACGTACGACAGACAGTCTTGTGGGGACAATTAGATTTTGTTATGCTTCCTGTATAGGTTCGGTAATTTGGAAATTTTAGTACATAGGAGGACAAGTTTATAGGACATAGTTGGAAAATTGCAGGGAAACTAGAATTTGGTGTTCTTCCCTTAATTACAAATAGTTTTCCAAGAATAAACGGTGTATATGAAAGTTTTCCTGGAATAAACTGTGTATGAAAACTTCAGATTGCAAGCAAATTTAGAACCGATAAACAATATGCTAATCTGAAGATGGTAAATTGATTCAAAATGGTTAGATACCCTTAAAACGGTCAACCACACCCATCCCTAGCATGTTTATTATACACAAATTCATATATTATAATTTAAAAAAAAATTCAGTGGGTTGGCAACCCAAAAATACATTAAGAAGAAGAGAAAAAAAATTCACAAAATTGGTTAAAAGATCCGCCCATTTTCATTTTTTTTCTTATTTTTAATTTTATGTTTCATCCTCGCTATTTTTTAAGTTTAAGCCAGGATGAATCCAGTTTCATCCTTGTTATTTTTTTTTTGTCCATTTGAACCGTATTTTAAATTTTTTTGGACAAATGACCCATTTTCCGAAAAAAATTTAGAACATGACTTTCATTTGTCCCCTGAACAAAAGTTCTAACTCCATCCCTGCATGCAGACCGTAATAAATTGGCCGGTAAGAAATTTCATATCTGTGCTGGGTAATTTTGCTCTCGATCTTTTTTCATGTCAAAAATTGATAATAGTGTCGCATCATTACGCCAGCTACAAAGTTATGATATCTAGCTAGAGAGCAGCAAATAACAGAAGGCAATTAAATCTCTGTTGAATCGATAGTAATTTAGCAATGTCGATAGTATCATCCCTCCCGGAAGAGATTCAAGAAGAGGTAATCCTGAAGATGCCGGTGAAATCCATCTTTACATGTAAGTGTGTGTGCAAACTATGGTGTAATCTAATTTCTAGCTGTGAATTTATTAGAGATCATCTTAAACTTACATGCACGAATATGGACCACACTAGTTTTATCGTCATGGATAATTTATCTTTATGCTATGTCGAGTATGATTTTGAGAATGATGAACAATTTTTCCAGAGACCTACAGAGGAGTTATTCGACCTTGGCAACCTTAGTTATTTTGATGCATCTGTCGAACATGATATCATCATTGTTGGTTCATGCAATGGTTTGGTTTGTTTAGCAACAAAAATTGATAACTATCTATGTGGTCATGTCTACGTCTGTAATCCGATCACGCGAGAATTCGTGGAACTTCCTAGCCTTGTTTCGAGTAACAAAGACTACAAAGGTGCTGGGTATTTTAGTATGTGTTACGGATTTGGTTGTGTTCCTTCAGGTAATGAGTATAAGGTTGTTCGAATCAGCTTCAAATATTTGGATTTCAAAACTACAATCTATAAAAACAAAGAAGTAAACGTGCCGGAATGCCAGAGCGTCCTTGTCGATGGAGCACTTCATTGGATTGAACCTGGACCTCATTCTATAGCGGTCTTTGATTTAACAAATGAGAAATTCCACATGCTCCCTGCACCACCTCGTTCGCCTTCGGGATGGGGACATAAAAAAATGGTGGTTTTGGGTGGACAATTGTGTATTTTCCAGGCAACGACATATGGAAGTTCGAACGTATGGTTGAAAAAGAAGATGGATGATAATTCTAACATGAGAAAACAAGATGGTGAGGACGAGATTTGGAGCAGAGAGTCAACTGTGACAATGGAAGACATAGATAAGTATCAACCGTTAACCATAACTAAGAATGGAGATATAATATTGTTATACAACGAGAAGTATTACCTTGAAAGGAACAATGTCGTTATTCGTTATAACCCGAATGCCTCAACATCAAAAGAACTACACTACACGTCAACAGCTATATTTCTCTGAGATCACTTGGAGAACTAACTGCCATTGCCCGGTTATGATCATATGCCATAATACATTTGGTAAGGTAATATTTTACTATTAGGTTTCGGCATCTTAGAATCAAACGTTAGAATTTCTCTTAATTTCTATATGTTTGAGAAGAAAACTGTTACTAGAGCAAGACAGCTTATCTATTAAGTTTTCCAGTAGAAGTTTAGTTTCTTTATAATGAGCATACTGGGAACTGAATTATGTTTTGTTCCGATAGATTGGAAAAAGGCTCGTTGTGCTTATGCGAGCCCCGTCTGAAAATATTCCACTTCAATTAACAATACAACAGTCCTAACAAAGAAATCATCAGCCCCTAATAGCGGGGGAACGATTTAGAGTCAATCTTTTTATTGGCCCAGGCTTTCAACACAATTTTTATTACTTTGTCAAACAAGAAATCAACCGGATAATAGGAATTTTTAAGATGTTTGCTTGGGGTGTTGTATATGGCATTTTTATATTTGTATACATATATATGATATGTAGGTTTTATAAGCAGTCATTTGTGTTGGCTTTATTTTCTATACTATAAATTTTAACTAAAAGAAATCCGTTGGATTATCCGCATCCAATCCGTCCATACGTGCATCCGTTGGATGCAAATTCATTGGATATGGATTGGATATTTGAAATCCGTAGTTCAATGGATTGGATGCGGATGAGGCGAAAACCGGTCCATATCGGCCATGCTCACCCTTAGTAAGCAACCAGAATCCAGAAGTTCCAAAATATTCTATGACAATAAGTCTGGTTTATTGTTAGGATCCGGTTAGGATATCGTAAGCAACAAGTCTTTAATATAATCTTTCTTCTTTCATTTTCAAATAAATAAATAAATCTGGTTTGATCAATTCATAAGGCAACTTTCCGTTAGTCAATGTAAATCTGTTTGGAGATTTACCATAAACTGGCATTTAATACTCCCTCCGTCTCTAAAAGATAAGCAGGTTTGTGTATTCATTAAATTATCAAGGGATTAAGGATTTCTGATGTTTTATGGTTCGCTTTTATTATCAGATTTTAGATTATTTAGTGTATTGTTAAACTTATGATTCTTCTAGGGGTTTCTGCGCAGTTTATTAAGAGATGGTTTGTAACGTTTGTTCTTATTATGAGACTTTAATTTGGCCGACAGAGCGAAGCGAGGGAGGATTTTATATATGCTGACTTTGTCAATGTGGTACGTGACTTTTTTTCCTAATTGAAATAAAAAGATTGGATTTTGTTTGGTGTTGGTAACCAAAATTTGGTGTCTCATTTGAAATGACGCCATCACCCTCCCTTTTAGTCAAATTTTTATAACTCCTTAAGTATCATATTTTTTCAGGGATATAATTGGAAAATAAACTAGAATATACAATATCTAAAAATCCGTGCCTTGGAATTTTACAAATTTTATCTCGTTGGAAAGCTTTTAAAGAAATTTACGTAATGAGTTCAAACAATAATATCAAATTTAGAGTTTTTATGAAAAATTCGGAGGTGTTTATCCTTTTAGGAAGAATTTTTGAAAATTGAATGCAGAGCCATTATGCAAACCACCACTAAGAATGCATAACACATTATGCATCCATATTTTGGTTTAGACATCAACTAATTTTCTGTTGAAACTAATAAAACGACGTACTCCCTCCGTTTCTGGAAAAGTTATATATCTATTTTAAGCACAATTTTCGAAAACTGATTACATAGCCATTATACACATTTTAGTGTTGAGCCAATTTTTTCGGTCGGCCATCCCACGGTGGCAGCGATCATCTAGTTATTAGTATATCGAAAAATCCATGATTCTTGTGGTGGATTAATAGAATCCTAATCTTCTTTTTATCTTTCACCATCTCCTGTTCTTCTTTCTAAAGAATGATCTTTAGGGGACTACCCAAAAAAAGTGGGGGACTACCCATCAATTTTTGGGGAGGATATTAGAAGTAATATTTGGTCACCTCTTATATAAAATTTTTTTATACCCACTTTACCCTTGATGATAAACTTAGTTAGTGATTAGTTAAAAACTGATTAGTGATTAATTTAAAACTGATTAGTGATTAGTTAAAAAGTGATTAGTGATTAGTGTTTTATAAGTTGGATTAGTGATTAGTGATTAGTTAAAAACTGATTAGTGATTTGTTTTTAACATTTTTTTTTTGAGAGATAAGAAGAAGAAGGAAATTGGAAGAAGAAGATGGGTGAACCTCAAAAATCTTCTTTTGAGTTTAGTAATTATGATATGAGTGATTCATGTGATGATACCTTAGATCTTTTTCTTTAAGAGCCACAAAAAGAGTATGATGTTTTAGGTACTCATGGATACTTCAAATTTAGTTAATGGTGCTTGAATTGGCCAAAACATTCCTAAGAATGAACAATTTACAAATTGATTTCCGTTTGGTTTACAAAGTTCGGCTACAACATTTGAAGAACAGGCTACCGAACTCATCTGCAAGTGTAGTTCGGTTAATGTTTCTAAAAACACAGATAGCCGAACTCAGCTTTAATGGAGTTTTTTTGTTTCAGATACAAGTTCGGTTAGGAAAAAAAATTTACGACGTAACCGAACTAAAAGTTCGGATGGGAAAAAAATATGAAAAAAGTTGCGACGTAACCGAACTCAATATATAGGTTTTCAGAGAAAAGTTTGGTTAGGAGAAAAAAATTGCGACGTAACCGAACTTTTCTCTGAAAGAAAAACCTCCATTAAAAGTTGAGTTCGGCTAGTTCGACAAAGTTTTTCACATAATTTCTAACCGAACTTCTCTCTGCAACTTACATTTTCAACTCATTTTAACGATTACTTCTCATTTTTGCAACCAAAAACGAATGACAAGTAATGGGTTTGTTATAATTTTGATTTTATTTTGTTAATGATTTAAATTAAGCTATATATTGTGGTCGGTGGTGGTGAGCGGCGGGGGTGATGGGAAGAGGTGGTTATATATATATATATATATGTGGTGGTGATGAGAGGAGGTGGTAATATATATATATAGGTTAAGGGTAGGTTAGTCATTTCCACATTTTAGGACACCCCTTATCATTGTAGGGTGGACATTTGTATCACTGGGTAGTCCCCCACTTTTTTTGGGTAGTCCCCAAAAGAACCTTCTTTCTAAAGTACTCCTAGGATATGGGCTTTGGATTTTTTATGTTATTGTATAATGTGATGTGATCCATAACATACTCCTAGGGTATGGGCTGTGGATTGTTTATGTTATTCAGTTATTGTATAATGTGATGTAATCCTGATCCATAACATCAGATGGAGATTCAACTTCGGGCATATGACTGGTGTTCGGAGATGAATCTTCATAAAATAGGTACCGGCATTTCAGGATAAATTACTGGTGTTCATGCTTTAAATTACTTGGTCAACAAATATCAGTGCTATTAGATATCTTCATTAAATGACATTATTTTATTTATATAATTATCATGTTAGCTTCGATCATAAACGAGCATGATAAGGCTCTTCATCCAGATCAAAATTCAAATGGAAAATTTGCAGAGATTACATTACAATAAAACAAAGTTAGGCTTGTAACTAGTTGAAGGAGTGCGACAATGGAAAGATAGGCTTATAGCCTTGCATAAACGCGCGTAATCAACTCACATTGATAACTCCACTGAATCACTTATCGATTTTAGTTACAAATACTGTGGTTCACCCCAAATTAAAATCCTAATATGGAGAAATGTAAAATGAAGATAGATTCTCTGCGCCATTTTTTGCGGTCCTCATAACATCCATCTCAATATTTTCCCAGTGGTTGTAACATTTTCTCCAAATTGTGTCGTCTTATATGGCGCCCGTCAATTTGGCTGCTTCTTCCACCTACTTGGCGAAGTTTTTATAGTCCAATTTTCTCATACGTGTCCCGGTAGACGCCATAATAAATATTTTGTCACACCATAAGTCTAGTTCCTCCGGTATTTTGTCCTAATTTCATTTGTAAATATTGTTTTGTTTGATTTCATTCAGAAAGTAAAATAATCTATGGTAATTGATCGATTAAGTTTTAACACGCGTGTTATTATTTTTATTTTTTGAGGAAAAAAAGGATATATTAAAGAAGAAAAAAAGGTGGTAATTACAGAGGTATGTATGGCAAGATCACCAAAAAAAACAACAACCTCAATTACATGTAAATTATGTCTTCCCAATTGTAGAGAATATGGTTCATTGAGAAATCTTTAAAAGTATCTGTAGTCGAGCTCTAGAGGAAGATATCCAGTATAATAACATGAACCGGCTCTTCATTATCCTTAGCCCTTCCTCTATGAACGAGTCTATTTCTTTCAATCCATACACAGACTGCAAAGGGAATAAGATGCCAAATCATCTTAATTCTTTTAGAAACCTTGTCCAATATCCGGTTTAAAAACAAACTCTGCAACTCATTTGTCAAAACCTATCGAACTTTCAAAGCCGCCAGTAATAGTGACCAAATAGACCTATCCCAACTACAATGAATGAAGAGGTGCTCTTGAGTCTCAACCTCATTAAGACAGAAAGGACAAGTAATAGTGTTTACTTCAACACCTCTGTTCTGCATCATACATCTAGTTGGAACTGACTGATATAAAGAATCCCAAATCAAGAAAATCACATTTGGAGGAGCATACTTGCCATGCACAACATTATAGAAATCCCAATCTTGTTCAGAATCTGATAGTTTATTAGAAATAGATTTTTCTAAAGCATCACCCTCTATATCTTCCTCCTCATCTTGAACTAGTAATACATTGTGCAAGTCATGTTTTATCTCTAACAGGTCTATCCTTTATGCAGGCCCCAATTCTCTTGAAAACACAAAGTTCCAATTTATGTTCTTCATATCCGCCACTGTACCAATTTTTTTTCTACTGAGTTTACAAAGCTTAGGGTATTTCTCTTTCAAGGATTTTCTCTCCACCCACCAGTCGTGCTAGAAGAGAATACTTCTACCATTCTTTACCTGAATATTAACAGAGCCAAAAAAATCACAATTAGCTTTTAGGATCTCAAACCACATACTCCTTCCAGCCGCCTCATTAGATTGCAGAGGAACTAAACAATTTTCATCAGCATTAGTTTTATCGCAAATTATCTTCCTACACAAAGAAGATTTCTCTCTATAATATCTACCATGCCACTTAGCCATTAAAGACCTGTTGATGAGTCTTAGATGTCTTATACCTAACCATCCCTCCCTCTTTGATTTTGCTACTTTCTTCCAAGAGACCCAACTCATTTTCCAGTTGTTCTCATCTTCTCCCCATAAAAATTTCCTCATAAAGGTATTTAACTTCTTTTCCACTGCTATAGGCAGGTAATGGACATACATGAAATAAAATGCAATACTTTCTAAAGAGATTCTTATTAATGCCACCCTACCAACTTTGTTCAAAAAATTTCTCTTCCAAGGAGACAAATTCTTCTTCTTTCTCTCAATAACCACATCCCAGATAGAATCATTCCGCTTAGTAGCACCAATTGGCATTCCCAATTAAGTAATAGGCAGCGTAACTATTTTACATCTTAACTCCATTGCTAGCTCATTGATGCATTCATCATCACCAGTACTTGTCCTAGAAATTTTGTCAAAATTTAGCTTCAAACCCGTCAAGACTTCAAACATTAGCAAGATAATCAAAAGTCTTCTTGTCTCCTCCTTAGAAGCATTAAGCAGAATGATTGTGTCATCCGCAAATTGTAGGTGTGAAACTGATGTGCCTCCCTCCGTCACTTGAAATTCACCAATTTTATTTGAGTGTACTGCCTCATTGATCAAAATAGAAAGCACTTCCACCACCAAAAGAAACAAAAAGGGAGACAATGGGTCTCCTTGTCTAATCCCCTATTAAGGCTTACTCATATTAGTAACTTCACCATTCACTAGAATAGAGAATTGTTCACCTGTGACACACCAATGTATCTATTGAATCCATTTGTCTCAAAATCCATTCTTTCTCAAAATAGAAAACAAAGATGGCCAGTTGACATTATCAAATGCCTTTTTCCAAATCTATCTTACATAGAATTCCAGGTTTCTTTTATCTCATCCTACTATTCATACACTCATTAGCAACCTTGAGCATTAGATATGAGGCACGACATGACAATCTTGATCCTTTCAGCTAGAAGCTTTGAAATGATCTTATAAAAGCTACTAATTAGACTCAAAAGCCTGCAGTCTTTGACTGTAGCCGAGTCCTCTTTCTTAGGAATTAACTTAATAAAGGACATATTGAGTCTCCAATCAAGCTTACCATTGGAATGAAAAGCATTAACAACTGCCATGGCATCATTTTTTAAGATATCCCAACAAACCTTATAGAACTCAAGATTGTATCCATCTGGACCTGGAGCTTTGTTGGCTCCACACTTCCTAATAGCCTCGTTCACCTCATCCTCATCAAAATATATTTCTTACCAAGCTTGCCTAGTATAATCAATGTTCCTGAAAGACATATTATCAAAAGAAGGAGTTATTGGAGTAGAAGATGTGGAAAGAGAAGAATAATACTGCTGAATCTCCCTCTTAATAACCTCATGATAAAAAACATCAACTCCTGCCACTTCTATCTTGGTAATACAGTTTCTTCTTACCTTGGCATTAGCAATCATATTGAAATATCTTATGTTCTTATCTTCTTCCTTAAAACCCATGACTTTTGCTCTTTGGTAAGACATTCTTGCTCTAGTTACCTTGACATTATTTAACTTCACCAGCAAAGTAGCCCTTTCTTCAAGCTGAGTATCAGACAAAGCCTCACTTTTTTCCAACAAATTTAAGACCTTAATCTTATTTGTTAGATCCTCCTCCTCATTTCTTACATTACCAAATTCTGTTCTGCTCCAATTCTTAATGAAAAACTTCAATTTTTGTAGCTTTCGGAAAGAATATAATCAGAAGTACGAACAAAACCATATTATTCCACCACTTCTCCACTAACTTGACAAAATCAGGGTGTTTAAGCCAATGATTCTCAATCTTAAAACTAGAGTTAGTTCTAACCGTAGAAAATAACTCCAATAATAAAGCATTATCATTTGAAATCATTCTAACCAGCACAGTTTGTGTTGCATTGTTGAATTTAGCATCAAAAGTAGAACAAACCAGAAATATGTCAAGCCTACATAATAAAGGATCATATGATTTATTGCTCCAAGTATAAGATACACCATTGAGCGGTAAATCTATCATTTCCTGGTCATGAATAAAGTCATTGAGGAAGGTCGTATTCTTGGCATCACCACCACTTTTATTTATTTCTGTATCGCTTCTCACATAATTAAGGTCACACACCAAAACTTAGCAGACCACTGTCAAATTACAGCTAGATCCCTTCAGAAATCTTCCCTCAAATTGTTATCACAAGGAGAGTATGCATTAGTTAGCATGAACTTAAATCCATTACTTCTTAACTGAAAAAGACAAGTGATTGAGTTAACACCCATTCTTTTATCTAGAAGTTCCAAAGTAGCAGCATCCCAAATAGTAATCAGACCTCCATTATTACCAGCGCTTCCTTGTGATGGAAATAACTTAATACCAAAATTTGCGTCAAACCACAATTGTATGACAAACCATCTTGACAGATGCACCATTTTTTTTTCTTGAATTATACATATCAAACATTTATGAATTGAAATGAGATCCTTAACGACTATCTTCTTATCATAAGCATTTATCTCCCGTATATTCCAGTTAAGAAATTTAGACCCCATCACAACCCAAATTATCCCTTGAGCTCACCTACTCTAAGTCAACACCTTTTCCTAAGGAATCACTTGAGTTAGAAGAATCATAGCTATCTTGAACCTTATTACCTTCTGTAATAGACTTATAACGATCCTTGTCCTTAAAAATAATCTCTTCAATTAATTCTTTAACCTTAATCTCATCCTTATCAGTGATATCACCCAGTCCACAACATAATTCAGACACCAATTTTGAGAGTTCAGAAGATAAGTTCATTTGAATCTATGTTTTCTCCCTGCATATCTCCAAGTTTAATAACAATTTGATCCTCAATCATATTAAATAGTTGATTAGGGTTGTTAACTTGAAGTGGCAGCGTATCCGGAACAAGGATTGATGGGGAAGCTTCAACATTCAAAATATCATTATGCAATACAATTTGCAGGTCGTCAGGTAAACTTAAGAAAATAAACTTATTATCTTCAATCAAAGACGAGTGGATCTCTACCCCAACAACATGAACATCATCTCCACATCTGCTATTATCAGGCAAAGAAGCACACTGAATAGCCAAATCCGTATGAAAATCAGAATGCTTTGGCACACCTTCTACACTTACAACCACATTCTTCATTCCATTTGAATCGACTGCCAATAAGCTATCAATTAATTCCAGTCTAGCTGATGTAGGGTCACTTCCTTGACCTCCATCAACAGCTAAAGGCTGAAACCTATTGATATATGGTATTATACCTCCCTGATGAGAGAAGGGCACTACTCCTACACATACAATTCTCTCTTCAAAAAAGCATTAGTACATGTTGAAGGTTTGATTTAGTTTTGGTTCTACCCGTCCTAGCTATACCAAGTGAGCTCACTTTACCAGGAATAGTAAGAGAGAGAGAGTTGCTTTCCATCGTACCTTGTCCTTCTTTATATAGACTTTCGCAAAAGTCATTCCTTTTATGACATCATGGCACATGTCCTAAACCTCCTTAATTACTTGTAATGCCACTCCTTAATATAACCTGTTCCTTATACCTTAATTCCTCCTTTATCCCACCTATCTCATGGGTATTTTCTCATCGGACTTGGGCCCAGTCCCCAAGTCCCCATTTATTATGCTAAGTTTACCTCCATTCCTAGGGGGACCTGAACCCGTTAAGGGGTATCATTTTTCATGTATCAACATTAGTCCCCTGACTATTGGGTTATTTATAAAATAACCCGATAGTCATAGGATTTTTGAGCACCCCCCCCCCCCCAATTTAAAGGAAGCTAGGAACGAACACTTCCTTTTTATTGACTTTATGATCGTGAGCGAAATTTTCGCTTCTTTTATCGTGCAAACTTCCCCTCTTCTTTTTAGTTTCTGACGGTTACCGTTCCCTTTGCATTACCGCCACGTTTAAGCCTCGAGGTTCTCTATATATAGACATGTCGATTTATTTTCCCTTTACTTCCTTTTTTCCTTTCTTCCTTTTAAATACACACATACACTCGCCACGTCCAGTAGTTATATTAGTAGTTTATCCGAGGAATCTGGCGAGTCTGAGAAAGCCATGAGTGGGGGTTATGAGGAGACCGAGTACCCGGAACATGATGAAATTCTCCTACCTCCTCCGGCGGATGGCAAGTATTATACGCTTGCAGAGTTTACTATCGGTTCCGACCTAAAGCGCGCACTGAAGCTGAGGGATCTTCGCGACGGTAAGCGCATTTTTCTCCTTGATAATATCTTGGTCCCTCGCCTTGTGAATCCTCCTATTTTACCATATCCTTCTGTCCATGGGTGGATCATACAACCCGAATCGGAGACCATGGACACTTTCGCTTTTAAAACAGTATCACGGATGGGTATTCATCATGACGACTACGATTTTATGGTTATCGATATTCGCTCTAAGTAAAAAACGCATCCAGTATGGCTGTACTAGATATCCTATATATGTCCTAGCCCCGATCACGTGGCCACCCTTCATAGATCATGTATTAACGAGGCTATAAACGAGAAGTGATAAGGTGTAGGCACGACATAACACGGCTCTTTTGTCGCTGGGTTCCTCCTGTTCACACCATTCTTACAGCGTGGGTGGAAGCAACCATGGTTCTGGAGGATGTAGTCGCCCTTACAGAGTTACCTATTTAAGGTAGTCATTCTTACGATGAGGTAGCTATTTATGTGGCGTTGTATGATGAGTATAAATAGTTGTGTACTTATCTGCTAACTTGTAAAGATGCTTCCCGACATGATTTGGTGCATAAATACGCCATCAAAACCACGCGAGGATAAGAAGGTTTCTGGTGCGGGAAAAAAAGAGGCATCATCATCTGTCGCTGGGTGGAAGATAAGAAGACTTCTCTGGCGCGCCCAACGGCTGAGCGATTGCTCGTTAGCGCTATTCGTGCACGCGAAGAAATTCATGGCTCGTAATCTCCTTCGGCAGGGGACGGTCCTAAGACCAACCATCGCTCTTCCTTTCCTCTTTGGATCAAATATTGGGCTCCGTAATTAGTTGACGGAAAGGTTATTCCCCAAAAATGGAAATAGGAGAACCATCATGCTGAGTTGGCCACCTACATCCTATACTGGCTTTGTCATGATGTGTTTGAGTATAGTCCTCAGGATACCATCAAGAGTGAACTTGTGCAATGGCAGTGTTGTTGTCTCGCGACATTTATTTCTTACTTGCGCCAATGTTCTTAGGCGGATTGTATCGCAATATGGATTTTTTTTGTCACGACCTTCAGACGGTGGGATCATCTCATAAGATCGAGGCTTACATCCCGGCATATTTTATGCAAGCGTGGTATTGGAAGCATGTTCCCCCATGCGCGCCTGATCCTAATGAACTAGAGATTCATCATGAAGAATATGTTGGTCAATAGGACAGTTCGGTTAAGAGACTCTGGTTGTTTACGGCTACCTGGGAATGGCTCTTTGGCACCTGAAAGGGACGGTTCCCAAGAGCGATATTTCCAAGCATCTGGATGTGGCTAAATATTCTGTACCATTTCCTTATCAATACGGTCGATCGGGTCCAGTGCATTATGACTTTACCACACCTTTTGACACGGAGTTGGACTCGTCTAAGCTTTTGGCGGAAGCACCATGTCTCACAACCCAGATCGTGCAGCTCGGCAAGTTAGGTTTGATCAAGGGGTTCCTCGTAGATTTCTTAGGTGGTTAGGATGAAAGAATTTTGATAAAATTTCGAGTGTTTGAATTCTATTTTGAAGTTTTGATGATTCCAAAAATAAGATTTATTTATTTAATTTTTTTTGAATCATTCCAAAAATGAGATTGTAGTAAACAAAAGCTCACTCTTGAAGATTCAATGGATGCTCAAATCATGGAAATTTCATAATGGCACAAATTATTAATCCTGTTATAGGGACTTTGAAATCTATTAAAAGGGCTGACATAATAGGACAAATCGGTGATTAGTTGGTAATTTCAAAAGTCCCTTATCAATTTTATTTTAAAAATGAGTAATCAATTCCTATATAGTTACGGTTGATTTTTTTTTTGACGAGTCCAATCGTAAAAAAGTGGTGTTTTTTTTCTTCTATTTTTCGAAGCCAACCGTAACTCACTGAAACCAATCGTAACTCATGTTTTTGGTTTTTCGAAAGTAACCGTAACTCATATTTTTGGTTTTCCGAAACCAACTGTAACTCACTAAAACCAACTGCAATCAGTTACGGTTGGCTTCTCAAAACCAAAGAGCCAACCAGAGTTCATATTTTTGGTTTTTCGAAACTAACGGTAGCTCACTAAATCCAATTGTAACGAGTTATTGTTGGCTTCTGAAAACCTAAAAGTCAACCATAACTGGTTCTAAAATCAACTTTTTTCGAACTTGATGGAGAAAAATAAATACTTCGATTTCATTGGGTCGTTGATTAGAATTAGAGAATTGCGTATGTTTTTCTTTTATAGGTTTGATTGATGGAAGGGTTATTGATGATGATTAATTTTGGGTTATCGTTGAATTGATGATTAATTTTGGGTTATCGTTGAATTGTTGTTGATAATGATTGATTTTGGGTTGTTGTTGATGATTATAATTAAAGAGTTTTTTTGTTTTTATTTTTTTAGCTTTAATTGATGAAAGGGTAAAATAGACATTTACAATAATTTAGGCCAAGATATTTTTATAGTCCCAGTTTTCAAGGTAAAGACGTGGTCTTCTCTCCGTGTCTCTTTATTTATCCATTTTTCTGAAAACAAAAACAATAACCGAAACCAGATTTTTTTCCTTCTAATCTTTTCTCCCATAACCCATGATTCAATCTCGATCTTTCAACAATTTCTTCGATCCATAACCAATTTTTTTGATCTGTAAATATTTTCTTTATTCAATCTCAATTGTGAACCTTTTTTTTCTTCTTCTTGACTGGTAATGATAATCTAAAAAACCCCTAAATCGAATATTGAATCTTGTTTCCCTGCTGGTAATAATGATAATCTTAAAAATTCGTGACTGTAGTTAGTTGTTTCAGTCTTCTTTTAGTGTTTGAAAACCTGGATCTAGTTTTGTTTTACTGAAGCTTTGAGTGGTAAAGATCGAGCATATATTGTAGGTACTCTTAAGGTAATACTTGTTCTGTAGTTTCGAGTTTCATTGTTTTTTTATTTAATTTTGATTTTGAATGCATGGTTTTGATTCAATTTGGGGTTTTTGTTGTTGTTACTGCAGGGTAAGCAAATGTCATTGTCACAAGGAGCACAATCTGAATTTGTTGATTCCTTTCAACAAATGTTAATAAACGTGTTGAAGCTTTGCAAGAGATTCAGGTTTGATTTAATTTTTAATTTGGGTTTCTATTTGTACCAATCATAGTTTCTCTCTATGTCATTTCTGAATATTTTTGTTTTATGTTTCAGTTAGGGATTTGGTTTCAATTGAATGTCCCTAACTTTCTGAAGCTCGATAATGGTATTAGGTTCACTCGATATGTGGATTGTTTTAGCTTTATGTAGTTTTTTTTTTATTACATCTTGGTTCTTTGGAGACATTACATATTTTTTGAACTGCCATGGCCAAGTTCTTCAGTGTGCAGCTACTCTCGGTTATTAGTCACTTGAATGGAAATAAGTTTTCTTTCTCCTTTTAAGTTATGGGTTTTTTTGAATGGAAAAAAGGTGTGCCTGATTGGGGTTTTCCTGCCATTTTATTTGTATTTTGTTGCTGTGGTGGTTCTTTTTGTTAGGCAGGTTGTGGTTGTATGGTTATGGATATTGGTGGTAAATGTCCCGTGGTCTGTTTGATGATTGCTCTGTCTTTTGCTCAAGTAAGTCTGTTTTTCCAAAAGTATTTCTCGTTGCATCAATTTGTGTTTCCTAGACTTTGATCGCCTGCTGAATTATTGAATCACTCTTCTGTGCAGCGAGAACCACCTGTGAGCGATGATCTGTTGCTACATCATTGGATGTAAGGTCTGACTACCTTCTTTTTTGTTTTTTGTTTGGTTTGGTGCTTGCGAGATATCCCATAACATGAATCTGTTTTGGATGTTTCAGCATATGGCAGAGGTAGCGAAGTGAGATCTTGGACTAAGTTCAGAGCTGAGGGATAGAACATATGGGTTTGTAAATATAGAACAAGAAGGAAGGGATGGAGGGAATTACACGCACCTGGTTAATCTAGTTCTGTGGAAGGTACTTTGGAATACCTCAGCATGATATTTAATCTTGTGAAATTTGACTTTAAGGTTTGGAAATATTTTAGTTTCCTGGAATTAATGTGGTCATGTGTACCAAGATAATTTTAGGTGGCTACTGCTCATGGGTACCTTTCATTTTCTTTACTTATTTTCTTTACCTGTGAACTGCTCATGGTTATAAGCTATAACATTTCCCAATGTCACTTGTATAGGTAGTATTAGATTTTACAATATGATATGAGATTTTGATTGAGGTGTAAGATATTCAATTTCTAAATTTGGACTATTTTTCAGCACCTGTGCCTATTTTTCCATCTGATTTTGTGCCATTTAGAGTTTTAGACTCCGAATTTGATATGAGTTTCAGCTAAGAATCTGTAGAGGGTTGTTTGTTCTTTACAAAATGATATAATATGTTTAATTTGCAGACTTGTAGCATTGATTTTCACTTCCTTATTGTTTCATAGTAGTATTAATATTGGGAACTAGATTTCAAGAGAAGATGCATTGTAGGCATAAGCTGACAGTCAACTTCAATTTTTTTAACCAGATTGGAGTATGAGCAGAACAGGGACATGGACTTACGGATCAGGGAGCTAGAATCTAATCTTGACTCTTTGGACAAAGAGCTAAAACTGATTCAGACAAAAGAGGAGAAAGACAGACAAGGCACTGAGAAGTATACCAGTGAGATAGACCAATTGAATACAGAAGTTCAAGGTAATATTTATTATTCATATTCACAAATGTTATCAGTTATAGGAGTTGGAAGGGTGTATGATGTATTAATATTTAGTATACCAGGACAAATTTAACAATGGAGGTCATATTACTCTGATAAGTCTCACTCTCCTATTTATTGTTCTGATTGTCAGATGGAAGTTGTTTTGGTTTTACTTAGTATTCTGCAGGTGTACCAATTTCCTGGGTATTTAGAATTTTTGCCACATTTTTTTTTTTTGAAGTCCCAGTTGGATGTGTGTGAGAAGGCCATGCAGAAATTAAATTAAGAAGCAACGGTCTAGCATTTTGACAAGAATAGGGGAATCCAAATCTCGGATAAATCTGAAGGTTATATTTTATGGAATTTTTATTTATCTCTCTGAAATTTCCTACACGAAACACAAAATATTTATGAACTATATCTCTGGTATCACAGGAGATGCAGATTGAACAATTACATTCACATAGGAAAGAAATAATAGAAAAATGTGAACTATAGCAGATAAAACTTCCTATTGTGGATGACCCAATGAAAACAGGATCGTCTATGCAGTCGCCTATTTTTGATTACAGCCAGCTAAGCAGATCACATCAGCAAGAGTTGTGCCCAACAGAGAGGGATAAGCTTGATTTAGAATTTAGACATAAAATGGATAACATAGTCTCAGAAATTGAACGAACTTCTCCCAATTTGAAGGCACTGGACCAATATGTAGCTCTTCAAGAGAAGGAAAGAGAAGTGGTTGAAGAGTTTGAGTCTACTAGGAAAGATGAAAAGGAGATCAGTGATAGGTACAATGCTATCAAACAAAGAAAGTAAATTTCTTTATATTTTAGCATTAATCAAATCAAGTCTTTTTACTCTTTTTACGTTTCACAGGATGCTGATGACTGCCACCCAATTTGTGTAGTAAATTTGAACTGTGTGATGTATCTCAACATATAGTAAATACACGTTTGAAAATGTATCAATTTACTTGACAATCTCTTAAAAAAAATAACACTTCAGAAATGTACTTGACTATACAGGTATGAGCTTTATACAGAAGCTTTCAACCACATCTCCAGTAACATTGACAAGATTTATAAGAAATTTACAAAAATTAGCACACATTAGCTTTGGTGGAACTGCATATCTAAATCTGGAAAATGAGGACGATCCTTTCTTACATGGCATCAAGTACACAGCCATGCCCCCAACAAAGCGTTTTCGTGACATGAAACAACTCTCTGATGGGGAGAAGACTGTTGCATTGCTTTTCTCTATCCACAGGTAATTTACAAATTTTCTATGTTTTTTTTGTGTGGTAAGTGTACTAGTTTACCGTGTATGCTTTTGATCAGGATTTCAAGATCACAATTTCTACATGAGATATGGAAGGGATATTTTGCATATGTTTTCAATTTTACTTATCTGTGATGATTAGGGATTTTAATTCAGTTTTGCGATGATGTGCAGGAGAATAAGAACGGAAGGGGAAGAACAAATAGCAGCAGCTTATAACTTAACTGGTAAAAGGGCTTGTACTAATTCCTTTTATTGATTTTTCTGTAGGTGAATAAGATTTGCTATATCCTACTACTAACATATCTTTCTTTATAGTAAGAGACCCCAAAGTTGCCATATGTCGATGTCACAATCCTTCTTGATTCTTATGAAGCCACATCATCACTAAGTATCCATGTCATCGCTATTTAATTGGTTAAATCTATTAGACACAGTCCAGTAGGCAACCCAACAGTCACCACCTTTCACAGATAACACACATTTGTTTGTAGTTTTCCTTTTTCAAAATGAAAAAGGTTCAGAAATCTGTTTTATCAAACTTTTAGTTAAGACACACCTTTTGACGTCGTCATTTTTCTCCTGGAAGAAAATCCACTTCACTTCCCAAGCGACACCTCATTTCCCAAGCGACCTCCTGGGTCGATTGTATATAAAACACCTTAAGTTATAGCGGTGGTCGAATGAAAACTGGAGGGGTCATATGCAAAGCAGAAACTTTAATTTTCAGTTTGTTAATTCGCTGAAATTCTCTAATAAGAACTGATCCGGTCCAATATTGCCTTAATTTTAACTCTCGCTAATGAATCTAAATTTAAATATTAGATTTGTTACATCATTTCTTTTTGCTTATGTAGAGATTATACAGTGTTGGAAGATTGCAAAGAAAGAATGTCATCTTTCCAGGTAATCTTAACTTATCTTTCGCTAAAAAATCTCCATCTAAAAATTAGATTTGTAGCATCATTTTTTTTTCTTTATTTATGAAGAGATCTTTTATAATTGTTAAATCAACCTCTAAACTACTAACTAACAACTTTAGAAACTAAGATCAGATGATTGTCATGATCAACGGGTCATGAATACGTCCCTCCTCCGGATATAATTTCAGGTGACCAAGCACCAGTCTAGCAATTTGCTACCAAAGATGTTTACATTCCACTGATTCTATGTTACCAAAGACGTTATGAAATAAGTAAGAATTTAGTGGTGAACTTCCTTGGTCGAAAGAAATTGAGTTCTAAAAATTAGATTTGTAGCATCAATATTTTTTTTTCTTTATTTATGAAGAGATCAAAATTTTATAATTGTTAAATCAACCTCTAAACTACTAACTAACAACTTTAGAAACTAAGATCAGATGATTGTCATGATCTCTTCAACGGGTCATGAATATAGTGTCCCATCCTTAGGGGTGAGTGTAATTAGGCAAATTGATATCCGGATATAATTTCATTATTGTTATAGTGGAAGATTTGGTGACTTCACCTTGGAGCACCAGTCTAGCAATTTGCTACGTGTAGGTTTCAAAGATGTTTACATTCCACTGATTCTATGTTATCTCCATCAAAGACGTTATGTTAAATCAACCTCTAAACTACTAACTAACAAAGTAAGAATTTCATGTGGTGAAACGGATATAATTTCAGGTCCAGTTGGTCGTTTACATTCCAAAGTTACCAAAAATTAAGTAAGAGGTCGAAAGAAATTGAGTTCAGACAGTGGCCATTAAAACTATTAGTCAATTTGAGTGGATACTTGTATGTGTTGAAGTGGTTCTGGTGCTTTCCTCATTTTTTTTTTTTTTTGTTGTTGTTAACTAATGTAGTCTTGGTTGGTTTTTGTTTACAGCTCAAGGCTGAAGCAATGGACCTGGTTTGAGCTACGTTGTCAGAAAATGAAGGCATAGATGGTTTAAGTCCTACCTTAAACTCGAGTTGAAATTTTATGGTTTGTTAAGCTTGTAATAGGATATTGGTCAAGATTTTCCAACTATCTCCAATTTTTTTCAGACTTGGAACTTGTAGTATTTTAAAAAGTTGAAATTGTAAAATGAATACACTAAAGTCATTATCAATTTAATTTTGTGAGATCCAGTTTTGAAATCATTATTTGTTTAAATGCGATTCAGCTTTTAGTAATTCAGTTGAATCAGCTTTGGATTCAGCTGAATCAATATTATTTTTTTTATTAAAATATCATTAGTAAAACGACTGTGTCCATCAGTATCTGTCTATTGACTGTCGAATAAAGTGGTTCTTTTAAAGAATTCAACGTTCGCTAGAAACAGTCATTTTGGAAAAAACGATTTCCAGATTCCAACTGATGAACACAGTCGTTTTAAAATATATTACCTCTTGTCTTGGCAGTGGTTTAACTTCCATTTTACACTAGTGTAACTAGGCATTAGGATCATGGAAAAGCCCCTCTAATGGGTTCAACAGCCCCTATAATGGGAAAAAAATTGAACTCACACTGCGAGTTCAACATTGAATTCGCAGAGCCACAACCATTGGATCATGGAGATGTGACATCATCAAACTGAGGAGTTAACCACCGTTATATAGCTCGATTCTTAGTTTGGCGCCATCCTTAGTTTTTGCACCAAAAGGAAATCTTTTATATCTCGTATCATAATCGGAAAACCTAGATTCACATAGACATCATTCACATTAGAGGTATGACTGAATCTTCATCTTTTCAACCTCCCTCTAGCCTTATTTGACAGTCCACCTGTCATGGAAAAATAACATTTTTACTCGTTACCATAAGAACCCGCCTAAGGGCCCAAAATCTAAATTTCATGATAGTGTTTTTCTCCAAGATGGCAACCATGACATGCACCTTCCTTACTCGTAGGATAAAGTGTGTAGTGGTTTTGCATTCCGTTCGAAAAGAGAGGCCCAATATTCTTTCTTTCCTCTTTCGAAAGTACCATATTATCGGGGTGTGCCAATCTTGGACTGGTTGACTACCCACATCAGAACTAAGAAAAAGCTTTTGCTGACAAGTTTTCAAAACAATAAGATTCATGTTTATAACTACATATTAACTTCATCTAAATTATTAAAGAATACGTCTATGAGAAAAGATTATAAAAGAAAGCTTTAGCATATTGTGTGATGCAATTGATGCTAACTTATATGATGTGCGCCGATTTTGAACTTATTTAGTTCAACTTATGTATAAAACCTGAAAAGTGCCGGTAGATGATCAATTAAATCTTCACCTAACAATTTCAAAGAAGAAAGAGTCATACTTTCTGATCATCATAAACTGGTTTATATGCACAAGAAAAAAAGACGTAATTGAATTGATTGCTTCTTCAAAAAAAAAAAAAAAAAGATGTGATGATGATATATTTATTTGGACGTAAACTTCATGTATAGGATGATAAATGCAATTTTTACCTTTGAAAAAACTAAGACTGATTTGCACCAATGTCCCATCAACATTTGATACATATAACCATTTAGTAGGTCCCAGTGTGGAATTTTTTTCTTTATATAAAGCTTCTTCTTGTTTCTTTTTCTTCATCTGTCTATTCCTTCTTCTTCTATTCTTATTTAGACTCAAAAACTCATCTAAATATGCATATTTAAAGAGTTCAGACATTTCACATAAGACCAGTTAGTAAAGAATAATTGCTGCAAATGAGAGAAGAATCAAAACCTGGGGGAAGAGATTATTGTATATCCTTATTATAGTTGTACTTATTTTGGGTGTTTGATGATACTTGGTGGTTTTTCTGAGAAGACTACTTTTCCCAATATGGGATTAGTTGAAGGATCTTATCTCTGAGTTTCAAATGATGCAAAGTAGGTCACTGAAGTTTTAGTTTATCATATTTATCCTTTTTTTTTTAAATTCCAACATCTAATTAATTTTTGGTTTAATAATGCAGGCTTTCACTGGATTTTTCAGAGAAAGTAGAGCTAGTTTTTAATGTAAGTACTTAAAAATATGTTTGTGCTTGTTTCACTAAATTCGATCATAGTTGTTCAACTATTTTTTCTTTTCTTGTTCTTCTAATTCTAATAAAATGACATTTCTTTTTAGGTCTCGTATCAAGGTCAAGAGGAGCTGGAACATTCCAACAATACTACTTGTGGCAATTGCAACAAGGAAATGGGAAAGTTCTATGTAAGTTTTCTTATTGGTTTCTTGTTTTATGACATTGGATCTTAGATTAGGAATTTTTTCACTTTCATAATAATAATTGTTTTTCATAATAATATTCTTTCTTTCCTATTTCAAAAGTCCCATATTATCGGGTTTCTGAGTGCCAATATTGCACTAGTTGACCACCCACACAAGAACTAAGAAAAAGCTTTAGATGACTAGTTTTCAAAAAAAATAGGGTACATGTCCATAAGGCAGAGTTTAGTGGAGGGATTTTAGGGGATGATAGCGACAGGCGGGTGTTAGAAAAAACGTTTTTAAAAAATTTAATTAAAAATGCATGAACCATGTTTTGATCCCAATACCTTATGCTCCCTAGATGTTTTTTCATGTGAATGAATAAAACATTAGTCCCATATAGACTAAAACATTTAGAGTTTTAGACTTAAATAGCATTGGTTTAGCCTTAAGGGTATGGCCCTTTGGGTCTTTAGACCTTTGTGTATGGGGAAAGCCCTAAACTATGGCAAGGTTGCCTAAACCTTATTGCATTTCTTATTGCCTTTCCCGTTTGCGCGGTGCTTCGCACAGAAGCACGCACGCTCGCTCGGCTGAGGGCGAGGGCGAGTAGGTGTAGGTGTATCCGACCCATCCTTTCTTTTTACTGAAATTTACCACACGCTTCTACCACACATGTAAAGAATTTTATTCTTTGCCTTCTCGGTTTTGGATATCCGACAGCCTCGAGAAGCATCTTCTTTCACGCGTGTCACACGGTTTTCTTGACACCTGTACACACTTTTTTCCTCGAGAAGAATCTCGCAAATTTTGAATGCGTGTGTGCATTTGTTCTTTTAACGCGATTTTTACCTTACTTTTGCAACGTTCGAGATGCGTGAATCACGGACGATCTGTCGTGCTTTGGATTCTCTTCCAACGTTCGAACATTTTCTTGCTATAAATACGAGTTGTAAACTTCATTTGTAAACCATACCTTTCAGAACTCTTCTCTTCAAATTCTTATTCTTTTCTTATGCTTTCTAAACAATTTCTTTTTTAAGTTTACGTAAACAAAAAATCGAGTTCTTATCTTAAACAAGTTGTAGTTTAGAAACATAATTTTGTATAACTACTTCTTTGTTTACAGAAATTAGTTTCTGTAAACTTTGTTTAATGAAATTAGTTTAAAGAAACATCATAGTTTACAGAAACATAAATTAGTTTTTATATTTATCCTAAACCGGTTGTAGTTTCGATTTGTGTTTTGTTTTATCATTTTTCGCCAAGTTCTAAGGGTTCTCTCTCCGTGTATGCTACACATAGAGGAGAACTAACGATAGTTGTATCCTGGAGGTAATTTGTTAATTGCTATAGCATCTCAGAGGAGTAGCAGGCAATATTACCTTTAGCTCAGCGTATCTCATACGTGCCTCTACTAAGTTTATTGAGTTATTTGTTACTACTATCAGTGTAATCTAAGTATTATTTCCCATTTGCATTCGATTATTGTAATTAATTCCAACAGCGGGTTCAGCTGAGCCACGAAAAGTTTTGCATTGATTTTCTCTCTGCTCGAAAGCAGGGGACTTCAGAGGGGATTTGAGGAGAGTCGAGGAAGGAAACCTCGCTAGAAAAAAGAGAAAAGCGAGGGATTAATCATCGCTTAGAGTTTTATTATAATAAAAAAACTAATAAAATATATAAATATCAGGTTTTGGGCCCACTTGTAGTGTTTTATATAAATAAAACTCACATAAGCGATGTCTTGCACCTCGCTCATATTGAAATTGCCCCACACACCACTACGCTCAATCCTCCCATCCTGCTGACGTGTAGCAACTGTACAAGGGCATACTCCCCTCCTCCACTACACTTAGCCTAACTACATATTAACTTCATCTAAAATATTAAAGAATACATCTATGAGAAAAGATTATAAATGATAGCTTTAAGATATTGTGTGATGCAATTGATGCCAACTTATATGGTGCGTGCCGATTTTGAACTTATTTAGTCCACCTTATGTCTAAAACCTGAAAAGTGCCGGTAGATGATCAATTAGATCTTTACCTAAGAATTTCAAAGAAGAAAGAATCGTACTTTCTGATCATCATAAACTGGTTTAGCTGCACAAGAAAAAAAGACGTAATTGATTTGAATGCTTCTTCAAAAAAATAAATGAGATGTGACGATGATACATTTATTTGGACATAGACTTCATGTATGTGATGACACATGCAATTTTTACCTTAGAAAAAATAAGACTGCTTTGTACCAATGTCCCATCAACATTTGATACACATAACCATTTTTATACGTACAAAAAAAAAAGGCAGATCTAAAGTATTAGTAGGTCCCGGTGTGGAATTTTTTTTATATATATAAAGCTTCTTCTTGTTTCTTTTTCTTCATCTGTCTGTCCCTTCTTCTTCTATTCTTATTTAGACTAAAAAACTCATCTAAAGATGCCTATTAAAAGAGTTCGAACATTTCACATAAGACCAGTTAGTGAAGAAGAATTGCAACGAATGAGAGAAGAATCAAAACCTGGGGAAGAGATTATTTTATATCCTTATTATAGTTGTGCTTATTGTGAGTGTTTGATGATACTTGGTGGTTTTTTCTGAAAAGACTACTTTTCCATATATGGATTAGTTGAAGGATCTTATCTTCGAGTTTTAAATGATGCATTGTAGGTCACTGAAGTTTTAGTTTATCATATTTATTCATTTTTCTTTTTAATTCCAACATCTAATTAATTTTTGGTTTAATAATGCAGGCTTTCACAGTTTCACTGGATCTTTCAGAGAAAGTAGAGCTAGTTATTAGTTTAAGTACTTAAAATATGTTTGTGCTTGTTTCACTAAATTCGATCATAGTTGTTACAATCTTTTTTCTTTTCTTGTTTTTCTAATTCTAATAAAATGACATTTCTTTTTATGTCTCGTATCAAGGTCAAGATGAGCTGGAAGATTCCAGCAATATTACTTGTGACAATTGCAAAAAGGAAATGGGAAAGTTTTATGTAAGTTTTCTTTTTGCTTTCTTGTTTTTTGATATTGGATCTTAGATTAGGAATTTTTTTCTCTTTCATAATAATAATTCTTTTTCATAATAATATTTTTTCTTTCCTATTTCAAAAGTCTCATATTATCGGGTTTCCGAGTGCCAATCTTGCACTAGTTGACCACCCACACAAGAACTAAGAAAAAGCTTTGGCTGACTAGTTTTCACAACAATAGGGTCCATGTCCATAACTACATATTAACTTCATCTAAAATATTATAGACCCAGGTCCAGTAAATTTTTTTTTTTTTGTAGGTTCTTTTATTTCTTCAGTTGATAATTATCATTAGAATTGAGCATCGTCCTTACAGGTCTAATTTTCCCTCATCCACATCCAACCCAATGTATATAGATCTCAATTTTATCCCCTGCATTTGATCCCGTATTCAACTGGTTGGATGTGTATGATCCAGTGGATATCTTGTAAAATTAATAGTGACGACTTTAAGTCTCATTATCATTACAATGATTTTTAATGTTAACTCGATACACATAACCTTTACTAACATTTTATTTTCTTTACTCGCCGGTGAATACTAGTAAAGAAACTCATCTCTTATCAAATAGAAGTAAAAAATTTACTAATTATTGCAGTATAATATTAGGGAAAGAGAAGAAGCTAGGAAAAGAGAAGATGCAATTGATAAGAGAGAGTTTAGGTTACATGGATATAATATATGTATATACATGGAGATGGGAAAACCAAAAGACATCTGTTTTGGGCCGCACATCTATGGGTTGTAAGCCCTACAACACTCCCCCTTGTGCGGTTCAATAAAACTTCATATGCAGTGCTTCACATATAGTGCTTCGAATGTCGGTATTCAAATGTCGTCCTCTTCTTGATAACTTGTACCGAGATCAATCGCCTCATTAAAACTTTGACCAGGGAAAAACCCAGTGTTACAAAACCTTGGTACGACTCTTCACATGTAGTACTTCACATGTTTTCTAGTACTTTGCATGTAGTTCGTCACATGCAATACGATCTTCAAGGACCGACTAGTCTAAGTTAATTTCCTCGTTAATACTTCGTCAGGAAAACCCAGAGGGACAAAACCTGAATTAAATAAAAAGAGTACAATATTAAGTAAACTTAGAATATAGTTGTACTCGAATATGTTGCCTCATTAAAACCTTGACAAGGAAACCCAGTGGGACAAAACCTTGACGAAGGGGAAAGAGTACAACGCGACAGATGAAAGTAAAGGTGATCCGTTGCAGATGATCACTTTGCTTCATTGAAGTTGATTAGGTGCTTCACAACTTCTTAAGGCAGAAAATCCTCGTGGGAAAGACATTATCCTTAGCTGGGAAATTACTTTCTCGGTGTTTGTTGTTGCCTCGTTAAAAACCTTGTCGAGTAACAAAACCATGTGGGAAAAAGAAACCTCGATGAAGGAAAAGAGTTCAACACAGTACCATTAAATGCTCCCCCTGATGTCAGACAATTTTCATTAGTCTAATGCAGTCAATTATCACACTGTGCCTTGGTGACTTGAAAGCTTATAAGACCATGTTGTTGATCCTAGAAGTTACATTGCTTAACAGACTATCGTGTTTCATTTCTTTGATTCATATATTTTCAGTAATATCAACGCGATATTTATGTCTTCAACGTTCAACATACTTGATTTTTTTAGTGTCGTCTCGCTAAAAACCTTGTCGAGTAACAAAACCCTTTGGGAAAAATAATTCTCGATCTAAGGGAAAAAGAGTACGACACAACTTCAATTTCGAAGTAAATTATGTCGACATCATATCCTTGGATCCTCCCCCTAATGTCGGCATCTCCCCCTGATTACTTTCAGAGTTATTCCAGACAGTTCCTTTAGTCATGTATTTTTCGAAACTGAATATTAGTAATGATTTAAAAAATAATCTACCATATCTCCCTCTGATTACTTTCGTTGGAGAAGAGATTATTGTTCCTTCATAATCAACAACTTTTGGATTGCAATTTCATTAGCATTCCTTTTAATGTCTTTGTAGGGATAAAAAAAAATTTATGTCAATGGTTACTTTTAAGTACGTGATTACATTCACTATACCATTCCAATGACATTGCATTGGCGCTGAGATATATCTAGCTAACAAGTTCCTTGAGGATGCAAAATTTTATCGAGTACATTATTATACTAAGTACAACAATGTGTCTATTGTACTTAGGTATGGGAATTTCATCTCCCAACATATCTTCGTCATATTCCTTTGGACGAAATGGTTACTTACTTACATTTGAACCTCGACGAATCATGGGAGTGCTATCATGATGCATGTCTTTGTTAAATTGCCTGACAACTTTAGACAAATGCAAACTGGTGGGATAATATCCCACAAGCTCAGTATTCGGTCGAGCTTTCCCTAGATTTTTCATCTCAAATTCGGATTTCAAATAGCTTTTTAAGTTCTCTTATTACATCAAGAGTACCCATCATGTTCGTACCATCAACATAAATAGCTATAATTTCAAATCAGGAACTTTCTTATGAATACGCAAGGAAAAATAACTTAATTGTATATCCCCTCCAAATCAAATAGCCACTTAGACAAGTATACCACATCCGCCTGATTGCTTGAATCTATAAGTGAGCGTTCTATCTAACTGTAAACGCACTATGTGGTTTAAAGTCATTTGATTTGGGAAACAAAAGTCTATTAAGTACTTTTGTAAATATCTTTTATTTGTTGATTCTTTCAGAGATACGTAATAATCACATACATATGCTACATTTCAAGTCCTTTTGAAATTACCAAGCTAACTAAGTAGAAAAATGCTATAATGCTCATTACAACAAAGTAAACAATTCCAGGGCTTTGTGAGATACCTCGCGCCACAAGGAGAGTCTTTATACCATTATGACTTCATTAGTCTCACTGTGCTTTGTGACAAATAATCATGTATGTCCACAGGCTTTACACTTGGTTGGTTAGCACTACCACACCAAATACCTATATATTTATCAAAGAATCAAATTCTACCTGGATTGTGTAGGCCAAATATGCTCTTTATTGTTGATATTCAAACAATAAGAAGCATGGTTCGATCTCATCATGCTCGATTTCCTTTAGCAACTGTATATGAAAATAATAATCATTAATATGCTCACACAGTTTTTCCATTGACTCGTGTGTGTTCTCATAATCCACTTGGAATGCCATTGTTCTCTGGAATCGTTAAACTTCGGAGCGTCCTCCAGTATTGATTCATGGACATAGTCAGAGACAATCAAATGAGATGATTTCATTAATGATACAAATTAGGTTGTGCCTTGCTCATCTACTTCCTTTCTAGGCGAGCATTGATCAAACCTAGTGGCATCTACATCTTCCTTTATGGAGCCACGACCTTAACTATTGTGTGTGTTCTCATAATCCACTTGGAATGTCATTGTTCTCTGGAATCGTTAAACTTCGGAGCGTCCTCTAGTATTGATTCATGGACATAGTCAGAGACAATCAAATGAGATGATTTCATTAATGATACAAATTAGGTTGTGCCTTGCTCATCTACTTCCTTTCTAGGCGAGCATTGATCGAACCTAGTGGCATCTACATCTTCCTTTATGGAGCCACGACCTTAACTACACTTCCACCAAGTGTAGTTGCAACACCTTAGTCTATGGTGTACCCCATACTGAGGATTTCTAACCTTGCAGGAATATTTACAGCTGGTATGTGTGATCTTGTCACTTTAGCGACATCAGTGTACATTCTGAAAATCGATTATTCTTTGTCACTTCACATTTACATTTGTGGAGTACAAGAATCAACATGAGACATAGTGGGAACACACCATGACAATTCCTATCGTTCCATTAGAAAATACTTTTTCTTATCTCCCCCTAACGATGGGAAGAATGTCTCATTAAAATGACAACCAACAAATCTAGCGGTAAGAGATCTCCTGCTAATTTTTTTAAAATGCGGATAATTGTTGGGAACTCATTTCCAACATAACTACTTAACAGTTTTGAAGACCCATCATAGTACGATGTGGATTCGTAATGGCACATATATAGTGTAACCAAAAATGCGTAAGAACACAAATGTCAGGCTTAAATCCAGTTACCAACTGGTATGCATAAAAGGTTGACTAATATTGGGTTCTAAAAACAAATTAAGTAAGATGCGTGTAATATTGCATATCCCCAAAGAAATAAAGGATAGGCTGGTATGCATACCTATTCCTTAGGCACCATCTGTAACTTTTGATGGTAGCCTTTGTGAGACCATTGGGCATAAGATGCTCTATATTGATCATATTAAACATGCAATATTCATCAAGTCTTTTTGATGTAAATTTTTATAGCATTAATAAGGGTGGTGAGCCTTTTGCACTTTCTATTATGTAATATGTTCTAGGAATTTTTAAACGCAAATTTCTTTGGAACTATAACTAGTTCAAAATTTCAAAACATTCACCAGACCCATTAGTCACTTTAATGGTCCGCATTCTGCATGAATATGTTTCTAAATTTCACCTTGTTTTCTTTGTAATATGGAATTTTTACCATTTGCATCTTAGGATGGTCTCGATCCTGTTTTATGAAGACTTTGTAAAAATGAGTGATATGCTCTTTTACTAAAAAGCATAATTGGAGGGAGGAGGGGGTTGTGCATCTAGTACTTTAGAAAACACTTATTGAGAGATATGTCATTACTTCGCATTTTATCAAAATTGTTCCCATTTTTGTTCACTCAAATAAAGTGATGTTCGCATGTGTCCTTTCAAAACGATCATCATGTCACAACCAAAGTTGATTTATGGTTATGCCCAAAGCTTGTGTGATTCAATTTCCAACATTTCATCGTCAGAGTCAATATGATTCAATAATACAAATATTATAGTGAATTACATTGCACTAGATTGACTCATTAGTTTCTCTAAAATATATTTTCTTCCAAATATATTAGAGGCATAAAAGATGCAATCAATTACATTCTCATCACTGTGAGTTTCCATATGATATCCACTCTCATGGGTTTCTTTGGAATTTAACAAGGCGATTATCTCTCAGTACATATAGAGCTTTTGTGACTTTGTTTCATCTTGGAAACAAATTTTGAACAATGCTTCGCTCAATGATCCAATCATCGTAGTCATATTATAAGGAAGTAGTTCAACAACTAGTTTAAATTCCTTAAGATAACGGAAGAAAAACAATTATGAGTTAGACACTTGGGTATTGAGAGTTTTAGCAGGTGGTGTGGCCTTATTACGTAATAAAAGTGGGATTCAATTCAAATACTTTAGAGTGAATATATATTACGTGTCACCCAATATATCTCAAGTTCTTTAGAGAATTTATGTCTCTTGTTTTCATTCCATAAGTACAAACATTGGATCCAGTTCAACTGAATAAGATAGTCAATTGGCTAGGAAAATTTCTTGTTGCCATTAAAGTTGATGTGAAAATTGGTTGTTATTATGATACACATACACATTATATTGTATATACCAACACCTATGACCAGGTGCATTTCCAACTCTTTTATTTACGATGGGAGCTAGAATTACATTTTAGCTGATCCCATGTTCAATTGATACCTATACTTTGATGTCAATACTGTTGGAAAATAAAATAATAATAATATTTTTTTTCTCTCATGATATTATTATTACATGATTTATATGAGTCGGTACGTCTAACCCTCATTACTTTAGGGTTCTTTCCGTTTTCAATTGTGCTACATTTAGCTTAATTTGAGAAATTTCTTTATCTCAATAGGCGAAGAGAATCTCACTACACATGTCAACCACTTACTTTAGGTTGATATATTACTAAAGATAATTCTCTTGTTGTCATACTTCAACATATACAGGTTCGTTAGTATTATGGATGAAGTAGAGAAATGAAAATTTTATGACTCATATCATCTTTTGTGAGTTCTTCCACAAAAATTGGAATACATGTGGTTTTATTTGAACTATGTTTTGAAACTATTGACAGTTTAATAGCCGAGTAAGTGGATACATTCCACGGAACATTTAAAAATTTTGGGAAAATATCAAATATCCAATAATGGTGCTCAAGTACTTCTAAGCCCCAAATGAATACATTGGAATTGAGTTGGTACAACCAATTAAACAAAATACACCATTCAACTATATCCAAATATCATATTTAAGAGAACAAATAGCATTAAGATTAAAATTCTTAATGATTGAGCTCAATAAAAATAATTTAAATTGACCGTTTATATGATGTTGACTTATTTTAAGACAAAAATAAATAAAACTAGGCATATTCTAAAATCAAATAAATAAGCCTAACGAGTAAATAAGCCTAGCATATAAAAACTCGCATTGTAGTTACATACCTCAAAATTTGGTTCATGTTATATATACACAGAACCAGAACAGCTGAGGCCACGCACAACCGAAACAGAGTGGGAACAGGACATCTCGGGCAGTACAGGACCGGGTTGATTCGATTGGACCAGGAAGGATCGAGTTGGTTCGGTTGGACTGGGAAGGACCGGGTTGCTTTGGGTGGACCAAGTTGGAGTGGACCCGCTGAACCGGGTTGGACCGGGCCGGGTCAGTCTTTCCTTCTCCTTCCCCAGAGTTCCCCAGAAAATTACAAACGACGGCCATCATATCAATATCATCAACCGACGGTATATAACAAATTCCAATCAATGATCATTAACCCATACAGACGTTACAAGAATTTGCAGAAAATGGTTACAGTACATACGTTATATAAAATTAAAAAAATATGATAATATAGTTGTTTGGCAATATGGTACATGCGTTACAGGCAACAATCAAAACTAATTTATGAATCTGTCGCTACTGTTATTATTATTAATTTCTACATAGATCAATCAAAAATAAGATAAGAAACAAACAGTGCAAACATCAATATGTACAAAGTCTTGATTAGTTTACAAAAATTCGTGTACCCTATCTCACCATGTCATGTTATTTTTATGTTCATGGGATTATATAAGATAATGACTTAAAAACATACTTTGTAAGTAGAGCAAAGGGCACACAAATTACAAGTTTTGTGGAAAGGTGCGGGCAGGGAAGAAATCGTTAAAAAGGTGACAAAAATATGCTTTCCTCACTCGCTCGACCAGGTGAGTCAAGCCTGCCCGTTTTATTCCCAACCTACCCTTCCTGGTCGGGTGAGTTCCCAACCTACCCTTCCTGGTCGGGGAATTTTTTTTTTTACCATCCTTGATCCGAGGAGGAATGATTCCTCAACCTTTCAATTGTCTTGCATCTAATTTGGTGCGTCAGTTGTTTTCTTAATAGGCATGGGCATTCCGCATTCAAGATTTGAACAAAGTTTTTGTCACTTATTTAAACAAGAAGTGTAAGGACCAGGCCGACCAGGCCCAAAATATTTTATGCTAGCTAACGCACCTTAGTGGCACCTTTGCCAGCAGCCTACTTCGGCAACTTAATAACTTTTGGAATTGTAATCTAGGAATTACTGGCTAGTCCAGAAATGAGATACCCGGTTACTGGCTAGTCCAGTACCAGAATTGATTTATCAGCTGGTCCAAAAACATGTTTTTGGACCAGAAACTTTATCCCATAGTCCAAAAACGTGCCAATGACACAAGAACATCTTTTAAATATTCCCACCTTACCCTTCTGCAACTCCTGACGAACATAAACAGTTTTCTTTCCTATTTTTTTCTTCTCTGATCGGTTTCTCTAGCTCTGCATTTTTCAATCATAAGATTTGAATCAATTTCTGGTACTGTTTTTCAATCATCTTCATCTGAGATTTGAATTAGGTTCTTCTGAGCTTCGAATTAGGTCATCTGAGCTTCGAACCAAGGTTTTTATCTTTTCCAATCATCCTCTTCTGCTACTGTTCTACAATTCTTGATGAATAATTAGGTTTATTCTGATCCGATTTCTATCAGGATAATTATATATGATGTACATTGTTATATTTTTATGATTTCTGTTTTTATGATGATTTACAATGTGAATTCAGTTTCTAAGTAATTTTCGTTCGTTTTTTAAGTAATTTTTCGTGATTTGTGTGTGTTTCAATTAGGTATTTGAGCGTCGAATTAGGTTTATCTCAGATTCGAACAAGGTATGATTTATGTTCTGTTTTCTGTAATCTGATAGCATATATGATTATGAGTCAGTACATGCTAATACGTATGATTATGAGTCAGTAGATGCCAATACGTATGATTATGATACACTATTATAGCATGCTCTGTTTTCATCCTGCAGTAGATGCCAATACATATCAATATGAGTCAAGTACATTTCAATATCTTTCGCATATTCATATGTTTTCTTTTAATACATATCAATATGAGTCAGTACATTTCAATACAGTACATATTCATATGTTTTCTTCTCTAATGGTCCGCTTAATTGTTCTATTTAGTCCAATATGAGTCAGTACATTTCAATACGTAGTGCATATAGCAGTAGATGCCAATACATATCAATATGAGTCAGTACATGTCAATACGTACTGCATATAGCATGTTGTTTTTTCATCCTGCAGTAGATGCCAATACGTATCAATATGAGTCAGTACATGTCAATACGTATTGGCATATAGCATGTCAATACAAAGACTCTTTTTGTTTCATCTTAGTACGTGTCACTTTTTACAGGGTTAACATGTCTGACGTTTCTCCCAAACCAGACTTCTCCATCTATTCTCATGTATACCATAAGCAATATCATTTTTCATATGAGGTTACATCGTTTTCAACTCTAGAGGATTTTAAATTTTGCATCTGTAATATGTGGAGCTGATTGACTCCATCGACTATTCTGGTTAAGTATTTCCAGAATCAAGCGATAGTTCCTATTCTAGCCGATGTAACACTCCAGGGGATCGCTGCATTACATACCTCAAAGCAATCAGCTTTCTTTGATTTGCACGTGGATGTAATTTCAAATGGCGCATCTAGTTCCTCTAGGCATATGGAAGTTGACAGCAACGCAGACTTAGTTGTTAGTGCAAAGAATAGTTACTTGAAAGAGGGTAAAGAAGCTCCAAGAGTGTTCTTTACAGATGGTTGGGATAAGATTTTTGATGATACAGATCAATTATTCTATGGTGGTGTTGATGCCGTACGTATAGCATGCCAAAAATACTGCATGACTCGGATACGAGGTAATTAAGAAGAAGAATGACCTTGAGAGATTCAGCGCCGTATGTAGTGTGAAAGGTTGTTCATGGAAGCTTCACGCAACTTCCATTGGTAGTTCTATTTATGTTTTTAAGATAAAGAAATATGTGGGAAGGCACACCTGTGGTGGTGGTTATATGTTGAAGAATCCAACAGTTACTAAAAAACTCATGAACAGTCTAATTCATGAGATGGTCAGGCACAACCCTCGCATAACACCAGCAGAGATCATAGATTATCTTAAAGTTAGTGGTGGCATCGACATCCAGTATCACCACGCATATCATGCAATTGAGTTGTCGCATAAACAGATTTTTGGTAATGATGTGAAGTCGTACACTGATCTTGCTTGGTGGGTGAATGATGTTAGGGAAACAAACCCTGGGTCATTTATTGACTTCGATTTCAATGATGCTACAAAAAGATTCAACATACTTTTTGTTTGCTTTGGAGCTTGTATAGAGGGATATAAACTATGTATTCCCATGATTTTTTGTGACTGTACTTTTCTCACTGGAACATTTAAAGGAGGTCTCATGGCAGCAACATGTCTTAATGGCAATCAAGGTAATTGGTTCTTTTTTTTTTTATATGTAGTGTCTGGTAGTTAGATCACTCATATTGACCATATTACATACTACATAATGACCATACTGAGTATGAGATAAACCATACTACATGGTTAACCATACTCAGTTAACCTTTATTAGTGGAATCATCTTCCACTACATACTGATATGTATTGCTGTATTGGTAGCATATTCCTTATACTTATAAAACATGTCAGCTACCCTTATTTAGTGGAAGATGGTTTCCACTACATAGTGATATGTAATATTACAATACTGATTGTGATGTAACCATATTTTCCACTACATGCTGATATGATTCACCATCTACGGGGGTCGAGGGGGCAGCGCCCCCTCGTATCAACAACATGTAATATTTATAAAAAACATTTTATAATTCCTTATCTATTAGATATACAGGGAGAACTACGTATTACATATGTACTCATACTAATATGCAGTGTTTTATAACACATCAACATACTAATATGTAGTGTTTTATAATTTTTTCTCTATTAGATATACAAGGATAACTACATACTGATATGTACTCATACTAATATGTAGTGTTTTAACACTAAACTCATCAATTATACAACCATCTACGGGGGTCAAGCAGTTGCTTAACATGACTAATAATTCCTTTTGGAAGGTTTTTATCCCCTCGCGTTTGGTTTAGTAAATGGAGAAAGTAATATCAACTGGGAATGGTTTTTCAAGAATCTGAAGGAGGCTTTGAATGATGATCGCCCAATCACTTTTATGACTGACCGAGGTGAAGGGTTGGTTAAATATATTCCCAAAGTATTCCCTAATTCTCGTCAAAGATATTGCTACTATCACTTGGACAAAAACTTACCTATCGCAAAGTCTGACGAAAAGTATAAAGAAGTGACTGATGCTTTCCGAAAGGCGACATATGCTCTTTCTCCTGCAACATACGAGGAAGCTCTTCAAGAAATGGTTAATTTGGGAAGGCCTTGGGTTGCTGACTACTTCCGCAACATTCCAAAGGAAAAGTGGTCCAGTGCGTTCTTCCAGGGTTGTAGTTATGGTCAGACTTCTTCCAGCGTTGCTGAATCATTCAATAACTGGATTAGAAGCGAGAAGAAGTTGCCTGCTGCTGCGTTTGTTGACTCGATCCGGTTTGTATCAGTTCCCCTAGTCACATTACAAGCTTATATGTAGTTTTAAGAATTTATTAGTTTTCTTTCTGTAACAGTATTAGCATATATGTACTGTTAATCTACGTATAATGTAGTATAATAGACTTTTTTGCTATTACTTTTGTCATGTAGGCTACGTATGATGGAAATGATGTCAGAACGTCGTGAGGAGAGTTTCTTGATGGACCCAGAACTGCTAACCCCTGTGTATCAAGCCTTTATTGAACTACACATTCAAATTGGCCGTCCCTGGAAAGTTAGCCAGTCAGATGCTAAGAGATATGAAGTTCATTCTCCAAGGTTAGCATTTTACCCCTAATCTCTATCATATGAATTTAAGTAGCATGTTCAAATATAACATATTCATATGTACTGTGTATAACATATGAATGTGTACTGACCATAACATATTAATATGTATTGTGTATGAAATACACAGGGAGAACTAAATATTACATATGTACTCATAATAATATGCAGTGTTTTATAACATATCAACATACTAATATAATTTTTTCTCTATTAGATACACAGGAAGAACTACATACTGATATGTACTCATACTAATATGTAGTGTTTTAACACTAAACTCATCAATTATTCTACACAATATCATGTGTACTGTGCATAACATATGTACTGTGCATAACATATGTACTGTGCATAACATATGTACTGTGTATATATTTACATGATCTGCTTGTACTTGCCAACGATAATATGTTGTTTTTTGTGTGTGCAGGTCTCATATGGTGGATCTAGAGAGAAAAACTTGTACTTGGCAACGATGGCGCGTTTATGGTTTTCCATGCTCACACTCTATTGCATCTATTACTAAATTTGGAGGAAGAATGCTTGATTACGTCGAGGATTACTTCAAAGTTACCACTTTCCGTCAGCTATATTCAATAGCTATTAGACCCGTTCCTAACTATGACAGGTATGTGTCTTTAAACAATAAATTTTGATTTTTGTTTTTTGAGGAACAATATACCGTGTATATATATGATATGTAGTTATGATACTGTATTTTTTAATCTCACAGGCCTGATGAGTATCACGTAGACAATATTGTTCTCCTACCAGAAGTTATTAGGGCTCCACCAGGCAGGAAGAAGGGGAAACGTATTAAGTCATCTCATGAGACTAGTAGAAAATCTGTCAAATGTTCAAACTGTAATTTTAAGACTCATCACAACAAGGAAACATGCAGTGTTATCCACAAGATGAACTTGTCAAGAATTATTTTTGTGTCGGGTATGTGTTGCAGTTAGATACATATTACAGATGTTTTCTTGGGGTAGGATGATACAATACAATGAATTTTAAACTAATTAGTGTTCTGATTTCTCTTTTTCTTTTATCACAGGCTTGAACGTGCAGCAGAATGTGATACCAATGACGTTGCCATTATTCTTTAGTCCACAATTCTTTCCTCTAGCCCTTGTTCTACTCTACTTTTTTCTTTTTAATATGTCACTATTTGTCAGTACCAACTGAAAATATTATAGTTTTTGTTGTTGTTTCTTAGAACACCTTTTGGTTTTTGAAACATTATAAGACTATCAAAAATGTAGTTATATTGATCTTTCGACATAATGAAATATGTTGCTAAGTCTACCAAAATGACAGTATCTATTACATGTCAGTATTCTAGTGTAAGCATCTTCCACTTCATACTGATATGTAGTGGTTGTAGTGTAAGCATACTGAGGTTGTAACAAGAAAACAATCGAATATGTACTGGTTTTCATAAGATTATTTAGAACATATCATAATTACATTTCCATAAGATTAGTTTAAACCTCTGTGGTTTCAATCAGATCAGTACATATTAAAGAAGACAATCACTACTTACTGATATGTACTGGTTGTGGATTAACCATGTTCCACTACATACTTACAGTTGCATCACTTAAAGAAAATTTAAACTTTTGGTTTCAATCAGATTAGTACATATTAAAGAATAGAATCAGTACGTACTGATATGTACTGGTCACCATCTTCACGGAGATCGAGTACATAATCACTAATAATTTAGACTACACAACAAAGTAACACAATTGAAATATATCTACATTAAAGTTAACTCAAGTTTTTGAACATTCTTAAAGATAAAGAAAAAATAACTAGTAAAAGGAAAAATTTGTATGTTTTTAAAATATAAAATAGCTAAATATTAAAATATACTGTCATACTACTTTTATCAATTAGGATCTATTTGCGTCAGTTTGCCAACTGATTTCAGGTGGAGATACAGTCAGCAATTTGCATGCTAACGAGACCCTTTTGTTACGAATCTTCACTTGCAGTTCATCATCATCTCCTAAACATACTCCCACAAATTTGCTTTTCGACTTCATCTTCATAAAATGCATCACAAATAGTAGGCAGTCTGGTGATCCACCTTGTTGAGGTACTTCACATTCATTGGCTATTACATTCTTCAATGTTTCTTTATTCTTCTCCACCAAGTACAGGTTGATAGGTTTGTACATGTGATCTGCCATTCTTGTGGCGTTTTGATAACATCTTGCTCCCCAATCAGTCTTAGAAGAATTGTAGTGGTTGAACACCATTTTTTCACAGTCATATTCAAGTAGTGTCCAATGAAGATTCATATGGCACATTGGTATAAGAATCTTCTTGATGCTTTGATCCATCTCCAATATTGGTTTGTAAACAGAATCGTCTGCTCCTCCTTTGAGCTTTTCCGGGAACTCAACATTAAACTGAAAACATGGATGTACTTTGAATAATTATATCTAATTATGTTTTTATGAAATATAGATATGTAGTGTACCAATCCCTACATACTTTTAATATTAACATGTGTTGTAGTAGAAATGCACTGTAAGATAAAAACTTACCCAAGCGGACGGATCCAGATGCAAGACAGGCAAGTATTTTCTGTCTACTTCGTTCATCGGCTGCTCTTTCTGAAGCTTGTTCTTAAGCTTGTATTGTGTGTAGTTTAGAAGATCTTGCTCTAATAAATCATTCTGTACCAAGTCATCAATTGTACCTCCATTTACGCAAAGAACACCTTCTCCCGTTCTCCAAGCAATTGAGCTGGAAAATAACAACGTAAAGGTTACAAATAGTACATACTGAGAAACAGAACATACTGAGATACAAATCTAGTATACAAATATGAAATTAACAAGAATACAATCAATAAATCAAATTTAAACCACTCTATAAGACTAGTACTGATTGTTAAATAAAGTATTACTTACTGATATGTACTGATTGTTAAATAAAGCAAATTTAAATATTTTATAATTTTTTCTCTATTACATACACTGGGAGAACTACATACTGATATGTACTCATATTAATATGTAGTGTTTTAACACTAAACTCATCAATTATTCTAAACAATGTATAGCTACATATTCATAAATATGTAGACACTACATATTAGCATCCTACATATTCTAAACACTATGTATTCTACAACACTACTTATTCTAAACACTACTTAATCTACAACATACTGATATGTAGTACACAATTTTATTAGCTAATAGAGAACATAAAATATTTGATGAGTTTAAGCTACTCGTATCAACAATACAAAACATACTGTTATGCAAATCTAGTATACAAAACATACTATGTAAGAGAACATACTAAGATACAAATCCAGTATACAAATCAATATGTAGTAGGCATGGATACCAATAACTCACCTAAGCAATTTTGCATTATCGATGAATGTGGAAAGGGTAGTCTTTTGTTCATCCTTCATGTCATTATAGAATGGTGATTTATTCAGTTTCCGGAAGAATTTGCGTTTCAATCTGAGCTTCTTGTTTTTCTTAGGTTCTTTTGCTCCAGCTTTCGGCTTCTTAGGTTCTTTATATGATGGAGAGAACTTACTTCCACTTTCGTAAATATCATCTTTCTTTTTTGAAGGATGGGCACGAGTAACGGGTGTGGCAGGTGTGAACTGCTTCCTTTCGGGCCCTTTGACGGTCTTTTTAATCATTGCAACCCTTTTTTGTTTCTGGCTTGGTGTAATTGGTTCCTGCATTTTTACCAACGTAAATAAATAGCAATATGTAAACACACAACATAGATGTTGATTAACATTCACTTTTCATCTGAAACTAAGTATGCATATGCAAAAATTAGCATCCAATACCTGTGATGGAACCTCAAAAACATCTTGCGATGGAATTTCCAAAGTATCTTGTGATGAAACTTGCAAAGTTTCTTGTGATGAAACTTGCAAAGTATCTTGTGATTGAACCTCCACAGTAGCTTCTGATGGAACCTCCAAAGTACCTTGTTGCTTAGCTGTAACTTTACATGCATCTTTCGGTTCAATGTTTTCTTGTTGCTCAGTTGTGTGTGGAATAAATTCTACGTTTTCCAAATCTCTTCCAATTAAATTATGAAAACATTGTTGTAAGTCAATGCCAAAAAGACCAACGTTTTTATCAGCATCAACACCTGGAAGGAGGTCAGCATACTCTTCGACGTAAATTCCAAAGCCGGAGTTTGGCATGTCTATATAATCTCCCATAGAGAGCTTTTCAATGTGTTCCAAACTCGACATCTCAGTAAACAAAGGTACATCCAGCATATGAAACTCTTCCGCCGCCATCTCAGCGTTATAGTCTGCAAATTTCTGCGAATTAACTACAACTGAAGCCTTTGTTTCTAGCATAGTTTTAAGAAACTCCTTTGATGCTTCCTGCCTAACTTCAAGTTGATCAACCTGCAAAAAGCAATCGAAACTGTCAACAAAAACCTTCTTAGGTGAGTTTTTACATAATGTTACATAGCAATATGTAATGGTAGACACCACTACGAAGAATATAAGTATTTACCAGTACATATTGATATTTTTTCAGAGTACATATCAATATGTAATGGTAGACATCTATACAAGAAATGTAAGTTTCTACCACTACAAGAATATAACAGTACATATCAATATGTAATGGTAGACACCACTACAAGAATGTAAGTATCTACCACTACATATTGATATGTAACAGTAGATACTAATATGCTACTTAGACTACGTACTGATATGCTACTTACCTGTGTGTTTTATTTTCCCTTTCTCTCTTGTATCTCTTTGACTTTTTGCTCCAAATTAGATTTAGCCCAGTTTTTAACCTCAGAACGCTGAACTTCAACATCATGGAACTTCAATACTGTGGGTGACAAACCAACTTCAGCATTACCATGACATTGATCTTGAGGTGTTGACAAACCAACTTCAGCGTTGTTGACATGTACATCTGTTTGATCTTCCTGATAACCTTGCATTTCGGTCTCAACTATTGGGTCAACATTCATCTCTTCATTGGGTTTGCTTTGAGTAGGTGTACATCCCAAGCTAACATAATCTTCCGGGCTGGCTTCTCTCTGCAAAGGGAAAGATTTCCGGTAAATTTCATGCAACATGAATTCAAGCTTTGAAGCGTCAACCGTTTCACCCTCTTGCTGCATTGTGTTGACTTCCCTCCATTTAGCAGATATTGTACTCCTCAAATCATCGTATTTGATCTTCCAAGCTTCTCCCCCCAATACTGAGTCATCTTCTTCTTGGTCTTCTTCTTTATCTTCTTCTTTCTCTCCTTCTTTCTCTTCTGCCGATTCGGAATTGTCATCCAAACAAAAAGCTTCATTATTTTCTTCCTCTCGAATCCTTCTTGAGATACGATTAAGTATTTGTCTTTCTTGGTTTGTCATCTCGTCTTTAAAATCAACATGGAACTGGTACGAATCAAACAAATGTAAAAAACCAACTACATATTAGATATTACCAAAAAAAACATTTTGTAATTCTTTCTCTATTAGATATACAGGGAGAACTACATATTACATATGTACTCATACTAATATGCAGTGTTTTATAACACATCAACATACTAATATGTAGTGTTTTATAATTTTTTCTCTATTAGATACACAGGGAGAACTACATACTGATATGTACTCATACTAATATGTAGTGTTTTAACACTAAACTCATCAATTATTCTAAACAAACAAAACAATGTATAGCTACATATTCATAAATATGTAGACACTACATATTAGTATGAGTACATATTCTAAACACTATGTATTCTACAACATTACTTATTCTAAACACTACTTAATCTACAACATACTGATATGTAGTACACAATTTTATTAGCTAATAGAGAACAAAAAATATTTGCTAATAACTAGTTATCAATATATACTTTTATTCGACAAAATATGTACTTCAAGTTTACCTGATACTCAGAAAGATCAATATCCTTTAGGAACTCAGTACATATCTTTGTATGATTCCACCTAGCCACTCTTGGCACATACATTCCATTAGGTTCTGTCACTATATCCTCGGGCGCCACCAAATGGGTATGCTCCGCAAACCATGGATGCAAGTATTGATACACAATGTTATTAGATATACTACCAAAATGTAGAAAACACACAAAACAAAAAGATTTTTAAAGTAGAATAAAAAAATCAACAGATTCTTACCAATAAATAAACAGCACAACCATTTGTGTGTTCTACGGATTCCATGTTTTCATTCAGCTCTTTCTCTAAATGAGAATGGATGAGGTCAGGCCATGAAATATTCCTCTCCTTCTCAAGATCAAGAACGAAACCAATGTATTTTTCAGTCAAAGCGTTGGCATCACTTGTTGAGAAAAATAATGAAGTGCACATATACATGAAGATAAGCCTAACAAGATCTTCTGCATCTTCCTCGTCTTGCTCAGAATCTTCAGAATCTTCATTTGATTGATCACCCATGCTTTCCAGAGGCTCTTCTTCAGACTCTTCATTAGACTTCTTATTTTTCAGATTAATTGTTGTTCGTTTAAGGATTTTCAAGATTGCCTTCACAATCATTGGCCTAGTCACTTTTTCACCGGCTCTCAAATCAGCTGGAAAAGTCCTTTTGAAGAATTCTGTTTCACGCCATCCACTTTTTTTATTGACTTGTGTTAGCCTCCAATCATGATATTCCCTATTTGGAACTCTTGGCATTCCATAAACAAGTGCCAATTCTTCTGCTGTGGATACCAGCTCATTCGGTAAGCCATGTCTTTCAAAGCAAAAGGTAAGCTTGTTTGGATCTTGACCTCTCACGTAACAGCGTAACATTTTGGTCAGTGCATCTTCAATCTTCAACCAATGTTCCAACTCAAATTTGGTGTACCAAAACATTAGGAACAGGTTGCCGTAAGATGCTTCAGAAATCAGCTTCAGCTGTAACTCACTCAACTGAAGTTCTTCAGTGGTCTTAATAGTCTTTACAAGGCCCCACAAGCCCCTGAAACCGCCACGGTACAAACTTCACGGTTTTCCATCTCCTTTCTTACGCTTATTACCACCTATACAATAACAAGAATCTAAAACTATTACACTACATATCAATATAACAAATTAACATGTAATTATATCATCAAGAATAGAAGTATCTACCATGTACTTGAAACTACATATTTTTAGCAGTACATATTCTTGTAGTATATACCTCTACATACTTCTATGTAACTACATATTATTAGCAGTACATATCAGTATTATTAGCAGTACATATCAAAAAGGGGGGGGAGCATATTATTACTACAAGTAAGTATCTACGGTCTACCAGTACATATTGCTATGTAACAGTACATATGGCATAACCATCAATTATTCTAAACAATGAATTATTCTAAACAATGAATTATTCTAAACAATCTCATCTGCATTACCATCTACGGGGGTCGAGGGGGCGCCCCCTCGTAAACAAACAAAACAATGTATAGCTACATATTCAAAAATATGTATACACTACATATTAGTATGAGTACATATTCTAAACACTATGTATTCTACAACATTACTTAATCTACAACATACTGATATGTAGTACACAATTTTATTAGTGATTAAGATTTAATTTGGTTTAACACTACATACCTTCTTTTGGAGGAACATTTGCTCCCCCCCTTTTTGCTTTCACCTTTAATTTTGGTGATGGAGTAGCAGCTCTCAGGGCAAGTTCTTTGTCCCCCTTTGCTTGCGGTGAAGGAGTAGCAGCCTTTGTAGCCTTTTTTACTTTTGCTATATTAGTTGCTAATGCTGCTTTTGTTTTGGTTTTTTTCCCTGTTGTAAACCAAAAACAAGTATCAAAAAATGACTACATATTCATAAACAAACACAACAATGCATCACTATGTATTCTAAACATGTAGTGTTAGACAACATACTGATATGTAGTACACACTTTTAAGTATAGAAGTATTAGACAACAAACTGATATGTAGTAAACACTTTGTAAACGCTACATATTCATAACACAACAATGGCAATATGTAGTTGATATGTAAGTATTTTTTAGCACTAAAAACACTACATATTGGTATGTAGTACACACTTTTGTAAGTTGATATGCAAGTATTTTTAACATTTTATATGAATTAGTTCTCTAACACTACATATTGGTATGTAGCGGTGCTTAATGATATATTTCATGTCAATTTGAAGTACATACGGACATGTAATCACAAAATTAGGGTTTATTTCTGATCTGCTCACCTTTTTTCGGAGGAACATTTGCTTTCTTTGTTGGTGACGGAGTAACAACTTTACTCATACTTCGAGTTGTCGGTGATTTAGCTGCAGGGGAGGTTTCTGTTGGTGAATCATCAACAGTTTTTCTTCTCCTTTTTGCTGGGGAAGGGGTTTCTTCTACAATTTCTTCTCTAATGGTCCGCTTAATTGTTCTACTCGTAACCATCTTTTCAATTCAATTGAATGTAATGAAAAATAATTAGGTCAAGAACGGAAGCTTTTTTTATTTTCGATTTTTTTGTAGGTGATGATTTTCGATCGTTTGACTTCAATCTTATGATTTTCTGCAACTGTTTTTAGAGTGATTGATTGAGAAGAAAAACAAGTTGCAGAAGAGAGAAGAAGTTTTGAAGAAGTTTCGATGGAGAAGACGAAACAAATTGATTCTCGAGAAGAGATAAGAAAAAAATTAAAAAAAATGAAAAACGTAACTATGTAAACCAAGAGTATGGGTAGAGAGGTAATTTCATCAGATTTTAAAGTTTTTTGGACCACCGGATAATTCTATTCTGGTGCTGGACTACACAGTAAACCCGGGTCGGGTTTTTGGACTAAATAAGAAAAAACTCAATTGTAATTCCAAAGGACGTGGAGGTGATCAAAAGGGGATTCGGGTTCTTAATGAAAAATGTGGTCGACTCCGATGGTCATTAGAAAAACTAAAGCACAAACCTTTTATTCAAAGTTCTGAAGATGTCACCAACAAAATTTAGTGCCCAGGAGTTCCTAGAGATTCAATATGTATGGAAACGATTCCGGTTGGGAACTCCCTGTTGCCATATAAACCGGTAGAAATGGCAAATCTAGTGTAGTAACTACTTAGAATCCAGGACCAATTGAAGCAATCATTGGCATTAATTCCTTCCAGTTGAGGTTTTCAAGGCCATGGAAAGTGATGTTGAGTTCTTGGATGGTTTATAACCATAGACTCTCTCTTTTCGATTCATGATGATGCGATGTTCATTGATATGTCTCTCCAGCTCTCTCTAATATTTGCATATTTTAGGTTGTCAATGTTCTTGTATTTGTTGGATATTTTCAATAACTTAGAAAATAAAACTGTTTTCGTTTTTGGTTTGTCACTATGATGGGGAAGTGTTCTGTGTTGGATAAACACAATGGATGTTAGTTGGAGATGAAGGGACACCTCTAATAGGTGTGATGGTTCATAAAGGACACAACCATTCCCAACAGACACCTTATGTGTCTTTTGGAAGTGAAGAGGCATCTCCAATAGGCATGAATAACCCTATAAGTAGTGAAGGAATTCTCCCATTCTTGAGAATGAATTCAACCTGTTTTCTCTCCATCTAAAGCATCATCAGAAATCTCTCTCATGTGTTCTTGGTTGGGTCAAGGGGTGCAAACCTTGAATCCAATTTCCTGTTGTAGGGCTTTCGTTGTATCCTGAAGGCATTATTTCGCATACCTGTTGCAATCGCCAATTTATATTGGGAGGGTAGAAATAATCGTCTAAAAGAAATCACCCGAGCCTTGAAAGCTTTTGAGTACAACAACAATTTATTTTAGTGTTATCATCCTCTGTTTTATACCCAAAATTTCCAACAGTTTTAGACGATTAGTTTTTCGATCATGGAGGATGAAATTTCGATTGCGTTAACAGATGGTTACTGCGAGGGAAAACTGTCATCAATCAGATAAGTGATCTTATCTTGTGTTCTTTTTATAAAGATTTTAAAGATTGTATGCTAAATTAGGTTTCTAGTGTGGGGATACATACAAATTAGTATGATTAGACTAGTATCCTTGAAAAGGCATGAATCTGGAAAAACATCTCTTGTGAATGGACATCTTCTTAATGGGACTGATCATGTCGGGAGATGTATATATGCATATGTAGGAATATATAAATTGTCCTCTGAGAAACTTGCTATATATGCTCTACTATACTACCTAACTTTGTACCGGTCCATGCATATGAAGTTTGTAAGATGTATGGTTTAGTGAATGTTGCTTGTTTTGTCTTTATCCCCTGATGATATCTTCTGATATGAATATCAATACACGTGCAATGTACATAGTTGAAGTGGCATCTAGAAACCATGATTGGTTGTTGTGTGTACCATTTCGTATCCCTAGTATCATTACATTGTTGTGTAATGGTTTCATGATTATTTGTATAGCCCTGAAATATGGGAAATGGGAGTAGAAAGCTGGTGTCTCTAGGAAATCCTTTCAAGTACGTTTGAGTAATTTGAACGGTATTGATACGGCACTAACTCATTAGTGTCTATTAATGATCGATGAATCCTTTTAAAAAGATATCCTGTTTTGCACATGCTCCTTGAGCGGGATGTCATTGGTGCAGACATTTTTTGTTCCTCATTTATACTGGTTGGTCACGTTTGCAAGAACATTGCATTGGATTTGAAGATAGCCGAATCCAAAAGGATGGTACGAAACTGTACCAGTGATTGGATTTGAAGTTTTAATTTCTATTTAGAAATTATGGGGTACATGTTTGACACAAATGGTATTTCATGATATTGAGTTGCATTTTGGCATTTGAGAATTATCATGAAATAGGGGGAGAATTTATACGAAAATGTCGTATAAAATTTTCTACTTGGTGGATTATTTTAAAACCAAAATCGTCATAATTGTTGAGACAACAATGGTATGGCATGAACATAATTCTTCCTATAAGAATTATATAGGTTCCAAAATATGGAAATTGGCATGTCTTAAATGACATCGAAAGGAAAGTGGAATACCGGTGAATATGTAACATATTGGAAGATTGGGCGGCCGACCAAATATCCAACGATGAGGTGTTACGATATTACCGATGCATAAATTATGAACATTTGCATTACATAATGTAGAATGTTAAATAGACATTGTCTATGTTTTTGGGTATGAATTTGTAGGGGATTGGGCATGAGTAAAAGAGTTACTCATCAAGGTATTATATTTGTTGAGATATCAAATATATAAGTTTCCTACAAATTTTCTATGCCTCTAGTGTATGCAAGTATATAATGACTTCTTGTGAATTAACCGTAAATGTTAATTAGGATCACTAGAGAAGTTACAATTATTTTGTAAAATCAAAGAGGAACATTTTTAGTAATGTTTTCAGAATTGATTGCATTAGTAGATGCAATTAATGAGAAGAAATGGCTTAAAACCTAACTTGTAGAGATCCAATCATGATTTTTCCATCTCAGGAGGTCTTGATTAATTGTGAATCAGGATATGATCTATAACGTTTTTAACAAGACTTATAATGAAAAGTCAAGACATACAAGTCTTAGACAAGGAACGGTAAGTCAATTACTCAAGAAAGGAGTAATTGCAGTTAACCATTGAAACGGATAAAAGTTTGGTAGACCTACTTATGAAGAGTCTCCCAAAGGAATTAATTTCAATGAAGTATATAGAAATGGGACTAAGGTCTGTGAAGGAAGGTTGATCTCCCATAACAGAAACACAACCTATGTTTTGAAAAGGATAAACAAGGTTCAATGTGGTACCAACAAGTTATGGCTGTAGATTATGGAGCACTAACATAAAACTTCCCATTTCAAATTAGTGCTGGTTTTTCTGCAAGAAAATAGGATGGATGTAAATCCTTAATGAGTCTGTGATTAGTAAAAGGTGTCTCGCAGAAACACCTTCGAGACTTACCTATATGAGTATGGAAATGTGGGTCGTTTCCTAAGAGAAGAAGACCGTTCTATAAAGAAGACTCATGAATAAGGATATAAGCACAAGGCCTTTATAGTGCTTGGATACAGAACACATGATTTATGGAATCAATATGTGTGGAGACTCCGGTTTTATCATAAGGGATACTTGGTTCAAGACTGGTTTCACCATAGAATCTCGATAAGGCTTTGAGTTTCTTACACTAAGTGAAGGTTCAAACCCATAAGGTACCTATCATTTATGTATTGATTTCAGCGATGATGCTTAGTCCCAATTGTGCTTGAACTACGTTGGCTTGATCCCACTCGGGTACGTAGGCAATCACTTGAGTGATGCAGCCACTCCGGTTTTATAAGTTTTATTTTATTTTATGTTTTTGGTTTTTGAAAATAGGGGGAGATTGTTGGATATTTTCAATAACTTAGAAAATAAAACTGTTTTCGTTTTTGGTTTGTCACTATGATGGGGAAGTGTTCTGTGTTGGATAAACACAATGGATGTTAGTTGGAGATGAAGGGACACCTCTAATAGGTGTGATGGTTCATAAAGGACACAACCATTCCCAACAGACACCTTATGTGTCTTTTGGAAGTGAAGAGGCATCTCCAATAGGCATGAATAACCCTATAAGTAGTGAAGGAATTCTCCCATTCTTGAGAATGAATTCAACCTGTTTTCTCTCCATCTAAAGCATCATCAGAAATCTCTCTCATGTGTTCTTGGTTGGGTCAAGGGGTGCAAACCTTGAATCCAATTTCTGTTGTAGGGCTTTCATTGTATCCTGAAGGCATTATTTCGCATACATTGTTGCAATCGCCAATTTATATTGGGAGGGTAGAAATAATCGTCTAAAAGAAATCACCCGAGCCTTGAAAGCTTTTGAGTACAACAACAATTTCTTTTAGTGTTATCATCCTCTGTTTTATACCCAAAATTTCCAACAGTATTTTGGCTCGCAAAATCACCTATTGGGATGTAATGTTTAACTCAAAGGTCATTAATCAAGTATTATCGGAGAGATATTGCGTTTTTACAACATTTCTTGCATAATTACATGGAGCTGCAGGGATGAAGCTATGACTCGCTATGCTGAAGCAAATAAATTAGGATAGGCAAGATGGTATCATTAGGATAGGTGCATCACGTAACCAAAATTTATTAGGTGACTCACAATCTGCCTCATGATTCAATATCTCAAAATTACTTATAGGTGGTGTTGATACATGAAAATCATTAGTCCTTAGGCTAGGGTGAGTCAAACCCAATATACGATATGGGGACTAAGGCCCAAGTCCACTAGAGAGCATCTTGAGATGGAAAGGATAAGGAGACATTTAATGATAAAAGATAATGTTGTACTCTCTCCATCCCTAATTAGATGAGTTATTTGGTTTTTAGTTTTGTCCACAAATAGATGAGCTATTTCACCAACCAAGAAACTACCATTTTAATTGATTATTTTTCTATAAGAAATATGTATAATTTGAAAGTCATGTTTATATTCGTTGCGTATGTGTTTTAAAATGCTTTTCAACAATATATAAAGTTTATAAAAAACCGTGGTATAGTTCAAGAGATAAATCGTTTCTGAATTTTACTAATTATTATCCATAAGTAGAGCTGGAAATCAAGCCCAAAACCCGCGAGCTGGTCCGGACCAGCCCGTAAAAACCCGTACCCGGCTTGGCTGGTTGTCTTACAAGCCGGGTTAGGGTTGGAGAAATGCTGGCTTGTTGAAAAACGGGTTAGCCCGGACCGGTCCGTGAAACCCGCGGGTTCAACCGTAACCCGTCAATTATCCTTAAGTGATAAGTATTATCTACTTTCCACCGTCAGATCATCTATAATTAATCCTATTCGTACGTTTAAGATATAAAATGTCAAAATGATAACGAAACCCTAGCAGACGGGTCATTTTTTCTTCTTCCTCTTTTTTTTCTTTCTTCTCCTCACCCGTCTTCTCTTCCCTACTGCGGCTGCGCCTCCTCACCAGTCACCCCCTCGAATCCTCGATCTTTCCTCCTGTGTATGTATGAAGAAGAAGAACAATCACTGGTTGCAATTATTCTTGGCTAGGCGAGATGGAGATAAGTTGTGAAATAGCTCAGAAGTGGTGGTGATGATACGTGCAATGGTAGAAGTTGAGAAAGTCTGTCAAGATCTGTTTGATGGCTGATTGAGAAATGGGTATTATTTGGAAATTAGTTCATAAATTAATTTGGAAATGGGTTTGACAGGCTCGAGTATTAAACAGAGAATAGAAAAGTGATGGTATTGTGCTCGTGAGATCAAGTGTAGAAATGGGTATTATTCTCATCTGTTTGATGGCTGATTGAGAAATGGGTATTTTTTGGAAATTAGTTCAGAAATTAATTTTCAGAAATTTTCAATGGATAATTTTCAGATCGATGCAATGGATTATTTTCAGAAATTTGACCTGAAAATATGTTTGTATGAGTGTGTTTGAATGAAATTGGTGATCAATTTGATTGATTATGCCCAATTTAACTTTAATTTTATGAAATTGTAAGATTTAAGATATAAATTTTAAATTTCTGGGACATTTGTTGTAACCTACAAATTGCAGTTTTCACAAACCAGCTAACCCGTAGCCCGCAAGCTTAACCCGTTACGGGCGCGGGTTGGAAAAATGACTACCCGTGAAGAATAACGGCCCGCAAGCTTTGGCCCGTGTTAACCCGTAACTCGTGTAACCCGTAACAAGCCAGCCCCGTTTGACCGTTTGCCAGCTCTATCCATAAGGGTATAATTGTAAAAAATACTTAAATATACTTCACTTTTTCCTTGCCTTAAAATTTGTGGAAACTACAAATAGCTCATCTAATTAGGGACGGAGGGAGTATTAGAGAAGGAATGACATTAGTGATAATTAAGGTGATTTATGACATGTGACATGATTTCATAAATGGAAGGATTTTTGGAAAATCCATAAAAAAAGGTAATAGTATAATGGAAAGCAAGTTATATTTTACCAAATTATCCTGAATGTACCAAAATTTATATAACAAAGGGCATCCTATAATTTTCCTTTGAAATGAGACACCCCCAAAATAAACTGGTATCCTCTATTAATAGCCATGCAATATCTGCATCATAACTGCACCATGGTACTAAAATTAAACTACGATGTTTGCTCGCGTTCTATTAGTGACACTCCATGGGAAAATGTCTTGATGAGACCGAAGAGCCCTTTGATCCTTGTGGCTTTCTCTTCATAAACAGTATGGCATAGATTTATCCAAATTTCTTTAATTTTCACAAAATTGGTTAAAAAGACGAAAACTAATAATTTCTGGGTGAAAAAAAACATTTAGATTTTGATACTGTTTAAATGGACAAAAATATAAAAATAGCCAAGATGTAACCAGTTTTATCCTACCCATTTTCAAATATTTTTTCTTATTTTTAATTTAAATCAGAATGCATCCATTTTCATCCTCACTATTTTTCAAGTTTAAGCCAGGATGAATCCAGTTTCATCCTTGCTTTTTTTTTTTTGTCCATTTCACCCATAAAAAAGTTTACTCGTCCATTTAAACGGTATTTTAAAAATATTTGGACAAATGACCAATTCTCCGTTTAATTATTGATCGTGCAGTAAGATGTACGATTTTCAAATTCAAATTATTGGCGTATTATCACCCAAAGATTTTATCAATCACCACGGTAACATCTGCAAGTTCAAATCTTAAAATTGAAAATTAACCAAACTGACCAGTCTATAATAATTCCACATCTACATTTTATATATCCGAAGTCGACTATGAGTTTTACTCGTCTAGATCTAGTGCGTAGCCAAATCTTAGCTAGCCGCGTGAAATTTTAGGTTCGAAGGAGTTGGATTTCTAATATTTAAGTACTCGTCTTTCCTTACGACTTCACCAACCAAAATAGGCCGTCAAATTTTGAATGACCATTAAACTTTGGGATTAGTTTTTGTCATTTTCAGCCCGTTAGATTTTGAGTGATGATGATAGGACATAGGAGGTATGCTACATTCATGGAATCTAAATTTATCACATATAAATAAATGGAGGTTTGCTAGTATTATAGATAAACCCCCAATTGTATATTTTTTATGAGCCGTGACTTGAGCTTTTTATATGTATTCTGTGAGTCATTTTTGTCCCAAGTGGGTTTGCTTTGGCTGTTTTGGAAGGAGATACTCGTTTCAAAGAAAGGGGAAACTTTTTCTGATTAAATTCAAAGTACAAAGTCCCATTGAAATGTCTCCGAATATGTGGTTGACTGAAATTTTGCTCAACTAATCTAGGATAAACCAAGAAAATTTCAAGAAAATTACTGCATGGAGGTGGAAGTGGAGAAAAAGGCCTACTACCAAGAAATTTCCATCTTTTATCGGAAAATTCATCTAAGGAACTTGGATTGAGGAAGCAATTGTCTTTCTTTGTTGAAAGTTCATCAATTCTTATCTACTAGTAAGCACCACTTGTAAATCCGAAAACCAAATTTTTGCAACAGTTTCAAGGAGTCATCCTGTCGTGGAATGTTTTTGAAAATGTGGTTCTAAGTTGATCCTAAAAGCTATATATCTAGTAAGACTAGTTTTGTGACCAAAATGTAGTGAAAATTTTCATGTTTTTGTTAGCCGCCTTCCGGGACGGAGCTAGGAATTTTGTTTGGGGGACAAATATATATAGGTATAGTAGTTTTGTCATAAAAGTAGGCGGCCGAAGGCAGCAAATTTTTTTTAGGCCTTGGTATTTTCCTTCAAATGATGTCACCAAAATATCCAATAAGTTGTTAGATGTTTAGATTTATGGTTGGATTTAATATTTTGATATTTTTCACTTCTTTCCTACATAATTTTGATATTTAAGCCAAGTTTTGTACGATAAGTACCTAATATCAGTAGTTTTTAAAGTGTATAGTAAAAAATTCAAGGCTCTCTATGTAATATACAAAAATATGGGATAAAAATCTATAAATACTTAAAGTTTTCAAGCCTAAAATGATAATTATCAAAGCCTAATTATGCAATTAGGAAATTCTAGGGGGGACTGCTGTCCCCCTTAGATCATACATAGCTCCGTGCCTGGCCGCCTTTGTACATTTTTCAAAATGGAAAAAAATCTCCAAAAAATAAAATATATAGAGAAAAATTCTCGTAGAAAATTGAACATCCCAACAGTGAAAGTTGAGATTATATCATTTTTCTTCTTCCTAGAAGTAGGAGTTCTACATGTGGTTTAATGATCAAGCTAGGGTTACCCTAACTTAATGTTAGCTTCCAGAGTTGGCCATAACACGTAAACAAAACGAGTAATGAACATTTTCTAATCGACAAAATGACGTACACATGCATGACATCATTTACACGCTTTCACTCTCTAGCTGAAATGGGCAAATGAAAAAGATGTAGTGTATCTTCTGGTGATCTCTAGTGGATACACAAGACTGAGTGAGTGACCATATTCGTGGAAGGAACAAGGATGTAGAAGGTTCTTAATTTTTTTCCTTTTTATTCCTTCTTTTACATGTAACAACGACTTTTTATATTCGTGGAAGGAACAAGAAGCAATTTTTATATGTGGTGTTAATTGAAAACTCGTCTCTCTTAAATAATTTTACCATTAAGAGAGACTCTATCTACGTATACGGATAGAAGAATTTTGGTTTTCTCCTGATGAATTTGTTTTGTGTAGAAGATTCTTAATTTCTTGTCCTCTACTTATTTCTTCCATCAACTTCACTGTCTTCATCTCATTGGCATCATCGTTGTCTCTATTTTTCTCTATGCAATAACGAGTGCTCTCCATTAACAAAATAAAGTCAACAAACTACGATCAAACTAAAGCTCCTTTAATTTTATCTAACTTTTTGTGCATCAATCACACATATATATACCCTAAATTCATTTGCAATCAACTACAAGAATCTTTTCCTTCTTCCTAGCTCCTCTTCGTCACTATTTAAGTTTTTTTTCAAATCTCTCTCTTACATACAAATACACACTTCTAATTAGAAATGGTTGAGAACATCAACATGGATCAAAAGGCGCCTTGGCTTATCAAGGAAATAATTCAAGCAAAAGAGCTAGTAATGGAACTTCAAACTCACCTTAATCCTTCTTCTTTTTCTGGTAACGCATTAGTAGCCAAAATCCTATCTATCTTTGAGAATTCTCTTTCGGCACTGAATCAAATAAAGATGGAAAATGAAACTACTACTCCCAACTCTTCCATGGGTCATTCCGGGGGAAGCCTTTTTAGCAATTGTGGTTCTGAATTTTTCCAAGACGGTTCAAGAAAGAGGTATAGCTACTAACAAAGTCTATGTAATATCATATCGAAAAAGAATCATGTTTTTAGATTTAATTGAGCTTTTATTTGTTTACCACTCATATCAGATGTAGGAGAGGGATAGTGAGATGGACACAACAAGTACGTGGTTGTGAACAAGCGGGGCTAGAAGGACCCCTAGATGATGGTTATGGTTGGCGGAAATATGGACAGAAAGAGATTCTTGGAGCTAAATACCCTAGGTGAGCAAGAAAGTTGTGAATCATTACACCTTACATAATGAACAAGAACCGTGAGCTAGACAAGAACTCCTGAGATCATTACTTTTATAGCATAAAACTCTTTTGATCATTCCGGTTAATTAAATATTGTTGTTAACTTTGCAGAGCTTATTACAAATGCAGCTACAGAACCACTCAAAATTGTTTAGCAATGAAACAAGTTCAACGATCTGATCTAAACTCGTCTATGTTCAACGTCACGTATATTGGAAACCACAGCTGCACTGAAATATCAGAGCTACTTTCAGAGCAATATACACCAAACAAACAAAAACATAGTCATGGTCATCACCAAATTTATCAACAACAAAGGGGGGATAAATCATTAGAAGAGACATATATAAACTTTCAAGCATCAAGTGTTGAAACTGCAAACAACAAAGATAAACAACTTGAGACTCATCCTTCCTTTTCTATCTATTCTACTACTTCATTGCACTCGGCCAATATCAGCAATGATGGCTTAGAAACTAGAGAAAATCACTTCGTATCTACTTCAACTAAAACGGAATTCTATTCTCCTACTACTACACATATAAGTACTCCCACAACTGCAGGATCCAACAATAAAATGCACAACTTTGGAGGTTACCATAGTGGAGGGGAGTTACTACAAACTACTGATGATTCCCTTGGCCTCGAAGAACTTGATCAAATGATTATTTCACTACTAGCTCCAATTGCAACATCATCCGCTAACAATGATCATCCGATTCAAGGCTCTCCTTGGGATAGGGATTTCCCAGCATCATGTTAGTATCACATAAGACTATTTTGTGAGATCGTGCTGTCCGTCATCACTGTCACTAGTAGTAGTATATACTTGCTGATATTTTTGGAGATGCGAGGTTTTACTTTTTGTTCACATCCAGTTTTAGCATCATATAAGAGTAAGTTTAGCAATGTTTTCTCAAACAATGAAAAATAAAAAAAGAGGTAAACATTTGTAATGGTAATTGTAAGAGCTCTTGGCATATGTTGTGTTCTACAAACACGAGTTCAATGTTATGCATTTTCTTCTAAGAGTATTAATTAGATATTTTCGTGTAATTGATGAAGTAATTTGAAATGGGCATAAATTTAATATTATTCACTCATTTTATTAGTACTGGTTGTTAAAGACCGTGCACAAAATTAGAGTCGTATTTGTTGTTCGATTAAGTTAATTAATATATGTACTATACTTAAGCAGAAATCAGAAAGTCTTGCCAATAATCAGCACATGAAAAATCAATATGATCAAAGAGGAATTGATTTTATTTTGTTTTAACTTTTGTTTGGGAAAATACTTGATGATTTAACAGGGATAGGATGGAAAGATGAAAGTACTTTTGGGTTCTAATATTTTCGATGAGAAAATTTTACTTTCAATGGGACAAATTCAAAATTACTATTTACTTTTAGACTTTCGAAAATAGGCTTTCAAGTGTTGGTATAGTAAATCAACGCAGGCAACTTGTGCCACCATTTCCATTTCCCCTGTTGGGAAGATTGTGTTGATTTCTTTTTCTTTTTTAACATGAGAGGATCCAGAAGGATCAGAGCAATCTCCCATACAAACTTCATAAATTACCCCATGATAACGTCCTCCTTAACTAAACTCACATTGTGAGACGGGATAGTTTCCATACTCAACTTGATCTCTTTGTTATTTATTCTCGGTTCCTTCTCCATGAACTCTGTTACTTCTCTCTTTCGGATTTCCCACATTACTGCATAATGCACCAACGGCCATAAGTTTCTGTGTTTGCTTTTAAAATTGTTAAAGCTCCCAACTTAATAATTGTGAAGCACATCATTGTGTGGATAAGTCATAAGTGGAATCATAATCTTGTTAAGGATTTGCGTTTGCCCTTACATTTCATTTGGCACATAGATAGTTGAAAGTTCCCGTAAAACTTAAAAAGTTTATACACCAGAGAATTCAGCAAAGAGCTGTAAATTGATCAAACGCTCAATCGGATAATTAAAATTTTCGTAAACTGACTGCTGACAAATAGATAGGTACATCCGATGCGTACAAAAAAACTAGAAACGAGATGTCAGTGCATTACTAACTTTCTTCCAAGAAATGGGACATTTATTAAACTACTCTTTTATTTAAGATTAAATCATTAACTAAGCATTTCTCAAATAGAATTGAATACATGCTCTAAAAATTAGACGAGTGGAAAGCAATTGTAGCAGTACAATGAATGGAGTGAGCAAACGAGTAAGTGACGTACATCTCCTTGACGTCATTGTTCAACATTTTAGTTGTATCTGGACAAAAAGATGGCCAAGTGGGAAGGAAGTGATAGATTGCAGAGGATCTAGCGGATTACTGGCATAGGAACAAGGTTGGAAGATTCTAACTTTTGTCCGGTTGATTGCGACTTTCATCATTATTTCTTCTCCCTTTTACATGTTGAGTTGGACGTTTTAGAAGAAACATATTTTTCCCAAGACTACTAAAATCAAAAAGTTGAGAATGCAATATATTTTTCCAACCATGTCTTTTTCAATGTTTACTTTTTTTTATGATAGAATGCAATCTTTCCTAGATATGAATCCAAAAGTAGGAAAATTGGAGTGGTGTTCTCCGGGCGTTGAATCGAACATTTAAATGTTGGTTTTAACTTTTAACATAGTAAGGTTTTAAGAATAGAGAAAGATGGTCATATATAGGGTGAATTTGACTACTACTACTACTTCTTATTTTATTTTATTTTTTGTGCACGTAAATTGTTAATAAAAGCGTAGTGCACATCAAACTTTGTTCGTCTAATTTATTTTTTTCCTTCTTCGTCATTTTATGACTTTTTATACAACCCGAGTCCTCAACTTTCTTGGTTCAGTTCTAGTTTTCCAGGTGATGATGTAAGGGTGCCTTTTCTTTTTTCTTTTATCCTTCTTTTTGAATTTCCTTGGTGTCATCAGTTTCTTATACTCCATTTTATCATTTTAGTCGGTTAATAAGGGCCAGCTTGATCATCTTCCCTTGGAATTCCTAAGGGAATACTAGGAGAGCTTCCGACTGCCATTTGTTACTTGTCACTTTTTTCCTTCTTAGTTGCTTACTTTGGGAATTTTTAATACCCCTGTCTTTTATTAACAGTACTAATTGACAAAATCAGGGAATCGTATAAATAAAATTAATATCATTATTTTATGAAATATTATTATGGAAAATAAAACCCAAAATATTATTTTATGAAATATTTTAAGAAAATAAAAACCCAGATATTTTCGTTTTATTATGGAATCCATATAAATAGGTAGAAGTTTTATTAAGAATTTTATAGTTGTACATGTATAAATATTTTTATTTGAAAAAGAAAATGATGATTAATATGAAAGATATTGATTAGATTTTTTTCCTTATATATATGGTGATACTACTATAGAAACTCCGAGTGCAATTATGTGCACACTCCTTTAAAGAATGTGCACAAAACAAAACAACCTTATTGGTAGTTGCAGATTTGCCGTTTTCTAATTAATAAAATTAGTTTTTCTTTAATATAAATCTAATTTTAATCTTAAATAAGGAAGAAAAAAATACCAATCATATCTAATATCCCCTAAAACATTGAGATTTAGTTTAGAAAAAAGAGATAACTGCAAAAACCGGGTTATTTATCAAAATAGATTTTCAACTGATCTGATGATTAGTTTGATCATCATGCGATAAGAAAATTAAGAAAGTGTTACCATTGATACCAATAGTAAGCAATTGAAATAATACTAGTGGTATCGGTCTGATGAAATAATACTAAATATGATTACAACATAAGATTTGGTCAATTAAAAGTTGGGATATTTAACCGTTGGTACCCAGTAAATGTCCAACACCTAACTTTGATACCCAATATTTAGAATATTAAGGGTTGGTACCTAGACTAAGCGTTGATTGTCAAAGTCCTTGTTTGACTAATTTTTTCACTTTTGTTATAGAGAGGGAGTCTTTGGATCAAGGGAGTGGAAAAATAGTCAACCCACCCAATACTACCGATTTAAAACTTTCCTATGAGTTGGACAACTCTATCCTTATACAAAACCCCCGTTCTAAAACAACCCAATACCCAAATTATATTATCCCATTGCTTGTTCTTCTTCCCATCAACTGCGAAGAGAAACATAAACCCTTTATCGTTTCTCAAAACCTCTAGAATCATGTTCACGATAGTCATGTGCATATTAAGTTTCACGTTTTGTTATTAGATGGTTTGATTTTTATTGGAGGATATACATCGATGATCCGACTCAATGATACCCATAATTTATTATGGTATCAGAGCGGGGAGATCCGCTCGTATTGCTTCCGCTTCAAAATTTAAATCGTTTGCACCTATCAGCATTTTTCTTGTTTTAAGTTTGATGTTTTTATCCATTCATTGAAGTTAATGGAATGTTTACATGGTGCTGCTTCTTTCTCTACTACCCAGATTTCTTAGGGTTAGTATCTTGAATCACAAGGAAGTTCAGAAAAAAAAAAAAAAAATTTGTTTCCTTGTTATCAGTATTGGGTATCAACAGTGAAGAGAGTTGTGTAGTAATCATGATTTTGCATATAAGATCCGTGGTTCCTATAATTTTCATCACTGTAATATTTTCATTAAAGTATCGTCGATTGTCATTACTGTTTTTTCTGTATTTTTTCTATAACGCAGAATCACAGTAACACTTACTGTTTTTTTTTTTTTTTTTTTTTTTTGTGGTGTTATTCCATTCAACCACATATCAGAATTGGTTCTCATCAACAATTTTAGTTGTGTGGATTTTTCAAAGAACAAGTCTTGTTTCCATTGATGAATCTCTTTCTGTAACTCATTTTACCAGATGTGGTGTCAATGATCTCCCTTGCAAACCTTAGTGCAAGACAATTATTACTGCATCAGAGTACTTATTAGTTGTTTCATGTGTTTCAAACAACTCTTTGCATCCGAGTACTTATTATATCGTTGTCAAACTGATCATTTAGAAATCAGTTCAATTTTCTTTTGCACATTGTGCAACTGTCATCAATCTTTCCTATTTTGAAGATTATTTTTTATAATTTTCACATTGTTTCCATCATTGGATAATTAAACAATTAATTCCTAAACCATATTTTTAGGATCTCCAGTTATATTCCTTCTGCCATTATGGTTTGCTTTTGTGTTTAAGATTTGCCTCGGGATTTTTGTTTGTCAAATACTGTTTGTATAATTTTCTGTGCGAACTTGATTGGTTCTCTAAACTTCAAGTACAACTACCTTGGTGGATAAATTTGCACCACCTTGGCGTCTGGACTTTCAAGCAAGAGCCTACATCGGAGGCACTTCTGGACTCTCTCTACCACTTTGCCGAAGATGCTTGCTATTTTGATGTCATTTGTGACCATCTCTTCAATCGTCAAACTTGACTTTTGGCCGGTACTTTTTAGTACTCATCCCATATCCAAGGGATTCGTCATAAAATCACAATCCAACATACAAGAGGCTGTATATGACATTTCTGTATCAAGGTTTGTGTTCTCAAACTAATTTATTGTTCTCTTTCAAATCAGTCCTTTTTTCTTAATCAAACGGATGTTCATCTTTGCTATGCATCAAGGTTGTATTATCATGTCCTTTTCTCAACTTGTTGCTCATATCTTTACATCCATTATCATATCATATATTTATTTTTTTGCTTATAGCAAATCTTATATTCTCCTCTCTTTTCCTGGGAATATAATTCCGGAAATATTTCCTATTTCTGAGAGTATCCTGCCATTATGGTAATCTATTTTTCATCAAATATCTCTCTATTTCTGAGATTACAATGATCTTTCCGATCTCATTTCCAACAGTAGTTTTCATTCATGAAAACTCTCATACACAGATGTCTACCTGTGTTTATCAATATGGACGAATCTTGTACAAGCAATTTGTTCGTCTTATCGTTGTTAGTGATTACAAACTATCCCCATCAAATTAATTTTGGTCGTTCAAAATTTTTTTTTCCAAAGCCCATCATCATCTATGGTTATGAAAAAATTTCTGTTGCTTCTGTACCTTTGTTCAAGTGTTCAAGTTCCATGGTCCGTGATTGAAGCTCAAAGTTCAACTTAGGTTACAATGTCTTTTCCCAGAGATTTTTCAAGTTGTACACTTCAAAAAAAAAAAATCCGTGTCCAACTTGAGGGGGGGTATTGGAGGATATACATGCGTATGATACAAAGAGATCAATGTGCACGTGAAATGAAGACACTCAAGTGAGTGACCGTGGGCTACCAAGCAAGATATATGATGTGCAGTCAAGGCAGCTACTAGATTATAGGATCAAGTCAAATAATAAATCCTGTAATGCACCTAGTCAAGATATGGGTTGTTACTTTATCTTCGTTTTGTATCCTATCACCTATAAATAGGATCAATCATGTAAATGTATTTTTATCCTGAGAATGATCAAACATCCTCGGAGATCAATAATAATTCATCATTGTCTACTTTGATTTTTTGTCAGTGGACATAATTTATTAATTTTTTAATTGAGGCGTTAGTGCCGAACCACTTTAATCATTGTCTTCTTTGATTTTATTTCCGTCTAATCGATGATCCGACTCAATGATACCCATAATTTATTAATTTTTAATTGATCTTTTATTTTTCAGTTTGAAATTGAGAATTAAGAATTGTTCACTAAGTGGTTTTGATTTTGTTCTGTGATGAACGTATAAATTCATGGATTAAGATTGGTGATTTTTAGGGTTATCTAACTAGAACTTGAAACAGTCACTGACTAGATAGGAAACTTAGGTTGAATTAGTTATGATCAAAATGAAAAGTGTATACTATATAGTTAATACCCCGTCTCAATTTTACAGTGGCTTCGAAGTTGGGTTGCTGTAATCTGTAACCGAAGAAGACTAAATAATTTTTTATCACGTCTTCGGTCTTCCTTGCCAAACCTTTTTCCTATGGACCAAATACCAAAGCTGCAATTATAGCCGTATCAAACTTTTTGCTATCTTCCTTATTAATTATCTGTAACGTAGAATTGTTTGTGTTCATAAACGGAACATCCAAAAGGTTTATAACCTTGTGTCTTTCTTTAATCTGAAGGATAGCCACTAAGAGACAATAATCCCTTTCATGATAAGTGACAACCACGACAGCTTGGATCTTTTAATTCCCTTATTCCTTCGATGACACATGCCTGTTTCCACCTTCGTCGATGCTTCAACAGAAGAAGAAGATCAAAAACTGCAAGAACCAACTCTTTTGCTATTATATTACCAGGAAATTCTTGATGATCGGTTTTGATAAAAATTCAAGTGGCCAACTACATGAGACGAAGCATATAAAAAGCTATGTACTTCTTAAAAGAGTGAGCCAAGAATGTAATACGAACATAACTAAGTTTCAAGAATAGTACATTTTGGGAAATGAATGAACTATGGTGCAAGGAAGATGAACAAATTACAAGAAATAAAGAAGTGTATAGACTAAAACCTTACAAGATTCATATTTTTATTCTTCTAGCATCTTCATCTTTATCTTGTTGCGCAGAAATCTACGCTTCATGGGGCACTGCGAGTTGTTCTCGGCGTCATCTTTCATCCGAGGTGCATCAATAATTCTTATGCGTATTGGTTGGCTGGACTTGTGTACTTCACCATCAATGAAATGGTAGTGAAGGGTTGTATTTCACCATTAATGAAATGACAGTGACATGCAGCATTTCACCGTCTCCCCGGTGGTAGTGAGATGCTGAATTTCACCACGTTTTGTTTTGTAAAGAAATTTAGATTTCACGTTTAGAGTTGTGAACGTGAATGTTGTATTTCTCTTCCACTGGTACTAAGGAACCAAGGTTTTACAAATTGATTTTTACCTTATTACACATATATATACATAAAAAGAAGAGAACCATGTTAGAATAGATTTAGTGCTTCGGATTTTTCTTTCCAACAAATTCTAGTACATACATTTGAACTTTAAAGAGGTAAATTCACAAAATGTTTCATTTTGATTCTCTTAGCTTGCAAATGAATAAGGAAGTGTTAAAGGGATGAGTGTCATCTTCCCAACCTTCAAAAATCCTTTATTTTCCGGGCATGAAGATGAAGATATAGTTTCAGTGGATAGTGTCTAAATCTTGATGATTTTACAGTAACTAAACCATAGGTTAAATTAGATTTCAGGGTTTTATGAGAGTTTTTGGCTGCGGAGAGTTATGACTTACTAAACATAACTGATAAATTGTGACTATGCGGGTTACTATTTGTTTTTTCAAGCGACTGAAGAATTGTATTATTAGTCATGACGCTGGTAGTGGTTTTGGTAGTTTTATTTTCTATAGATTGGGTGTTGCCAACTAAACCCTCTTCTGCTTTTGTGTAATATTTGGATTTAAAAAAATTTCTTGATGTTAAAAGTAATAAGCGGGTAAACTTTAAAAGGTATTTTGGTCCTGGAAATATTAGAAAATAATGTAAGACGGTGAGTTAAACCCGAGTTTTCCACTCCCTTGATAGGAAATCCTCCTCCCTATAACAAAAGTGATTTTTTATATTAATTAGTGGAAAAAAAATTCCAAATTAAAAAAAAAAATTACATCAAAACAAAATTATTTAAACAAGATTACAATACTATCCCTACGAACCTTTATCTTCTTCCTCCCTTTTTACTCCTGCGAGAACCACTAAATTGAGAACAATCAGATGCAGTTTAATTTACCAAACCGTAGAGTTAATAGTTGATATCAAAAGGTACTCACCATTGATAACAAATTACCCGTACCAAAAGGAAAAAATTACCACTATTACAAACAAATAGATCCTCATGATTTTCATTGCCACTGCATCAGTTTCGTGATTGAATACCCGAGGAGAATATACTTGACCAAAAACTTGAATCTGATTGTAATCCAACCTTTCTCTTATTATTTTTTGATCATGTTCATCTAGCCGTGGCTAAAATACAACCAAACTCGTAAAAATCGAGCAACCCAGTTCGTTGTTCATCTCCTGCTACCAATTGTTCAAACAGAGTCACCAAAATTCATGCAATCAACAGTTTCAGATCCCCATCTGTTAGGGTACCGACCCTAAACTCGTCATAAGCCTATGGGTAGAACTCAACTAGAAAACCGGTTCACTAGATGAGGGAACCCATTGACTTATAAACTACCAATTAAGCCCCAACTAACCAATGTGGGACTAGGATCCCAACATCCCACCACGCTTCCAGACTCAACGTCCTCGTTGGCCCACTCTATCGACACTGACCCGAAGGTAGCCCTTTCTCTTATGACGGGTTCACTCCCATATCAGTATTCAATGCGGGTGACAACTACGCCCATACATAGGTGCCCCGGCACTTTAATCTAGCTTATAGGTCACCCCTTCCGTGGAGCGGGCATAGGTCGTGGTGGTTGGCTCTGATACCAAATGTTAGGGTACCGACCCTAAACTCGTCATAAGCCCATGGGTAGAACTCAACTAGAAAACCGGTTGACTAGATGAGGGAACCCATTGACTTATGAACTACCAATTAAGCCCCATCTAACCAATGTGGGACTAGGATCCCAACACCTTCTGATTAATCGATTTTGTCTCATAATTTCACCCCAAATCAACCATCAGTTTAAACTAGGGCTGTCAACGGGTCCGGGTCCTCCCGGGTACCATAGGACCCGGAACCGGACCCTGATTATTTTAGCCGGTTCCGGGTCCTGACGGTTCCGGGTCCGGTGCCCAATTATGTTGGCCCAGAACCGGACCTGATAAAAACAGCGGGTAGTCATTGGGTCCGGGTATTTATCGGTTAATTGTACATCAATCGATTAAAAATGTAAATCAAATCCCGTAAGGCTTAGCAGCAGTTCAAAATGGAGAACCTATGCCATTGAAACCCAATTAAAGCTTCTTTAATCAACGTAAGGCTTAGCAGCAGTTCAAAATGGAGAACCAACGCCATTGAAACCCCAATCAAAGCTTCTTTAATTAACATTAAATGACGAACAAGGGTTTCAATTAGAACTAAAACATATAATTAGGGAATTAAAAATATTAAATCTACTCCAAGCAGGAGCATTACACGTTAGATAATTACTGGAATAAGTCTGAAAGAAACTTTGATCGTGATCTTTGAATACAACCCCCAAACAGCAAACGTTCTTATTTTAAATTCAACAAAAAATAATTCTTATGAGATTCCTTGACAAAATGAGAAAATTGTTGAAAATATATTTAAATCTAACCATAAAGGAAGCTAGGAAAGGAGATAATAATCAATAATTTTCTATCTACAACGACCTAATCAACCCTTGTATCATGTTCAGCTACTTCTTGTTTGGTGATGAGTGTTGTGCTCAAAATATGAGTTTAACCAAAACGATTGGGGAGAATAGTTACCAGTAAATACTCGGAAACAAAAGAACACAAAAGAAATTTAGGATGAAGTTAGTCTTGTAGATGGAACTTGGAAGAAGAAAGAGAGTAGCCGCGGCTGTAACTTCCGTCTCTGTTTCTCTTTTTTTTTTCACCCTTACGTAGGATAAACCTAATTTTTCTCTACAATATTACAATACTGACCCCTGAAAGTGTAACATTTGTATTACCCGGCTACCCGCGGGTACCCAACAGGCAGGACCCGGATGGAACCGTTTGTTATAGGGTCTAAACGGGTCTACCCGTTTTGGACCCGAATTCACTAATGGGTCCAGTTTTAAGACCCAGACCCGGATCCGATTCACACGATTCCGGGACGGATCCGGGTATTTGGGTACCCATTGACAACCCTAGTTTAAACCACTAACCTTTCCATCCTTGTAATCGAAAACCTCTGGCAACCCTTGGCAAGTATTCATCGGTTCCACAGAAACCGACAGTAAAATCTTGGTGCAGTCAGGAGAGAAGGAAATATGTGCAGTGATAAGAAAATTTTTGAACTAATGAGAATTCTCATTTCTCGACCTAATTTCTGTCTGTACAGTTATAAGTGGGAATGGGTGGCGGTTATACATTGAATACCCGAGGAGAAGAAACTAGGGTTCTTATTTCTTAAGGATAATTTTGTAAATTTATATTAATTTTTAAAAATTATTTCATAAAATAAGATATGGATTGGTCAAACATTGACTTTAATAGTCAACGTCGGGTCTAGGTATCAACCCTTAATATTCTAAATATTTGGTACCAAAGTTAGGTGTTGGATATTTGCTGGGTACCAAACGTTAAATATCCCTTAAAAGTTGATGGATCGAGACTGCTTGCTGTGATAATTTCACAATCACAATCGCACTACGCTTAGCTTTTGTACTAGACTTTGTTAGGGTACCGACCCTAAACTCATCATAAGCCCATGGGTAGAACTCAACTAGAAAACCGGTTTATTAGATGAGGGAACCCATTGAATTGTAAACTACCAATTAAGACCTATCTAACCAATGTGGGACTAGGATCCCAACATCCCACCACGCTTCTAGACCCAACGTCCTCGTTGGCCCACTCTATCGACACTGACCCGAAGGTAGCCCTTTCTCTTATGGCGGCTTCACCCCCTATCAGTATTCAATTCGGGTGACAACTACTCCCATACATGGGTTCCCCAACACTTTAATCTAGCCTATAGGTCACCCCTTCCGTGGAGGGGGCATAAGTCGTGGTGGTTGGCTCTGATACCAAATGTTAGGGTACGGACCCTAAACTCATCATAAGCCCAGGTAGAACTCAACTAGAAAACCGGTTTATTAGATGAGGGAACCCATTTACTTATAAACTCCCAATTAAGCCCTATCTAACCAATGTGGGAATAGGATCCCAACAGACTTCTTTATCGTTCATTAGGCGAGATCAAAGTAACAGTGGTAAGGACCAAAATGTTTGTCGTCATAGTCACAAACTATAGTTAAAAACGAAATTGAAAAATCATTAGAATCTCTCAAAAAATCACTATATCTTCACCATTAAAAATTTAAAAGTCGTTACAATTGTTTCCTTTCCTAAATCACTATATTTTAGGAATATTAAGGAAGTCGCAGGAGTCTCCCCCTTCACTAGTGATGGTGTTCGTACGTTTGTCCCAGGCCAAGCTATCTCGCGTAAACGTTCCAAATATTTGAATGAGTTTACTTCGCACTGTTATGGTTTGGGAGTGCTAGCCTTTACTACCTTAGGAGAACGTAGTGAGGACACAATTTCTTTTTTCAAACGTCTGAAGAATTGTTTAGTTAGTCATGACGTTGGTAGTGGTCTCGGTAGTTTTATTTTTCACAGATTAGGTGTTGCTATTCAAAAAGGAGTTGGTGCTCAGCTTGTTGCTCGGCTACCAACTAAAATCTCTTTTGTAAGTTAATTTACAAAATAAAAAAAAATCAATTTATAAAAAAGAAAAATTAAATTTATTAATTAACAAACGTTAGTTTTTGAACATCCAATAAAGTTGTTTTGTTTTGTGCACACTCTTTAAAGGAGTGTGCACAAAATTGCAATCAGAAACTCCATTAATTAATATTTGATTATTTAATAAATTCTCATAAATAATATTTGTAGCCGGTCCTGAATCGGAGACAACGTGCCAAATTAGTAATTCACTAAAATTATAAATTAATATTTTTTTGATTACCTATGTAGACCCATATAAAATATAAATTAATAATCCACTATATATCTCCAATACACTAATGTTTTTGCGAAGATTTCTTGAAAAATGAATCAATGGTCTTCTATTTTTTGTTAAAATTAATATAATATTGAACTAATTTTTCTTATCATCGTAAGAATTTTTAGTGTTGTTTCTCATATCCCAACAAAAAATTATTTAACGTGATTGTCGCTTTAACAACCTTTTTTCGTGAAGGGGGGTCTATTGTAGAACTTTCATCATCTTTTTTCCCTTCTTTATCAGTTCCCATAACGCTCTCAATTATTTCTTCATCAGTCAACAATTGCGTAACTTCTTTTTCTTCCGGATATTCAGTACATATTGACATTCACTGAATTGCGATAACCCAACTTTTCGATCAAATTTTGCAAGTCTTGGGTGATACCACCATTTAACTGTTCAACCGAACTTTGGGAGAGCTTAGTGAGGATATTTTATGTTTCTTTAAGCGTTTGAAAAATTGTTTAGTTAGTAATGATGCCAGCAGTGGTTTATGTAGTTTTATTTTTTATAGATTGGGTGTAGCTATTCAAAAAAGTGTTGGAGCTCAGCTTGTTGATAGGCTACCAACCAAAGTTATGTACGAATCTTAATCCTTATAATCATGAGTTAAATATATAAATTAATAATTATTAATTTATCTTAATTAATATCTCGCTTAATTAATAAATTCTGATGGTCCCAGCAATATTAATTTATAGAGTTTCTACTGTATTTAAAATTTTATATTAAAAATAATTTTATGATCATAAAAAATAAAAGGTATATTTGATATTTTAAAGGGGAAATATGTTATAAACAAAGTGGACAGATAAAAAAAAACATGCCAAAATAGAATGTAGGACTGATTTAAAAAGACAAAGGGAATATAAATTTTATTTACCCAGCAGAACAAAAAAAAAAAGAAAAAAAAAGACTACAACTACCGTCCATATACGAGCCATGATATATCTGACTAACTGCCTAGTAGGTTCCTTTCTTTTCATATATACAGGGAAGGTCTTGGCGGCAATCTCCATCCCCCAATGGGTTAAGTTGTTCCTAATTATTGGGTTTGGCGAGTTGATCAACAATGAGGATGGCCTATCTTTACCAAAAAGATAAAAATAGCTAAATAGTACTCGGTTAATTTAGTAAAATTGTACTATCCAAGAAGGACAAGAGAAATGTACACGAAAATAACGATTTGTGACTCCCAAAATCTCTGCTCTCATTACTCCCAACATTAGGTGGTGTACACGCTGGATTTTATTTCAATTGATTTGTTGAAGAAATTTTACTTCTCCCATTTTTTTTAATTTCCTGTAATTCATGGAATGACTTTTTTATAGATTCTTTAAGCGAAAGTTTACAAAGAGAATTTTCCTACAAGATATATTCAGTTTCTCATAAACAACATTTTGGGTCCGCCTAAAAACAACTTTATTTTCTTTTGCATTTTACGAAGTCACGTATTTGTCCAGACTCCAACCATATACTGTGAAAATAGGAAAAATCATTGAAAAATACCGTAGTAGTTGCTTTTCACGGCCAATTCAATTACTTAAGTTTTAGGATGTTTAGAAAGAGAAAGAAAAATTTCTAAATCATTGGGCTTCTCCTAATACCTTAGAGAAGTAGGATAAGCTGGGCTTTTATTTGACAAAGGAATCCTTCATATTAGGACTGGAAAAGATATTTCATGACTACAACTATACGGTGGTTTCGTCCGGAGCATGAATATTCATGGAGTATGAACGGATATGACCGTTCCTTTTATGTTTTCTTTCCTTTTTCGGTCCATAAATTAATTTTGCGAACTCTCTATGCCCAAAATTAATTAATAATCATAGAACGCTACGAATCCTTAGAATTCATACAACATCTAGTTATTTTTTTTTTTTTTTCAAGAGCTAGATAGTTTTACAATTTTCTAGGGTTTAATCTTTCAATCGTTCGATCCGATACTTTGATTAAGTTTTTCTGTGGGTTGATGTGATTTTTAGTTAGCGTCTTTTCTCCCTTCTCCATGGGATTCTCAAACGATTGATTTCTCCTAAGTGAGTTTTAAGTATTAGTGTAGTAATTCCTCAATTTCTTCTCTATTTTGTTGTCCTCTTTCAATTATGATCTTACCCCTCTTTTTCTCTTGCTATTCTCTTTACCGATTTTAGGATTTGAGTGTTTAATCTTTTTGGAAATAGTTGTTCTTAAATCTCTGTGGATTTTCTTTGTCTCCCTTTCATTTCTCTCGGGTAATCTTTGTTTGAATCTTTTCTTGCTTTTTCATCGTTGTCTCCAATTTTATTCTCTTTATGTTGAATTTGAGTTCCCTACAAGAGATTGATTTTAAGAGTTCTTTTTCAGCTCTCTCGTATCCCGTAAGTCTTTATTATGTCATTTTTATTTAGCAATGGCCTTGGAAAGGAGCTTCATCCACTTTGGTTATGGAATTGCCAACCTCCAAAAGGGTGGTTTCTTCGCGGTTTTGAACTCTCTACCCTCTCCTTATCTAAAGGGAGATTTTCCGCTATTAAGCTCACCGAGAGTATGTACTCGAAGGGTTTAAACAATTGGAGATCTTATTGGAAGACTTGATCTAAACAAAATTAAGATGGAAAATGTTAGGGATCAATTGGTATCTCAATGGAATCCCTACCGGTGAAGTCAACTCATCCCCATCGGAAGGGGTTATTTTGTTATCAAGCTAGAAAAACGAGAAAGACAAGATTAGATATGGTCAAGATTCATGGAAGGTAACTAATCAAGATTTGCAAGTTAGAGATCGGGAGCCGAGATTCAATCCGGATAACCAGAGAACATCTTTGGCTAAGGTTTGGATTAAATTTCGGTGTCTAAGCTTGGAGTATTGGACAGAGGAGAACTTCTTGACAATGGCTAAGGCCTTTGGTAAACCTATTCGGTAGATAACACTTCTTGCAATGGATTTTGGTTTTTTTGCTAGTGTATAGTTTTCGCCATGAAGAATCGGTATGGGTAAGTGAAGGTGATCTCGATATTGAAAAGCAATATGGAGATGCCAAAAGTCCCTAAATTTTGCTCTCATTGTAAAATTTTCATTTGTATTGCAGAGCAAAGCAGAGAGAAGATAAAGATATTGTTGCTCTTGGTGAGACTATTAAGAAGAAAAAAGAATAAACAAGGAAAACTTTAAATTGAAGAAACAAACATGGAAGCAAATGTTCCAGCCGTAGTGGAAGGTCAAGCTGGTTTGAGCCTTTGAAATCCATAATAGATTTTGTGGAATTGAAGAAAAAGATGAAGAGGAAAAGGAGGTAAGCAAGTCTCAATTAGTCTTGGAAGATCCGGAGATAAGGTTCAATCATCTTCCGACCACGGTTCTAGTAAGAAGTTAACTTCAGGTTTGTTTCCAAATAACTCTAAGTACAAAAAAGAAAAAGAAAACCGAATCAAAAATCTCGAAATGATCTCAAAAGATAAACTTTGGATTATGGTACTTTATGGGGTTTAGAATTTTCCCTCTAAAGAGTCACCGTGAAGAAATGTTTACGAACCTCAAGAAAAATCACGATGGTTTAGATCTCCGTTATCTACTTTTTCCGTATGCCGCTCTGCGAGCAGAGAGAGAAGCAAGTGGGCTATCATCATGTCAGAATTTACGCCTATTTGTATCTATTTAGTGATCTGTCTGCTAGCTTATTTGATCTCACTGAGTATCTGCTCCTTCAGTTCCACTATTAAGTGACATAGTTAAAGTTTGCACAACTTTTAAGGCAAGCAAGGGAAAAAATTATATTAAGCATTCTTTTATAATTATACCCTTATGGATAATAATTAGTCAAATTTTGAAATGATTTATCTTTCAAACTACACCACGGATGTTCGCAAACTTTATACCATTGAAAAATATTTTAAAACATTTACGTAACGAATATAAACATGTCTATCAAATTATGCATATTTCTTATATTTCTTATAATCAATTAAAAGAATAATTTTAAAAATATCTCATTTTTTAGTGATATAGGTTACTTAATAGCGAGACGGAAGGAGTATTTCTTTCTCGTATAAGCTAATCAGCTTGAAACATTTTTACTTGTTCTTCTCCCGCTCCTCGTCATCCATGTAGGGTTACTATTTTCCACTCGGTTTTATTTTCGAACTAATTAGGTGATTGATTACAAATAGAATCTTTCCACCAGCATTGACTAAATGATAAATGACAAATGTCACTCGAAACTCATCAATGACCTTTTCAGGTTATCCTTGTCCGATTCTGAATTTCTGAATTTTGTACGTTTAGCAATCTTAAACATATTTCCTTTTCCATTCAAATTAATTATGAATTTGTACGTACTCCAGGTGGCCTACATGATAACATTTAAAATCACTTTGGACCAATGTATACAGTCTGACATAATTAGCATAATAATTAACCAATATTTACACTAACCAGAGAATCTAACCATTATTTTGCAAGACAAAGTATGGTCTTAATCGGGGATTAGGTTTCATTGGTCCCGACACTTTATCTTAATTAGGTTTTTCTACTTTTTTCTTGTCTTTTGTAAGATAAGATAAGTTTTTATTTTCATATTGATAAATATTGATAAAGTAAGGATTACACTGATCAAAAATAAAGATCAAAGGGCACCCAAATTACTCATTCCATGGAAAGGTCCGTCCAAGGAACAACTCCGTAAAAAGACAATAAAGGTGTGCGTTTTTGACTTGTCCGACCCGGTGAGTCAACCCTCCCCGTTTTATTCCTAACTTACACTTCCCGGTCGGGTTAGTTCATTAACCCTAATTAGGTTAGGTTAGGTTAGTTTATATCTAGTCAACCAGAAGTTATATGTCCTGTATCTTCTTCAATTCCCTAACCATTTTTGTTGCAGTTTCTCCTTCATCTTCTCTAATGCAAGTTTGCAGAGGGCCAAGACGGATGGATATGAGTTCATCAAATACGAATGGTATAGGTATTAACTTTTATTTAATTTTTCTATAGACTTGCTTTGCGAATTTACTTTTTCTCTCTTGTTTACTAAATCCATAGACAGTAGTTGAAACCATAACCCTCTTTTACATCAGATTGAAAGGTGATTGTAATTGCATTTTTTTTCCTATTTGGAACCCTAACCCTCTTTTATTGAAACCAATCCCCTTGCTTCTCCTATAAAATTCATTCTGTTCACTTGGAATTGAACTTTTGTCAAAGGTTCATGGGTTTTGATTGTCGATTGTGCTATTATTCAGTTACCAAATTTGTATGCGTTAGGTAAATTTCTATCTTTTTTGATGGGGATTTGCAATTAAAAATCCTTTAACTATTTTCATTTCCTATAATTCAGGCTAGCTCTTAAAAAGATAGAAAACTAATGAATGGGATGTAATGATGGATTTTCATTTTTGGTTAAGTAATTCTCAACAAAACAAGTTCATTTCTGATGCACTATCATCTATTCTTGGGATATGGGATGTTCAAATCAGAACCCATATTTAGTCATAAGGGAATTTTGTTATGTTGGTTTTAGGGTTGATCTATATTGGGTTTGAGAAGATTTTTTTCTAATTAAATTGGTTTCTTAAGGATCGAAGGGTCGATTTGGAAGTGTATCAAAATCTCTAAACTGGAGCAGGGAAATCGTCAAAGTGTTCACTTATGTGGATTCTTGGAATTTGTCCTTGTTAGTGATTATGGTGGAAATAAGCTTTAACAGATTTTTACATTCATGATGAATGTCTGATACATTGGATTGCCTGGAAATTAAGTATGCTCCTGAAACCTGGTTTCACTTTCTCCAGCAGTTGTATCTATATTATATAAGTATACTTGTTGGTTGAGAATGTACAAATGGTATTATCCTGTTCAGTAACTAATTTTACGCCTATTATGGACTCTCCAAGCAAAAAAAAAAAGTGACAGATTTGCAGGAAAGGCAATCTGAGCATGTGAGTAAAGGCAAAAGAAAGTGGCGGCTTTCCAACAAAGGAAATCTGAGCATGTAAGTGAATAAAAAAGTACTTGCGGCTTTGCAGTAAATACAATCTGATCATGTAAGTAAATCTTTTACCTTTTAAAGTTTCTGAATGTCCGCGTCAGTGTTGTCTTCATATGGTGTATGCAGATTTTGATTTCAACAGTCGTAGTTAATGCAGTTTAGGTGGTTATATTGCTACATAGAATAAAACTTTCGATCATCTTGGGTGCAACATGGCTTGAACCGCACATGGAATATATTTCCAGTTTGATCTTGAATATGAGAGGAGTAAGGCTATTTATAAAGAAGAAATTCCACCATGTACATTGTATGCTAAATAACTGAAGACCACTATCAATTAGATATAAATTTTGAATAATTTAACAGAAAATTCACCATAACAGACATATGAAGCACCTGCCGACTGAATAATATGAGTCAGAATTATTCTAGGATGTTTCTCTTGGATATGTATATGGAATGGTAAAGTTTAGTTTGGTTATTTAGTTCTTGGTAAATTTTTATTCGGTAAATCACAGTTAACTTGAATAAATACATTTTTAGTTGTTTAAAGCTTTGACATTTATGAGGATCTTTCATGCCATTTCTTTACATTCGTCAGAAAATCAAGCTTTTGATTGTATATTCCTACTTCTTTCATGATATACTTCCAAATTCTAGATATGCCATTACAAGCTAAGACAAGTTGGGAGTCTGTAAAAATGTTTAGCATGTCACCAATTTATCGAATAATATATGCATACATAATTAATTGATTGTTTCTAAGTGGTAAGTACACAAATAGTGAGGCAACATTAGGACCAAGTTAAATGAGAATTGACTGTCAAGTACTCTGAGAGTTGCAACATTAGAATCTATTAGTGTTACTTTATCGCATTATATTTTGACCTTCATGTTTTAATATTGGTCTGAGGGTTAAGGTTTGTGATAATTTCTTGAATGGGATTTTCCATGGTGATGCTTTTTCACTCTTTTGGACTGCATATCTTTCAAATTTATTGTTTTTGTGATTTTATCCAATCAATCTTCTTCCATTAATGCTTTAGGTTGCAAGTCAAGAGGCATATGAAACATTGGGGCAATAGTAATGAGCCGTAGAGGCAGACATGAAATTGGATTCTTGAGTTGATCTTGACTACCCAGAATAGAATATGTTTCATCCATTGCCTCCTAGCCTTGGACCTGGGTATATCTGGGAGCAATGGAAAGGGAATCATATTTCATTAGAGACGACCAGAAACTAATTATGGCGATATAATTGCAATCTCGGTACTTATGTCTATCTTTCCCCATGTTCAAATCAGAAAGCAAGTGGTTGGTGTGTGTTTTGTCTGATTGAGTTTCATTCCCATCCCAAGAATAGATGATAGGGGATGTCATAAGAAATCAGAATAGATCTGCTTGTTGGTTTCATAAGGGAATTTTGGGTTTCATGTCTTGTCTTAGCTCTACTTGTTGCTTCAAAAAAAAAATTGGGCTAATGGATTTTTGTTTTGTGTTCTTTAGGTGCGCATCTTTCATGGAGGCAACCCGTTGTTCATCCATCCCTAGCTTCCAGGAATTGGAAGAACCAGCATGAAACTTGTGCGACTTTAGACAAACTTAAGAACAGGTTCAAGTCCTAGTTTGTTAAGAAATGTTATTTGTGTAATAACGTGGAGGAGACGCTGACACACATCTTAGGTGAATGTAGTTTTGCTACAAGGGCATGGAGATGGATTCAAAATGTCCAGAAACTATTCTATTGGTGATTCGCTCGGAACTATGGCAGACTCGAAGTAGCTTTGTATGTGAAGAAACCCATCTATACGATCGCTTGACCAACATACCTAATTTATTTTATACGATCATTTTTGTTCTGAACCCAATTTATTTTATAAGATCGTTTTTGTTCTGTACCAAATTTATTTTATACGACTATTTGGAAAAATGATGTATGTATATTTGACCAGCATACCCAATTTATTTTATAAGATCGTTTTTGTTCTATACCCAATTTATTTTATATGAGGTATTAGATATAACCTAACCTAACCTAACTAGGGTTAATGAACTAACCCGACCAGAGAGGGTAAGTTAGGAATAAAACGGGGAGGGTTGACTCACCGGGTCGGACGAGTCAAAAACGCACACCTTTGTTTCCTTTTTACAGAGTTGTTCCTTGGATGGACCTTTCCAAGGAATGAGTAATTTGGGTGCCCTTTGCTCAAAAATAAAAAGGTGTATTAAAGGTTACACGGCCTAACCACAGATAGAAACATAAGAACAAAATTAGACTAAAATGGTAATAAACTACCAAACTTCGCGAGTATTGAAAAAAAAATTGCACCAGTTTTTGATTGGCAGAGTCAAAATCTTTGATCGCCACCACGAAAGTAGATAAATAATAAACTGCTTTGTTATCTATAGACTTTGCATTGCTCCTTATGTCTAAGGCTGAGTCTAGTGGAGAAGGAAAGCATGAAGATGTTGAGAGAAAATTGTAATTAAAAATAAAAATTTATCCAAGGTAAATGGGGAGTTGTTAATGTATCATGAAGACATTTTCAATCATATTATTAGAGCATATCCATGTATGGAATTCTACAGTTAAAATTCTCTACTACCAGAGATGGTTTATTTAGATATGAGATCTTATATTTACCCTGTTGGAGATGCTCTTAGTTACTTCAGCGGGCTTTGTGTTGGTAACTCTTATTGTATTGATAGTGATTTCATCACTAAACACATACGTTGGTACGTGTGTAATGGAAGTTAAGAATGCTTCTCTAGCCCTTTTGCCTGATATTAAAGAAGTTAGGGACACAATATTTGATATGAATGCCAATGGTACTCCTGGTCCACAGACGGTTTTGGTAGAATATTTTTCACAAATTTTTGGGACATCGTTGGAGAAGATGTGTTTAGGTCAGTTCACTTTTTCTTTGAACGGGAATGGTTGGTTCCCAATGCCAATCCTAATCAAATTATTCTGTTCATGGGCTGATGTAGTTGAGAATTTTCGTCCCGTTGCTTTGGGAAATTTCCACTTTAAGATAATCGATAAAATTCTGGCTATAGACTAAGCCTTATATCCACTAGAATTATTTGTCCATAGCAAAGGCCAAAGGGCCTTCATGAAGGTAGAAGTATTTTTGAATGCATCGCTCTAACCTCGGAAGCTAGTGATCTACTTGATTACAAGTTTTACGGAGGAAAATTTTCTCTGAAGTTTGATATCGAAAAGGCTTTTAACACTCTTGATTGAAAGTTCTTGCTTCATACTTTACAGGCTTTCGGGTTTTTTCCTCAAAATTGTACGTGTTATTGTTTTTTTCTTCAAATCCAAGTTGTTCTGTCCGTGGAATCTATTCAATACCAGCCTCATAATATATTCATTTTTATATGCAGAGACAATTTAAACTTGTATTTTTTCCTTGAAATCGAATAGGAAAGGCAGGATTTGGTTTTTTTTTTTCGGAAAAGAGGCAAACCACATATATATTCATAATAAAAATCTGATTTAAAATCTGGAGTGATTACAGAACTTACTCAGTTTCGGTTTCCAGCCATTACAACAAATTCAAAGATTTCTAACAAACAACAAGAACATTCATCCCATTTTACACCATAGTCCCAGGCCCTATTCTGAAAATTGATTCCTACCTTTCCTAACCAATTCCAAGGTATCGTGACATGTTTAAACGGTCTTGGTTGGATAAAAAGTAACACATCCAAACTATATAACAAATCTACAAAAAATAGAGATGTAAGGATCCAAAGATCCAACCATTTCTCAAGTTTTTTTTTTTCAAATCACAGAAAAGATGACAAAGGTAAAATAAAATCCATAGATTCATCCTTTTGTCGGTGATTTTTTCATAGTAGCAGTAACATAAGTAACAAGTATAATCTGTTATCCTAGGGGTAACTCGGTCTGGATTAGTAAGGGTTTTCTTCGAAATCGAACCTGATATCTTTGGTGTCTTTGAAACTCCTTGTGTCTTTTGAGTCTTTGAAACTTCCTGTGTCTTTTGAGTCTTTCTAAATATTGTTGCTGCTGGAGTGAGAAAAGCTATCGGAGTCATGACTACAATGATGCCGAGAAACTATGTTGATGTTACCTGGAAACTTGTTGAAGATGATGCAAACTTCTTTTAGGATATCTTGTGCTTCTAGATCGAAAATTTAAAAACAGCAGGAACTTGATGAAATTCCACCCCTTGATTAGAAATCACGATAATCAACAAACAAATTACAGATCTAAATTTTTAGCAAATACGAAGAGATCCTGAGCAGCAAAGCACTGAAAATAGAGCCTGAAATACAAAAGGTAATAAGTAAAGGCCTAAACTAAAGCAACAATGAAATCAAGGTAGAGGGGAAGACGAGTAGTTGATGTTAAAAAACAGAAACCAAATCGAAATACTCGAAGTTTAAACAAAAGTAAATAAAAACCAAAACAAAGAAAGGATCTGAAGATTTAGCAGATGGGGTAGATGGGTTAATGTTCTCCTGTTCAGATCTATTCCGGAGGAGCAAATCTGAGCAGGATAAAAACTCACAGCGGCTTGGGTTTCAAATGGTTTAGGGAGAAAGCACTGTTCCGGAGAGAATAGAGAGAAACCTGGAGAAGAGGATTTGGTTGTAAGATTGTGTATATGTACTACGATGTTAAGTGGTTTAATTGTCTTTATGATCTTTTTTTATTTGCTGAATAATTGTCTTTATGATCTGTTAGAAGTTTTTGTAAATATTGGAAACTATGGAGTCAGTCGTATAACCGTACCTAATTTGAAATCATGGTTTCATGATTAATATATTTGAGGCTTGTTTCTTTTTCCCAAAAAAAAAAAAGGAAAAAAAAAAGACTGAAAAATAAATAAATAACGGAGTTATCATGAGCCCATCTTCATTTTTCAAGCGTATAATATCGGGTTAATTTGTTCATATAAATACAAGTAAGTGGCAGCTGTGAAACCCAACAACATAGAGAGTACCATATGCTTTTTTTTTTTTTTTTTTTTTGATTTGCCACTGGTTTGATGCATGGGTACTTGTAGTTTAACTCTTTTGTTCCCCAATTGTACTATCAGGTTGCTTTACTTTGGGCGGGCATATATGACTATTCCGGTATCTAGATACCAAGTTTGGCATTATACTACCATCAGATATTTAAGTACCGGTATAACAAGATAACAAAATGGTTACAGTTTCAAGGGTGGGTTCCCACGTGGTTCCCATGTGGGTAACGACATACCAATAGTGGGTTCCCATGTGGGTCATTCAATTCGTAAGCAAATTAGTTATTGACGTATGCCTTATGGCGTCACTAGCCAATAATAGCAGGTTTGATGTTGCTTTGCTGGTGACTGCTTTAATTACATGATGAGGGTGTTTTAGGAAAAAAATAATATCCGGACCATGGCTCATGGGTTTATCATCAAGCTAAAACTTGTCTAAAATCTCCATTTTGTTATAACTACATCTCTTTCTTTCACCTAGATTATTAAGTCAAAACACAAACAAAAAACCATTTTTCCATTATAAACTACATCTCTTAGATTATAAAGAGTTACTAAGTTTAGAGAGGATCATTATCACTAACCTAAGGTTAATTTGATCTTTGAGATCCATCTCGGATCAAAACCCACTCTTCCAACATTTCTTTCTTTAGATCTATAGTTATTGTTCTTAAAGTTATAATAGAATGAGCGAGGAAAGTAATGAGATGAAATTAGGTTTAGAACACAAGCCTTTGATTATGAATGAGATTATCCAAGCAAGAGAGTTAGTCAAGGAACTTCAAACTACTCTTGACCCTAGTTCATCTACTTCTCGAAAATTGTTAATATCAAAGATCTTGTCTTCCTTCGAAACTTCACTTTCGATGATAGATCGGATCGACAAAGACAATGATCAGAACTCTACCACGGAGTCTCCGGACCGGAGTACATAGAAGGCTAGCTAGAAGGGAATGCGAATCTGGTCAGTGGATCGGATGGTTCAAGAAAGAGGTATGTGCTAAAATGGTTTGAACATTTCAACTCGTTATGATTTAATTCTTTGAGCAAATGTTTATTGGATTTCTTCTATCTTATTCATGTTGATTCTAGATGCAGTTAAAAATTAGCAACATTGACAGGAATCGAAGGACGGATGATGGATAATTCACCTGGAGGAAATATAGATGGAAAGACATTCTTGGTGCTAAGTTTTCTAGGTGAGCAACATAAGAAATACACATTTCACTGGAACTCTTTTCTTTTTATTGTACTTTTTTCATTATTTGTTATTTTTTTGATCGGTTATTAGTAATGTCGATTAGCTGAATTTCGATCCCAGCTCGACTAGTACTCCATGTGTTGATCTAATTATGTACATCAATTAAAAGCTAGATCGGTTGATAAGATTGATTTTTTTTTTTTTTTTGTTTAACTTGATAAGTGTTACTATTGAATAGTTCTCATGAATGAATGCTCTTGAGTATGACTATAAACCCATTTCTTTATGTTAACTAAAGATCAATACCGATAATTTTGCAGAGGTTTGTATTGCTAGTGAGTTTCAAAAAAATCAAGGTTGCTTAGCAATGAGAAAAGCCCAACAATCCGAACTATTCTCATTCACCTTCGGCGTTGCATATATTGGAAGGCACATTTGCGCTGACTAGTTTTCCATGCTCCATCTTCACATTGGTGCATCTCCTCCAAGACTTGATGGCATCCCTGTCACTAGAAGATGGTCACTTGGTAAAGACGGGGTTTTCTCGGTCATAATTCTATATGGTAAACTTATTGCAGATGATGCTGTTAATAACTTTCCCTTCAATTTCATTTGGAAACCAACAATTCCTCCTAAGGTTTCTTTTTTCATAGGGTAAGCTACTATGGATCTACTTACTCGCAAAGGCATTGTTGTATCGTCTGTGGTATTGCAAATGAGTCTACTACGGTACATCGTTAGGTGCTTACAAGGTTTGATCTATGCTGACACCCTCTAAATGTGCATCGACTTTCCTTAGGCCTTTCTATGACTTGGCCAAATGCTGGCCCTCGGTTAATCAGGTTAGTTGCAATGTGGTGTGGTCTTCCAACCCTGCTTCCGCTGGAAAAGAGAAATACTCGCACTTTTGATAATAAGCATTTCTTCAAGAACGATCTTAGCATTGAAGCCAAATCTCTTGTGATGGGCTGTGGATTTTGGTCATTCAATCTTCTTCGATACCATCTAAATTTGGACGCTTTTTCTGCTTGATGTAATTTTGCATTTTGTTTTGCTTGTTTGCTATTCTTGTAGCTTTTGTACATCCTTTCTTCTAATGAAATTTTCTCTCTTAAATCTTAAAAAAACTCATTTCTTTTCCCTCTTTCTCCTTTGCAAAGTAGAAAACTATTCCATGGAAGCTACTAGTATGGCTGCTTCAGAATTGAACTTTAAGTTTGATGGTACAAGTGGTGAACAAAACATATTCCAATACAGTTCAACTACGGCTCGGAAAGCTTATCCGACAGCTCAGGAGTTGGGTTGGGATTGGCATCTCCCACTAGATTGTGGCCCTCCACCCTTTCTTATGATTCCAGTCTTCCTGGTTTTACTTTCTTCTTTCTTGCACCCTCAGTATCGAGACAGCATATTTCGGGTCGTGCTAAATGTGACCAACAATATTTAGGATTTGTTATGCTGCAGCAGTATTTACTTGTGAAATTTAAGGACACTGTCCTGAAAAGTGGGGGTTCTTGAGCGGCCACAGGCCGCTACATCCACACGTCCCACGGGGTTCTATACGTTCAAAATTACCTGTTATCAATCGAAACAAACTTGTGAAGTTTTCGGGTCAACATGACTTACTAGTGTGGATCCTTTGTGCAGAACTGGAATTAATTCTTGCTTTAGTCAAAGCTTGGTTAACCTTTTTGTAGTCAAATTTCTTCTTGCTATCACTCGTGCACTGTGTCAGTTTCAAACAAAACAAAATAAAACAAAGAAAAATCCACCATACAAGAACTAAAGCAACAAATGAAGAAAGCAAATAAGGTTTGCACGTACACAAATAAAATAAACATTGAAGAGGAATCTGAAACCTCCCTGAAGAAGTTAGACCACTTTGCAAAAATAAACTGCTCGACATAAAATCCACGTTTTCAAAAAAAAAAAAAAAAAGAGAAGGAAAAGAAAAGGAAAAATCCACCAAAAGAAAAGCCAACATTATATAAAATCACAATATGAACTGGACTGAAAGTTAGAATACTAAAGCAAATGAGACTCAAACCCAGAATAACTTGATACAAATTATCATACGCTTGACTAATTTACTCATATCAGTCTATAGTATTTCAACTGTTGGATACTTGCGCAACGTACGTAGTAACATATAAGTAGTTACTTCAAATTATGTATGTATGTATATCTCTCTTTCATGTGTTATTTGTCTATCTACCTTTAGTAGAATCTTTGTACTTTTTTCTTTCATGTGATATATGTCTCTTTCAATAAATCATTCACAAAATTGGTTAAAAAAACCAAAATCAATAATTTCTGGGTGAAAAACACATTTAGAATTTGATAATGTTTAAATGGATAAAAATGTAAAAATATGATGTAAACAGTTTCATCCTATCCATTTTTAAATATTTTTTCTTATTTTTAATTAACATTAGGATGCATCCAGTTTTATCCTTGCTATTCTTTTGGTGTCTATTTCACCCATATTAATTTTTACTCGTCCATTAGAACCCTATTGTAAAAATATTTGGACAAATGACTAAGTTTCCTTAAAACATTATTTACGCGAAAAATCCGAAGAACAAACAAATAACACATACAGTTAAAATACCCTTTTAGCTGGAAAAAGATTGATTCATATAACTAACCAGTTATCATATAACAACACGAGGTTTGCTGTTTTCGGGAAGAAAAAAAAACATTTAGTCGTGTGGGGTTCCCCCTAGTCAATTAGGGTGATCGTAATTAAGCAAAACGAGTAAGAAATTACAACGAAATACGTCAGGAAACGAGTAAACGATCATTGCACTCCTCTTGACAAGAGAGTCTATTTAACAAGAAGTACAGTGGATATAAAATCTAGTGACAGATCTTGTGTTGTTCGAAGCAAGGTCTGATGAATTTTCTTGGTTGGTTGGTTGAATCTACCTTTCTTCTTCATTTTACATGTTAAAAGTGATTTTTAAGGGGGAAAATTGTGTTAATGGCTGCTTTCACAAAGGGAGATAACCCCCTGCTTAACTTTTTTGAATTAATTAACAAAAGAATTAAGAAACTACACTGTTAGCTATTCTTTTAAGCACACTTTTTTGTCTCAATTGAAATAATAGTTGATTAGCCGTCTCTTTAAATACTTATATCCTCTGCCCCTTCTAAAGCCAGCTTAACAGGGTAAGCTGAGATAATAGTTAATAGTTTACACTACCAGAACCTTAATTAATAGTTTACAGTGGTAAGCTGAGATATGGATGATAACATAGATAAGAAGCGCTTGATTATTAAAGAACACATAGTGGAAGCAAGAGAGTTACTAAAGGAACTCCAAACTAAGATTAATCCCTCTTCTTTTTCTGGTCATGATTTAATGACCAACATCTTGTGTTCCGTTGAGACTTCTCTTACGATGCTGAATCCAGTGAACGTGGAGACCAAATCTATCCCCCAGTCATCCTTAGTTCATGTCAGGAATGGACGTCTTGTCAGCGAGTGCAATTCTGATTCACCAAAGAGGTATTTTACTAACAATTTTTTAAGGTTTATATTCAATACAATCTAATGTCTTCACAGTAACACAGAAATCATCTAGCTTATACATATCTGTCTCATTTATATCAGATATAGGAAACCAGCAGTGAGATGGACGGAACAAGTACGTGTTTCTGCACAAACGGGACTCCAAGGACCCATAGATGATGGATACGCATGGCGGAAATATGGGCAGAAAAACATTCTTGAAGCCAAACACCGTAGGTGAGCAACAAAAGTTCTACAGTCACCACTTAATAAGTACCAAACAATAAATGGAAAATCTGTTTTACAATGATATCTAACAAGTGAGTGATTCTAATGATTCTGCAGAAGTTATTACAAATGTAGTTATGGAAAAACTCAAGGTTGTTTAGCAAGGAAACAAGTTCAACGATCCGAATTAGACTGGTCCATCTTTGACGTTACCTACATCGGAAAACACAGTTGCATTGAAACACCAGAGCTACTTTCGAAGAGATATTCACATAACAAACATCAGCATGATCAGCGTTGTCACCCAAATTATCTAAAAGAACGAAAGGAGGATAAACCATTGGACGAGACATATATAAACTTCCAAGCATCCGGTGTTCAAAGTGAAAAAGGAAACGATAAACAACTGAAGTCTTATCCCTCTTTTTCTATCTGTTCTACTACTTCACTGGAACCCAATATTGGCAATTGCTTAGAGGCTAGTATAAATCAGTTGGTCTCTACTTCAACTAAAACTGAAAGACATTCTCCTAGACCTACATTTATAAGTACTCCCACAGCTTCGGAATCCAACTATAAGATGCACAATGTTGTAGGTTACAATATTGGTGAAGATCCATTACAAACTACTGCTAATTCTCGTGATGCTAAAGATCGTCATATGATTATTTCACCAACTGTTACTGCAACTTCGTCCGCCATTAACATGGACTCTAGTTGGGATTGGGATTTTCCAATAGATTATAGCCCTCTACATTTCTAATAAGTTAAGTTAGTCGGGTTTGTACTGCACACTAGTTATATCAACTGAAATCACCCCGGATAAAGAAACAGGTGTGTGAATCGTCAATTTATACTGGGCATCATTTATGATTGGGTTCAACACTAGTAAGACTTTTTTTTTTTTATCAGATGTCGAGGGAAAAGTTGGCAGGTTTTTCCAGGGTAGGAAATGTTTTCCTAATTAAGTACCTACTGTAAGTGTTAACTAGTCTTGTGTTTTCGATTTTGGAGAATAAAATGGCAGTTGAGTATGGATATGCTGTGCAAAATTCGACTGGTACTACACCATCTGTTGCCACACCTTCAATATAGGTGTTGCAAAGGAAAATTTCTAGCCACAATACTTTTTAGTTGCAGCTAAAAGTTTTAATTTACTGCTGCAAAATAAATTTTTTGCCACATAATTATAGCAATAATATGAAAACAGTGTGGCTAAAAACATAATTTCTTGCTGCACCAATAAAAATTGGGTGCAGCAATAGACTTCTTGCTACATAGGTTTGTTGGAAAATTGACACTAAAACAGGGTGAAGAAAAGAATATTGTATTAGGGTTCAAGGCTCTTATGAAAGATTCTTTTCGACAATTATTCGACCCTTTCCCAATTGAATTGGCGAGTACAAACAGGTCAATCAATATTGCCGTCAGGATACTTGAAACCCCACAACGGATGTTGGATTCAAAGCTTGTACGACCTTGATCCAACCAAGAACACACTGGTTTTGTTTCTGATGATGCTTGTAAGAAGGAAAACAGAGAGAGTTGAGATGTTATGTTGAATGGAAAACAAGTCTCCTATTTAAAGAGGAAATCACACCATTTGGAGACGACTCTTCATCTCTACATGTATCTTTTCAGAGTGAACCGGCGTGTCTCTTCCATCAATGCGTCCATTGATGAAACGATATTTCCGTTCATGTTTTCTAACTGACAATAGAAACGTTAGAACAAGAAATTTCCAGCAAACCCCGGGAGCTGCCTAAATGACTGCAATTCAAGGGTTTGTTGAAAATATCCAACAAGGTTATCGCGATACTAGTAGGGGTTTTTGCCATAATCATTGTGTGCTGCAATATATTAAGTTTCTTGTATTGTGGTATGATAAAATCAACTTAAGTTAAAAATGGAAAAAATTGTTCTCGAATTGTACCTAAAAAAGTTAATCTAGACAATCCTTGATTCAATATGTAGGAGATACGTGTTATCTTGTTTGTTGAATGTCACATTAAAATAATTATGGGTACTACTACTAGAGCACATTGTCCTCACTTTGATATTCTGACATCATTTTTGAACTTATTTAAGATGTAGAAATCTATCCATAGGAATTGTTTTTTAGTATTTTTGTTTTCCTTAAGTAGGGTATGCAGTTTGTAAATTTTCATAGCTGCAAATGGCTTCGTGAGGCTTAGTTGTATGACCTTTCAAGTTCAACATTTAAGTAAAAAAAACGTTGCCTAAAATATTTACGGAAAGTGGGTCATATGACCATAGGCCATAAAGGTGTGGGAGCAATGTATTTGTAAAATATAGGTTTTGGTGAAAAAGACATGGAAAATATTAGCCATATATACCATTTGTTTTAAACTTTATTCTTTTTCTTATCCCTTTCTTTCTCCTATTTATTTTCTCTCTCTACAATTAAAATTAATCGCGAGAAAAGTCATAACTTCCAGAATATAAGTCGGATTCTAATAAAATTTATATTTTTGGAAAGGGCTCGAAAATCTCTACAAAACAAGATCCATTATTGATAGGAAATTCGAATTTTTTTTTTAATTTCGAACCGGACCGAGGATACATTATGCAATCAGGTGCAACTTAACCAAAATTTATTTACTATAAAAATATGCATTATGCACCCAGGTGCAACTTGACCAAAATTTATTTACTATAAAAATATGCATTATGCACACAGGTGCAACTTGACCAAAATTTATTTACTATAAAAATATGCATTATGCACCCAGGTGCAACCTGGCCAAAAACATTTTTCATATAAGAATCAAAAAAATGTACATTATGCACTCGGGTGCGACAAGGCTAAAACATATTTCTCGTCAGAATATACACCATCCACTCAGGTACATCTTGTGTATTTCACGGATAAATTTAGGTTTATTCTAATAATCACCTGTAAAATTTTGTACACAACCAAAATCAGTAGTTCATATTTCAAGCAATAAATCTACCACCATTATCATCACATTCACCATCAAAACATCACCAAAAAACAAGTATTAGTGAACAAAAGGAAGAGAACCAACATTTTTATAAAAGAATATATATTATGCATTCGGTTGCAACCAGACCAAAACATACTTCCCGTCGCAATATACATTATGCACCCAGGTGCATTTTGTGTACTTCATGGATAAATCATCCTACTAATCACCTGCAATATATTTACATAACAAAAATCATTAATTCAATATCTCGAGCAATAAATCACCACCATTATCATCACATTCACCATGAAAACATCAACAAAAACCAAGTATTAAAGAAGAAAAATAAGAGGAACACCAAACAATTCAGAAAAAAATATAAAGCAGCCAGACCAAAATCTATTTCTAGTCAGAATATACCTGATGCACTCAGGTGCATCTTTCGTACTCATGGATAAATCAATGTTAATCATAATAATTACCTGCATTATATTATACTAACCAAGGTCACTAGCTATACACACACATACATAGTCATAATAATTACCTGCATTATATTATGATTAACCAAGGTCATAATAATTACATGCATTATATTATACTAACCAAGGTCACTATCTATACACACACATACATAGTCATAACCGAATTTTATTCCATGACTTTGTAAAGTTCATAACATCAACTTAGATACTACATAAGCCTAACCAAAAGTAATTTGTAATCACAGTGAAACGAAATGCAAACACCAACCCAATGTTTGCAGGCTAAACTTCTCTTAAATCTATCTACTATTCACTGTAAGTGTTGTATACACTCAATCTATCATTGGTGTTTAGCACTCAAAAAGTGACAATAAGGATTGTGTCAAACTAGTTGAGTATAAATGTAACACAAATGAACATAAAATAGTAGAAACCAAAAGCAAGTTATATGAATTAACTAATGATGTACAATCAAACCAAAATGTAAACAAAACATTTGATCACGATTAGCTAAACTATATATACTGCCTATCCGTCAAGCTATATCATAACAGAATACATAAACAAAGCAATGAGAAACATTTACCCCTTCTTCTTTTCTTTAAGGCTTTCTAACAAACATTTGATGTGAAGGTGGCGGAGAAATATGATTATCTACTAATTAAAGTGATTAAACCACCTCCTATAATTTGAACCTTCAAGAAATTTAGCCTACTTTTGCTGAAGACACTGACGTGAGTCAGTAGAAAGTTTCAATTCATTACCATAATATGCATTATGCACCTTGTCTCCTTCTTGATTATTGTTTTCTTGTTAAATCTAATTCTTTGCTATCTTTAAACAACAGCCACGGAAACATCCATTCTCTACTGATTTTTATCGACCAAAAATTCATCTAAAACCCTTCCATTCATCAACAGAGACTAATTGCAGCAGGTTCATCTTTTCCTCCATGATTTCCCTTCCATTCAACAATTCGTTCAAAGAAAAACAAAATCAAATTGGAATATTTATTAAGATCAGTTCGAAACTACAATCAAACCTCCTGGTATGAATAAATAGTAGAGAAGAGTACGACGATTTCAATTGAGAGAAACCCCATGAGTTCATTTCAAAGAAGACCAAAAATCGAAATTGGAGCTCGTTTTAGTTGAAATTGATTCTTGTGATGTTAAAGCTCTTGGGATTCCACGGATCGCTATTCATGATATCACAAATCGCATCACTTAGGTTTCCTCTTTCAACCAGTGGAGCCGTCGAGGATGTGTCTGTATCATAATATGGGTATTTTAGTCAGTTCAAAAGAAATAAATTATAAAGGTTGGGTGAAATATCCGATTTAGGATATTAAAACCATGAAACTTGGATTTGGTCTTTTTGAACCAGAGCCATATTTTACAAGTCTTTTACACTCAGAAATTTAAATCTAGGGACTATTTAACCAAAAAACTGAAAACGGAAAATGGGTCATATGACCATAGGTCATAAAGGTGTGGGAGCAATGGACTTGTAAAATATAGGTTTGGGTGAAAAAGACATGGAAAATAGTAGTCATATATACCATTTTTTTTTAAACTTTATTCTCTCTCCTATTTATTTTCTCTCTCCTATTTATTTTCTCTCTCTACAATTAAAATTAATCGCGAGAAAAGTCATAACTTGCGGAATATAAGTCGGATTCTAATAAAATTTATATTTTTGGAAAGGGCTCGAAAATCTCTACAAAACAAGATCCATTATTAATAGGAAATTCGAATTTTTTTATATATTTCGAACCGGACCGAGGATACATTATGCACTTAGGTGCAACTTAGCCAAAATTTATTTACTATAAAAATATGCATTATGCACCCAGGTGCAACTTGACCAAAATTTATGTACTATAAAAATATGCATTATGCACCCAGGTGCAACCTGGCCAAAAACATTTTTCATATAAGAATCAAAAAAATGTACATTATGCACTCGGGTGCGACAAGGCTAAAACATATTTCTCGTCAGAATATACACCATCCACTCAGGTACATCTTGTGTATTTCACGGATAAATTTAGTTTTATTCTAATAATCACCTGTAAAATTTTGTACACAACCAAAATCAGTAGTTCATATTTCGAGCAATAAATCTACCACCATTATCATCACATTCACCATCAAAACATCACCAAAAAACAAGTATTAGTGAACAAAAGGAAGAGAACCAACATTTTTATAAAAAAAATATATATTATGCATTCGGTTGCAACCAGACCAAAACATACTTCCCGTCGGAATATACATTATGCACCCAGGTGCATTTTGTGTACTTCATGGATAAATCATCCTACTAATCACCTGCAATATATTTACATAACAAAAATCATTAATTCAATATCTCGAGCAATAAATCACCACCATTATCATCACATTCACCATGAAAACATCAACAAAAACCAAGTATTAAAGAAGAAAAATAAGAGGAACACCAAACAATTCAGAAAAAAATATAAATTATGCACTTGGGTGCAGCCAGACCAAAATCTATTTCCAGTAAGAATATACCTGATGCACTCAGGTGCATCTTTCGTACTCATGGATAAATCAATGTTAATCATAATAATTACCTGCATTATATTATACTAACCAAGGTCACTAGCTATACACACACATACATAGTCATAACCGAATTTTATTCCATGACTTTGTAAAGTTCATAACATCAACTTAGATACTACATAAGCATAACCAAAAGTAATTTGTAATCACAGTGAAACGAAATGCAAACACCAACCCAGTGTACTCTGCAGGCTAAACTTCTCTTAAATCTATCTACTATTCACTGTAAGTGTTGTATACACTCAATCTATCAGTGGTGTTTAGCACTCAAAAAGTGACAGTAAGGATTGTGTCAAACTAGTTGAGTATAAATGTAACACAAATGAACATAAAATGGTAGAAATCAAAAGCAAGTTATATGAATTAACTAATGATGTACAATCAAACCAAAATGTAAACAAAACATTTGATCACGATTAGCTAAACTATATATACTGCCTATCCGTCAAGCTATATCATAACAGAATACATAAACAAAGCAATGAGAAACATTTACCCATTCTTATTTTCTTTAAGGCTTTCTAACAAACATTTTATGTGCAGGTGGCGGAGAAATATGATTATCTACTAATTAAAGTGATTAAACCACCTCCTATAATTTGAACCTTCAAGAAATTTATCCTACTTTGGCTGAAGACACTGACGTGAGTCAGTAGAAAGTTTCAATTCATTACCATAATATGCATTATGCACCTTGTCTTCTTCTTGATTATTGTTTTCTTGTTAAATCTAATTCTTTGCTATCTTTAAACAACATCCACGGAAACATCCATTCTCAACTGATTTTTATAGACAAACAATTCATCAAAAACCCTTCACTACGTGAAATATGGGATTTGGTGACGGTTCGAAATTTTATATGATGACGGTTTTTTTAAAAAAGTGTCACTATAAGTTGTTGTCCATTTATCAATGACGTTTATGAGATCAACCGTCATTAGTTGGTGTCAAAAACATCGAAGGTTGGTTTTAACCCTCATAGGAACAGTTTACTATATGACGGGTAGCACCGAAATCGCTACATTAGATATATGATCCCTTGACATTTGTCAAATGTTACGTAAAATGATATTTCGTAATGGCTTCTCAAAAAACTGTGAAGTTATCATTTCCGAATTTTGTTGTGGTTTCATGAGAGTGATTTTTGCGGAAAATATTAACCCTGAGATTTCACCGAGATGTACAAACATACAACCCTAAACTCTTTAAGTTTTACTTCTTTACTCTCTCCCTAATTCCATTTCCGCCGCATACCCTTATCCCCTTTCTCTTCAATCTCTCGTGATCAATAACTCTCGATTTCCATTTTCTCTCTCGATCTCTCTTCCTTTAGTTTTGTTTTGTTTTGTTTCGATTTATCTTTTTCAAAAATCACTTTTTATATTCGTTAGGGTTGCTTGATTTGAAGCAAAGAGGATGCATCTATGAATTCGTACAAGAAAGATACACCAATGTGGAAATAAATAGCATATCATCATCAGTATTAACAAAACCTTGATTTTTGTTTCTTTTTGTTATCATAATTTATAGCACGATATATAATCAATTTTGGGTTTTCTTGTTAGGATTTTCTTGGTCAAAATTGGAGAAGATGTAGCTAAGGGAAGCTTCTATGAATTGGAAGGGTATCTTTGCTATTAAATTTCAAAATCGTCAAGCTATCGTTACTTTCATTGAAGATCCAAAAGAATCATGAATAGGACATTAAAGTATGATTATCAAACACAGTGGTAAAATTGCATTTGGTGAAGTTATTGTAATCGAAATCTGTAACTAACAAGTTGATTCGATCTGTTAAGAATTTGTTTGAATTTGTGTTTCTGTTGGATGTCTCTTAGTGTAAAGGATTCAGAAGATATTCATCCGTTTGAGGTTCCTATTATCAGTTTTAGTCTTTCTTTTTAACTAGAAATTTTGGTTTTATATAATCTGTTTTGGGGATAAAAGATTTAGTAGTAATGCTAGTTTACAACACATTTTTGAAAAACTTTATAGTCTATATTAGTACTGTTTTGGGGATATTAGTATTATTTTGGGGATATTAGTATTTAGTGATCTTGGTTTATGAAATTGTAGGTCTTGTATTGAGGATGAAAATTGATCCATCCCTTTGTTTGCAGTGGTAAAGAATATTCCATGGACCATGCCTATTGCTTAGTGCAGAGTCACCATAAAAAGATCTTAAATTTTTTAATGTTTTTCTATTTGTTCATTGTTTCATTGTAGATTATTGCAAAGCAAAGGATGTGAAAAAACGCTTATCTGTAAGAGTGGAGGCATTATTACAAGTGTGCAGTACATACCACATGCTCTGGGGTCTCGGTGGGGATTGCAACACAAGTATACGTTAGTAAGCAAATTGATTATTGTATTACGATAAGTAGCAGTTAAGTTAGTATTTCCATCTTGAGCCTTATAAACCACGGTCGTATACCATTATCATGAACTTCGTCTTTAGCTAATAACATTATTGATTTTATTGTCATATATACTCATCGAATGAGTATGTTTCTTGTTCTAGATGGAATGAGTTATGGTTTTCATGGTTTTGGCTAGCTAAAAAAACGTTATTTATAGTACAAGGATATTTGTCTCATGCTCATGGGGCTTTCCACTTTTACTTAATTTTCTACAGACTAGAAAACTCACTGTTCCAGCTAACTTTTTTTCATATGAAATAGGGTATTTGTGCGCAGGTGTATGATTGATGGTGTAGAAGTGAGAGAAGGAAGTACTGAATACAGTGTAGGATGAACCAATAAAGCTACAGTACAACAGATCGGCGCACATTTGAAAAAGACAAAGCAGTCTTGGACATCTACAGTGATAAGACAGAATGGAGATCTTTCCGAACCATCTTGTTACTGGACTGAAGAGAATAGTCTTTTCGAACCATTTTTTGTTTTAATAATCAAATTATTATTGAATGAATAATGTTACGAAATTATTCATGGGCCAGGGAACTTATGCACATACTTCATTTTATAAATGAAATTAACAATGGATGGTTTGCAAGGTTAGTTTCTACCAATTTTTTGCCGGCAAATGTGTAGTAAGCAAAAAATCTGTAACCATTGACCCCTATATTGTGATGTTCAGTGGAAATTATGTTGCTATACAGAGCATATGGTAGCGGTTTACGAGAAAAAATGTAAACACTATCCATTAAACTGTCACTGTAATATCAGTAAGGTGACGTTTTTCTAAGAAAGATGTCATGTTAAAGAAAAAAACAATGACAGTTTAATGATTAAACCGCTGCAAATGTTGCTTAACATGACAGTTTTGGAATTCATACAACAGTTTTAGGAGGTATATTGTAACGCTTATGTGACATTTCACAACCGTCATCAAAAGAGGACCTCTACGGTGACACTGGCTTTAGTGACACTTCCAGATTTCACCTAAACCGTCACAAAATTGATACAGTGACAGTTCAGAAATGTCACAAAATCCCATATTTCACCTAGTGCTTCCATTCATCAACAGAGACTAATTGCAGCAGGTTCATCTTTTCCTCCATGATTTCCCTTCCATTCAACAATTTGTTCAAAGAAAAACAAAATCAAATTGGAATATTTATTAAGATCAGTTCGAAACTACAATCAAACCTCATGGTATGAATAAATAGTAGAGAAGAGTACAGCGATTTCAATTGAGAGAAACCCCATGAGTTCATTTCAAAGAAGACCAAAAATCGAAATTGGAATTCGTTTTAGTTGAAATTGATTCTTGTGATGTTAAAGCTCTTGGGATTCCACAGATCGCTATTCATGATATCATAAATCGCATCACTTAGGTTTCCGCTTTCAACCAGTCGAGCCGTCGAGGATGTGTCTGTATCATAATATGGGTATTTTAGTCAGTTCAAAAGAAATAAATTATAAAGGTTGGGTGAAATATCCGATTTAGGATATTAAAACCATGAAACTTGGATTTGGTCTTCTTGAACCAGAGACATATTTTACATGTCTTTTACACCCAGAAATTTAAATCTAGGGACTATTTAACCAAAAAACTGAAAACGTTTATCAAAGTGTTGGATCAAGCTAGTGGTTGAAACGAAGGTTCAGTCAAATTTGGTGCACCTAATGATTTGGTAACAATAAAATTACTTTTCCGCCAAATGATTTTACATAGATGAACGATGTCCAATGATTGTCTGAGTGGTTGGCCCACTGTTAAAGATCAATACTTATTTAGGACATAGAAATTCATTGGCATTGGCATTGTTGTTTTTGGTTTATTTTCCTTTCCAGTTACCACTAGAGAAGTAGAAGAAAAACCGATGAGAGAACGAGAGTAGTATAATTGATGGTATTTCTTTTGTTTTGGTTGGCCTTAAATTATCCATAAACTACAATTTGGACTCCTTGAACTTGGCTATGGCTTGTAAACACTCTATTCGTAGGAATAGTGTACTTTACTTACCACTATCTCAAGCTTGTACTCCTCCTATGTTCTCATGGCCTAAGTTTTTTTTTTTTTTTTTTTTTTTGCTGCAAAAAGAGATTTGAATTAAACTGAAACTGATACAAAGTCTTGGTTCAACAGATTCTCAATGACTCTCGGAGGATTATCAAACCAATTTTTTGTGACTTGATTTTCCCTACTGAACTTTGCAAGTTTGTCAGCAGGTTTATTACATAACCTAGGAACATAACGACATAACCAAAAAGGTATAGTTTTTAAAATCTGTAAAGCATCTATAAGAAAGCCTTCATTCTCCCATGCGATAACTAGTTCTTCATTATTGATATAGTTGTCGATTCCTTGTAGATCCGTCTCCAGCACTATATGAGTTAGTTGCATCTCCTTTCTCCAAGTCACCGCATCCAAAAATGCTAGGCATTCTGCGTGCTCCGATTTCATTACTCCTGCATAGAATTTTGCTGCACATCCTCTCCAAGTACCTGTAAAATCACGCAAAATCAATGCAGTACCCGTCAGTCCAGAGATACTTTCATAAGAGGCATCACAATTAATAACATGGTAAGGAGATGGAGGTGGTGTCCACACTAAATTGTTAGGTTGAATGTTAAATGGTTGTTGCTCAGAGATTGATTCTGTTGATATAATTTGCCAATGTAAGTTGCAAAGCTGACTGCTCTTCGTGCCACCACATTTGGGTCTGCCTTTTTACTTTGGAAATTGACTTCACAACGTTCACCCCAGATTGTCCAAGAAACTGTCATTCCCATTGTTAGCCAATCTGTATTCATAGAGTGTTGCTTCCTATTCCGCATCCAATCTTCAAACACTGCATTCATATTGTTGTGCATGCTCATCAAGGCTAAAGAGCCCCCTGGTATAGACATCCAAACAGCTTTAGAGAAAGCACAGTCAAAGAGAATGTGTATTATGGTTTCCTCATATTGACCACAGAAAGGTAAGTCTCGGTGAAGTTGGATATTATTGCGAGAAAGCCTTTCTTTTGTAGGTAATATGTCAGCTAGACACTTCCACCAGAAGTGCTTGATTCTTGGCCAAATGTTTATGCTCCAAAATTCTTTCCAGGTTACATTTATGCCTTCAATTTTCTGATAGACTTGCATATTCCCCAGGATCAAATCATGGAGTTTGTTATAAGCTGACTTGAGAGTAAAATTTCCGTTTCTCGTCAGATTCCAGACTAGGTTATCCGGTGCTGCAATTGCAATTCTCATACTCAGGATTAGCTGCGCAGTTTCTGGTTCAAATAATTGGTGTATAAGGGCAGCATTCCATTGCATCCCTCCACTGAGAATGAGCTCTTGCACCCAAACATAATTTTCAGAATCAGTATTACCTTGTTTTGGCAGTGGTGGAACTGCAAGACCTGTCACCCAAACATCCAACCAAATTTTAATCTTGTCTCCTCGACCAACCCTCCATCTGCTATAGTCTTTGATGAATCGAACTTGCTTTTGTATACCTTTCCAGACCCATGAACAATCCTTTTTATGATTTGTATGCAGTAAACTGGTACATGGAAAATACTTTGCCTGTAACGGTTTTACCCAATAAGCATCTGAATTGATACATATTCTCCATGCAGCTCTGATTAATAATGCATGATTTAGGAGCTTAAGATTTTAAATCCTTGACCACCCAATTTTTTATGAAGACCCAATTTTTTCCAGGAGGTAATGTAAGTTCCTCTTTTGTCATAAAATCCCCACCAAAACTTACGTTGAAGGGAATCCATCTGCTTGATTGTTTCAGCTGGTACTTGCAAGAAATTCATTGAATAGGATGGAATTGTATTTGTCACTGTATTTATCATTAGTGACATGCTACATTGGGACATAGAATCCCCGTTCCATGAGGAGAGCCTTCCTTTGATTCTTTCCACAAGTTTTGAGAAACATTCAGTCTTCTTTTTCCCAATCAATAAAGGCAAACCTAAGTATCTTTCATGTGCTTGCATATTCGGAACTTTCAGCCGTCGCGTTAATAGCTTGCAGAATCTATGTGGTACATTAGCACTGTAGTACACACTAGATTTATTAAAATTCACTAACTGACCTGATGCTGCCCCGAAATCCTCAATAATTTGAAGGAGATTATTAACATTGTGAATGTCTGCTTTGGTGAAAAGAAGACAGTCGTCGGCGAAAAATAAATGTGAAATTGATGGTGCTGAAGGAACCAATCGAATGCCTCGTATCTTATTATTTTGTTCAGCATGAAGGAGTTGTCGTGAGAAAGCCTCCATAACTATAATAAATAGGTAAGGTGATAACGGATCACCTTGCCTAACACCTCTGCTTGGCTGATAAGAAGGACAAGGAGCTCCGTTGAGAAGAATCGAAATTCTTGTTGTACTTATACACTGCATTATCAGATGACACCATTGATGACTGAAACCCATTTGATGCATAACATCCATCAAGAAAGACCATTCAATCCTGTCAAAGGCTTTAGACATGTCCAGTTTTAGGGCAAGCTGCATATTTGGTTCTTTTTTCTTTTTCATTGTATGAACGATCTCCTGCACAAGATGTATATTATCTGAAATCTGTCGACCCGGAACATATGCTGCTTGGAGTGGGGAAATAATTTTACTCATTATCTTCTTCATTCTAGATGCAAGAATCTTCAAGATCATTTTATATGAAGTATTGCAAAGAGAAATTGGACGTAAATCCGAAGGGAATTGCTTATTCTTTGTTTTCGGGATAAGTGAGACATTAGTTTCATTTAAACTTTTAAGAATGAAGCCCGTACGGAAAAATTTCTTTACCATCCCTATGACATCTTGCTTAACAACATCCCAGTGAGTCTTAAAGAAACCTGGTGGAAAACCATCCGGACCAGGTGATTTCCAAGACTTCATATTCTTTAATGCTGTGTAGATTTCAGCATCTTCTGGAATTTTTGTTAAAAGCGTGTTATCCTCAGCTGTAATGACTTGGGGTATTCATTGAAGAATAGCATCATTTCTATGTGGTGAAGTAGTGGTATGAAGTTCATTGTAATGGCTTATAAGTAGATTCTCTAACTCACTCCGGGAAGTACACCATTGTTCGTGCGAATCTTTTAGAGCTGTGATATTGTTCCTTGAGCGCCTTCTATTGGAATTTTCATGATGATATCTTGTGTTCTTTTCCATTTGCAGGTAATACTCATCCCTTGATTTCTGGCCCCAAAAATCACTTTGTACTTGATGCCAGTGTTCGATCTGGTTTTCAATGCCCTGAACTTGTTGATGTGTATTTGAATTGAGAGTTTGTTGTTGCACCGCCTTCAGTTGTTGATGCATAAGTTGTATATTTTCTTGGATATTTCCAAACTTCTCCCTATTCCATCTAGACACATATTGTCTAGCTGCTGTTAGGTGTTTAGATAGTTGGAAAGCATATGAACCAATTACTGGTACCTTCCAGGCAACATCAATTTCATTTTTAAGTGAATCATCACTCTCATAGCACTGAAAGTATTTCCAGTTTCTTTTATTGTCCCCATTAGTTATAGAAGTATCTAACATAATGGGGCAATGATCCGAACCAAGTTGTGGGAGATGAAGTAGTTTAGCATCAGCAAAGTGAATTATCCAATCTCCATTAACCAAAGCTCTATCCAGTCTTGAACGTCTAATTCCTGTTCCATGCACATTGCTCGACCAAGTAAATGATCGACCCGTGTAGCCCAAGTCTTCCAAACCAGCATCATGAATTAGTTTAACATAAGGAGCATCTTTGGAGGAAGACGCCGCTGAAGAAGTTGTACTTAAAGAAAGTGAATTATTGTAACAAACATTCTTTCTAGTTTCTTCTTTGAAGACCAAATCTAAATCACACAGAACTACCCATGGCTGCTTAACATTTAGGATAAGATCTTTTATGTAACTCCATTGTTTCAACTTTTGATTAGGGTAAGAAGAACCATATATGCACGTTAAAACCCATTCAGGTTTTGACGGGTCATCCTGCACCAAACAGTTAATAATCCAAGACTCGACATTTACAACTTTGAAACTAAACCCATCTTCCCAAAGTAAAATTAATCCTCCCGCTAAACCAACAGAAGAAACCAGTTTATTGTTTGGATATTTAAAGGGTTTTATAAAATTTTTCATTTTGTTCTCTTCTATCTTATCTTTTGAGATAAAAATAATATCTGGGTTATATCTGTATATTAGGTCTTTTAAATGATCTCTAGTAGTTTCACTCAAGAAGCCTTGACAGTTCCATGCTAATATCCTCATGTTAAGAAAGTGATAACTACTTAGATTAATGTGATGATTAACGTTTAAAAAGCTAGAACAAGTATGAGAAAAAGAAACCAAATAAATAAAAAAAGAATAAGAATAAGAGCTAGGATTTACCTCAGGAGCATATCCCCCTTGATTGTGCAACTGATTCTTTCCAGGTTCAGCATCATGCTCATCATTCCTTCCAGTCTCCATCCCATTCATTATTGCAGCATTCAGATTAGCATCACCCATTCCCCCACCATGAGTAGTAATGATAGGTCCTTGAATAGAAGGGTTTGAACCGTTGTCATTCACAGATTGATTTCTGGCTCTTTATACTGACCTTGCCTCCTCAGCATCAACCATATCTGCACCCACTTGGTCAGCAGTAATCTGATTTTCTTCAGCAACCTTATTTTCAGTACCTTCACCATTATTTTCCTGACAGTACTCTTCGTATTCCTCGACAGTCATTGCATGTTCTTGCAGAAACTTAGCCACCTCCTCACAAATAGTGTCATCATGGTCTATTATGTAGCATTTGGGACATAAGCTATGTGGTTGTTTTAGCCAATGATAGCGAATCCAGACAGGTTCTCCATGATTTGAATTCCACCATTCTCCTCTTTTAAGGGGTTCAGTGAAATCAATTTCAACACGAGCAGTTATCATGTTTCCTCTTCTTGGTCTGCAATTCTTTGGTTCTATAGAGATTTTCTTCCCCAAATCTTCAATTGCTTCAGTAATAACAGCTTCATGATGGTGCTCTAGGAGTAGTCCCTTAAACTGAACACTCCACTCTTGTTTCCTGAAAACATAATCATTGTATAGTACACCAATTGTGTATTCTTGTAGAGCGAAAAGACTTCGCTGAACATTCCATGGAGTTTTTTTGAGAACATCCTTCATATCCTTGTCAGAATTGAACTTAAATACAAACAAGTATTTTCCAACCGTTTTGATTTCCCTTCTTTTGTATTGCTTCCAGAGAACGTTCAACTCCTCTTTGATAGCCGAGGTTTCAATCTTGTCATCAGTAGTAATGAGCAACCCAATCAAACTGTTAGACCATGAATCTGTAGCTTCTTTTAGACTTTTTTCAGAACCAATACCTCCTCTTTTTCCTTTGATTGAAGTGGTTTTCATTTTCTCAGTTATTTTTTTGATACCAGAACCATTTGACTGAACATCAGCAGACTCCATTGCGTAATGAAAAAAACTTGGATTAGGGTTTAAAGTGTTTCCTAGGAAGAATAAGTGATTCTTGTTTATAGTAGAGGTTGTTACTAAAGATAACTGACTCCATAGATTTTGTTTCCTAAGGAAAGACGGAAAATATTTTTGGTTAATGACTACATAATTTTTTCCAGCAGTCAACTGCATGAGAACCGGAAAAAAAGGATATTCTCTATAATCTCGGATAAAATTAGGGGGGAAGGAATGAATTTGAATTTTGGCATCTTGGATCGGGTTGTAACTCGGAATCGAATACTGTTGAATCATGGTTGCAAAAACTTTGATCGGGGTAGGGTGATGAGACTCATATTGAGAAAATCTGATAGTTGAAATCGTTGTTGTATGCAAAATTGCAGTATGGGATAGAGCTGAGCTAGGCAATATAGCCGTATGTGACAAAACTGTCTGAAAGATGAAGCATATGTTTAGACCAAGAATCCAATATAGGAAGGAATCCATTGCACAATCAGGGGAGTCTGCAAAATTAGAAGTTCATAATCAGAAGAAAGAAATAATCATAAGAAAATCAAGAAAATATTGCAGTTTAGAAATCAAGAGAAAATGAGATATAGATAAGTATCAATCATCAGGAAACTGTTTAATCAGCTTTGTTTTAAGAATTCAAGATCAATTAAAAACATAGTAAACAATAGGAAAACAGATTGAAATCATAAAATCAGAATAATTATTTATTTTTGTTTTGAAGCGCTCTTTTCATCGACTCGAAAACTTTTATCCCTTCCTCTACTTCACTTTTCTTTTGGCCTAAGTTTTTCTATATAAGTTTCTTTTCCTTTGTAGACTACAACTATTGTGAACATTTAACAATCCCAAATTTCTTGCAAAATAAATTCTTCATTTATTCTGGAGCAGCGATTAGTCTCAATGTTATCGACTTTGCATGTTTTGGAAGTTATTGTAAACGTTATCTTTGAGGCTCATGCAAATGCAAGCAACTTTTTGCATTTGTCTTCCTGAATCTTGGCTCTCAATTTCTGGCCTAACATTTTTCTCTTCAAACACACACAATCTGAACTGTAGAAAAATGGTGAACTGTTGCAGATGGGTAAATCGACAAAACTATTTAAAGTTAATGAACGACTAAGGCCTAACATAAGAAAATGTTGGGGGATAAACTTGGCGGAAAAAAATATGTTCTGGTATACATTTGTTTTTCCTCGTCCAACAGAAGCCTCATCCTTCCCTCAAATGGCTCTCGAAAATGATAAATGATAGAATCTTTCTTACATGAATAAGATGATAAATGACAAATGGCTATCGGAACATATTAGTATACTGATTGTTCTCCCTCAATGACTTTATCGGTTCATTCTAGTATGATTGTAAAGATATTTCCTTTTCCATCCAAATAGAACCAATTTATAATCCAAGTGGCTGGGAAGATAACATTGTATATTCCTCTGGACCAATGTTGACATTTCTGACATTATTAGCAAAATAATTAATCAATATTTACACTAACCAGAGAATCTAACGACTACTTTTCCAAGACAAAGTATGGTCTCAATCAGAGATTAGGTAGCAAGCATTGGTCCCTACACTATAGATTAATTAGTTCCTAATAATGCAAATAAGGGGCAGCTGTGAAAAAACATTAGAGTAAACTATACAGCTATATTGGCTTAATCAATCAACGGCTGGGTTAACTGAGATATTCTCCCAAAAATATCACCATGCAAGACTGGGAGAGGCGATGCATTTAATTTTTTATTCCAGTGACAAAATTATTGTCGAAACCGTAATTAAAAATTGCTCTCTACTTAGAAATTTAGAATCACTGTTAATGGGATTTCTATTTTTCTCAAAAAACTGTTTTCTGAATTGCCATTAGTTTGATGCATGGGTACTTGACACTTGTAGTTTACCTATTTTGTGTCCCCAATTGTACTATCGGTTGCTTTTTTGGTCCGGCTAATATCTTTTACAGGTATCTAGATAACAAATTTGGCATTATACCATGAGATTGCCTAAGTTACTCCCAAACCCGTACGAGTAAGTAAGATGACAAAATTTATAATTCCGAGTGGGTTGGGTTCCCATGTGGTTCCATGTTGTGTGGATAACGACGAACCAGCCATGTGTGACCAGGAATCTATGCACTCTGATTCGTAAGCAAATGCATTGTTGACGCATGCACTATGGCGTCACTAGCTATTAAATAGCAGGTATTCTAAAGTTGCCTGCTTGGGTGAGGCTGGGTCAATTACATGAGGGTGTTTTAGGAAAAAATAATGACTTCACTAAAAAGGCTGATATTTGGCCAAAATACCTAAAATTGAGCTAGAGAGCCGGCTAGGCTGAGTATGCAATGCTTCAAGCTGGAACCATTCTGATGGCATGGGTTCATGATCATCATACAAAATGTCTCAATGATTATAACGCAGAAAATTCCGAGAGTAATATAAAAATACCAAAATTTAAAAAGATTCGTATGCAGTCCCAGATGTAAACAGCTGTCCGTAAATTGATTTTCTCTCGAATTTCCTAGGGTAAGTGCAAGTGTAACACGACTGAGAAAAACTTATCCCTAATACTGAGGCGGTGCTTACATTTTCTCAGTCTTCATTCGTTACAACTGCATCTCTTTTTTTCACCTAGATTATAAAGTCAAACACAAAAAAAAAAAAAAAAAAACCATTTCTGCATTTGACATATATTCAGCTAAATCTTTATAAGTTTTGCTACGATCTCTATTACTAACCAGAGGTTTGATCTTTGAGATCCCATATCCAAATACATCATTTGGATCGAAACCCATTCTTCTGAACATTTATTTTTTTAGATCTATAGTTATTGTTCTTAAGTTACAACAAAATGAGTGAGGAAAGTAACGAGATGAAGTTAGGTTTAGAACACAAGCCTTTGGTTATGAATGAGATAATCCAAGCAAGAGAGTTAGTAAAGGAACTCCAAACTACTCTCGACCCTACTTCATCTACTTCTCGTAAATTGTTAATATCAGAGATCTTGTCTTCCTTTGAAACTTCACTTTCGTTGATAGATCGGATCGACAAGGACAATGATCAGATCTCTACCACGGAGTCGCCGGGTCATGACAGGAGTACATAGAAGGCTATAGCTAGAAGGGAATGCGAATCTGGTCAGTCGATCGGATGGTTCAAGAAAGAGGTATGTGCTAAAACGCTTTGGCATTTCAACTCATTGTGACTTAATTCTTTGTGCAAATTTTTTGATGATTTCACCTACATATATATCTGATTCATATACATGTTGATTCTAGATGTAGTAACTAAACGTTAGCAAGATGGACGCAAAAGTTACACGTTTGCTAGAAAACAGGGATCCAGGGATCCCTAGATGATGCTTGCTCTTGGAGGAAATATGGACCGAAAGACATTATTGATGCTACTTAAGTACCCTTAATAATTTCTTCTTTTAATCGGTAAATTGTCACTGTCAACTAGACAAATTTTGATCTCAGGTCCTAGGTATGAAATAGTACTCCATGTTTGTGAACCTAATGATGCATTTCAGTAAAAGCTAGATTGAAATAGCAAATAAAACTTTATCGTCGACTTTGAAATTTTTTGCTGTTTCTCTAACTAAAGACCATTACTGATAATCTTGCAGAGGTTATATTACAAGTATGCTTATCAGAAAATATCAAGGTTGTTTGGCTATCACACATGAAGGCAGCGCATGTATTGAAGAATTAGAGTTAGTGTCCGGACAACATTCGCAATTGAGCAAGAACATGATCAACATAATTACCAAGAACAAGTGAAGACACTAGAGACATTTATAAGCTTTCAAACATCTAGTTTTCGTCAACCAAGAAGAGTTCAAAAACTGTCTGATGGAATCTAATAGTGCTAATTCTTCTTCTCCTACATATATCATACTCCAACAACTTTGGAATCAAACTAAAATTTTGAAGGTAGGAGTGGTGAGCAGAACATGATCATCCAAACTACTTCTGATCCGAAAATTATTGAAAAATGACCACTTCACCATTATCAGCTCATTCAACTTCGCATGGGAATGATAATCCAACGAACCCAGAATAGACAAAATAGACTTTATATTATCTTGTTACCTTATTTAGCGTTAGGAGATTATTCTCATTTACCTTGGTTGTAAACACAAGAGATATTGTTAAGTTTATTATATATTCTTTCCAGGGAGAACATTACTCCTAAGGGAAATTATCATAAAATCCAAGATGGTATCAGCCCCCTACGATCCTATTTTCTCTAAACCATTAAAATCAATGGCGACGGATCTACTTCAGCTCACAGACATTGCTGAGGCATATAGTTCTATGCATCTACAGCAACCCGACGATGCTTTCTACATGGATACTGGTGCTACCTCGCATCTCACTGCTGATTCAGGTACTTTACATAACGTTTCCAATTCTAGTTCTGTACGATCTATCTTAGTTGGCAATGGCAATAGCATTACAGTTACTGCTAGTGGTACCAAGCTCATAAACCTCCCTTCTCGCACTCTTCAACTCAAAAATACTCTTGTTGTTCCCGATATTATCAAAAACTTAGTTTCCGTTCATAAGTTCACCACTGATAATCGTGTGTCTGTTGAGTTTGATCCGTCTGGTTTTTCTGTGAAAGATCTGAGTTCGAGAAGGATTATCCTTCGGTGCAATAGTTCCGGGGAGCTCTACCCTATCACCAACTCTACCATGTCTCAACAAAGATCGTCCCAGCCTTACCAAATCTCTCTTGCTGTCTGTTCGCCAGATATTTGGCATAGCCGCCTTGGTCACCCCGGCAAGGCTGTTTTAGATGTTCTTCGTAAAAATAATTATATTCATTGTAATAAGAATCAACATTCTAAACTTTGTCATTCATGTCAAGTTAGTAAACACGTTCGATTACCTTTTTATGAATCAAATTCCAATACTTTTGCTCCATTTGATATCATTCACAGTGATTTATGGACCTCTCCATTACATGTTGATACCGGTTTTCGTTATTACCTTATCTTGCTGGATGATTTCACCAACTATCTTTGGGTTTATCCTTTAAAATTTAAATCCCAAGTCTATGAATTTTTTTTGGAATTTCGTTCTCTTGTTCAAACCCAATTTGAGCGTAATATAAAAAGTTTTCAATGCGACATGGGACGTGAATTTGACAACTCTTCTTTTCACAGTTTTGCTCGTACTAATGGTCTAGTTTTTCGCTTCTCTTGCCCCCAAACTTCCTCTCAAAATGGCAAGGCCGAACGCATGATTCGCCGTGTCAATGATATCACCCGCACTCTTATGTCCCACTCTTCCGTTCCACCAAAATTTTGGGTCTATTCTCTCCTTATGGCTGTTTATCTTCATAATATTCTTCCCACAAAAATACTAAATTTTTCCTCTCCTGTGTCTATTCTCTATCAACGCCAACCAACATATGACCATCTTCGTACGTTTGGTTGTCTATGCTATCCAAATCTCTCCTCTACAACTCCTCACAAACTTGCCCCCCGCTCCACTAAATGTGTCTTTCTTGGCTTTCCTCCCAACCACCGTGGATACCGCTGCCTTAATCTTACCACAAACAAAATCATCATTTCCCGTCATGTAACTTTTGTCGAGAACGTTTTTCCCTTCACTAATCCTCCAACACCGTCTGAAAATGAATCCTCTTCCTCTCCCCTTCATTCTCCCTACATTTCCTACAATCTGCCTCCTACCAATCCTATCTCCTATAATTCTACAACTACTACTCCTACTGTCAACCCACCCCCACCCAATCCACATCCTTACACTCCACCTCACCGTCGCCTAAACACCCTCTCTACTGTCCCTCCTACTGTTTCACCAACTTCCCTTAATACCAACACATTACAGTGTCCCCCTTCCACCGTAACTTTGTTGCCACCTCCTGTTTACACTTTCCCCACTACAAAACAACGTCCCACTCCTTCCTTAACCACTACTACACCATCACCTACCCCTACTCCTACTCCTACAGCGTCCCCTACTACTAAAACATCACCTACCCTTACAACTACTCCTACACCGTCTCCTACTACTACAGATTCACCTACCCCTACTCTTACAGCGTCCCCTGTCTCCACTCCCACCTCCACAGCTTCGCCTACTCCTACTGCTCCCACCGTGTCACCCATCGCCACTGCACCTTCGTCTCCTTCCATAACTAATGCTCCTTCCCGACCTATCACTCGTGCCTCTCGTGGCATATTCCGCCCTGTAAATCTTCTTAACCTTCATGTCCAATCCTTACGTCATATCTCTCCTCTTCCTCGTTCTCACTTATATGCTCTTAGGGACATAAATTGGAATGCTGCCATGAAAGATGAGTACAATGCTATGTTGAGAACTAATACTTGGGAACTTGTACCACGACCACGTGATGCTCATATTATTCGTTCCATGTGGTTATTTCGTCATAAATATCATGCTGATGGATCCTTACAGCGATATAAGGCTCGTCTTGTTGCCAATGGTAAATCCCAACAAGTTGGAGTTGACTGTTTTGAAACGTTTAGTCCGGTTGTTAAACCTGCTACTATTCGTATTGTTCTCACTATTGCTACATCTCGCTCTTGGCCTATACATCAGCTAGATGTCAAGAATGCTTTTCTTCATGGTAATCTAACCGAGACAGTCTACATGCATCAGCCTCCGGGATTTGTTGACCCTGCTCACCCTGATTACGTATGTAGATTACGTAGATCTCTCTATGGCCTCAAGCAGGCTCCCAGGGCGTGGTTTCAGAGGTTTGCCAAGTTTATCACAGGTTGCGGTTTCCGTGGTAGTGTATGTGATCCCTCACTTTTTTTTTATCAATCAGGATCCGAAACGGCATACTTACTTTTATATGTTGATGACATTATTTTGACTGCCTCTTATAATGCTCTCCTGTGCCGCTTCATTGATTTGATGAAGAGAGAGTTTGCTATGTCTGACCTTGGCCCACTACATCATTTTCTGGGTATCACTGTGTTCATCCTCCGGATTATTTTTGTCTCAGTCATTATATGCACAAGATATCATCGCCCGTGCCTCCATGACAAAATGTAATCCAGTGGCTACTCCAGTTGACACCGCTTCCAATCTCAGTGCATCCTCTGGTCTGGAAGTTTCGGATCCCACTCTATACAGAAGCCTAGCAGGTGCTCTTCAGTACCTAACCTTTACTCGGCCAGATATTGCATACGCAGTTCAGCAGGTATGTCTATTTATGCATGACCCCCGTGAGCCTCACATGCATGCCCTCAAGCGAATCCTTCGCTATCTTCAGGGCACCATCAACCATGGATTGTTTTTCTCGGTCTCCTCTATCTCTGGTTTAACAGCATACTCTGATGCTGATTGGGCTGGTTGTCCCGATTCTCCCACGATCGACATCTGGTTTTTGTGTTTTTCTTGGTGACAATCTCATCTCCTGGTCCTCCAAGCGTCAAGCAACATTCTCTCGATCCAGTGCTGAAGCTGAATACCGAGGAGTAGCAAATGCGGTTGCTGAAACAACATGGCTTCGTAACCTTCTTCTAGAGCTCCATCTACCTCTACGACGTGCTACTATTATTTACTGTGACAATGTAAGTGCGATATATATGTTTGGAGATCCTGTTCAACATCAACGTACCAAACATGTGGATATTGATATACATTTTGTTCGTGAACGAGTTCGTATTGGTGCCATTCAAGTCTTACACGTCCCCTCTGAGAACCAGTATGCTGTCATCTTCACCAAGGGACTTTCTCGACAATTATTTGTTCGTTTTCGTTCTAGTCTCAGCGTTAGTTCCTCTTCCGCTCAGACTAAGGGGGTGTAGTAGACTTTATATTATCTTGTTACCTTATTTAGCGTTAGGAGATTATTCTCATTTACCTTGGTTGTAAACACAAGAGATATTGTTAAGTTTATTATATATTCTTTCCAGGGAGAACATTACTCCTAAGGGAAATTATCATAAAATCCAAGAAGACGGTCTTCCACGCTTCTCATGATTCCGATCCGATCCTCCTGGTTTTACTGTGTGCTTTTGCACTATCAGTATTATAGTACTATGCTTGATATATTTTGAGACAGCAAATTGGGGTGAGTTTGAGCAACAATATTTAAGATTATTAATGTTGTACCTGTAATCACTTGTGAATTTTTTAAACCTAAAGGACACTGGTCCTGGCCAGTGTGGGGTTTCTTGAGCGGCCGCCACCTCCACAGGGGGCCGCCATATAGGTTAGCAACAATATTTAAGATTTGTAAGAGAGTAATTAATGGTGAACTTATTTGAACCACTCAAGGCAAGTGGGAATTCCCGGTCGGCTGCAACCTCCATATGTCTCATGGGTTAGACGGGTTTATCCGATCACATTACAGAGTTACGGATGTCGAAAAAACCTTGGGATATCCATCGTCCTAGCTGTGAGCTCCATGTTCTCTGTCTTTTCTAATTCCCTTGTGTTGTCACATTTCCCTTTGGAGTTTATTTGATTGCTCATTAATAAAATCCATATACATAACTTAAAAATAAAATAAAAAATAGAAAATCACATATACAAGAAAAACTAGCATTACAAACCCTAGTTAGCAATTCGGAATTCGGAAAACGTACGGAACGGCAAACGGACGAGTATTATACGGTTTTGTAAAATTTAGATTCGGCCCAAGATTCGGTCAACGGGACGTGATTCGTCAGTAATTCGGAACGGCATACGTACGTGTATAATTCGATTTATAAATGTGAGTTCGGCTCTGAAAATTCGGTATCTATATATACTAAATAATTTATATTTATAAGGTCATATATCAATTTTTATGCATATGTATGACTTATTTAAAGAAAAAATAAAATTAATATGATGATATTAATAATATATACAACATTAGTCATCCAAGATGACGTGGTATAGTGGTTTAGATGCTTGGTCAGTGAGTTTGAGATCTCTCTCACCTTCACCTTCAAATTTTTTCAGTCATTTTTATTTCATAAAAATTACAACAACGTCTAATATTGGGTCGTGTATGACCGGGAGGCAGTACTAAACCCCAAAAAATGGGGCCTTTAAAAACGTAAAAGCTAAAGAATTTAGGCGAATTAAGCGGGCATATCATTCGGGATTCGGGATACGTAAAATTCGTGAACGATTCGCGAATAATCCGGAAATGTCACATAATACGCGATTTGGGTTCGGAGTTGCAAACGTACGCGAATAAAACGGTAAAATTCGTGATACGGAAAAATTCGCGAATGATTCCCGAATCATTCGCGAACTTACTAACTAGGTTACACACACTATCGTGATTTTGTCGAGGAGAATTAGAAAATCTTCTTCAGTAATAATTCAAAGTTCCATCAAAAAGAAAAAAAGGGAATTCAAACTCCAGGTTGGTTTCTTATTACAACTATAAAATGCTTGACTAATTATAGAAAGTCCTAGAATGAAAAATCCACAAAAGAGGTAACCATTTAATTTAAAAATGATTTATTGATAAAAAATAACAACTAATTATTTCTCAAAGAGAAATAAGCACGAGGTTTGCTCAGTATAATCCAGTCAATCGAGTGGGGTTGCTTACCTCCCCCCAATAAAATTCTGCAAAGGTAAGCAAACGAGTAAAGAAAATGGTGCAGTGCGTCAACAAAACAGTAAACAAACGAGTAAGCGATCGTACTCTTCTTCGTGACTGACATCACTACCTTGTACCAACCAAGAGACTTCTTTTCTTTCCCTAAGAAATATGCCAATATGGGCAAGTAAGAAAGACGAAGAAGAAGAAGGAGAAGGGTAGATAGAAAGAATCTAGTGAATAAAGATTTTGTTTGTTTTGTACTGCACGAAAGTTGTGACAAGGAACGTTCTAAGATAGTTGATAGTATCTTTTCTTCTTCCTTTTACATTTCTTTTCTATTAAAACCATGCATGGTTCAAAGGAAAAAAAAAACTACTAGATTTCTAGTCTAAGAGTTGCTTTTGGAAGATGAGATAATTGGTCTAACCAAGACCAGGGGTTTCAAGCCAACTCACTTGCGGGGAGGGGATAATCCACTTTTAAATTGTGTGGTGTGGGGTTCCACTTTCCCCAATCAATTTATGTAATCGTAAGCAAAACGTGTAAAGAAAGTTGTAACGAGTAAAATGATGTATTCCTGGTTACATCATCACCTTAATAACAAGACTTTATCTAGAATGAGAGTGATGAAGATGTAGAGTGGATAGAATCTAGTGATAGATTTTGTTTTCTTCTAAAAGATGTGACAAGAAACAAGGTTGGAACATTCTTGGTTCGTTGATATGACTTTATCTTCTTCCTTTTACATTGTTAAAGAGAAAAATGTGTAGCCATGCATGGTTTTTCATTTCTTTTCTATTAATCTAGAGGTATTGAATAAAAGATGCATTAGTATTTTATGTTTTTAAAAACTAAGAAGGGTCCGACTGGGTTCAGTGACTTTTTGTGGTCAAATGCTCTACCACTGAACCATGAACTATACCGGCCCCTTGTAAAAAGATGCATAGGTAGTTATTTTAGAAATTGAGATAATTGATCCTGTAATATCTTTCGATCTAATTATTCCACAGACAGTTTCCGGATTCAAATGAACTAGTTATCTCGTAATTAAAAAGATATCAGATACAATCACAAAAGTTATTTTTCTTAATTTGATCCACTACGCCAACCTCTTTAACTATTATGCTTGATCCATATTTATGCCCGCTTGTCATTGAACAAGGCATCTTTTGCTAAATCCTTTTTTAATGCTAACAAACTAATCAAGAAACAACGTCGTTAGCTCCCATTTAAGCACACTATTTTTGTCTCAATTCATTTATATTAATTAATTAACCCTAATAATTCATTCAACAAAATAATAATCAACTTAATACACATTGCCTTTATATACTTCTCTCCTCACCAGTTAATCAACGACAAAACATAACTACTCAAACTTGAGCATCCCCAAAATTCAAATCTATCAATCATCCACACCTGAACTTCGATCTTCCTTAACTTCCACTATTAGCAATTTATAATTTATAGAATTAGGCTTAAAAAATGGATGAGAACATGGATCAAAAGCGTTTGATTGTTAAAGAGATAATTCAAGCAAGAGAGCTAATAAAGGAACTTCAAGCTCAGCTCAATTCCTCTTCTTTCTCTGGTCAAGACTTGATAACCAGAATCTTATGTTCCGTAGAGACTTTTCTCTCTGTTGAGTAGTTAAAATCCCATTGCAATGTTAGCACGAATTTCACTCCTTCAAACTCCATTACAATCACCGCTGGAACCTTTTTTACGTCACCTCCAACTGAAATCCTGAAATAATTGATCCTGGTGTCTTTGGAGACTCTCAAAGTCTCGGTTGAGATTGATGTCAATCCTCTGATCCGCTATCTCTGAAATTGCACTCACTCCAATGTTTCAATGGAATTAATTGAGCCATTGTTCTTGATTGTTTAGCTTCTCCATAGGAATTGTTAAATCCGCTCTTCCATTATGGTTGGTGGTATCTTTGTTGCTTTTGTTATTCCCTTTCTTCATCGTCACTAGCAAGGTTGGAGCATGGAAATTTGATGAAGTCTTCACCCTGCCATTTGTAAATTTTGATGATTAGCCCATCCTCCTCCCAAATAATTTGTCTTCTCCATCCACATCCTCCAACATGCACTAGAGCCGTCGGTTGTTTGCTTCATCTAAAAAAACCTATTCCATCCCAGCTTCCTTTTGATTAGAGTAGCTATTTTCCCCCAACCAATGTTTTTTGACACTTTAACTACTCCTTTCATTTCCTCCTGTTCCCGCAGCTCCGGGTATTCATCAATCGACTTCAAACTTCCAATTGAGCTACTCTTTTCATTACCTCGTTGAGGTATAAAATTCTTCAGGACTTGAGCTAGGATGTTCCAACATTGATAGCTTTCACCACTAGGGAAGCATAAACTAAAGGTCTTGCCTTTGATCAATCTTGAGACTCTCAAATACATTCCTTCCTTATTGTTTTGGATTTGAGCTAAGTATACATCATTTCCCATTCCGATAGCCTCTGCTTCCATGTTAGTAATTTTCACGGATCTTATGTTTCTGTAGTAGTCTATTCCGATAGTAAAAGTCTTTCGCTAGAAAAGTTCTATTGGAGGCGTTAAATCACCTTCCCTTGATTGGATTTGACCGCATTCTTAAAGTTCTTTCCTTTGAAGGCCCATGGATCGATAGAAAACAAGCGTTTGATTGTTAAAGAGATAATTCAAGCAAGAGAGCTTGAATAAAATCCAAAGGAACTCACCACCTCCAAAGCTCATAGATATAGCCATAATCAAAGAGATATAGTGAAATAAGAGATCTTACTATCCAACATCCATCTGAACTTTCCAAGCATAAATTCAAATTGTTCAATGGTCAAGACTAGATTCCTCTTCTTTCTCTGGTTTTCAGAATCTTATGTTCCGTAGAGACTTTTCTCTCGATGCTAGAACAAGTAAAGATGGAGAACGAATCTATCCCGGAGTCTCCCCTGGGTTATGTAAGTGGAAGCCCCAATTCTGATCTATTCCACGGCGGTTCACGAAAGAGGTATGATTAATACTAACAAACTTTATAATATTTATAGAAAATTATGTCTGCACAGAATTCATACAACTTATATATACATATTTCTCACTCATATTAGATGTATATAGGAAAGGGATTGTGAGATGGACGGAACAAGTACGTGCTTCCGCACAAACGGGACTCGACGGACCCCTGGACGATGGATACGACTGGAGGAAATATGGGCAGAAAGACATCCTTGGAGCTAAGCACCCTAGGTGAGGAGTAATAAAATTCTAAAGTCACCAATTACCGCAATTGCAAAATTTGCTTTTGAATGATCTCTCACAAGTGGATGTCGTTATTGATTATGCAGAGGTTATTATAAATGTAGTCATCGAAATGGTCAAGGTTGCTTAGCGATGAAACAGGTTCAACGATCCGAACTAGACTCATCCATTTTCAATGTTACTTATATTGGAAAACACAGTTGCATTGAAACATCAGAATTACTTTCAGAGCAATATTCACCAATTAAACAAGAGCATGATCAGCGCCGCCACCCAAATTATCATCAAGAGCAAAGGGAAGATAAATCATTTGAAGAGACATACATAAATTTCCAAACATCATGTGTTCAAGTCGCAAAAGATAAAGATAAACAATTCGAGTCCTTTCCTTCTTTTTCTATCTATTCTACTACTTCTATGCAACCAAGTGTTGGTAATTGCTCAGAGACTAAAGATAATCACTTCTTTCCTCCTTCAGTTAAACCTGAAATTCATTCTCCTGGTCTTAGTCCTAGTCCAAGTCCAAGTACAAGTCGCAGTCCGACATTTATAAGCACTCCCACAGCTTCAGAATCCAACTACAAAATGAACCATATTGAAGGTTACAATATTGATGAAGATTTACTACAAACTACTGCTGATTCTCATGATACCAAAGATCAAATGATTATTTCACCAACCGTTAGTGCAAATTCGTTCGTTAATAATGGTTGCTCGAATCTCATGGACTCTAGCTGGGATTGGGATTTCCCAATAGATTATAGTCCTCCACAATTCTAACAATCAAGTTAATCGGGATTGTACTGCACACTAGTTTATCAGCTGAAAACGCTATCGATTAAAAAGATCGGTGTGTCGATCGTCTATTATAGTAGTACTTGACGACATTTTTGAGACATGGTGTCTTTTTGTATCGAGTTTGAGCATCAGTTATGATTATAGATTAGTAACACACTAGTAAGAATTGTTTTATGTTATATAGACTTATAGCTAAATTTCTTAATTTAGTATCCATGGTAACATTTATAAAACGTGTTTTTGGTTAGTAAATTTTTCCTTTATTAAATAATACGAAAATGCCAGATTCACCGGCATATTTGTCCCGTGAAAGTCACCGCGTGATATACAGAGGGGCCCACATTTTCCCATTGATCCCGATGGTGAGAACACTCTGCTCGTCCACTGATTCCCCTCTTGGTGTATTTCACGGTGCCCAGAGGCGGAGCCAGCCTAGTGCTGGGGTGTGAACTTGCACCCCTTGCCCAGCTGGCTCCAAAGCATAATTTGAGCCCAAAGCAAAAAAAAGAATTAATTATCTATAAGCCTAATTTTGCTTTTTGTACCCCTAAAAAAAATTTATCTCCCCAAAGCAAATTTCTGCACCCCCTTCTTTGAAATTTTGGCTACGCCCCTGACGGTGCCCATTCACGGTGAGTGTAGAATCATTGTAAATAATATGAGCCGGCTGGAGTTTCCATCACTAAAAATGCAGTTGAAAATGATACGTGAGTCCCATTATTTTTCCTTTTTTGAAGATAAAAGATTAGCCTATTACAAAGAAACAGTATCATATAATACAAAGTTCCAAATGACGAATCAAAGATTTATAATTAAAAAGTTCCCAACTTTCTGATACCTTCACAGTTAATAAGCAAACCAAAAAAAATAAAAAAAAATTGATTTATGTAGAGGGGAAGTTGGTGTATTTTCCTGAGGTAGGAAGTGTTTTTCTATAAGTACCCACTGCAAGTGGTAATTGGACTTGTGTTACTGTTTACCGTTTTGGAGCTGTAAATATCGATGTGCTATGCAAAATTTTAAACTTCCGAATGTGGAGGTGTTCTTCATTACTCAAGAACATCGACAATATTCGGAAGTTAAAGTTTTTGTTTTCTTTCGAATATGTTTGGCCATATGTTCCTGTGTACCAAAATGGAAAGAATCTGTATTTTAATGAATTTTGTTTCTTCCGAATATGTTTAAGTTGAGACTTAATAATCGGTAGTACACTTACTACCGAATATATAAATATGATGAAAAATAAAAAAATTAGCGATTTATGAAAAATCCCATTTTGGGGCCAGGAAATATTCGGAAGACAATATAAAGTTTTATATCTCCGATTTTATAGGATGAAAATTTTAGAGTCTCTGAACTCCAATTGATGCATATTTGGTTTGAAATTTATTTAATTTTCTTCCGATTGTTTTATATTCGGGAACAATAAGTGTATTATTACTTCCGAATATGTGTGCATTCGGGTCCTATTTGCGCATTATTTCTTCCGATTGTTTAGTTTTGTAAACATTGATCCTTTTATTGTTATTTAGACAAAGTCGAGCTAAGCAAGGATCAAAAACAGGCGACTTAGGGCCTCGTAGAGAAGGGAGTAAAAAAGTGACAGCTATTGCTAGGAGAGAAAGGAGTGTCAATGCTAATTCAAGTGCACAACAAAGTGTAGAACCACAAGGCAGTCAACAAGGTTTGCAAGCAAGTGCTCAACAACCCACTCAAGAAGGTGTAGAACCAACTGGTCCACATGGCAGTGAACTAGGCACTCAACAAGGTGTAGAACCAAGTGCTCCACAACTTACATCCCACCCTGAAATTGAACCAATTGATCCAGTGCCAAGAGTTCAAGAAGAAGGACAACCAAGCGGTACCCAAAAAGCTAACAAAGGAGCAGAAGGTGGAAAGAAGGATATTGCTAAGAAAGCATCACATCTTATCCCTCAGCACTTGAAGGTGAAGAATATTCAACCTGGAGAAATCCTTGGGCTACCGGGGGATGGAGGAAAATTGCTTTTTGGATACAAAGACTCTTGGGCCAAAGAAATATACGAAACCAAGGTAATAATAATCGTATATTTTTTATTAATGTACTGTCTATGTGTTTTATCGTAACAATTTCATTTAGGGTTTTGTATGTACTTTAAACAATTTTCGTGTGTTTAATAGTATCATCAAGATGCGGTTCGTCTACTCAAACCCACCGCTGCACGAACAAAAATGCTTGACTGGCCTTTATTCGGTGAATGTGAAAGGTTCAAGAGAATTGTAACCAACTCGGGGTTAGCTAGTGCTGCGGAGAATTCATTTTTGGAACATGATTGTGTTGCTATATCGGCGTTCGTTGAGAGAATGTATCCTGAGACCGATACATTCCATATGTCGTTTGTGGAGATGACGATTACCCTGGATGATGTTGTGCAGATTCTTAACCTTCCTGACCAAGGAACAACGGTGAAGTTTAACTACACAAAGCAGTTAAGTTGGGCACAAATTTATGCTCTAACTAAAAAGTGCTTAGGTTGGGATGAAGAGACAACAACGGAAGAGTTTAAGAGGCATGCAAGTTCCAGAAAAAGACAGTTCAACATTACCGTTTTGATGAATATGTTCCGAGGCACTTTGGATAAAGAAAAAATGGGAACGTTAACTGATGAGCAAGTGAATCACGCGGCCACAGCGTATCTTCTTTGTGTATTGGGATGTGTCATTTTCCCCAATACTTCTGGCAACCGGATCGATGCCAACCTCTACAACTTTTGGATCCCCTCCATGAAGTCGGTGACTACTCTTGGGGAACGGCATGCCTAGCATTCTTGATGGAAGAGTTGAGAAAGGCGTCGAGGCGTGTAATTAGCCAAGTTGCCGGGAATTTCGCTCTATTGCAGGTTCTTTTTGAACTCTATAAGTCAATCTATAGTTATTCTCTAGACAATGCATATGATGCCTATTCTGAACTCCAATTGATGCATATTCGGTAGGATACATATATTTGTAACCTCTGAATGTTGTGTATTTGAAAACAAATTACATAGTTTACTTCCGATTGTCTAGAATCGGAACTTACTCTTGGAAAATTAGTACCGAATATATAGGCCAAAATACTATAGTTTACTGAACTCCAAAGGATGGATATTTGTTAGGACATGATCCAATTCTTTCGTCCGAATTTTTTGTATTCGGACATAGGCCAAATAGTGTTACTCCCTATTATATATAATCGGAACTTTATGTTGGAAAATTAGTACCGAATATATAGGCAAAAAAACAATGGTTAGTGAACTCCAAATGATGGATATTCCGTAGTAGATTCACATATGTTTCCTCCGAATTTTGTGTATTCGGAAACATGTAACTTAGTTTTGCTTCCGATTTTATAGAATCGGGTATTATTTTTTGTAAAATACCACCGAATATTTAGGACAAAAAAATATGGTTTACTGAACTCCAAATGATGCATATTCGGTAGTATATATACATTTTTTACTACCGAATGTTGATTATTCGGAAGTCACAGTCTTCCGATTTTGTATATTCAGATGCAATTAAGTAAAATTTGGTTCTGATTGTTATGAATCTATTTACTAATACTTGGTTTGTTATCCATATAGGCCTGGATCTATGACCACTTCCCTATCCTGAAGTTGGCCGGAAAAGACCCAGAGTGGCGCAAAGGTACTTCTAGAGGAAAAAAGTATATCTTTGAAGACAACCGTTCTAGGACAAAAGAGCAGTAGTTGATCCGCATGAGGGAGGTTTTGGACCAATTGAAGGCCTCAGGCGTATGCTTTGATCCATATATACAAGGAAGATCGTGCTAGTGGGTATATAAATGTTCGGTCAGACTTGTCCCTTTATTTTGGACCGTTGTGGCACCCCACAGGATATGTGATGTACAACCACTCTAGGGTGATGCGACAACACGTGTATATACAACATCAAACAATGGAGGAAATGAGGGATTACTACAAATTGGAGACGGAGTTGTGCTCTTCTAGTGGTGACAAAATGAAGATCGTTCACAAAGTCCCACCTACTGTTCTTGATAACTGGGATAAGAGGATTGAGTTCTTTATCAACACTGGTAGACCAGCCACCCGAGGTGATGAAAATTCTCCAGGCTATATGATTTGGTATAGGAACGTATCACATCCTTTGGTTATCCGTGAAGTTAAATCCAAGTCTACTTCGGCGGGGTCGAGTTATAATTGTATCATCAAAGACAAACCAACTGGTTACGATAGACTAGTGCGTATTCTTCTAACTTTCTTGATGTTATTGCTAAAAATATTATGTAATAACCGTTTGATGTTATGTCATTATGTTTAAAAATAGGTAAATAGGTTCAAGCGTGTTTCCAAAATGTTAACTGCATGCATTAAGAGCGGAGATCTCATGCCAGTTGAGAAGATACAAAAGGCTAGAGACCTAATTGACAATATGGATAATGAAGAATATGCAGCTGAATTTGGGGATAAATCCACGAACAAGCCTCGAGACAAGATTGCAGTATCAAAGACGGGTAAAAGAACTCGAGCTTATACTGCCGCTCCAACGGAAGGTGCTGAAGCTGGAGGTCCTCAAACTCGTGGTCGTGCAGGACTTGGAGGTAATCATGGTCGTAAAGTAAAATCAAAAACTCACTGAAAGTCGCACTTCCGTTTTATAGTATTTATAGTTTGTGTTGGATTAAGTCATTTTTAAGGTTAGGATCGGATTTTAAGTCTTAAATCACGTTATGGTTTGTTTGATGGATTGTGAATGGTTTGTTTGATGGATTATGAATGGTTAGTTTTATGGATTATGAATGGTGCATTTCGAATTCGACAAGGTAATGGTCGTTCCACAATGCCGAAATTCGAATGATTATTGCGGGGTGATAAATTCGGAGGTTTCGTAATTTTGTTTACGTCCGAATATTAGTAGTTCAAAACGAGAGAAATCTTCATTTTTCCAAAAATCTGAATTTTGGGTCATCGTATATTCGGAAGTTAATATAAAAAACTTCCCCTCCGAATCTGACATGTTCATAACCACTCAAGCCATGGATCTAGGTGGTTCCAAATGCCATGTAAGGATGGCGAGCTGATACATTTGGAGGTTTTATAAAAAAAATTACGTCCGAATATTAGTAGTTCAAAACGAGAGAAATCTTCATTTTTCAAAATTTTGAATTTTGGGCCATCGTATATTCAGTAGTTAAAATAAATAACTTATCCTCCGAATATGACATGTTCATAACCACTCACGCAATGGCTCTAGGTGGTTCCAAATGCCATGTAAGGATGGCGAGCTGATACATTCAGAGGTTTTATAATTTTGTTTACGTTCGAATATTAGTAGTTCCAAACGAGAGAAATCTTCATTTTTTCAAAATTTTGAATTTTGGGCCATCATATATTCGGTAGTTAAAATAAATAACTCATCCTCCGAATATGACATGTTCATAACCACTCACCCCATGGATCTAGGTGGTTCCAAATTCCATGTATGGATGGCGAGCTGATACATTCGGAGGTTTTATAATTTTGTTTGCGTCCGAATATTAGTAGTTCAAAACAGGAGAAATCTTCATTTTTTCAAAATTTTGAATTTTGGGCCATCGTATATTCGGTAGTTAAAATAAACAACTTATCCTCCAAATATGACATGTTCATAACCACTCACGCCATGGCTCTGGTGGTTCCAAATGCCATTTAAGGATGGAAAGCTGATACATTCAGAGGTTTTATAATTTTGTTTACGTCCGAATATTAGTAGTTCCAAATGAGAGAAATCTTTATTCTTTTCAAAATTCTGAGTTTTGGGACATCGTATATTCGGTAGTTAAAATAAATAACTTATCCTCCGAATATGACATGTTCATAACCACTCACCCCATGGCTCTAGGTGGTTCCAAATGCCATGTAAGGATGGCGAGCTCATACATTCGGAGGTTTTATAAAAAAAATTACATCCGAATATTAGTAGTTCAAAGCGAGAGAAATCTTCATTTTTTCAAAATTCTGAATTTTGGGCCATCGTACATTCAGTAGTTAAAATAAATAACTTATCCTCCGAATATGACATGTTCATAACCACTCACCCCATGGCTCTAGGTGGTTCCAAAGGCCACGTAAGGATGGCGAGATGATATATTCGGAGGTTTTCTATTTTTATTTACGTCCGAATATTACTAGTTCGAAACGAGAGAAATCTTCATTTTTTTAAAATTCTGAATTTTGGGCCATTGTATATTCGGTAGTTAAAATAAATAACTTATACTACGAATATGACATGTTCATAACCACTCACCCCATAGCTCTAGGTAGTTCCAAATGCCATGTAAGGATGGCGAGCTGATGCATTCTGAGGTTTTCTATTTTTCTTTACGTCTGAATATTACTAGTTCGAAACTAGAGAAATCTTCATTTTTTCAAAATTCTGAATTTTGGGCCATCGTATATTCGTTAGTTAAAATAAATAACTTATACTCCGAATATGACATGTTCATAGGTTTAGGTGGCATTTTTTACTTCCGATTATGGAATTTCTAATGTGATGATGATTCACATGATGCATACACTCGTGTTACACCTATCCTAAACGGCCATATTTTCAAAACAAATAGCAGTTGGAACACATAACCTATATAAAGAGGGTATCTCTTCCCCTATATGCAACAAAAATACATTTTAACTCTCTCCAACATCAAATAAATCATCTTCAACATAATGGCCCAACCATTCATTAATCCTACGGAGTTCACGATTGAAGAAGATTTATCTTTATGTAGGCGCTATGTTCAATTATATCCGAGACGGGGCAAAGAACGCAGGCAAGGAGGTGTAATGAGTATGAGTTATTTGCTTAGAATTCACAAAAAAAATTTCTTCGACACCGGAAACCCAAATAACCATCACTCGGCTGATCTTTTCTGCCTAATTGATTCAATAAACGAACACGTCCAAAAATTCATCCATTTAACTTATCTTGTGAATCAATATCGATTGAGGGGTGAAACTAATGATGAGGTGATAGAAAGATCTCTCGAGGAATGGAGGAGATGGAAAAGATCAAACTTCCGTTTCAAAGCTCATTTCAGAATCCTTAAGGCGATGGACAAATTTAATCCGTTTAGGGCACGTGAAATACGTCCACGAAGCTAAGCACAAGTCATTGTAATGGAATTGTCGAAGTATAATCGTTACATCATATTATGATATTCAATTTTTTTTTCAGAAATCGGTAGTTAGTCTGTTATTTAACCTACCGAATATGTTGGAATCGGAAACTAATATGTCTAGCAATGTACCGATTATACTACAACGGATACTTATTTTTTTTTTTAAAAGAGTTGTTCCTCGAAATGCACACACAATTGGTAATAAAAAAATAAATTTTCTAACCGAATATTCAGTAAAATAAAACAACAGGTTCCTGAGTTCAAAATGCATAGATTCGGTGGTATGAAAAAAAAAATTACGTCCGAATCTTATATTCGGCGGTTAAATGTGTTACATTTACCACCGATTATCGTTAATTATTGTTGGCACGTTGTACATGTTCACTCTTTTCTTGCCTCACCTAACGACCATATTTTCAAAAAAAAAAAAAAACCGTTTGAACTTTAATCTATATAAGGAGGGTAACCTCTTCTCATTGAGGCAACAAACTACACACATCTATATTCCATTGTCTAGTATTTTGAGGATTACTGAGTTATATAAAATTATAATACTACCGAATGTAAAAGAAAAGAATTACTAAGTTTCATAATTTTGAGGATTTCATTTTTGGGGCCATTAGGTAGTAAATGTACTATATTAATTCCCGAATGTAGATATTTAGGAAAATCAATTTGGGGGTTTTCAAATATTCGATAGTAATATACATTCTTTAAACTGCCGAATGTAAATATTTGGTACTTAGGAGGTTCTATTCGGTAGACATTTGGATACATTATCTACCGATTATGGGTAGTTCATGGCGTTAAATGCATGCATTAATCGAGTTTTCTCGTTTAAAAACTCATATAAACGCATACTAAGTGGGTTATGAGTTGCTTAACACAATACCTGTGTGTTAGATGCATCGTTAGCTTCGATCTCGGTTGATTCTCCGGTTTCATCCATGAAAGCGTCGTCTAGGGTTTCCTCTCCACAAAAGTTTGGATCATTCAACATATACCCCAAATCATCTTCTCTAAACGGTCGTGATCCTTCAACATTATGTTCTTCACGATCATTCTCACCTTCTTCTTCATATCCATCCATTTTTGTTGCCTATTTCTAAAAAAATGGATTTTTCACTATTTTCCTTCTTCTTCTCTAGAACTATAAAATGAAAACAAATGAAGAAAATGAAACAAATTTCTTCCAAATACTACAACGTCCACAATCGGATGATTTTTTTTTTTTTTTTACTACCGAATTAATTCGGTAGATAAAGATCGTTTTTTTTCAACCGATTTTGTGAGGGCAATTTTGCCATTACGAATTATGCGCGATAAGGGGTGGGTTCGTTTTACATTTGGGTGACCCTATTTTGTTTTATTGTTGACCCCTAAATATTTTTTGTTGGCCCCTAAAAACGGCAGGATATACTCCTAGGGTTAGGTATTCCTATTCTTCATCCAGTACGGGTCACGGACATGGATTTTAAAAAGAATCTAGTTTTGCATTCGGAAAATGGGTCATATGACCATAGACCATAAAAGTGTGGGAGAAATGGACTTGTAAAATATAGGTCTGAGTGAAAAAGACATGGGAAATATTAGTCATATATACCCTTTGTTTTAAACTTTATTATTTTTCTTATCCTTTTCTCTCTCATATTTATTTTCTCTCTCTACAATTAAAATTAATCGCGAAAAAAGTCATAACTTCCGGAATATAAGTCGGATTCTAATCAAATTTATATTTTCGGAAAGGGCTCGAAATTCTCTACGAAACAAGATCCATTGTTGATATGAAATTCAAAAAAAAATAAAAAATTATTTTAAGCCAGACCGAGGATACATTATGCACCCAGGTGCAACTTGACCAGAATTTATTTTCTATAAAAATATGCACTATGCACCCAGGTGCAACTTGGCCAAAATTTCTTCTCGAAAAAAAACTTGGCGAATTTTTTTTCTCTATAGGAATATACATTATGCACCTAGGTACAACCTGGACAAAATTTATTTCTTGTAAGAATGTGCATTATGCACCCAGGTGCACCTGGTCAAAACCTATTTTCTATAACAATATGCATTATGCACCCAGGTGCAACCTGACCAAAAATTATTTTCTAATAGAATATGCATTATGCACCCAGGTGCAACCTAGCCAAAACATTTTTCCTATAAAAAACAAAGACAATACATTATGCACTCAGGTGCAACCAGCCAAAACCTATTTCCTCTCAGAATTATACATTATGCACTCAGGTGCATCTTGTGTACTTTACGGATAAATCTATGTTTATCCTAGTAATCACATACAATATATTATACATAACCAAAATTATTAGTTCATAATCTCGAGCAATAAATCCACCACCATTGCCATCACATTTGCTATCAAAGCATCAACCAAAAACAAGTATTAAAGAAGAAAAATAACAAAAAATTCAGAAAGATATACATTATGCACTCGGGTGCATCTAGGCCAAAACTTATTTTTTTGTCGGAATATACATTATGCACTCGGGTGCATCTTGTGTATTTCATGGATAAATATAGGTTTAACCCATCTTGTCGTACATCTAATTTGACTGCGGGCATAACCATCAATTGCAACTTTTTTTTGTTGCATAGAACACGATATTATTACACTATTAATACACAGTACGCCCACTAAGCTAATTTATTTATTACAGGTTTTCATTTTCACTTCATTAGCTATAGTTCACTTAAACTAGTGATTGACTACAATCAGAATTCAGAGAGCTTATTGCTCTCCTTGAAATTCTTGACGTATAAAAGATTTATCTTTTTCGACTAACCTCTTTACCACTTCATGAGCTGGTAAAATTTCCTTGATGAGGCCAACTCCTTGACCAGCATACATCATCATGCTCTCGATGTCACCTGTGGTCGTCATGTTTGGAACTGTGCCAGCGTAACAGCGTACCTCTTTATCTATCCCATGTATTGCAGAATGGCCAATGACTGGTTGGTTGACCTCATTTTCATGATTCGCAATAAGCTTTGAATCCTTAAAGAAAAGAGTTCGGAGGACACGGTGTGCCGCACCAGGCCACATTGCATGGCCAAACATGTCTGTGTACTCCGTATCATCTAATTCAATTAAATTCCTTTTGTAAGCTGGATGGGCAAAGCTCTCCTCAGTAGATAGAAACCTAGTTCCTAGGAAGACACCCTGAGCACCAAGGGATAAAGCAGCAACATAGCCACGACCATTTACAATACCCCCTGAAGCAATTACAGGTATATTTCGCTCTCCAACAAGATCAACTACTCTTGGAAAGAGTGTAATCAGTCCATCCTTCCCAATGACATGTCCACCCGCTTCGTATCCTTGGAAAATAATTCCATCTACACCAGCAATGATGGCTTTCTCGGCATATTTTACACTTCCAATTTGGTGAACCACCTTGACCCCTGCTTTGTGAGCTTCATTTACAAGCTCCTTTGGGAATTCACCCCAATAAACTTGAAGCAATGTAACTTTCTCATCTAAGATAGCCTTTATATTGTCCTCGTGTGGGAACGCCAAAACCACGCCGATTCCAAATGGTTTGTCAGTTAAGGTTCTTGTCTTTCTTATCAGTTCCCTAACATAGTCTGGACACTCCCAATCAGGGGCTCTTAATAAACCAATGGCACCAGCATTAGCAACAGCAGCAACAAGCTCAGGACCTAAAATATCTGGTCCTAGTGGTGCTTGTACGATCCCATATTCAAATCCTAATATCCCTCTCCAACCCATCTCCGTCTGATATCTCCTCCCTCTCTCTCTGTTTTTGATTCAGGAGACTACTTGAATTAGTAATTTCAATTTCCAAAAGTAGTGATCATCATCAATAGCAACTGCAAGACTAAATTTTATCCAAAAATCAACCAAGCCATTTCAGTTGCACACTCTTCTTGTCACTATGCTACACCATCTTCAACAACCTCTAACAAATCTCATTCTTATCTCAGGACCCTAACTACTCCACCAGTCTTAGCTTCATATATCCACCACCATTTCAGCTTCAATACCACCATCGTACCCATTTGAACATCAACACCACTTCTTGCTCCTCGGATACACAACCAACACCATCTTAACTCATTCAGACTTATCATTAACATCTCTTATAGCTCTTGATGTATCTCTAAATCTCTATCCACTCATATTCAGTTACCAGAACCCATGGCAGTACCACATCAACAGCAGCAACATTATCTCTTTCAACTCATTTACCTGCAACACCAATATCTCTTCTAAAACAGCACCAGACCGTTGTTGCACTTGCACAGAACCAACATTATCTCTTTAACACACCCATCTTCCTCTATTTCCATCTCAATTGAACTGAAATAGCACCAACAACAAATTCAGTTGAAACCCATCTTAATCCACCACTTTATTTATATCTTGACATCAACAATACCACCAAGTCAATCCCATTCATTCATCACCGTCCCTGTAAATCATTCAAACCCATTTATAGCAGAAACCCATGTCTAATCTCTTCCATCCACTGCTCAATTCACGGCTACACCTTTAACAGACCATAACACCCAATTTCTCATATAAAACAGTACCCAATTGCACATATACAACATAACCCCTTTCTTCTTTCTTGTTGTTCTCATATTGAGCTCAATCCCCAAATTCCACTTCAAATCCAAACATTAACTCCTTCCAATTTTTCCAAAATCATTCCTTTTTTAATGTTTCAAATCATGAATACAAAAATAAAGATCTGGTAACGGGGGTATCTTCTTGTTCTCCATCTAAAACCCCATCAAACCCAACAGTAATAGAAGAAGATTCACATAATTCATCTCTTTTCTCACCAAACAAAACCCAATTTGTTCCTACAGAGAAGAATGATGATTAACGACTAATTGATTGATATAATTCACCATTTGAGAAACTTAATACCCAATAGCGACGAATTGATTCATACAATTTTTTTTACAGCAAAGAACCAGTTGAAGATCGGAGGAAGAAGAGAAATCTCGGATCCATAGATTTTTCTTTTTTATTGATTTCCTACGGGTCCATAAAAAGGAGGGACATATGGGTAACTTAGCTCTTAGATATTTGTCACAAACTTGGGCAGAATGCCCACGATGGCTATATGAACCATAAATTTGAACATATGTCTTTTTGGAAGGTTGACATAGTTTACATGTTTTTTAGACCCAGAAATTCAATTCCATGGCCTATTTGACCAAAAAACTGGTTTCGCATCAGACTAATCTATTAAGGGACAAAATTATTCTGGAAGTGTCTTAAGAAGAGGAAAACTAAACAAACGAAAAGAAAAGAATCATTGATTCAATATCTGCCCCTTCAAAATAGTTTTACTCAAAAATAGGAACCTTTCCTAGCTACTTAAAATATATGATACTTTAACATTTTGACATCATTATATGCTGTTTAAGACGTAGAAAATTAATGTTATTTCTTGTTGATATTTTTCCCTGTTTAGAAGAGTGCAGATTAATTGTGATTTGACATCTGCAAATTTTAAGTGATTTCAATATTTGCAATGGTATTAAGTTTGCATATAGAGGCAATTTTTTGTATTTATTGCTGGGGCCTTGAGGGTGAAACAAAGCAACTTATAGTAATTGAATAGCTGTGAATTCTTATTCTCTTTGACACCACAGAATTGGCTTTTGTAACTAGAGGTGTAAAACGTGCCGGCCCAGCACAGCACAGTCCATGAAATCACATGCTTAGCGTGCTGTGCTGTGCCGGAGATTATGACGTGTTGTGTTGTGCCGTGCTAGAAGCCGTGCTGGGTTGTGTCAGAAAAATAAACGTGTTGTGACATGCTGTGCTGTGCCAGACACACTTATTTTATATTTTTCACTATAAATGTTTTCCAAATATTTAGGTATTATATGTGTTATTATGGAAATAAGTTAACATAACGATAGTAAAATGTCAACAATTGGCTACAACAAAGATTTTTTTTGTGAAGTAGACACAAAGTGTGATGTATTATGCCATGTTTTGTAGTATTTTATTCATATTATGACGTGCTTTCTTAACGTGCTGTGTTGTGCCGTGCCACGTGTTGTGTTGTGCCGTGCCACGTGCTAATCCGTGCTGCGTGCTGTGCTGGGCTACTGTGCCAATTAGTCAAACCCAACACGTCCCATTTAACTAACGTGATGTGCCGTGCTGCGTTAAGTCACGTGATGGGCTGGACTGTGCTCAACTTTAAGCATGTTGTGCTGGGCTGTGCTTGTGCTGGCACAGCCCAATTTACACCTCTTTTTGTAACCTTCTTCTTGCACCTCAAGATTTTCCCCGAGCATCTAACCCATTAAGTTTACAATCTAAACTCCAGACCGGGAAATGGCGAAGCGCAAAACTTTATGGTAAGAAATGTTCTTTTATGTTTTCTTTCTTATTTTGCTCGATCAAAAAACAACACGAAAACACTTCATCCTTCTCCTGGTACGTACTGCGTCATCATTCGCTTAATGATTATGTGGATAAAAACTCATCATTTAAGCTACTACATTGATTTCTAACATTTCTTTTGCTCCCCGGAGCTTATGCCCCAGTGATTTTATCCTTTTCTTCCTATCTGTTTTTTTTTTCCTCCCTTGATGTATGCAAAGAAGATAACGTTTTAAGAAATTTTTATTATGGAAATAATTTTTAAGTTAACCTGGTCCACTGTTCTAAATACAGAGAATCTAAGCATTATTTTCCTGAAAAAGTAGGGTCTTAATCAGGGATTAGGTTGCTTTAATCACTAAACTTTAGCCAAATTGGATCTAATCAATTAATTGAAAGCTGTACAACATCGTATACCTAACATTTTATATTTATATTTACCAATAATACAAATCCTAATTGTTCATATTCTAAGGGGTATGACCTTAGGTTAATTAAAAACCTTTATCAAATTATTTTTTTACCCTTTTCCTAAAAACATTAAAATCAAAAAACACAAACACACATCCCGTTTGCATTTGGTTCACGCAGAGACTTAGGTTTAGGTTGCGAATTTTTTTTTCTTCATCGTTCTTCGTCGATTCAAAAAAACTTCTTCGATTAACCCACCCGAATAATAACAATGCCTCCACGAAAGAAACCAAAAGCCCCATCAAACTCAAAATCGATTAGTGAAGAGAGATTAAAACAAAGACTTGCTAAGATTGCTCAAGAGCATGAAGAAGAAGAAGAAGCAACGATGTCGGACCATCAAACACTTGCAAAGATGGCTTCTGTGAGAAGGTAAGTGATTCTAAACTCCTTTATGAGTGTTTGAATCAATTTCTAGCAATGGGTTTAGGTTAGAATCGCGAAACCCTAACGAAACAGCGGAGTTGCAGTAAATTCTGACATTCAATTGCGTATGAATACTATGCCAGAATAGAGTTACGGCATTCAATGTAGGATGAATTCAGCGCCGATATTAGGTTACGGTATAGAATGTTAGCATGAATACAACGCCGGTTTCAAACCCAGAAACTTAATGTTATGTACCGGCAATGAAATTTTAATGACCACTATGACGGTTTTACATTACGGCATACATTCTTTATATTTCGCGTACGCCGGTACTAAAATAAAACTTACAAGAACATTATTGAATTTATCCATAGTACTGCCCTTATTTTTATATTGCACTATATGCCGGAACTTAGTTACGGCCAGGATTTGATTTATTTTTGAAGTGTCGGTAGTACTCTTAGGGTATCCAGAAGAATACATATGACTACCGGCATTATCGGTAGTTATTGGCTAACGCCGGAACAATGTACCGGCATGTATTATAAACTAAGTGTCTATGCCGGGAGATAGGTACTGGCGTTGTTTGTTTAAGTGAGTCTATACCGGTACTGGTTATAAAAATGAGATATCTTATATTCATTTCGTGTGCTTATGATATAGGTCAAAAGCCAAGGAAGCTAAGAAAAGAAAAGGTAAAGATGATGTGACTAAGAAAAGGAGGAAGGACGGTCTTGATACTCCTCAGACTCTGCCTCCCCGAGGTAAAGATGAAGGTAGGAAAAAGTGTTTGGGGGCTGAGTCTAGAGGGATAACTTGGGAGAGTGGCGGTGATCGTAGTCGACTTGTAATCAATGAACCTACTACACCAGTTGAGCAGGATGACCAAGATGAAGAGGAAAGTGAGGAGGAAGATAATGAGGTTCATCCAAGTCAAGTAGCAAGCCAAAGCGAACAACCGACACAAGGCAAAGCCAAAGGCAAAGGCAAGGGAAAAGTAAAAGTTAAAGGTTCCCACATTCCTCATGTTGATGACATGATTCCTGACCTTGATCGTGGTAGAATCATGGGTGAATCTCACAATCCGAAAATTCTATTTGGCTACAAGCACTCGTGGGCTCGCATTATCTATCAAACTTATGTAAGTATTTTTTAATATTGTGCATAAGTATTATTGTGTGTTTATGTAAAATGTTTCAACTTTACTATCTCCTAATTGTAGGATCACACGAAGGCTGTGCGTGTTTGCCGAAACCAAGCTGCGGGCGATTGGGATTTGTCGTTGGAATATGAAGTGGTCCAAACAATAGTAAAAGATTCTGGTCTATATGCGTTGGTTGAAAATTATGTGAAGTATGATACTGTGACAGTCAATTGGTTCGTCGAAAGGTATCATGGCGAAACTGATACCATGCACTTCCCGTTTGGGGAGATGACCTTGATCCCGGATGATGCTCAGAACATTTTAGGCTTGAATGTTATCGGAAAATCAATACTAGAAGGAGATCATTGTCCGGACCTAGAATGGTTGAAGTTGCACGCTTGGACTACCAAGCTATTGGGTTGGGACTACAAAACTTCTGTAGAAAGCTTCTATTTATCTCAGGCTAGTAGGACCAAGACCATCAAGCTGACGCTGCATAAGGAGAAGTTTGAAAAAACGCAGGAAAAAAGTTTGAAGGATGGATGGGACCCTGCCTAGATTCATTATACAGCCGCTGCGTACCTGTTATTAATCTTGGGCACTAAGGTATTCCCCGACACTAGTGGCAACAGGGTTAGCGCAAGCTTTCTTCAATACTTGGATCCGTTGGAAGAGGTCTTTACCTATTCTTGGGGCATCGTGGTAATGGCACATTTGATGACGGAGATGAGAAGGGCCTCTAAGGATAAAACAAACCAATTTGTCGGGAATTTCACTTTGCTCCAGGTAATATTGTTTTCAAGCTTTTTTATTTATGTATATTTTTCACATATTGCGTTCCTTTTTTATGAACTCGGAAACAAAATTTACTGTTTCTTATATGTATCATTCCACATTCGTATCGGTGTGGGCTTATGAACACTTCCCAACATTGTTCAAGGACTACCCCTACTTGAAGATTATAGACCTTCCTGAACCTGATTCGCCTAGAGCTAAGAGATACCAATTCAACAATACTCCAAAGCCCGGTAAAAATGGTCGACTAATAGATATGAGATTGGCTCTGGATATGATGCCAGCCAAAGACGTTGTGTTCGACCCTTACAAGGAGGATAGAGAAAACTGCCAAATTTTGAGGTATCTGAATGTTGCATTATACAATGGACCGTTGTTCCACCCAAAGGGATACGTTATGTCCGACCCTCGACGTGTGATGCAGCAACTTAGATATAAGCAATTACCTAGGTTCATGACAGCATGTACTTCAATGTACACTCTTCACTTGGGTGAGTGCATTATAACTGCCTCAAAGTTGAGGGTAGTGTATGATCCAGTTCCAGAACCAACATATTGGAGAGATAGGGAACCAAGGCGTTTGGTAGATATCAGTAATTAGGAGGTTGCGAACAAGGGTGATGAAGCAGATCCCACTTACATGCATGATTACCTAGGATGGTCACATCCTTTTGTCGTGCGCCCGGACGACAGCGGAGTTCCACCCCAGAAAAACCCTCCGGTTCTAACTCCTACAGAGGCACTACCTACAATGGCCAAACTTAATAAGACTCTTGTATTGCTAGTAAGTAATGTTAATTCCTTAGTCGTTTAATGTGCACATACTCTTATATTACCATATATATACTAATTATGTGTTGGATATATGAAACCAGCGGCGTCGGCTTGGAAAGATGAAGAAGATGTTTGATTGCAAGTACGAGCAAGGAGAGGTACTATCCCTTGAAGAAATGAAGAAAGTCGAGGAATTGCTGGATAAAATTGAAGATCCAGGTGCAAAAGATTTGTTCGGGGAAACAAGGAAGGCGCCCGTCCAGAAGAAGCAAAAGACCCAGTGATTAACTCTTTAGTTGTGTATCTCTGGTTGTTACGTTTTAAACAATTCCCAAGATGTTTTTGGACTACCTCTTTAGTAGTTGTATGGTTTACTGTTGGTATCCTTATCAATAGCCGAATTAAGAACTTTTAAATAATCAGGTTGTTTGTTTTTGTTAAACATGTTTAGATTTCTACCAAAATGCATGTTTTGTTTAAGTTTTCTTTAAACCATAGGTGTCGGCATTGAAACCTTGTGGTTCTACAGCGCCGGGCGTATAACGGCGTTGTATTATTGATTGTGACTATGCCGGAAATATGATTCTGGTAAATTTGAATAGTTTTTCTATAAAATCGACATTTGTTAGGTTAAAACGACAATGCCGGTACTGAGTTTAGAACTTAGATTAATCCGATAGTTTTTCCAAATGCTCTTTTATTTCATTCCTAGATAATCTATTACATTATATTTGAAACTTTAAATTTAAACATACTAAAAAACATGTGATGGATTAATTTTGGTTAAAGATGATCTCATAATCTATTTCCATCCCTTTTCAACAATTACGGAACCTTTGAGCCTTTCACAAATATCTTCGAAGACATCGTCTGGAAGCTCGGTATCAAGGACCTACTTCATTGGTTCATCTTGACTTCAACATATTCCTTTCCCTTCATATAACACTCATCATACCCATCAATAGGCTCCCAATGGCCCCTGTGGTTTTCTCTTGCTTCAGCTAGTGCAACCTCTTTGTCAAACCATTGAAACTCTTCGCACTTTGGGTGATTCAAACACTTAAGAAACATTCTTCCATTTTCAGCATCATCAGTTTTTGCAACCCAAAACTAGCGTGTCCCATCACAATTTCTACACTTAGAATAAATAAAAGGACAATCCAAGGCTAGATGTGAAGGTGACTTGCAAAATTGAAAGCTGCAATGATGACTCTATAAGAGAAGATTATATTAGTGATTCCATCTTGGCAGAGAAGATTATAATTGTCCAATTCATCCTTAGTAATGTTTAATCTACTTACTTTGCAGGTAGTGGTTGTTGATGAATCTCCCGTCGCTTTTGAACCTTGAACCGTGCTAGCTTGATATATATTTTGAGTCTTGGTTTCTTCAGAGAAGGATATATGGTATTTGGTGGGTGCTTTGTGTATATTTTTGCAAAGGAAATGGGGGGGGGGGGGGGGGGTTATATAGATTGAATCCCCAACAGTATTATTATTTTTTAAAACTAGACGTTTTATTTTGAAATTTACACCAACCGGCATTGTAGCACAAATATAGATTTGCCGATACTGACTTTCGGCATTATATGTGCCGGTTAAAACCACGCCGGTGCTATATACAAAGTCCACAGAATCTGAACGTCAGAAATTAGGCTTCCGTCATTGTATTTTATTTTCAATCCATACCGGAATCTTGTGCCAGCGGACATTGTCTTTATTATTCAATGCCGGCACTGGTGTGTTATTTATTATATCCCTGAGATCCTAAAATTACGAAACCCTAAACCCTATAACTCTTAGCTATACATAGCTTGGTATAGAACCTATTCCCACATATACCAAATGGCATTATATGACTCCGAGGAAGATTTAGCAATCACCCAAGCATGGTACGCCGAAACTCGTCCTTCAAACATAGATATAAGTACCGGGGAGACTATACTCGTCCACTAGGGTAGCCTAGGGGTTCAAAAGCTTGATGCACATGCTAAGTGCATTCGTTATTCCGTCGACAAGGATTACATCTTTTAATAAATTACAGTTGCGGTATAATATGCTAACATATTTGAATGGCGTAGAATATAGTGTATTACTCTATGCCGGCATAGATTTTAAAAGTATTCACTACAAAAATGTCGACTTTTAGCCACGAGCTTTTTGCCACGGTTCATCCATTGCGTGGCTATTGATGACATATTTCCACGACTTACCTTTGGCGTGGCAGTATATCACATCATTTGCCACGGCGCGAGGAGAATTTGCTACGGGCTGAAAGTAGACCCATGTTTTATATGTTATGAACTTGATAATGACTTTCTACTCACGATTTAGTTAGTCGTGGCAACTGGTGAGCTTTTGCTACGTCAATCCTAGGTTAGTGGTGGCTAATTTGTGAGGAAACTGCCAAATTCATGGGCGCTAAAATTAAAATTTGGCCCACGATCGAAGGAGAAAAGATAAACCTACCCACATTCCCTCTGTTCGAAACTAGCCTCCATAACTCCATTAGCGTCAACCCCGCACAACTAGAAAAAAAGAAACTGAACCTGTAGCATTCTTTCCCTTACCGGGGAAGAAAAAACCCTAATCATTCATCCTTTTACTTGATTGTTCTATTCGGACCTGAAAATCACTCCCACCTGTTCTCCTGCATTCTAGACCCTAAATTATATTAAACCTTGAGTACGATTTCCCCAATCGAAAACTTCACCTATATATATAATCGCCGATCAAAAAGGGTCAATCATATGAGGGAAGACAGAAGTTCGTTTTTAGTGGAGTTTGAATCTAATTGGATTCTGAATCAAGCAATTGATTTTGAAGTTCTAATGGTTTGATTTAATCAAGTCATCTATGAGTTTCCAGATGAATTTGTTTCTAGGGATTTCAATTTTATACTAAATTTGTTGAAATTAATATTACTATTGATTTGCTCAGGTATTACTCATGTCAACTTATCTTTAAATAAAAGTTAGATATTTGTGTGGTACAAGTAGAACATCTTGTATAAAAATAGAGATTTTAGGAATCTAATCTGGGAATGGTAGGCTGTAAGGATTCTACTATGAGGTTGTAGAGGAATGATTTAATATTTTGTTTTTGTCTTTTTAAAGATGTAATTAAAACCTATTTTATTCATTGGCAGGTGTATTTGAAAATGCCAGCCCGTACAAATGCTAGAACGGGTGGTGGTGGTGCAAATGACTCACCTTTGTTTCTCCAGGCTGTTATGGACGGGAAGGACGGCGACATTATTATATACACTTTATGAATCTACAAGTCATCATATGCTGCTCATGTCAATAGTTACCTGAGAAGATCTATTCCTAAAGAAAAGCCTGTAGATTCTTTGACGAATGATCTCTTCAGAGTTGTAAAGTTCGTTCTTTACGGTAACTTTTCTATATATCCCTTTTCATTTGTTAAACTTACGAGTCTTAAAGATATGTCTTTTCGTGCCAATGATCATTACTGAATGCAGTGGTTGAACTGATCACATAAATTAAGTGGTAGTTATGGGATTTAAGTCCTGATTTTAGGTCTGCTGGAAATAAATCTCTTGTTCCTTTGATTTTCTGGTACAAATAACCTACATTTTGAGTTCCATTTAAACCCGAGCTTTGAATAATGGTAAACATTGTGATTTTGTTATTGTACACATATAATGGAGAACAATTGAAGTTCTTTGATTGGTATAACTGTAGATCTTTAAGTCTTTGAGATCTTACTCTTGAAATCGTATATGGTGTACGAGTGCTTGTAGTGGAATATGTCTCTTATTGCCTGAGCTTCATTTCCAGATTGATTTATTTCTCATATCCCATTTGGATGTTTAAACTGAGTTGGTTTCTTATTGTAGGATGAGATAAGGAAGGGGTTGGGCGTGTCACCAAAGTATGCATCTTTCCGGAATTAACTGTACATAACAAATATTTTAAGGTACTATGTACTATGTCTATTACTTCTTATTTCTAGATGCTACCTTTTTAACGTATTATGCAAGTTTTGGTGCTGGATGACCCTTTTTGGTTGAATTGATTTTTGTAGAATTGTTTTTGCTAGTGCCTTTTCCTCCTTTGTGATTGAACTTGCATTCTGGTTGTTTCATGAAAATAAAAGCTCATTAAAGTAACCACCAGCAGTACTGAAACATGGCAGCTATAAAAAGAGTGGTGCTGACATTGAGAGTTCTCAAAATTTTCTTACAACACAGGTAACTCTTTCTTAAGAGTTTCAGGAGGGAATTTGATGAAACTGAATATGTTTTACAGATACAGGCTTTTGTTTTAATCTGTGACAAGGTGGTGGACCAGTTGCTTTTGATTTAACCTGGCATGTCGATCACTGGTAGGTTAATGCTTCAAGCTAAAAGATTGATTTATTTATCCTGTTGTCATATTAAGTTTTCATTGGCATGTAACTGTACCTATTTTATACTCCAGATTTCACGAAATGATATAAGTTGAAGGCTTTGGTGAAGATACTAGTTGATTCATATTGGAAGTGAAGGAATGTCACATCATCCCCTGATTATTCATTTTTAATTTTAATTTTTAATTTTCAATTAAATTGTTAGTTGGAAACTCAACATCAGATTAGAAATTATATTTCTTTGCGATGTTTCAATTTAATCAACTTCGAACTTGTAATATTTATTTATTTGAATGAATGGATATTGTTGTTGGAATCACCTGCGCAAATAAATTATGTTTCTAGGTCTATTTAAAACTATGAAATAAAAACCAAAAATCAAATACCTAGAATGGCCTTAAGTCAAACCAAACAGAAGCAGTAATAAATAGTTTAACCAATAGCCATGACTGATTTATTTCCGTGGCTAATTAGCACAAACGTGTGAATACTCTAATAATTAGCCACGAATAACTCGTGGAAAATGAGATTGTACCAATAGGCACGGCAGAAAAACCGTGGCAATGATCGTGGCAAAAACTATTAGCCACTGGACTATTTGTTACGGAGAGGCAGCCGTGGCAATATATCTTTTTCCACGAATATTTTACTTTTACCCACAGGTTCTTGTCGTGGCTAAAGATGTTTGTTTTTGTAGTGATTTCTAGGCCGGTATTTAGTGTCGGCATGAATCGAGAAACATAATTGTGTGCCGGAAACTAACATTCCATGTCCAACGACTATTTTTTCAAACCATCAAACAAAAACCTTTTACGCCGGCGTCAAAAGTAGGGTACTAACAATGCCGGTTCAATAAAGTGGAAAATACCCGTTGTGTAATCAACTATTTAGGGGAATTGATACTCCCATTATACTTGATACCTATAAACACCAAGATAATTATAGTCCCTCTCGTTTTCCATTAAACATCAAGTCAATGTGAATGTTACCTTGTCCGATGTTTGCCCCACGATTTTGAACAACGGCATATTGTATTTGTTTGTCCTGTAGGTGCAATCCATGAAAAGAATACCACAACATGTATTAGCCAATTGTGAAAGCAAAGGATGCGAAATGAATATTTGAAGGGGTTTCTTTCCAGGCCCTCTTTTAATGATACGCGTGTAGTTGTGATCCCATACTATCTTCTCAAATTCTTGCATCACGCTCCTCCCTTCCAATTCCCCCCTTCTAATAGTTGCTTGTGCGCCATAAATCATAATTAGGGAAGACACGTTGCTCTTATCCTTTTCCTTGAAGCCTCTGAGAATTTGTCTCGGTTTGATAAGTGCTTTGGTCATTCTCTTTACATCCTCCAATTCATGAGGTTTTAGCTTTGCAACTAGGGAGTGACCAACATAATCTTTCGGATCCGGGTAGTTATGACAGCGGAACCAAACCGCACAATCCCATTCCTTGTTCAAGTCATTTAGACGGAATACAAGCTTAAAAGGGCAGTCATCCTTCCTCGTACGAGTGTTGTACACCTTATTGGCCTTCTTTGGATATACATAACCCTTTCTCTTGTGGATATTCTTCTCCTTGTATTTCCCACTTCTCTCGCAAACCATCTCAAAACGAGTTGGTTTGCCTTGGATAGTCCTCACCAACACACACATGTTCTTAAGAGCCTTCTCTTTCGCCCAAGCGATTGCTTCTTTTGGATCTTTTATTCCCTACACAATGACAACAATGGGAGATTAGAAGGTTCATTACAAGCAATCCATTAGTACTAGGTGATAAATATTCTTTGGTAACATACCGGAGGCATTTTATAGCATTCCGACGTATCATGACCAAGCAGCTTTGCATTTTTTGGATCAATATATGCCACCACCTAAGAATCAAATGAATATTAGTTACAACAGAAATGGGAAACCACGCCGGAACTGGATTCCGACACTATCAACCTATGTCCCGGCATAGTCAAACTAAAAGAGAAATGAAGAGCAAATTTTTAACCTAGGTACCGGCATTATCGTTATATGGGATTCTACGCCGGTACAATCTAGCGGCGTGGTGTTAAATTTAGTTTTCTATGCCGGTTTATAGCTTCAGCAGCCACTGGTTCCTGTATGTTTTGGATACAGTACCGGCATAGTCAATTTTGAATTAAACAATGCCGGTATCATATTCCTAGAATATTCCTTGGTAAATAAAAAGTAACTTATGTGCCGGCATAGTTATTTGTTTGAATTATATGCCGGTTTAGGCCTCAAAATGGGGATATTGTACTACCGGCATTGTCGTTCTATGAATGCTATGCTGGTTTAAGGTGTGTCGGCATTACATTCATACTTCGTTTGCGCCGGTACAAAGGATTTACAGCTGAAAAAATGGTGGGTTCAAAGAAAAAAATCAAATTTTTCGACCTCTAAGCAGCTTTACCTGTGTGTTAGGATGCTTCTATGTTGTGCAAGTTTACGTTCTTGTGTAGGTTCTTCAAAAAACTCTCCATGCTCATAAAAATCATCATCTAAGGGTGTTGGTTCCACAAAAACTTGCAATTGTGAGTTGTTGTCATTATAAGAAGATTGAGGATATGATACTTGATGAAGTCGAGCTAAAGATTCAGCAACAATTCTCTCTTCACAATCATCCTCCATTTTCCCTCCCAAATTTCTTTTCCCTCCTTCTACTCTAACCTCACTCACCCAAAAACAAATAAAAACTCTAACTTAATCTTATAAATAAATCTTAATATTTTACTAATTATAATTAAACACTAATTAGGAATAGTGAGGGGTAGATTAGGAATTTAAAAAATATTTGGATAGGGGTAACCACGAATTGCTATTAGGACCCCGATTTTGTCCTCTAGCTACATCCCTCAATTAGAAAAAGTATCCCCAATTGCACATTCTTATAAAAGCATTGGTATTCATTTATACAAAAGTAAAGATGATATAAATTTAGCACCTTGCAAAAGTAAAGATGATATAAAAGCATTGGTATTCATTTTCCTTGAATACAAAAGTAATATGCTCAGAGTGTAATGTTCTAACTAGGGGTGTGCAACGGTTGGACGGTTGCGGATTAGGGGTCACCCGCAACCAAACCGTAAAAGTTGCGGTTTTGGAAAATTAAACTGTGTCCGGTCCAATCACCCGCGGTTTTTTCATCCGCGGATCAGTGGATGATACGGTCCGGTTACGGATCAACCACGGATTTACTCAGGAAAAAAAAAAAAGTAAAAAAAAAAAAAAAAACTAAGTTAAGAAAGATAGACAAAGAATGCAGTGTTAATTCATTGACAACTTGGCATGTTATTCTTAGCTGTTTGGTAATGAAAATTATATGGGTCTTGAAATGATTTAATTTATGTTTTATGTTCTTATCTCTTAATGTTTGGGTCATGTCATGTGACTAGAATTTTTTGTTGGTTTCATGCTTTCAGGTATTTACATTGTGCTAACATGCTTTAGAATCATGGTTTATATATAAAACCCAAAATTGTGGCTACACAAGCCCACGGAACTAGATAGGGAAGTTAAGGCCTTTACTACCTTACGGTGCGGTTAAAACCGCGGTTCTACGAATCCAACCGCAACCATACCGCTAAACCTTGCGGATTTGAAAACTCAACCGTGTCCGGTCCGTAGCCTCTTACGGATTGGTTTTCACCCGCAATTTTGCGGACGGTTGCGGGTGAAAACCGCGGTTCCGGTTTTTTTGCACACCCCTAGTTCTAACAGGTATCTGTAACACCTTGCAAACACGACTAGCAAACAAAGCCCAAATCCCATACTAAATTTAGCCTTGATTAAATTAGAGTTTACATAATCCCAGAAATAATCTCAAAACCCTAAAAAGATCACTTAGTAGAATCTGGTAATTAAGAATATTATCTACCACTAACAAAAGTTACAATTCCAACTTTCAAGAGATAAAGCACGTGATTCCACGTTTATGGGTAAAAACACCAACGGTGGTGGGTTCCCATGTGTATGAACCATTGTTCTAGGTATGCAACCGTAAGCAAACGAGTAGATGAGGTATAGCATATGACATCACTATACTAAAAAGCTTAGTTTCCCTCTTTAAAACCATACCTAAAATTAGGAACAAGGTTTAAAGGTGCTTACTTGCTTATCTACTGATGATAACTTTATATTTCTTCATTTTACATGTCAAGTGACAGTTAAGGACAAGATTATTCAAACTCTAATATGGGTATTTTGGTAAAGTTTCGCTCACTAGTTAAACTAGTCTTTTTAAAGTAAATCTAGTCCATCCCATGATTCCCAACATATGGCTTCATCATACAACAAAAGATCAACAATAACTCATTTTCTTAGTAAAAAAAAAATCCATTTTATCAAACTTCTCTCGAGTACAATTCATAGTTTCATACTCACCCCCTCCCCTTAATGCAAATCATTAACTATTTATGGGGTTTTCCCGATGAAAACTAGTACTCACCACCGCCCCTTTATAGATCCCTTTCTAGATAGATGATAAAGTCAATATCCAAAAGACAGTCAAAATCTACCCATTTCATATTTTCAACTTGAACTTCCATCTTCGGCTTGATCGTTAATTCACTAGGCTCATACCCTATACTACGAGATCTTTGAGAGTGATCCTCATCACCAAAGAAAAGTTAAAAATCCACCCTTAAATTTGTCTTCCTCTTGAATCTAGCAAGGCTCTTAGGAGATACTACTCTGAGTGCTGAATCCTACAAGCATTTTCCATCTTTTTATCTGTTGTTTGTTGATTTCTTTAGATCTATAGTTTCGTGTTGAAGTTACAAAAATGAGTGAGAAAAGTAATGAGATGATGCTTGGATTAGATCACAAGCCTCTGATTATGAATGAGATAATCCAAGCAAGAGAGTTAGTAAAGGAGCTACAAACTCGGCTTAACCCTACTTCCTCTTCTTCTCGTCAAGAGCTGATAACAAGGATCTTATATTCCTTTGAAACTTCCCTTTCGATGCTAGATCGAGTCAAGTTGGAAAATCAATCAACCATTGAGTCGCCGGGTCATGTCACTGGAATATCTATAAGCGATTGTGAGTCAGATATCTCCGGACTCCGGAGATGGTTCAAGAAAGAGGTATGTACCTACTTGTCTATTGATACAAGGTTAGGTAATTCCAATAATTAATTTTGGTTAAAGTTTTTGCGTTAGTTTTATGTATTTGATCTAGCAGCTTATAATATCCAATACTGTTTTGTAGATGTCGGAAAAAGATGACGCGATGGACCCAAAAGGTGCGAGTTTGTGAACAGACAGGGATCGAAGGTCCCCAAGATGATGGATATAGTTGGAGAAAATATGGACAGAAAGACATCCTTGGTGCTAAGTACCCTAGGTGAGCAAAAGATCTAGCTAAAGATTTAATTTTATTTTACCTGCACTCCATTTTCCTTGATTGATCAGTAATTTAGCGATTTTTGATCTGAGATTGTATGTATTGCAGCTACTAGATCACTCGGTATCTATGTATACCTGATTAGTAACCCGTTTGATGTTCTAATACCCAGAAAGTGTGAGTCAAACTTTAGAGAAATTAGTACTAGTGCTGGACTGCTAGTATGTGTACACTATCAATTTCACCCATTTCAAGATATGTAATTAGAGTACTCTAACGTATTGTCATGCTCTATAAAATGAATGATTAATTGGGGATATAAAAACTAATTAGGGGATATTTTACTGTAGCTGTTGGCATGGTTTTTCAATGCTAGCAATCCATCGATCATGCCCGTTTTCATTAAAAACTATGCCGACACATATCCCCAATTAGTTTTTCTATCCCCAGTTAATGATTCTATAAAATCCTTAGCTGTAAGGCCCCTTGAGAATGAAAGAAACGTAGATGATTATTATCCGTCCATATATTTTCCATTCTCTAACTAGAAACCATCATTAAAAAACTTGCAGAGGTTATTACAAGTGTACTTTTCAAAAGAATCAAGGTTGTTTGGCATTGAAACAAGTTCAACGATCCGAACTAGACTCGTCTATCTTCAACGTAACATATATAGGAAGACATAGTTGTGTTGAAGGCTCAGAGTTAACATCACCAGAGAAATATTCACCAATTAAGAAAGAATCCAGCAACCATGTGAATAATCAAGAGCCAACGGAGAAAAACCAACCACAAGATACATTTATAAGCTTTCAAACAACTAGTTACCAACGAGTTGTGAAAGAGGAGAAAGGTTTTGGTAACCATAAAGAACTCGATGCCTTTCCTTCTTTCTATGTCCCATCTTTGAAAGTTGAGAACCACTTCTTCGAAAATACTAGTACTAATTCTTATCCTACATATATAAGTACCCCGACAACTGCAGAATCGAACTACAATCTTGAAGGTAGAAGTGGTGAACAAGACACATTTCAAAATACTGCTGATTCTCGTGACTCTAAAATTGATGAAATGATCATTTCATCACCAGAAGCCCATGCAATTTCCGTTGCGAATGATTCCCCCACGACTCTAGACTCATGTTGGGATTGGGATTTCCTAGTAGATTATAGTCCTCCACATTTCTTATGATATTTCTTGTGAGGGTATGAGCCATAACATTTAAGATTTAGGTGGCTATAGTTACTTCTGAAACTTACTGATTTGATGTGGTTTGTAATTCCAAGTGTGATTTGTTTTTGACAGTATTAGGCCTGCTGTATTCCATGTCCTGCATCTCCATGCTCCTTAATCCATATCCCATTTCTCCTTTGAGATTTTACTTGTGCAAGGACCCCATCCATGGTTAGCATTCTGTAGCGAACCTTCCGTATGAGCTTTTTTTGCTTATGCCACTTAAAGTATTGTATCTCCTGGATGGCTTGCATAGATTTCAAGCATATATTGGTTGCTTTAGTGAAAAAAACCCATTTCTCCTTGTCATACTAATCAGTGATGCCAATGAAGAAGAAGGTGTCCAATAAACTCTTGCTCCTCCATTGCAGTTTGGTGCAACACACCTGGATTTGTGCTCCAGTTGTCAACTTGTAAATAGATATATTATCATAAGCTGATACATCCTTGTCATTAGCTACCAGAACGGCTGACTTTACTCTCATTAGTTGACACATAACGGTGATAATACACTAGAGAAGTTTTGAACTTCCTCAACATCCACTAGCTTACTAAAAAATGGTTCTAACTGTAGGATGGGTTCTCAATTCTATTTGTGCCCTTTGTTTATTTTATTTTTTTAAATTATTTTTTGCTTGGTTGTTCTCATATCTGTTTGGGTTGGCCTAAAATTGTCTTACCAACATGTGGACTCTTCGTACGCTCATAATAATTGACTTGGATTTCTTGTTGCACCCCGCACCACCCCCACCAGAGCTACTGCGGCCGCCACCAGGCCAAAAACCATCGAATGCGATTTTGTTCGGCCTAAACTTAGGGTTTCTTTGTTTTTGGAAACGGCCTAAACAGAGTTTTTTTCTTTGATTGAGTCCACACTGAAGAGTATATATCTATGATCTTGAGATTCTTGACCACTTAACCCAGATAGTAGGTTAAGCATTATCAATGTCCACGGATGTGAGTAGTTGAGGTTGCAAATTGGATGTGACATATCAAAGCTAGAGCATTTATTTATCTTGTACGGCTCTGTTCACCATGGGGCACAGTGATCCATAATATGACAATAACAAAGGGGCCATTGCATAAGTTTTCAAAACAAAATGCTAAATGGGACTTATGGGATCGTCCTAAGCAGACAACAACAACAACAAAAAAGAACAATCGCAATTATTGATCTTCCCCCCCAAGTAAGCCACAGACCCTTTTGCAGTCACCTTCAAATAGTGAAGTTTACTAATGCCTTCTTTTAGCCCATTTAGCCGTAAATCCCGCTGCTTCTTCAGGTGAAAATACACAACTCCGCTTCCACAGTGGGACCGTATTCATAAGGGACTCACCAAATCCAAATCCAAATCCAAATCCAAGCTCTTATCCAGTAACAAGTACCGGTTCGAGCAGGGATACCGGCTCGTAAAGCTCATATCCCCATTTTTGCGGCGAAGTTTTTATGCCGGCTGCCAGCTGGCCGAGACGCAACTTACCCAAGGGTAAGAATAAATCCTTGACACATTCCGTGTCGTTTTTGTGTTGAGAAGGGAGTGGGCCTACTGTCTAGTAGGGCTTACGCATTCGCGACCGTTAGCTTAGTAGATCCACTTTATCCCTCCCCCGAGGTGTTTGCCTCCAATAGGTTTGTTTAACATGTTCGCATGTTGATGTATAGCTATCCTCAGCTGGCTTAACACACAGCGTCGACTGGTCTCCGTGTCCATCTGCGAGTTAGAGAAAATAATTGAAAAGTACTTAATAAACAGTAGCGCTCATACCTTCGTGTCATGGGTTCGCCACATTCCCGCTCGTTCGTCCGGTTGCCACTATCTGATCCAGTCTCTGGTACGATGTGCATGCCTCTTTCACGCGGATCGCTGCCCTCCACGCAGCTTTATCACGCGCCAACTCTGGCTCCAAGCATCGATCCTTCAGGTCCCGTTTAATCAAATCGTCCCATGTTAATTTCGGGCGTCCTCGTTTCTTCATTCTTCCTTCGGCCCGCCTGATACGCCCTAAACGCACCGGGTCACTCGGCGATTTCCGGTGTAGATGTCCAAACCAACGAAGTCGTTGCTGTCTGAGTATCTTCACCATCGATGCCACTCCAAGTTTCCCATGTATGACGTCATTTCGGATCTTGTCATGTCTTGTCTTCCCATAAGCCCATCTTAGCATCCTCATTTCTGCCACATGTAACCTTGTAATGTGGGGGGTGTAGTCGCCAAACATTCTTCCCCATACAGAAGTGTTGGTCGGATTGCCGTCATGTAGAACTTTCCCTTCAGTTTATTCGGGATCAGTCGATCACAAAGGACTCCCTTCGCAAGTCTCCACTTACCTCATAAGGGACTCACCATCCACCCAAATAAGTTCTTCAATTTGTGGCTTACTTTTGCGAATAAAGATGCTTTAGATCGTTTCTAGACAGCTTGTCAAGAATCTCTCTTAAATTAACCAAAACGTGGATCATAATTACAATTGTTTATGACAGATACGTACCAGTTGGGTAAAATATTAGCACGTCATGCACATGCAACCATATTCAAAGGGCAATGTGAAATGAGGCTCACATGCTGATTGGTGACTTATCACCATAAACGTGGGACATGAACTTCCAGACATGATAGATAAATCAACTAATAGTGCAGATTTAGAATATTAGGGTTATATTTGGCATGGTCAAAGAACTCTATAAATGAACAACTCTTTTCAATTCCTTTTGTTCATCATTTGTCTCTAGATCTTCCTTCTTGAGTTAGTTGAAACACATATTCTCAAAAAAATTCAGGCTAAGTTTCTTAGAAATTTTCTCTAGATCGTCACTTTAATTAGCCCACTTCTCTTATTCTCTTTTTATATTAATTGAATGAGTAGTCTCATTAAGATGGAGAACTTAGAACCTATAATCTTATCTTCTTTTGAAGAATCTCTTTCCAGGTTGAGTGGGATCAAGTCTGAAACCCTCGATGATCTTCAGGTAACCGGATCGACTGAGTATTCATGTTTGGTCAACGGAGATTGTGCTAGAAGCGATTACGACTCCGAGCTCGGTTGCAACCCCTACAAAAAGAGGTACATATACATGGATCGCTTATGTTTATGAATCCGCACATACAGTGTGTAATAAAGTTCGTGCAGATATCTTTATTTTGAGTATACCATCTTTTTATGTGTATATTTTTCTGTGATTATAGGAAAACGGTACAGGCATGGACGGAACAAGTACACGTTTGTGAAAAAACAGGCCTCCAAGGACCCATAGCAGATGGGTATAGTTGGAAGAAATATGGACAGAAAGACATTCTTGGAGCCAAACATCCAAGGTGAGCAAGAAATTCTTAACTTGACTACCAGTACACAAATGAAAGACGAAGGGAGGTCATCAATTTACCATGGTTTAATTATTTTAATCTCTTATTTGATGTTATTTGTGTAGAGGTTATTTTAGATGTGCTCATAGAACTGCTCACGGGTGTTTGGCTATGAAACAAGTTCAACGATCCGACGAAGACACCTCAATCTTCAATGTCTTATATCGTGGAAAACATACTTGTATTCAAGATGCACATTTACTACCAGGCCAATCAGTAAAGGGATCAGTAAACATAACTTATCAACAAAATGCAAAACGACTGAAAAAATCACAAGAAACAATCACCAATTTTAAATCAGGTTGTCATGTTAAATCAAAGAATTCTGGGACCAGCCAAACATTACTAAGATCTCCTTCTACATCCATTCCATGTATAGAGAAAGAAAGCAACAACGACATTTTCTCCTCCATGGGTAGTTCGTTTTCATCTCCATATTTATTAGCTCCGGCAACTTCAGAATCCAGTTCCTTTTCTCCTTGCAGAGTGCAGGATTTGCATACTTCAGATTATGATATTTGTGAACTCACTTCAACGGTAACTTCAGCATTCGATTCTACAGATGTTTATTTCGATTTTGGTTATTTCGATGGCTTGTGATTCTGATTTTCTATTTGTTGTATATTCATCAATAGTTTCGTACGATAGATGAGCTAACAATGTTTCTCCTAATTATGGAGAAAATTTTGTGTCGATGTAAACCAATTGTGAAACGAAGTCTGCCTCGTTCATCACCTCGCAACTTAAAATTGTAAAAAAAATAGTTGTCCGCATCAGTATAACCCAAAATCTGCGTCATAAACAGAAGTTTATCACTATGGTTGAAAAGGCTACTTCATGAACCGATTAGGATAAAATAATTTTCCTTTATTAGGGATAAAATAATTTACAAAAGACTACCAAAGGTAGTCGAAACAGAAAACAAAATCGGTAAAATACAAAGTCCCAGTTGTGCACATTCGTTATTCACCAAAACAAAACAAAAAACAAAAAAACTCATCATCTGATTATTGTCGTGCTGTCTCCTTCTTCACTTTCACCAATGTTAAGATTCAACGGATGATTTTTCTCCTGGATAACACTTTTTTTTTGATCGGTAAATTAGTTAATTTATTGAAAAAGAAAAAAGCAGGAACCAACTGGAAAGTAATTACAACTTACAATTTCCGACCATGGGAGGACACAGCATCCACCCTTAAAGAAAAAACTGGAAAGTCCCCAGATAACACTTTGATAGTTTGATGTGCGTTTGGTTTCATTGGCTTGGGACCAACATTCAACTGATTAAGAGCCTCGTTTACTAGCTAGGCATGCTACAGCGGTATATAACCGGTTAAATCCATGTTAGAGAGCAAGGTTTGAAAAACGGGTCACGGCTCAGGTCACGGATACTAGGCGTGACCGTTATTAAGCGTTTTCACAGGTGTGAGCACGTTTCGAGCAAAAAACACGTTATATAGGAAAAAAACGCGTTTTTTGGACGTTTTTTGAAAATAACGGGCGTTGTAACGGTTACATAGGAAAATAAAATAAAAATTTGATCTGAATTCCCTATGTAACGGTTATAACATTCGTGAAAACGGAATAACGAGTCTAAAAAACGTTGTTACAACGTATTTTAATTTTTTAATACTCCCTACGTCCCTAAATAGATGACCTATTAATTTTTAAATTTTGTCCAACTAATAGATGACCTATATCATTAAGAAATTCTAATACTACCATTTTATTTGATTAGTGTTAGTATAAGAAATGTGTGTAATTCGATAGAAATGTGTATAATTCGATCTACCCACCACCAATGCATGATGATGCCTACATAGTTATTTTTTATATATTTCATTTTCAGTTTTAACATGTACACACGTGACCACGTCCAAATCATGTACCCATCTTAACATGTAGTCATGTACCCACCACCACGTCCAAATCATGTACCCATTTAAGTCTTTGAAAGAAGTGTAGAACTAAAGATGCTTCTCATGTTTTTGTTTTTTAGTTATTAATCTATCTGCTTTTCGGTTTCAAAAAACAGGAAAACGGTACTACAAAATTACTAATATTATCTCCAAATATGTATAATTAAGTAATTTGAATTTCTAGTAACAATTGTACTTTTCTTTGTAGGTAGGAAGAATGCGAATGATGCAAGGTCAATTTGGATCACCATCAGCATGTATTGCAGCTCAACATGGTGATCCTATAAGTTGGTGGTTATCTTATGGTGTTGAGTATCCATCCCTCCAAAAGATTGCAGTAAAGATATTAAGTCAAACAAATACATCGTCTGGATCAGAGAGGAATTGGAGTGTGTTTGAAAGAATCCACACCAAACTACGCAATCGTTTACTTTCATCGAGATTAAATGATCTGGTGTATGTCCAGTACAATTTGAAGTTGGAGCAACAAAGAATTAAAGGTAAAGCAAGGAGACATAACATTGATGTTCACGACGTTCAAAGTCTAGTGAGGGATGACAATATGCTTAACTGGATAGCGGGGGAAGATGAAACACCGGTTTTACCTCAAGAAGAACAGTGGTTAAATATGCTGGAAGAGGAGACCGTTAATAATCCAGAGCATGTCCCTCTACCATACAACTGGCATGATCCGGAAGTTCAAATCCCATACGAAAGGTTACCGGCGAGTGACTTTGTTTATGACTTTGGTAATCTTTCATTTGGAGACAATACACAATGTTATGAGAATGTGAATCCAACATATGATTCTCGTACACTTCCGATCGCTCTGACCACGGTGTTGAACATATGAACGAAGGATATAATTCTAATATTGATAATAATAATGAAGTAGGTAACAATAATGATGATACTGAAGGAGGTTATGATAACGATAATGATGGTTATTATGATGATGATACTTATGCAAATGAAGATAGCCAGTACCCCGACAACGATGACTATGACGTGGAAAGGAACCGTCGAGAAAATAATGAATACTTGAAAAAAGGTGGTGCTCGTAGTTGGTTCGCGTATCTTTTTAAATGATGAATACTAGTTTAACAATCCTATGTTTTTTAAATTTGAAGTTTTTAACCCTGTAGTTAGTTTCCTTGTGTCATTTAAAAAATAATAATTCGAAGTTTTCAGCTTTCAATGTAATAAAAAAAAAATCAAAAGAAATGGCAAGAAAGCTATTTACACGGTTATAACGTGCGTGATAACGGGAAAACAGTTCTAAAAAAACGCACGTTAAAATGTTATTTAGAAGAAAAAAACATTCAAACTAATTTTAGAAAAACGGTTATAACGTGTGTGAAAACAGGAAAACGGTACTATAAAACTGTCGTTTTTTCCTATTTATCGGCCTAATAAAGCCACGGGCTTCGGGGACCCTCACGGCCACAGTATATGGGTGTGACCGTTTTAACGGACGTTTTTTCAGTAAAAACAGATGTTTTTAAAACCTTGTTAGAGAGACGCTACATACTCTCTCTCTCTCGGCAACGTTTCTTTTGGTTTAGGCTGGATTGATATATATTGTTTAGGAAAATAGAGAATAAATGAATAGTGGGTGAAATATGATCCACAACTATTATCCCACTTCCATTTGCCCCTTCCCACACCTGTGGAGGTACTGTCCAGGATGGAACCATGTGAGAAACTGACCTTTATGGTTGGCAACATTTTATAATCCTGTTTTTAATAATACTACTCCAAATATCAAATCGTGCAACCCAATAATTAATTAACTAATCATATACTATTAATTAAGAACACGCAGTTGGAGGATAGTAAATTAATTGGGGATATAGGAAAAAGACAAAAACTGGATCCAAATATCAAATCAGGGTCAACCCTTATCTAAGTATTTTTTTAATTTCTAATCTACCCCTCACTAATCAGGTTTAGTGTTTAATTATAATTAGGAAAAATCTTAAGTATTTGTTAAAAGATTAGTGTGTATTTTTATTTGTATTTGGGTGAGTGAGGTGAGAGCAGAAGGAAGGAAAAATTGAGAGGGAACTTTTTTTGGTGAAAGTGGAGATGATTATGAAGAGAGATTTGCTGCTTAGAGGTTGAAAATTTGATTCTTTAAATCCACCATTTTTGCAGCTGAAAAAGCCTGGTGCCGGCATGGACGTGGTATGAATACAATGTCAGAAGCAGCGATACCGGCATGGTATTCATGCCATGTCCATGCCGGCACCAAGCTTATTCCCCATTTTGAAATTCAAACCGGCATAGTATTCAACCAAAAAACGATGCCGGTACAAAAGTTGATTTTTACCCAGGGGTCCGGGGATGCATAACCCCTCCCGGCTGTGTTCGACCTCTCAACTGGTTTTCAGTCCACTGTCGGCATAGTCATTTAATTCTCGAGCATGCCGGTATTGCTACTGGCATGGTATGTTGCTTGAATTTCTATGCCGGCACATGATGTAAAGTATCCAGAAACTTGAAAAAAAAATTCACTTGACTACCGGCATTGATAGATTTCTATCGAGCATGCCGACACTTAGTTACGACATTGAATGTTAGTTACCAAGCATGCCGGCACCATTTTCCGGCATGGTCTTCATCAATTCCGGCATGGTCTTCATCACTTCCGGCGATGTAAATTTTTTTATTTCCAACTTGGTATTCATCACTACCGGCATGGTCTTCATCACTTCCGACATGGTCTTCATCTATACCGGCATGGTCTTCATCACTTCCGACACGGTATTCATCACATCCGGTAACTCCTAGGATGTTCCTGGATACTAAAAGAGAACTACATCACTGATAAAAAAATTCAAATATATGTTGTAACTAAGTACCGGCACTCAAGGAAACCTAACATTCATGCCGGTACTGATAAAAAATTCTACGGGTTTCATGGATACAAAAAAGTCACTATCGGCATACTCGAATAAATGTAAACCAGTGCCGTAACCTTCTGCCGGCATAGTATTCCACCTAATTTCAATGTTGGTATATAACTATCAGTTTTCAGATGACTCTTGGTCTGAAAACGACATTGTATTCATACCAAAATCATTATCGTAACTCAATACCGACATTGTATTCATTATATATTGAATGTCGTAAACTACTACCGGCACTGCATTCATACTAAAATCAATTCCGGTACTCTCTGAAACTCAACTGTTTGAGTTAGGGTTCTCCATTTTGACGATTCTAACCCAAAATCAATGTCTCATGTTCTTCTTCTTCTTCTTCTTGCTCTTGAGCAATCAAAGCAAGACTTTGTTGCAATTTTTGTTGAGCAACCGATTTTGACTTTGATTGGGCATCTGATTTCTTTCTTGGAGGCATGGTTATGATTCGGGTAGGTTATGCGACGAAGAAATTTTTGAATCGACGATTCATCGTCGACGAAGAACGGATGAAGAAGATGGAACAAATTATTATTTTTCAAAAACTAACACTAGTGCCGGAACTGATGGTGTAAATGGGGGATAAATGATTTGGTTATTTAATTTTATGTTTTAGGGGAAAAGGTAGTATAGTCTTTTCATAATATTTTTTAATTAACCAAATGGTATTTTAGTATTTTCATACCCAAAAATTAACCCTTAGCAGACACCATGGGTTGGGGGAAGTAATTTATATCCCTCAATTAATTTTACCTTCCCCAATTAGTAATTTTTAATTAACTAATCGTATATTATTTACCTAAAAAAAAACTAATCATATATTAAATCTACGAATAGTACATCTAAACAAAACTTATTGCGAATCCATAATTAATCACTTCCCAACTTCTAACTTCAAATAGATCTTCTTCCGTACTTGGTACTTGCCCAATTGTCTATGAAAACTTCCTGGCGATCACGGACTTTGATTAATACACTTGCTTCTTCTGTTTTACTGCCACTATATTTATTTAAGCTATTCTTTTAAGAGCAACCACAGTCATGGGACTAAAGACCAAATACTATCGAAAGAGCAGACACTATCGAGCGACTAAAGATCAAACCAAAGACCAAAGACCAAATTTGGTCTTTAGTCTAGTCTTTAAAGAGCATTCGCCTGATGGGGCGCAAGTTATCGCCCGATCCAAAAAAAAAAAAAAAAAAAAGATCAAACCATAAAAAAATGGAAATGGAAGACAAAAAAAAAATTAAAAAAAAAAATAAGTTGGGGCGCAAATTTTGGTCTTCCCACCAAATTTGGTCTTCCCACCCGTAGTGTCGCACACGGAGTAAACCCAAAATTTTCAAATTTTTTTGGTCTTTACTCTTTGGTTATAGTCGTATGATTGCAGTTGCTCTAATGCGTGTAAAATAAAAAATTTCATCTTTCTCGGATTATTTTTGATCTTGATTTATCCTATGAGTTTAATCTATATTAATTTTTTCTGCTTGATTTGTTAATATTAATGAACTATTAATTGGGGGATATGGATTTTAATTGGGGGATATGAATTACTTCCCCCAACCATTTGTGGCTGATAAGGGGTGTCTTTTGGGTGCGAAAATACCAGAATATCCCTTCATTAATTAAAAAACATTATGAAATTACTGTAATGCCCTTTCCCTAAAACAATAAAATCTAAATACCAAATTCATATATCCCCCAATTCAATTTGTACCGGCATAGGGTTAGGTTTAGAAAAAAAAAAATTCTTCATCGTTCATTCTTCATCGACGATTAATCGTTGAATCAAAAATTTCTTCGTTGACTAACCTACCATAACCATGCCTCCACGAAAGAAATCAAAAGCAAAACGGAACACTAAATCGATTGCTCAACAAACACATGAGCAACGAATCGAGAACATTGCTCAAGAACTAGAAGAGGAAGAAGCATCCAACTCGGATGATCAACCAATCATGGCTTCTCTGAGAAGGTAAGTGTTTTTTTAGCTCATTTATGATTGTTTTAATCGATTTTTAGCCATGGGTTTAGGTTAGAATCGCCAAAATTGGTGAAACTGTGGAGTTGCTGAGAAAACCGGCATTCAATCTTAGTTTGAACACCATGCCGGTTTAACTTCTTGAACCTGAAATATCAATACCGACATACGATAGTAGTTGAACACCAAACCGTCTTGAGTTCCTGAAAATTAGATTTTAGGACCGGCATTCGAATTGGGTTGAAGGCTATTCCGGTAGTCAACTAAAAACACACAGGAATATTATTTTTTTTACCGGCATTATATCTAGGTTTCGTCATTGCCGGTTTTGAAATACCGGCATCAGGTAGTTCAATTCGTGTATGCCGGTTTGACACTTGAAACATTCAGTAAGAAAAACTCAAAAACCGGCATGCTCGATATTTGAACATATATGCCGGTACATGTTACCGGCATTAGTTGTTTTAAGAATTTCAATGCCGGTTTACAAACTGTGATGACTTTTCTTATGTTTGTTTCGTTTGTTTATGTTATAGGTCAAAAGCCAAAGTATCGAGGAAAAATAAAGGTCCTATTCTCACTAAAAAAAGGAGAAAGGACGGTCTTGATACTCCCCAGGTCCCCGCCTCCCTGGGGATAGATGCGGGTCGCAAGAAGCGTTTGGGGTTTCAAACAAGAGGGTTAGATTGGGAGAGTGGTGGTGAACGTAATGCACTTAGAATCCGTGAAGGTACATTTGTGAACGATGAGAATGATGAAGGGGACAGTGAGGATAAAGATGATGAGGTTCCCCCAAGTCAATTAGCAATCCAAACCGAAGTTGGTGAGACTAGTCAACAACCAACACAAGGCAAGGGCAAGGGAAAACACAAAGTTAAAGGTTGTCACCTTCCTCACATTGATGACATGATACCCGACCGCGATGATGGTAAAATTTGGGGTCAAGCTCTGGAACCGAAAGTACTCTTTGGATACAAGAACTCTTGGGCTCGTACAATCTTTCAAACTTATGTAAGTATTTTTTATTTTGTGCATGTGCATTGTTTTATTTTTTACATTATCTCTTAATCGTATTATGTCTTATTTTTAGGATCATACTAAGGCTGTGCGTGTTTGCCGAAACCAAGCCGCGGATGAGTGGAAATTGTCGTTGGAACATGAAGATGTCCAAACATTAGTAAGGAACTCGGGTTTGTATTCTTTGGTTGAAAATTACTTGAATCCAGATACTGTCACCGTCAATTGCTTTGTCGAAAGGTATCATGGTGAAACCGATACAATGCACTTCCCGTTCGGGGAGATGACCTTGATTCCTGAAGATGCTTATGCCATTCTAGGCTTGAATGTTATCGGAAAATCAATTTCAGAAGGAGTTGAGTCTCGGGACCTAGATTGGCTGAAGTTGCACGATTTGACTGAAAAGTTGTTTGGTTGGGACTTCAAAACTTCTTCGGATAGATTTTATGTAGCATCGAACGGAAGTAAGACGAAGACATTCAAGATGACGATGCTTAAGAAGATGTTTGAAAATACAAAGGCTAGAATCTTGGAGGCTGGATGGGACCCTGCACAGATTCACTATACCGCCGCCGCGTACCTGTTATACCTCTTGGGCACTAGGGCATTCCCTGACAGTAATGGCAACCGGGTAAGTGCAAACTTTCTCCAGTACCTTGACCCGTTGGAAGGTGTGTGTGGCTATTCTTTGGGCACCGCGGTCATGGCACATTTGATGGCGGAGATGAGAAGGGCTTCATTGGCTAAAACAAACCAATTTGTCGGGAATTTCACTATACTCCAGGTACAATTTTTTTTAATCTATGTTCACATGTATTTATTTAACTTTTGTTCACATGTATATTGTTCACATTGGATTAGGTGTGGTGTTATGAACACTTCCCAACCTTGTTCAAGGACTGCCCATTCTTGAAGATCAAAGACCTTCCTGAACCCGATATCCCTAGAGCTCGGAGGTTCGAGTTTCACAAGAATCCGAAGCCCCAGTAACAAAGGTCGAGTCATCGATATGATATTGGCTCTGGATGCTATGAGGAAGGAAGACGTTGTGTTCGACACTTATAAGGAGATTAGAGGATACCGTCAAATCCCAAGAGATGTTGCATTGTACCATGGGCCTTTGTACCACCCAAGAGGATACATCATGGCCGACCCATGCCGTGTGATGCGCCAACATGGATTTAAACAATTATCCCGTTTTTGGTCGACTCGATGATAATTATCTTCTTTACTTTTCTCGGTGCAATTCAACTCCCAACAAGTTGCATGTAGTGTATGATCCAGAACCGGAACCAACACATTGGAGGGAAAGAGACCCACGTCGTTTGGTAGATATTAGTAAGTGGGAGCTTGCGGAAAATGGTTATGAAGTTGATGACAACTATATGAGGGATTACCTGGAATGGTCACATCCTTATGTCGTGCGCCCTCCCTCCGTGGAAGCTCCACACCAAGAAAACCCTCCTGTTGAAATTCCTCCACCTCCACCACCTACGATGGCCCAACTTCTCAAGACTCTCGGAATGGTGGTAAGTTTTCTTAATTGGTTATAGTTATTAAATGTAAACATAATCATATATTAATATATATCCTGATTATGTATTTGATGTATTAAACTAGCGACGTCGACTTGGAAAGGTTACGAAGATGTTAGGTTGCAAGCATAAGGATGGAGTTGTGCTATCTCTTCAAGAAATCAAGGAACTCGAGGAAAAGCTTCATAGAATTGAAGAAACCGACCCTACTGTCAAAGATATGTATGGGGAAACAAGGAAGGCGCCAACCCAAAAGAAACAAAAGACTAATTAGTGATGGTTAACTCTTTAGTTTTATGGTTACGTCAAAAACAATTTCAAACTTGTTTTGGTTTGTACTGTGGGTTAACTCTTTATTTACTTTGGTTTATGTTGAACATGATTAGAGTTTTGGTTTGAAAGTTAAAATGTTCCGGCATAGGACAGCTCATTGTTTGAAATACCGTTACACATACCGGCATTTTTGAATTCATCAGGTTTCACAAACCGGCATAGTAAAATTCAAAATCAGACATGTACCGGCATTGTTGTGTTTGCTAAGGTTTATGCCGGTATTCAAAATCTCCAAAAACTATTAAATAAGTGACAGAAAACCGGCATATGAATATTCATTTTAAGAATGCCGGTATTAAAAAACTCTTTAATTATCTCCTAATGGAACTGTTCCCAAAACCGGCATTGAATTTATTAAACATTGTATGCCGGTATAGTAGTTATATTTGTTCCTCAACCTGAATAGAATTTCCTCAAAACCGGCATCATCGTTGTATTACGTTGAGCGCCGGAACATAGTACCGGCATAGTTTTACTTCATCCATTGTCTGCCGGTTTTAGGCATTGAATAACTAACGGCTAGTTTTTTAAACCATACTCTAGAAAACATTAGTTCCGGCGTGGGATCTGAGTTTCTTATTGTGCCGTTACTAAAGTAGAAAAGAGCCGTTATGACTAAATATATTTAAAGGAATGGATACACCCATTGCACTTGATACCTCACAGATATATCTCCAATGGATTATTACTCACCGCCTGCCAAGTTCATCAATTCCCTCGAAAAAGAAAAACGTTTGAGGAGCATATTGTCCACTCCGACAGGAATTCAATCATCAACCACGACCAACTCCATTGCCACAATACTAGAAAAACTAAGAAGGAAGGAAGAAACCACCAACTCAATTGTCGCAATGGAGGAAGAGATAAGTAAAAGGAAGAGAGAAGAAAAAATGAAAGCAAAGATTGAACGTTATCGTCAAAAAATAGATAACATCAGAGCGGAAGCTCTGGGAGAGGTTAAACATCAAAAAGAATCTAAGATAGAAGCAGATGTTGAGGAGGAAACAGAATGGATTAGGAATTACTACTTAGTATTGGATTTGGCGGAGGATGAACGCCCGTCAGAAGTGTTTTGGGGCCTTGTAATGAATGGTTCTTACAAGCATTACACGGTTAACGGTAAGAAATGCAAAACTGAATACGTTGATCAAATAGTACGCATTCGAACAACTGCAGTCATCAAATCATGTCTCAAATACAACGAATTCCTATCAAGATACGGTGGTGATAGGTATAAAGCTCAGGATGCATATACGAAGTGGAGACAAGAGCCTTTTAGGCATTTCGAAGCTGCTTTGCTTGTTCAATCTAATTCCAATAAATTATTTTAAATTGTATTACTATTGATATCTTTAATTCTATGTGTAACGTTATTCCCTTAAATGATGTTAGTTGGAAAATGCTTGAGATCTTATGTTTGTGTTTAATGATGTTTATTTCGTGAAATTTCGTTCAAATACCAAAGAATGACTATGAGTTAAAAAAATAAGAAGTTATGAAATCTTAAAACCGGCATCATGTATATGTTTACGAAAGATGCCGGTTTACCACACTAAGAAGTTAAAAAAATAATGAACTTGTAATGCCGGCATCACCGGTATGTAATTGTCAATGCTGGTATTCTGGCGTTTAAAATTTCATTCAACTTGGTTGACGGTTAGAATTTCATTCAACTTTTTTTACGGTTACAATTTCATTCAATTTGTTTGACGGTTTCCAAATATGACGGTTTCCAAATATTTAATGAGTCATTGGAAGGTTACAAAATCGTGGGTTTCTTTAATGACGGTTTCAAACTTCCAAAGCTATATAAGTGACGGTTTTGGAAAGAAAACTATTCGTTCTATTCAATCTTTCCCTATTTTTTTCATCTATTATACCAAAACAATGGTTCGTCGCAAATCTCGTGATAACCCCAATGCAGAAATACCTGTTGATGCGCAACAAACTCATGAAGAGTCTCCTGGTGAGGCGGAAGTAACAGATTTGATTCGGTAAGTCATGTATAACACAAAGTCTCCCGTTGAATTGAAGTAGTTTTAGGGTTTATCCAATAATATACAACACAAAGTGAAACTTGATAGGAGTTCATGATGGATTAAAATATCTTTTTACGGTTTTGAAATTGCATTCTACTCAATTGAGTTCAATTTGAAAAACAAAAAAAAAATGTTAAGTTTTGGGTAAAAAATTACAGAAAACCGGCATTCCAAAAATTACTGCTGGTATGCCGGTAATTGTTCTGGCGTTCACGGTATGGTAACATACAATGCCGGTTTTTGTTCCCTAAATTTTTTAAATTCTTGGATACAATTCAACAAAAACCGGCATCTTCGTATTATTTGATATAATGCTTGAATTAAACCGGCATAGAATAGTATTAAGCCGTGAATGCCGGTTTTGTGTGTGTTCATTTTGTATGCCGGCATGCACTATATAAATCCGTTTAACGTGTTGGAACATAGGTCTCATGCACCAAAAAAGGACAAAGGAAAAGGAATAGCGGCTACTGCATGTGTCTCAACTCACACTGATGATGATGATGATGATGAGAATCAAACTCCACAAGAACCGGAACAACCAGGTGGCTCATCTTCACAAGCAGGTGGCTTAGGACAAACTAATGATGAAAAGGCACCCCCACCTCACTTCCCTGATACGTTAGACTTAATTCCTCACAGAAATGATGGAAAATATTGGGGTCAACCTATAAACCCGCAACTTTTATTTTCGTATAAAGACTCTTGGGCTCGATGGATCTATCAAACTTATGTAAGACGTTTGTATCTTGTTATTCTATTATTTACACGTGATCAATTTAATAAAGTTCGTGATGATTTTATAGGACCACAGGAAAGCCTGGCGTGTTAGCCGCCATCAACAATCGGATGTCTGGCTTTTGGAGGATGAGTGTCCGGATGTTCAAGATATAGTCAAATCATCTGGGTTGTATCCTGCGATAGAAAATTATGTGGCCACTGATACCGTCACGGAAAACTGATTTTTGGAGAGGTTTTATGGTGAAACTGACACCATGCATTTTCATTTTGGCGAGATGACCATTATCCCTGAAGATTTCCAAAGGATAATAGGACTAGAGGTTCTTGGGAAACCGGTTAAGGTAGAAGACAAGTCGAATGACCTAGGGTGGGAAAAGATCTATGAGCTAACTGAAAAGTTGTTTGGATGGAACAAGGAAACCACGATGGCAAATTTCTACAAGAAACAAACTTCTCAGACAAAGACTATAACATTCGTCCAACTCACTCAATTGTTTGGGAATACAAAGAACAAGGAATTGACTCCCGCACAAGCTCAACAAACTGCCGCAGCATATATGTTGTTCATTTTGGGAACCACTATATTCCCTGACTCTAATGGTAACAGGGTGCATTTGAACAACCTACAGTTTTTGGATCCGTTGGAAGACGTTCATAAGTATTCATGGGGCACCGCTTTCTTGGCACATTTTTTGGCAGAAATGCGTCGAGCTTCTAAGGCGAAAAGGCCGTCAATTTAATGGGAATTTCACCGTGATTCAGGTATGGTGAATTACTTATTTTTTATTGTTATCATTACATTTGTTAGTTTCCAAATATTAATTATCTTATACATTTTATGGGCACATGTGTGGGCTTACGAACACTTCCGAGATTTGTTCATTGGGTATAGAGGATTGAAAATTTGGCATGACTATGAACCGAATATGGCTCTAGATCATAAATACTTCTTCGGCAATACCCCTACTCCTAACAAGAAACGATTTTTACAAATGATAGAAGCTTTGGACTCGTTTTCTGTGGAAGATGTTGTGTTTGACCCTTATAGGAATGTCAGAGGAGTTCACCTTATGAGACATGATAATGTTTCATTTTACAACGGACCGTTATTTCATCCAAAAGGATATGTTATGCATAACCCTCTCCGCGTGATGCGCCAACTCGGTTACAAGCAGAAAGATCTCACAGATACATCATATCATAAATATTCTCATGACTTTACTAAATGCCAATCATATGAGAGCCATACTCTGGTATGCTACGACCCAGAACCAATTCTTGCACATTGGATCGAAAGGGAAGAAGAAGAACTTGTGATGGATAGGGATGATTGGGAATTGGCTGAGAATGGTGTTGATAGTGAACCCACATTCCTAAGCGGGCATCTACAGTACTCACATCCTTATGTTATACGCCGGGATACGGTAGCGGTCCCACCACCACCACGTCCATCCACAACTCCAGATACTGTACCCGCACTTATACAGCTCGTTACATTGTTGGTGCGTTCATTACTATTCTCTTAATCTAAATCTATCAAATTATAAAACTGTACATACTAAATACATTTTGAAAAATATCCATTAACAGCGTCAGCGGATTGGAAACTTGTCAAGGTTCTTTAAGAAGAAGACCAAGAAAGGAGAGTTGCTGACCCAGAAAGAAATGGAGAACGTCGTCCAAAAGTTAGACCAAATAGAAGATACTGAGGCAAAAGACTTGTGGGGCGAAAAGAAAAAGAGGGTATACAAGAGGCCAAGAACCGAGTGATCGTGTGGCCTTGATAGTACTGTTGTTGTTTATGTTTGTTTGTGTGGATTGGTAATCTGTGAACATCTTTGCTTCATTTGTTTTCGGTTTGGAACATCATAACTTTACATTTGGTTTGTCTAAACTTTGCTTATGTCATTTTATGGGATTAGATCTTTGCTTATGTTATTTTATGTGTCTTGCAATATCCAATTTCTAAGTTTATTTTTTTAAAACCGGCATAGTATTTATCCTGTGAACCATGCCGGTTTTCTTTTTAGTTCCATATTGAAAAATAGAGTTCCGGCATAGTAGAATTATCTTGTGTACTATGCCGGTACTCTAAAATTCCTATGTGAATAAACTTTCTATGTGTTCTACCGGTGGTGTTATGCATTTTTTTCCAATGACGGCACAAAAAAAAAATATCTGTGAACTTATGGTGTTATTTCGGCACAAAAGAGAACATATATTGAAACGCCGGTACAAGTACTGGCATAGTAAAGTTTGAATCAAATCACATTGGCACATATGGTTTAATGATTACAATTCAAACTTCCAAAACAACAAAAAGGGGGCGTATAATTAAACCACATATATCCAAATTACTCATCATCACTTCCACACGTATGAAGTTGCAAGTCATCCTCTTCAAGAGGTTTCTTTGATAATGCCAAAGCATCCCATAATTGGTGATTCTCCTCATTCAATGCCATCCATCCCTTCCATATATTTGGATCAAGTTCCTTGTTTTTAACCATCCCACAAACAGGTGGCAATGGACAATTGTCCTTGAGTTTTAGAATAACGAAATGATTGTCGTTCACGTACGCCAAAACAACTCTTCTCATCTTAAGGGATCCATCGCATTTTTGCCATTTTGGTGTAAATGTGGAGACTATGGTGGGGGAAAAATAATGAACAACACAATTAAATGTATCCGCTACTAGATGCCCACAAAGCGGCATACTCATCCAATATTGAGAAGGAAGAAATGTCATTTCCTGCTCGGGTCCTAACACTTGAGCACACATATCATCAAACACCTCATCGTGACCAAGAAATTGCTCATAAAAGCTCCTCTTCTTCACAAGTTGATCGGCCATTCTCATTCTAGCATAGCGGCATGGTGTCATTCCTTTACTAACAGCCGTCTCGAAGATTCCTAATTGTTCGGTCACGGCATGATATCCACAATTTCCATCTCCATCGACATCATCCGTGTACGCAATAAACTCGTGAATAACCTCAGGAAGTTGGCCTATGTAAGACTCTATCTTCGTATGATAACTTCTAATGGTCCTACCTGTTATGGGATCCTTATACATCTTCATATTACCATCTTTTAGCTTAATTATATCCAAACCATCATCTGCAATCCCTACACTCCAAATGTCTATGGTATTAGACGGGAGAATATTCTTCCTTGGCCTTCCTCTACCCCTTTTCCTTTGAACCTCGGCTACATCGACTATTGGTGTAGGTTCGGATTGCTCAAAGACATGCCCTTGGTTGCTTAATGTTGGTACCTTCGGCGACCTTCCCCTCTTCCTTTGAACCTCGGATACATTGACTATTGGTGTAGGTTCGGAATGTTGACCTTGTTGTCCTTCGTAGATTAATGTTGGTACCTTCGGCGACCTTCCCCTCTTCCTTTGAACCTCGGATACATCGACTATTGGTGTACGTTCGGAATGTTGACCTTGTTCTCCTTCGTAGCTTAATGTTGGTACCTTCGGCGGCCTTTCCCGTTTCCTTTGAACCTCGGATACATCGACTATTGGTGTAGGTTCGGAATGTTGTCCTTCGTAGCTTAATGTTGGAACCTTCGGCGGCCTTCCCCTCTTCCTTTGAACCTCGGATACATCGACTATTGGTGTAGGTTCGGAATGTTGACCTTGTTGTCCTTCGTAGCTTAATGTTGGTACCTTCGGCGGCCTTCCCCTCTTCCTTTGAACCTCGGATACATCGACTATTGGTGTAGGTTCGGAATGTTGACCTTGTTGTCCTTCGTAGCTTAATGTTGGAACCTTCGCGGCCTTCCCCTCTTCCTTTGAACCTCGGATACATCGACTATTGGTGTAGCCTTTAACTCGTCGATTGTTGTTGACTTGATATCGGTTCCTTCCTCGGCCCATCCCTTTTATTTGGACCGGGAGTTTCCGCGAATCTTGCTTCTGAAATCTCACTTGCACATAGATCTCGTTTTTTTGTTGCCGCGAGTTCCTCTTCACGGCGAGTCATTTCTTTGAATTCTTTTCTTTGTTTTTTCCTTGGAATTTTAGTTTGTGGTCTACCCGGCGGATCTCCCTTTGTTGGATCTTTACTCTGTGCTATCCATGGCCGTGTAATTAGTCTTAGTTGACTCAACAATACTTGTCGGGTAGCCGAGTTTCCACGTGAGTAAGCTCCAAAATATTCTTGGGCCTCCTTTGTATCCCATGGTGATTGTCCGGGAACTTCGGTAGGGGGAAGGTCGAAAGATAATTGCTTCCAAAAAGGATCAATAACACCAATAGGTATCACTTCTTCATACTTCACAAGCATATGTCGACACGGAAGCCCCAAAGAAGACATGTCGGGACAAATACACACATCACCCGGTTTTCCATAATTTTTTTCATATTGCATTTGTCTCATCATATGTTTTATTGCCCACCGAGAGACGTTAAACTCTATTCCTTGGAGCAACTTAGTATGTTTAAGAAAAGGAGTCATCCTATCCATGGAGCTTTTCTCAAAACCCTTCTTGATCCTATCAATATCGGCCTTAAAGTTTTGTTCCATTGCCTCGGCGACCGTAACCACGTTTCCCAGGCCGGACTGGATGAGATCTTTAAATCTCCCATGTGAGGACTCCGCTATACTAGTTGCTTCATTCCCGTAATGTCTATAACGATTTTTCCACGCACGCACAAATTTTTCCTTGAACTTATCCAACAATTTATCCCGACAATATGAAACGGCACTTGGATACACTTCGTTATAGATGGCAATAAACATTTTCAATCTCTTTTCATACATGTCCTCGGTAAGAGACCAATAAACTTTCTCCCAATCCTTTAGAAATTCCAACCACCTTTTATGGTTTTCATCGTGTTCTTTGTCGACTCGCTCTTTAATCTTTCCTCTTTCATTTTCTTCTTCTTCGGGTGATAGTTTCTCATTACGAACATCTTCATCAAGTTGACCAACCATTCTTTTTTTAATATCAGCCTTAGAGGGTTCAAACAAAGCATGACAATGTTTTTTCACATTTTCACCTATATGAAATGTACATAGGAAATTTTGTGCATCCGGAAATACGTCGGATATGGCATTCATTAGTGCGTCAAATTGATCGGTTATGATGACCTTCGGAGCACGATTTTCCGGGAACAATAATTTCAATTGTCGCAATGCCCAATGATAATTGTAATCCCTCTCGTTTTCCATTAAACACTAAGCCAATGTGAATGTTACCTTGTCCGATGTCTGCCCCACGATGTTGAACAACGGCATGTTGTATTTGTTTGTCTTGTACGTGCAGTCCATCATAAGAACATCACAACACGTATGAGCCAATTGTGAAAGCAAAGGATGCGAAATGAATATTTGAAGCGGATTTTCGTCCGTACCTCTTTTAATGATACGCGTGTAGTTGTGATCCCAAACTATCTTCTCAAATTCTTGCATAACATTCCTCCCTTCCCATTCCAACCTTTTAATAGTTGCTTGTGCGCTATAAATTGTACTTAGTGAAGAAACGTTCATCTTATCCTTTTCCTTGAAGGTTCGGAGAATCACTCTTGGTTTGATACATGCTTTTGTCATCATCTTGACATCCTAGAATTGATCAGGTTTTAGCTTCGCAACTAGGGAGTGACCTTCAAAATCTTTCGGATCAGGTTGGTTGTGACGGCCAAACCACACCTTACATTCCCATTCTTTTTCTTCTTTACTTTCTCCTCTTAGATAGAATACAAGCTTAAAGGGGCACTCATCCTTTCTCGTAACTATTTTGTATACCCTCTTAGTCTTCTTTTCATATACATAACCCTTTCTCTTATGGCTATTCTCCTTGTATTTTCCGCTTCTCTCACAAACCATCTCAAAACGAACATCTGAATGTTGACTATTCCTCACTAAGACACACATGTTCTTAAGAGCCGTCTCTTTTGCCCAAGCAATTACTTCCTTTTCATCTTTTATTCCCTACATAATAATGAGAGATTACAAGCAAATCCCAACATTAAATTGTAAAAACTAGGTGGAAGACTTGTTTGGTAACATACCCGAGGTATTTTATAGTGTTCCGACGTATCCCGATGGAGCGGTTTGGAGTTTGGTTGATCGTTGTACATAATTATCTAAATGAAAATAAAATTGGATTAGTTAAAACCGGCAGTGTCGATAAGTAAATTAAAGTGTCGGTTTTCAAAAACGGCATACAAGGTAATTGTCATTCTATGCCAGTATTAAAACCGGCATTTTTACAAATTTTGTTACTATACCGGGATATCGTACCGGCATACATATATCAAAAAAAGTAATGCCGGTTTTTAAGTTCAAAATATAATTTGTTTCTGTATGTTTTTCCTATTAAACCGGCACCATCGACATGCAAGGATCTATGCCGGTATCACAAACCGGCATGGTGTGTCATGTACGGTCAGTCTTGGTTTGAGTATTCCATACAATATTCGGTGGTTGGTAAAAGTAAAAATTCAAACCGGCATACAATCTTGGTTTGAATGGTACGCCAGTATGTTCTTGAACTTGGGGATATTTTAAACCGGCATTCAAATTTGTATGAATACAATGCGGTTATAGAGGTTCCGGCATGGCATTCATATAACGCGCATGCCGGTTTTCTCGCTTTTTCGGATTGAAATGGCGGTTTCGAAAAAAACAAACAAATTTTCGACCTCTTTGAAGCATTACCGTGTGTTGGGGATGCTTGTATGTTGAACATGTTTACTTTCTTGAGTTGGTTCTTCACATAACTCCTCATGGTCACGAAAATCGTGATCCAAGGGTGTTGGTTCATCATATAACTCCAATTGGGAGGTGTTATCATTAACTGAAGATTGAAGATATGATTGTTGTTGTAGTTGAGCCAAGGATTCAACAGCTGCAAGTCTCTCTTCAAATTCATCTTCCATTTTAAAAAAAAAAAAAATTCTACTCTAAATTTTTTCCCCTCCTTCTACCCACAAAAAATTCAAATAAACTCAAAAACACTAAATATATCCCCCAAATCATTAAGATTTTACTAATCTTAATTAGTAACTAATCCTAATTAGGAGGGTTAGATTAGGAAATAATAAATTAATTACATAAGGGGTAACCCAGCTAGGATATTCGGATCCCTATTTTGTCCTCTAGTGATATCTCCCAATTAAAATCCATATCCCCCAATTAATTGTTCATATTAATTTTCGGCAATGCTACACACCGCACTCAACAGCGTCCTAGTATGCGCCCTACTTAACGTGTTAGCTTAGCTGTGACAAAAGACAACCCACATATTTGAAGTATCACGTGCTCACTTTTTGTGATTCATTATTCTTTTATTTTCTATCAACTTTCGTTTATGTTCTTTTCCATCTTCATCCTTAGTTCAGTCTACCATCAAAACTTTACATGAAATGTTTGAGGTGCGGAGTTTAACTGCAAATTAATTGGTTGATCAAAAAAACTGCAAATTAATTGATAAACATGGTGATATTCCGTAAAAATCATTTTTCCTTATCACATATTGAAAGAAATTAGCAAATTACATGGACTTCAAGTCTTCAACTTCCATGAAAAAAAAACTGCCATGAAATGTTCAGAAACCCAACTTTAATTTCATCTTTTACAACAAACCCATATTTCAACTCTTAAAATCAGCAAGTACTAACCCATTAATCTACCTTATATTTAACTTTAGAATCCTTCTCATGGAAACTTGAATGGAAAAATTTGGTTTTGAAAAGTGCTAGCTCAAGTATTCTTGGAGTCTTGGGTTATGTTATGATTTCGATTTATAGTGGCTAAGATATACGATCTAACGATTTGATTTATGTTTCTTTAAATTAGGGAAGAATTTGTTCCAGAAATCATTCACTGGAAAAATCCCTAAATTGGTCAAAAAATTTGATACTCAATATCTTCAAAATCGGTCAAATGGGTTTAATTAACTAATACAACCGTTGCCATGGTAGGAGGGCCGACCGAAGAAGAATCTAAAGATGGTGTTTGTCTGCGACTACTTTCGTCCCGTTTCAGAAAAAGTGATACTTTCAGTTTCAGGAAAAGTGATACTTTTGTTCCGTTTTTGAAAGTATCACTTTTTCTGAAACGGAGCGAAAGTATCATTTTTTCTGAAACATAGCGAAAGTATCACTTTTCCTTAAACTGAGCGAAAGTATCACTTTTCCAGAAACGAAAAATTAGTCGATCCATAAATCAAAATATGGTTGCATGATGTGTTATGCATCCTTTAGTTTGCATAATAGCTATGCATTCAATTTTCGAAAATTGTGCCTAAAGTGAAAGTATCATTTTTCTTGAAATGGAGGAAGTACATACCTTTTTTTTTTGAAGCATGTAGCATACGTTTTATTAGTTACAACGGAAAATTAGTTTATACATAAACCAAAATATGACTACATAAAATATTATGTATCTTTTGTGGTGGTTTGCATAATGAATGTATATTTAATTTTCTAAAATTATGCCTAAATGATAACACTTCCGATTTTTTCGTAAAAGTTCCAAATTTGACATTGTTGTTTGTATTCTTTGCAAAGATTTTTTTATAAGCTTTCTAACGAAATAAAATTTGTAAAATTCTAAGGAACGGATTTTTAGATATGTTATATTAAAGTTTACATTCCAATTATACCCCTAAAAAATTGGATACACAAAGAGTTATAGTAATTGGACTAAAAGAAATGGACAATTTTGTGTAGTGAAAAAGTAACCAAATATAAGGAATATTCTTTCCCAATCTTTTTATTCAATTGAACATTTGTGTTACTCTTCATTTTACATAAAATGGACTCGCTCACTACGGGCCTTCCGGTCGGTCGGCCAACAAGAATTATTGATTGTAAATCCGTAATCCTAATTTTGCATCATTTTTTTTTTTTTGGAAAAATCAGATCTACAGTTGAAGAACCACACATGGTTTTATGAAAACATTTTTCAAAACTTTAGTATTAAGAAAGAGAGAGATGAGTTAAGAAGAATGATATCCTTTCAAAGCTAATTTTTGATGGGAACTCGTTGATTTCATCTTCACTGATGTTGTCTCTTGAGCTTTGTTTGTTGTTCTTCAAAAAGAAGAAGAAAATGAGAAAGAGTTTTATTGTTATATCCAGCAATAGTGAAGTAAGAGAAAACACGTAAGAGTGAGAAAAAAAACTCACGTGATCTCGTCAGCCAGCCACCTCAGATTGGGCGCAGACTAGGGCGCCATGGAGGGCTGAGAATAGCATTTCTGATTAATTTTATTGTTTGCTCAAAGCTATTTATTTTTTCCTCAGGAAAAAAGGTTGCTCCAAGCTATTAACAAGAGATTTATTTAAAGAAAAAAATAGGTAAGTGATAGTGACAGAAGAAATAGAGTGGATACAATCTATCATCCAACTGATATATACTACTTTTATCCTTTTAACATGTGAAGATTATGTTTAGTGTTTATAGGAAAAAGGTTTCATCGTTGTTTCTTCTTTTCTGATTCAAAGGGAAACTATTCGAGCATTCATTTTTCTTAATAATAAACATAATCTTTTTAGGCTCAACCGGGTTCGAACATTGTTCTGTAGTCAAATGCTCTACCACTGAGATAATGCCAACCCTCTCCTTACACCTATTATATTTGATCCATATCTATGCCCCTTCGTTACTTTCTTGATTTGTTTCCTTTAAATATGATTTAAGAATAGCTCAAAAGATACAAAAGATAAGTAAAACAAAGGAATTAAAACACTTTAAAGCCCCCCCGCATGTGAGAAATGCAATGGGGAGGATTTAGAGAATGCCTCTCGCCACTCATCAAAGCATCTTTGCTCCATTTTAGGCACATTTTTGTTGTCTCGATTTATATAATAATTCATTCAACAAAGTAGTTAATATAATTAACCTAAACTTCGAGTACGTATTCTCCTCGCCCCCGCAAAACATAACAACTATTCAAACTTGAGCTTCAAATTTATCGATCATCCACACCTAAACTTCCTTTCTTTCATCTACTATTTACACCGTATAGTTATAGTGGTGAGCTAGTTTAATTGCAATATGGATGAAAACATAGATCCGAAGCCTTTGATTATTAAAGAGATAATCCAAGCAAGAGAGCTACTAAAGGAACTTCAATCTCAGCTTAATCCCTCTTCTATTTTAGGTCACGACTTGATAACCAAAATTTTATGTTCAGTTGAGACTTCTCTCTCGATGATAGAACAAGTAAAGATGGAGAACGAATCCACCCCGAATTCATCCAAGGTTCATATCAGTACCGGAAGCCCCCTCAGCGATTCCAATTCCATTTCGTCCCAGGCGGTTCACGAAAAAGGTATAAGAACTGACACAACTGTATGGTATATACAGAAGAACGTACAATATTATTTCAGTATAGGAATTGTCGTCTAACTTACACATATGTCTGATCACGTATATCAGGGCAGTAGTAAGATGGACGGAACAAGTACGTGCTTCATCAGAAACAGGACTAGAAGGACCCCTGCATGATGGATACAATTGGAAGAAATATGGGCAGAAAGATATTCGTGGAGCAAAGTACCCTAGGTAAAGGAACAATAACACTCTCAAGTCACCAATCGATGCACATCCATTAGTCCAGAGGCAAAATTTTCTCTTTGATGATGTTATTTGTCTAACTAGATATTCTTATAAATCACTCTGCAGAGGTTATTTCAAATGTCATCACCGAAGGACTCAAGGTTGTTTAGCAATGAAACAAGTTCAACGATCCGAACTAGACTCGTCCAACTTCAACGTTACGTATATTGGAAAACACAACTGCAATGAAACATCAGTACTACTTTCAGAGCAATATTCAACAAATAAACAAGAGTTATTTTGTAAAAGAGTCGTATGTTTAGTGTCTAATTAGGGTCTGGGTCGTAGAACATGCAGTTGATGTGTTAGGGTCGTAGACTAACCATGACCGTTAGGAAATTGTTTGTTGATTTTTCCTATTTAGCCAAAAACCTTGACCATCCATTGACTAGCTTTGACAATTTAATCATTGTCAAAACAAGTATATCTGCCGTCCTTTTCCATCTTCCTCCATTTTTCCGTTTCTTTTTATCAAAGCATGTGAAGTCTCGATTATTTTTCTTTGAATAAACTTTCTTTTCTCTATCTCTATTATTAACCATCCTAGAATCAATTACAGTGGTTTCTGTTTCTAGTGGTCTGGTTTTGGATTTGTTGATCCAATTGGCACAAGATACAGTTGATAACATACATGCAATTGAGAAACTTGTGTTTCCTGTTCATATATCCTTTAGTACCTTGATCATGTTGCGTGAAAAAAGAATTAATGGCCCAGATGGTGCAGGTTAGTACCTTGATTATGTTGTGTAAAAGAAGAATTATAGTTTAGAAATTGAGAGGATTGCTACCCAATTAGAGCTGGTCAGAGAAGTAACCTGAATGCAATGTCGTCACTTTTTTTAAGAGGTTAGAAGAAATAAATTTAAGAGGCATGCTGAAGAAATGAAAGGTTTTGTTGTGTTCATAATCAATGAATTTGTGTTATCGTTACCAAATGTTGGTAAGGCAGTTTTCAGTAATATCTCAGTATGCAATCAGGATGTTTGTAGAAATGTCGCTGTAAGGTCGGTTAAGTTTTTAAATGGGTTAGGATATATTGTCATTTAAGTATTTCTCAAGGGTGTTTTGGTAATCTAGCTAGATGATCAAAGTTAGTCTACGACCCTAACGCATCAACTACATGTTCTACGACCCAGACCCTAATTATACATTAAACATACGACCCTTTTACAAAATAACTCAATAAACAAGAGCATAATCAGCGTCATTGGCCAAATTATCATGAAGAGCCAGGGGAGGATAAATCATTTGATGAGACATATATAAACTTTCAAACATCAAGTGTTCAAGTTTCAAAAGACAAGGATAAACAATTCAAGTCTTTTCCTTCTTTTTCTATCTATTCTACTACTTCAGGGAGTAAAGAAAATCACTTCTACCCTTCTTCGGTTCGACTTAAAACTCATTCTCCAAGTCCTAGTCTTAGTCCTACATTTATAAGTACTCCCACAACTTCAGAATCCAACTACAAAATGAACAATATTGAAGATTACAATATTTGTGAGCATTTAATACAAACTACGGCTGATTCTCATGATGGTAAATCTCAAATGGTTACTTCACCAAGTACTGTTAGTGCAACTTCGTCCTCTAAAAAAAGTTATTTGAATCAAATGGACTCTAGCTGGGATTGGGATTTCCCAATAGATTATAGTCATCCACAGTTTTAATGAGTGTTAATCGTGATTGTCCTATACAGTAGTTCATTAGCTGAAAACTCCATTGAGTGAATCGACGTCAGTGATAGTACTTGACAACATTTTTGAGTCATGGGGGATGCAATTGGTGTATGTTTATATTTGATTTGACCATCATTTTAAGGTTGGCTTCAACATTACGAATAGTTATATTATATTTCTTAATTTTGAATTTTTGGTATCATTTAGAAAACTTGTTTCTTGTTTTGTATATGAAATTGCCTTCGGTAAATAGTGGAGTATGAGCTATCTGAGTTTTTCTCTTTATTGTCTCTTTTTTTAATTTGTAACCTTTCCTTTAAAAAAAAAAGGAAAAAAAAAAATGTAATGCTGCTAAATGTGTCCTCCACCAAAATACTACTCCCTTCGTCCCACTATTAGATGACCTAGTTTAAATTTGCACAATTCTTAAGGCAAGGTATGGAAAATAGTATTTTTAAGTATTTTTTATAATTAAAACTTTATTGATAATAACTTGTAAAATTTCGAAATTATTTATCTCTCAAACTATAACATGGATTTTCGTAAACTTTGTATCGTTGAAAAGCATTTTAAACACCTATGTAACGAATATAAACATGGATATCAAATTATACATATTTCTTATACTAATGGTGATCAATCAAAAGGATAATTTTAGAAATATCCCCTTGTTGAATGATATATGTCAACTAATAATGGGACACAACTTTAAACCAAATAGGTCATCTAATAGTGGGACGGAGGGAGTAACTGTTATAAACAGAGATCTGTTCCCTTGTTTATTTGTGTGAAATCAGCTTTCTAAATACAGCCCTTTATTTTCTTTTTTTTGGAACATATTTTGGGTGAAGGTTTTGAGTCTTTTGACACACCTGATGCCCTTGACCTTCCTGGCAGAGTACTTTCTTAGCTATGACTAGAGGTGTAAAATGTGCCGGCCCGGCACAGCCCGTCACACGAAGTCGCGTGCTTCACGTTCCATGTGCCGTGCTGTGTTGTGCCAACGATTTAAACGTGCTGTGCCGTGCTGTGCTTTACTAGTCAAAAGCTAGGCACAAAGCCCACGGCACAAAGACACACTAATAAACGTGTCGTCTTTGTGCCGTGCTAGCACACGTGCTATAAACAATTTGAAATCACTTAATGTATACATTAAGTCGGACATTATCACAAAAATTTAATTAGACAACATACCATTTGAAATTATTTCAAGTAAAATTAACAAGTTTATTCAATAAAAATAAATAGTCCATCAAATATAAAATTGGATTATTGTCATGTAAATTAATGTTCTAGTTAAATATAGATGACGACATTATAACAATGATATTGAAATATATTTTCCAAATATTAAGATATTATATGTGTTGTTATAAATAAGTCAGTATAAAATGTTAAAAACTAGCTAGAATAGTGACGCTTTTGTGAAATATACAAAAATTGTGATGTATTAGGCCTTGTTATATGGTGTACTTGTACATATTATGACATGCTTTCTTAACGTCTTTGTCATATCGTGCCACGTGCTTATCCGTGTCGCGTCTTTGTCTTTGTGCTCTGTGCCAATTATTCAAACCCAAAGACGTCCCATTTAACTAACGTGTTGCCGTGTCTTGAGCTAAGTCACGTCTTTGGGGCACATCTTTGTGCTCAAATTTTAGCGTGCTGTGCTGGGCTGTGCTCGTGCTGGCACAGCCCACTTTACACCTCTAGCTATGACCAACTCTTTTTTTTTTACTCGGTCAATAAAATTAAAAAAGCGAAAACTGTACAGGGGTTAGGCTTTACTAGTGCACAGTCGTGAGGCCATCACTAGTAGAAAACCTAAGTTAAGCGAAAATAAACCTCTCCAGGACATTCAAAAGAAGGAATGAAACCTGGCCTACCCTCAAAAAACTCAAAAATATCTTCTTCATCCAACAAACAAGCTTGTTTGGCCAAAGCATCAGCTGAAAAATTAACTTCCCTATAGATATGAACATAACGAATATTATCATAAAAAAGTCTTGCTATTCTCCATTCTGCATTAGCTGCCAAGGAAGCTCACCTATTTGAAAAGCTTGTATGCAACTCATCGAGTCTGAACGGACGCAGAGATCTTTGACATTCCACCTCTTCGTAAGAACCGCACCATAACTAATTGCACAAACCTCCGCATAATAGTTGGTTTGCCAACCCAGGCCTACGCGAAGAACGCCAACCACTGCCGAGTTGGAATCACGGAAGGTAACACCACAACCAGCTTGGCCTGGATTTCCAAGTGACGCACCATCGCAGGAAATCATAATTTCACCTGGATTGGGAGGAGACCAACTAACCTCAATTGGAATTGAGACCTTACAAGATCGATGTCGCACCTTAAAATAATTCAAAATGCGCAAGTCTTCTAAATTATTATGCATATGGCCCTTCATACGAATTGAGTTATCCCGAATCAATTGATAAACCCGCCCTTTGAAACCAAGCCACGGCACCGTATCACCATTAAAATAAGCCTTGCTACGTAGTTTCCATAATTCTGTGGCAATTGCAAGATTTGCAACAAGCCAAGGATCCTTAACCATCCTACTACGCCCTTTAGCAGCCTTATAAGAGGCCACTAAATCTTCTATTGGTTGCAGATTAAAAATACTTGCCGCCCAAGCCCAAATAAGCTTAGAAATCCTGCAATGCCAAGTGATATGGCTCATAGTCTCACAATTCTTCCTACACAGGCGACACATAGTAGGCATAGACATACCAGTTTTTTTGATGATATTATCTTCAGTTGCACAACAATGATTCGCCCATGTCTTCCAATATTGCACACTCAAAGTAGGATGTACAACATTCCTAGTAAACAAAACAGCATAAGGCACAATTTCCGCATGCACCTTGATAGCAGCCTTCGCAGATTTAACCGAGAAAACGCCCTTCTTATCCAAATCCCAAATCTTATAATCTTCGCCACCAGCAATAATAGGTAGATTATCAACATCAATATTGCAACGTAACATCAAATATCTAGTTACTTGAGGAATGACCCAAGCACTATCAACAATAATATCACTAACCTTCGCCTTAAAATCATTAGGGCCTTTGGAAGAGATTCCAAGCCTCCTTGCAATCGAAAAATCGCCATACCAATTATCAAAAAATAGGGAAGTATTAGCACGATTACCTATAATTGAGCGTGTATGTTTTTGCACAAACCAAACGGATCCCTGGAAAAACCGAAGAACCCAATTTGTAATCAATCAAGTTGCCATTTAATTTGAAATACTTCGCCTTTAAAAATCTTGCCCAGATCTTGTTAGAAGCTCTAATAGAAATCCATAACTTCATAAGCATCGCTCTGTTAACATCATTTAACTTCTTCAAACCCAAACCACCTTCACGCTTGGAACAACACAGGTCATCATAACGAACCGTAAAATACTTACGTTTCTCAGCATAACCTGACCAAAGAAAATTTCTAATGGCCCTCTCAACCTGTTTAATCATAGTACATGGCCACTTGTACACAACCATAGAATGAATAACATAGCTAGAAATCACTGATTTAATCAAAACAAAGCTGGCCTGAAAAGATAAGAGCTTACACTTCCAATCGGCTAACTTTTCCATGATTTTTTCCGCCACTTGTCGAACATGAATGTAGCGAACAATGCCAGGCTTTAGTTGAATTCCCAAATACTTATCAGGGAATAAGACTCTTTCCATTCCTATATAATTAGAAATAGCAATCGCACGAGAAATTCGATCCCCTCCATAGTAAAAGCTTGCTATTGGCGTAACTTACGCATTGTCCAGAAGCACGTTGGTACATGCCAAGCATGTCCTTCAAGTTACGCAAATTGTGCAAATTACCTTTGCAAAAAATAAGAATATCGTCTGCAAAGAGTAAATGCGTAGGAGACACACCCTTTTTGCTAACCATAGCATGCATACATTTCGCAGCAAACAATTTTGAAATATTGCGACTTAAAATATCTTCAATAAGAACAAAAATCAAGGGTGAAAGAGGGTCACCTTGCCGCAAACCTCTAGTGATGCTAAATAAACCTTCAGGACTGCCATTAATCATGACAGAAATCCGAGCAGAATGAAGAATACTAAGGAGCCAATTACACCAGTCTTCCGAAAAACTATAATGACTAAAAACCTCAGTAATGAAATCCGAACTGACCGTATCAAAATCTTGAACAATGTCCAATTTGAGGCCCACATTCCCATGCTTCCTATCAATGCTTAGCTCATTGATCAACTCTGACGCCAAAGCTATATTCTCATGGATATTCCTTCCCTTCATAAACGTTGCTATGACCAACTCCTTTTTCACAATACGGGTAGCCCATTAGCCAACACTTAACGATCTCCACCAACGAATACAAGGAAAAAAAATTCTATATTATGTAGCCCTTTATTTGAGTTGGAGAGATGGATCCAAAAGGTGCAAGTTTGTGACGTACTGTTGCGCAAGCAGGATTTCAAAACGAGAGGACTAAAATATAAAAACTTTGTGACGCCTAAATTAGTATCTAGTTGTAATTTTTGAATAGCCATTATAAAAATGTAAAACTGGGATTACAAATTGAGACTATATAATATGCAATCAATGTAATCTCAATTTGAGTGTTGCATATTGACGGATGTCCTTAGAGCGTCCACAATGGACGACTATACTGTGCTTGAACACAACCGTCTAGAGTAAAATTATAGTCAGGCGCCGATTTTGATCTTCGCCCGAAACTAAGCATTCTTTTAAACGAAATTGTTGGTGTCCGCGCGATTGAGGAAGGGATCTTCAAAGTATGCTTGAAAAGAAAAAAAAAATGAAAACTACACAGGCGGACAAGAAATCATGCTCCTCATGTGGGGCGGAGATTCAAAGTGTGCCCCATGGGGCGGACCTTCAAGCGACATTTATTTTACGCCTGATTGCGGTGCGGAATTGAAAGTTACGCCCAATTTCAAACGTTGATGGTATTTTACGCCTGTCATCAGATGCAATTTTAACTACCGCCCCACTATAATTAGTTTTAGTCGATACTATCGACCAAATTTACTCTTGATTACGCTCTTTCTCCAACTAAAACCAAATAATATGGTTTTACTCCTGCCCACTGCGATTGGTTTTCGAGTAAATATGGGGTTTACTCCACTTTTTACTCGTCGATTGTGGACTCTCTTAAAAGGGAGGTAGCCAATCGAGATCTCAAATGACTTTCGGAGAGTTTCCAAATATACTGCTAGTTCATATAGAATTTTGGAGAGTCCTCTAATGCATCTTGTTATTGGTTCAAGTCTTTTTTTAAGTCATTTAATTTCTTTGGAACTCTACGTTATTGGATTATGGTTTCATAGAGTCACTCTAACACCCCTGTTATTCGAAGGAGAATTAAAAGTCATTGATTTGTAATTTTCAGAGATTTGGGAATACTTTTTTTAAGAAAATAGGCTTCGTATAAATATCTCCTTGGGAGACTTGGAAATTCAAGGAACATTTGTTTTTTAGAGTAGGGTCAATTTTTTCTCTTTTTTTGTTTGAGCTTATGACCAAGGGACGGGGCATTTTTTTTTTTTTTTTTGGAGAAAGGAAGGATATATATTGAGAGAAAAAAAGAATTATTTACAGAAAATTTACAGAGTCTAAAGACCTCATCCGAATATATTGGACATCTCCTCCCTCTTTTTTTTTTCCCTCGTGTATACCGACCGAGCTTTCTCTCTGCCACTTTAAAGGACATCTCTTCAGATGGAACAACGAAAAGATGCTAACTAGTGATGTGCAAATAGAAAAATGTGGGATGACTGGAAACTTAGGCATAGGACAACAATGAGATTTATTTTGACAACGAATAAATATTTTACTAGGTATTCATGGTAATTTTATTAACATTATAACGTGTGTAATAACATGGTAGTTACTACCGACCCCTTTTACTAGGTATTCCGGAAATCAGTCAAATAAAATATCTATCAAAGTACATAGAAATCAGTCACAAGAAGTACTAATTCCAACGAAAAGGGCGAATCATTTTGTCATGTACCGAAGTACAATGACAAGATTGGGTGATAGTTTGAGGATAAACCTCTCTTGATTCTCACGAATCAAGCCTTCAGGTTCAATGAAGAACACTTCCTAAAATCGACTAAACGATTCAATTTCATTAATATTCAGATAAGAGATTCATTACAGACTCTGAGCTTATATATCTAGGTTTACCATACATAATATCCAACGAGCACTGGAAACCCAGATGGTTACATCCTAAGCCTCTCTTACAATTGATTAAGACAACCAAAAATAAGCTAAGTACTACTACTATCACTAATTCTATATATACTGACATTGAATAGAATAAGGACACCCCTTTTCCCAGGCAGGTACATGACACATTTCCCCAAAATAACTTTGCAGTTCAAAGCACGGATATGCGCTAATTTTTTCAGCATTTAGGAACTTTTATTTTGGTATGATGATTGGGATTTATAGCCCATACACAAGAAAAAATAGGTATCCAGAGAATTAGTAGTAAAATTTGTTGGAGAATACAATGATGTGGCCCAAGTGCCACCTCATCATGTGAAACAGTTTCATCTAAACAACATGTCTCTACACCTAGTGATACCCCTAAGTCCACCTACTTAGAAGTTTAAGTTAACATTCTACAATCTGAGGCATCAAGGTTCTAAAATGTCTATTTGAGCAATAATTCTAAATTCTAAAAATAGATTAACCCAAAACTAAACCCTCTCTATAAAAATATATACATAATTCCTCTCCAATGATACACATACAGTATTGTATTGGTTTTCAAGCTATGTATATACATAAAAAAAAAATTAGAAACATCCAATCTTGATCATGTTTGCGAACACTGTCGAACCTATTATCTGAAATTGGCGTGGGAAACGAATGAGCACATCATCCCCAAAGAGGTGCTCAGAAGAAATATATAACAAACTTTCAAACATTCATCAAAAGCGATAATGCATGTCTGATGAAAACAAAACCCATTTGTTAGAAGTTCCTCTAGATAATAAAAGTAATAAATACTACCAGGAAAACCCGGGCCTCAGCACCATTCCATACCGGCAAACATGAGGAAGCCCCAAAGCATTGCGCCTATATATTGGGTCGTGCACACCCATAATATTGAGGAACTATCAACATACAAGCAAATGACCACCTCTTTTGATGAAAAGACTCGCCTACCTCGAGCTCCGTATTCTACATGATCATCCTTAGAATATATCATTGTTAAAATAGATTAGTTGTTCATCATACAAGCACTCTAAAGTTTTAGCTAGAATATTTGCACGAATATCATAGCACAATAAAACTAATGGTTTAGATCTATTAATAATCATTGAAACTTCCTTAAAGGATGACAATAGCCGTTTTCACACACTATTGGTATCAAAACAATTTTCAAGATATTGAAATAATCATAACGAAACATTCCAAGTCTACAAAAAATGATTGTATCACACAAACCATGTAAGATGTTACTCGGCAATTTTCACATGATCATATTCTGACTTTCATCAAGAATATAAGATAAACTTGGTCGAAGCGAAAGCTTGCCAACACATATTTCGAGAAATATGTAAGCTAAATAAACTTAGCTCAAAATCTCAAATGTGTATAATAGAAAACTATATCGTAATACCACTTATGTCTCAATATAGGAGATAGAGTAGAAATAGACTTTTCAAGTGATAGATGATTTTTAGTCTCCACATACCTTTTGTCGATGAAGTTCCACAAGATCCCCTTAGTAATTCTTCGTCTTCAAATAATGAACGCCGTGAAGTCTAATGCTCAAATACACAATATATGTCCTAGTCCGAGACATCTATAAATAGGTTAGAAATCAAGACTTATAGTTTTGATCACTAACATTGACAAACATGCTTGAGATAGCAACGCATGCGAGTTCGACCGTGCAATGCTCTAATAATCTCCTCCTTTGTCAATTTTAGTGACAAAACTATTAATACATATGGATTATTACAAAATAAATAAAACTTTGTAGCTTCTCATCCAAATTCTTGATCTCCTTGGCATCTTCAACACGACTCGAAATCTTCGTTACTTCCAAGTACTCCATGATTCTAAACGTGTTCAACTCAGCATCATAGTTTTTGAAGATCCGTAGTGATAACCATGAGAAAACAAATGCTCTCGATCATTGTTATACAGTGTCATAGTATTATTACACGACATTAAAGTTAAATTTTATCACAACTTTGACAATAATACTGTGGTGATATGTATCACTCCACCTTAGTCAATACTTCATCTCGACATGAAAACCACTGATCGATGTCGTATGCGTCAAAAATAATTACACTTTCTTACTACTCAAAATATAAATATAGAAAGGGAAAGAAAGGATCGATCCCACAGAGAGGTCTAGGTTGTCTCGTTGTTTCGGTTTCCTATATAAAATACCGGGGGTTTTCTGATTTTTATATGCTAAAATAAAATAAAAGCAAAACAATAAAAAGTAACGCACAAAAATCAAGGTAGTGGGAATATTGGTTAAGGATTCATCTTCATTCACAAATATGGTTTCTTCACAATAACTAGAATTGATATTTAATCTCAACTTTTATCAAAAGCCCTAGAATATTTTGATCGCAAGAATATCCCGCTAATCTCCTTTTGTCATCAACAAACACATTAAAAGATGCGAGTATGATTTCTATCTAAAAGAACACCCTAACGTGTAAAAGCACTAATCAAGTTTAATTAAGGGTGCACAAGAACCGAGACGGAACCGGAACCGGTGGAACCGTACCTGGTTTTGGACCGAACCGAGGTACAAGGTACAGGTACCGGTCCAAAAAATAGGAACCGAGGCTGAGGAGGTACAGGTACACGGTCCTGCCCAAGTCCCGTGCCGTACCGGACCGATTGTACCGAGTAATAGTAGCCGTTAGATCTAGGGGATAATAAATCAGTAGTAACCATTAGATTAGAGGTGGTATATAATCGAACATCTTAAGGCTAGGGTTTCTGTTTTCATTTTTCTTTTTTTTTCCGTCTCCACTTTCTCTGAGAAGGAGAAGAAGTGAAGAACTCCATTACAGGGACGAGATTTCTTAATCTTCTCTTCTCCATTACTTACCACCTCTAGATCTAGAAGAAGAAGGAGAAATTGTTAACCAAGGGTAAGTGTTGAATCAGTTGATTCAGTTCTCCTATTTTGATTTTTGGAACCTAGGGTTTTGAAGTAGTGTTGATTTGTATTCTAATAATCATATTTGTAATTGATATTGCCTGTAGACATAATTTACTAACCAATTCATTTTTTTTCCTTCTTCAGTTCTTCTTCTTCGCCGCTCTCCTCCTCCATCACTGTGTTCATAAGAACACACCACCATTATTGTTTGTTTGATTCATTCAACAACAAGTCCACAACAGGTAACTAATTTCTTTGATTATTATGATTATGATTGTGATGTTTTTACATTATTTTTTATTTATTTTGATTTTGATAATTTTCTTCCTTTTGTGTTTTCAGTTAAATTTAGACTAAGGAGTGATCGATCTATCTGTTGGGTACCCAAAATCTTCAGAGATCTATATGTTCATGAAAACCGTTAAAGTTGAAACCAATAGTCAGAGATCGGACACCAATTCCAGCTTTATCAACAACTATCGTTGAAATTGAACCTGTAATAAGTAATTCCTGATAATCTGTAGTTTCTTTCTATAACTTATAACTGTGTTATTAGAATCTAATTTACTCGAACCTTGATAAAAATGACTTTCCCTAATTTCTGTGATTGTTTCTTTTACTTTATAAAAATCACATCTAATTTCTTGGGATTTCAAAACTGTGTAGGAAAATGCCTCAACTGAAAAGGTGGAAAACAGTGAGAAGAATATATTAGCTTGTCTTGTATTCAATTGAAACGAAGAGATGGTTCTGTATCAACGGTGTAAGGTCTTCTTATCACGATCGCACTTAATTATGCTATTTTGTTTATCTGTCTTTTCTACTTCCTTTATCAATCACTCTCACCACATCATTGAACTTCTGGAACTTACATTATAGAGTGATCGAGAAAACAGTAAAGAATTGCATTGGCTTTGGCACCCATCCTGTAATTTGATCTGAATTTGGGTGGAGTACTGGGATGTCTTTCTTGATAAGTTAATAGTACACACATTAATTTTAATGGCTCACTTGTCAAATTGTTTTATAATGGTTCACTTATCAAATTGTTTTATACTGGGTGGAGTATCTCAGTTACTCTCTTCATGTATTTTTTTTGAGATTTTTTGTTTTCTCGTCAGCGTCTCTTGTCCTGTTCATTAAACTCAGCTTTAGTTTGTGTGTATGCTAACTCTCTGTAGATGGTATTGTAGGTTAAAAAATGCAATAATGTTGCTACATCCAACACCGGTAACGGTTCTCCTTCATGTTTAGCATCATCGCAAGTACCACAGAAAAATGTTCATAATCAAAATGTTTTAGCAGATAACTGCACAATTTCATTAGCTGGGAAGGAACGTCCCTGGCAAATGATCTCATTAGTCTGTTTTTCTTCTTTAAATGTATGTGTTTTTATCAAGTTAGGGTCCAAAATGTGTATGTGAAGAAAAAAACTCAAATCTTACTATGGTTTGTTGCTCCAAAAGATTTATGCAGAGACTATATACGATCCCATACTACAATTGTAGCTTAGTAAAACAGGTCCTTATTAACATGAATTTTTTTGTCTGGAACCGAGTATAGTACCGGAACCGTACCTGGTCCCTAACAGGTCCTGAACAGTACCGGAACCGAGGTACATGGTACAGGTACCGGTCCAAAATTTTGGAACCGAGCCTAGGGAGGTACATGTACTTGGTCTTGCCAATAACCGAGCCGAACCGTACCGTGTGCACCCTTAATTTTAATTCCCTAGATGCATTAAGTTCTATGAAATCAGGCCAATCAAAGCAATTGAACGTGGAAAGCGCACTAATTCAATTTAACAAAGGTTACGATTCACATATGATCATAAGAATATATCACTACAAACTATAATCATATTTATGCTACTTGTATTCAAGGAATATCACTTTTACGTATAATAAACCCTAAACTAGCAATAGTTGTGATTAGAAGTTCTACCAATTTGCAACTTGACAAAACAATCAATCAAATCATGTAACTATATTTTCAGAGAATTTTAAACGATAAATATGAGACAAAACTAATATATTGAATCAAAGAATCATGCTTTGTGAAATCCAACTATTCCATAACCAATAATAAACTTAAGTACTCATGTTAATGGAGTTCATAACAAGAAGAAAGAGAAACCCTAGCATGTTGCAAACCCTAGAACAAAAGTAGAAGATATAATTAATTCAAAAATAATAAGATATGTGCCTAGGCTTCCCTATATATAGAGTTTTGTAACCTCCTCTTTAAGAAACTAGAACACCTAGCAAAAATAGGAAAGTGCACCTCCTTAGAATTGTATCCCGTGCATCAAATCCCGGACCAAATCAGGTTGCAAAAATCAGGCCAAACTCACGGCCAAAATCATGCTTTGTGAAATCATGACCAAACTTAAGTACTCATGTTAATGGAGTTAATTTTTTGTTGATGGATAACAAGAAGAAAAGACTTTGGCTTAGAAGATATAATTAATTCAAAAATAATAAGATCTAGGCTTCCCATTTAGTTTTACTTAAGAAACTAGACTAGCACAAAAATAGCTTGTTGGTCTGCACCTCCATTTATGAGATGAGATAATTTGTGCATTAAATCCCATCAACCCATTACTATCTCGTGTGTAACAGTCAAGACAGCTAAAATCCAGTTACAAGTCTTTCATCATCAACCCATTACTATCTCGTGTTCGACTTCTTCGACTCGTCTGCACCTCCACGCAGCATCCCATCAACCCATTACTATCTCGTGTAACAGTCACAGTTACAAGTTTCTCTGTTCGACTTGAGCTCGATAAATATCAATGTTCATCTTCACTGCTAGTTACTCAATCGATCATCTTCCCTCAGTTCCAATCATCACATCCCCTGTATAGCTCGTCACTGAATCATTTCATCTATCCTTGAATCCCTATCCAACAACCAGCTCCTCCATCCTCCGTGGCAGCAGCTATCACCACTGCCATGCATGCCATAATCTTCTCCGTATCCACAGCTCAACCATTCTTGTTACTCTTCTACAGACTCGAGCTCACAGCACCATTCACAGCGCCACTGCCATCATTTCAAGCTCCTACACAGCATCACTTCTTCGCGTCATTCATCAGCTGTACTCATTAATCTCTGACAGCAGCATCACAATCTCCACAACCCACTGCAAATGTACTTCATAACTACCAGTTGCCTTACTGCCTATTCAATTACAGCAGCTCATTCGATCCATCAGCTTCCAGAAACATCGTCACGGTACATCCAGCGCCTCCTTTCTTGGTTACGGCTACAAGTCTCCTAACCATAACTCCATCACCGATGCCCATATTTTAACACTCATACACTGGCACATCATCACTTTTCTCAGACTCGCCAACTACTGACTCATCGTCACCGGTAGAAACAAGTTCCATCATCGCATATAATCATCGCACTAACTTCCAACTCATGGATCAAACAATTCCGTATTGCACTATGAATCACCATATTGGACACCAAATATGTAAATGTAGTCACAGAGGCCAGCAGCAGCAACAACCGAACATGCAAAGTTCATCATCTCGAGCTTGAGTTTTATCAACCACGACAACATCCCTGGTAACAGCATCACAGTCTCCCGTCATCGATCAATGGGACTCTTCAACTTCCATCATTCCATTAATCATTACCCATCAATCCTAATCATTGCCAATCATTGAGTTTCGTTGATAGCGACGGTTCAACTCCATTCCAACTCTCCAGCTTAGTTTACTCGGTCCCATTATATCACAGAATCCAAGCCAAAACTATGTACACCCAAATCTTCCTAACCGTACTCGAGTTCGTATCAACCCACAGCAACAACGTCCATGCACCTTTCCTGGCCATCATTGAAATCTTCAGCTTCCATGCATGTCCCTGTCCGTAACTCTCGTTGCATGAATAACACCAGCACTCTCTGGCTTTGTTCTCGATCACTACCAGCTCAAGCCCATCTCTTCTTGAACATAATACCATTAGCACCTTATGGGCTAAGCAGCTCTCATACACTTTAACTCCAAACTCCACTTGTGGTGTAAGCTGTTGATCTAAGGCCCAAAATGTAATGGTTAGATCTCCTCCGCGTAATTCGCAATGGATTTCATCTGGTTATTCTTAATGCCCATACATCTGACCATAGTGATTCCGCACGCAATGATAATTCCGTCTCTCTTTTGGCAAATTGGACGATTCTTGTTCTTTTCGCTCCAAATAGATGATTTCTCCATCTTTTTCTCGTAATGACTCCAAAGTACCTATGAAAATCAAAAGCGAACATAAGATACATAATTCACACGAAAACTCGCAAAGAAAGCTTAAATACTAGATATAAAATTAGGTGTTTATCACACCTATCAACCACTCCCCCTTACATAATGATCCGCAAACCATATGTATTTGTAGTATGAAACTACGCATTAATTCTCCCCCCTTTTCTCAATATGAATTGGAAAAGGTTCGAAAACTAGTAGGATCCTCACGAAATTTTCATAAAGATACTTCATGACCAAAAGATAATAACGTACCAACTTATTTAGATGCAATCATAAAGGCGAAGCTAAATGCATTCATCAAGGAGTTTATAAAGATACAAGGTAACTCCTATAATATTCCACAGACGCACTCCCCATAAATATTTGGCAATTAAGCACAAGTTCAAAAATAACTCTCCCCCATAAAATGTCATTCCCGAAAGAACAACAAAGGTGACCTTGCTTTTACAAGAAATGAAGGATTTCTTTGGACATAATCAAATCACATGAGAACATGAATTTGTATCCAAAAATCACAATTGAATTAGCCACAAATATGATCAATTCAATGGGCCATGCTCAACATAAGAGAACTTACGGAGCAACACAGTATATGCACAAAAATATGGATCGGAGATAGACCAATACTGCGGAATAAACAAGGATTCATTCTATTTTTCATCACTATTTGCACAATGACATATAATTAAGGGTGCACAGGTACCGAGGCTAGGGAGGTACATGTACACGTTCCTATCCCAGTCTTGTACCGGACCGAACCGACTGTACCGAGTAGTAATGTAGTCAGATGTGTACCCTTCAAAAACAATGTAGTCTATGAAAAGTGATGTATCTTCTTATCTTTTTGGGCCATTGTGATCATTGGAACAGTATATTTACTCCATTTTCATGCATCTTCCGTTTAAATGACATAGTTTTGTATATTTCTATATTTGCAAAAGGTAAGAATGCTTATGCATACAAGTTTCAATGTCCTTTAATTGGACAATTTTATGTTGCATGTTACCATGTTCCTGAATGCCTTTGGGTAATAACTAAGAAGTATGGCGTGACTAGATGTATTATTTATACCAACTTGACCACGTCATCCTGTAAATGAAACATTAAGGTACTAAGGTTAACCAATATGGAAATGCCCTGATATATGCTTCATGCTCAAAATTTTCCTAACATCATATTGTAGTTTCTTGTGGAGGGAAATTAACTGACCTTAAAAGTGTAATACATGTTGGGATCCTCATTTTAGCTGTCTCCTCCTTGTGAACTTTAATAGATATGATAGCTCTGTGGGTTTAAATAGTGTTATACATGTTGGATCCTCCTTTTAGTTGTATCCTCCTTGTGAACTGTAAAAGATATGATAGCGTTGTGGGTTTGAATATTGTTAATGATCTGTTTAGTGGAATGATACTTTGCAGGATAAGTCTATAGTTTGTGGTTTTATAAAGACTATCAAAATCTGGAGTTCAAAGTTTTTTTGAGAAAATTGAGATGATGGTGTAGGTTTCCTCCATCATCTCACGTTGTGCAGAAAATAATGGAGAGCAAAAAATTTAAGCTAACAATTGCATGATTTGCGGATTAAATTTTAAGATTACGCACTGTCTATTCTGATATACCACTTTACATCTCATCATGGTAGAATCTTTTGTACGTAGTTTTAATCTGGATTTACTCTTACCTGTTACTTTTAATCTGAATTTACTCTTACCTGTTAAGTTTGTTCTTCTTCTTCACCAGCTGAAAATATACTCAGTGAAAACCGATTGGTACCGGAACCGTACCTGGTACCGTATGTGTATCAAATGGTACCGGCATTGAGGTACAAGGTACAAGTACCGGTCCAAAATTTTGGAACCGAGGCTAGGGAGGTACAGGTACTCGGTCTCGTCAAGAACTGAGCCAAACCGTACCGTGCGCACCTTTACATATAATAGACATAATCCTTGTAAACAAAAGTTTTATCCTTTCTTCCATCAATATTTGCATAATGACATAAAAGGCTTAACGTTTGTATTCAAATGTTCATTCTATCTTTTATCAATACTTTCATACCGACATAATAGAGATAACTTTTGAACAAGTATGGGACAGTCAAGGTTCACGGACGTAAACAACATATCCCATAACAATTTGCAATATATAAAACCATAAACCTTAATACTGCAAAAAAAATCTTTGCCCTTAAAAGGTAGAATCAATCTTTTTCGCACGTATTTACACCAAGAATAACTAACAAAGGCGTATAAAAAGATTTTCTTAACAAAGAAGAACATACAAAGTCATTAAATACCATGCATCATTGTTCACATAAGAGAATTGTGAACATTCAAGAATCCCATATCAATGTGTACTACTGCCCATTCTTGAAATTCTTTCTTTGTGATTAGCCAACATCATTCTTGGAAAAGATAAAAACTATCTTAGAAGAGAATTACTCCAAAAATCCAAGTGCCCAAGTACAAGAGAAGTGGAACAAGTGCGGCGAAATGGAGCAAAACACTCAAAAACAAGAGACGGGATAAAGACCAATCTTAACTCATCCAAGTTCAATAATTCTCATCTCCATTTTGAAGAGAATTCAAAGAGAATGAGGTCATTCCGAGTTCGAACGAAGAAGTAACGGACAATTTTTTTTATCGAATATCGACGTCTACAAGCAAGTTTGCAAACGAATTTTCGTGACTTGGAGAAGTATGCAAATGGGTATGCGTACTCAAATCCCTGAATTTTGATTTTAAATGATGGTATGTGTACTATGAAAACATCCCGAACTACTATATTCAAACCTAAACATTTAAGAACCTTAAACACATATCAAGTTAGTTAAAAAAGGTACATGTATTATAAGTATTCTAATCAAATAAATAAAAACACAAAACTTTCTCAAGTTTATAGACATACATTTTTATAAGAATCCAATATAATTCTACATACTTACCAAACATAATCTGTGTGCCCCAATTCTTGTGCTTCCCTCACCGTATACATAGCAGGGAATTCCTTGGTGAGGATACACTTAAAAAACAATCAAGTTTTGTTGAGGCGAACAATTTCTTGCTCACCACAATTAACTTTTGGATTATCATGAAGGCGATGATCGCTTTTAAAACCTTTCACATCCAAATCCATCTTTCCAAATATCTTTTTAAGTTCCAACATCATGGATATTGCCTTCTCCATAGTCATGGAATTTTCTGGGAGATCATTCGTTTTCACACTAAAAAAATCATTGATTCTTTGGTATCCACTTCTGGGTGCATTTAGGAACAACCAGAACCTTCTTCCCATTACTCTCTTCTAGAATTCTAGGAAAAGAATTGGATATTGACTATTCTTTTTAAAGTTAGTCTTTCTCCAATTGGGAGCATCGGGTTTTGTCTTCGTCTTTATGAAGTTATCCTTTTGATAACCATTATGATTGTGAAAAGGATTCATATGACGTTTATAGGCAAATATAGGTTTATCACAACACTGATTCCTTTGCCTACAGGTTGCACAGTTACAACATGTAACGTTAAGGGGATTAATCTAAATATATGATCTTGGTTTCACAACTTCTTGTGATGCCCAAACAAGAACATCATGAAGTTTCTCATTCCTTATACGGAAATGACATCTCCTTTCCAGGTGACTTTTATTTCCTCAATAGTGGAAAACATAAGGAATGTTCTTACCTCGATCCGTGTGTGCTGACTTTGGAGGTTGATATACTTTTATCTTTCGAACCTTAACTTTCGGTGAAGGTATTTCACTTTTTTCATCAGTGGAAACCTTTTGTTGAGAAGAATCACTAGCTTTGACAAATTTTACCTCTTTGTTAATACTTGGAGAATATATTCCCTTCTATCCCAATCCTCGTGTATCACGATGATTTTTTACTTGCTCCTAGCATAGTTGTTAATTTGCTTGAACTAGTATTGAACTTTTTCAAGTCATCTTCCAACATCTTGATTTTATCAAGAGCAGCAGCTGAATCATCCTCAAGACATTTTTCTCGAGCGAGAAAAGAGTTTTCTCTGTCATCAAAACTTGTTTGCTGAGAGTTAATCCTTTCTTCAGTTTCTGCAAGTTTCTTTTCCAACAAGAAGTATTTTTGATAAAAAATATCACATTCAAGTGACTTTCTACTCAGTTTGTCCTCGAAATATTTGAGGATCGATTCGAAAGAGTGATTCCAACCATAAAGACCTCCGTAAATCCTTTTCAATTTCTTGTTTTCACGATAGAAAGGATTCAGAAGAGGTGTGATATGAGAAATTGTAATCTTCATTATTTTCAACGAATCCAAAATTTTAAAATACTCTTAATCAATATCAGAATCACCTTCATCAGAAAGTTCATCCAACTGTTATTCTAAGAGTGTTTCCCAATCAACAGTTTTTACATCAAGAGAATGTTTAGATATTGACTTAGATGTGACAGTTCTCTCAGGTGAATCCAAGATTTTAGAATCATTTGGTAATTTTTGAACTGGTACGTTATTAGGGATAAACTCGTCTATCATAATCAAATTGTTGTAAACACATACTTTCCTGCTCTGATACCAATTAAAAATGCGGGGGAACAACAACCACACCCAAAAATTCGTTTTCCAATCTGAGAGGACTTACTCTAATATACTCTCTAGAAAATCAACTAGATAGTCAGACTCAATCTAGAGAAAAGTATATACAATATTTTATATCTCTAACTCTCAATTAAATCTACAATCAGCAAATAGAAATTTGCGAGCCCGATTGAATATATAAGAGAATTAACATGAATGGTACCAAAGACCAATGTTCAAGGATCAATCAATTTCAATCAACATCTAAAGGTTGGATTTCCTAATTGATCGGTACAACACACAACATGTGATATTTCAATCATATAAAAGAAAATAATACGGAAAAGAAATAACAAAGACACCAGAATTTTGTTAACAAGGAAAACCACAAATACAGAAAAACCCCGGGACCTAGTCCATCTTTAAACATCACACTGTATTAAGAAGCTACATACACTGGCCTACTACCAATAAACTTCGGACTGGACTGTAGTTAAACCCTAATCAATCTCACACTGATTCAAGGTACAGTTGTGTTCCTTACGTCTATGATCCCAGCAGGATACTACGCACTTGATTCCCTTAGCTGATCTCACCCACAACTAATAGTTGCAATGACCCAAAGTCGAAGACTTGATAAACAAATCTGTCTCACATAGAAAAGTCTATAAAATAAATAAATTTGTCTCCCACAGAAATACCCAAGAGTTTATGTTTCGTCTTTTGATAAATCAAGGTGAACAGGAACAAATTGATAAACCGTACTTCTATTCCCGAAGAACAACCTAGTATTATATCAATCACCTCACAATAATCTAAATCGTATGATGGCGAAACTAGATATTATGGAATCACAAATGATCAGACGAAGGTGTTTGTGATTACTTTTTATTTTGTCTATCAGAGATTAAATCTTGAGAAAATCTTAGAGAAGATAGTACTCAAATGATAAAATTGGGAAATATCAGAACACGCAACTGCAAAGAAAATAGTTGGTCCTGGCTTCGATATCCCAATATTTTATTTGAAGTCGTTAACCTATATGTTCTCGATAGAAACCTAAGGTTAAAGGAGAATTGACTCTAGTTTATGTAACTAGTAACACACATGAGGTGTGGGGATTAAGTTTCCCAGTTGCTAGAGTTCTCTTTTATATAGTTTTAAAATCAGTGTTTGCAATCCAAGTTACCTTGGTAACAAAGCATTCAATATTCACCGTTAGATGAAAAACCTGATTCAACCAATCTATTATCTTTCAATCGTTAGATCGAACTTAGCTTGTTACACACAAATAAAATGTACCCTCATTTAGTTTTGTGTAACTGTACCCAAACATGTACACCATGTTGGCTCAATAATAGTTAATCTAAGTTATCCACATGATAACTCTCATATCAACCTTATTCATCTTAACCATAACTAGCTCAAATTACTCAAATGAAACTAGTTTAAGAGCCGTTCAATTGATATATTCTCATAGAAGTATAGAAGAACACAATTGAAGCAAAATCGGTTTAATTTACTCGAAACAATCGATGAACATTATTGCCACGGTTTGCAAAGATTGCATTCCTTATTTTTATAAATGTTTAAGTTCATGTACAACCGATTTTAGAAAGTAACCAACAAAAGTATGCAAACGAGTACGCATACTTAAGTAGCCGGACCGAGTTTGGTTACGCCAGTACGCGTACGGGTGCGCATACCAATTCACACTTCCAAACTCCAGCAGAAATTCACGGACGTGAGACTTCTGCCAGTATGCATACGGGTACGCATACTTGCCCAAACTTCCAACAACCGCCAGTACACGTACGGGTACGCATACTTCAGGATCCCGATTTTGGACTTACACACAAATGTGAGAACACACTATGTTTATATCCAAACATGGTTACTTGATTCTAAACTCTTTATTTAAATCATTGAAACTTTCTTAGAGGATGACAATAGCCATTTTCAGACACTATTAACATCAAAGCAATTTTCAAGATATTAAAATAATCATAACGAAAAATTCCATGTCTACACCAAATGATTGTATCACACAAACCATGTAAGATGTTACTCGGAAATTTTCACATGATCATATTCTAACTTTCATCAAGAATATAAGATGAACTTGGTCGAAGCGAAAGCTTGCCAATACATATTTCGAGAAATATGTAAGCGAGATAAACTCAGCTCGAAATCTCAAATGTGTATAATAGAAAACTATATCGTAATATGAATTATGTCTCAATATCAGAGATAGAGTAGAAATAAACTTTTTAAGTGATAGATGTGTTTTATTCTCCACATACCTTTTGTCGATGAAGTTACACAAGCTCCCCTTAGTAGTTCTTCGTCTTCAAATGATGAACTCCGTGAAGTCTAATGCTCAAATACACAATCTATGTCCTAGTCCAAGACATCTATAAATAGGATAGAAACCATGACTTATAGTTTTGATTACTAACATCGACAAACATGCTTGAGATAACATTGCATGCGAGTTAGACCTAGCAGTTCTCCAACAGATACGATATTAAGTGGCTTAATAGGATAATTAAGGTTTGGTTTTTGAAATCGTTAATATTAGATTAACATTTACTGGAAATTTATAAATTGATTAATTACTTAGTTCCATATTTAAGAAGATATCCTATAATTATCTTTTGTATTATGGATCTTTTGATTATCCCATGTATCCTTTCTCAATTGATTCTCCATTTATCCCGTTTCGAAATATTGAAATAGTTTGGTAAATAAATTGTACCCGGGTGTACACATGGAGATATTTTAGGATAATTTTAATTAGGATTGATTAGATTTTAATTCATATGGAATTTATTGTTAATCGATTTGTATTATAAGATTTTCCACAACATCTTATATACAAAAGTTAAATCCATGATTTTCCTTAATTTTCTCGTACATAATTTCTTAAAGCATCTCCAATGCTAGGGGTTAAGGTCATACTATGTGGAGGTTTTAATAATACCTTTTGGTTAGGGTTGTTTCTTATGTGGCTAAAACAAACAAAAGTTAGACCTTTTACCTAAACATTCATCTCCAATGCTAAGGTCTTGTTACCCTAAAATTTTGAATATTAATGTTGAAAAAGCGGGGGTCTAACAACCACACCCAACAATTCGTTTGGAAATCTGAGATGACTTACTCCAATACACTTTCTAGAGAATTAACTAGACAGTTAGACTCAATATAGAGTAAAGTATATCAAAGAGTTTAATATCTCTATTTCAACACAATCAAAGTTAAACAGAAACAAGTCTGTAAACTTGATTTTAGTGTGAAACTCTTGAAACAAAGTCTTTTGTTTTAATCACAACCTATTCAATATCCACAGTGTATAAACCTATTTAAGCAACAATCACTAAAGGAATATTTCAACACAGTGTCCACTTGAAATAGGGTTAGTCTAGACTGGTCTAACAATGTGACAATAACAAAATCAATTGTTCAAGATCAATCAAGTCTTATCCAACAAACAAGGTAGGATTTAATAACTATGATTGATTAACGTACAACCTATACTATTTCAATTATAAAGATAAACAATATAATGCGGAAAATGAAATAACACAGACACCAGAATTTTGTTAACGAGGAAACCGCAAATGCAGAAAAACCCAGGGACCTAATCCAGAACAAACACATACTGATTATAAGATGTTACACCAATTTCCTACTACCTATTCGGACTAGATGTAATAACTTCTTCAGCTGTATTCTTATAGAACTCCTAGCAGAATACTGATTCTCTTTAGGAATTCTTCACACAAATCTTCTAGTAGAACCCAAGGTTATCTTTAGAAGATACAACAATACGATTGATACGATTCAATATTTTTTTTGCACAAAACACTGGTATGATTTCTCTTTAGATATAAATCAAGGTTTTGGAAATTTTGTAGATTAGGGTTTTAACTTACAATTAGTATGCGTACTCACAAGAAGTCCATGAACCTGATTTTCGTAAGTGAACTTGGGTGATTCCAAAGATCAATTTCCAAGTTAAGATAACCCTAAGAATTCTACAACAAGAACAACTAGATAAATATAGAGATATCTTGTTTAAAACTTCTCAAGGATTTTTACGAGATGCCTCAATAGAAGTTTTTATTTCTAGTCTCTGATTTCGACTAACAAGTGTTGGTATATGATCGGAAACTGAAATCTATCAAAACCTAGGGTTTATGATCAACAACTCTTGAATGGTTTTATATCAAAAGAGAAAACCTTAGAATAGACAAGAGGTAGAAAACCTAGATTACAAGTTGTATAATCAATCACAAAGATTTAATCCAACTTGGCTTTGTGATCCCCAATACAAAGACTTTTATCTCACTCTTGTTCACGAAGAACAGAAGACGTGGAAAACAACCTGCAGAGCTTACGCCAATTTACCAAAGGAAATGAAAAACTTGTAAATTCACGAACTCAATATTTATAGTGAAACATAGCTTGAAAACTAAGCAAAGCTATTTTACTTTTTCAAGACTCTCCTACTTTTGGTAGTCTTTCCCAAGTTACAACTCTTGCCAAAATAATTAAATAAATAATTAATTAGTATTTATGTGAATAAATCACAAATTAAATTAGGAAGAAATCACAAACACTTTAATTTGGTAATCAAAGATGTTTGGAGTAATAGCTAACTTGCTTAGATAAGGAAACATCACCAACTTGACCAAAAAATACTTTTAGTCACGTATTGGGCCCAATTTCGCGGACCAACAAACAACCCATGAATTGTTTCCTACTAATGAACTTAAATCACTCATAACTTCATCGTTATAACTCAGAATTGAGTGATTCTTGGCTCGTTAAAATTCGCAAGCTCATTCACTATAACATGAGATCCTTTATAGGGATAAAGGTTATTGTCACCAAGGTCATGAATCAAATAACCTCAAGTATATATACATAAATGTACATTTACCGTCATTGGAAATGTTCCATAGAGTGAGCATTTATCTCGATAGATTATAAAGATGTAATTAAACAAGAATCCAAATAAAATCAATCACATACCTTTATTGATGAAGTACTTGTTGATGTCTTCTTATAGTCTTCAATCTTCATCCTTTAATAGTAGCTCTTCAATTCAACTTCTTAGACCTAATCTATTCCGAAACTATCTTTAGTATGTGTTTATAGGTGAAAATAGCTTTTGCAGATTTTGGTAATTGCAGGTGTTAAGGTGAGAAACTTTTTAAACCCTAAACAAATGTACTGCAAGGGAGTACTTTTAAGTTCGAGAGATGAATCTGTACAAGTCCGTCCTAAACCAAGAAATGGTCGTTCCAGACTTGCTTCAGTCAAAAAGAGGAAGATAATGGGTTGGTTTTGGGGAGGGAAGCAAGGAGAGTGTGAGACCAGAATAGTTGATTCTAGGAGAGCAATTGGGTTTCTACAACTTGTTTTCAGAAAAGTAGGAGAGCTCACGAGGAGAGCTAGCCTGTAAGTATTATGACTATTGTCTTGTCCGAATGAACTTGTTGTCAAATAGAAATAGGTAAAACCTATTTATACAAGTTGTAGTAGAAATGTACCCTGGTCTCATTAAGGAGTGAGGAGTAAATGAGAGGAGGTGGTAACCGTATGCATGGACTTGATTGTTCCATAAAGTGGTTAACACATGAAATTGATGTTCATGAAACTGTTAACGTTACAGAATTAATATTCCATAAAGGTTGTTAACTCACTACTTTATGTCCCATGAACGTTTCCCACATAACTCCCGTATTTACAAGGCACCTCACTATTATGACACTTCCTTATTAGGGGCGTAGTGTACGCTGCACGCTGTAGACCACCAAACCAATACCCAAAAAAGATCCCCCAGTTTGTGTTGATGTCTTGAATGTTCTTGGAGAACATGTAATACGTTGTTGTGGCTTGGAAAGTCGAGTTCGGGGAACTTGCTATCCTGGTGACCTTTTATGGTCGAGATTTTATATCTTGAGAGGTGCGTTGCGCGCCTTAGTTTCGGTAGTAAGGCCATCGTGGTAGCGCGACCAGGCTGGCATGGCCAAACTTAGGTTTTGGACCCAAAAGTCATGAGGTAACTTTAGACGGCCAAGATTCGCTCCTGGGTTTGAAGGTTGGCCATTGATGGTCGTATGCCTTTTTTTTGGTGGTCGCGTAGGGAAGGTGCGACTAAGGTGTTGTTTAGACTTGGCGCATGAGGCCAATGGTCTGCCATGGGAGTATGGCATGGATGGGGCCAAGGAAAGGGGTGCTTGGCTTGGCATAGTGTGACTAGCATAGCTGGGGCCAATGCATGGGTGTTTGGCTTGGTGCGGATAGCTTGTCTAGGTGCGGTTTGGCTTGGTGCGTGGGGCCAAGGGTAGCCGTGGGCTCATGGCATGACTAGCTTGGGATAGGTACATTCCCAAGCTAAGGTTTTTGGGCCAAAGTCATGAGGGGACTTTACGCGGCCAGGATTTTCTCCTGGGTTTGAATAGTAGCCATTGATGCGCGCCTTTGTTTTAGAAATCCTAACTAGCGCCCTTCACTTGAATCGTTGTAGAATTCTAGTACGGACTCGGATTTTGACGGTCCGCCCCTCGAATCAACCGGAAAATAATTTCCTATCTCCTCAAGCGTGGATATTTAGGTTTTGCGCTCGCTAGGGAGGAGAAAAAATACCGAGAGCAAAACTCAGGAAGAATTCAGGAGGGATGGCAGCATGGCCAGGCTATCATGGCATACCTTGGCGTGGTTTGACACATGGGGCCAAGGGTTTGCCATGGTCACATGGAATACCTAGATTTGGTTAGGCGTGTGACCAAGCTAGGATTTTTGGGACAAAGTTATGAGGTGACTTTGGGCGGCCAGGATTTTCTCCTGGGATTGAAGGGCAACCGTTGATTGGTGCATGCCTTCTCTTTAGTAGCCATGGGGAAAAATCCAGCAGGTTTTTTTTACAAAAGACCTTGAAACCCATTGATTTGTGCCTTGAGAAGCTCCCTTGTGTCTGATAATAATGATTTCCATATACTATGTGTAATAATTCTTGCTCCTCTTGTTCCTTGGTAGTTATCGCGGCGATGAAAAAGAAACATCGTGAGAGAATTTTGTTAAGATGTCAACTGCTTCTGTAGTACCGAAAGACGTGGGGAATTCCAAGCCAAACATAGATGACGAGTTTTTCACGACATCATCCACGGTTAAGAGAAACCATCCCCAATACATGCCGATCGTCCTGACTGGTTCGGAGAGTAAAGGAGAATATCGGTCGGTTCGGCCAGAAGGCATAATTAGGCTTTGCGTTCAGAGAGAAGAATATCATGCCTCTCCTATCGACTTTAAAATCCCTACAAGTCTGTTGCGCGCGCGCCTTTGAAAGATGGGTGTGATTCATGATGGACCAGGAGACCTTGAAGGCCAACTTGACTAAGGAGAAGATTGTTGATGTTGTTGCGGCTTCCGCTGTGCTTCAAATTAGGAAAGACATTCCGGTCTTGGTCGCTTTTGTTTCCATATGGTGTCCAGATACCCATAACTCCATTTGCAGGTGGGGAGAAATGACTATTTCTTTGGAGAGCGTGGCCGTACTGCTAAACCTTCCTGTAATCGGTAATCTCGATGTCAGGATGTCTGCAGATGTTGAAGAAATGCGCGCCACCCTGATTGCGAAGTCAAATGGGTTTGTTCGGAGGGAAAATGAGACAAAGTTTTTTTATTACTGGTGGGTGTCTCAGTGGTTTCCTGATGAGTTAGAGTCGCACCAGAAGAACAACATACTTCACGTCGCGGCGTTCCTGGTCTTGTGGCTATCCAGGGATATTTTTGATGATGGCTCGGGAAAGAAAGAGATATGATAGGAACTTATCAAGTTTGCTATAAAATTGGAAAAGGGCGTTGTTCCCTCCCTAGGCGGTTTATTTCTCAGTTCTCTGTATGCACACCTGGATCAGCTGGTTTTGGACATGTGTGCCTTAAACAGTCATATAAAGGTGGATTTGTACGTTCACGCAGCTTTTCTCCAGGCATGGTTGTGGGAGCATTTCGAGAAGTATTCCCCAAAACCGTTGGCCATACTTCCAGAGTCTTGGGGAGGCTCCATGATACTGTGTTGGTCGAACAGGCGTCGAAAAACTGGTCTGAAACTGATTAGTTTTCTTGATAACTAGTATGCAGTTAGTTTTCGTCCATGGGCTCTGGTGCATGCATCCATAACTCAGGTTAGTACCTTTGCTCCTTTTTCGAACATGTCTTTGTCTTCTGATGATGAAGGCCTGAGCGTTGGAGAGATGGTGTTCATGCTTAGCTTTACATCTGGTCACGTGCCATCTTTTTTTCGAGGAGCTTGCAAAGCGATTTCTTATAACATCGATAGGGCTGCTCGACATATGGGTTTCGACCAAGGGGTCCCACTTGCTTCCCAGCCGGTTGTTCAAGAAGCTTTGTTGTCGACTGTTCTTGATTCTAGTGCTCTTGTGCCGGGTAAAAGTCTGCCTTTTCTTGGGGAGCAGAATCCATCAACGACCTCCAAATATAACGCGTTTTGGCAAGATAAATTCCTTGTTATCCAGGAATTTGTGAAGTCTGTGGTGAAGAATACCCGTGGTGGGCCTTCCGTAGAGGTTTTACCAAACATCCATTGTTGAGGGATATCTCTTCAACCAAAAGGAAATCTGTTGGTCCAGACATGGAAAGTCCCCAAGTGAAGGAGTGAAGGTCTAAGAACCGTGCAGGTGGTTTCCAGTCAGATCCCACAGCTCTGCCGTCTTTTAGTTCATCCAACATGCAGGTATGCGTGGCTCCCTTCTCGACTTAGCTTGTATCGTTTATATTCTCTTCCCCTTTTATCTGTCTATTACATTATTTTTTTTGAGAAGGAATTTTTGTATTTCCTCTAGGGTTTCAGCAGCACAAATGCCTTTGCCAAACTTGCAAGTAGTCGGAAAACATCGCCTTTCGAGACAGAGGATTGCGAGGGAGAGCCTATCCATGGTGATGAAGAATCTGAGAAGGATGAAAGTTCTGAGTCTGGTAATGGGCATATGGCATGGATGGGGCCAAGAAAAGGGGCGCTTGGCTTGTCATAGTGGGACTAGCATATATGGGGCCAAGGCATGGGTGTTTGGCTTGGCGCAGCTAGCTTGTCTAGGTGCGGTTTGGCTTGGCGCATAGGGCCAAGGGTAGCCGTGGGCGCATGGCATGACTAGCTTGGGCTAGGTGCGTTCCCAAGCTAAGGTTTTTGGGCCAAAGTCGTGAGGGGACTTTAGGAGGCCAAGATTTTCTCATGCGATTGAAGAGCATCCATTGATGCGCGCCTTTGTTTTAGAAACCCTAGTTAGCGCCCTTCACTAAAATCGTTGTAGAAATCTAGAACGGACTCGTATGTTGACGGTTCGCCTCTCAAATCAACCGGAAACGAATTTCCTATCTCCTTTCGCGAGCATATTTAGGTTTTGCACTCGCTCGGGAGGAGAAAACATCCCGAGAGCAAAACTCAGGAAGACTTCACGAGGGATAGCGGCATGGCCAGGCTATCATGGTATGCCTTGGCGCAACTAGGTTGGCATGGCATGCCTTGGCTTAGTTTGGCACATGGGGCCAAGGTTTTTACATGGTCACATGGCATAGCTAGCTTTGGTTAGGCGTGTGACCAAGCTAGGGTTTTTGGGCCAAAGTTATGAGGTGACTTTGGGCGGCCAGGATTTTCTCCTGGAATTGAAGGGAAACCGTTGATTGGTGCATGCCTTCTATTTAGTAACCATGGGGAAAAAGCCAGCATGGTGGCGCGACTGGCTTGGTTAGGTGCGTGACCAAGCCAGGGTTTCGGGGCCAAAGTCATGAGGTGACTTTGGGTGGCCAGGATTTGCTCCTGGGGTTGAAGGGAAACCGTCAATTTTTGCACGCTTTCACTTTAGTGGTCGTGAGGAGAAGGCCAACAGGATGGCGCGGTTAGCATAGATAGGGCCAATGCAGAGTGCGATTGGCATGGCGCGGCTAGCTTGGGCTAGATGTGGCTGGCATGATTTTCCATTGGCACAAGGGTGCGGCTAGCATGGTTGGCATTCTTTGGCGCGGTTGGGTGTGGATGACATGGTTTGCCATTGGCACACGAGATGTGGTTAGCATAGCTAGGGACATGGAACGGTGCGATTGGCATGGCGCGGCTAACTTGGGCTAGGTGTGGCTGGTACGATTTTCCTTTGGCATAAGGGTGCGGCTTGCATGTTTGGCATGCTTTGGCGCGGTTGGGTGTGTCTGGCATGGTTTATCGTTGGCACACGAGAAGTGGCTAGTATAGCAAGGGCCATCGCACGCTGTGATTGTCATGACGCGGCTAACTTGGGCTAAGTGTGGATGGCATGATTTGCCATTGGCACATGAGATGTGGCTAGCATATCTAGGGCCATGGCGCGGCTAACTTGGGTTAGGTGTGTCTGGCATGATTTGCCATTGGCACATGAGATGTGGCTAGCATATCTAGGGCCATGGCACGCTGCGATTGGCATGGCGTGGCTAACTTGGGATAGGTGTGGCTGGCAGGATTTGCCATTCGCACACGATATGTGGCTATCATAGCTAGGGCCATAGCACTCTGCGATTGGCAAGGCGCGAATAACTTGGGCTAGGTGTGGCTGGCATGGTTTTCCATAGGCACACGAGAGAATTAGGGCTTGGTTTGTCTAACTCTAATTTGAAAAATATACCCTGGTAATTATTTAGAGACACATTAAAGGCTTTTATTTAATGCGCCTAGTAAATGCTTGTTTTAAATGTCTGCTAGGGTTTAGTGTTTTACGATTTTAACCCTATACTAAAAACCACCATCAACAGTATGATAAATCAAGAATGCATTTTGGAAACTAAAATTGACAACTAACTTTACATACCAACGGTAGTGGGTTCAACCGAGCTATGCTCTAACAAATGTTTCCTAATTAAGAGAAAAGAAAATTTTGGAATAAAAAATGATGATGTTTTTTTAGACCTGGTGTCACAGAAAAGTTGAAGATATGACTTTCTGGTTACCCTTTCTAAAGAGATGGCAGTCATGTCATCATCTTTATTCAACCTCCACCCTAGCATTTGAGATAAACATTTTGTAAAAAAAATGTTAAATCCTATGTGTGGTGCCTTTTTATAACCTCCACCCCTAGCATTGGGATGCTCTTACAAAATTGAAATATATTTGGACTCGCGTGAAATTAATATTCCATACGTATTTTAAGGTATCTAGTCATTAGTATCCATAAATATCTTCTTCTTATATTACTCACGTGAATAATCTAGCATTTTTTTTTCGAATAAGAATAATCTAGCAATTAAAGCCTGTATTTATTTGTAAACGTGAATATTGCATGAGAGATATATTCTGTTTCCATATATAGAGTGCGACTTTGTACTAACATTGAGCTACCAAGAACACTAAGGTGAGCATTCCGAGGCCACACCCATAGTCGATGTAGCGGATGTTCCAAGGAAAAGGGGTAGGCCGCGAAATGTACCAACATTGAGCTACCAAGAACAACAAGGTGACGAGGCGGTGGTTCCAAATAAAAAGGGAATGCCTAAGTGAAGGGGTAGGCCAAGGAAGTACGGACTCCCATCACATACTGAAGACACTTGAAGCATAGGGATTGCATAGGATAGATTGGATATAATTAAGTAGCAAAAGGGTTATATGAAGATGTTTAAGGAGCGCAAAATAGGTAGGACCATTAGAAGTTATCATACCAAGATACAGTCTTACATAGACCAACTTCCCGAGGTTATTCACGAGTATATTGTATATACGGGTGATGTCGATGGAGATGGAAATTGTGGGTATCATGCCATAACCGAACAATTAGGCATCTTTGAGACGGCAGTTAGTAGAGGGATAACACCATGCTGATATGCTATAAATAGGATAGAAACCTAACTTATGAACAAGAGGATCTTTTATGAGCAATTGGTTGGTGATGAAGAAGGGTTTGATGATATGTACGCTCGAGTGTTAGGTCCCGAACAGGAGATGAAGTTCCTTCCTTCTCAATATTGGATGAGAATGCATCTAGTGGCGGATACATTTAATTGTGTTGTTCATTATTTTACCCTCACCGTAGAAGTTACGTTTACACCAAAGTGGAAAAAATGCGAAGGATCTCTTAAGAACAGAAGAGTTTTTTTGGCGTTCGTGAACGGTAATCATTTTATTATTCTAAAACTTAAGGAAAACTGTCCATTTCCACCTATTTGTGGGATGATGAAAAACAAGGATCTAGATCCAGACAATGATCTCCTTCTACTATTGATTTGCCAATAACATTAAAGCCAAGAATTTTTTGAGCATCATCCGAGATCAAGGTCATCTCCCCAAACGGGAAGTGCATGGTATCAGTTTCACCATGATACATTTTGAATAAGAAATTGACTATCACAGCATCAAACTTCACATAATTTTTAACCAGAGCATATAGACCAAAATCTCTTACTAATGTTTGGACCTCTCCACGTTCCAAAGACAAATCCCAATCCCCCGCAGCTTGGTTTCGGCAAACACGCACAGCCTTCTTGTGATCCTACAATTATGAGATAGTACGGTTAAAAGATTTAACATAAATACACAAGAATACATATGCAAAAGATTAAAAAATTCTTACATAGGTTTGATAGATAGTACGAGCCCACGAGTGCTTGTATCCAAATAGATGGGTTGGATCGTAAGATTCACCCCAAATTATACCACGATTGCGTCCAACCGAGTGCAGCAATTTCTTTTGAACTGGAGTACAACAACATAACTATGATAGTTAAAAATTATTGATTATAATAATTGCGTCAAAATACTAAGGTGTATGCTCGCCCCCTCTTAATCCTGCAACTCGTTGGAGGATTAAGAAGTTCGGGTTACCTGAAGTTTCGATTTTCAGAAGCTTAATTCCGCATTGCAATTAGGTGATATGTAACTCGCCCCCAAGTGTATGGAGTGTTACACAGCTCGCCCCAAAAGAGTTATTTGAGACCATGAGGTGTTACATATCTCGCCCCCAAGTGCTACTCAGTCATATTGAAGTGATATGCAACTCGCCCTCAGAAGATAGTGATTGTCATGCTTCTCAATGCTCGCACAAGGGTGCACTGCCTTGCTGTATTTTGCTCGCGCATGAGATTTTGAAAATGGCTGCTATCTGAAATTTGCGCGGGGGGCCAATCCCACTATTCCAGATGCGCGCAGAATTGAAATGTGTGCATCTTCTCGTGAGTAAATGGTCGCCACATTATAGGCATCTCATTGAACAAAAAGTATGCATGAATATATGAAAATACTGAACAAAAGTATGCATGAATATATGAAAATATGCAAAAATATGCAAAATTGTATACTTACCATATTGAAAATGTTATTGCGACTTCGTTTATGAAGAGATTAGGATGCCCACTGGCTATGTTGGTGTTTTCCTGCGACCCTGATTAGTATTGTTTCCTTAGCGTCTCGGCTTGACTAAGAAACTAGATTTTTACGCGGGACTGGAATGCACCAGTCGAATCAAAACTGGATTGAAGACAGTTGTCATGGGATCGTATTTCGGCAGCTGCGATCACTGAATCAGAATTCAGTTATAAGTAAAACTAGACTGAAGCAGTCATGAGGAAAACTGTATTGAAACAGTTTTGGGGGAAAATAGGATTACAGAAGTTCGATCAACTGGACTGTAGTAATTATACTAAAAAGGACTGTAGCAGTTCGATCAACTGGACTGCAGTATTTGCTGGGGAAAACTAGACTACAGTAGTTCGAGCAACTAGATTGTATTAGTTTTGACTGGCACCGATTATGTTCGTGTTGAGGTTTGTGAATCGAACCAGCACTCACAAACTTTTCACCCAGGTAGGTTGTAGGTAGAAACTTGATGCAACAATGTTTGCGAACTTTGAATATGATATGTGGTTTTCACTTGCTAGTGGTTGATGTGCCATTCGGAATGTCAAAAAATAAAATTTTTCAAACTCAAGATTTTTCACCTCCATATTGTAGGAAATTCAAAGGTGATTCCAACGAGCTAAAAATCCTCCAATTCGGACGTAAAACGAAGAAGTTATTGACGAAACAAGATATTTTGGCCAAACCCACGTGGGACGTACATATCCGCAAGGCAAGAGAAATGGGGCGGAATCATCCAACGACCATGGGGTTAAACTGTATCGCGCCACACCGAATCTCCAATATATCTCCTATTCCTCGCCGATTTTTGAATTTGAATTTGAATTTGAAACTTTTGGCCACGGTTTTTCTGAATTGTGATCTTTGGATTCCACCTTTTACGACAGGTTTCGTTGACTTGTTGTCTTTTCCTTGAAAGCTTCTCGTAACAGTTTTCTGCAACGGTTGGTAGAAATGTGATCTTTTCTTTTGACCTTTGCAACGAGCTTGCCACCAGACTTTGCCGCCGGACTTGGCCGCCGGCCTTTTCCCAATTTGTAGGAATTACTGTTTAGTCCACTTTTTCATGACCCAGTTAATGGCTAGTCCACCCATGAAAAACATTTACTCCCTAGTCCAAAAACATGTTTTTGGACTAGATTATTTTGTCTCTAGTCCAAAAACTTCGTGGAGATTATAAAGTGTATTTTTTAAATGCCTAAAACACCCTTTTAGGTCTAATTAGTATCAACACATGTAAATGTTACTAGTAGTATGTTACGACATACTAGTAATATCAATACGGTGATACTACATATTAATATGTACTATACTAGTTGTAACAAAAATATCTTATTGTTACTAGCACTAGTAGTTAGTAGTTAGTAAAGTATAACTACTTTACTATACTACTAGTAGTAACTAGTACTAGTATCAATACATAACAATTTTTTTTATATGTAGTATCAATACATAACATAATACATATTAATATGTAGTATCAATATATAACGTACTACATATCAAACATACTACATATCAATATATAACATACTACATATCAATATGTAGTGTCAATATATAACGTACTACATATCAATATATAACGTACTACATATCAATATGTAGTATCAATATATAACATACTACGTATCAAACATATACTACATATCAAACATATACTACATATCAATATGTAGTATCAATACATAACGTACTACATATCAATATGTAGTAGTATCAATACATAACATATTACTACTAGTACTAGTTACTACTAGTATACTAGTGTACTAGTTACTACTAGTATACTACATACTACATATGTTATTACTACATACTAGTTACTACTAGTATACTACATACTACATATGCTATTACTACATACTACATACTAGTTGCTAATAGTATACTACATACTACTAGTATACATGTTATTATTACATACTACATATGTAGTAACATGTGTATTAATATGCGTAATCTTATATGTTAGGGTTAGTAGAGTAATTTTACTCTTTTCAAAACTTTTTTTGGACTAACTAGTAAATGTGTTTTCCCGCTGGACTAGCCAGTAAACCGGGTCGGGTTAACTAGACTAAACAGAAAATCTCCCAAATTTTTTATTTATTTTTGAATGAATTAAACTTTTGGCGACAGTTTTTCGAAAATGTGATATTTCCACTGGAATTTTTGTAACAGTTCTATGAAATTGTTGCCTTTCAACAGTTTTTGAATTTCTTGGTTGGCCGCCGGCTATTCTTGATTTTTTTTTATTTTTTTTTTATATTTGAAGCCTTCCGCGATGCTTGCTCAAAAATGTGGTCTTTTCCTTCAACGGTTTCTTGCAACGGTTCTGGGGACTGTTTCCATTTCCCATGGACTTTCCACCACCGTTTTGCTATACTTTTGCGGCCTTTTTTGAAACTTTTTGAGATGCTTTTCTGGAGGTCTTCTCTTGGGTTTTCAAGCACTTAGATATTTTGACAGTAGGTAACTTTGACGACCCTGCGGTCATGACAGTAGCGATTTTTTCATACAACAAACTCGAACAGGTGGATAATGCGTTATTTAAGAAGAAATTTTTTTCGACTTTGGACTTGAATATGATACGGATCGAACATCCCGGCAACAATCTTAGCGATCTTTCCAATGAGTCAGTCTCGGTGGCCTCTGACTATGAAGCTGGACTGCAGCAGTTGTGATCAACTGGACTGCAGTAACTATGATTAACTGGAATACAACATCTGCGATCAGCTAGAATGCAGTGACAGAGATCAAAACTGGACCTGACTATGTTGCAGATCGAATATCCAGCAATAATTTTTATGATGTCTTTACGCCATCTTTTACCGTGGATCGAACGTCCTAGGGGTGGTTTCATCGGTTTTAATAGTGACGCAATTTCAGTGGTTTCAGAAGGTAATAGCTCCAACAAATCTCGATCCAAAAATCTGGATTGCAGCAGTTGTGATCAACTGGACTGCAATAACTGCGATTAACTGGTATGCATCAGCAATTCTTCCAAGACGTTCAAACTACTTATCCACGGACACGATCTTGAAGCATTTTCTACAACTTTTCTCAATGGGAAGACACGATTCATTTTCTCGTAATTCCCTTTAGTCGGCACCAATGTTTGTACCCAAAATTAATTTTGGGCACGAAACACGATTGAATTGATTATTTGGTATGTTTTTTGTGTTAGGGGTCGATTTGAAGAACGAAAAGAAACACAGATTTTTAACGTGGTTCGGCACTATTTGCCTACGTCCACGGACGAATCCCCTTGGGGAGTAATATTTTTATTGATAATGAAATTACATTGTCTCTTTTCTCTCCTGTTGGCTACCCCCTTTTCCTATCAGGATGTAACAATTTATACCTCCCCATAATTAATTTCGAATTAAACTTAAATTACATTAAAGTACCAACATGCCCTCTTTAACTCTGCATGTAACTGCTCATTCATGACTCCTTTTTAACTCTGCATGAAAACTGCTCATTCATGTCTCCATCATGAATTCTGCATGAAATTTCCCCTTTACGCCTTTATCTTAAGTTCTGCATGGAACTGTCCATTTATGCATTCCTCATAAATTTTGTATGAAACAGCTGGAATTAATTATGCATGTATGAAATTGCTGTAATCAGTACTGCATGGCTGAAACTGCTGTAATTAGTGTTGCATGGATGAATCCGCTGTGATTAGTTCTGCATGCTTCTTTGAATAATTTCTGCATGAATGATGGCTGGCGGTATTGATGGACACTTGATGGCGGAACAACTGACTGCATGGGTAGAGACTGGCTAGCAGCATGACTAGAAACTGGATGGTAGTGCAGAAGAGTTTTGGGCTGGGAATTAGTTAGCAGCATTGCTGGCTATAAGACTGAAAATTGGCTAGGGGTGCGACTGACTTCGATAGTTGACAGACGGTTGACTTTGACTATTGACCGGATGTTGACTTTGATAGTTGACCGACTTTGACCATTGATCGGTCATTGAATTTATGTAATACTGGGCAGACTGGTGGGCTGCCTCAGTTGACTGGTTAGCGGGCCTGGATGATGACCAAAAGATGATTCAAGTATCAATTGGGCCTATTAAGTGGTATTTTTACTTATGGTACAAACAAAAGGTTTGCCTTATGTATGATATCTGAGACTTTCTTTCCACAATAAAGCACCGCAACATAAACTATAATGCCGAAAATTAAACCACTCTTGCTCTTTTTGGGTGCAGCTGGAAGAAGGTTAAAGAGAATTGGTTCAAATTTTGATCAGGAAATCCAGAATTAGTAGTTGGGGAAATGCAATTACGATGTCTGACACATTCAAAAGGAATGGGCATCTCTAATTAATCAGTATAAACACACCAGAGAACCATGACTATTTTATTTATTTATTTATTAATAGAATTGGAGAAGCAACCACAGCTAAACTACTATTTAGTACTACATTCTTTCAAAGAAATGTGCAATTATTAGTATTGCAGTCAACATAAAATTCACGATTAGCCTTATATTTTTAAATGTTGTGTATCCCTGCATTCTATGATTGAAGCAAAATCTAGCACATTAATAAAACATGGAGAAAAAACATCTTCCAAGTGGAAATTATCCTAGAAAGAATTACTCCACAATAGTGGATTTAGCAAAATTCTCATGTGATAATACATTTATCATTTTTGTTGGTCCGACAACGTACACATTGGTCAAATCAATCTCAACTGCTCTAGTCTTTCATTACTAACTAGAAAAATGAATGGTGCATTAACTTCCATTTAACTAGCTCAAGTGATATATATCTATCATCTTTGTGGAATAATTTAAAAAATACAAGCATAAGGTAAGCGGGAAAAAAAAAAGATCACCTGAATTTTGAATAGCTTTATCTTTGCACTATATAAATTGAGACCAACCATTGAAATTCTGATCTGTAATAATCCAACTAGAAACATCCAAAACAATCCAACTAGCAACATTCATTAGTAAAAAACATCTCTTCCGGGATATGAAACACTAACACCAAATTAAATGAAGCATTTTGAGACAGTAAACAGAACAAGAGATCAGCTTAGGTAGTTTACCTTCTCGGGAAAAACAAACCCACCACATATGTTTGCAAGGGTATCACCTATTGTTTAGTAAAACCTCATTACATTGACCACCCCTTCCTCCACCATAACAGCCACCACTTCCACGATCTCTACCTTGGTATTCACTGCTTTTACATATCCCGCCACTCTAAATTTTGTTTTAACCACCACCACCAGTGTTATTACATGCAAGTATATCATTTCTACAAGCAGAATCACTACCAAAATCAAAACCAACTCAAATCAAATGATATTGAACAAAACTAACTAAATTTTACCAACCAACTAAATCATTACCAGTGAACACATAAAACTCAAATCAAATAGAAACTATCCAAGATTATAAAAACTGATTTTGTTGAAATTAATTGAATCAAAATCAAAATCATAAAAAGCATAAACTAGTTTAAAAACTTAATCTTTATGTCAATTGATATTAAATACTACATCTAGCTAAGAAAATCCCAAATCTAAAATTGAAATTGTAATCATTAATTTTACACACATCTATTAGATCTGTTATTAGGCTTCGATTATAAGAAATCTTGAAATCTTCTCACCGGAATAACCATAAATCGAATCCCAAGATGAGATATCTCAACAGATCGGAGCTTAAGTTTGGTGATGGTGGCGGTGGTGGTAACGAGATGTGATTGTGGTGTATCCGATGAAGATTTCGTGGCGCCGATGGGGATGGAGGTGGTGAATCTCTGTCTGATCCATTTTCCATCTACCAAAAGAAAACCAATCCAAACCAATTTGATCGATCTAATGATAGTAATAACAGACATAACAGAGGTGGTGGTGCTAGTTGTGGTGGAGGCGGTCAAGATGGCGGTGGTGATGGAGCGATGGAGATGGTGGTGAATCAGAGACGGATGGAAAATTTTCTTCTGGCTTTGTTAAAGAAGAAGGAAATGAAATGTAAAGGTTAAAAAAGGAAATTCAATTTTTGATAAAAATTTCAATTATGTCATTAGGGAGTATTTGTAAAGACCAATAAAAGCATTTGTGATAGGCCCATGGATAGTAGCAGGGGTGTTTATAACATTCCCACTACTAATAAAGTTCATGAAAATATCTTTATTGTGAGTATCATCTTATATGTACTTTTTTTTTATATGATTGAACGAAAACTTTACATACATGGACGGAACAAGTACGTGCTTGCGAGCAGACAGGGATCGCATGCCCCAAAGATGATGGATATAGTTGGAGGCAGTATGGAAAGAAAGACATTCTTGGATCCAAACATGCAAGGTAAGCAAGAAAATAAATTCTGAATTTGATTAAGGGAGGTTCAATTATTTTAGTCTCTAATTAGATGCATGTTATATATTTTTCCAGAGGTTATTACCTACGTGATCATAAAAATGCTCAATACTGTTTAGCTATGAAACAAGTTCAAAGAACCAACGAAAACTCATCGATCTTTAATGTCACGTATCCTGGTAAGCATACTTGTAATCAAGCTACATATTTACTTACATTACTACCAGGCCAATCAGGAAACATACCTGATCAACAAAATGAAAAACGACTGAAAAACTCACAAGAAACAACGATCAACTTTAAACCAGGTTGTCATGTTCAAATAGAGAATTCTGGTACGACTCAAACAGTACTAAGATCACCTTCATTATCATTTCCTACTGCTTCAATACCCATTCCATGTATTGAGAGAAAGAGTAACAACAACATTTTCACCTCGATGACCCCCTGATAATCACTTCATGAGTTTTCCTATTTCATCTCCATATTTATCTCTGCCAACTTCAAAAACCAATTCCTTTTATCCTTGCAGAATGCAGGACTTGCAAACTTCAGATTATGATCTTTGTGAATTCCCTTCAACAGTAATTTCGGCATTCAATTCTACAGGTTTTTGTTTTTGTTTTGGTTTGGGTTTGCTAGATGGCTTGTGATTCTAATTTTTTATTAATTTACTGTTTGATGTTTAACTTGACAACTTAACCTAAATAGTAGTGAGACACACTATCGATGCTCACGGATTTACTAATTGGGAGATGCAAATTGGAAGTCATGTAATATATCAAACCTTAATTAATTTGTACCTCTTTATTCCTACGGGGCACAAGAATGGACTACCAAAGGGCCATTCCTAGAGCTGCACAAGAACCGACCCATCAAACCTGAACCGAAAATAGGTCCGGCGATTTTGGTTTTAAATTATAAGACCGAGGTACTAGCGGATTGATAGGCGGTTTTAGATGAATCCAAACCGACCGACCCATGTGCAGCTCTAGCCATTCGATAAGTTTTCAAAACGTAAAGCTAAATGATGTTGAAATGAAGAGGGCCGATCAAATGTCGCCAAATGATGTGCAAAAATTTAGGCCACCGGTAATGGTTTTGTTGGTTAGATTTTGCATCAACCATAGAGCTAAAACTATTTAGGGTTTAGAGTTTTAAGTTAACTAAAGAAGAAGTATACAGATATAAGAAGAGAAAGTTTAACAGAAGTTTTAATCTTCTTAATATTATTTCACGTACATACAAAGTCATGAGATACATGTATATTTATACATAGATATTATTGAACTGCAAGGAAGGAGTTTCCTAACTAAAACACAATTTCCAAAATAAAGAAACCGTGAGGATATCGTGTGTCAATTGACACACGTACTAGACCTTGAGCTAACACCTTCCCGCAAGCGTAACGGGTGAACTTGAACCGTTATCTTGAACCTTAAAAGAGAAAATCGATCTTTAGAGAGTGGTTTTGTGAATATATCCGCAACTTGATCTTTAGATGATATAAAACGAACATCAAGAAGTTTGGAAGCAACTTGATCACGAACAAAATGGTAATCGATTTCTATATGTTTTGTCCGTGCATGAAATATAGGATTAATTGTGAGATAAGTTGCACCAAGGTTGTCACACCATAATATAGGAGGAGATCGTGTAGAGATAGGAAGCTCCGAAATGAGTGATTGAATCCACATAATTTCAGCAGTAGCAATAGCAAGACCTCGATATTCAGCTTCAGTACTAGAACGAGATACTATTTTCTGTTTCCGATCTCTCCAAGAGATAATATTCCCACCTATGTAAACACAATATCCACTAGTATAACGACGATCATAGAGAGAGCCAGCCCAATCAGAATCAGTATATGCACTGAAAGACAATTGCAAAGAAGGCGATGGCCGAAGAAGTATACCAAAAGTACTTGTACTCTTGAGATAACGAAGAATATGCTTAACTAAACTCCAGTGAAACTCAGTAGGAGCGTGCATACATTGGCAAACTTTATTGACAGAATATGCAAGATATGGACGAGTAAGCGTTAAATATTGCAATGCTCCAACAATACTACGATATTCAGTAGCATCAGTTAACAAAGTGCTACGATCAGAAGAAATATCACCAGAAGTACTGAGTGGAGTACTAATGGGTTTGACACCATCCATTTTAGACCGAATAAGAAGATCTTGAGCATAACGTTGTTGAGAAAGAAATAAACCCGAAGAAGTACGAGTCGCCTCAATGCCAAGAAAATAGGACAGAGAACCAAGATCTTTAATTGCAAACTCTTGTTGTAAACGAGTGATAATAGAGGCAATACCTGTAGGATTGGAGCCAATAACGATAATATCATCCACGTAGACTAACAAATAAATAGTACCATAATTTCCATTGTAAATAAACAATGACGAGTCACACTTCGACGTAATAAACCTAATTTGCAGCAAAAAATTATTGAGTCTGTGGTACCATGCACGAGGAGCCTGTTCAAGACCATAGAGAGAACGATGTAATTTGCAGACATGAGTAGGAAAACGAGAATCCACATAACCTGGAGGTTGTTTCATGTACACTTCTTTTTTCAGTTCTCCATGCAAGAAAGCATTCTGCACATCAAGTTGATGAATATGCCAATTGGAAGATAAAGCCAATGTAAGAATAATACGTATAGTATATGGTTTGACGACCAGACTAAACGTTTCATAGTAATCAATCCCTTCTTGTTGATTGTAGCCTTTTGCAACTAAGCGAGATTTACTACGAGCAATTGTACCATCAGGATTTCATTTGATACCGAAACTGGTTGAGTTGGACCGGACCGACTTTCCTTCTTCTCTTTTCCAGTGAAAGAAATATTACGAACATGCTTTCCTTCTCCATTACGAACAGACGAACAACTGTTTTTCCCATTTGATGACCATTGACGGGATTACCACCAAAACATACCAAGATATTACAAATATAATCATCCGATCAATTATGGGATTTTAATTGTCACCATAGATTTAATAAACTTATATTGGATATGCGAAAATCAAAAGCAGGGAAAAAAAAATAGATCCAACTTATCTGATTTGATTCCAGCGATTTCAACATTAGCTTGACGATAATCACATAACTGCGTTGTTGGTGTAAATCATCCATGTTGAAAAAAAAATCAACTAATCTAGCTCTGCGGTATAGCTTCGTGCATGATTACGTTTTACATTGGAAATATAGGAAAGATAAAGACGCATAGGAGAGTTTCTATTGAACAACATCATTAGTTTACATGGAACAATATCCTATGTATTGTAGGAGGAAAACTCTTGACACTATATTAGGCCGCACATCCATGGGCTACAAGCCCTAAAACATTAAAGAATTCTTAAATGGGCTTTAAGCCCAAGGTCATAAGAGTAAGAAAGAATGAGGAGATGGCCAAACAATTAATTCCCACTTAATTTTATTTACAGGTTCAATTTTATTGAGAATTATCATTGGCAATATAAAGAATATTCCAAATTCACAGACTTATATAAGATTAAGGGAAATTCCTATTATGAGACAAATTCGTATCACATGGGCCAAGTGGGAGAATGTTGGAAAAAAAATGATCATGTGAAACGGTTTCATCTAAACAACATGTCTCTACACCTAAAAGGTTGTGTCTCATCCCTCTAAAGTAGGTGTCTTTTAGAATTGGTTCTCATGTATGGTCACTCTTGATGGAAGAGTTATTTAAGGAGATTAAGAACATGTCCCTACACTCACTGAAAACAAATTCTCTACGAATTTTGTAACCATCAAACATAGAGATATAAGAATTAGTAAGAGTGTAGACAAACTTTGTAATAATTATTCCTACTTCATTTTGTTCTACTGATCATGGAATCCACTATGATTCTTGCATTCTTCATTGGGGTTTCTTTATTGGTTTTTTCATTCATCATGATCAAATCAACAATGATCAGAGGTATGTGATCCATCTTTATTCCGCATAGAGAATTTTCTTACAAAATCTCCTTGCGCTGAATACCAAATACTGCACTTATACATCTCTTCTTCAGTTCTTGGTTGCGTGCAAGGTTTTTAAAATCGTGCGATTCTTCGGTTCTTGGTTCCGTGCAAGGATTTTAAAATCGTGCAAAATAGCACGATTCGCTCCTAAAAATTCTTTTTCGCTTCAAATCGTGATGTCAAATCGTTTTGCTAATGAATCGTCACTTTGACCTTTTTTGATACGCTTCTTGACTATTTGACCAAGTCAAACCAGGATGCTTCCACATAAAACAGAAATATAATGAACAAAAAAATATTTTGCTAATGAATCGTCACTTTGACCTTTTTTGATACGCACTATTTGATCAAGTCAAACCAGGATGCTTCCACATAAAAAAGAAATTTAATGAACTAAAAATCGAAGGGATGCTTGAGATTCAAACCTGTGAGCCCTTGGTTACTAGATGGGACACTCTAACATTGTACCAACTTGATTGGTGATGCTAATAAATAAACATATTTTGCATCTATATTATTAATACGTCAAATATCACAATATAAAACTGTTTTATCTAGTCTAATTATATTTGTAATCATAAATATAGCGATTTAATAATGGACTATGAATCTTCGATTCAAGATTGAATATTCGCCTTGATTCCCAAAATTTAAAAAGCTATTCGTGTTTCGATTTACGATTACGAAACCTTGGTTGCGTGCCTATGTTTCGGTAAATGTTAAAGCAGCTTAGGAATAGGTAAAAAGGTGTCGTTAACCTACTAAAGTAAAGATGGAGTGGCATACTTTTTTTTACTTAGAGTTAGACCAGGTGGACTAAATTTAATTACGTAATTGGTAGGTGGACCAAATCCCACAAATTACTCCAGCTAGTAGGCTTTTTTTTTCTTCCTTTAGTCAAGTTTTCAACGGTAAAAGTCAGAGAGGACTATAGCCAGATTTTTGGTTTGTGAGAACTGGGAAATTCACTTGTACGTCTAAATCGTAGCAACAATGCTATGTTCACCGGGGAATGAATCCGTGAACACTACCGTGGGACATATAAAATGGGGGACCCATTAACCCACCCCTGCTAGCTCCGGCGGGTCTCAGGGGTTCTCTCACATGGGATTCAGCCTCGATATTTTCTGGTGTGAACATAGCATTACTCAAATCGTAGCACTTAAGTGGTACATACTTTTCTGAAGCTTGAAAACATTAACTCAATCTATTCTAGATTTCTAGAAATTGAATCGACTTAATGTAAGGCTATAACATAAGGAGAAATTTGGAACCACTATTACCATTAGTATAGTAAATACTAACAATGCTAATAGTGACTTAAATTATAATACTAATTTTGATTTAATTGATATTTCATTCTCGGGTAAATGTGTGGGAGCAAGGAATTACAAAGATTTAACAATTGGACTCAACATAGCCGCAAGGATAGACAGAGGAGCTCATCCAGCTTTGGAATGGGGCAAGGAAATGCAGAAATCCAATATAAAATTTGCAGCAGAAGATGATGAAATACTACAAGCAATTAATAAATGATACGGGTGGAAGTTCAAGAAAGATTCAAATAGGATTCAACCAGATTCATGGAGGAAATTTTGAAGCTATTGATTTTGTCTTAGGTAATTTGATCAAAGTATCTCCCCACCAGAACCTCCTGGCTCTTAAACTAGCAAAAATTTCCATTCATTCAAATTTACTTCATAACTTAAATTGGAAAGGTCCTAACCTCCAATAGCTTTTTGATTATCTCCAGTCACTGCATGTTTTGACTGATAACATATCTAGTTATAAATTTTATCAGACTGAGAATGTTCATAATGGTGCTAGTCTTAGCCCAACTGAACACCTTTTGTATATCATGGATAGTGCCTTGTGTTGAGATCTATTTCTATTTTCTTATAAAGAAAAAAGTAAGGCTATAACATAAATACTACTCTTTGCCCTTTGGGGATCCTAACAATGAAGGGTACTATTTGAATTCTCTTTATAACTTTTGAAATAAACAATCAGTAATGCTACGTTGACAACAAATTTTACCGGGGTAAATCCGTGTGAGAATTAGAGGGTTGTCCTTCGATAACTCGTACATTGGGATATGGATGAGTCAACGTATGACTATGACCCATCATTTATCTCTCACGGTATTTATCCCAGGAGAAACTCTCGGTGCATAAATCATTTCCGATAAACAATCGCAAAGTCTCTCGATTGTTCATAAATAAAACAGCAAAATCCATAACATAAAAACCAAAGTAAAAAATCATATATACAATAAAAACTAGCATTACACACTATCATGATTTTGGTAAAGAGAATGAGAAAATCCTATCTTGACTCCAATAATAATTCAAAGTTCCATCAAAAATGAAGAAATGAATTCAAACTCCAGGTTGGTTTTCCTTTTACAACTATAAAATGCTTGACCAATTTGGTAAGTCTAGTCTTCAACGATTCAACTGTTGGTTGATAGTCCCTTTGGGACCATGCTACGCGTTATACTATAATTCTTTATCCTATAAAAAATGAAAAATCCAAAAAAGAGGTAGCCATTTAATTTAAAAAGGAATTTAAGCACGAGGTTTGCTTCTACCTCCCCCAATCAAATTTTGCGAAGGTAAGCAAACGAGTAAAGAATATGGTGTAATGAGTCAACAAACGAGTAGACGATCGTACTCTTCCTCGTGATTGACATCACTACCTTGTACGTACCAACCAAGAGACTTTTCGCTTGGCAATATGCCAATATGGGTAAGTGAGAAAAAAATGAAGAGGAAGAAGAAGAAGTAGAAGTGTGGAATTTGATAGAATCTAGTAAAAGATTTTATTTGTCAATGTTCTAAAAGGCAGGCAAGGAACATTCCCCGATAGTTGACACTACCTTTAGAGGTGTAAACTGGGCTGTGACAGCACGAGCACAGCCCAGCACGCTAAAAGTTGAGCACATCCCAGCCCAGCACGTGACTTAGCCTAGCACGGCACATCACGTTAGTTAAATGGGACGTGCTGGGTTTGACCAATTGGCACGATGGCAGCCCAAAGACGCGACACGGATTAGCACGTGCACGGCACAAAGACAAAGACGTTAAGAAAGCACGTTATAACATGCACAAGTACACCATATAACAAGGCATAATAAATCACATTTTGTGTATATTTCACAAAAGAGTCACTATTCTAGCTAGTTTTTGACATTTTATACTGACTTACTTTTATAACAACACATATAATACCTAAATATTTGGAAAATATATTCTAATATCGTTGCTATAATGTCGTTACCTATATTTGACTAGAACGTTAATTTATATGACAATGATCCAATTTTATATTTGATGGGTTATTTCTTTTTATTGAATAAACTTGTTGATTTTACTTGAAAAAAAAAATACAAATGATATGTTGTCTATTTAGATTCTCGTAATAATGTCCGACTTAATGTATACCATTAAGTGATTTCAAATTGTTTATAACACGTGTGCCCTTAAGACAAAGATGAAGCACAACACGTTTATTCATGTGTTGTGCCCGTGGGTTGTCTTTGTGCCTAGAGTTTGACTAGTAAAACAACACGGACAAAGACGTATAAATTATTGGCACAAGACAAAGAGACATGGCACGTGAAGCACGCGACTTCGTGTGACGGGCTGTGCCGGGCCGGCACGTTTTACACCTCTAACTACCTTTTCTTCTTCCTTTTACATGTAAATTGGTCTGACCAAGACCTGTAGTTTCAAGTCAACTCGCTTGTTTAGAATGGGCATATTACTTCAGGGGATACACTATTAACAATAGACAATTTTTTTGTCGAACAGGAACAGAACAAATTTGATTGAGACTCTTAGGATACCCGAAACATGTAAAAATGCTAATCACTTTTCATTTGATCCAGAGTTGCATATATGCGCTGCCCCACCTTGATTATATTGATCAACAAAGCATCCTTTCTTTAATTAATGGAAGAAAATAATCAAGAAACTACCTGTTAACAGCATTTATAGCACATTTCTTTATCTCCAATCATATTAAAAATTAATTAGCCCTGTTTAAAAATAGTAATAACCAATCAAGTACTGCATGAGATTTAACCAATAATCCACTTAATCCTGTGGGGTTCCCTTCCCCTAATCAATTTATTTATGTAATCGTAAGCAAACGAGTAAAGAAAAAATTTAAGGAGTAAACGACGTATACCTCATTACATCATTACCATAACAAGAGACTTTCCACGGAAGTAGAGTGGATGGAACGAATTTAGTGATAGATTTCGTTTTGTTCTAAAGGTGACAAGGAACAAGGTTTGAACATTCTTGGTTCGGTGATACTACTTTTTCTTCTTCCTTTTACTTCTTCCTTTTACATTGTAAAGTGATGCTTTTGGAAAGAAAGATAATTACCCTTATAATCTTTGGATCTAATATTACAACAGACAGGTTCCGATACTAAAATTTAAAAAGTTTTTTTTTTTAATCTTGATCCACCACTATGCCAACCCACTGCGCTTACACCTATTATACTTGATCCATATTTATTCCCGATTGTCATTTCAACAATGCATCTTTTGCTTAATCTTTTTTTAATATCAAGAAACAACGTTGCTATAGCTAAGCTCCCTTTAAGCACACTATTTTTGTCTCAATTCATATATATATATATATATATACACTAATTAATTAAACCAATAATAATTCACTCAGCAAAAATAATGATTAATTTAATATCCATTATTCCCTTTAAATACTTATCTCCTTCCTAGTTAATCAACGACAAGACATAACTACTCAAACTCAAATTTCAAATCTATCAATCATCCACTCCTAAACTTCTTTTCTTTACTTCCAATATTAGAAACATACTAATTATAGTGAGTAAGCTTAAAATGGATGAGAACATGGATCAAAAGCTTTTGATTATCAAAGAGATAATTCAAGCAAGAGAGCTAGTAAAGGAACTCCAAGCTCAGCTTAATCCCTCTTCTTTTTCTTGTCATGACTTGATAACTAGAATCTTATGTTCCGTTGAGACTTTTCTCTCGATGCTAGAACGAGTAAAGATGGAGAACGAATCTAACCCGGAGTCTCCCTTGGGTTATGTAAATGGAAGCCCCAATTCTGATCTTCTCCAAGGAGATTCACGAAAGAGGTACAAGTAAATATGTTTAGCATAGAGTTTATCTAGCTTATATATGCATATGACTCACTTATATCAGATTGTAGGAAAGGGATTGTGAGATGGACGGAACAAGTACGTGCTTCTGCACAAACGGGACTTGAAGGACCCCTAGATGACGGATACGATTGGAGAAAATATGGGCAGAAAGACATTCTTGGAGCTAAGCACCCTAGGTGAGGAGTAATAAAATTCTAAAGTCACCAATTAGCACAATTGCAAAATTTTCTTTTGAGTGATCTCTAACAAGTGGATGTTGTTTTTTTATCATGCAGAGGTTATTACAAATGTAGTCTTCGAAGTGCTCAAGGTTGCTTAGCAATGAAACAAGTTCAACGATCTGAACTAGATTCATCCGTCTTCAATGTTACTTATATTGGAAAACACAGTTGCATTGAAACATCAGAACTTCTTTCAGAGAAATATTCACCAATTAAACGAGAGTATGATCAGCTTAATCGCCCAAATTATCATCAAGAGAAAAGGGAGGATAAATCATTTGAAGAGACGTACATAAATTTTCAAACATCAAGTATTCAAGTTGCAAAAGACAAAGATAAACAGTTCGAGTCTTTTCCTTCTTTTTCAATATATTCTACTAGTTCACTTCAACCCAATACTGGTAATTGCTCGGAGACTAAAGATAATTACTTCCACCCTTCTTCGGTCAAACCTGAAATCCATACTCCTAGTCCTAGTCCTAGTCCCAGTCCAACATTTATAAGCACTCCCACAGCTTCAGAATCCAACTACAAAATGAACAGTATTGAAGGTTACATTATTGGTGAAGATTTACTACAAACTACTGCTGATTCTCATGATGCTAAAGATCATATGATGATTTCACCAACTGTTAGTGCAACTTCGTCCGCAAGTAATAGTTACTCGAATTTCATGGACTCTAACTGGGAATGGGATTTCCCAATAGAATTTAGTTCTCCATGTTTCTAAAAGTTTATCGGAATTGTACTGTACACTAGTTATATCAACTGCAAAAACCACCGGAAAAAAGAAAGCGGTGTATCAATCGTCAATTATAGTACTTGACGGTATTTTTCAAGACATGGAAGCAACTGGCGTCTTTTTAGTTCGAGTTTTATGATTGGGGTTCAACACTAGTAAGAATAGTTATGTAACAGTTAATTTCCTAATTTTGTATCCATGGTAACACTTATAAAACGTGTTTTTAGTTTTTTTTTAAAATTTTCCTTTGTTTAGTTGTATGAGCCGACTAGATTTTCTGTCACTAAAAAAAGGCATAGACGCCCTTTACAGGTTGAAAATGATTTGTGAGTTCCATTAATTTTTCCCTTTTCAAAGATAAAAGATTAATGAACTAACAAGAAACTTCAACGGATAATACAAAGTTTCAATGACGAATGAAATATTTCCAATTAAGAAATTCTTCACTTCCTGAGATAAGCAAACCGTTGATTTTTTACTCGTAGGCAATCATAGATTCAATATCCGCCCCTTCAAAATAGTTTTACTCAAAATATTGGAACCTTTCCAAGCTACATGTCATCTTGTCCTTTGTGTGTCTCATCACAAAAAATTAAACAAAATTGTAATGGCCGCCTTTGTTTGTTAATATTTCTGGGTACTGAGCATATTGTCCACACCTTAACGTTTTGACATCATTATCTAACTTATTTAAGACGTGGAGTATTCATATGATTCTTTTTTCCCCCTGTTTTAGTAGAGCGCAGATTACTTGTGAATTTTTGATAGTTGAAAATTTCCGAAATATTTATTTCTTGGATTTCATAGCGGCAAATGTTATTTCTTGTGATTTCACAGCGGTAAATATTTGTAGTCATTTTGTTATATATTCTCTGAAACTCGAGATTTAGGAATGGTGTACTGTAGAAAATATGATATCAAAAGCTTAATTAACACAAAAACGTAACTCAAACATTTCTCTATATTGATGTAAATAATCTCATGGCTCAACAGTCTATTTATAGTTTAACAAACTTGACTCTCAAGCAAAGACACTTTCCTAATATATCAAACTTCAAATTAAAGATACTTCTAGAATATTCTAAACTCTATACGTAAATATTATACGTAACCAAATTCTAATACTGGCAAACTTGTTTCACAAGTTTACTACACGTTCAAAATAACGCGTGACAACTTGTGCTAGTTGTTTCCATAAACGGCATCAACTTCCTTTGATTGCTTCCACTCAGACATCATCAACTTCTTCTAGTTACTTCATTCAGACAGCAACAACTCCACCTAGTTGCTTCCACTATACCACGGCAACTTCTCCAAGTTGCTTCCACTTATCAGCTTCAACTTCTACTAGTTTCTTTCATTAACTATATCTTGGTTTAATTTTCAACATGTACACATTTGGAAATTGTATATTCGCAAGCCATGTTAAAGAAGATGTTAGGGGAAAATCTTGGGGAATAATCGGAAGATGTTAGGGGCAAATCTTGGTGGCAAGAAGAGTTTTCATATATCTTTGATTTTTCTTGGTTAACCAAAAGCTTCATCCTTCTCCTGGTACTGCGTAAAAATCCTGTGGATAAATGTACATTTTTGCGGTAACTTCTAGTATTTTATTTGCTCTGTGTAGCTCAACCCCCAATGTCTTTATCCTTTTCTTCCTAAATGCATTTATATTTTTCGTTTACTCTCCTAACGTACGTATGCAAAGAAGATAACGTTAAATTTTTCATGATGGAATTCATATTTTTAATTATCTCGGTCCATTGCAGACTGTCTGATTAGCTTTATTAATCAAAATTTATTCTTAATACAGAGAACCTAAAGCATTACTTTCCTAAAAAAGCATGGTCCTAATCAGGGATTAGGTTGCTTTAATTACTAAACTTTAGCCAAATTGGTTCTAATCAATTCACTGAAAGCTGTACGACAGCAACATTTTATAATTATATATTAACCAATAATCCAGATTCTAATTATTCTTTTTCTAATCACTAAACCAAATTCATTCAGTTAGTACAAATTCCAATCGATGGAATGGAATCAAATTCTTGAGATTATAACTCCGTACCCCTAAAACAAATCTAAAGCTTAGTTGCATGAACAAAAACACAACAACTATGTAGTGGTGGTAAATATGTCCTCACAAGTAATACTAACTAGGGAACATTATCTATATAACCATATTATGAGACCCCTTACAAAAATACCCTTATGAATTTTATAAATATCCCTAAACCTAATATATTAATAAAATACCTTCCTTTATATAGTGTATATACAAAACCACTAACCACTATTTAAAAAAAAAAAAGACTACATCTACTGTCCACCGCCAACCACCACCACCACTGTCCGCCGCCAACCACCACCACCACTACCGCCGTCGACCACCGCCACCGTAGACCACCACCGCCAACCACCACTGTCCACCACCGCCAACCACCACCACTGTCCACCTCCACCGCCAACCACCACCACTATCCACCACCTCCACCGCCAACCACCACCACTGTCCACCGGCGGCGCCGCCAATACCCGCCACCACCAACCACCACCGCAGTCAACTACCATCACCGCCGCTAACCACCGCCACCGACGACCACCACTACCATGTGGAGTCAACTTGCTGAAGTTGTGTCCATATAGGTGTTGGAAATTTTGGGTATAAAACAGAGGATGATAACACTAAAAGAAATTGTTGTTGTACTCAAAAGCTTTCAAGGCTCGGGTGATTTCTTTTAGACGATTATTTCTACCCTCCCAATATAAATTGGCGATTGCAACAGGTATGCGAAATAATGCCTTCAGGATACAATGAAAGCCCTACAACAGGAAGTTGGATTCAAGGTTTGCACCCCTTGACCCAACCAAGAACACATGAGAGAGATTTCTGATGATGCTTTAGATGGAGAGAAAACAGGTTGAATTCATTCTTAAGAATGGGAGAATTCCTTCACTACTTATAGGGTTATTCATGCCTATTGGAGATGCCCCTTCACTTCCAAAAGACACATAAGGTGTCTGTTGGGAATGGTTGTGTCCTTTATGAACCATCACACCTATTAGAGGTGTCCCTTCATCTCCAATTAACATCCATTGTGTTTATCCAACACAGAACACTTCCCCATCATAGTGACAAACCAAAAACGAAAACAGTTTTATTTTCTAAGTTATTGAAAATATCCAACAATCTCCCCCTATTTTCAAAAACCAAAAACATAAAATAAAATAAAACTTATAAAACCGGAGTGGTTGCATCACTCAAGTGACTGCCTACGTACCCGAGTGGGATCAAGCCAACGTAGTTCAAGCACAATTGGGACTAAGCATCATCGCTAAAATCAATACATAAATGATAGGTACCTTCTGGGTTTGAACCTTCACTGAGTGTAAGAAACTCAAAGCCTTATCGAGATTCTATGGTGAAACCAGTCTTGAACCAAGTATCCCTTATGATAAAACCGGAGTCTCCACACATATTGATTCCATAAGACATGTGTTCTGTAGCCAAGCACTATAAAGGCCTTGTGCTTATATCCTTATTCATGAGTCTTCTTTAGAGAACGGTCTTCTTCTCTTAGGAAACGGCCCACATTTCCATACTCATATAGGTAAGTCTCGAAGGTGTTTCTGCGAGACACCTTTTACTAATCACAGACTCATTAAGGATTTACATCCATCCTATTTTCTTGCAGAAAAACCAGCACTAACTTGAAATGGGAAGTTTTATGTTAGTGCTCCATAATCTATGACCATAACTTGTTGGTACCACATTGAACCTTGTTTATCCTTTTCAAAACATAGGTTGGGTTTCTGCTATGGGAGATCAACCTTCCTTCACAGACCTTAGTCCCATTTCTATATACTTCATTGAAATTAATTCCTTTGGGAGACTCTTCATAAGTAGGTCTACCAAGATTTTCTCCGTTTCAATGGTTAACTGCAATTACTCCTTTCTTGAGTAATTGACTTACCGTTCCTTGTCTAAGACTTGTATGTCTTGAATTTTCATTATAAGTCTTGTTAAAGACGTTATAGATCATATCCTGATTCACAATTAATCAAGACCTCCTGAGATGGATTCTTCCAAAATAGGATCTCTACAAGTTAGGTTTTAAGCCATTTCTTCTCATTAATTGCATCTACTAATGCAATCAATTCTGAAAACATTACTAAAAAATGTTCCTCTTTGATTTTACAAAATAATTGTAACTTCTCTAGTGATCCTAATTAACATTTACGGTTAATTCACAAAAAGTCATTATAGACTTGCATACACTAGAGGCATAGAAAATTTGTAGGCAACTTGCTTCCTGTTTCAACAAGAACATTATCACGATGAGTAACTCCTCTACTCATGCCCAATCTTCTACAAATTTATACCCAAAAACATAGACATTGTCTATTTAACATTTCACATTAATGCAAATGTTCATAATTTATGCATCGGTAATATCGTAACACCTCATCGTTGGATATTTGGTCGGCCGCCCAATCTTCCAATATGTTACATATTGACCGGTATTCCATTTTTCCCTTTCGATGTCATTTAAGACCTGCCAATTTCCAAATGTGGAACCTATAATTCTTATCGCAAGAATTATGTTCATGCCATACCATTGTTGTCTCAACAATTATGACGATTTTGGTTTTAAAATAATCCACCAACTAGAAAAATTTTATACGACATTTTCGTATAAATTCTCCCCCTATTTCATGATAATTCTCAAATGCCAAAATGCAACTCAATATCATGAAATATCATTTGTGTCAAACATGTACCCCATAATTTCTAAATAGAAATTAAAACCTCAAATCCAATATACCGGTACGGGTACCATCATTATGGATCTGGCTTTCCTTTGCAAACATTCTAAACAAAGCCTCATTCAACTGCCACATGCGGGTAAATTGAACAGTCAATTTAAACCACGTACATCCAACCGTTATGCACCCTTAAAGGATTCCGAACTTCTAATACATTTATTAGATATCTCATGCTATCATAAAAAAAAAAAAATATATATATATATATATGGCATTACTAACCCCAATCAAGAGGACTAAGCATTACTGGGAAAACCAATCATGTCACAGATGAATATGTGGATGTAAAAATCACAGTTGCAAATTTATGATATGCTTTACGAACATAACAGAGCATTAACAAAGGCTAGACGATAATATGCACAGATTGTGATTATAATGGCTCATCCACATAACATACACATGCCGTAACTATTTCTAAGAAACCGAGATACTAAGGATGTATTAGTCTTTAAGATTGTTGGAAATATTATACTTATCTGATTTCATGGAAGTTTCCCTTGACCACAACCCTTGAGAGTTTGCGCGCCAATGATTGAATAAAATTCCCATAAACAACATCATGTTCCCGAACACGGTTTCCACTATAAATTTGAAGCTTGTTTTCCAACTTCCCTTATTCTCGTTTCCTCTGTCTTGTCTGAATTTAATCGTCTAAAACTGTTGGAAATTTTGGGTATAAAACAGAGGATGATAACACTAAAAGAAATTGTTGCTGTACTCAAAAGCTTTCAAGGCTCGGGTGATTTCTTTTAGACGATTATTTCTACCCTCCCAATATAAATTGGCGATTGCAACAGGTATGCGAAATAATGCCTTCAGGATACAATGAAAGCCCTACAACAGGAAGTTGGATTCAAGGTTTGCACCCCTTGACCCAACCAAGAACACATGAGAGAGATTTCTGATGATGCTTTAGATGGAGAGAAAAACAGGTTGAATTCATTCTTAAGAATGGGAGAATTCCTTCACTACTTATAGGGTTATTCATGCCTATTGGAGATGCCCCTTCACTTCCAAAAGACACATAAGGTGTCTGTTGGGAATGGTTGTGTCCTTTATGAACCATCACACCTATTAGAGGTGTCCCTTCATCTCCAACTAACATCCATTGTGTTTATCCAACACAGAACACTTCCCCATCATAGTGACAAACCAAAAACGAAAACAGTTTTATTTTCTAAGTTATTGAAAATATCCAACAATAGGAGGCAACTAGCTCAAGTTGTCTCCAATAAATAATGTCCATATCGGAGGCAACTAGTTCAAGTTGTCTCCAAAAGTGGAGGCAACTAGCTTAAGTTGTCTCCAATAAATAGTGTACAGGAATAAGTTGCCAAGTAAAATGGAGGCAACTAGCTCAAGTTGTCCCTGAATCTAAGGCAACTAGCTTAAGTTTTCTTCAAATGTGAAGGCAACTAGCTCAAGTTGTCTTCAAATGTGGAGGCAACTAGCTCAAGTTGTCTCCGAATCTGAGGCAATTAGCTCAAGTTGTCTTCAAATGTGAAGGGAACTAGCTCAAGTTGTCTCCGAATCTGAGGCAATTAGCTCAAGTTGTCTTCAAATGTGAAGGCAACTAGCTCAAGTTGTCTCCGAATCTAAGGCAACTAGCTCAAGTTGTCTTCAAATGTGAAGGCAACTAGCTCAAGTTGTCTTCAAATGTGGAGGCAACTAGCTCAAAGTTTCCTTCAAATGTGAAAGCAACTAGCCCTAGTTGTGTCCAAATCTATAAGCAACTTGTTCGAGTTGTATCCAAATATGGAGGCAACTAGCACAAGTTGTCTCAAAAAAATAATTATACATAATTGAATGAACCTGGCGTGAATCGTACACACATCAACTGACATATAGTCGGTTGTGCTACCATTGCACCACAAATTCTTCAATATAAAATAACAAATCAAAATCACATCATAATCTTTGATGCACAAACTATTATTGGGATTCATTCCTGCACTTCAGTTGGCATTCATCTTCTGCAACAGCAATCAACATCTTCCACCAATTGCACTTCATAAGCTTCATAATCCGTTCTCTGCTTCAGAGTCGATAGCATCTCTAATGCAAACCAAAAAAGTAATAACGAACTAGTCAAATTAAAACCAAAAATTAGTACTACATAAAGCTCAAATACATACCTTCTGCTGAAAGGAAAGGGATGACTTTCACAATCTATTTCCCTTGCTGTGAAAATCTCTATCACAAACACTGCAAATACAGCCCAACATCCTCATATTCATCTCATAGCTCTAATTGTTTTTATCTGCAATATCATCTCTAATTCTTATTGTATGCAATAACAACTCCCCTGCAATCTTGAGTTCCATTTATTCAAAACATTCTCTGCACTACTCAGCTTCAACTTTATCTCTTCCAGCAGACCTCACACACATCTCCTTATTGACTTATCTATTTAAGCTGTAAGCAGCAGTATCACACTGCATTCTTTATCTCAACTCTCTATCACCTATAATTCCTAAACATACATCTATTTCTCATTCTTCCCTTTGTTCATCTTTGCAAAACCATGTCATCTACAACATCCATCAGCTACAGCTTGTCCACCTGACGCCAAAACCAGCATCACCTCTCTGTGAGTTCACTCCCCAACATACATATCTGCAAGAGATTCATTCACGACACATAATTCCACCAGCTCGGAGAATTAATTTTCTAAACAATCCCTAATTACTTCCTTCTTCACTATCTTGTTCTCTCATTATCCATCTCAATCACTAGTAAACTCACTGATACAATCGACAATTATATTTCTACTACAAAGCTCACAATTGTCTTAATGTAAGATGGTAAAGTCACAAGAAGACTGTAGAAAAAGTCGTTTGATCAAAGGAAACACCAGCAGTGTTATGTAAATATGAGGCACTACTTGTACATAACTACAGATAACTAGTTACAGTAAAACTCTAAAACTAATGTGATTGTTTTCAGTATTTAAAGTCTGGTTACTGAAAACCATTTCAAAGCTTCATACAGTCACAATTGATTCCAAAAAATTCAAGTTCATCATTCTTTCACGTGCTTACCATCTATGATTGTCCTGCATAATCCAACTTCTGCTGCTTGATCTTCAATTTCATTCTCTACTTGGACCTGACTGTGGTGCTTCTACATTTTAACACATCAAACTCCATTTTGTTACACAGATTCACTGCTACCTTCCTTGTCAGGTTCACTCATACTAAAATAAGAATATCAAAGCTAACTAAAACCAGAACATCAGATTCTAGAGCTTAATTACTGCTAAAATCAAATAATTTTATCATCTGGAGAGTTAAGTTTTTCAAATCAACAACACGAATACAGATGAATGATTCAATAAACATGAATAAGAACGTATAGAACCCTAAAGTTGCATGAAACATTAACAAATCGCCTTGGATTGAAACAACAATAACATTAACAATTTGTCATTAAGAAATCAAGATAAAATGAACTAACATGAACCCTAAATTTCCATGAAATATACTAACAAATCAGTAAGAAATCAAGAAAAATTAGTGAGAGTGAGATAGAGAGTTATAGAGATTGAGACTAGGAGTTACCGATATTGAGATTGAGAGTTACTAATGATTGAAAATCATACGTACTGAATCGATCTCACTGAAATCTGAATCTGAATCTGCAACTCGAAATCGATCTGGTTTAGAAATTAGTAGAAATCGAAAACATAAAAAGGAACAAAACTGAATTGACAACTCGAAATCTGAATCTACAACTTGAAATCGAAACCCAAAGAAACAAACAAATTTCTGAAACTTTCTCGAAACCCAAAGAAACAAACAAATTTATGAAACTTTCTCGAAACTGAATTCTACATTCAAACTCCAAATTGTTCATTCAAAATCGAATATCGATCTCAAAAGTTAAACGAAACCAAAAAATCAATCTCGATCACTCTAACTTTGATATTGAAACCGTTTATTATCAGAAATTTAGTTTAACAATAAGATCAATACCAAAAATCAAAACCTAAATTTGGGATCTCACCTGAATCTTCAACGAAGAAGAAGACCGTTGCTCCTGATGATTTTTAGGATTCAGGGACTTGATTCACAAATAGGTGACGACATAAAGAGATAATTTTTCATGGATCTGGTGATAAAATTGGTGGATTTTGAGGTGGTGGTGGAATTGGAGGTGGATCGATGGGGTGTTATTGTTGTTAGTGGTGGTGATTGCCGAAGAGAAAGAGAAAAGAGATACATGATAATTCACTGAGATGGTGATGATGGAGATGAAGAAGATGGTGGTGTTGGTGGCGTTGGTTGTGGTGGCGACGGAGATGGAGATGGTGAGAGTTAGGTTGGTTTTTCTCGAGTTAAAAAATGAAGAAGAAACCAAAATATAAGATGTAAAGGTTAAAAATGGGATTATGTTAATTATTTTTCTGTTCATAATTTCGATGCTGCCATCGGGAGTATTATTAAACACCCATAAGGGTATTTGTGCATGACCCATGAATAATAGGGGCATAAATAACATTCCCACTACTAACTATTATTAATAAAGATTTAAACATGTGATTTATTTTTTTCTTTGACCCTTCCCGTTGTGAAGAGTTCTTTAATTTATTATTTTATTTTTATATTTTGCTTCACTCTGGAGTAAGATGAGCACATAAAAGAGTGTTAAAAGAAAAAATGCTTCAAAAAAAAAAAAAAAAAAAAAAGAGTGTAAAATTCTAACAGGTATCAGTGAAACCTCCCCAACGACATTAGAGTTTTCATAATCCCAAACTTAATCTTAAACCTTGAGAAATCACTGAGTATAGTAATTAATTTTTTTTATCTACCACTCAAAGTCACAATTCCTACTTTTAATGCACGTGATTCCACGTTTATGGGTAAATACACCTAATGGTGGGTTCCCATATGTGGCCATAAGCAAATGTATGCAATCGTAAGAAAAAGATTAGATGGCGTATATCATATGACATCACTACTCTCAAAAGCATACTTTCTCTCTTAAACCTAATACGGAATAAGGTTTGAAGGTGCTTAGCTGCTGATGATAACTTGTTTTCTTCTTTTTACATGTCAAATGACATTCAAGGACAAGATTATCTTTATTCTAATGTGGGTATTATGGTAATTTGGCTCAATAAATTAGTCTTTCTGTAACAAAAGTAAATCTAGTCCATCTTATCATGGTTTCATCATCCAACAAAAAGATCAACAAAAACTCATTTTCTTAGTCAAAAACTTCCATTTTATCAAACTTTTTTTAGTCCAATTCATATTTTCCCTCTTCCTTTTTATGCCATTAACTATCTATGGTTTATTTTTTCCAATGAAAACTAGTACTCACCACTCACACCAACCCTTTCTTAGCTAGATCCTAAAGTCAATATCCAAAAAGACTAACAAAAACTACCCATTTCATATTTTCAACTTGAACTTGATCATCCATCTTGAGCTTGATCATTCACTAAGCTTATACCCTATACTATAAGATCTTTGAGAGTGATCTTCATCACCAAAAAAAATAAGTAGAAAACCGACCCTTATGTTTGTGTTCCTTTTGAATCTAGCAGGCTGCAATATATTTGGAGATAGTACTCTGGGTGTTGAATCCAACATTCTTCAAGCATATTGCATCTTTTTTCTCTGTTGTTTTTTAATTTCTTTAGATCTGTAGTTTTGTGTTGAAGTTACAAAATGAGTGAGAAAACTAATGAGATGATGCTTGGGTTAGATCACAAGCCGTTAATTATGAATGAGATAATCCAAGCAAGAGAGTTAGTAAATGAGCTACAAACTCAGCTTAGCCCTACATCATCTTCTTCTCGTAAAGTTCTTATAGCAAGGATCTTATCTTCCTTTGAAACTTCCCTTTCGATACTAGATCGAGTCAAGTTGGAAAAGGATCATGTCAGTGGAAGTCCTGTAAGCGATGGTGAATCGGATCTCTATGGAGATGGTTCAAGAAAGAGGTATGCACCGGTGATACAGGGTTAGGTACTTCAAGTATTTTTGGTTAATGTTTTTTGCGTCAATTTTATAGAATCGATCTAGAAGCTTATTAACTACTATGCAAATGCAAATTATGCAATATATTGATTTTTAGATGTCGGAAAAAGTTGGCGAGATGGACCCAAAAGGTGCGAGTTTGTGAGCAGACAGGCCTGGAAGGACCCCTAGATGATGGATACAGTTGGAGAAAATATGGACAGAAAGATATCATTGGTGCCAAGTACCCTAGGTGAGAAAAACAAAGATCTTATTTTATTTTGTTAACACTCCATTTTCCTTGTTTGATCAGTAATAAAGCGAGTTTTCATATGAGATTTTATGTACCAAAGCTAATGGATCGGTATCGATCTATATATACCCGACTAGTACTTCTAATATCTTGTAAGTGTGCAGTGAAGCAGCTAACTTAGTGAATTTAGTACGAGTACTAGTATTGTGCACTATCCATTTTTCCCATTTCAAAAACTTAGAAATATTAGTGGTAGTACTCTAAAGCAATGCCATTGTGATTTCCCTAGCTATAAAGTCGCTTAAGAATGAAAGAAATGTGGATGATGATCGTCCGTCCATATCTTTCCTTTTCTCTAACTAGAAAACAGTCATTACTAATTTTGCAGAGGTTATTACAAGTGTACTTCTCAAAAAACTCAAGGTTGCTCCGCAATGAAACAAGTGCAACGATCCGAACTAGATTCGTCCATCTTCAACGTTACTTATGTAGGAAAACACAGTTGTGTTGAAAGCTCAGAGTTAGTATCACCAGGGCAATGCTCGCCAATTAAGCAAGAATCTAGCAACCATATTATTAATCAACCAAGGGAGAAAAAACCAGCAGAAGAGACATTTATAAGCTTCCAAACATCTAGTTACCGTCAAGTTGTGAAAGAGGAGAAATATTTTGGCAACAATAAAGAACTCGATTCTTTTCCTTCTTTCTCTTTCCCATCTTTGAAAGTTGAGAATCGTTTCTTAGAAACTACTAGTACTAATTCTTCTCCTACATTTATAAGTACCCCGACAACTGCAGAATCGAACAACAATCTTGAAGGTAGAAGTGGTGAACAGAACATATTCCAAAATACTGCTGATTCTCACGACTTTAAAATTGATGAAATGATCGTTTCATCACCAGAAGTCCATGCAATTTCCGTTGCAAATGATTCTCCCACGACTCTAGACTCATGTTGGGATTGGGATTTCATAGTAGATTATACTCCTCCAGATTTCCTATAATATTGATTATCCTCCTGTCTTACTTTTTAATTATGTGCATCATCAGTAGTTTATTAGTACAACTGATGATATTTCTTGCGAGTTTGAGCCATAACATTTAAGATTTGTAGCTGTAGTTACTTCGGAATCTTGTTGATTTCATGTCGTTTGGAATTCGTGTTATTATCAATCAAAAGTGTGATTAGTTTTTGGCAATACATATATGTTAGAACCCCAAGTAGGCCTGCTGTATTCCGTGTCCTAAATCTCCATGTTCCTTATCCCATTTCTCCTTGGGAATTCTACTTGATCAAGGACCCCATAGATGGTTAGCATTTTATGATTTTTTTTCTTTTGAAATATCATTTTGTGATGAATTTGATCTAATGGCGCTATAGTGAACCTTCCATATGTAATTCCTTTGCTTCTGCAACTTAAAGCATTGTATATCCCCTGGACTGCTTGGGTAGGGGTTTCAACACAATGTAGTGGGCTTGAATGTAGCAAGGATACTTCTTGATTGCTTTAGATAAATATATTATCATAGGCGGAAAGATCCCTGTCATGAGCTACCAAAACGTCTGACTTCATTATCTTCTGTTGACAGTGATAATACAGTTGAGAATTATTGAAAATAAAACAGTTGAGAATTATTGAAATTCGTCGATGCCCACTAGCTTACCAAAAAAAGATGGTTCTTTTTGGTCGAACTAAAATAATCTTGGACTCTTCACATCCTCACAATAAAAATGCTCCTAACTTGTAAGTTAACATAGATTTCTTGTTTCACCACGGCACCACCACACCACCGCCACTCCGGCCTCTGCCACCACCATGTATGAATGCCATTTGTTATTTATGCTTAGACTGATATAACGAAAAGCATATTCATCATTTAAATGTGTTTTTATCGTTGACTGATCAGTCAAGATTATAAAGTGTCTAACTAGACCGCTTAACCTAATTTTTAATTAAGCACTACAATGTTGGCGGATGAGAGTGGGTGGGGTTGCAAGTTGAAAGTCTTATTCACCTTTAGATTAAGTGGATTTAGGGTTCACTTATCTCCATATTTAGGGTTATAGATTAGTTGACTAGGGAGGTGGAGCAGAACAATAAGTGTCTCCACATGATCGACGAAAAATTTGAACCACAGTCAGTGCTTGAACCTGATTTGGTTAGATTCTGAATCAACTAGATAAACGACAACAGCTTACCATAAAAGGAGTGAAAAAACGAATTCCGTACCGTACTTTATTTTTTATCTATATGTTGAACAACACATTGACAAACCGAATAACTTGAGATTCACAATAAGTAACAACGTTTCAACAAAGAATGTTATTTCAAATAATAAACACATGAATGGTGGTGGTAGTCTAAAATGATGCACTGGCCTTCCACTACTTGCCCTTTCCTCAGGTGAGGTACTGTTTTTGCAGTCTCGGAAGCACAAGTGGGAATTGTTTATCCTCTGTCAGGGAACAGGGTAACAAGGAAGCAAACTTTAGACTTTTCCCTTTTCTTAATTGTAACAATAAGACAGATAGGTTCCCTTTAGTACTCACCCATAAAAGGAAAATTTCAAACGATTCTACAACTTGCATTGGGAAATTAACGAGTTCAAAAATGTTATTGGAATCCAAAAATACCCTCATTTTATTTATATAATGTATATACAAAACCACCAACCACTATTTAAAAAAAAAAAAAAAAAAAAAAAAAACTACATCTACTATCCATCGCCAACCACCACCACCACTGTCCACCACCTCCGCCAAAACACCACCACCACCACTGCCCACCCACCACCACTGTCCACCAACACCGCCAACCACCACCACTTTCCACCAATACAGCCAACGACCACCACTGTCCACCACCGCCACCGCTGTCCACCACCACCGCCACCAATCACACCGCCGCCGCCAATAACCGCCACCCACCGCCACCACCAACCACCACCGCCATCAACTACCATCACCGCCGCCAACCACCTCCACCGACGACCACCACAACCATGTGGAGTCAACATGCTGAAATTGTGTCCATATAGGAGGCAACTAGCTCAAGTTGTCTCCAATAAATAATGTCCATATCGGAGGCAACTAGTTCAAGTTGTCTCCAAAAGTGGAGGCAACTAGCTTAAATTGTCTCCAATAAATAATGTACAAGAATAAGTTGCAAAACAAAATAGAGGAAACTAGCTCAAGTTGTCTCCGAATCTAAGGAAATTAGCTCAAGTTGTCTTCAATTGTGAAGGCAACTAGCTCAAGTTGTCTTCAAATGTGGAGGCAACTGGCTCAAGTTGTCTCCGAATCTGAGGCAACTAGCTCGAGTTGTCTTCAAATGTGAAGGAAACTAGCTCAAGTTGTCTTCAAATATGGAGGCAACTAGCTCAAAGTTTCATTCAAAAGTGAAAGAAACTAGCCCTAGTTGTGTCCAAATCTAGAAGCAACTTGTTCGAGTTGTATCCAAATATGGATCCAACTATCCAAATATGGGGCCTCTTACTCAATTGTTCATACATAATTTGTCTTCTTGGAACTTTAGAGCCAAAAACCCCGATTCTGATGTCCAATGAAATTCTGATGTCCAATAAAATGTGAAAGAATGCATTTAAAAAGTGGTACTCAAAGAGTACTAGCAACAAGAGATTTGAGACCATTACCTGACTGGTGGGTCCTGATAAGTACTGACCTAAAGAAAGAAAACAAATTTTATGTGAATAATAATTGAAGTACTAATAATATTTTAAGTTATGTTGGTAACAAAAACTGAAAAGTGATTGCATCATTTTCAACAAAACAAAGTTCATCTCCTGATATAAACCTAAAGAAAGAAAACAAATTTTATGTGAATAATAATTGAAGTACTAATAATATTTTAAGTTATGTTGGTAACAAAAACTGAAAAGTGATTGCATCTTAGGAAAAACAAAATTCTCATCGCACATAAAATATCATCATAACTTAAACAATACAATATTGTGTGTCAATTGTGGTGCAATCTAACTGATGCTACTAATGCTTTATCACATTGAGGAAAGTAAACGTGATCGACTGTAAAATCTATTTCTTGTTAATGAAAGATACAAACTATATCTTAAGCTTGTATCTATCTTAGTAACTCTTAAGCACTTGTTACAGAACCAAGTATATGAGCGCAAGAAAATGATTATAGCACTAAATAAAGGTGTTTGTACCCAAAACTAATTTTGGGCACGAAACACGATTGAATTGATTATTTGGTATGTTTTTAGTGTTAGGGGTCGATTTGAAGAACGAAAAGAAACACATAGTTTTAACCTGGTTCAGAACTATTTGCCTACGTCCACGGACGAATCCCTTGGGGAGTAATATTTTTATTGATAATGAAATTACATTGTCTCTTTTCTATCCTATTGGCTACCCCCTTTTCCTATCAGGATGTAACAATTTATACCTCCCCATAATTAATTTCGGATTAAACTTAAATTACATTAAAGTGCCAGTATGCCCTCTTTAACTCTGCTTGTAACTGCTCATTCATGACTCCTTTTTAAATCTGTATGAAAACTGCTCATTCATGTCTCCATCATGAATTCTGCATGAAACTTCTTCTTTACGCCTTTATCTTAAGTTCTGCATGGAACTGTCCATTTATGCCTTCCTCATAAATTCTGTATGAAACAGCTGGAATTAATTCTGCATGTATGAAACTGTTGTAATCAGTACTGCATGGATGAAACTGTTGTAATTATTGTTGCATGGATGAATCCGTTGTGATTAGTTCTGCATGATTCTTTGAATAATTTCAGCATGAATGATGGCTGGCGGTATTGGTGGACACTTGCTGGCGGAACAACTGACTGCATGGATAGAGACTGGCTGGCAGCATGGCTAGAAACTGGATGGTAGTGCGGAAGAGTTTTGGGATGGGAATTGGTTGGAAGCATTGCTGGCTATACGACTGAAAAATGTCTAGGGGTGCGACTAACTTCGATAGTTGACCGACGGTTGACTATTGACCGGATGCTGACTTTGATAGTTGACCGACTTTGACCATTGACTGGTCATTGAATTTATGTAATATTGGGAAAACTGGTGGGCTTCCTCAGTTGACTGGTTAGCGGGCCTGGATGATGACCAAAAGATGATTCAAGTATCAATTGGGCCCATTATGTGGTATTTTTACTTATGGTACAAACATCGCCCCCTCTTAATCTCCAACTTGTTGGGGGTTAAGAAAATTTCGTTTTCCTTAGTCAATGATAAAACTCGCCCCCAAGTGTGGATTATTGATGGTAAGGTGATTGGCGAACTTCCCTTGTTGTTTGCGAAAATCACAATCAAGACGCCCCCAAGCAAGGCTATTGTGACTAGGAGATCGATGGGAAACAGTTGAGCATGAACCACTGTTGCATGCAAAATCAGGATCGAAGGCTGAACTGTTTTGTAACAAAAGAGTGATGCTTGAGCGGAGTGATGTTGGAAATGAGCGGTAACAGCATTGAGTGAAGCTGGTCTGCAGGGATTGCGAACATAGCTGAACTTCCGCAACTTTGATCAGCCGGAATGCAGCATCATCGAGCATTACAGCAGCTGCGATCAGCTGGGTTGCTAGGGCGACGAGCAAAACTACACTGCAGCAGCTGCGATTAGCTGGAATACATGAGTTAGGAACAGAGCTGGACTTCAGCAGCTACGATCAGCCGGTCTGCAGCAGCATCGAACATTGCAGCATCCGCGATCAGCTGGACTGCAGTAGCGAAGAACAAGACTGCAGCAGCTGCGGTCAGCTGGACTGCAGGAACTGCGAGCATAGATGGACTGCATCAGCTGCGATCATCTGGAATGCAGCAGCAACGAACAAAGTTGCACTGCAGTAGCTGCGATCAGCTGGACTGCAGGAACTGCGAACATAGCTAGACCGCATCAGCTGCGATCAGCTGGATTGAAGTAACGAACAAAGCTGCACTGCAGAAGTTGCGATCAGCTGGACTACAGGAGCTGCGAACATAGCTGGACTGCATCAGCTGCGATTAGATGGAATGCAGCAGCAATGAACAAAGCTGCACTGCAGCAGCTGAAATCAGCTGGACTGAAGAAGCTGCAAACACAGTGGGACTACATCAACATCGATCAGCTGGTATGCAGCAGCAACGAACAAAGATGCACTGCAGCAGCTGCGATCAGCTGGACTGTAGGATCTATGAACATGGCTGGACTGCATCAGTTGCGATCAGCTGGAATACAGCAGCAACGAACAAAGCTGCATTGCAGCAGCTGCGATCAGCTGGACTGCAGGAGCTACGAACATGGCTGAACTGCATCAGCTGCGATCAGCTGGAATGCAGCATAGACGACAGAGTTACACTGCAGCAGCTTCGATCAGCTGGACTGCAGGAAAGACGAGCCTCACTGCAGCATCTACGATCAGCTGGTCTACGGGTGATACGAATATGATGGAAGCAACTGCGATCAGCTCGACTGTAGGAATACAAACATAGATGGACTACATCAGCTTTGATCGGCTGGACTGTAGCATCTTCTAAGAAACTGGACATAAACAGTTCGAAAAACATAGGTGTAACAGTTACAAATAAAGCTAGACAACATCAGTTGCATCCAACTGAGTGCCACCAGACTGCATCAGTTGCGTCCAATTGAGTACAGAATTCGTAGGCAAAACTGGACTGCATCGGTCGCGTCCAACTGAGTGCAGCAATTTCTTTTGAACTGGAGTACAACAACATAACTATGATAGTTAAAAATTATTGATTATAATAATTGCGTCAAAATACTAAGGTGTATGCTCGCCCCATCTTAATCCTGCAACTCGTTGGAGGATTAAGAAGTTCGGGTTACCTGAAGTTTCGATTTTCAGAAGCTTAATTTCGCATTGTAATTAGGTGCTATGTAACTCGCCCCCAAGTGTATGGAGTGTTACACATCTCGCCCCAAAATAGTTATTTCAGACCATGAGGTGTTACATATCTCGCCCTCAAGTGCTACTCAGTCACATTGAAGTGATATGCAACTTTCCCTCAGAAGATAGTGATTGTCATGCTGCTCAATGCTCGCACAAGGGTGCACTGCCTTGCTGTATTTTGCTCGCGCATGAGATTTTGAAAATGTCTGCTATCTGAAATTTGCGCGGGGGGCCAATCCCACTATTCCAGATGCGCGCAGAATTGAAATGTGTGCATCTTCTCGTGAATAAATGGTCGCCACATTATAGGCGTCTCATTGAACAAAAAGTATGCATGAATATATGAAAATACTGAACAAAAGTATGCATGAATATATGAAAATATGCAAAAATATGTAAATTGTATACTTACCATATTGAAAATGTTATTGCGACTTTGTTTATGAAGAGATTAGGATGCCCACTGGCTATGTTGGTGTTTTCCTGCGACGCTGATTAGTATAGTTGCCTTAGCGTCTCGGCTTGACTAAGAAACTAGATTTTTACGCGGGACTGGAATGCACCAGTCGAATCAAAACTGGATTGAAGACAGTTGTCATGGGATCGTATTTCGGCAGCTGCGATCAGCTGAACTGTAACCAGTTATAAGTAAAACTAGACTGAAGCAGTCATGAGGAAAACTGTATTGAAATAGTTTTGGGGGAAAATCGGATTAAAGAAGTTCGATCAACTGGACTGTAGTAATTATACTAAAAAGGACTGCAGCAGTTCGATCAACTGGACTGCAGTATTTGCTGGGGAAAACTAGACTACAGTAGTTCGAGCAACTAGACTGTATTAGTTTTGACTGGCACCGATTATGTTCGTGTTGAGGTTTGTGAATCGAACCAGCACTCACAAAATTTTCACCCAGGTAGGTTGTAGGTAGAAACTTGATGCAACAATGTTTGTGAACTTTGAATATGATATGTGGTTTTCACTTGCTAGTGGTCGATGTGCCATTCGGAATGTCAAAAAATAAAATTTTTCAAACTCAAGATTTTTCACCTCCATATTGTAGGAAATTCAAAGGCGATTCCAACGAGCTAAAAATCCTCCAATTCGGACGTAAAACGAAGAAGTTATTGACGAAACAAGATATTTTGGCCAAACCCACGTGGGACGTACATATCCGCAAGGCAAGAGAAATGGGGCGGAATCATCCAAGGACCATGGGATTAAACTGTATCGCGCCACACCGAATCTCCAATATATCTCCTATTCCTCGCCGATTTTTGAATTTGAAACTTTTGGCCACGGTTTTTCTGAATTGTGATCTTTGCATTCGACCTTTTACGACAGGTTTCGTTGACTTGTTGTCTTTTCCTTGAAAGCTTCTCGTAACATTTTTCTGCAACGGTTGGTAGAAATGTGATGCCGTCGGACTTGGCCGCCGGCCTTTTCCCAATTTGTAGGAATTACTGTTTAGTCCACTTTTTCATGACCCAGTTAATGGCTAGTCTACCCATGAAAAACATTTACTCCCTAGTCCAAAAACATGTTTTTGGACTAGATTATTTTGTCTCTAGTCCAAAAACTTCGTGGAGATTATAAAGTGTATTTTTTAAATGCCTAAAACACCCTTTTAGGTCTAATTAGTATCAACACATGTAAATGTTACTAGTAGTATGTTACGACATACTAGTAATATCAATACGGTGATACTACATATTAATATGTACTATACTAGTTGTAACAAAAATATCTTATTGTTACTAGTACTAGTAGTTAGTAGTTAGTAAAGTATAACTACTTTACTATACTACTAGTAGTAACTAGTACTAGTATCAATACATAACAATTTTTTGATATGTAGTATCAATACATAACATACTACATATCAATATGTAGTATCAATATATAACGTACTACATATCAAACATACTACATATCAATATATAACATACTACATATCAATATGTAGTGTCAATATATAACGTACTACGTATCAATATATAACGTACTACATATCAATATGTAGTGTCAATATATAACATACTACGTATCAAACATATACTACATATCAATATATAACCTACTACATATCAAACATATACTACATATCAATATGTAGTATCAATACATAACGTACTACATATCAATATGTAGTAGTATCAATACATAACATATTACTACTAGTACTAGTTACTACTAGTATACTAGTGTACTAGTTACTACTAGTATACTACATATGTTATTACTACATATTAGTTACTACTAGTATACTACATACTACACATACTACATATGCTATTACTACATACTACATACTAGTTGCTAATAGTGTACTACATACTACTAGTATACATGTTATTATTACATACTACATATGTAGTAACATGTGTATTAATATGCGTAATCTTATATGTTAGGGTTAGTAGAGTAATTTTACTCTTTTCAAAACTTTTTTGGACTAACTAGTAAATGTGTTTTCCCGCTGGACTAGCCAGTAAACCGGGTCGGGTTAACTAGACTAAACAGAAAATCTCCCAAATTTTTTATTTTTTTTTGAATGAATTAAACTTTTGGCGACAGTTTTTCGAAAATGTGATATTTCCACTCGAATTTTTGTAACAGTTCTATGAAATTGTTGCCTTTCAACAGTTTTTGAATTTCTTGGTTGGCCGCCGGCTTTTCTTTATTTTTTTTTATTTTATTTTTATATTTGAAGCCTTCCGCGATGCTTGCTCAAAAATGTGGTCTTTTCCTTCAACGGTTTCTTGCAACGGTTCTGGGGACTGTTTCCGTTTCCCATGGACTTTCCACCACCGTTTTGCTATACTTTTGCGGCCTTTTTTGAAACATTTTGAGATGCTTTTCTGGAGGTCTTCTCTTGGGTTTTCAAGCACTTAGATATTTTGACAGTAGGTAACTTTGACGACCCTGCGGTCATGACAGTAGCGATTTTTTCATACAGCAAACTCGAACAGGTGGATAATGCGTTATTAAAGAAGAAATTTTTTTCGACTTTGGACTTGAATATGCTACGGATCGAACATCCCGGCAACAATCTTAGCGATATTTCCAATGAGTCAGTCTCGGTGGCCTCTAACTATGAAGCTGGACTGCAGCAGTTGTGATCAACTGGACTGCAGTAACTATGATTAACTGGAATACAGCAGCTGCGATCAGCTAGACTGCAGTGACAGATATCAAAACTGGACCTGACTATGTTGCAGATCGAATATCCAGCAATAATTTTTATGATGTCTTTACGCCATGTTTTACCGTGGACCGAACGTCCTAGGGGTGGTTTCATCGGTTTTAATAGTGACGCAATTTCAGTGGTTTCAGAAGGTAATAGCTCCAGCAAATCTCGATCCAAAAATCTGGATTGCAGCAGTTGCGATCAACTGGACTGCAATAACTGCGATTAACTGGTATGCATCAGCGATTCTTCCAAGACGTTCAAACTACTTATCCACGGACACGATCTTGAAGCATTTTCTACAACTTTTCTCAATGGGAAGACACGATTCATTTTCTCGTAATTCCCTTTAGTCGGCACCAATGTTTGTACCCAAAATTAATTTTGGGCACGAAACACGATTGAATTGATTATTTGGTATGTTTTTTGTGTTAGGGGTCGATTTGAAGAACGAAAGGAAACACAGAGTTTTAACGTGGTTCGGCACTATTTGCCTACGTCCACGGACGAATCCCCTTGGGGAGTAATATTTTTATTGATAATGAAATTACATTGTCTCTTTTCTCTCCTGTTGGCTACCCCCTTTTCCTATCAGGATGTAACAATTTATACCTCCCCATAATTAATTTCGAATTAAACTTAAATTACATTAAAGTACCAACATGCCCTCTTTAACTCTGCATGTAACTACTCATTCATGACTCCTTTTTAACTCTGCATGAAAACTGCTCATTCATGTCTCCATCATGAATTCTGCATGAAACTGCCCCTTTACGCCTTTATCTTAAGTTCTGCATGGAACTTTCCATTTATGCATTCCTCATAAATTCTGTATGAAACAGCTGGAATTAATTATGCATGTATGAAATTGTTGTAATCAGTACTGCATGGCTGAAACTGCTGTAATTAGTGTTGCATGGCTGAATCCGCTGTGATTAGTTCTGCATGCTTCTTTGAATAATTTCTCCATGAATGATGGCTGGCGGTATTGATGGACACTTGCTGGCGGAACAACTGACTGCATGGGTAGAGACTGGCTAGCAGCATGGCTAGAAACTGGATGGTAGTGCGGAAGAGTTTTGGGCTGGGAATTAATTAGCAGCATTGCTGGCTATAAGACTGAAAATTGGCTAGGGGTGCGACTGACTTCGATAGTTGACCGACGGTTGACTTTGACTATTGACCGGATGTTGACTTTGACAGTTGACCGACTTTGACCATTGATCGGTCATTGAATTTATGTAATACTGGGCAGACTAGTGGGCTGCCTCAGTTGACTGGTTAGCGGGCCTGGATGATGACCAAAAGATGATTCAAGTATCAATTGGGCCTATTAAGTGGTATTTTTACTTATGGTACAAACAAAAGGTTTACCTTATGTATGATATCTGAGACTTTCTTTCCACAATAAAGCACCGCAACATAAAATATAATGCCGAAAATTAAACCACTCTTGCTCTTTTTGGGTGCAGCTGGCAGAAGGTTAAAGAGAATTGGTTCAAAATTTGATCAGGAAATCCAGAATTAGTAGTTGGGGAAATGCAATTACGATGTCTGACACATTCAAAAGGAATGGGCATCTCTAATTAATCAGTATAAACACACCAGAGAACCATGACTATTTTATTTATTTATTTATTAATAGAATTGGGGAAGCAACCACAGCTAAACTACTATTTAGTACTACATTCTTTCAAAGAAATGTGCAATTATTAGTATTGCAGTCAACATAAAATTCACGATTATCCTTATATTTTTAAATGTTGTGTATCCCTGCATTCTATGATTGAAGCAAAATCTAGCACATTAATAAAACATGGAGAAAAAACATCTTCCAAGTAGAAATTATCCTAGAAAGAATTACTCCATAATAGTGGATTTAGCAAAATTCTCATGTGATAATACATTTGTCATTTTTGTTGGTCCGACAACGTACACATTGGTCAAATCAAGATCAACTTCTCTAGTCTTTCATTACTAACTAGAAAAATGAATGGTGCATTAACTTCCATTTAACTAGCTCAAGTGATATATATCTATCATCTTTGTGGAATACTTTAAAAAATACAAGCATAAGGTAAGCGGAAAAAAAAAAGATCACATGAATTTTGAATAGCTTTATCTTTGCACTATATAAATTGAGACCAACCATTGAAATTCTGATCTGTAATAATCCAACTAGCAACATCCAAAACAATCCAACTAGCAACATTCATTAGTAAAAAACATCTCTTCCGGGATATGAAACACTGACACCAAATTAAATGAAGCATTTTGAGACAGTAAACAGAACAAGAGATCAGCTTAGGTAGTTACCTTCTCGGGAAAAACAAACCCACCACATATGTTTGCAAGGGTATCACCTATTGTTTAGTAAAACCTCATTACATTGACCACCTCTTCCTCCACCATAACAGCCACCACTTCCACGATCTCTACCTTGGTATTCACTGCTTTTACATATCCCCGCCACTCTCAATTTTGTTATAACCACCACCACCAGTGTTATTACATGCAAGTATATCATTTCTACAAGCAGAATCACTACCAAAATCAAATCCAACTCAAATCAAATGATATTGAACAAAACTAACTAAATTTTACCAACCAACTAAATCATTACCAGTGAACACATAAAACTCAAATCAAATAGAAACTATCCAAGATTATAGAAACTAATTTTGTTGAAATTAATTGAATCAAAATCAAAATCATAAAAAGCATAAACTAGTTTAAAAACTTAATCTTTATGTCAATTGATATTAAATACTACATCTAGCTAAGAAAATCCCAAATCTAAAATTGAAATTGTAATCATTAATTTTACCCACATCTATCAGATCTGTTATTAGGCTTCGATTATAAGAAATCTTGAAATCTTCTCACCGGAATAACCATAAATCGAATCCCAAGATGAGATATCTCAACAGATCGGAGCTTAAGTTTGGTGATGGTGGCGGTGGTGGTAACGAGATGTGATTGTGGTGTATCCGATGAAGATTTTGTGGCGCCGATGGGGATGGCGGTGGTGAATCTCTGTCTGATCCATTTTCCATCTACCAAAAGAAAACCAATCCAAACCAATTTGATCGATTTAATGATAGTAATAACAGACATAACAGAGGTGGTGGTGCTAGTTGTGGTGGAGGCGGTCAAGATGGCGGTGGTGATGGAGCGATGGAGATGGTGGTGAATCAGAGACGGATGGAAAATTTTATTCTGGCTTTGTTAAAGAAGAAGGAAATGAAATGTAAAGGTTAAAAAAGGAAATTCAATTTTTGATAAAAATTTCAATTATGTCATTAGGGGGCATTTGTAAAGACCAATAAAAGCATTTGTGATAGGCCCATGGATAGTAGCAGGGTGTTTATAACATTCCCACTACTAATAAAGTTCATGAAAATATCTTTATTGTGAGTATCATCTTATGTGTACCTTTTTTTTTCTATGATTGAACGAAAACTTTACATACATGGACGGAACAAGTACGTGCTTGCGAGCAGACAGAGATCGCATGCCCCAGAGATGATGGATATAGTTGGAGGCAGTATGGAAAGAAAGACATTCTTGGATCCAAACATGCAAGGTAAGCAAGAAAATAAATTCTGAATTTGATTAAGGGAGGTTCAATTATTTTAGTCTCTAATTAGATGCATGTTATATATTTTTCCAGAGGTTATTACCTACGTGATCATAAAAATGCTCAATACTGTTTAGCTATGAAACAAGTTCAAAGAACCAACGAAAACTCATCGATCTTTAATGTCACGTATCCCGGTAAGCATACTTGTAATCAAGCTACATATTTACTTACATTACTACCAGGCCAATCAGGAAACATACCTGATCAACAAAATGAAAAACGACTGAAAAACTCACAAGAAACAACGATCAACTTTAAACCAGGTTGTCATGTTCAAATAGAGAATTCTGGTACGACTCAAACAGTACTAAGATCACCTTCATTCTCATTTCCTACTGCTTCAATACCCATTCCATGTATTGAGAGAAAGAGTAACAACAACATTTTCACCTCGATGACCCCCTGATAATCACTTCATGAGTTGTCCTATTTCATCTCCATATTTATCTCTGTCAACTTCAAAAACCAATTCCTTTTATCCTTGCAGAATGCAGGACTTGCAAACTTCAGATCATGATCTTTGTGAATTCCCTTCAACAGTAATTTCGGCATTCAATTCTACAAATTTTTGTTTTGGTTTGGGTTTGCTAGATGGCTTGTGATTCTAATTTTTTATTAATTTACTGTTTGATGTTTAACTTGACAACTTAACCTAAATAGTAGTGAGACACACTATCGATGCTCACGGATTTACTAATTGGGAGATGCAAATTGGAAGTCATGTAATATATCAAACCTTAATTAATTTGTACCTCTTTATTCCTACGGGGCACAAGAATGGACTACCAAAGGGCCATTCCTAGAGCTGCACAAGAACCGACCCATCAAACCTGAACCGAAAATAGGTCCGGCGATTTTGGTTTTAAATTATAAGACCGAGGTACTAGCGGATTGATAGGCGGTTTTAGATGAACCCAAACCGACCGACCCATGTGCAGCTCTAGACATTCGATAAGTTTTCAAAACGTAAAGCTAAATGAAGAGGGCCGATCAAATGTCGCCAAATGATGTGCAAAAATTTAGGCCACCGGTAATGGTTTTGTTGGTTAGATTCTGCATCAACCATAGAGCTAAAACTATTTAGGGTTTAGAGTTTTAAGTTAACTAAAGAAGAAGTATACAGATATAAGAAGAGAAAGTTTAACAGAAGTTTTAATCTTCTTAATATTATTTCACGTACATACAAAGTCATGAGATACATGTATATTTATACATAGATTTTCTTGAACTGCAAGGAAGGAGTTTCCTAACTAAAACACAATTTCCAAAATAAAGAAACCGTGAGGATATCGTGTGTCAATTGACACACATACTAGACCTTGAGCTAACACCTTCCCGCAAGCGTAACGGGTGATCTTGAACCGTTAGCTTGAACCTTAAAAGAGAAAATTGATCTTTAGAGAGTGGTTTTGTGAATATATCCGCAACTTGATCTTTAGATGATATAAAACGAACATCAAGAAGTTTGGAAGCAACTTGATCACGAACAAAATGGTAATCGATTTCTATATGTTTTGTCCGTGCATGAAATATAGGATTAATTGTGAGATAAGTTGCACCAAGGTTGTCACACCATAATATAGGAGGAGATCGTGTAGAGATACGAAGATCCGAAATGAGTGATTGAATCCACATAATTTCAGCAGTAGCAATAGCAAGACCTCGATATTCTGCTTCAGTACTAGAACGAGATACTGTTTTCTGTTTCCGAGCTCTCCAAGAGATAATATTCCCACCTATGTAAACACAATATCCACTAGTAGAACGACGATCATAGAGAGAGCCAGCCCAATCAGAATCAGTATATGCACTGAAAGACAATTGCAGAGAAGGAGATGGCCGAAGAAGTATACCAAAAGTACTTGTACTCTTGAGATAACGAAGAATACGCTTAACTAAACTCCAGTGAAACTCAGTAGGAGCGTGCATACATTGGCAAACTTTATTGACAGCATATGCAAGATCTGGACGAGTAAGCGTTAAATATTGCAATGCTCCAACAATACTACGATATTCAGTAGCATCAGTTAACAAAGTGCTACGATCAGAAGAAATATCACCGAAATCTTGAGTGGAGTACTAATGGGTTTGACACCATCTATTTTAGACCGAATAAGAAGATCTTGAGCATAACGTTGTTGAGAAAGAAATAAACCCGAAGAAGTACGAGTCGCCTCAATGCCAAGAAAATAGGACAGAGAACCAAGATCTTTAATTGCAAACTCTTGTTGTAAACGAGTGATAATAGAGGAAATACCTGTAGGATTGGAGCCAATAACGATAATATCATCCACGTAGACTAACAAATAAATAGTACCATAATTTCCATTGTAAATAAACAATGACGAGTCACACTTCGACGTAATAAACCTAATTTGCAGCAAAAAATTACTGAGTCTGTGGTACCATGCACGAGGAGCCAGTTCAAGACCATAGAGAGAACGATGTAATTTGCAGACATGAGTAGGAAAACGAGAATCCACATAACCTGGAGGTTGTTTCATGTACACTTCTTTTTTCAGTTCTCCATGCAAGAAAGCATTCTGCACATCAAGTTGATGAATAGGCCAATTGGAAGACAAATCCAATGTAAGAATAATACGTATAGTATATGGTTTGACGACCAGACTAAACGTTTCATAGTAATCAATCCCTTCTTGTTTATTGTAGCCTTTTGCAACTAAGCGAGATTTACGACGAGCAATTGTACCATCAGGATTTCGTTTGATACGGAAAACCCATTTACATCCAATAACATTCATTAAAGGATCATATGGTACTAGTGACCATGTACAATTGCGAATCAATGCATTTATCTCATCATCAGATTAGACACGCCAGTCCGGATCTTTATGTGCCTGGGAAATGCAAGTAGGTTCATAAAGTGAATCACATACTAGTGCATATTTGGAGTTAGGTTTAAAGATACCATCCTTAGCCCTTGTCACCATTGGATGTGTCATAACAATTGGTAATATAGTGGAAGCCTGTGTACTAGAGTCTTCTACTGCACGTAGAGTGCTGAGCACATCAAAAGATGCAGAGGAAGAATCATCGGCAGGCACTGAATCTCGAGTATGAACAGATTCTGAAGGCTAAGTAGTGGCAGGTTCTGGAGACAAATCATTTTTGGAAGATAAATCCACATTGAAAACAGGTGCAGTCAAAAGATTATCGGAGATAGGGACCATAGTAGAAGCATCTGTGTAGGAACTGAATGGAGATCGAGTAGTTGTTGGAGACCGATGTGGAGACCGAGGAGTTGTTGGAGACTTGAGTGGAGACCGAGGAGCCATTGACTGCCTTGTTGGAGGAACTGTTAGAGATTTGAGTGGAGACCGAGTAGCTGTTGGAGACTGAGGAGCTGTTGGAGACTTAAGTGGAGACCGAGGAGTTGTTGACTGAGGAGTTGGTAGAGACTATAGTGGAGACCGAGGAGTTGTTGAATGCATTGTTCGCTGAACATGTAAAGTAGTCCTTGTTGTAGCCGTGCGAGTGGATGGGGCCTGACTCACAGAAGAACGAGGAGATAAATTTAAAGGTAAAGAAATAGAGGAATGAGATGACGGAGTTACCTGTGAAGATGTCGATGCCAGGTAAGGTGATGATGCGGAAGCAAAGGGAAAGGTGGTTTCATCAAAAACAACATGACGACTGATGTATATGCGACCCGTAAGAATATGAAGACACTTATAACCCTTATTAGATGGACTATAACCAATAAAAACACAAGGAGAAGAAAGAGGTTCCATTTTGTGAGACCTATACAGACGTAGATGAGGAAAACGCAAACAACCAAATACACAAAGCAAAGTGTAATCAGGTGAGAGACCAAAAAGAACTTCATAGGGAGAAAAATTATTAATGGAAGTCGAAAGGACACGATTTATTAAATAACAAGCAGTGTAAAACGAATCATACCAATATGAAGATGGCACAGAAGCCATATTTAGAATTGTAAGACCAGTTTCACGAATATGACGGTGACGACGTTCAACCAAACCATTTTTCTCAGAAGTATGTGGACATGAAAAATTCCAAGTTTCTGGAGTGGCGGAGTAAGTTTGCAATACTCAGCAGCATTGTCAGACTGAAATATTTTTATCTTTCGATTAAGAAGATTTTCAACATGCTTTTGAAACAAAAAGAATATAGAGAAAACATCATATTTCTGAGACATAGGAAACATCCACGTAAAACGACTATACACATCAATAAATATGACATAATACTTGTAACCATCATTAGATAAAATATGAGAGGGTCCCCATACATCCGAGATAATTAAATCTAATGGATTCAAATAAATAGTTTTACTGGATTTAAAAGGTAACTTATGACTCCTATGCTCATGACAAGAGGAGCAAAAACTAATAGTTTGGTTTAAAACCGGAAGAGAAAACTGGGAAATAACTCTGCGGACTGTGCGCATCATCGGATGTCCCATTCTAGCATGCCAGTCTTGTAAACTAGCACGTTCTCCTATGTAAGCTTTAGGAGAGTGAGACGAGTCATCAAGTTGATAAAGACCACCCTTTCTACTGCCACGAAGAAGGACCTTCCCGGTACATCGATCCTTCACAAGACAAAAATTTGGATGAAATTCAAATAAGACATTATTATCGGCAGTAAAATGAGAAACAAATAAGAGATTATGAGAGATTTTTGGTGCAAAAAGAACATTACGAAGCTACAACTTATGATTGGGAGTTCCCAAAATAGAGGAACCAACATTAGAAATTGGTATAGAAGAACCACTACTCATCTGTATTTGATCATGACCAGTATATTCAGTTGAAAACTAAAGATGAGAGAGATCATTTGTTATATGATCAGTAGCACCACATCCAGGAGTCCACGGAGGAGTTGGTAATAAACCAGTGTGAGAAGTATATGCACGCGGTGCGGAAGTTGGTGGTTGACGACGTGGAGGACGAAATCCACGATCAAACCGGTTCCAACAGTCCGGTACTTCATGATTGGGAGGCCAAAAAGCTGACAAGGAAGCTCAGATCGGTTACGTTGTAAAAAACCAGCTGAAAAACGTGAGTTACTGTTCGAAAAATTGTTGGTCGTTCCATAGTTGGACATGGTCGAGTTGGGCCGAGCGGAGTTTGCTGCCGAGTTGGGCCGAGTTGTGTATGCTGCAGAGTTTGGCCTAGCGACTGTCGAGACGTATTGAGATGAGCCAGAGTTGTAGAAACGAGACGAATTTCCACGAGTTTGAGCAGCGACATTTGCTACAGGTTGAGAATGCAATGCTTTCTCCTGATGATCCATACGTAATTCAAAAGTTAAGAGAAAAGTGAGAAAATCCTCCACAGTTAGAGAACTCATTGTGGTAGTCAAGGATGTAACAATAGCATCATACGAACTGTCAAGACCGGCGAGAAGACGGTGACGAAATTCTTTGTCGGTAACCGTTGTATTGGCAGCAACAAGACTATCTACTAAATTCCGAGCATGATTAATATATTCTCGCATGGTTTTTGACCCCTTTTTAAGAGCACGGAGCTCACAGTGAAGATGATGAATTTGTGCATCAGATTTGGAGGCATATTGAGCTTCAAGAGAGTCCCATATAGCTTTGGAAGTTGTAAGACGATGAACATGACGGAAAACAGCAGGTGTGAGGGAAGAGAATAACCAACTTACCAGGATTTTATCCTGTTTTATCCAAGAGAGAAACGCTGGTGTATGAGCCGCATTATCAACGGGAGATGCTAGACAAGGTGTTGTACCAGTAATATGACCGTCTAAATCGTAACCCTGAAGATATGGAAGAAATTGAGCACGCCACAAAGAATAATTCGTTTCATCAAGTTTAACTGTAATTATATGATGGGGTTCAGAAAACTGAACAGAGGCTAGAACTGATGACTGGGAAGAGACAGTTGAAGACATTAGGACACCGGTTGTAGAAGAAACTGTGGAAGATTCGGTAGACATGAGTTTGAAGGACCTAACCCTAGCTGATACCAAGCTAAAACTATTTAGGGTTTAGAGTTTTAAGTTAACTAAAGAAGAAGTAGACAGATATAAGAAGAGAAGGTTTAACAGAAGTTTTAATCTTCTTAATATTATTTCACGTACATACAAAGTCATGAGATACATGTATATTTATAAATAGATTTCCTTGAACTGCAAGGAAGGAGTTTCCTAACTAAAACACAATTGCCTAAATAAAGAAACCGTGAGGATATCGTGTGTCAATTGACACACGTACTAGACCTTGAGCTAACACATAGGAATGACAATGGTTAGATTCTGCGTCAACCAGAGAAATGGCAACTTGTAGGTTGGGCATCTGAAACATTCAAACTACCGTACCATAAAAAGAGAGAACACGATTTCCGGGCCGTTCTTTATTCACTCTTTGTATATGTTGCATCAGCAACACATTGACAAAGCGAATAACTAGAGATTCATAGTATGTAACATGTCAACAGAAATGTTGTTTCAAGTGATAAACAAATGAATGGTGGTAGACTGGTAGTATAAAATGATACACTTTCCTTTCGGTTGCCCTTTCCTCGGGGTGGAGGTAGTACTGTTTAGCAGTTTCGGGAAGCACAAGTTGGGAATTGTATATCTCCCTAATTAATACTATATCCTATTTCTAATATTAAATTAGCAATGCTTAGTCGTGATACTTTGTATTACTAACTTTGTCGTTAATCTCTCTTTTCATAGTTATAGGAATAGATTCCCTTTAGTACTTATCCATATAAGGAAAATTTCAAACGATCCTGCAATTTGCAGAAGAAATTCGTCTGCATTTGTTTGTCATAACTTCGATATAGACCTTTGAACTTATTTTCTTTTTTCCTCTCTAGGAAACCCTCAACTCTTATTTTTGGTTGGACGACCAGTAAAATAATCGGATGAAACAAAAATAAATGGAGGAGCACACCAGTTGAATATTTTTGGTTGATCACATTGGGAGAAAGAAAAAATTGGCAACAGTTCTGCCCACCCACCACCACTCAACCCCTAACATCCAATAGGCTTGGTTTCAATTTTTTTCTTTCAGAATTCAATTTTCCCGGAGAGTTTTATTTCATTTTTCATGTTCGTTACAAGTTGAAATAGAGATACTTGGATGGTATAACATTATTCAAATACTACTTGATATTTATAAATCAAGGCATCAAGCCACTTGAATTGAGATGACAGAATCACTTTGTCCCAAAATGACATTAGTGCTATCAATTTGATTCATGATTGCAGATTTTTATGTTAGATATATACAGATTAAGTAAAATATTAGCATCAATGTTTAAAGGTAGTGTCAAATTGGGTAGGTTCACATGGTGACAGACTGACAGTTCGCCAAAAACGTAAGCACAATTCCCGCTTTCCTCCTCCCCTGAGTTTAATCCTACTCTCTACTCGGAACATTGGATAACCAAAGTAACGCGGATTCAGATGCTTTCAACTAAAATGACATGTAAGGACATAGAATTCCAAATGTTAAAGAAAAATCCAAGGGCAGAATCGGAATATTAGGGATAAATTTAGTATGATCAAAGAACTCTATAAATGCACAACCATCTTTCAACCTCTTATCCCTCATCACTCACTTTTTCTCTAGATCTTCTTGTTTGAGTCAGTTGAAACACATATCACCAACTAGTTTCACTAAAATGGAGAACGACACAAGAAGCATGAGTTATTTGGATCAAAAGCCATTGATACTCAATGAGCTAACCCAAGCTAAAAAGCTACTAATACAGTTAGAATCCGATCTTGATGCTGCTACTTCTACAAATGGGCACCTGTTGGTACCTATAATCTTATCAACCTTTGAAAAATCTCTTTCCATGTTGAGTGGGATCAAGCAAGAAACCGTCGGTGACCCTCAGACGACCGGATCGACCGAGTCTCCATGTTCGGTTAATGGAAGTACACGAAGTCCTAGAAGCGATTGTGACTACGATCTCAGTGGGAATTCCTACAATAAGAGGTATAAATATACATGGATCTGTTATGTTTGAGATGGCATCTAATAAAATTCGTGAAAGATATATATCTATATACTGGGAGTATTATCTTATAAGTCTTCTTTTTCTGTGATTATAGGAAGACGGTACCAAGATGGACGGAGCAAGTACGAGTTTGCGAACAGACAGGGCTCGAAGGACCCATAGAAGATGGATATACTTGGAGGAAATATGGACAAAAAGACATTCTTGGAACCAGACATCCAAGGTGAGCAAGAAAATAAATTCTAAACTTGATTATTAGTGCATAAATGAAAGATGAAGAAAGTTGCCAATTTACCAAGGTCTAATTATATTAGTGTCTAATTTTTATTTCTGCAGAGGTTATTACAAATGTGCTTATAAGAATGCTCAAGACTGTTTAGCCATGAAACAAGTTCAACGATCCGACGAAGACACATCGATCTTTAATGTCACCTACCGTGGAAAACATACTTGTACTGAAGCTGAACATTTACTACCATGGAAATCAGAAAACTCACCTGATCAAAAGACTGAAAAACGACTGAAAAAGTCACAAGGAACAATTATCAATTTTCAAACAGGTTGTCATGGTAAAACAGAGGATTTCAATATGACTCAAGCATTTCTAACATCACCTTCGTTCTCATTTCCTTCGGATTCAATACCAATTCCATGTATAGAGAAAAAAAGTCACAACAACATTTTTTCTTCGATGACGCCTGATAATCACTTCATGGGTAGTCCTTTTTCATCTCCTCCAACTTCAGAATCCAATTCCTTTTCTCCTTACAGAGTGCAGGACTTGCAAACTTTAGATTTCGATCCTTTTGGATTCACTTCGGCATTCGATTCTATAGATTTGTATTTCGATTTGGGTTTTATCGATGGCTTGTAATTTTAGTTGTCTATTTATTTTTATTTTTATTTTTTCTTGAAGCAGTTGTCTCTATTTGATCTTGATGTATAGTATAGTCGTCATTTATTTTGTACAACTATAAAATTAGTGGGAGGGATTTATCTTCTAATTATGGAGATGTTTTTTTTTTTTATGTAAATTATGGCGATGTAATCCCACTCCAGTAATGGGAGAAATATTCTCTATATTCGGCTATTCCACTTCCCTTGGCCTTTCCTACACCTGTGGAGGTACTGTTTAGAAAAAACCAAGTGGGAAACTGACTATCACGGTGGGATACTTTTAGAATCCAAATTTTAAATAATTTTCAAATGTTTATATTTTTCTTAAGATAAGATTACTACTGAAAGATTTAAATATGATTAAACAAAAGAGACTGACGTATTTTGTTTTCTTACATGGTTGGCACTTATTCTTCCAAGTTCCAACTCCGAAAATTAACTAATCATTTTTCATACTAAAAAACATAAAATCTATTGCTAATCTATGACATCCGGGAAAAGGAAAAAATCTACTGCCAATCTATGATAGATCACCAAAATCTAATTCCAATCTATGAATACATCAAAAAAGGAAATTTATTGCCAATCTATGATAAATGTTTTCACACATTCCAACTCCAAATAATCCTTCTTTAGTACAATGGCGTATGACGTATTGGTCATGATGTCATACATTGAGGATGGACAAAAATCTACTGCTTTGATCTTGAATAAATTTTGCGTTTGATCCATGGACGAGCCAAGATTTATTTTTTGGATAGGTCTAAAATAGTACCAATAGCAAAGCCGCGGCGTCCAACATTTTTGGAGCTTGCATAGTTAGTGGATGACTATAATTTAGTTATAGAATAGTAGCTAACCTCTTCGTCCCAAATTAGATGACTTATTGGTAGTTTGTATAATTCTTAAGATAAGAAGGAGAAAGAAGAATTTTTAAGTATTTTCTCACAATTATACCCTCATGAATAATTATAAGTAAGATTTAGATATGATTTATCTCTCAAACTATACAACGGATATTTGTAAGCTTCATATCATTGGACATCATTTTAAAACACTTCCTTAACGAATATAAACATGGCTATCAAATTATACATATTTCTTATACTAATAATAATCGATATTGGTCATTTGTTTAAAACTAATTAACTAAGTCATTTAATTTGGGACGGAGGGAGTATAAAACTAAATAAATGTGGCTAGTTTGGGGCCTAGTCCATTTATTTCACACAACCTCTTATCCAACTATTCTCTTACTACCTATTTTACCCCTGATTAATTAATAGTATTAGGTGTTAATTAATCATGTTAGATGTGAGATCAAATAATGTAAATCGATCTTCAAACACCAAACAACTGAAAAAATTTAATTTTTTTTTCCGAAAACACTATCCAGAATCAGTTTACGTTCATGCATTTGTAAACCGATTATGGGCAGTGTTCTTTGGTATTCATGAAGGACACCAGGAATCGGTTAATGTTTGCATAGCTAAAATCCGATTTTCACAATCAACCTTTGGTGGCGTCATATATAAACCGATTGTTTCATTTTCGTAAGGAAAAAAAATCATTCATTTCTAATCTACTACATTTCATAGAAATCACGGATGTACTTAGCACGTGCATCTAGCCTTTGAGACCCTAGGTGACCCTAGTGGACGAGTTATAGTCTCATGAAGGTTTGAAAAAGGTGTACACATAAATGTTAAATGTTTTCACACATTCCAACTGCAAATAATCCTCCTTTAGTACAATGGCGTATGACGTACTAGTCATGATGGCGTACATTCCGGGCCGATCCAATAGTTGATTAATCCTGACTCTAACCCCTTAAAATTATCAAAATCATTAAAAACCCCTTATATTTTTTATATATTCTACATTTAGCCTACCTAAATTTTGAATTTAGTCCACTAGTATATATAAAAAGATTCTTTAGTCCCTCATTTTTAGTGTCCGGCTCCGCCACCGCATACATTAAGGATGGACAAAAATCTACTGCTTTGATCTTGAATAAATTTTGCGTTTGATCCATGGACGAGCCAAGATTTATTTTTTGGATAGGTCTAAAATAGTATCAATTAGCAAAAGCCGCGGCGTCAAACATTTTTGGAGCTTGCATAGTTAGTGGATGACTATAATTTAGTTAAAGAATACACTACGGGAAAAATATACATCTACAACTGGGATTTTACAACGCTTATCTAAACATTGTAGAAAGTCCTATCTTTTACAACTGATTTCAAAGGAAGCGTTGTCGTATATCATCACTACCAACACTTAGGACCAAAGGGTTGCGCTAAGAAAACAAACGACAACTCTTTAGGAAAAAAGGTTGTGACGACATTTAGCTATAACAACTCTGTTTTATTAGTGTAGTGACATATCCTATCACAACTCTCACAAATGTTGTTGAAGAACAAAAAAATATGATAATGAAAAATATGTTAGAAGGGAGATTCGAACATGAACCTGCGGCATGGAATTCTAGCTCGTCAACCATCCTTTCACTTCACCAGTTTTGGTTTTTTTCATTGTTTTTTAAATAGAAACCTATAACAACACTTATAAGTGTTGTTGAAGTAAAAATATATAATGTTGGAAAAAATGAGGTTGGGGGGATTCGATCCTAAGCCTACTGCATGGAAATATACACCACTAACCATCCTACACTATCACAGGTTCTGTCAAGTTTGTGGTTCTTTAATACACTAACTTTATGACAACCCTTCATAAGTGTTGTAAAACAAAATGTAATGCCAAAAAAATAATGCTGAGGTGACTGAGCCGCAAACAACGCGAAGCCTTCTCTGAAAATTACTTATTTCCGATAAGAGTAGTCTGGTCATTTTCACAGTCTCCATAATGTTTATTGCACTTATTTCCATCAAGGGTAATATGGTCATTTTCACATTCTAAAATATTTACTTTACCTATTTTCGATAAGGGTAGTCTTGTCATTTTTCACAGTCTCCATAATATTTATTAGACTTATTTCCATTAAGGGTAATATGGTTATTTTCACATTTTTATAATATTTACTTTACATATTTCCAATAAGGGTAGTCTGGTCATTTTCGCAGTCTCCATAATATTTATTGCACTTATTTCCATCAAGGGTAATATGGTCATTTTCAAACTTGAAACTCTGAATTTGAAACTCAGGTCCAACTCTAGTAATCTTCGAACCTGTGATGTTCAAATCGATAAATTTCATTTTCAGTTCTTACGAAGTTTCCGACTTATAGTAGTCCACTTACCGCCAGGTTTCGAGCTCAGAGCCAGGTTCATGCCTCAAAGTTGATGAAAACGAATATGATTAAGGTTTAGGGGAATATTCCAAAGGAATCTTTCTTGTATATGGTTGGATTCATCGTTCTTACGAAGTTTTCGACTTATAATGGTTGGAGTGAAAATCACATTCTCCATAATATTTATTGCACTTTTTTCCAATAAGGGTAATATGATCATTTTCACGGTCTGTAACATTTACTTTACTTATTTCTGATAAGGGTAGTATGGTCATTTTCACAGTAGTCCACTCATGGCGAGGTTTCCGACTTATAGTAGTCCACTCACAACGAGGTTTCGATCTCGGAGCCATGGTATGCATACAAAAGGCCAGAATATGGTTTGTTTAATGTTTCGGGGAATATTCCGAAGGAATCTTACCTGTAAATGGATGGATTCATCGTTCTTACGAATATTCAGACTTATATTACTCATGTCCAGGTTTCGATCTCAGAGCCAGGGTTTGCATACAGTATGCATACCATGGCTCCGGTTTCTAACTTAGACTACTCCACTCACGGCCAGGTTTCGATCTCGGGGCCTGGTATGTGTACAATATGCATAAATAGGGTTTGTTTAAGGTTTAGTAGAATATTCCAAAGGAATCTTACATGTAAATGGATGGATTCACCATTCTTACCAAGTTTCTGACTAAGAGTAGTCAACTCGCGGCCATGTTTCGATCTCGGAGCCTGGTTTGCATATAATATGCAAAAATAGGGTCTATTTAAGGTTTGGGAGAAAACTCTGAAGGAATCTTACTTGTAATAGGATGGATTCATCGTTCATACAAAGTTTCCGACTTATAATAGTCCACTCCCGGCCAGGATTCGATCTCAGAGCCAGGTTATGCATACAATATTCCAAAACAGGGTTTGTTTAAGGTTTCGGGGAATATTCCAAAGGAATCTTACCTGTAAATGGATGGATTCATCGTTCTTACCAAGTTTCTGACTTCTAGTAGTCCATTCACAATGTGGATTCGATCTCGAGCGTGGTACGATATAATATGCCATAATATGGTTTGTTTAAGGTTTCGGGGAATATTCCAAAGGAATCTTACCTGTAAATCGATGGATTCATCGTTCTTACCAAGTTTCCGACTTATAGTAGTCCACTCCCGGTCAGGATTCGATCTTAGATCCAGGTTATGCATACAATATGCCAAAACAGTGTTTATTTAAAGTTTCGGGGAATATTCCAAAGGAATCTTACCTTTAAATGGATGGATTCATCGTTCTTATCAAGATTCCGACTTATAGTAGTCTACACCAGGCCTGGATTCGATCTTAGAGCCAAGTTATGCATACAATATGCCAAGTTATGGATGTATCATTCTTAGTTTGAAGTCATAACCCTCCCGAAGCCTATTGGTTCATAGTTTGTATGTCGTTATACCAAATCTGAAGTTCAAATCAACACTGAGCTTCATATTTATCGATTTCGATGATATATCCTGCTAAGTTTGAAGTCCGAACCCTCCTGCAACTTCTTGGTTCATAGTTTGTATGCCGTTATACTACATTTGAAGTTTGAATCAACATCTAAGTTTCATATTTATCGATTCTGATGATTTATCATGCTAAGTTTGAAGTCAGAACCCTCCAGGAACTTATTCGTTCATAGTTTGTATGCCGTTATACCACATTTGAAATTCGAATCGACAATGAGCTTCATATTTATCGATTTCGATGATGTATCCTGATAAGTTTGAAGTCTGAACGCTCCCAAAGCTTCTTGGTTCATAGTTTGTATGTCGTTATACCATATCTGAAGTTCGAATCAACCCTAAGCTTCATATTTATCGATTTCGATGATGCATAATGCTTAGTTTGAAGTCAGAACCCTCCCGAAGCCTATTGGTTCATAGTTTGTATGTCGTTATACCAAATCTGAAGTTCGAATCAACACTTAGCTTCATACTTATCGATTTTGATGATGTATCCTGCTAAGTTTGAAGTCTGAACCCTCCCGCAACTTATTGGTTCATAGTTTGTATGTCGTTATACTATATTTGAAGTTTGAATCAACATCTAAGTTTCATATTTATCGATTCTGATGATTTATCATGCTAAGTTTGAAGTCAGAACCCTCTCGGAACTTATTCGTTCATAGTTTGTATGTCGTTATACCACATTTTAAATTCGAATCGCTAATGAGCTTCATATTTATCGATTTCGATGATGTATCCTGATAAGTTTGAAGTCTGAGCACTACCAAATCTTCTTGGTTCATAGTTTGTATGTAGTTATACCACACAGAGAAAGCACAAAAGCACAAAGAAAAACACCAATTATCGAATTCATTTTTCATTTTCCCGATTCATTCTTATACATTTTTTGGATTTTTTTGAATCAGAATGTCGATAACAATGTCATAAATTTATTAATATTTCTTTTGGATTTTTTTTCATGTCGAAGGTTGATAATTCAACCGAAAACATGAGTTCGTATTAACACGAAGAGAAAGCACAAAGAAAACACAATTGGTTGATCCGTATGACAATCATAAATTAAATCTTGACCTTTCATAGATTTTTCATAATCCGTATGAATGCATTTCATTGGATCTTGACCTTCCAATTTCCTTTACCCAAAAAGCTCATTTTTTTTCTCTCGCTTCCTCAGTTTCTCTCGTCTTCCTCCTCCCTTACACTCTCTCGTCTTCCTCCTCCTTACAGAAAACCCTAACCCACAAATCTCAAACTACCACCAATTCTCGCTCTCAATTTTGTATGAAGATTTTCACAAAATTAGTGAAGGTGGTTGTGACTTCGTTGATGAAAGGGAAAGAAGAGATGGGTAATTACAATTTTCAAACCATTTTTTTTCTTTCTTTGTTCCTGATTTTGATGGTGGTAGTGATTAGGTTAAAATCATCACAACCTCAGTTACATAAAATTATCAATCTCTTTCTCACTTTCTTCCTCTCCTCTTCCTCTCCCCCGAAGAACACCTCTATTCGGCGCTCCTGATTGAATCGACCCACACTAGATCTCATCTGCAATTTCCGGTGAAAATCATCACAACCTCAGTCACAGAAATTAAACAAGCGAATACCTCAGATCCACCTTTTACAAACCCTAAATCAAACGAACCAACTTCAATTCGTAAACTGAAATTGGGGTTTTTGATGTAAACTGAAATTTGAATCACCGAATACCACTAATTGAATCACTAATTTTGGGGTTTTTGATGTAAACTGAAATTGGGTTCATGGAGAAGAAGATTGGCTCGGATTATATTAAGTACATGATTATATTAAGGTTGGTAGAAAATTGGGTTCTTGAGAGATTAGACATCAGAATGAATCGTTTTGCTTGCTCTTCTCGATTAATTACAGACATGGAGGTTAATGAAGACCACCATTCAGAGTAAGTTTGTTTCTTCCGATGAAATCGTTGTGGTCTTTTTTATTTAGAATTGTATCAAATCTTTGATACCAATACGGATAAATTTTTTGCTTCTTCACTTTTAAGGTTGTTATTTCATCTTGATAGTTTAAAAAATACCCTCTCATTATATGCTAATTTGTGTGGCTAATGTGCAAAAGGTTGAGCAGGTAGTTGCGGTGAAACAGCTTAAGAGGGAAAATGGCTCTTCAAGTCGAATGTTTTTGGCTGAGGTTCACATGCTTAGCCTCTTACACTATCCCAATACAGTTGATTTGATTGGTTATTGTTCTGAAGGAAGCCACTTACTTCTTGTTTATGATTTCATGCCGTTGGGGTCCTTGGAGGATCATTTGCATGGTAAATCTATGAACTTCTTCTCTTTCACAAATGCAATTCTTGAATTATTAATAATTGTATGTTGTATTAACTTGTTGTGTGAATGATGTAAATGAACATATTTCCCAGTTTAATCAAAATGAACTGAACTGCAGCTGCAAATGCCCCAACTTCATTGCAGGACAACTACCAGCTTCAAGAGATCCTAGAGTTCTGTTGACTGGCTTGGAAGAGATATGCTTGATATGAATATAAGGGATAAGACATTGGAATAGGATGACGATAAAGTAAGTATTTTTATGTTTTTTTGGTAGATATCTTTATTCTAGATGGAAAATAATGGATAAGACTTTGTAAGTTGTTGGAATTTCTTTATGGATGATAGTCTACAGGAAACAAGTGATAGTTTTCAACGGTGGTGGTATTTACGATGCGTTTTCTTTTCCTTCAGCTATGTACATGTAAGCATAGGGTGGTTGTTTGTGTTCTGTCCGAAATGTAATGGCTTTTAACTTATCGTTTGCAGGATAGTGAACTAGAAGTAATTGATAGTGTTGGTGCCGAAGCAGGGCATGTAACATCAACTACAGTTGGTGGTCGAAATGGCCAATATGGTGATGTGTTTAATTTTGCTGAAACTAGCACCAAGTCTGAGCCCATCTCTTACTTTTACTATGGCGGTACAATGACTCTGGGCATCATCTTTGTAGTATTAATGGTCGAAAATGGAAACAAGATCCGAATTACACCAATAAATGGTATGAAAGGGGTGCAAAGATATTTTAGGCTAACAAGTACAGGAAAGGCGCTTGCCAAAAGTGAGTGTGAAGTCATTTATTTTTCTCTCGTTTTCTGATAACTATTTTGGTGTTGTAAACTGTTGAGAGATACAAACTCTATACGTTTGAGTTATATGGGTAATTGAGTTGGGCATCACGAGTTACACTTTAACCCATAAATTTGTAAACTTGTAATTTCCTAGTATGTTTTAGATTTACTAACCCACACCATTATATACAAGGAAGTGCTGCCCTGGGCCCTGGCAATATGTACGAGGGAAAAAACGAAAGCACATAATTTATAATTTATGTAGATACATTGGTCGGAATTTAGGACTTGATATAGTATCAAGGTTTAGTCACTTTTTGTTTCTAAAGTGACTGTGTATAGTAATAAAATGTCATTCTTTGTATGCAGTTGTGGATCTATGACACATGATGCCAAGTCATGCATGGAAAGGCCTCGGAAGAATGGAGCAATACATACAAATATGTACATTGCGCCTGATGAAAAAATTGACACTTTTGAATTGGATTATGATGGCAATAGAGACCGATGGAATGGATATGATACCTCAACATATGCTGTAAGTGGATTTTTCTTTTCGTTGTATGTCAGCTTGCTGACTTGTTTTGTTGGTGCTTACACGAATGAGATTATGTATGCCATTCTTTAATGTTCCAGCTGAATGAAATGAATGGGAAAATCATCGGGCATAAACCTCTCTATGTTGCTGTGGCTCAGCGTAAAGATGACAGGAAGGCCAGACTTCAGGTTAGTTAGTTAATTGGAAACATGGTATTTATTCATTGAATTTTTGTATATATATATATATATATATTTTCCTGATCATGACTTCATGACATGTTTAGTCACTGTAGAATGTTGTTAGTCCTGGATGTTACCGTATGTATTCGTGTTCTAGTGTTTCTTGCCACCCTTTATCTATTTATTTGCATCTCACCATTCACCCACTAATCATGTTTGTCAAAACAGGACTTTTGGTAGATGTTTAGTATGTTTGTTTATTTTATATAATTGTTGATATTCTAATTATTGTTGTGTTGATTTCTTACTTATTTGATTTTCTTTTTTTATGTATAGGACGATGCAGCTAAGCCAGGACAAGGCGCACGTACCGGTACTGTTGGTGCTGCTGGTGCCACTCCTGGTGAAGCTAGCTCCTCCTACTGCTGCCCGTACTTAAGAATCAAATATTGGGTTTTGATGAGTTCTACTCTGACATGGCCTTTTATATCGATGTATTTTGGTAAATCCTTAACTCCGATGGCCTCTTTTCTGGATTAGTCTTACAAATTTTTTAAACTTCGTTAGAAACTAAGTTATTTGTATGAATCTTGTTTACTTTAATTGTTGCTTCCCTGTTTTACAATTTAGCTCATCTGATAATCATCCATTTTTAACATCTTTGTTCTTACTCTATTGCGTTGTTGATGGGCAGAAATTGATAACTCCATCTTTATTGCGATGTTGGAGCGATGATTAAATCGAGCACACCTGTAATAGTAATGTGCGACTAAACATCGTCGAATTCTAGAGTTTCCTTCTCTTTGTTCTCTGCTGAAGGTTAAGTAGTGTGGACTGTGGTTATAGGACAAGTTGGGTGTTGTGAACGGACCTTGCAATAAAATAGAAGAATGGTGTTGATATGCAGGGAATGGTACATGGTGCTAGAGTTATACTTGGGAATGAAAATGCTAAATGGCCTGAGCTGCTGAAATTGTAGCTGAAATGTACCCTTAAGTCATGCTCAGTTGAGAAAGGACAAGAAACTGGTTTGATTCTGAATTGAAAGAAGAAGCTAAGTGCTCTGCCATGGATATGGGTTGCAGGAATTGGAAAAGATTATTGGTACAAGTCATGGCAAGATGGGTTGGTCTGTGGCATTTTTTCCAAGACTTAGTTTTAGTTCGTTGTGGTCCTGATGCTATCATTTTATTTTCTTTCGTTGCTCAACACACTTTCATTCAATGTGATTTGAAGTTAGATAGGTAATGTAATTTGAGTGGCAGGTCTTGAATGAATGTAAATATGTTATACTGGCAGGTTAATATGAAATGCTTTCGGAAATTCGGTTTCAGCTATAATTTTTTTTTTCAAAATAATTTTATGCACACAACTTCTAGTAAGTGTTGTGTTAAGAAGTTCTACTACCCACAACAATCATTGTAAAATAAAATCTTGCTACATCATCAAGAGTTGTTCAGGATAGTTATACAACTCAATGAAGTGTTGTGACACCAGTATTCACAATACTAATAGATGTTGTCTTCCAGTTTTCAATTACACAAGCCAAATATTGTGAAATAGTTTCTTTACAACATAACTATGTGTTGTCCAAGATAGTTCGACAGCTCATACAAGAGTCGTGCAAATCTTATTCATAATACGACTAATAGTTGTTACATATGTTTTCACGATATCCCGCTTGTGTCGTCCAAGATAGTCTTACAACACAAACAAGAGTGGTGTTTGGATTTAAAAAAAAATCGAAAGAGAATCACAACTTCGGAAAGCTATTGTCGAACCATGAATCACAACACCATTTACAACTCTTCGTCAAGTATTGTAGAAAAGCTTGTACTTTCTACAATACCCCCCTTCCATAACCCATGAAATGGAGTTGTCGTAGGGGTACTACAACTCTTATATTGTGTTGTAAACATTGTTTTTTCCCGTAGTATACTAGCTACTCCCTTCGTCCCAAATTAGATAACTTACTTTTAATTTGTATAATTCTTAAGATAAGGAGAAGAAAGGAGAATTTTTAAGTATTTTCTTACAATTATATCCTCATGAACAGGGACGGTACTGGGGGTGGCTTAAGGGTGCTCCACCCACCCCCAAATCTTAAAAACTCACTCAAAAGCCATTTTTTCATGTGTAGTTTTTTTTTTTTTTTTGGAGGGGGGGGATTTAATGTTTACCCATAGTGTTATTTTAGCCCACCCAGGCTTAGAATCATGCTTCCATCGCTGCTCATGAATAATTACAAGTAAAAATTGGAAATGATTTATCTCTCAAACTATACAACGGATATTCGTAAGCTTCATATCATTGGAAAGCATTTTAAACACATCTTTAAGGAATATAAACATGGCTATCAATTTATACATATTTCTTATACTAATAATAATCGATATAGGTCATCTATCTTGGGACAAAATTTAAAACTAATTAACTATGTCATCTAATTTGGGACGAAGGGAGTATATATCTAAATAAACGTGGCTAGTTTGGGGCCTAGTACATTTGTTTCACACAACCTATTATCCAACTATTCTCTTACTACCTATTTTATCCCTGATTAATTAATCGTATTAGGTGTTAATTAATCGTGTTAGATGTGAGATCAAATAATGTAAATCGATCTTCTAACACCAAACAACTGAAAGTTTTTGATTTTTTTCCTTCCGAAAAGACTATCTTGAATCGGTTTACATTCATGCACTTGTAAACCGATTCTGGGTAGTGTTCTTTGGTATTCATGAAGGACACCAGGAATCGGTTAATGTTTGCATAGCTAAAATCCGATTTTCACAATCTGTCTTTGTTGGCGCCATATATAAATTGATTGTTTCATATTTGTAAGAAAAAAAAATCATTCATTTCAAATCTACTTCATTTCATAGGAATCACGGATGCACTTGGAACGTGCATCAAGCCTTTGAACCCCTAGGTGACCCTTGTGGGCGAGTTATAGTCTCATGAGGGTTTCCAAGAGGTGTACACATAAAACCTACACAAGAACGACTAAAAATATCAATCTTCATCCGAAGAATCCGAGTCCGATTCACCCACCATAAGTCCGTCTCGTACTCCGAAATTTTGGATTCCATGAAGTGACAGCTTGCATCCAATGTGAATGGTTCACCATTTTCCTCCAGATAGCGCGCTTTCACGGCTTCATGATACAAAAACACAATACAAAGTTACTTTGTTAGTTACAAATCGTTTTACGATAAACCCATTATACACATAATTATAATTAAAACACTTTTAGTGCGTGTAAGTTCAAACCATGATCATCCAAGAAATAAACCTTAAACCATCCAAAACAAGTGTTAAAAGTTTAAAATCTTAAACCACCAAAAGTCTTAAAAACTTGAAACTTAAACTTACAATATCTTAAAAGAGAGAATCAGCATCATGGAACACCATCATCAGGAGCAACACCAGCAACAGCTTCTACTTCAGCCTAAGCTTAAACACCAAATATCTTTCACGATCCCTCACATATGCAATACATCCTTCCTTCTCCTCGCAAACCTGATAGGCTCAACAAGATTTCTAGTGAAATCTTATCTTCCATTGCGTGGGCTTGCTCCAAATGGGTCTCACGACCATATATAGGCTAACTTACAGAGGCTTTTAGGTACCATGGATTGTGGTACCCTGTGAACATCCTCCTGGGTGAGCTCTCCTGAATAAAATGGTAGGTAGCCGAAGTCCATATCTAAAAAACAAAAAAATCTGGTTCAACAATCGGTACATAGGAAAACATATGTAATCCGATTCTAACCAAAAACAAACACATGAAAAAGAAACCATAAAAATCGGTTTATGTGACACATATATAAAAACCGATTGTAAAATGGAATCTGAAGAGATGACTTCACAATCGGTATATTATCACGCGAATAAAACCCGATTGTAGGAGCACAGAGCTAAAAATAAAATAAAAAATTAGTACCCAGAATCACTTTATGTTATTGCTTATAAAACTATTCTGGTGATGTCTTTTCATATTCTGATTTCAACCTAGAATCGATCGATGCTAGTCATCATATAAACCGATTCCTATGCATGCTTTTCATGGACGAAGAACAAAACCCAGAATCGGTTGATACAATATGTCAACATAAACCGATTTTGGGTAAATCAGAGATTTTGAATTTTCAAAATTGAAGTTTTAAACATCCAAATCGATGAATAAATTCGAATAACAGAACGAGATGATGGAGATTTACCTTTTATTGGTCGGGTCATTTTTTTTTATAAGTGTTTATGGAATTTTGAAGGATAAGTTGAGAATAAAAAGACTTTTTAGTTTAGATTTTTATGTTTTTTGTTTTTTTACTGAAAATGATAATGGATAAGTATTTATATGGGTTAGGTTTAGGAATTAAATTGGGGCTAAATTAAACTTTTTATCATGTTTGGCACCCCATAGTCATTTGTGAAAGGTGGGAGAGGAATTTGATGGGCCCCAAATAAATGGACTAGGCCCCAAACTAGGTAGGTAAATAAAGATTGAAATGTAAAATGAATTAGGAACAAAATGATTTAAATTATTATCACTCGGGATCAGGTTTTCATAGGTAAAAAATATTTCAAGTAATCATATTACATGAGATAAGACTAAATATCAAAAAATAAATTATAGTGAAATTTGATTTGGGAAGTGCTCAGTGGCGGAGCTGGAAACTTAACTTGGGAGTGGCTTTGGGGCTTTTAGGGGTGGCTTAGGCCTATTATTTGGGCTTGTTTTTATAATCTCAACTAAATTAGGTAGTGAAATAAAAGGTTTATTGGCCTTTTTGGGGTGGCTTAGCCATCCCTAGTCTGGCTGTAGTTCCGCCCCTGGAAGTGCTTAAGATTAGGTTAGCATCTTGATAGGTATGTCCCTGAGCCCCTCAAGATTTTTGTTGTTATGATTTATTGTAGATGTCACATGTCGCATACACATAACAGGGTTGGAAACATACTCTTAAATTTCAAACATGTTAAATCATGTCTCATTTGGTGTTGACAAGTTGCGAACTCAGGTCACTAATAATATCATCACCCACAATATCTTTTCAAGTGCCATAATGTGACTTACTGGCAACTAAACTAATTCCATGCCTCCGAATAAAAAAAGCAATGTGATTTAAAGAAAATAAGGCAAGTACGTAGTACATCATTCTCCGAAGAGAAGGGATCTCTTCGTGATTATTTTTCTCACATATTTCACATTTTGGATGTCCTTTTTGTGAATTAAAAACCAAATGGTATCAGATTTGAGATTAATAATGTTGGGATATGTTTGTTTTAAATATCTCAACGTTGAAAGAGTATTTTAAGACGTACAACACCACCGTCTGCTAGTTTGAAAATGAGTCGATCAAGATTAACAAAAATTTCAACCATTAAAATCAAGACCGGTAAACTAAGTAATGTTACTTTGAACGGTTAAGATCATACTTAGAACTCACATTCTTTCGCTATGATGTATTGGTGTGATATTTAAACACAAACTCTTTAGTACAAATAAAGGCTTGATTGGGGTATACCCAGATTAATTGGGGTATACCCAAATTCAAATGGACATGTGCCCTTACCAAGGGTAGGCCAAAACGTGGTAAAGTTACTTTAATGCACCTACACTAATTAACCTAAAATTAAACCCTAAACTTAACAACCAAAAATTGATTAATCTTACTCTAATCCTTCTTCTCTAATCCCTCTCCTCTTCTCTTTCATTCCAAAACCCTAAAATCAACCAAAATTTTCAATTTTGATTTTCTACAAAAAATGGTTGATTCTAAACAATCCAGCAGCAAGAAAGATTCAACTGGTAACATGAAAATATCCCAAATCAGAGGGAAAAGGTGAGGGAAAGGTTGGAACGAGTAAACCCAAGAATGCAATCCTTGAAGATGCTGAAAACAAACCTCTACATGCGAAAATAAGATTGTAAGTGATTTATAAACTCAAACCCATTATTGTTTTGTTTTATATGATTGTTAGATTAGGTTAGAAATCGAAAATTATGATTTTCATGTTTTTGGCCGGCAAGGTCGATAGTTGAACAACACGTCGACCATTGGTATTTCGAAAGAGCCGGCATGGTCTCAGGATGAATAACCTTCCGTCTTTTCATCAGGTCCATGGCGACTGTTGGACAATAACCAGGGTCGGCAGGGTATAATAACCAACCATGCCGGATTATATTTGGTCGGCGTGGTTTTATACTTGTACCATGCCGACGTTAGTCCACACAAACCTTAATTTCCTAAGTTATTAGTCGGCATCTTTCATAAATAGGACCATTACGGCTGTTTATTTGTCGGCAAGGTAGTTGGTTAACACATTTCCTACTTTATTGTAGTCGGCAGTGTAGTTGGTTAACACCTTGCTGACTATATGGTGGTCGACAATGTTTAGTTAATCGGCCTTGCCGGCCAGTGGATGGCCAAAATGTGTAACAATATTCATCTCTCTCCCGCTTTTTATATATGGGTAAGTAATGAGGAATTGATTATTTTTCTTTGATAAAACAAGGAGAACAATAATTAATTGCTCATACCTAAAAGTGGAAGGGAGTTGTATTCACTCAAATCATGAATCGACCAATATCTTGAGTTCAACAATGTTGTGTTGTTTGTTTTCATATATCTTATTTGTGCATTTTTTAGGTTCCCATGGGAAACAAAAGAAGATCTACATTGTCTTGTTAACAATGCAGAAGAGCTATTTGAATTTTTGGACACAATTTATCCCAATCTAGAAGATCCTAAAGATGAAACGGAAGAGAATTGCCCGTTTAGAAAGTTATGTTTGATGGGTAAGGAAAATCCAGAAGAATTTTTAAGGTTTATGAACAGTCCTAGCAATCCCCTCAACTATGAATAATGCACATCATCAGAGGAGGTTGATCCAAGAAATTTTTTAAGGGCATGTGACTTTTCTGGAGTGAACCCCTATTACAATGAGGATGGTGACTACATAGGTCCAGTGAAGGGGAAGGGAAAAGCAAAAGCTGATGCCGGTGAAAAATCTAGTGATGGGGAGGAAGATAACAACAATGAGAAGGATCCTTGAAATTCTTAAACTTTATTATGTTTACTTTCTTTAGAAACTTTATTGTGGTTTGAACTATTACATTATGTTTTGAACTCTTAGATTGTGGTTTTAGACTTCTTAAACTTATGTTTCAGTTTTAGTTGCTTTAGAAGTTATTATTTTTTGTGCACTTTTAAAAAACAAATCATGTTTTACTTGGCGGCAAGGTGTGTAAATTATACCTTTCCGACCATACCAGGCTTTTACATGCCACAATGCTGTCAGGGAGTGGCGGTCGGCATGGTACTAAACATCTACCCTGCCGACCAAAATGTTAGTTGCACCTTTTAGGTACAAAGTACAACCCATTAAATGCTCAACGGCTAGAAATTTCAAAATCAAGATATTAGGCGTGTTGTTATTATAAAAGCATTCCCAACTTCATCTTCAACCTTTCATAAAGAATGGAAGTTTCACCACCAAATATTTGTAGTCTTTGTACACTAAGTGGTCATTTTTCAAACGATTGTCCCTTTGAAGAAAGAAAATTCACTATTGAAGGTTGTAAGGGATTCTTATTTCTCATAAAAGCTGCAATAGGAGGTGTATATCATCCGTATGCTTCAAAATGAACTTGTTGTGGATTTTTCGATTGGATAAATGAGCGTCTAGCTCCGTATGAAGATGAAGTTGCTAAAATCAATCTTCTACCATGCACAGATCCATGTTGCGATGGTAAGATGAATATAATTACCTCTCCTAAGAAATTGTGTACTGGAAAAAGATACTATCTATGTCCGAAAAGTGTTAGGGTTAAGTTTTTAACGTTTGTATGCTTTAATTAAGGTTTGTATCCGATGTATAGTCGGCATTGTCCTAAACTAGAAGCTTGCCGGCAGCCTAATAGTCGGCATTATCCTAAATTAAAAGCTTTCCGACGATTGTTCTGTCGGCATGGATATTATAATACACCTTGCCGTCTTGATAGAAAATAACATTCATGAACAATTTTTGAGGGAGTTCTTAGACGGCGTGGTTCTCATCAAAAACAATACCGGCGCAATAAAGGTCGGCAATCTGGAAAAACCAGGACCTTGCCAGCTTGATAGAAAAAAAAATCCAGGAATAATTTATTTTAAGGGAGTTCTTAGCCGGCATGGTAAATTTCATAAACATTGTCGGCGTCTAGCCGACCATATCAAGCAGCTTTTTCCTGTACTGTCATGCATTGCGGCCGACAGTCTGACGAAATAATACTGTATCGACCCTTCTAGAGCTGGCAGGGTGTTGTAATAAATATGATGCCGACCAAATGAAAATACACCCAAAAAAACGCATCCATTTCATTCATTTGTAGCACTCCAAAGTACATTACACAAAACACGCATGCGATTACAAAAGTACGAATGTTTTGTCTAGTACTACATTGTACACTACACAAAAAGCTTCATTATTCCCTAATCATAATCACTCCTCACTCAAATATATTGGAGGGAGTTCATTCAAATCTATTGAACCTCCTTTAGTCAAATCTATGGGACATTCCCTAGACTGATCTATAACATTCCAAAGGGCCATGTTCTCCTCATAATGTTTTATCCATTCCTTGCTCTTGTTGTTTGTGAACTTCTCCCACAAACTAAACCTATATAGAGGAGGTAATGGACATTACTTATTGAGTTGTAGACCAATAAAATGATTTTTATCCACCAAAGCAATGATAATTCTTCTATGCTTGAGTTGGTCCACCCAAACCGCATGTTTCGGTGCAAATGCTATAGATAGTCCCTCACTAAAAAAATGTACCACGCAATTCCACGTATCCGCCAATAGATGGCTACACTCCGGCATTCTCAACCAATGCTCCCATTTGATCGGTGCATTTCCCTCCGGGCCTTTAACACTAGTAGCAAACCTTTGGAAGTTGCTTCTTTCTCCTCCATGGAACCTTCTAGCATCATTGAGATATGGAACTACTTGTTGTTTTCTAGTCGAGAGGCCATATTCTTTATAATGTATTGGGATTGGGTGAGATTCTCCTCAACCGCTCCACTAGGTGTCTCAATTGTTGCGAGATAACGTGAAACCTACAATTTTCATATTTCGGAACATCGTCGGTACCAATCACGAAATCTTGAATAATTTGAGGGAGTTGATTGCGATATTTTTGCAACACCGGTTGTACTACCTTCTTTGGATGACCTTTTTTCTTCGCAACATCTCCTTGGCTTGCTTGACTCTCAAGAGGTAGAGTTACATTTGTATTCAAGTTAGAGACTGTTAGTGTAGTTAAATCCTTCTTTGACCAACCCCTTTTCTTTCTAAAAAATTCCACACTTGCTTGACTCTCAAGAGGTACAGTGCCATTTTTATTCAAGTTAGAGATCGTTGGTGTAGTTGAATCCTTCCTTGGACGACCTATTTTATTTTTAGCGGGCTCCTCCTTGTATTGTGCCTCGGTATAAACATGTCTGGTTGGATCTCACTTTGTACTCAAATGCTCTTTAATGTTTTCCATTTTGGATTAATCACTATTTCTACTTAAAAACTCTTTGATTTGTTCTCTTTCAGATTGATCTTGATCGCAATTTGTACTCAAAAACTCTTTGATTTGTTCTCTTTTTTCCGCCCTCATCTTTTTGGTAGTTGGTCTACCACTAGGATCTTGTTTCTCCGTTTTTTCAAGTTCTTCCATAAAAGGGTAACCAATCGGCATCAACTTGTTCTTCATAGTTTGTTTGTCCAACTTATTCAACTTGGGGTACTTGTCGAGGATTATTCTCCCAAGTTCCATGTCGCCAAACTCTTCACCGGGATCTTCTCTTGGAGCCGGTTTGAAAGATAGTTGCTTCCAATAAGGATCGATATCATCAAGAGGAATGGGAGTTTTATACCTACCAAGCATATGACGACATGGAAGTACGATAACCTTCATTATCCTACACTTACAAGGAGTGGCCGGGTCAGCATACTTTTTATACAATGCGAGATGTTTCATCATGAAACGTATTGCCCAATGTAAGACATTTCTATGTATACCAAAAGAAACCAATCATCCTCCTTAAACTCCTTCAACTTCCGGAAGCTACTTTCTTGGAATTGTTTTTTTATCTTGTCGATATCATTATTAGTGTACTCATGGATAGCATGTTGCACCGTCACAATCCCATTTTGACTCGTGAAAAGTAGACCTTTTAGTCTCCCATGATCTTGCTCTACCATACTTGTGGATTCATGTTTGAAATGTTTATAGTCGTAAGTATAAGCATACACAAACCTCTCTTTGTGTGGCCTCAAGCATTGTTTCTTGCAATATTCCACTACTTTGGGGTAATTAGTCCCCCAATCATCCTCGAAATCCTTCAAGTTTAACTCATATCTTCCCACACTCATCGACCAAACCACCTTATCCCACGCTTTCATGAATAACCCAAACTTAATCTCACCTTCTTTCCATTCTTCGTCTTCTTTCTCTTTCTCCTTCTCTCGCTCCTCTTTAGTTAGTTTGCTAAGACGTTCATCTTCCTTTTTTTCACGTTTAGTTCCTTTCTTTGCTTTCGGTTTTTGGATATGACTTCCACAATTCTTTCTAAGATTGCATTTTATATGCCAAGTGCAAAGGAAATTTTGTGCATTTGGAAAGACTATCCTCACGGCGTTCATTGTTTCTTGCTCATTATCGGTGACTATAACCCCCGGAGTTTCGTCTTCGTGGTAGAGAAGCTTCAAAGTTTCCAATACCAAAATATAGTTATCATCCTTCTCACGATCCATAAAACACCATGCCACAGTGAACAATTTCTTATCCGAGGTTTGTCCTACAGTGTTCAACAAAGGCATGTTGTACCTATTCGTCTTATAAGTACAATCCATGAACAAAACTTGGTAAAAGCAACTCTCCAATTGAATCATATCGGGATGCACAAGAAAAATACGATCCACCTTCCCCTCCGATGACTCATGGTGTCTCACCGTGTATTTGTATTTGTGTATTAACCATTGTGATTCTTCCATCGCATTTCTTCCATCCCATTCAATTCTTTTAATGGTTTCCTTGGCCGCACAAATTGTAGACAATGAAGAGAGGTTATGCGGGTCGTCCCTCTTGAACTTACGAAGGAGCTTGCTTGGTTTAATTCCCCAACTTAAACTTACTTGTTCAAACTCGTGGGGTTTCAACTTGGCAACTTGACAATGCCCAACAAGATTTTCCGGATCCTTATGGTTATGCCAACCAACATCAACTCTAGTAAATCTCCACATGTTATCGATTTCTTGGTTCCTCCCAAAAATAATCTTGAATGGGCATCCACACTTCTTTGACTTCGTCTTGTACAGCCTCGTCGTCTTCTTATCATACACATAACCATTTCTCTTGTGACTTTCGTTCGGCGATCTATAACACTCGCATACCATTTCAAACCGCGTAGATTTTTGTTGGGTGTTTTTCACTAGAAAGCACATCTTATCTTTTGCTTTCTCAATAACCCACTTGACCGCGTCGTCTTTTTCCTTCCATTCCAAATCATTAGCATAATGTTCAGAAGTATCGGGACCCCTAATTTTCTGAGCTTGAGGCTGATCCTCCATAGGTACCAATGCCACAATCTACAAAACATCAATAGTTTAGTTGATATGTTTTTCCAGAGTCGGCAAAGTCGACATATAAAACACTTCCGACTAGAAATTGTCGGCACGTAAAAAAAAAATTAACATTGCCGAAATGACAACAACCGGCAATGTTGGAAAACTTGAAAATGCCGGCTTGAGCATTTTCAAGTCAGTTTGTATTACCAAAGTCGGCAGGGTCTACATATAAAACACTGCCGGCAAGAAATGGCCGGCATGTAAGAGAATATAAACAGTTCCGACATGGAAACAACCGGCAAGGTCTGAAAAATTGAAAATGACGGCGTAAGCATTTTCAAGTTACGGCTCCTGTCTTTCAAAAAATGGAAGTCGGCAAGGTTCAAATTTTCTACCCTGCCGGCATGATACTGCTCATGAAAAGTCAGCACGTTGTGCAAAGTAGAACCACTTTAGCCTTTACGCAAGCATTATCGATAAGCGTCGACCTTCCCGAGGCTCTGTCTGGTAGAATTGAAAAAAAAACAATCATTTGCATGGAAAAATCACAATCTTCACCACCTAGGTTGTCTACCTGATTACTTGCAGCTCCATTCTCTTCTTCTTGGTCATTGGATTCTTCGTTTTGCTCAATACATTCATCACTTCCATACCCATCATGAGTTTGAGGAAAATAAAAGTGAGGGTCATGCATGTAGTCCATTCGATAATGGTCTGGTAGATCATCATACAAGTACTCATCTGTAGAAGGAAAGTTAGAAGACTCCCCCACTAAAAAATCAGGATTAGAATCACTCATCTCACTCATATCACAAATTTCACAAAAACCCTAACTTTCCCCCCCAAAACCTCCTCTACTACTTCATACTAATTCTCTGTCTAAATGATTTCTAAAACCCAACTTATAACTAAATCAACTAACTAATCTAATCATTTTAGTTAAATTAGAGTTAATCATTGTGGGGGTATTTTAGCCATTTAGAAAAATCTAGGTTAAGGGGTGGCTTGGGTTTACTTCATAATAACCTGATTTTGTCGTATTGGGTATACCCAATTAATCTGGGTATACCCAATCAAGCCAGGAAATAAATCACTTTTCTGATTTCTCTCCACTAGCAAAAGAAAACAGAACAAAAGAATTTGGGGATTTTTTCTTAGGTTTTAAGAAATGAAAAATCAAATTTCCGGGGGTTCTCGATCTCAATCGGATTCTTCTTCATCAATTACAGAGGATATATTTATCGAGATCTTTATGTATCTTCCTATAACTTCAATTTACAGATTCAGATCAGTTTCAAAGGTATGGTGTTCTATACTCTCAGACCCTAATTTCATTACCAATTGGTTCCAATTTAACAACAAATTTCTCCCATGGATACAATATCATACAACTAGACTTACTTATCCCTATTCTGATGAAAACCCTTTGAACTTTAGAAACTCATTTCCTTATTTACATACACAATTTGTATCTAGACATGAATACTTTTTCTCTTTTGAGTTTCTTAAAGATGAGATACCACTAGAAGGAGCTGAATTATACCTGCTAGGTTCTAGTAATGGTCTGGTACTTTGTTGTTCAGAAAGAGGTGAACGTTATTCTTTTGATCAGAGGAGGTATCATGTTTGTAATCCACTTACTCAGAAATTTGTTTCGATTCCTTTACGACCGCATTCCCAAGGTAGTCGATTTGCTGTTAGTGCTATATTCTGTGAGTTTTCATTATCTGCAAGTTGTGGTTACAAGGTTGTACATATTCCAAGTTTTGATAGGCCTTCGAAGCTATTCTATGTTGATATGTTTTGTTCTGATTTGGGTAAATGGAGAAGTTTTGAAGTTTCGTGTGAGCAGGATTTTGTGTGGTATCAGTCTGAGTATGAGAATGTTGTTACCCTTAATGGTGTTTTGTTTTGGATGGAAGGGTCGAATAGAATGTTAGTTTATAACATTAATCAGAAGAATGAAAGTGATGGACATAAGTGTAGTTTGATGGATCTTCCGGATGCGAACATCAGTGATAATAAGTTTGGTACCTTTACTAGTCGTATTCTCGGGGACTCAGAAGGGAGGATCTGTTACGCTAGTACTAGAGTTACTAATAGGCAAATAACTGTGAGTGTCTGGGTGCTTGATAATGACAATTGGCAAATGCTGCACAAGGATATTTCAGTTGACAGGACCTTAACAGAAATTTATTCTCTGATAGGTGATGTTGGCAAAGTCCGGATTTTAGGATTCAATCCGCAAGACCATAATATTGTTTTACTCGGTCGCAAGCATTGGGTTTGGGAGTTCAATACTGAAACCGGAAGTTTTGAAGAGCTTGACCATTCTTCACTTTTGACTAATAGGCATATGAATGTTACGGGGAAGATGGTCTTGCCGTTTGTTCTAAAGGTGTTGCCAACGAAATTTCCACCGTCCTCTTGGTAAGACACTTGAAGCCATCCTTACATTTCAAACCTTGAATACAAGAAGGAATGAAGAGACTTTTGAGGTAACTTTTCAGTTTTAAGTTACTAGCATTCGTTGGAATCTAAGGAATAATGATGAATTGTATGCCTTGCTGGTCACTAGTGTTCTTTGGAATCTAAGGTAGCCAAGATGATTTTCGGTTCTTTTTTCTTAATGTTCTCAGTTTGGTGTGTTTAAGGAAGTCTTCTTATTCTGATTATGATTGCTGACTTTTATATGAACTCCTATTCGATGTCTCTATATTTCTGAACTTTCCTGGTACGCTGTCTTTTTACTCGCAATATTTTTTGATCATCTTTTATCCTTAGAGCTTTCTGTAGTCTATACTCGGCTAAGATGATGAAGTCCAGTCTATCTTTGAACTGTATCTTCAAGTTCAAGGAGTTTTGTGACTTCTGTCAAAGGCCTTAGCAAAACAGCTTTGCTGCTTTTACTGTTATGCTTGGTTGGTTTGTGATTTCATAGAAATAGGTCTGTCTATGATATGTGGTCACACCTGATGTGAATCATTTGAAGGCCAGAGTTATGCAGAAAAAGCAGGAGAATTGTTTCTTTGAGATTCATTCATGCTGTTACAGAATTTAGTTTCTGTGCCAATGCATTGGCTAAGAGACTTGCTAGGCTTCTGTGTGGGAGGAGAAAAGAGTATTATATCTGACCCCTTTGGATGCACCAGGTAGTAATGCCTGACAAGGCACATTACAGATATTTGTTTGGTTGCTGTTTTTTGCTTTCGATTTTGCTGGCTCTGTTTTGTAGAGTTAGTCTTTTTTTTTTTTCCTTCATTTTTCTTGTTTGGCTTTAGATTTCTTTGGCCTTCCTTATTGTAATTTCCTGAGTTGTTGGGTAATCAAAATTTTGTGATTAAGCCAAAAAAAAAAAAAAACATAGCGCAACAACTTACTTTTTCTGTCCCAAGTTTCTGAAGCAAACTATTCAATTTCAAGTGCATCTCTTTTAAAAATCATGCTGAATCAAATGTAAACCGGAATCTATTTTAGCCCACAAAATTGTTTAGAATCTAGCCTACCTTGCAAAGGAGATGGATTTCCTACAGGCTACAACCCAACCATATTTTGGTAGTACTTGCAGGGCTTCGCCATGTTTCTTTACATCTTACATCTATTCATGACTGCCAATAATGTTAGAGTTATTTTGTAAAAGGGTCGCATGTTTTCCATGAAATTAGGGTCTAGGTCGTAAAACATGCCGTTGATGTGATAGGGTCGTAGACTAACTTTGACCGTTTGACTTATTTACCAAAATATCCTTATATGTAATGATTAAATGACATAAAATGATAATCAAGTTAAAAACACAACTTTTTATATACAGACATTTCCACAAACACCTGAACTGCACTTTTAAAATCTTCCTTCTATTTGTTATCAGTTGATATAAGAAATGCAATTTGAATTCTATTGATTTATAAGTATCCATTTAATCTATATACTCCATCCGTCCCTAATTAGATGAGCTACTTGTAGTTTACACAAATTTTAAAGCAAGGAGAAAAGTGGAGTATATTTAAGTATTTTTTACAATTATACCCTTATGAGCAATAATTAATAAAATTTAGAAACAATTTATCTCTTAAACTATACCACGGTTTTTTATAAACTTTATATCGTTGAAAAGCATTTTAAAACACTTACGCAACGAATATAAACATGACTATCAAATTATACATATTTCTTATAAAAAAAATAATCAATTAAAAGGGTAGTTTAGGGACGGAGAGAGTATGTCGTATAAAAGCATTGGCTCAGAAAACACCCACATTTTCATCTTCACCAACTTTTTAACTCAAAACAATTTTATCACCATTCCAATCTAATTTCCATCAACCCCGGATTCTATTCCATGAGAATGTTCAACGAATTTGGAAGGATTGAACCTTGTATGAGTGATAAAACAAACTATAGTTGATACTACTTCATCCATTGTTGTTGATTTAAAAGGTGATTATCAAGTAATTGACAATCAAGAAAAAACCTAACGACACCAATCCATCCATGGAGAAAAGTGAAAGGAAAAATAATAACCAATTCATGAAAAATTAAAAGCTCAAAATCAAACTCTATTGTGGGTACTGTTTTCTTGTTATCATTGTTTTCGGTGCTGATAAGAGTATAGGGGAGGAGCCTTATGAAGAGCCGGTGAATTACAGTAGCCGTTAGATTGATATTTAGTGACGGTTTGACAATATTGAAACAGTCAACTGAGGTCAACTAATGGTTAGGGGTTTGGCAAAACAAAACAAATGTCACTAACGGTCTTCAGTTAGTCTACGACCCTTTTACATCAAGTGCATGTTCTACGACCCAAACCCTAATTAGGTGATAAAGTTAAGACTCTTCTACAAAATAACTCATAATGTTATAATCTCCGTATTACACGGCAGGATTCATCTTGGTTTAGTGAAAATGCTCCAACCTTGATAACTTTCTTTGGAAAGAACCCCTGTCCTTTGTATTCAGACCCGTTGAAACTTGAAACCATCACCTGTGGTTCATCTAAAATTGATTTATTATTTAGAAAAAGTGAATCAAGTGGGAAACTGACCACGGAGACCAGGCTTTCCTAGAAAAAGCTCCAATTTTTTTTTTTTTCCTCTTCTTCCTTTTTAGTCAAACATTTTCTCTCTTCCATTCATCCGTCTATTACCCAATCAGAGTCCCTATAGATCCATCCACAACCCCCATTGATCATCATTTATCACTCATAAGCCTTGCCTCTCATCTCATCAAATTTGCCAAGTCCAATTAGCACAAATTCACAAATCTCTTAAATTTGATGAATAGGTCCTTATTAATTTTGTACAATTAGCAAGTAGTTGTTAATAAAACAGTAATTATTTTTCTCTTGATTCTGGAAATCTAATACTATGCGTATCTACATAGTATTAGATTATTCTCTTAATAAGCACCTACATATTAGATTTTCTACCTAGTTTGGCTAACGCATATGGATTTAGCAAAATAAGTAAACCCGCTACTACAATCATCGCATTTATCAAGGAAAAATTGCAAGAAACAAAAATAATCATTTCAATGTGTAATTCTTGAGCCTAATTGATGGCCATTAAGAGTGCCTTAGTTTCCCCATGAATTACTGAGGATGTCCAACATATTGCTGCTGCAAAATATCCATTGGAGTTGCAGCAGGCGATCCGAGAGCCCGAGGACAAAAGTGGATTTTGGATCCAAAGAAGAATCCATGTTCCGATGTTCCTATTGAATTTCCTCTTGAGAATTGAGATGCAAGTAGTCACTTGGTAGGTAGATAGAAGATCTAGTTTAAATTTCCACGGACCACGACCACAGTATGAAATTTTTACTACTAAATAAAAAAAAAAAAAAAGCAAAGTAAATGTGGTGTAAAAAGATTTCGCTCTCTTGCTACTTGACCTGCCGGATAACAACTATTTGACAGCTGATCCTATGTGGCGGGTACAACTGTAGGATGAGGTGTTTATTTTCTTATTCCACCTCATTAACGAAAAGTGAATGATAAATGAACATTATATGTTGTGTTCGTCCTCCTACAACAAAATGTTAACTTTTGCTCTTAGATCAGCACTCCAAAAGAATGTTAGTCCTATATGTGTCTATGATTGACAATATCGAAACTTCTTCATTTAGTGAATCCATGATCAGCACAAATTTGTTAAGGTAGAAAATACTAGTATTAATACCAAATAAATTTAGGTTTTTTGTGATGATCAAAAAAATTGATCCCTGAGAATTCGATTTATCTATTAAATTTCTCCGAATTTCTTCAACCCGATTTCTCTATTTATCAAATCTGTACGATTTTCCTAAGCTTTTGACATACTTGACCTAGTTCTATAATATTTCGATCCCATTTGAATCTCTAAACGGTAAAACAAATAATACACACTCAATACAGATAAAACGGTTGATCGACACATCACATCATATATAATGTTTCAAAACGGGATGATAGAGTAAACACCCATAAATTCAAGGAGAAAGAACATTTTCGAAACTCTCAGTATCTACATTTAGGGTCTGAAGAAAAAGCCCAAAGATAAAAAAGAAAAAATATGAAACTACATGGATTTTAATCATGGCAGAAACACAGACAAAGGATTGATGGAGTTATTGTTGGCGTTTTGTGTTGTAAATTAAAGAAAGAAGTAGTGGAGGAGAACGTTGATGACGTGGTTAAAGAGAAAAAAAAAAAAACACCTTTCGCCACTGTACATGCCACATATGATCAGCAGTCATGGAGCTGTCATGAAGCAGATCGTATCGCATTTTCTCCTTAATAGGGGCGGAGCCAGTTTTCCCATGGTAAGGATTGTCAGTTGCCTCCTGCTGGGCTAGCTTCCAAGCTTAGCAAATTCAAAATTTCAGGCTCTAAAGCCCATCTTTATCTTTTTGTCCATCCTAAAAAAAAATTGCCTCCCCAGGCCATAATACATTTCAAGCTCCGCCGGTGCTGCTCAAGATTTTTGCCGCTATCACGCTATGGTTTGTTATAGAACCATCTTTTGGGCAACCACTCCAACCGCTTCTAAAAAAAAAAAATCCTACCTTCACAGAGCAAAAACTACCTAAGGAAAAAAGAAAAGTTAAGAAAGAAAAAGAAATCACTTTATGATAAGTGACCAAGACAAGTTTGAGGAAGACAGCACACTTGCCTCTCAATTGTTTTCTACAGTTTCTACATTAATCGTGGGGAAGAGTGCACCAAGATTTGCCTCCAATCATTTAAAGAAAGAGAGCTTAAGTTAGATCGTGAAAACACCACCAACGAATGCTCTATATAATGAGGGAAGAGGTATACACAAATGATCAGCCTCATATCGTGGAAGAGAGCTCAATGAGACACTCACTGTTTCTGGAGAGAAGAAAGAAAAAAAAAAAAAAAAAAAAAAAAAAAAAAAAAAAAAGGTCTCCATGAAGAAAAAAAGAAAAACAAGATAAAAGAGAAGAAGAAAGGCTACTTTTCCTTTGTCAAGTGATCAGAGAAGGATTTGAGGGTAAGAACAATAAGTGATTGTTTCAAAAAAAAGATATTGAGTTTAAGAGGGCTAGATTAAGCTTCCTCAATTATCAAGAAAAAGGATGAAGCAAAGGCTATGTTTGTCGCGCGAGATACTAAATCATTCTCGTGATTCATGGTGGCGATTGATTGTCAACAATGGAATGTTTGAGATGATGTCGCTTGGCGGATAAAGGCTGTCAAGAGAGCTCAAGATCGAAAAGCAGAAGCTCCGTCGCTTGGAGGACGCGACGCCATGAATTTGCCGGGCGCATGGCTCGTGATGGTTGTTGTTCGCGCGTTTCGGAGATGTCGTGACTATAAACGATGGTTCGGGTTGAAACAAAACAGCGATAGTCCCCTCGGCGCTACACTTCAGGATGGTGATGAAGATTCGTCATGAAGGTCGGATGGTGCTCGGCTTGTCGCTAGCGCAAAGTCAGAATTTGGTAAGATGTCGAAGATGAATATTTGGTTCGTCAACATTATTGATCAAGCTCGAGATGGTAGAGAAAACGGTGATCAATATTAATCACTTCAGTCCATCTCAATGGCGTATTTAAAAAAAGTGACCAACTTCCCAATGAGACAACACATGGGTCGAAAAGAAAAAAAGTTAAATACAAACGTCGAACCTAAGAAAAATTCAAACAAAGTTATGGAAGAAGTCAAGGTGATTGAAGATGGGCTTCTAAAAAGCCTCAAAGAAAATAGAGAAGATGCATAAAGATGTTTGTTTAAAATGCAAGATGATCGCGAAACATGGTGTGACAATAATTATCACAAGCCACAAAATCATGCTTAATCTTAAAATGTGGCAAACTGGATAGCGTGGCAAAAATCAGAACAACAATATAACAAGAAGAAGAATAGGTTTATTTGCAAGGGAAGTTACCTAAATGAGATTGTGAGAGAATCTTAAAAATCAAAGAAGTGTGATGATGGCAACAAGCGCGGACCGAACAAAAGAATGGTAGAAGAAGAAACAACAAAAAGATTGCAGAATAGTTTAAGGCATCTACCAAGCGCATGAGATAGAGAACAACAAAGGTGGTGAAAATCAAGAGGCTATTTTAAAGAGTACAAGAAGTATTGATCGAAATCAAGTGAGGACCCATTGTTCCTGAACTAACATGGAACCTGGGATGTTTTAAACTACTAAGAGGACCGAATGTCCCTAAACTACTAAGAGATCAATGTCCCTAAACTACGAAGAGACCCAATGTCTCCTCAACACGATAGAACCCGTATGTCTAAAACTGATGACTAGGACCCAGAATGTCCTTAAACCTCCGAAGAGGACCCAAATGTCCTTAAATCCAAGAAGAGGACCGAAACATCTCAAACTGCCAAGGGACCGAAACGTCTACGATAGTGCTATATGCGTAAGTTGGAAAGTGTGTTGAGGGGGAGTGCTGAAACATTCAACACCAACTTAGCAAGTGTTCACACCTATCTAGATTAACCAGAAATATTCAAGATGTCTAGAGTCAATGTTAGACAATTAACAGTAAAATGAGTATTCTAGAGCAGACAAATCAAATAAGAATACTAGATTGTCTAGTAGTTGGTTTGGTGAAGCTTCTCTCCATGGGTGTTAGCCTCCATAGGCATATTGTTAGCCTCCATAGGCAGTTCTCTTCTTTCTTTTTAAATGCTATAACAGGCATGTTGTATTCATTTGTAAGTAAAGAAAGAATCAATCTAATCAAAAGAAGAGAAATTTTATAAACCAAGTCCGTTTCCACTCTACTAGAGCTTTCAGAGCTCTATGACACAACACCACGATGCTCGATACTTAAAATACATTTGTTTCCCAAGTTCTGATAAAAGTATAAATTTTAACCCTGTGATCAGAGCTCTGCCTGATCCGAAATGGGCGAAAAGCTCTCCGTTTGGCTTAATTGATGGGTGTCAAAGCCTTCGAGTTGAGAAGGATATGAAGCTGCGAAGGAGAAGACGCAAACACCACTAAAGAAGATTTCAACCACTCCAATCGCTTCTAAAAAAAAAAAAATAATCACCTTTCATTATGGAGCAAAAACGCTTCCATGTGGAAAAAGAAAAGAAGAAAAGAAAAAGAAATCTCACTTTATGATAGCACCAAGACAAGCCTGAGGGAAGAGAGCACAATTTGCCTCAATTGTTTACAAAGTCTCAAAGACAATTGTGGGAAGATAAAACGCCAAGGATTGCCTCCACAATCATTTAAAGTGTTTTAGTCAAGATCGAAAACGCTACCAACGAATGCTCTATATATCGAGGAAGAGAGTATAAATGATCGCCTCATATTAGGGAAGAGAGCTCACGAGACGCACTCACTGCTCTTGAGAGAAGAAAGAAAAAAAAAAAAAAAAAAAAAAAGGTCTCATGAAGAAAAAAAGAAAACAAGATAAAAAAGAGAAGAAGAAAGGGTCACTTCCAATAAGTGATCAGAGAAGGATTTGAGGCAAGAACAATAAGTGATTGTTTCAAAAAAAAAAAGAGAGCTGAGCTTAAGAGTAACAGATTGCTTCCTCAATTATCAAGAAAAGGATGAAGTTAGCACATGTTTGTCGCTAGATACTAAATCATTCTCGTGATTCATGGTGGCGATTGACGCAACAATGGAATGTCGAGATGATGATGGTCACGTATGGATAAGGTCAATAAGAGAGCTCAAGATCGAAAAGAAGCTCCTATCGCTTGGAGTGACGGATGGAATGAATTTGGTCGATGCATGGCTCGACGGTCAAGTTTCTGTTGCTCTGAGAGATGTCGTGACTAGAAAACTAAGGAAGTTCAACCAGGAACAAAATGTTGATAGTCCCCTGATGCCATGGACGATTTATATGGCGATGAGACTCGGTCATGAAGGTCGATGGTGCTCTGATCAAGCCGCTAGCAGAAAGTCATGAATTTGCAAGATGGTCAAGATTTAATATTCGCTTGTCGTCACGGCTATTGACCGTCGAGATGGTGTGTAGAGAAACGTGGTGATCGACACAATCGCCTAGTCCATCTCAATGGCAAGACGAAAAAGTGACCAACTTCCCAATTTAGAGACAACACATGTAATAAAGAAAAAAAGCAAGGAATGATGTGGAACGAAGAAAAAATTCAAACAAAGAAGAAGCTGAAGGTGATTTGAAGATAACAAAGCTCCAAAGAAAATAGAGAAGATGCAGACAAGATAAATTGAATGCAAGGATGATCAGGGAAACATATGTGATAATAATTATCACAATAAGCAAATCATACTTAATTCAGAAATGTGGTAACCGATAAAGGTAAAAATTGTAACAACAATATAACAAGAAGTAAGAATAGTCAGAGCTTGTATGTTAAGTTGATTTAAATGAAAGATTGTGAGAGAATCTTAAAATCAAATAAGTGTATATTTAAACAAAAGCATGACCTAAATAAAAGAATAAGAGAAGAAGAAACACAAAGATTGTGAAGAAATTGAAGGAATCACCAAGTGGTGATGAGATAGAGAACAACAAAGTGGGTGAAACCTACGAGTTGTCTAAAGAGTACAAGAAGTATTTTATCAAATCTAAGAGGACCGCACGTTCCTAAACTACGATGAACCCGTATGTTCTAAAACTACGAAGAGGACTCAAATGTCCCTAAACCTACGATGGAACCCGTATGTCTAAAAACTAATAAGAGGACCGCAATGTCCTTTAAACTACGATAAACCCGTATGTTCTAAAAATCCACATTAGGACCGTAATGTCCTTAAACTTCCGAAGAGGACCGAAACGTCTCAAACCATGAAGAGGACCGAAACATCTCAAACTATGAAGGGACCGAAACGTCTACGATAAAGAGAAGTTGGAAAGTAGGTGTTGAGGGGAGGTTGAATATTCAACACCAACTTAGGCAAGGTTCACACCTATCTAGATTAACCTAGAAATATCTAGGATGTCTAGAATAATGTTAGACAATTAACATGTGTAAAATGAGTGTTCAGAGAGTTAGACAAATCAAATAAGAATACTAGATTGTCTCAGTAGGTTTGGTGGGCTCCATAGGTAGTTAGCCTCCATAGGCATAGTTGAGCAGCCTCCATAAGCATAGTTCTTCTTCTTTCTTTTGTAATGGTAACAGGGCATGTTGTATTCATTTGGTATAAGTACAAAGAAAGAATCAATTGAACTTAAAAGAAGAAATTTTGCTAAACCAAGTCCTTTGCTTCCACTTCACTACTTTGTGAGCTCTGAGAGATTTATTAATGGCAACATCATCGGTGCTCGTGATATCTCCGAAATATTATCAAGAGCCTAAGCCCTGAAAAGTATAACCTAACTTCATCAGAAATGTTTGATCCAAATGGCTAAAAGTTTGGCTACTTAATTGATGAAGCTAAAGCTTTCTGAGGCTAGAGAAGATATGAAGCTATAAGGAGAAGACAAACACCACTAAGAAGATTCTAAACTAACGAATCCGTCAAAAAAAAAAAATCACCTCTTCACAGAGCAAAAAACGCTCATGTGGAAAAAGAAAAGGAAGAAAAAGAAAGAAATCACTTTATGATAAGTGACCGTGGTGATAAGTCGAGGGAAGACAACAATTTGCCTCTTTCAATTGTTTACAAAGTTTAAAAGACAATCAGGGGAAGAAATGTTAACTGCAAGGATTGCCTCCACAATCA